>CM038795.1:93050832-94438244 GCA_021764765.1 Vicia sativa
CCATTTTTTCATATTTTTTGCAAACTTTGACTCTTTCTTTAAACCTAATCAAACTCCTCATTTTGAGGTGATTTTTGTACACATGACAATTAATATATCTATTTTATGATAGTGTCAAAAATTTCAGAAAACTTATCCGATTATATTTTTATCGAGCCTGAAACGATACATTTGAGTACTTTTAAAGCACTTTCAAATACATTTCAAACCTCGAGGTCCGATTATTTTTCCAAACTTCTCACAAGTATATTTCACTTTTCAAAACACTTTCAAAATCTTTTTCAAAACTTTTCATCAAACTTACATCTTTTCCATGATCGATCCGATTTGACGATAAAACCAATTCTTTTTCCTAATTTCTTAACCGATCATGGGCCTCTTACGTAAGTCCCAAAATTCTTTTATGTACATAATTATTTCCTTGTACATATCTCAAATTCTTTTATGTACATATCTATTTTTACTTGTACATAATACGAACATCTTTGTAAATACTCAAGTATGCATAAACTTCGTCTCGCTTGTTTTCGCTTCACTTGTATACACCGAATACCATTGGTATTAAAAGGAGCATTATTCTCGTGAAACTGCTTAAACCATGGGGCTTCCCCACGGTGTAAGTCCCAACCTCCTATGTACATCCACATCTCCTCGTGACATAAATACTGCTCGTGTACATATTTACTTCTACACAATTCAAACTTGTAAATAATCAAGTTCTTGCTTTAAACGCTCGCTTTCACACACACTTGTTTATATTTCCTTCATAAACTCTTGTAAATAAATTTTACATGCATTGTTTATATTTCCTTCATAAACTCCCGTGAATAAATTTCATACGCTTGTTTATACAACTGCTAGTTATAACATAACAACTAGTTCTAACCAATAGGTTCCCCAGATTAGCCTCCTCTGGGCTTTGTACAAGGCAACTCATTTCATCCGATTTCACCTCCTCTTAGGCTTCATATAAGAAAACTCATTCATTAGAGTTTAGCCCGCTTAGGCTTCATATAAGACAACACTTTGCCGAGTCAACCTCTTGGGCTTCGCTCAATAGAACCTCATTGAGTTTAGCCTTCTTGGGCATCATACAAGAAAGAGACCAGAAATCTCTTAACCTCCTATTGGGCTTCCAATACAAAGAATCACCCTGCTAGATAGAACCAGAGAGTATAATTTCCTGAAATTGCTCTTAATCCTAAGAGGATGGTTTCCCATGAAATCCCTCTAAAGCCAAAGACCCATACCATATAGCTTCCTCTTGAGCTTCATACAAGGACCTCGATGACCCTCTAATGCCTCCTCTTGGGCTTACATAATAAAGGACCCATGGGCTTTAAAAGCATCCCCTTAATCCAATCAATTTCTCCTCGAGATTTAGACGTTTATCATCTCTATGGAAGAAGTATCTCATCTATCACATCACATACAATCAAAAAATTTCAAACTCTTCCAAACAAAAACATCTCTTAATCGTAAGTGGTAACGCTTGTACACTCAAGCAAAACACCCAATGCTTACAATTAAAAGACTCAATCATCTTTTTCAAACATCTTTATTAACTCGTAAGTGGTAACGCTTGTACACTCAAGCAAAACACCTATAACTTACGACGAAAGATTCAATCAATCAAACTTTTCAAAATGTATGTGATGAAATAGATACATTTTCATTAAGATGACATTTGTCATGTCTCTTAATAACATCCCGCTGTTCCACTAGCATAAGTGGGAACTACGATTGCTCGACTTTCTCAACATCCTTTGAGAATACGTGTGAGGCACAAGGTCTCATCCTTGGCGAGCAAATTTCTTCTCCTCGCACCAAATAAACTATAGATCCCTTTAGATCCGAGCTACAAATGCTCCGATTCCATTTGATATGGTATGTAAGATCCCAATGATCTTTATGAGCACAATAAAACAAAACCTATGATCCCACATACTCTATCCTTCTTAAAATCTCAAAGGAGAAACTTTCCCAATCATAGAAATAGCAATTAAAACACACAAACATATCAAACATATTCATATATAAAGCTATAGATAACTATATATATTTAGGTGCTCCATCTATTCCCTTTATATAACAAACCCCTTACCCGAATCTCCCAATGCTATGTCTAGTTTGCGCTAATCATAATGCATATCAAATCAATTGAGGGTATTGCGCCTTTCCCTTTTCATAATCATTTTCTTGTGTTGAAATAATAAAGCTTGATGCTCATGAATCTTTATAAACAAATCAAAAGAGTAAATCGCTTTGTTTAGGATCCGAACTCGATTCGATTCTCTAGCACGCCACTTTTAACGCGAACGAAAAATGGCGACTGGGAGTTCGCTAAAATTTTGATTTTCAAAAATGTGAATCCTTCAAGAGCACCAAGCTTTTTTGTTTTCAAAAAAAAAAAAGGGGTTAAGCTTTCGATGCATATATGTTTGTTTTTCTTTATTGTGTGTTTTCGCGATTTCATCTCGATGGAAAGAAATCCTAACCCGAATTTAAGAAACATTTTAAGATCTAGGTGGGGGTATAGTCCTATTAACTTTTGAGAAGTCTCAGTACTTACGGAGTTAATTTGAGATCCTCTCTCAAAGGAGGTTGTTTTGGGAGTATTTGTGTTCGCAAGTAGTATTTGCAAGACATTTTGCTTTCAAGAGAACTAACGAAGTCGAGTGGATGTAGAACACATAACCCATCCTCGCCATTTAGGATGTAGTGCGAAATTATTCGGCGTAAGCCCAGAATAATTGTCATGCGAGACTACGATCAAAGTAGTTTTTCTTGAAAATATTATTGACTTCGAGTATTCAACAAACCGATAATATTTCAAAGAGAAGTTGAGCCCAGATAATCAAGAGAACCCGCTTCACGTATGAATAAGCCCTTAGAACTTACCCATGTTTGATTCTTATCATTGGCCTCATGCTCGACTTCGAACGCTGACCGTGTTCTAACTACTAACCATGTTTGTAGCATTCATGCATTCATTCAAAAACTTATTTTCTTCCCATTTCCAAAGAATTTAGAGATTTTCTTTGTAAATATTTTAGGTTAGAGTGATGACGCCGAGAAAGATTCACCAAGAGATACGCTTTAGAACTCGATGTAGGAAAGTTGAAAAGTTAGCATCCTTGGTAGAAGATCTCTCGGATTTCGTAAAACGCTATGGAACTCTTTTAACTATTCTGAACACTAACATCGATGAAGGACTTCTCAAAACTTTCGCTCGCTTTACGATCCACTTATCGTTGTTTCACTTTCCTCGACTATCGCTGATGCCTACTTTGGAAGAGTACCACATCCTAGGTATCTCAAGATCGATAAGGTGCCTTCAATGGTTTGGAAGCCATTCCTAAGTCACCAGTCATTGCAACGATGACTCACTTAAAGAAATCTGAGATAGACAAAAACCTAACTGTCATACCCCAAAATTTGCCCTCCATCTACTCAAGAGATTTCATACATCCATACTCAAGGATTCCTCAAGAGTTGATCAGACAAACTCTCTCCTAGACAATCAACCCAAACTAGGGTTTGGTATCTCTCAAGTCAAGATGGATTTCCAACACCTCCAATGGTCTTCATGCCTCCTCATATGCTTCAAAGATTCTCCATATCAAGTTTCAAGCTTCACAAGTCAAGTTTCCTCGCATAATTGCTCGATGGTTGAAAATCGTGTATTGGACAAAAAGTCAATGTGGTCAACATGCAACAAACTTCGATTTTTGGTCAACATCCTCATTTTGAAGTTACATTCATCATTTGATCAAGGGTTGATCATGATTCATCAAGAAAACTCAAGATTTGCTCAAAAGTCAAACTTTCTAAATTAGGGTTTCTAGTGAAAAGTCAATCAACTTTGACCGATCATAACTTTTCCATACTTTCTCGAAATTTTCCCACCAAAGCTCATTTTGAAGGAAATTCAATTTCTACAACTTCATGTCTCACAAGAATGTCCAAAAATGCTTCATTTGAGAGGTATAGCTCAAAACATTACAAGTCATTTTCAAAGTCAACAAAAGTCAACTTTTTGTTTTGAAGATATATTGAGCATAGTAACTCCAAATGAGATGAGACCAAAGACATTGGTTAGAGGACTCTTAGAGCTTCCAAAAGTCCAAGAACACTTAAAATGTGGAAAATTGAGCAAGTTACACCATCCACAAGTTGGGCAATTTTGAAGAATGCACAAAGAGAGATCAAAAAATCAAATCTTTGCAAATGGGCTACTTTTTCTTCATCCTAACTTGTTCTCAAGCAATTAGAGTGTCCAAGCTCAAAGCCACGAATTTTGATTTATTTTTCTATTTAATTTGTAATTTATTCATTTAAATGCAAATTAAATCTTAAAATAAATTATAAAATTGAAATTAATGGCAAAGATTGATTTTATTCTTTCCTTAAGGTCCAATTAACTCACAAATGCCGCAAATTCGAAATTGGAGCAAGAAAGGCAAGATTGATTGAAATTGATCAAGCTTTGAAGATTTGATTTTCATGGAAATATCAAATTTGATTTCCATTGAATATTGATTGATTCTTTCCAAATTAATCCCAAATCCATCCAAGATAAATACATGATGCATACCTATCAAGAAAAAGGAAAAATTGTTTACAAACCCTATTCCAAAACTCAAAACTGCACTTGAAGCAATTGGCAACCCTAGTTTTGCTCGATTCACCAATTCCAAGCCTTCCATTGCATTCCTTGGCATCTCCGAGTCGATCCAGATACTTACTTCATCCAAAACCCATAAACAAGAGATTCGAATCCGGTTGCTCATACTTTTCCAAAATCGATTTCGTTTTTCATGCATTTTAACACATTTGGTTGTTGTTTTGTGATTAGTAGGAAGATTGCAAGCGATCTGGGTGATTTGATTGAGTTTCCATGGCTTAGAACTCAGTACATTGTTAGGGTTCCCGGCATCGAATTAGGTTTCTATACTGAAAAATTGACCAACAAGACTAGTACCAATGTATCTAATAACACTTAATCGAACCATGGCTTTAGAATTAATTTATATTATGTATGCTTGCTTTTTGATTTTGCTGGTTCTAGCGCCGAGCCAAGGCCGACGTTAATTTTCAAATATTTGAATCGGAGAAGACGATCGCATGCCAAGGATGAGGCAATGGGAAGCAACGTGTATTCCACTCCGTCTGCTTCCAAACAATTGACACGCCTAGCTCGCTTGGTCGCCTGGTTTTCGTGGTTTGAGGCTTGTGTCTCATCGAATCTGCTAGCACCTAAGTTTCATTCCTTTTCACTTACAAAACATATTTTTCATATTTTTCACATTATTTCAATATTTTCATTCATTTTAATTAACTTTCATGATTTTTATTCTGCATTAAAAAATTACCAAAAACATTTTTTCTTTTTACATTATTTTCATAAAAATCTTTATTTAATTTAATAAATTAAAAAATACATTTTTGCATGCATATTTAATTTTATTTATATTTTTGCATTTAATTCACTTTTTATTGCATTTAAATTATTAAATCTTTTCTAAAAAATCCCAAAAAATTATTTTAATATATTTATCATATTTCCAGCATATATTAATTTTCTCATATCAAAACTTGCATTTTTCTAACATTTTTTCTCTTGTTCGACTCATATTGCATTTTCCGATTTTCTTATTCTTTCACAGGTTGCTCCGATTTCGACGTTTTCTTTTTATCGTTCTATTTTTCCAATAATGTAACTGCTCATGGGATGTAATAGTTTAAATTAGGTTTTTATTTTCCGCAAGTCTAAATTATGTATCTGCCCCAAAGCCATGTAATAGCGTAGGACATTTACCTTTCCGCATTTTACATTCCGCATTTTACTTTCCGCACCCTTATCAACTGTTAGTAATTAGGCGTGTATGGCAAGATAATAATTGAACATAGCCCACTAATCTTCAAGATAAAATATCTGAATTTGACACACTTCTTTCACACACGCACCCCTTAGGGTAATTCTCTCCTGATGCCTTTCGATTCAAAATGGTCATGTCCCTCGAACGTAGAGGTATTCTAGCATCGTTGCCTTCAAACAAATCATCATAGTCCCTTCGATACAAAGATCATAAGACCCACGATGTCGCCTCCGAATACATGATCTTGACCCTCGATTGTCGCCTACGAAAAATGATGATAGTCCCTTCGAATGTGCTAGGATACTTCCTACAAGTTGCTTTCGATGACCATCCGATGTCCCTTCGAATGTCCCGCTTACATCCAACAAATGGAGCTACCTACTAACTAATGGTATGGCTAGCTCTATTCTAAAGGAATGTAGAAGTACAACAAAACGACCAATTCTGAGTGGGTAAATAAGTCTCCTAGTTGCTTGCTCTACCAAATGCTTTTCACACCACACACTTTTTTTCAAAGTTCAAATTCTTTTCAAAACAAAAACATTTCCGAACACTTTGTATACACTCCTACATGAGTCATTACAAAGTCAAAGCGAAATGCCTTTTCAAAACATTTTTGTCAAACACACAGAAAGCAATTTTAAAAGTGATCTAGAGCAACTAAGAGCCCGTAGATAACTACGGATGGAAAGGGGTGCTAATACCTTCCCTTTTCATAACCATTCTCCCGAACTCAGAATCTAACGAAGGTCTTTTTCTGTTACTTTTACCTTCCCTTAATTGGATAAAAATAAAAGTCGGTGGCGACTCTTGCTATCCGCACATTTGGATACAAAAATCCTACAAAGTCAGTTCACCGTATCACACTAACTACCAAAGGAAAACTCTTAGGACTAACTTCAAATTTCCTAATGGAGAAGGCTCTTAAATTCTCTGAAGTCGGTAGTATGGTAGCCTTTGAAGCTATTTTGGCTTTACTCATCTATGGATTGGTGTTGTTCCCCAACGTCCCAAGTTTCGTTGATGTCAATGCCATAAGGATCTTTCTGATTGGAAATCCCGTTCCCACTTTGCTTGGTGACACGTATTTCTCCATTCATCATAGGAATCGTCAAGGAGATGGAACTATCGTGTGTTGTGTACCTCTGTTCTTCAAATGGATTGTCTCACACTTGCCTAAATCTCCTATCTTCCGCGAAAACAAAGACGATTGGCATTGGTCAAGAAGACTCATGTCTCTTACAAACGACGATATCCATTGGTATACCTTGGCAGACAATGAGATGGAAATCATTGAAAGCTGTGGAGAATTTGCCAACGTACCTCTCATTAGTACAAAAGGAGGAATCAACTACAGTAAACCTCTTGGTTTTACAGTGGAGAGATACTTCTATCATGAAGGGGAGGATTCCCAAGGTTTGAAAGCCAGAATGATCAGAGCTTGGCATCACATCCGAAGGAAGGAAAAAGGTAATGCAAGGGATTGTGTAGCCATGGAAATCTACACTTCTTGGGTAAAGAAAAGAGCAAAGAAATTTCGAATGCCTTATGCTTATGAAGAACCCATGTTCTCAACAGCTTCCAAATCAATAATTCTTCCCGTCGAGACTATGGGAGAATACCAAGAGGCTTTGGCCAAGATGAGGCTTGAGAAAGAAGCCTTGGAAGACAAGTTCCTTAAGACTGATCTCGAAAATGAAAAGCTCAAGAAGCAAGTCAAAGATCATGAAAAGACGCTTTACTTCCAGGATGAATGGCTCATGGAGAAAGATGAGAAGATTCGCCAAAAAAGATAACACGATCAAGAGATACATCAAAGAAAGGAAAAGAAAGCTCGAGGAAATGACAACCAGCGATCCTGCTTCCGACGAATGGAAGAAGGTCATTAGCAAGCTAAAAGCCGAGAAAGCTGAGCTAAAAGCTCACTATGGGAAAGAAATCCTGAAGCTGAAGCTACATCAAGCCTTTGGATCTTCATCCGACGAAGACGATTAATTAATTTAGATTGTAATTTTACCATTTATTTTATCATTTGTACGAGCCATGCTCAAAAACAAAAACTATTGTAATCTTCCTTCAATAATCAATGAAATATGTGTTTTCCATCCAAATATTTGCCAGAAATCTCTCTTTTAGTGTAAATTCTTTGGAAACTATTTTCTCTTTGCATTCATAATCATGCATCATACTTTGCATATCGAGTTTGTTGTTTAGAGTCTTATCTTTTGGAATTTTTTCCAGAAAGAGAAAGATCGCCAAGCTGTCGTGTCTTAGAGTTTCTCGACCACGTCCACAGCCAACTCGAACATACAATACACGTTCAAAAAGAAGGAAAGTAATGGAAGGATTTGAGCAAGAAAATGTTGAGCTTCAGAGTACAGTGACAACGCTACAAGAAGAGGTGGAGAGACTCACTTTGGTCAATTCTGGCAACCGCACAAAGTCAAGAAACAACATCGAGCACCAAAATCAAGCGACGATTTCGAGACCACTACTACTTCGCTTCAACTCTGCAGCCAAGAGTTCACTCTTCAAGATGCCGTAAGGTTATCCATGGGGCATGCCTTTCAATTTCGCATCGGATTTCGCCAACCGACTTCGTGTACAAACAACCACGCTTGAAGTGCCTACTTGTAACTCAACACTTACTTCACAAAGATGGAGTAACTTTTCTCAGAAGTCACTATGACGTTTCTCAACCGATCATGACAAACTCAAGATCCGTAGTTCACACTATCGCATTTAAGAAGTCCACCATAGTCCAGGCGACAACACGAATCCTCGTGGCCAGATGGATGATCTCCAGGAACAACTCCTCAAGATGCAGCTTGAGATCAAAACAATTCGTGGAAAGGAATTGTTTGGGAAGAACGCCCATGATCTATGCTTAGTTCCTCGCGTAAGGATACCTGCAAAGTTCAAAGTCCCTGACTTTGAAAAATATAAAGGAAATTCCTGTCCACAGAGCCATCTTACGATGTACGCTAGGAAAATGTCTACGTACAATGACAATCACCAATTGTTAATTCACTATTTCCAAGATAGTCTCACAGTGCATCAAGTGGTACATGGATTAGACAACACAATATCCGCATATTCAATGACCTAGGTGAAGCCTTTGTCCAACAGTACAAATTCAACTTGGACATGGCTCCAGATAGGGATCAACTCCGCTCCATGTCTCAGAAGGAAAAAGAGACATTCAAAGAGTACGCCCAACGTTGGAGGGAAATTGCTGCCCAAGTCAACCCGCCGTTAGAGGAGAAGGAAATGACCAAGGTTTTCTTAAACACTCTTGGCCCATTTTACTATGAACGAATGATCGCCAGCGCTCCCGGAGATTTCACCGAGATGGTAAGCATGGGAATGCGGCTAAAGGAAGGAGTTCGAACAGGACGCCTGACCAGAGAAATAGGATCCTCCAGTGGAACTAAGAGGATCAAAACCAATTTTCCAAAGAAAAAGGAACATGACATAGGAATGGTATCTCGAGGGAAACCACGAAAGAATGTCAGCCGACAACAATGTAGTCGCTATAGCACCACCGTTAATACAAGTCCAACATGTGAATTGTCTCAGCCCAACAAACTCAACCTCGACAAAGCTCCAGCTCAACAATCGTAATCGGTGCCTCGGGTCTCGCAACGACCCAATTCCAATGACGCATACGTAACTATATCCCGATTAATAGAAAGGAATCTTGTGCAAACAAGGTCACCACCTCCGTACCGCATAAATTGCCATGGTGGTACAAAGCGGACGATCTTGTCCTTTTCATCAAGGGCACCGGTCATGACCTTGAACATTGCATAGCACTAAAAGTCAAGTACAAAGGTTATAAGGTCTAATCTTCTTCCTTCGTAAACACAAATCCAAACATGCAAGCAAATCCACTTCCCCACAAGGATATACAAGTGAATTTGATACTAAGAAACATGATCGGTATCTTGTCACGTATGTGAATCGATCGAGAAAGCTTGGTACAACTCCATGATACATACAAGACAATGGGTGCTTTTGCTAAACACGACATACATGCAGCGCTCAAGGATCGTCGAGGGTGTCCAACCATAAGAGCAGACATTCAGCGATTACTAGACATTGGTGACATACAGATCTTCAAAAACAGAAATGACTATGACGTGAATACGGTAGGGCATTTTCTGCATGAGCTTTTAGTCTCAGATATCAACTCGGAAATTCCCGAAGTAAACGTTATTGTCCCCTGTTTTAACGTGCCCGAGCATGTGGAGATTGAATATAACGGTTCAAAGGTTCCAGAGTCTCCTTTGGTGATTTGCCTACCCGGTCCTGTTCCATACAGTTCAAACAAAGCGATTCCCTATCAATACAGTGCAACTATGATAGAAGAGGGGAAGGAGAAACCCATGCCAACTCTTCCAGCTAATGTCAACATAACTGAGATCGGACGAGTAATGCGAAGTGGACGAGTACATAATCTGTTGCCACCAAAGCCGCCTGTTGTTCCTATTATTAGACAAAATCCAGTTGATACAACGCCCGAGAATCCCACGAGGATTCCCGTTGATAATCCAAACACAAATGTTGGCCCATCTGATAGAACTAACGTCAACACAGATTTCGATGAGATTTTGAAGCTAATCAAGAAAAGCGAGTACCGAGTTGTGGATCCGCTGATGCAGACTCCTTCCAAGATTTTGATACTATCTCTGCTTTTGAATTCCGAAGCTCACCGAGAAGCTTTGATGAAAGTGCTAGATCAAGCTTATGTAGATCACGACGTGACTACATACCAATTTGGTGGAATTGTAGGCAACATAACAGCTTGCAACAATCTAAGCTTCAGTGATGAAGAACTCCCAGAGGAAGGGAAAGATCACAACCTGGCTCTGCATATCTCAATGATTTGCCAATCAGATTCTTTGTCCAACGTACTAGTGGATACCGGTTCATCCTTGAACGTAATGCCAAAAACGACTCTTGCTCGTTTAGCTTACAAAGGAACGCCGATGAAGTTCAATGATATAGTGGTAAGGGCCTTTGATGGGTCAAGGAAATCTGTTATTGGGGAAATTGACCTTCCAATGACAATTAGTCCGCATACCTTCCAAATCACCTTCCAGGTCATGGATGTGCCAGCTGCTTACAGTTGTTTGGTAGGAAGACCATGGATACACAAAGCAGGAGCGGTGACTTCCACTCTCCACCAGAAACTGAAGTTCACAGTAAATGGGAAGCTAGTAACCGTCATCGGTGAACAAGCCTTGCTAGTAAACCATTTTCCAGCTTTTCTTTTATCACAGCCAACGACGTTGAAGGAACACAGTTCCAAGGACATCCGTTAGAAGATGAATCTACCAGCAAAAGCAGATCGTCTATCTCCTCTTACAAAGAAGCAGCGCAGATAGTGAAAGATGGTAATGCTGCAGGTTGGGGACAAGTAATAAAACCTGTCAACAACGAGACAAAGGTCGGGCTTGGTTTTGCTCCAGTATTTCCTAAAGACAATCAAAGGGATGAAACACTTCGCCCAATCAGAGAAGTATTCCACAGTGGGGGTTTTTTAAACCCTATTCTTCAAGAGGTTAACGTTATTACCAATGAAGGTGATGAAGATGATTTCTCCGGATCTGAAGAGTGGAGCACTTATCTCACCAGCTCTGAATACGTGTCATAGGAAGAATCGTACCCACCGTTCTATCCTCCGACTGACCAATTCAAAGGCATGTCCCTACAAAAGAATGAAAATCCACCTGTCCCTTCTGAAGTTTGGGATACCTTAGGAGAACCAAGTGGAAAGTTTGACTACATGATGAAATACACTGCGCCTGAAAGCTCAAAAATCAGAATTGAAGATATCCAGCCAACTGGATGGGGTGATTCTTTTGAGTATCCTAGTCAACCAGAAGAGGTGTACACATCTTCCCGATCTCATCAACCAATTGAGGTTCCGAATGAAGATATCTGCTTTAATGCACCCGTGGAATTTGTTAAACCAGATCTTAACTATCACTACATCAACGTAATTACTGAGGATCAGGGATACGACTCGAGATACGAATTGGAAAGTGTCACCGACAATGAGTCTCTTCACTCAGAAGATTGGAGGGTACATCCCCAGAATTCAACGCAAATGCCAATAGAAAGTATATATGTTGTATCCCATGCTTCTCGATCTGTCCATCAAGCAGAAGAAGATCGTTTCAGTAGCACAAAAGGCAAGGTCAACCGTCCAGAGTCTTCAGAGCCTGCTCGACCAACGACCAAGGTCTATTCAAGAATTAAGCCAAGTGGAAAATTACCAGAATACCTCGACTTCCAAGGAGTTCGCCACTATTGGAAGCCTGTTGAAGTTCGGACTAATGTTCATAGTTCTAAGTAGTTTATCTTTGCTTTTGTTTTGAACTCTCGCTTCGCCCAAAGCGAAGAGATGTTTTATAGGGTTTAGCTTTTAAATAATTTCTCTTTGTCTTGCCCAAGACAAATGAGTTTGTATTTTGGGGCCCTGTTTCATATTGTGAATCATAAATAAACGCGTTGTTTTGATTCCACACTTTGTGTTTGTTTTCATTTTTACCCTTTCTTGGAAATGATAATCCTAAAAAACACAATAAAAATCTTCAAAAATATAATGATAATAATCTGCATACTTTCACATTAACTTTTTCAAAAAAAAATGATGAAAAAAAGAATAATTAATCAAACATAAATCAAATATACAGATTAACAGATGGGCAAATCCATTGAAAGCAATAACTCTATGCTCTCTCCCAACTTCGAAATCCCCAGTGAAGTCACCAAGGAAGAAGTTGATGAAGAGATCCCAGATGAGATTTCTCGACTGCTTAAGCACGAGGAAAGAATCATTCAACCTCACAAAGAGCCTTTGGAAGCAATCAACTTAGGATCTGAGGAAGACAAAAAAGAAGTGAACATCGAGCTCTACCGACAAAGAACGCCAAGGGTAAACCGATAGATCTTCTCAAAGAATATGTTGATGTGTTCGCTGGTCTTATCAAGACATGCCGGTTTAGATACTCGATCGTGGAACATCATTTGCCATTAAGACCGGA
This sequence comes from Vicia sativa, assembly GCA_021764765.1. NCBI lineage: Eukaryota > Viridiplantae > Streptophyta > Magnoliopsida > Fabales > Fabaceae > Vicia > Vicia sativa. The sequence continues at coordinate 93,063,770 of CM038795.1, forward strand.
GTGTCCACCAGTTAAACAAAGACTGAGAAGAGTTCACCCAGACATGGCTGACAAAATCAGAAAGGAAGTCCAAAAGCAGCTCGGCGCGGGTTTTCTCGTTACCTCTGAGTATCCTCAATGGCTAGCCAACATAGTGCCTGTCTCCAAGAAAGACGGAAAGGTCTGAATGTGTGTTGACTACCGGGATTTGAACAAAGCAAGTCCAAAAGACGATTTCCCACTACCGCATATTGACATGCTAGTGGATAGTACCGCAAAGTTCAACGTCTTTTCTTTTATGGACGGTTTCTCTGGTTACAATCAGATCATAATGGCTCCCGAAGACATGGAGAAGACATCCTTTATCACGCCATGGGGTACGTTTTGCTACAAAGTAATGCCGTTTGGATTGAAGAATGCAGGCGCCACTTACCAAAGGGCAATGACTACTCTCTTTCATGACATGATGCACAAAGAGATCGAAGTCTACGTGGACGACATGATAGCAAAGTCTGAAACTGAAGAAGAACATATAGAATATCTCTTAAAGTTGTTTCAACGACTAAGGAAATTTCAGCTCCGCCTGAATCCGAACAAATGCACCTTTGGGGTAAGATCTGGAAAACTCCTAGGTTTCATCACAACAAAGAGGTATTAAAGTTGGCCCGACAAAGTCAAGGCTATTCAAGAAATGCCTACGCCACATACGTAAAAGCAAGTAAGAGGATTTCTTGACGGTTGAATTACATCTCCGATTTATTTCTCAAATGACCGCTATGTGGGCCGATATTCAAGCTCCGCAAAAATCAAGAGGTTGTGTGGATGTAAGATTGCCAAAAGCGCTTGACAAGATCAAAGAATACCGCCGTAACCTCCAATATTGATTCCTCCACCAAAGGAAGACCATTAATCATGTACCTTACCGTGCTAGAAGTTTCCATGGGTGCTGGACAACAAGATGAAACCGTAAGAAAGAGCATGCCATTTACTACTTGAGTAAAAGTTCACAGATTAGAAACTCACACTCCATGCTCGAGAAAACATGTTGTGCTTTGGTGTGGGCTTCAAAACGCCTCCAAGACATGATCAATCACACGACTTGGTTAATCTCCAAATGAATCCAATCAAGCACGCCTTTGAAAAGCCCGCTTAACAGAAGAATTGCTCGATGGCGTATGCTATTATCCGAATATGACATCCAAGATCGAGCTCAAAAGCGGTCAAAGGAAGCATTCTCGCCGATCACTGGCTTATCACCGATCAACGAAGACCAATATCTCAAGTTCGACTTCGACGAGGATGTTATGTACTTAAAGATGAAAGATTGCGACGAACCGCACACCAAGAAGGTCATGATCCGAATCCGATGGGGCTTAATTTTGATGGAGCATTAATGTCTTTGGCAATTGAATTGGGGCATTCATCACTCCCGAGGGTTCTCATATCCGCTTTTCCGATTGCTATTTGATTGCACCAACAACATCGCAGAATATGAAGCTTGTATCATGGGTATTGAAGAAGCCATCGACTTGAGGATCAAAATCCTTGACATATATGGAGATTCAGCCCTTGTGATCAATCAAATCAAAGACAAGTATGAAACTCATCATCTTGGTCTGATTCCTTACAGAGATTATGCAAGACGTTTGTTGACTTTCTTCAACAAAGTTGAACTGCATCATATCCCTCGGGATCAGAATCGAATGGCAGACGCCTTGGCTACTCTATCTTCCATGTTCAAAGTCAACCATTGGAACGATATGCCTAAGATCCGTATCAGACGCCTTGAAAGACCTACATATGTATTTGCAACTGAAGCAGTCTTCGATGATAAACCGTGGTTCCACGACATCAAACGCTTCCTCCAAACTCGAGAATACCCACTCGGGGCATCGTACAAAGATAGGAAAACTCTAAGGAGGCTTTCTAGAAATTTCTTCCTGAATGAAGATGTGATATACAAAAGAAACTTCGACATGGTCCTGCTCAGATGCGTCGACAGACATGAAGCAGACACGATAATCCATGAAGTGCATGACGTATCCTTTGGAACCCATTCAAATGGACATGCAATGTCCAGAAAGATCCTAAGAGCAGGGTACTATTGGATAACAATGGAATCCGATTGCTGTAAACACGTCAAGAGATGTCACAAGTGCCAGATCTACGCGGATAAGATCCATGTGCCACCGACTCTACTCAACGTTCTCTCTTCTCCAAGGCCTTTCTCCATGTGGGGCATTGACATGATCGGGATGATCGAACCAAAAGCGTCCAACGGACATCGCTTTATTTTAGTGGCTATTGATTACTTCACCAAATGGGTCGAAGCAGCATCCTACGCCAACGTCACAAGACAAGTGGTTGTGAGGTTCATTAAGAACAACCTCATTTGCCGATATGGAGTTCCGAGTAAGATCATTACAGATAATGGACCGAACTTAAACAACAAAATGATGAAAGAATTGTGTGAGGAATTCAAGATTGAGCATCATAACTCATCTCCTTACCGACCAAAGATGAACGGCGTCGTTGAAGCTGCCAACAAGAACATTAAGAAGATCGTCCAGAAAATGGTCATCACCTACAAAGACTGGCACGAAATGCTACCATTTTCTCTGCATGGGTATCGTACTTCAGTACGCACTTCAACAGGGGAAACTCCTTTTTCTCTAGTATATGGCATGGAAGCAGTGCTCCCCGTAGAAGTTGAGATTCCATCAATGAGAGTTCTCATGGAAACTAAGTTATCTGAGGCCGAATAGTGTCAAAGCAGATACGACCAGTTGAACTTAATCGAAGAAAAGCGTCTGATCGCTCTGTGTCATGGGTAACTATATCAAAGAAGGATGAAGAATGCTTTCGACAAAAAGGTCTGACCTCGTGAATTCCGAGAAGGCGACCTCGTGCTTAAAAAGATTTTGTCTTTTCAACAAGATTCTAGGGGCAAATGGACTCCTAATTACGAAGGCCCATACATCGTCAAAAGAAGCTTTTCTGGCGGTGCTATGATTCTCACAACCATGGACAGTGATGAACTCCCGCATCCTGTGAATGCTGATGCAGTCAAGAAATACTTTGTCTAAAAACAAAAAAAAATGGCTCGGTAAGTCGAAAACCCAAAAAGGGCGGCTTAAGCAAAAATGAGCGTCTCGGTGGACTGAAAAAAAATGCGGTCCAGGCAAAAATTAGAGACAATAAACAAAAATTATCCTGATAGACTGAAAACCTAAAAAGGCAATCTAGGCAAAAATAAGGATACAAAAATGACAAAGTAACTGCAATCAGTCCGTACTTCGTCAATCTGAAAGAATCTTCCATCAACGGATCTTCAATCAAATCTTTTGAAGCAACAATCACAGTTGGAATTCAAAATTGTTAGGGATAATAGCGGTTATTTGCTTTCAATGTAGCCTTTTCCCAATACATTATCATTTCCAACTTTTGTAAATAGTTCATGGAATCACGCCTTTGGCTGATTACCGTTCTATCAATAAAAATTGAGCCTTGTGCCTTTTTGTTTGCAATTCTTGCTTTATTCTGTTTTGCAAAATAACGCTTTTTATTGTGAAAATCACTTTTTGAAACTAAAAAGGTTTTAAATGAATTTTTACTTCAAAATTTTGAAATAAAAGCGAAATTTTCCTTTGAACTATGAACACAGAAGGAACTTCAACAGTTTTCTCCACGAGTGTTTCAATTTCCGAAAGATAGAACAGCTGCTACAGAAGTCTTCTTCTCCGCAGCAGAGATCATCAAATGACGGTATTCTTATCCAAAAAGAATTCCTAACAAAGTTGCCAATGAAATGCCTTTTTCAAAAAGTTTAAAGCATGCAACTCATGTTCATCAAACAGTAACATCTACGCCATTGCTGCAGATTTTGCTAAGTATTTGTTTGAACTGTGACGTGGTCCTTTTCCCAAATACCCTCTTTATTGTCTTGTCAAGTATCGTCAGCATGCATATGACATTCATAACATTCATCATACATAATAACATCATTAATGCATTTTTTTCATTTCTCAATGTGCATATCCATATCACTGGTTTAGATTGCATTTACTCATGTGGGTATGTCATATCTCCAGCAGATTATCCCCAAGCAGAGAAATACATCTTTTCTCCATCATGTTCCCCAACTGAGATCACTTCTCATTGGGAACGAAGTCTTGATTGACCTATTCTTTCCAGTTCATTCCTAGATAGAACCCTGTCTCTGGCCAACTCAGGTTTAGATTTTATAGAAAAATTTACCTGCAAACAATAAGCAATAGCCTCGACATCAAAGCTGCTTATCTCCTTTTCATCTTGCAATTTGTCATTAAGATTGTTCTTTTCAACAAGATCAAATCATGAAAGTTCAAGAAATTTCCACAGTCGTCTTTCTGTCTAAAGAAAACCTGTGTCTCTTCAATCAAAATGCCTGCATCTTCTCAAGAGAAAGATTCCCGGCAAGATTGTATCTATGAAAATAGAAACTCATTTGAGTTCTGTTTCTCTCATTATCTGTTATTCACAAGGCTGAATACTCAGTAACATGTCTCACGAGTTACCTTGTTATAGTTATCACTTTGCTGATAATTGGTAATATCTTCAGAAATCATTACCATAAACTATCACAAGGCTGATAATTGGTAATATCATTTTCATTTACCTTAAACATTGTCACAAGGCTGACAGAAGGTAATTTTCTCGTTTCCCAAAGCGAAACAGATTTCACATGCATTGTGAATCTATTTTCCCAGTGAAACATATTGCTTGTTTCCCAACAAACAGGATTCTCTTTTCTTAGACAGACTGAGTCATCCTCACAAATTTTTCCCCACCATGTCATTTCTATGATATTTCCTGGGTGAACCTTTTTGCAATCATTTTGCATCACTCGCATCTTTTGGTATCTTAGGTCCAAAATTTGCATATTCTGATATTTAAGTCTCTTCACACCTATCGAGACGAAGATATTCATCTTCATATCTCAAGTTAAAGAAACTTAAATAGGGGCATCTGTCATACCCCAATTTTTGACCTAATATACCACCTTACATTTGCATCATTGCATCATTAACAGTTCAGAACAGAATTAATCGGGTGTGGCTTCTACAAGTCAAAATTAGGGTTTTTCAAAATTTTCATCTGATTCAAGAGGTAATCAATTAGGGTTTGAGTTTCACTCACCTAAATTGATATATCTTAATCAATCATCAACCTCTGATCTTCAGATATCAAATTTTTCTTCATGATCTATCGAGGATCGACCAATTAGGGTTTTTATCGAGGATAAGCAATCACTGATTTTCTGATCAATGAATGACTTTTTTGATTGGAGATTGATCTTCATATCCTAAATACAACACGTTGACCTAATTTCTGAATTCAAAACATCACAGAATTCATCAGTCAATTTCTGGATCATCTGATGAAATTTCATCTGCACTGAAAAGTCAAACTTTGACTTTTGGTCAACTTTTTTCAAGATAAAACTTTTTCAATCATCAAAATACTTCAAATAATCCATCATGATCATAAAAAATCAAGAAATTTGGAAAAGTCAACAAAAAGTCAAAATTTTCAACACTTAGAAAATTTTCAAAGTGTTAAAATTTCACATTTTTTCCAAACTTCATGGCATTTTTTCACATAGTTCCATTTGGAATTAGAAAAAACTCAAAACATGAAAGTTGTAGCCCTTGAAACAAGCTTTCCAAAATGTCCAAGAACTTGCAAATCCATGGTGTATAGCTATACTTTTGATTTTGAAACATAGACTCCAAAATCCTTGATTTTCAAGTACAAACTTTCAAAATTACAAGTCATTTTGAGTTTTCTTCTTCTAGAAGTCATGCCACCTAGCCAAGAGGGATAGAGCTGATAAAAATCAGAGGGAGAGTAATTATGATGGGATAAGATCAAGTTGAATAATTAACCATGGTTAAAAGGAAGCTTCCTTTTGCATTTATTGCAAAAATGACTTTCTTGCCCTCTAAGGCAAGTTGTCCAAACCAAAGCCTATCTTCTTCACTTGCCATTCTGATCTTTTGACCTATAAATAGAGGTCATGTTTGCCATTTCAAACGACACCAAAGCTATGCCAAAACAAGCTTTCTCACTTCTTTCTTAATTTTCAAGTAACATAGTTCAATTTGAGAAATCTTGCATTTTTCAAAACTTGTGAAAAAACATGAGAGATTTGGTGTCTAACATGTCATAAACATCATATGTAATGGGGTTGTAACTTAAAATCAACACAAGAAACACTAAAATCCAGAATTGCATTTCATGTTTCCAAACTTGCCAAAACTGCCTTAACCTTCGAATTTGATCTTTGGCTCGAGCAAGTTGTGATTTTTTGACTCAAACATCATCAACATACTCCATATGGATGATGCAGACCATTAATCTTGACCTGTAACATCTCTAACCAAGAATTTGAGTTTCATTTTTAGCAACTGCAGGTGGACTTGGGTAGAATAGTTCAGACCATTCCAAAGCAAGCAGACCATCCTCACACCTTCCATAAGGTCCGCTGGTGCTATAGCCATCATCAAATCACAACTGGAAACACTCCAATACAGTTTTTGATCTCAGCTTCAAAGGGTAAGTAACTCAACTTCGAACTCTTTGATTCTTGAATTACAGTTCAAAAAGCTCTTGGTCGTTTTGTTTCGCACCCTCAAGCTTAACCTCAATCAATTGACCAATTCTTTCACCATACACGATTTCAATTAGAATTTTCGAATTAGGGTTCTTCATGTTTCGAGAAATTTAATCATGTTAAGCTTAAAATAAATGGAATTAAATGACATCATCATGTTTCGGGCTTAAACGATCAAGTTTGATGTTTACATCGAGCAATTTCGTTGAGAAACAAAGAATCCATGGTCGATTGAAGATGGAGGAAGAAGAAGAATCTTGCTTTTTTCAAATTCAAATATCCATTTATAATATTATAACATTGTTTGATTTCAATACACGGATGTATTGCCGCCCAGAGGTTGCCACTCACTTAAGTCATTCTTACACGCTTGCCCAATGGTCCCGGTTCGAGTAGCCTTGGGACCATTTTTGCCAAACTTTGTCATTTTTTCTTCATATTTTTTGCAAACGTTGACTCTTTCAAAACCCAATCAAAACTCCTCATTTTGAGGTGATTTTTTGTACACATGACAATTAACATATCTATTTTATGATAGTGTCAAAAAATTTCAAAAAAACTTTCATCTGATTATATTTTTATCGAGCCGAAAACGATACATTTGAGTACTTTTTAAAGCACTTTCAAAGGCGTTTTTTTCAAACTTTCGAGGCCCGATTCTTTTTCCAAACTTCTCACAAGTATATTTCACTTTTCAAAAACACTTTCAAAATCTTTTTTCAAAACTTTTCATCAAACTTACATCTTTTTCCATGATCGATCCGATTTGACGATAAAACCGAATTCGTTTTTTCCTCGAATTTCTTAACCGATCATGGGCCTCCCTTACGGTGTAAGTCCCAAAAATTCTTTTTATGTACATAATTATTTCCTTGTACATATCAAATTCTTTTATGTACACATCTATTTTACTTGTACATAATACGAACATCTTTGTAAATACTCAAGTACAGACAAACTTCGTCCGCTTGTTTTCGTTTCACTTGTATATACACTGAATACCATTGGTATTAAAAGGAGCATTATTCCCGGTGAAACTGCTTTTAAACCAATGGGCCTCCTTACGTGTAAGTCTCAACCTCCTATGTACATCCACATCTCCTCGTACATAAATACTGTTCGTATACGTATTTCCTTGTACACAATTCAAACTTGTAAATAATCAAGTCAAGCTGCTTTTAAACGTTCGTTTCACACACACTTGTTTATATTTCCTTCATGAACTCTTGTAAATAAATTTTACATGCATTGTTTATATTTCCTTCATAAACTCCTGTGAATAAATTTCATACGCTTGTTTATACAACTGTCTAGTTATAACATAACAACTAGTCTAACCAATAGGTTCCCCACAGTATTAGCCTCCTCTTGGGCTTTGTACAAGGCAACTCATTTCATCTGATTTCAGCCTCCTCTTAGGCTTCATATAAGAAAACTCATTCATTAGAGTTTAGCCTCCGCTTAGGCTTCATATAAGACAACACCCTTGCTGAGTCAACCTCCTCTTGGGCTTCGTTCAATAGAACTCCTCATTGAGTTTAGCCTTCTCTTGGGCATCATACAAGAAAGAGACCAGGAAATCTCTTAACAGCCTCCTATTGGGCTTCCAATACAAAGAATCACCCGCGTTAGGATAGAACCCGAGAGTATAATTTCCGTGAAATTGCTCTTAATCCTAAGAGGATGGTTTCCCGGTGAAATCCCTCTTAAAGCCAAAGACAGCCATACCATATAGCTTCCTCTTGAGCTTCATACAAGGACCCTCGATGACCCTCGATGACCCTTGGAATGCCTCCTCTTGGGCTTACAATACAAGGACCCATGGGCTTCTTAAAAGCATCCCCTTAATCCAATCAATTTCTCCTCGAGATTTAGACGTTTATCATCTCTATGGAAGAAGTATCTCATCTATCACATCACATACAATCAAAAATTTTCAAACTCTTTCCAAACAAAAACATCTCTTAATCGTAAGTGGTAACGCTTGTACACTCAAGCAAAACACCCAATGCTTACAATTAAAAGACTCAATCATCTTTTTCAAACATCTTTCTTAACTCGTAAGTGGTAACGATTGTACACTCAAGCAAAACACCTATAACTTACGACGAAAGATTCAATCAATCAAACTTTTCAAAATGTATGTGATGAAATAGATTGGATACATTTTTCATTAAGATGACATTTGTCTGTGTCTCTTAATAACATCCTGTTGCTTCCACTAGCATAAGTGGGAACTACGATTGCTCTGACTTTCTCAACATCCCTTTGAGAATACGTAGGCACAAGGTCTCATCCTTGGCGAGCAAATTTCTTTCTTCCTCAGACCAAATAAACTATAGATCCCTTTAGATCCGAGCTACAAATGCTCTGATTCCCATTAAGGGATATGTATGCAGAAGATCCCAATGATCTTTGCAAGCACAATAAAAACAAAACCTAGGATCCCACATACTCTATCCTTCTTAAAATCTCAAAGGAGAAACTTTCCCAATCATAGAAATAGCAATTAAAACACACAAACATATCAAACATATTCATATATAAAGCTATAGATAACTATATATATTTAGGGTGCTCCATCTATTCCCTTTATATAACAAACCCCCTTACCCGGAATCTCTCCAATGCGTTACGTCTAGTTTGCGCTAGTCATAATGCATATCAAATCAATTGAGGGTATTGCAGCTTTCCCCTTTTTCATAATCATTTTCTTGTGTTGGAAATAATAAAGCTTGATGCTCGCGGCATCTTTATAAACAAATCAAAACAGTAAATCGTTTCGAGCCAGAGGATCCGAACTCAGATTCGATTCTCTAGCACGTCACTTTTTAACGCGAACAGATAAGCCATCTTTTAATATCTGAGTTACAATAAATTTTCCCTGTTTTGTCTTCTCTTAGGAGATTTTTTTCATCCATGGTCCAAATTTTCCCTCTACCAATAGATTTTTTTCACTGGTCCAAATACAAAATGGATGAAATTGTAACTCACATATTACAAAAAAATTCTTTTTCCCTTTTGAAGTCAAACATTCAAGGCCAAAATTGGTAGAGGCCTACAGGAGAAGAAACATGTATTGGGGGAAAAGATCAGGATCAGAATCTTCACAAGATAATCCATTAATTGTGTAAATTGAAAAAATATATGTCACTAATGACGTAAAATTACAGAATTTATTGCCGACAAATTCCATTTATTAAGGGAACAGTTACTTGACCCTTATAAGATATGTAATGTTAATCCTGACTCACAAGGCTATGAAAGGGGGCTTGTCCCTTTCAACTTTTTATCCTAAACAGTATTGTTAGATAAAGTTATGTAAAGTTTTTTGTTTTTAGATAAGGATAGCAAATAGTGCTTTGTCCTTTCGTATTGTAAAGATAATAATGTAATGTGTCTAGAGGCTTCCCTTTCATCTATAAAAGGAAGTTCTCATTATGATTGTATATACGAAATCCTTTATGCAATCAATAAAAATATTTTTCAATACACCTTACTCTAAAATTTTCACTTTCACACTAAATTCCTTATTCCGACTTCCTTATTGCTTCTAAGAGGTATGATATTTTAGCAATTTTATCTTAATAATCTATGTTTATGTTTATGATTATTGTTAATTTATGTTTAATCTTGAATCAAAAGACGTAAATCCTGCTTGAACTGAATGTGATTATTAATCTAAGAAAGAATCCGTTAGGGAAATAAGTACCAAAAGGGGAAAATAATACCGCTAGGAGGAGATTCTTAGATCTTAGGTCATAAACGCAAAGAAGTCTCTGGAAGAACTTTGTGGTAGTAAGTGAGGGATGAAAAGGTGAGTTTCTAGCTTAAACATGGACTACTCAATAATCATAAAAATAAACTAAAATTGTTAAGATAAAGCAACTAAGAAATCACTATACTCGAAGAAACTAACAATAGGAAGGAGGAATAAGATTTAAAATCAAATTTTTTCACAAAATATACTTTTGAATAATTTATATATGGAACTAAACAAAGAAAATTCAAAATTTACAACCCTGAAGTATTTTTCAAATTAATTTAGAATTGATTATTCAGAACCTAATTCAAACAAAAAATTATCAGAATTATATCCAAGATTTTGATACAAAGATAACTTATTTACTCCAAAGGTTTCCTTATCCTGATTTAATCAAGATTATATTGCAAAAATTAAATTTTTTTCATTTTCAAGAAAAAATAATTTTTGAAGATTTACCGACAACATTAGAAAAAGATATGGAAGAACATGAATTAAGGTGTCTAGTTCATGAATTAAACATTTTTACCTCTACTTCTTATTACATAGATAGTTTTGAAGGACATTTTTATGAAAACCGTTCTCAAGTTTATTATAGAATGAGAAATTACCAAAAAATTGATCACAGATGTATTATTAATTTTAGAAACTATGGAAATACACAAACAAATTCAGACAATGATATAAATTTCGATGATGATGGTTATGAAACAAATTAAAATTTCTTTTAAAATTTATACTTCTATGCGAATAACTCTGACATTATGGACTTATCTAAAGAAAGAACAAATTTAAAAGAATATAGAAGGATTATTTCAGACTTAGAAAAAGAATTAAAATTTGTTAATTTACATATTAAAAATTGTAATAGGACTACATATCCTTTCTTGAAATTTCAAAAAGAATTAATTCTTCAACAAATCTCTATATTTTATGTCATGATTATTATCATAAAAGATGACTTATCTACTTTATCAAGAGGATAAAAACTCAATCTATATTATTAATAAATTTATTATTACATTTTAAAAATATATACAAATACTATACCAACTATACAATTTATCATATACACTATTACACCATACCACACCATACATTATCCATTACTCATAGATTTTATTATTTAAATAATATAGTCATTCGAAAAATACATTATGACTATGGAAACCAATTATTTCCCACATCACACCATATGGATACAAATAATTTCCCATATCACACCATATGGAAATCAATTATTTCCTACAACACATTTTATACCACATGACATATTTATGGGAATCAATTATATTTAAATATGGAAATCAATTATTTCCTACAAGACATTTTTAAATATAATAACCTTTTTATATCAATTATTTCCTACAAGACATTTTTTAAATATAATACCCTTTTTATGATAGACATCTATCATACCTACACCCTCTTATCATTATTACCTAGCATATTATTTTATATAAATATTTATTATACACCCTTTTTATATATTATACACCCTTTTTATATGAAATTATTTATTATACACCCTTTTTATATGAAATTATTTGCTACAAGACATTTTTAAATATAATACCCTTTTTATATCAATTATTTCCTACAAGACATTTTTTAAATATAATAATACCCTTTTTATGATAGACATCTATCATACCTACACCCTCTTATCATTATTAAGTATGAGAATTATGAGTGAGGATCAACTTATTTTCAGAGTAATTTTTTTAAACAAATTAGATTTAATTTAATGGTTAAAAATTGCGATAAACATTAGTCATTAGATTAATCTAATTTAAAGGCAAAAATTATAGAGTAAGTTAAAAAACGTACTCGTTAAATAAGTTGATATATATATATATATATATATATATATATATATATATATATATATATATATATATATATATATATATATATATATATATATATATATATGAGGAGAGATCAAATTACACCAAGAGTTACACCATGAGTTACACTCGCTCAAAAACATCATTTCGATTAATATTTTTAAAATCAACCGCTTGATTAAAATATATCATCATATAGATCGTACCTATAAAGTTTAAGATTAATCTATAATGATTTACTATACGATCAAGATATTCAAAATTAACGTCAAAATGAACTTTCATCTCTCTCTCTCTCTCTCTCTCTCTCTATCTATCTATATATATATATATATATATATATATATATATATATATATATATATATATATATATATATATATATATGAGGATCAAATACAGAAGAGTTATACCATGAGTTACACCGCCAAACATCAGACATATTTTAATCAACGTTGGATTGAACATCATCATATAGATCATACCTATAAAGTTTGAGATTAATCTATAATGATTTACTATGTCATTGAACTACATCAAAATTAACGCTATATGAAAGTCCATTTTGACGTTAATCTTTGGATATCTTGATCGTATAGTAAATTATTATATATTAATCTCAAAATTTATAGGTATGATCTATATGATGGTATGTTTCAATCCAACGGTTGATTTTAAAAATATTAATCCAAGTGACGTTTTTGCGAATGTAACTCATGGTGTATATATATATATATATATATATATATATATATATATATATATATATATATATATATATATATATATATATATATATATATATATATAATTTTCATTATATATGATATAATATATTTTATGTATGTATTTTATATATGAAAAATGTTAACATATGCCCCAAGAACACATGTTAAGAAACTATTTGTAACACTATTTTTTTTGGAATGTGTGTATTTAACTTTTTAAATCTTTAAATATGACTTTATTATATTTAAAATTTTCTAATTAAAGTACCTTTAACATGTGCCTTAGCATGACCGTTTATATATAACTATTACTGATTGTTTTATGTGTATAAATGTGTTTATGATTGAGGAGGTCGTGTCGTCGGTAGCTATGATTAGTATACTCTTACAAAACGAATTGTTTATCATGTTTTATCTAAGTAAAAAATCATCCAGCATTAAGTATCACCATCTTAATTAGAGGTGTACATGGGTTGGGTCAACCCACAAATTCCAGTCAAATCCATCCAAAAAAATCCATAAAAGTGGATCAGATCGGGTCATTGGGTGAATATGGGTTTAAAAACTAAAAAGCCCATTAAAAAATTGGATTTTGTGTAAAATCATACCCAAACCCAAAAAATCCACTGAACCACTAATCAAACATTTATTTTTACATTTTTAATGATTTTAATGAATAATAACTTAGTTGTTGAAAGTTTATTCTTTTGAACATTTACTATTTTAGTGAACCATGGTTTTAACTACTTTTCGATATTTTATCTTTGGTTATTTTGATGTTAATACGACTTTATGTCATGCAAGTAAAGTTTGTTGCTAATTTTTTATGATAATTTTTACTAGTTGATGTTATCGTTTATTATTTTATGATGCTAAGAAATAATAAAAATAGTTTGTTTTTTTTTTTGAAGAAGATAAAAATGTCAAATAATTTTTATGAAAAAATATGATGACACTCATCCTTTAGTCCTTTAATATTAATAAAACAGAAAAAATTATTTGGGCAGCCCACAACCCAACCCAACCTGAAAATTAGTGAGTTTGTCCAAACCCAAACCGGAGTGTCCTATATATAGATTGTCCAAATCCCTACCGATTAATTTAGTAGATGGTTATTTTATCTCACCCAAACCGGAGTGTCCTATATATAGATTGGGTATTGGGTTTGACCAAATCCAGACCAAAACGGTCCATACACACCCGTAATCTTAATGGTTGTGTTTGATATGAGTATTTTATGGCCTTAATCTAGTAACAATGGAGGATTACTACGTAAGGAGATGCCACGAATTAAATTCATCATCATCAATTGTGTGAAACTGTTGCGGATTTTCTTAAAGGGCATCACACAATAGTGAGCTAAGGGAAATTGGACATCACCCTTACATTAGAATCTATTCCCTCTGTCTCATATTATAAACAAATTTTATTTTTTAGGTTCATTGAATAACTAATATATTTAGGCTACATATAGACCAGATACATTAATTATTCAATGAAATAAAAAAGTAAAATTTGCTTATAATATGAGATGGAGTAGTATTATCTAAGAGAAAGAATCGACAAGCCTGAACTTGGACCAAAACCAAAGATTCAAAAACTCCTATCGACAACCAAAAGTATTTATGAACCGAACGAATCGTTTCGGTATTATCACGATGAGTTTGTATAATTGGCTTTGGTGACATTCAAGATGTTGATGAATCCATATAAATTAAGAAAGAGCCCATCGAGAACAATAGTTTAGAATCTTGAAAAGGAGAAGTTAACACCAAGAAATGGATATGCTACATTATTTATAGAAGTGATTATCCCATCAGACATGTAAATTTGTAGAGAGCTAGAATCATCGACACAAAAGAGGAGGACTTTAACTATTTATAAGGATATTATAGTGTCAAAAAAGTAAGAGTTTCTCAAGACACGTAAGATGGTGAAGCACATAATTTATATGGAAGTTAGGGGCCCGTTTGTTTTGTTTTTTTAAAACATAATTTTCATAATGTAATATTATTTTGTGTAAAAAACAACTACAAAATTTTTTTCCATAAAATTTCCAAATAAAAATTTTGTTTGAAATGTTATTTTAGATGATTCATCATTTTAGTGGAAAAAATTTTTGATATCAAAATTTTAAAAAATCACTTAATTTTGAAGCTACTTCAAATAATTTTTCATAAAAATCATTTTTAAAATACAATTTTTTGAAAAAATTGTGATTTTGACTATATTATAATCTTCAATAACGTATGTTTATGTTATAGGATGTCAAAATTAGTCTCACAATTTAGAAAAAAACAAATATAAAAAAACTTGTAATATTTTTAAAAACGGTTTCATAAAATCCATTTTTAAAATACAAAGAAAAAATTCATTTTTTTAAAGCTGAAACAAACTGGTCCTAAAGAAAAAGATAAGTAGACTCGATATTTTTTTGTTAACCAAACTATTAGAATTTTAGCTATAGGGGATTTTTTTTGTGTGAACTTGTAAAGATGGGAGTGTGAAAAAATACAAGTTAAGAAGAGAGAAAATGAAATTTCGAAGGATAGGGTGAGTATAATCAACCCAGGATTATAAAAACCTCCTCTTGGATTGATCATGTGTAGCAGGTGTGAATTCTATACTTTTGCTTTCTTAATTTGAGCATAGCTGACATTCTTCCAGAGTTGCAGGAGACCTAAAATCTTCCTCCCGTCATTCTAACCATTAAGCATATTATTGATAAATTATTGGCATTACTTAAATGCCTTATTGTAAGCGGCAATTGATGTGAAATGTATCCTAATTCCTAAATGTCCTTAACTTCTTTTTGTCCAACCTGTCACGAGTTAACCTCCTAACTGTTATGTATCCTTAATAATTCATCTAAGTCCTTTTACAATTATTAGTGACCAAGTCATAGTTAACGTATGAAAGTTGTCGTAAGAGGACTTTACCATTAGTCCTCATTCTAGAATGGCTCGCAGCATTTAAAAAATTAGATCTCTCAGGTGAATACTCAATTGTTTTGTTTAACATAACCTTAAAAGTGTCCTTCATTGAATTTGAACTAGTTTTACTCATGTACATTACATATGTGTTGTCGAGTGCGATAGAAGACGAAATGACTTACTCTACACACAGAACAGAAGGATCATAAATTGAATTAAGTATATCAGCATAAGTATTGAATCGACTTGTTGAATCTCATGCGGATAAGTGAGGTCACAAATTTTGCAACCATCGGCATATTCGACAGTGTTAAAGATGAATCAGAAAATCATCTCTTGGAGATAAATTAGAAACGCATCTTCTGGAGATGAATCAGAAATGTAACTTCTGGAGATGAGTTAGAAACCTAACTTCTGTAGCAGAAGAACTTAGTTCACAGAAGAGGAAAAGTTTAGAGTGACATTTTATTATTCCTTTCAATGAGCAATTACACAGTGGGTAAGAGTTGTATTTATAGCAGCCAATACAGTTACACATTATGTAACAAACTGTAACAGAAAAGTACAGGTGGCAAGATATGACTTGTTGTAAAAGCCTAAGCAAAAGCTAACACTCCTAATAATCAGTTTTATAAAAGGCTTATATTCCTTATATTCTAACAGCCCCCCTCAAGCTCAAGGTGAGTGAAGACTTGAGAGAACCTTTAGCTTGGACCTCAATTCCTGAAAGGCTGCAGAACCCAAAGGTTTGGTTAGGGTGTCAGCTATTTGATCTGCAACAGGGATATGTTGAAGTGACATTCATTTGGAGACAACCCTTTCCCTTACAAAATATATATCAAGTTCGATGTGTTTAGTGCAAGCATGAAGCACCGGGTTGTGAGAAAGATGCATAGCACTGAGGTTATCACACATGAGGGTAGGAGTATACAGTGGAATTCTGAGTTCAGCAAGCAAGGATTCAATCCACAGAAGTTCTAAAGTAGAGTGAGCTCAAAGCCCGATACTCCGCTTCTGTGCTAGAACGATTAACAAGAGACTGTTTCTTTGAGCTCCAAGACACAAGATTCGGCCCAAAAAAGATGCAGGAGCCAGAAGTTGAGCGTTTGTCGTCAGGATCACTAGCCCAATCAGAGTCGCTATATGCACAAAGACAAAACTTCTGGATTGCAAGAGAGGGAGACATCAACATACCATAATGAGCAGTTCCACTGAGATACCTAAGGATGCGACGCACAACTGACCAGTGAGTGTCAAGTGAAGAAGCCATGAATTGGAAAGCTTTGTTGACACTGAATGCAATGTCAGGTCTTGTCAAAGTGACGTATTGTAAGGCTCCCATAGTTCACCTATACTTCTGTGGATCAGAAAACTAATATGTGCCATGTCTGGTCAGTTTGGTGGTGCTCAACATGGGTGTAGGAACACCATTAGCAGTCTCCATATTGACTCTGGCTAAGAGATCGCGAATGTACTTAGATTGAAGAAGCATGAGAGATCTGTTAGGCTGAAATTTGACTTCAATACCAAGAAAGTAAACAGGTTTGCCCAGCTTTTTCAGAGCAAATTCAGAGTGAAGTTTTGTGATTAAGTCATGAATAAGCTTCGAGTTGGAGCCTGTAATCAAGATATCATATACATATATCAGAATGTACAGAGAAATACCTTGATGTTGATATGTGAACAAAGAGTGATCACATTTGGAATGAACAAAGCCAAACTGAATGATAGCCTTGGTCAGCTTTTCATACCAAGCCCTTGGAGCCTGTTTTAAACCATAAATTGCTTTGTGCAGCTTGCAGATAAGTGTTTTGTCAGCACTTGTAAATCCAGCAGGTTGAGTCATGTAAACTTCTTCATTCAACTCATCATTTAGGAAAGCATTGTTGACATCAATTTGTTGAATATCCCACTTGAAAGTCAAGGCAAGAGTCAAAACAAGTCTGATAGTAGTAGGCTTTACAACAGGTGAGAAAGTTTTAGTAAAATCAAATCCTTGTTGCTGATGAAAGACCTTGGCAACAAACCTAGCCTTGTACTTCTGAATTGTGCCATCTGCATTTTCTTCGATTTTAAAAACCCACCTACATCCAACAGCTTTTCTATGAGGCAGTAGAGATGTGAGAGTCCAAGTTTTGTTAGCTATGAGGGCATCATACTCAGTTTATATAACTCTTTTACACACTACATTTCAGAAAATAAAGTAATGGGTTACAAGAAGAGATATTGGGCCTTTAAGCTAGAGTTGTCAAAATGGGCTAGCACATATGGGCTGGCCCGCCCCACCCGAAAAATCATAAAGCTCGGGCCTTTAAATTAGAGCCCATATTTTTAAGAGCCTATTTAGCCCAGCCCTAAAAAGCCCGCTACCCATTAGGGCTAGCCCATATGGACCGTGGGTAGCCCATTAGACCCGCATTATTATAAATTTTTAAAAAATTATATTAATTCTTATATTATTTACTTCAAAATAACATATTAATTTTTCTCACTTCACTAGATTTTGTCTCTATTATATTCTATCTTTCTCTTTTAAATACTATACAATAATATAATCAACATTTTTTTCTCGTATTCTATTAGTTTCTCTTATGTTAAATATTTTGAGTATTATTTTCTATAATTTAGACATATATTTTATTTAAAAACACATTATATTATTTATAAAAGATAATCTAGTACTTAAAAAATGATTTATATTTAGAATAATAAATTTTTTATTTTATTTATAGTCAATATTATCGATTTTTTACTTTAGTTTTTTTATTTAAAAAAAACCCATTTAGGGTCGGGTAGCCCGAAGCCCATCTAGGGCCGGGCTCGGGTAGTAATTTTGAGGCCCATATTACAATATAGTTTTTTTGGCTCAGCCCTAAAAAGCCTAGGCCCATGAGGGTTGGCTCTAAATGGGTCGGATAGCCCATTTTGACAGCTCTACTTTAAGCCCTATAATAATATTTTAATAATTAATTTATAAATTTTAATATTAATAAAAATAATATAATAAAAAAATGTTAATAAAAATAAAATAATTTACGAAAATGCAAAAAAAAAATATAAAAAAAGAAAAATATTAAATATTAAAAATTCCATGTGGGAATTAAAAATTAAATTAAAAATAAAAATAATTTTGCTGAACTGCCACGTATGAAGATTCCTCATCCCAGTCAGCCAAATAGTGCAATAGGGGTGTTTGAAAAAGGAATCTGTGTTTTCTAAGGAGGAAATCGCAACAAAAAAATCTTAAGGGGGGTGGGTGGATAAATCAAAACACACCTATATGACAGGGGGTAAAAATCATTTAACTCTTTAATTAATATCTTTACATAATTATTTATTAAACTAAATTATTATTATATTTTATTTATAATTTTTATTGAAACAGTGCTAAATCCATGAGTATTTTCCCAGAATTGGAAGAAAAGAGGAAAACTGCAATTCAAGTGATAACCTTGGAATGCCCAGAGCGATTAAATGGTCGTACAGACAACGAGTGTTGAAAGTGGATGCCTTGCGAGCTATTCTTGATAGACTGACACTGGTGGACGTGGTGTGGAGTCCATTTGAGGACCATATGCAATGGCGCGCATTTGACGAGCTGTCTTTTTTCAAAGGAGTACTACAGTGGGGAGGTACATATGTTCTATACTTTCCTGACAGATGTTTACGTCAGTTTGGTCTGATTAGGTATATACCACGTCCACCCACTGATATTATTGAGGTGGACATTGATGTAAATTAGATTAGCTACGACAAGAGCGTTGTAGAGGTGGTTGGACCGACATCACCGGTCACATTTGATTCCGAGACTGTGGCAAATTATTTGGATTGGTATTATCGTGTGTCACACCCTGATTGGTACCACCACATGAGGATGAACCAAGAAGGGTGTCGGTTCCTCAGTATGTAGCAAGCCCATCTGATCCTAAATTGGCTCGTGTCTCCGCATTGATTCTTCGTCACCTCCAAAGATTTGGTGCAGAGGAGGATGATCCACAGTTTGCAGATTTATTTGAGGTGTTGCATTTATGTCTTAAATAGTGATTTTTATGTTATGTTTTTATGATTATATAATAATTTATGACATATTTTATGACTTATGTTATTTTATATTTTATTTTATTTTATGTGTTATTTTAAGTTTGAATGGTTGTGATTGGACCGACACTTTGAATGGTTGTGATTGGACCGACACTTTGAATGGTTATGATCTGATACTTTGAATGGTCTAGAATAAATTAAAGTACTATAAACATGAGTCATGTGTTGTTTAGTATTTCCAACTCAAAATGTCTCTCCCAAATTGGTCGATAGATGCTGAAGTGTATTTCAATAGAGAGAAAGATGTTGTGAATTTTCAAATCCCAAATGGATCTATAAATCTCTAGGGGTTGAAGGAAATGTTTGACTACGAGTTGCATCCAGAGATTGATACTAGGAGGGTGAAGAAGATTTCATACCGTGAAAACTGGAACATGGATGTTGCTGGAAAGATAAGTTACAACGTGGTACAGGTGAAAAGCAATGAAGACATGACGGCCATGTGAAAATTATATCGTAGTAGACTAACTAAGGGCCCTATTGAGTTTGAAGCGGAGGTAATTAGATCTGCCGAAGAAGTTATAAAAGCACTGCAACGTCCAGAATCATCTAGTAGAGCCTAGATGTGTTGGTTTTATTTCTCGTATGATGTTTTAAGTTATCTTCTCGTGTATTTTTTTTAAGTTATTTTCTCGTGTATTTTTTTATGTTATTTTCTCATGTATGTGTTATTTTCTCGTGTGTTGTTTTTGGATGAATAAAAAGACCGTCAGTATGTTGTTGTAATGATAAAAAGACCATCTGCTACATGTTATAACAATTTAAGTCTATATTACACAAAACATAACTTAGTGATAAATCACTTATGCTAAGCTAACATATGAAGGTAATACGGGCGAAAGATGTAGCCATAGTTGTAAACGTCCCGCAAATGATAACATCCAAGAAGTTGCATCTGGGTGACAAAACTTCTTCCAATCTATAGGCATCGGGGGGTAAGGGGAATCCCTTTTTCATGTTTACCTGAGTAGAAAAAAGAATTGATCTAATAATAATTCAATTACTTTATATAGTAAATAAAATAAAGTAAGAAGATAAATAATTACTTGAATCCAATGGTTATTGTTGACTAAACCTATACACCAAATAGTAGGATTATGTGAAGGTGATGATGTCATAGGGAAAAAATTCAAGCAAGGATTGCCTAAATGAACAAGAATGACATTATAGCGATTCGCTATCAAGTAACCCATGTTAGGTAGTGTCAACCATTTCTCCTCTGGCTGTCTATCAGTTGACTATATCATAAACCTGCCTCTCACTTGTAATAGTCGATCTCCGAATAACTTCTCATACAAACTCTTATTATCCCTTATTTCCATGTCCAACTCTCGATGAATAATTGCCCAACCATCCTCACTATACTCATGCAATGATGAAATGACTCTAAATCCACAATTACCATCTGATTCAACATCCACAATCTCCTGAATATATGACCTAAAATAATTAACATTAAAAATATTAATGCACAATAAATATATAACATAATAATAAACCTAAAATAATTAACATTGTAAATATTAATGCATGATAAATATATATGACCGGATATGATTTGGAAACTGAAGAGTGTAGTCTTGCTGTGAAGGCTTTTGTGATTTTGAATCCCTCTTTGATTATGACATTTTTTGAGATAGCCTTTGTGAAGTTTGAGATGCTTGTTCAACATACTCATGCTGTGAAGGGTCCCTATAAACATCATATCCAACTAGTTTCTTCCCTTTCTTCTTGACTTTTCCCTTGATTTTTATTTTCTCAGGTGGTGGACATAAGGAAGTTGTTGCGGGGTAAGCAATTTCACTAAACCTAGTTTTTAATGCTCTTTTCCCAACATCATCTGATGATCTATACCTTCTCCATGTTTCTTCTATTACACTATTCATATGAATCTCCGATCCATCTTCTTCATCTGTCTGTAACTCACCTTCCATACTTAACTTCCTCCAATGAACATGAACGATATCAATAGGTATAGGTATACCACCAAGCACATATCTCCCTAACTCACAAGCACAAGGTAACCCATAATTTGTTCTATGAGTACAATCACATATTTCTCTAGAAGTTCCAACATAATCAACCCTTGATAACTCTCCAGTTATGCGTCTCAAAGTAGCTTTAGAAACAAAACTACGTAGATTACCATACAATGGACTAACACGTGCACGCTCAACTTCATAAAAACTTTGTTAGAACGAAGCACAAATGTTTCCTATTTGTATCCTCAGGTTTTTGTTCAAAGCTTCCCAACATACTGATTATTCGTGGTGTTGCCCAAATGAAACACTCGATTAATCCATGCTCCAACAAATTTATGTCTATGTGGAGTCAACCATGTGTCTTTCACATAATCAATAAAGGCACTACAATTAAAACATGCATGCTCAAGTTGTTCCAACTTTTGACTATACTCATCACTCAACCTCATCAGTAGCCCATACAACATCCATCCATAACGTGTCAATGGTCTCTTGCATTTCTTTCACCATATATTGCTTGCATCGCATCCCAACATTTTATTAATGTGAAATCGACATAGCAAATTAATTGTAGTAGGAAACACAATTTCTACCGCTTTCATCAAAGCTAGAGATCTCTATCAGTCAAAATCACTTGTGGACGCCCATCCCTCTGCACAAACAATTCTTTTAGCTTCTCCAAGACCCAATAAAAACTATTTGTCTGCTTAGACTCTATATAAGCAAATGCAACAGCAAAAGTCAACTCAGTCGATGTCATGCCAACAATTTCAAAGAGAGGTTGTCTGTATTTATTTGTCTTATATGTGCTATCCATAACTAAGACAATGAGAAAAAGACTCAGCAACTTGACTGATTCTGTATGCGCCCAAAAATTATCTCTGACAACATTCATGCCATCTTTATTTCTACTCTAGTAGACATAGCATGCTGATCGTGACTTTATCGTCTATTAATCGGGAGACTGCAAGTGCACAGTCCTATCGCGTAGTTTTAAAAGATATCGAACCCACAGAGACTATAAATCGATCTACGGTTATCCTAAGTTACTGTATATAGCTAAGGCGAATAATTCTTTTAGATAATGGTTAAAGAAAAATATAAATTAAACGGAATCGGTACGTAATATAGTGAACCTAAGCAGATTTAATCGAACCTAAGCGTATAAAGATTGTTAACTTAATTGTTCTGTAGAGATTATCAGTTTAAAAACCCTCAACTCACACTTTCGTGGCCTTATCTCGGATTATACTCCTAAAGCCCTATGCCTGCTCTCGCTAGCCCATAAGTGTTTAGAAAGTATTCTTTGAAAACTTAATAAAATCTAATTCGTTTTAAAGCGCTCTCGCTGTATTTAAATCGAATGCCTAACTTTAGCTATCCGGTTAAAACCTCACACTTTCGTGGTCTCGATCCCAACCTATTCTACTTTTCTCACTTTCGTAACAAAAAGGTTGATTTTCAATTACAAAAAGTCATAACCAGAAATTAAATTAATTAAGATTTTAGCCTGAGAACGATTTAATTCCTACTCTTACTGCTATTACATACCGATACCTACTCGGTTTAGCCAAACACATAATTTAGCATAAACAAACTAAACATGAAGATTGAAATTAAGAGATACATGATAATTAAATTAACAATAATAAATGATAATAATAATAATAATAATAATAATAGTAATAATGGTAATAATAATAATAATAGCAATACAATAAAGAACTTGAAATAAACTTCTATTATGATGGCAAGATTGTGATCCAAGAGTACATAGATTGTAGGCCTAAAATTAATGGTGTGGTAGTTCTCCGATATGAGAAACTACCACTTTTACAAATATGATTTCTGCCTAAAACTATGAA
Organism: Vicia sativa; assembly: GCA_021764765.1. Lineage (NCBI taxonomy): Eukaryota > Viridiplantae > Streptophyta > Magnoliopsida > Fabales > Fabaceae > Vicia > Vicia sativa. The sequence continues at coordinate 93,087,626 of CM038795.1, forward strand.
TAGCGCTTCCGCGCACAAACTTGGATGTCTCTAAAATGAATGCTAACTAGTTTATATAGTGAGAAATTGTGGAAGTTATCATGAGAGAAGTAGTGATGATAATGGAGAAAGTGGAGAAAGAAGTGGAAAAGTGGGAAGTTAAAAAGATCATGGGGTGATAATGGAAAGTTTGGATGATGGGCCTAGCTTTGCTTCTGTAATTGGGCCTTTTATCTTTTCTTTTATATTTTGAGCATTTTTCTTCATGTCTCCTCCATTTTTACTTCTTTTCTCGAAAATTCTTCATTTAATTAAATATCTGCAAAATAAACAAATACTAGCGTAATAGCAATTCAATGCAATTAAATTAAGATAAAAAATGGGAAATAACTTAAGTAAATCCAGCTAAATATACGATACATTTATGTGTTATCAAACTCTCCCATACTTGAACTTTGCTTGTCCTCAAGCAAGTGCTCAGTATGATGTTTTCTAAACATTAGTCAGATGCACATACATAACTTAAATCAACTTGTACATGGTCGCCTCGTGTTTTTGTCAGAGAATCAAAATCTCGATTTATACTCCAGCACTACGATAATGACACTATATAATCCTATCCTACATAAACCAGTTGCAGATGCTATCATAACTCGCCCCAAGTAATTGTCTTGTTTTACCCATTTCATTCAAGCGCAATCACATTAAGCCCTTTATCCTTACACGCACATAGCAGAACAGCCAGTTAGTGGTTTTGATCTTTTTAGCACAATGGTTTCTGACACAATAATGTGGCAACCTTTTCTATCCAATTGCAAGATGCGGGGGATCAGACCGTAGTCTTCCCTACCAAGTTCAGTACCAGATGCTTCTAAACCACCTAACAATGGACTCTTATGTTACTTAGTAAGGTTTGCATCTGTTGGATTAAACGATCGGGTGAGGATCGCCCAATTTAATTGGTGCATTACCTATTTCCTTAAAGCATGTAACATTTTTCTAAATAATTAACTGAGATCATCCAGTTATATTCATCGACTTTCTGCGTAGTTTGTGTTTAAGACGGTGTTGACTGCTAAATAAACTACTCAGGGTTACTTCAATACTAAAACTCAGGGTTTCGGAATAATAGGTATTTTAGCTAGTCTATTATACTCTGGGGTTGTAGAGTGTCAAGACGGTAGTGATTTCGTCTAATCTTGCTAAAATTTCTAACTAGTTTAAAAATTGGCAACCTACGTACTTGTCGAGTGAGTCAAGTTATGCATAAAACCGTAAAATTTTTGTTGGGTCTTAATAAAATAGGGGAATCGAAAAACAACACTAATTTTGCATAAATAACTTGATGAAGACAAAAATTTTATTGAAAGGAAATAACTAGAAGGGAAATTACAAAGAAAATATAAAATTACTAGAAAAAACGGAAATACTTCCTCCCCCATACTTAAATCATACATTGTCCTCAATGTATTGATAAAAGATGAAAAAGGGAAGTGGAAACTAAATGTTCACTCCTCGGTTGAACTTTTAGTGATATTCGTTTTCCATGGCCACTTATCAAGCCATCTCACATATCCCTCACCTTTTCTTTTCTTTCTTCCGGGGTGGTTCATTCTTTTGAACTCGTGGTGGTGGTTCGGATCTATCCTAAGTATCGACTTTTCAAGTTTGGGCTTAGTGATTTCATCCACCACCTCAAAGGTTACCCTTACCCTCTAAAAAGAATTATATCCTTAATTTTATGGTCCTCTAATTTTCTTTTAGGCAAGACTTCAAACAAGGGTGCATTTGTGTGGATATTTTTTAATACCTCGACATACGTTTTAGATTGGGAGTCTACCTGAGCTTCCATAAAAATTTTCAGGAAAGGAATCAGTGGGGTGTAGTGATTTGAGATAACAATATGCGTTTCCTCCTCTACCTCTTTTACAACCTCCTCTTCGAATGGTGTTGGTGAATTCTTCTCAATCTCCACTATTTTCTCGTCAGAACTTTCCTCGGCCACAATATCACTCTCCTCAAACTCATCATCACTCTCTAGATTTTCAAATTGTTTTTCTATAATGGTTGTTTTAACATCCACATCTTCTTTGGGAAATGGTCCTAGAAGGTTTTGTTCAAGTTGGGAGATTTGAGTCTCTAAGGCCATGTTGTGAGTCGTGAGGGACTCAACCACAATGGTTAGTTGACTAAGGGTTTCATTATTTTGAAGACTTTGTTTTCTTACCTCTTCATTTTGGACAGTTTGTGTCTCTATATAGTGCTCAATCATAGATTCTAACCTAGAGTTAGTTATCATCTCATCGGAATCCTCTATTGATGTTTCGAAGTTGAAATCTTGCGATTCGTCAGAGTCTTGAAAGTGAGTTAGAGTCTCCTTTTGTGTTTCCCCGAAGCGTTCTATCATCCTAGATGTTTCATTAAAATTTTCCATTAATATTTCGAGATCAGATTTATATGGTTCTGGTGATTCCTCAAAATATTGGGTGTGGCAATTATAGAGAGAATTGGGTTTAGGATAAGTTTGGTTGAAATTATAAGTTTCTTATGGTTCCTCAAAATGTGGGGATTGGTAGTTTTGGAGGTAATTTGGGTAAGAGTAGGTTTGTGAAGCATTGAAATCTTCCATCAGTATTTCGAGGTCGGATTTATGGGATTCTTGTGTTTCCTCAAAATACTGATAATGGGCGTAGGAAAAATTTGGGTTATACATAGTAAATAAGGTAAAGGTGCCTTAGTCTATACAGTGTAATACCAGAGTTACAATATTGACTTAAATAGTCCCCGGCAACGGCGCCAAAAACTTGATCGCGACTTTATCGTCTATTAATCGGGAGACTGCAAGTGCACAGTCCTATCACGTAGTTTTAAAAGATATCAAACTCACGAGACTATAAATCAATCATCGTTATCCTAAGTTATCAGATATAGCTGCGAATAATTCTTTTAGATAATGGTTAAAGAAAAATATAAATTAAACGGATCTCGGTACGTAATATAGTGAACCTAAGCAGATTTAATCGAACCTAAACGTATAAAGATTGTTAACTTAATTGTTCTGTAGAAATTATCAGTTTAAAAACCCTCAACTCACACTTTCGTGGCCTTATCTCGAATTATACTCCTAAAGCCCTATGCCTGCTCTCGCTAGCCCATAAGTGTTTAGAAAATATTCTTTGAAAACTTAATAAAATCTAATCCGTTTTAAAGCGCTTTCGCTGTATTTAAATCGAATGCCTAACTTTAGCTATCCGGTTAAAACCTCACACTTTCGTGGTCTCGATCCCAACCTATTCTATTTTTCTCACTTTCGTAACAAAAAGGTTGATTTTCAATTACAAAAAGTCATAACCAGAAATTAAATTAATTAAGATTTTAGCCTGAGAACGATTTAATTCCTACTCTTACTGCTATTACATACCGATACCTACTCGGTTTAGCCAAACACAGAATTTAGCATAAACAAACTAAACATGAAGATTGAAATTAAGAGATACATGATAATTAAATTAACAATAATAAATGATAATAATAATAATAATAGTAATAATGGTAATAATAATAATAATAGCAATACAATAAAGAACCTGTAAATGCGAGAAATGAAGAACTTGAAATAAACTTCTATTATGATGGCAAGATTGTGATCCAAGAGTACATAGATTGTAGGCCTAAAATTAATGGTGTGGTAGTTCCCCGATATGAGAAACTACCACTTTTACAAATATGATTTCTGCCTAAAACTATGAATAGCGCTTCCGCGCACAAACTTGGATGTCTCTAAAATGAATGCTAACTAGTTTATATAGTGAGAAATTGTGGAAGTTATCATGAGAGAAGTAGTGATGATAATGGAGAAAGTGGAGAAAGAAGTGGAAAAGTGGGAAGTTAAAAAGATCATGGGGTGATAATGGAAAGTTTGGATGATGGGCCTAGCTTTCTCGTAATTGGGCCTTTTATCTTTTCTTTTATATTTTGAGCATTTTTCTTCATGTCTCCTCCATTTTTACTTCTTTTCTCGAAAATTCTTCATTTAATTAAATATCTGCAAAATAAACAAATACTAGCGTAATAGCAATTCAATGCAATTAAATTAAGATAAAAAATGGGAAATAACTTAAGTAAATCCAGCTAAATATACGATACATTTATGTGTTATCACATGCATCCTCAATTAGCCTAAGCAAATGCATTATCTCAGTTCTTGGACCCCTTATCTCTTTTCATATCACACTCTTCTGCTTATATATTTGAGTGATCCGAGTAATATTTTTAGGATCCCGTTCTTGTAGGGAAATCAAGATGTGTCTAGGAAAAACATGACTCTTTGTCAAATCAAAAACATGTTGCTTTTAATCAGAGGTCAACCTGCCAACAAACTCATGACCTTCAAGCCTATCAGGTAATCTGTGACTATGAACTGCACACTTTACATCAACCTTCCATCCAAACACATCTTTTGATAGAGTCGATATGATTTTGAACGGGCATCCACATCTCTTAGTTGCACTCTGAGTTCGACTTTTATCCTTGTATTCCCCCCGTTAACACACTGAAAAATTATTTTGTTACTTCTTCTTCTCTTGTCAGTTTTAGTGTCCAAACGTTTGATAATAACAGTGACTTTATTTCTTATTCCAATCTCTTTGATCCAGCTTGTAACCTCTTCTCGTGTAGCAAATATTTATGTTATAGTGAATACATCAGTGATATGTATGGAGGACTCACTTTTTTTGGCAAACTGAGATCGAAATTTCCATACTTGAAATGCAATTTTTTTATTTAAAGGTGTCCCGGAAGACTTGTCAAATGTGTTCCGGTGTACAACGCTACATTCCAGAACACTTTCCAAATGTGTTCCGATTTGCTTTAAAAATCCGTCATTTAACCGAAACACTTTCAAAAACTATTCCAGAATGTTTTTTTTTTAGATTTCAGAATACTTTCAAAAACTGTTCCAGTTTGCAACTTTACAAACCATAATACTTACTCAAGGTGTTCCGAAATCTATTCTAAATCATCTACGGGTAGAACTGACATTTTTACAAAATTATAAAAGTCTAAGACAAGGAGTTGGGTAGAAAGTAGATTTTTCAAAATATTTTCGCCCATGAATAACCCAAATGATGGGAAAGCCCATAGATGCACTTTAAGCACGAATGTGATACAAAATTTCATAGATGAGTAACAAAACATAAATAATTCATAAAAGTGAAATATTATAGGAAATTAGTGAGAAGGTGCCGTGTAATGGGACAAAGGCACAATAATTCCAATATATAGTAGTACTGAAAAACTATGGAAGTAACTGAAATGAAGCAAAGGAAAGGAATCAAACCTCCCCCAAGCCCCACGCACTAGTCCACGATCGTGACACGTTCACCTAAGCCATCAACAAAGAATTTTCAGAACCACTCAACTAAATCTAACCCATACAACACGAAAGGTGCAAATTTTCCACACCCCACCACAAAGACTAAGTTCATGTTTAATTCAATTTTAAATATATAAATTTGATTTTAACCAATAATGATGCACTAGTAAATAAATAACTATAAATGTACTGTTCTAGTTATTGTATCCAATTAAATTTGAGTTTAAAATAATGTATAGTCAGTGTAAAAATCATCTAATAGAAAAATAACATTCTATATTATATAATTTTTTTTAAAATTACATTATAATTTATCTGCATCACTCATTTTTTCATAAATTTTACAAAATAGATGATTGGGTGTGCACACGACATAAATTGAAAAAGGGTAAATGAGTCAAAGCACAGTACATTTTCTTGCGCTATGACTCTCTCTCTCCCATCCACCAAATTGAAGATAGCATAATCTAGAATCTTCTCTTCAACTCAAAACCAGCGTATTTAACAATACAAAACCCTCTATCTCTCTCCGCCTTACCATTTCTTCTACATAAATAATATGCTCTGACGCTTCAGCTTCTCCCATCATCACATGAAAATCAAACTCACTGTATAAACCAATCGATATAAACCAAGCTTTGTACAGTTACATCTATCTAGTAGAACGAAAACGAATCATTGATCTTCGAAATTGAACTTCTTAAATCCAGATCGGAGATCATCGGGTTCAGATTCAGGCAGATTCAGATAGCATGGGCGGAGTTGGAGCAGCGGCACCGAATTCGGAGGTTCAATACACCACGGCGAAGATATCCGTGTGGTGGGATATAGAAAACTGCCATGTCCCCAAGGGTTTCGATCCTCACCAAATCGCACAGAATATCAGTTCAGCGCTTGTTCGGATGAACTTCTGTGGCCCCGTTTCGATCTCCTCCTACGGCGATACGACTAGAATTCCGGCGTCGGTGCAGCATGCTCTCTCCAGCACCGGAATATCCCTCAATCATGTTCCTGCTGGTAACTATAATTGATTTGGAATTTTGTTATGAACAGTGTGTTTTCCTATTTTGTGAATTATTTCTTTAAATGCATAAAATTCAAATAAAATAAATCACTCTTTGTGATTCGAATTTAATGACTGTTTATGAATTTTCATGATTACTTACTAATTAATATTTTTTCACCTATAATTTAGGGTTAATCTAGTATGGACCTTAATTTAAAAATGGTCCATATATAGATCTATCATTTTAAGTAATTCTTTTATCATAATGAAAAACAAATCATAATGTTAAATAAGCTACTATGTATCAATGACACTCGTAAAAAAGTGTCGGACCGATATTGATGGTTAATTAATTTTTGATTTTTTTTCGCTGTGTTTGTGTTGATTAGTGTTGTTTGGGACAATTTATTTGTGCTTCATAGGTGTTACCATTCTATCAAAGACATTTTATCAATTCTCTTGAGCAATGTTTTAAAAACCAGTTCGGCTGGTCGGACCGGTCGAATTGGAAACTGGCTAGATAACCGGCCTGATTCAATTGTTAGATCGGATGTGTCTTCGAATTGGTGGGAACCGGTCAAAGCCGGTGTAAACCGAGAAAATTGGTGGTTCAATTGCATTTTTATTTATTTTTATTTAATTTTAAAAATCATAATGACTAGTCTTTTTAATTAATTAATAAAATTTTTAAATAAAAAATAAAATAAAATAATGATTTTATTGACGAGAAACATGTTGCAGATGTAATTAATTTTGTTGCAGATGGTTTTGATATTGAAGAAGAAGATCTCAACATTGAAATAATTTATCCTCTTTAAAACTAAATATAATAGACAATGAAATTATTTTGTTATAAATTATTTTTATTAAATTATGTTGCAATTAGACTTTGTTTACCATTAGATTTTGTAATTTTGTACTATTTTATTATGTGAGATACTCATGTTTAAAATTTAAATTTAAATTATGAACTTGTGAATTTATTTATGATAGGATATTTGTAAAAAATTTAATCGCTAATTATATTTTGTAGAGACGAAATTAGTTTGACAAGTTTGTTATAATGACCGGTCTATTCAACCGAGTTATCCGGTTCAACCTGGTTTTGGTTTGACCAGTGACCCAGTGATTCGACTAATAGACCAGTGATCTAGTACCCTCACCAGATTGATGCCCGGTCTAGTTTTCAAAACATTGCTCTTAAGATTTAAACTAAGAAGGTTTCATTTTATTGATCTAACATTCTCTAACATTTTGTTCATAATAATAATTACAAACATATGTGTAAGGGCTTTTGAAATGAGAAATGACCTAATTTCTTCTACTATGTAAATTTTTAGAACACTCAGTCATTTGAACTATTATATTTCTATTATCAATTTATTGCATTGCAGATAGCGTGAAAGTTGGATGCATTATTTTATTATTTTTTGTGTTAAAAGTTTTTTTTTTTATATCTGATAATAGGTGTGAAAGATGCAAGTGATAAGAAGATTCTTGTCGACATGCTGTTTTGGGCAGTGGACAACCCTGCACCTGCAAATTATTTACTGATTTCAGGTGATCGCGATTTCTCTAATGCCCTCCATCAATTGCGAATGAGGAGGTATAATATTCTTCTCGCACAACCTCAAAAAGCATCTGCTCCCCTAGTCGCAGCTGCGAAGAACGTGTGGCTTTGGACTAGTCTCTTATCTGGAGGACCTCCATTATCTAATGGAGAATCACAACAGCTTGCTAATAGTAGCCTCCTATCATCTTCTGAAACGATACAAGTTCCTGTTTCAAATGGCTCTCAGATACAACAACAAGGGGGTCCCTACTCTGACGTTCATGCTGGAAATTCAAAATTTCAAAATGGAGGAAGGGGATTTGACTCTAGATATCAGGGGAGACCGAATTGGAGAAACCCAAATCAACCAAATGGGTCCAAAGCCATGAGTCCACCCCCTGTTGGTCCTCAAGATAACCGTAATAACGTAAACAATTATCGACCTGGCAACTATAATCCAAATGTTCCTCATAGTGGATCCGCCCCAAATTTTGTCCGCCCCAATTCTGATCAGTTATGGAGCAGTAATGGTAATCAACATCCTTTTTCCCAACCATTAAGACCGAACGACTTTCCATTGCAGCCTCCTTTTGCACCTAGTAATTCATTTACTCCAAATTCCCATACTTTTGCAACGACACCGGTGCCACCTAGGACAGGTGGCCCCAATTTTGGTACAGGATCAAATACATCTGTGCCAAATATTGGTAATCTGAACATTTCTGGTCATCCTAATAATGCGCATAACCCTCGTACTGTTCCGCAACGGAGTGGAGAGTTGAAACCTAATCCTAAGGGTAGTGCTCCACTTCTGGTAAGATCAACGATTGAACAAAATGGACATATGGTGCATAGCAGTAGCACACAAGGCTATCCACATGGTCCAGAATATCAACCTACATCGTCGGCAGCAATGGGTAATAATAATAAACTTCCTGCTAATGGTAAGTGGGGATCTTCAGGAATTTCTAAACCTTCTGAATATGTACAAGGCCTTATTGGGGTTGTATTACTTGCCCTTAACTCACTAAAAAATGCAAAGATGATGCCAACTGAGAAAAATATAACTGATAGCATCCGTTATGGAGATCCCAAGCATCGAAGCACTGATGTTAAGAAGGCTCTGGAGAGTGCAATGGAGCAGCAGATGGTGGTGAAACAGAATTTAGGTGCTCTGACGCTGTATGTTGGTAAGAATGATAAACTTTGGAAATGTGTAAATCAATTAGGTGGAAATCCTAAACAGCACTCAAAAGAAATTTGGGATGAAATTCAAAATTTTCTAACAACCCCTGCTGGAAGATCAGCAATAATGGCTACACAGTGCAAGTAAGAATATTAATGTTTAGAATATATTAATTGACTAAAATAAATTATTCATTTTCTATAATGAGTCTATTCTTTTTCTCTAGGTATGAAGCAGGTATGGTGATAAAGAACATGTGCTTTAAAGATCTTGCTTTGGGCGAAGTCCTTCAGATATTGAACATGTTGATTCTCCATAAAAAATGGATAGTTCATCAGCAGTCTGGCTGGCAACCACTCATCCTTACTCTTCCTGAGTCAAATCTCGATTCAGCAGGGGTCACCGCTGGTGTATAACCGCACCCTGATTATGGTAATAGAATCTTGAAAGGCAGCCAGAGAAAACTTATAAAAGTAATTGAATATATCCCGAGCCAATTGGATCAGTAATTACTTGAATAATTCTCGTTTTTCCCGTATGAATCAAACCATAGGTAATGTTGAACTCTAGGATTCAAGTATCATTAGTATTTTAGTTTTTTGTTAATCAAAGCCTTCAGTTCGTCTTGGGAGATAAGTAAAAACAGAAATATTAAAACAGCATTTTGACAATACCCGAAAATACCAAATACTACAGTTTGGTGTGGTTGCTGAGGTTTCTACTATGTCCTGCAATATATCACAGTGGATCTATCTTGGAATTACTTTCCGTTCGCGTGTCTAAAGCTTCTGCTCAACTTCTGTCTTCCTACAAATATTGCTAGGAGATTCCTTATTGAACTGAGTTACTTGGTTCCTTTTAGTGGTATATTTGATATATGTCCGAGATATTAGCTAGATTCATTTTTCCCGAAGTGATATGGACTTTCAATCTAGCTCGGTAACCAACATTGGTGCTGTTTGTTTATCATTTAAGAGATGATCTTCCAAGTCAGATTCTCCTGGGTGGATTTATGTAATGGAAATCCATAATCTTTTTCATATTCAAAGTTGCAGGAAGGTTAATTACTGCAAAGAGAACACTTAACAAAATTGGAACTGCACTCAAACTCCTACATACATGAAGCTCTTAATTTGTTATCTTAACACAAATACAAGGTATGTTTATTATGATGGAATTTGATTATGAGAAATCACATTTATACAGTTTTCAACATGATTCAAAGACGGATAAATAGTGTGTCCCATTGCATCTCTTCTTGCTGATGGTGCACATATGAGGTTGAATTATTTGTCTGGAATTGGCTTTTGGATGTCTCACTCAATATGCTAAATTCGGTGATTCAGTCGCAAATTGATCTCTGGTTTTTCTGCTTTCTATTACCTTTTAATGTTGGTAACTGCGTGTATAATTCACATTTAAATTTGCTTTGTACTTATAGAAGTTGCTTAATGTTCTTTATTTTCACTTTTATTTTGGTATTGGGATTATCTTTTTAAATGTACTCGGAGCTAAAACATCGATCAATTTGTTTGATCTGATTTGTAATTAAAACATTGTTATTACCAGTTTTCTCTAGTAATGGTCTTACCATTTCATTACTCGCAATCTTAACATTTTCAATGCATCATGGTAATGATATTGTGATAAGTGGTTGAGTATATGAAGTTTGCACAGTCATAACTTCACTCCCTCTCTAAATAAGCATTTCATTGCTGCATGACCTTCACAGGTGTGAAAAGTCTTACTAGCGATTTCTTACCCGTGGTTTCTAATTGAGATTTTATCGAAATGATATCAATAGTATCCAAAAAGATTGGTATTAATTGATGTTAGTTCTTCGATCTTGAACGTGGCTTCATCCTTGTCGCACACGCTGGATGAACGTGAATGTCATTTCTACAACCTTCTTACTCAAATTAAACGTCGTATCGACCTTCTTACTCAACTTCAATGTAATGTTGGCATGAATGAGATTCGTATCGTACTTTGTGCTTATATCTATCAAGGTTGACAAGACTCAAATGACCACCATAGTTCTGGTGGACCTTGCATTGGAAATCATAATGTTTACTCTACTCGGGTCTTCAAGGTGGAGTTTCCCTGATTTGATGGTAAAGAACCATTGAATAGTAAGAGCGTTTATGACTGGTTATACAAGTATGATCCATTTTTTCTCCTCGATGAAACTTCGGCAACTTTGAAGGTGTGCCTTGCTTCAATTCACCTAGATGGTTTAAGTTTGCAGTGGCACTTGAATTATATGCATTAGAAGTTTGATGTTTGGTTTGAAGGTGTGCCTTGCTTCAATTCACCTAGATGGTTTAAGTTTGCAGTGGCACTTGAATTATATGCATTAGAAGTTTGATGTTTAGTCACCAAGGCGACAGTACGTCATTGACGTTACCACTCATTTTGGTGATGCTATGAGGATTCCTTTTCGTCTCTGTTACATACGACAAATTTCAAGAATACCTCGATAATTTGAGTTGGTTCTAACACTAGTTAACCTGATCCTAAAATATTCCCCAAGTATTTTTCTGCTAGCCTTACATCCAAATATCCTTTTCGTTTTACTTATTTCACCAAAAATTAACTAACTCTTTTCCACAAATTCATCTTCTATTTTAGCTTCACCCACCACTACTTCACCACTTGAAACTCAATCCAACACACATAATTCTACATCAAAAACCATCCCGGTCACCCTAATTGCACCTTTGTTGCAATTGAAATGGTTGAGCGTAGAGCCAAGAGTTTACGTATATTTCGTGACGAGCTCTTTGTTTTGGATCATCAATTTAAAGACATAGGTTCTCACCTTATGGTGCTTAAGGTTGATGACGTTGAATCTAATGAGGAAATCCATGTTCCTGATGGTGAATCTCTTCAAGCTTTTGAAAAATCCTAATTATCTCTACAAGATTCGATTGGCATTGCTAATTACCACATTATGTGTGTAACATTGTTACATCCTATGAAGCTTCTTCATATTTTTCTTGGTAGTGGCAGTACACAAAAATTTCTAGATTCGGAGGTTGCAAAGTCCCTTAGGTTGCAAATTGGAAGTTATTTCTCCATTAGTTGTTGTTGGTGGTAGTGGCCGCTAACATGATTCAGTATTCATTTGTTGATGCTTCAAATGGAAAATATAACAAGCTCAATTCACTAATGATGTGATTGTATTACTATCTGTGTGTTATAACTTGATAATGGGAATTCAATGGTTGAAGTCTTTAAGTTTTATCCTTCGGGATTTTGATAAATTGCAAATGCAATACGTGACCGCAAATTTGTAATAAGGGGTACCAACTACCAAGGTGCCTAGCTTCAAGCTTATTAATAACAAATCCTTTGCTCAATATGTGCAAAAAGGTACAAAATTATGTTTTATATATCAAATTAAATAAGTTTTTAATCTCTATAAATATAAATATGACATGCTTTAATCTCTATATATGGATTTGGGTATAAATAGGGGGAGCTTTTGGATTATAAAAGCATTTTTGAACCAAAAAATGATACTAGTGTAGATGCATGCTCGTTGAGTTTTTATGATGTCAAAATTCTTGAAAAATTTTGAGTGTGTGCGCTACAAGGATGGCTGATGAAGAAAAGCAAAGATCCAAAAAAAATGTTAGATGCGTCGACGCAAGTTCTCCTCCGATCGACGCACGTTTAAGGGCAACACCCTGAATGTTATGTGCTGATCCCTGAGTCGACGCATATGTAAATGAAGTCTGGAAGCTAAAATCAAAATGATTGCGTCGACGCATCTCCCTGGTGCCGTTGACGCATCCAACATTGAAGGCCCAATGCGTTGACTCTGGATGTTACGCGTTGACCCTTCCTCTTGGAGCAGTCGACACATCCCCCTACTGTAGCATTAAATTAATTTTTTTGGCCTTATTTTTATTCATTAATTCTAACATATATAAATAAATTTCATTTGTCATTTGAGTTTTTGAACAAGCATAGAGTGAAAGATACACATATAGAGCATTTCATCTTCAACATTCCTTCTTCAAATTCAACTTCTCCAATAATCAAAGTGGTTGATTTCAAGATCCAAGAATTGTTGATATCATCCGAATTGAAGAATTGCTTCATATTTGGGTTGTGTTTTATGGGCTCTATCTTGAATAAAATCGTTAGGGTTTTGTCCTCTTAGATCCGTATCGGCGCGGGGATTTTTGGTACTAATATTTGCTTTGCAAGATTCAGCCGAGTGAAGCATCAAGGAGCAGTGGGTTCGTTTGATTTTGTCACGGTAACCGGAGGATCTTGAAGGAAGATTTAGGGTTCGATCTTGTTCGATTGATATTAGCCGAGAGAAAGAAATTCTACAACAAATTGATAGAGATTTCAAGTATCTCCAATCGGAGGTGTATTCAAAGAGATCAAAGCTTGGTTTGGCTCGAACCAATGATAGAGGTTCATCATCATCAATTGAATTGTGTGAAAAGAGAACTATTCCTTCACTTGTTACAATTTGCAAATTTATGAAAAACTTCTCAACTCTAGCTAGTCGTTTTCCCAACTATCAAATCCCAATCTATCTCAGTTTAGGAGGCAACTATGTGATTACAACTTTTCTTCAATTTCACATCAAGTTGACATTAGGACATGAGAAAGGTTAACCAAACGGATATTCAAAAAAATGGGGATAACCAAATGATGTAACCAACATATACCAGTACTTAAGCTCCCTTGCCATACTTCATTCATTATTCCAATTTCACCTTCCTGCACAAAATAAATATTCAAACCTACATTACAGAATGAAGAAAAAATCTCCATACAAGGGAAAATTAAAATCCAAACCCACTAAGCATCACAAAAATGCATCAGTTAAGAAGCCAAGACTTTCAGCTCATTCTCTAAAGATTAGTGAGCATTATATGAGACACACAAAAGGATTTCATGTCAAAGATCATTGTCATTTCATCTAGGTCATAGATTTTTATTTTTTAGTTTACCTATTAGCATGTACAATATGTGTTTGATTGATACTTTTTTTGAAATAAGATTCAACTTTTCATAATCATATATCTTGGCTTGTATATTATGTGTTTCATAAACTTATATTTTGTCATCAACTTTTCACAACTTGTGTTTACTTGATTGATTATCGTGGAACTTTATGTTGTATTATGTTTTTATACCATTATTATACTAGTTTTATTGAATGATTTTTGTAGTCATCAAACTACTAGTCATGGCAGTTACAACTACGAACCAAAAGAATACGAATCTTCAGCGTCTACACCTTTTGCGGAACTCCACAAGGATGTAAGAAGGGTGGTGGCAATAGAAAGGAAAGCAACAAGGACTAAGCGAAACGTGAAGTTGACCACATCCTCAGCACCCCCTAACATCAAACTAAAAAAGGGGTAAGGGGCGATGCAAATCAAGGGTAACTAAACAAGGTTAGGAAGACGCTTTTCTGTCAACCGGAGGGTGTCATTGATAATGATTTTTACATAAACTACATGCCAGGCAAAGATGTTGTTGAATATGAATTTGTTGATGAACCATATGAAATTCCCGACGTAAGCGTTCATTACTTATCTTTACTAACACCAAATATTACATCATGCAAAATTACTCATTACATCAGTCTTTGTTTCATGTGTACTTGGTGACAGTGGATGCCTATGACATTTAGACCATCTCCATCTATGCCGCGTATTGCCTTATATGCTTCCACATTGACGTACATTTTCATGACTGACGAAGATGAATTGAAAGGGTATTTTTTTAATGCACCGACTTAAACATATGAGACTAAGTTATGTTATCACAGTTAGTTTGATGATTATATCAATTTTATCTGTAGTGCTGAGGTTTTGGTAAAAACAAATAAAAGTGTACACGGAGATAGAAAAACACTTAAATCCCTCATGCCAAGATGCCGTTTGGACCAACATGTTATTATTAATATGATAACAACTAAAATTTGTTCAATTTATGTAAAACTATGTTAATATCATTTTCATATGACTGAACAGATTATTAATCTTGTTGTTGCAAGACAAAACTGGTTTATAGATTGTGTGGGAAAAACCAAGACCGTATTGTATCTGCCTATTGAGTTTGCGGTGATTACTACGACTAATACTACCGTTACTTGTTAATTCCTTTAGTATTAAATATTGACTTAAATTTAATTTATTGTTTTATGTTAATTTTAATTTCAGCAATATGCATTAGATGAACAACATTATACTGACTATGTGAGGAACATATACCAAAGTCCATACTTGACAACAAAAACAGTTATTTTCAGGTGAGCTGTGTGTTACTTTGTTCCCAAAACACTTGGTACATTAAATAATTTGTTCCTTAAAATTTATATTACATTTTTACAAATTTTATTCCAATCAATGACCAAGGGGTGCACTGGTATCTATTGGTTGTCGATTGTTTCGAGGGCAATATTAAAATTGGTATGCTTCTGAGTGTGAATTCGTTTCTTAATTTCTAATCAACTGTTTAGCTTTCTTAAACTTTAGTTTCAACTATGTGGCAGGCCATATTTCTGGAGGAAATGATCAGTCGTGAATCTTTCCCTGACATCATTCCACTTTATCAGGGAAATGAAATAACAACATTCACCCTTGTTGAACCAAATGGCCTTAGACAACAACAAATCAATTCGTAAGTACTCTCATACATCACTCTATTTTATAGGCTTACCACAAAATTACACCACCTATTAGGAAAATACTAATGCATTTACTGGATGCCCACAGAAATGACTATGGAGTTTTTATGTGTAAATGGATGATTGAGTGTGTCTTCCACAGTGATTTTGATGAGATCACTACTGTAAGTTGAATTTATGAGAATATCATTAATTTAATAGCATCCCTTTTAATAAAATTTATAATTGTCCCAACTTTTCATGATTATTGACATTACATGCAGTCACTGAGTTGTACAAGAATGAAACTCGTTTTTTTTTTTTGTTGCATTTACGCAACAACGTGTTATTGGACGAAGTGGTGATGAACTCTGAAGCATATTAGAATGATCGGGAAAAGAGAAGGAAGACATTGGTAAAGTTCCGATGAAGTTTGCAGTTTTTTCTAGTTTAAGTGCAGATGAAGTTGCTCCTAGTGCAACATGGGTTTGTGTCTGGTAACGGTGTCTGATTCGTGCTTTTGTAGCATGCCCTGCTTTTCTGATTTTTGTGTTTTGAAAGGGGAACTTTTTGTCTAGTTTTTTTGGCCTTTGTAATATGATGGAAGGCTGTTTCAATCTGACTTTTAATTTTTATTTATATTGTACTACTCACCTGTTTTAGACTTCTTGATGACTGTTCTTGAAGACTTGGACTTCTAAACTACTAGTATTTAACTGCATTATACTATTGACTAGGTCTTTAAAGAACAACATTCTATTCTCTTTACAGAATAACATTTACTTCTCTTCTCTCCTCTCTGTTTTCTAAAAACTCTATTTTTTTGCACACCACTTGAGATAACCTCTCAAACTAAATTGGGTATGGAGAAACAGCTGGTTGTTATCGTTGAAGGTCGTGTTAACTTTGAAGAAAGGTTGAAGCATCTTGCCTTTGCTAACCAGTATATGGTTTCTAGTTTTGGATGGGATGACTACTTTGATATGCTTTATGATCCTACTTATCCGAATCTGATTGCTGAATTATGGGTGAATGCATATATCCAAGTGATGAATCAGACATAAGTCATTTTTTCTAAAGTATCTGGTATTGAAATAGTCGTCTCTCGAACCATTATTGCAAAGGAAATAGGATGCGAGGACCATGGAATTTCTCTAGATATGATGTCTTGGGAATAGTCCCTCCCATTTTGCACCATCTTTAATGATTCATCTGACATTTCTAAAGCCTCCAATCTTAATCCTACGGCTTTATTCTGGTATCAAATTCTGGCCACTAACTTTTTGCCAAAGAAAAAGAATATAGATGTCTTAGATAGCTATGAAAGGAACTTTCTTCTTCTACTTGTCAACAAAGGTCCAAAGGTCAGTCTCCCCTATGTTTTCATGGAGTATCTGAAGAAAACTCTTCTATCATTCTAAGAAGGAAATACATTTTTCATTCCTTATGGAAGAGTCCTTTCTAAACTACTCATGCAACAAGGAGTTCTAAAAACTAAGGCTGCGGTGGATTATGTAGTCTGGGGTCACGAGCTAGAGCTACCTAGAGTCCGGAGAGCCTCTAACAATTCCCCCTTCGAGGTCATGGCGGTGACTCCGAATGGATCTTATGTGTTTGTCACACCCTAAATTTTGCCCTGACTTTTCTCATGATTTCATTTGCATTTACATCAAATTTTCAGCATCAATGAACAATTTTGCTTTATTTGCGAATTTTTGTCCAATTATCTTCATGTTCATAGCATTTTGCATTACATTCATTTCACATTTGAATTTATTATTAATTTTGTTTCTAATACTCATTTTATATTAATAATTGAATATTTTGTTTGATTAATAGTTAAATATATATTTTAATTGAATTTGCATTTTTTTGTCATATTTCTATTTAATTGGTTAATTAGTAGTTTAAGATAATATTTAGTTACTAGTTGCTCAATTAGATAATGGAGTTGAATTTTATTTAGTTACTTTTAATTTTTGTATTTTTGTTTCAGTAATATATCATGAGTATCACACATTTATATTTACCTTTTACAAAAAAAAAGTATCTATCAGATTTTTTATTCCATATCATCATAAAACAAAAAAATGTGTGATGTTGAGACTTTTTGTTTGTACAATTTCCTTCTATCATGTGTCACGCTCCACCCTTTGCAACACCACCACCACCTTGTACAAACCTGCAGAAAAATTACAACAAACAAATCAGTACATATGCAATTCCTTTCCACTACCTGGTTTCACTCACTCCACTACCTTCAATAACAGCTCACAAATTGTCCTTGATCTTATCCTCCCAATTCATCATCCAATCCTTATCTTACCCTCAATTCTTCTTGCTATATAACAGACCTCAGTCACTCACCATTCTGGGCTGGCCATAACCACTCTCACACCGCCACCTCCAACTCTTCTTCATCACCCTACTGCACACTCCCTTCATTGCTACTTACTCCATCAACCACCATAAATCCACCGTTTTACCTCCACCCTTCATCATTCACCCTTTCCCCCGAGCCTGTAACCTCACTACATCTCCCTCTGTTCTCCCTCCATCACTCACCTTCCAACAACTTCCTCCGCCGTAAACTAATCCTCCATTCTCCAAACATCGAACAACCATTCTTCAAACCAAAGTGAAAACCGACCACCATCTTTCACTCAACATTCATCCAAAATCCATTCCAAAAACCTCCAGTTTCTAAACAACAACTAATAACCCAGATTCAGAACAAAACAAAATCACAGAGCACATGAAGTAAAGCGCAGAACTCAGAATAGATCGAGCAGTGTAAATTTGAGCATACCTTGTTTATTTATTTTCCTTCACTCCATACTTGTGATTTCTCTGTAAGAACATAACTTGTAAACTCTCATCATGATGAAATCCGATTTGGGGTTTCTTGAGTTTCAATTGGTATTTCGGTTAGGTTGTTTTTGTTTTGGTTTAAAATCGCGAATAGAGTGAAGCATGGCGAGATCTGAGCAAGCGATGGTGAAAGGTAGAAGATGAAGCAAATAGAGAGTGAGAGAGACGATAAGAAGCGTGAAGAGTGGAACACGCGTGAGAGAGAGTAGAACAGTCTCAGAGCTTTTATTTTTTTTATTTATAAATTTCTATTTTTTGAAAATATTAATAATAATAGTAGTGTAGTAAGTGGCGGCTCTGTGTAGTATTAGGGTTTTCTTGTTTTCTTCCCAATTTTGTTTCATATCTTGCTACATCCGATCCAGCATGGCCCATTCATTGATACACCCAGATCTGAATCAATTCACCCCCATCAGGTCCATTTTACTCATCTTATTTATATTACCTATTATTGTTTTATCTTGTTTACTTATTTATTTTATATAATAAAAATACACGAAATAATAGTGTAGACTTAGATTTATTTGCTATTTACAAATATTTTAAAATAACCAAAAAAAATCTATTTCAAGTAGTTATTTTTATAATTAATCTTGCATTATTTAATTGTTAAATTATTGATTATTTCACTTGTACATTTATATTAGACTTGTAATTTTATTCATCCTCATTTGTAATTATGTACCCCCATCCCCATGAGATGTAATAGTTTAGTAAATATTTTATTGCTTTCATGTAATTATTCATCACTCTCACAAGCCAAAAACATTTTCAAACTAATACTCGATTGCGAGCCATTTTCACTACCTTGAGTCGACAAAGCTTAGAAGCGTCGCAACGGCCACACATTTGTGCACACACCACGCTTGCTCTTGGGCTTACAATGAAACTTTGATTGATTAGTTAAACATTATTTAATTATCTAATTAGGTTATTTAAAATTGATTAGGCCATCTAATTAATTTTATTAAAACTAATTACTTGATTAAATTTTGTTTAATTAGTCGATTAAATTTATTTCGCGCATGCACCTACACAATATCAATTGCTTTATCATTTATGTGAGCCACCTTGTATGGGCTTTTAATTCATTTACTCGCTTGTATTTCATACTTGTATAATTATTACCCGTCTCATTTCTATTCTCGCACTTTGGTCCATATACCAATTTTAATCATAGCCCAAATCAATTCTCTTTTCATCATTCACCACTTTCATAATAAATTCTCAAACCTCGATCCAACGTCGAGTGTTTCTTTTCAAAAATATTTTCACAAATAAATATTCTACTTCCCTCTTCCCAAGCGTGTGGTAGTCAGTCCTGTTTCGACCCTCGATCGTACGCTTGGTGTCTTTAATTGAACCTTAATAAGTGAACCCCGTTTCACCTCACTCTTTTCTCAATAAAACTTTTGGGTAGAAAAAGATGATTAGGATGGTTCTGTCCACTCATCCGAGTATTTGGGGCGTTAGCCGTTGAACGCTTATGGTCCAGTACTTGTCTCCCATTTAAAATCAATTCAAACTCATCAAACCTTGCCCACGCAAGTCCCTTTTCAAACTCACATCGCTCAAATGCGATCCTCTTTCGCTCACACGAATTGCACTAGTGATGTCTTATCGTCCACGTACGATTAAGCTCCTATTTTCATAAATAAAATCAACCAACCAACAAATGTTCTCGCAACCAAGAACTACGTAAGCTCTGACTTTTCCATCGCACTTGGGAAATACGTAGGCACGAGATTCTAACATCTTGGCGAGCACACTTTCAAAAAATTAAAACATGTTTCTTTTTTCTTCTCTTTTATCGCATAATAATTAGAAGATTGCAAATTTAATTTTAAACACACTTAGAACTAAATGGGTCCCATCGAGTACGATGGATGTGAGGGGTGCTAATACCTTCCCCTTGCATAGCCGACTCCCGAACCCGCATCTTTTGGTCCCGACGACCATTTTATTTCATTTCACATTTTGTGGGTTTTATCTATATTTTCCCTTTCCTCATTAGGAATAAATAAAGTTAGGTGGCGACTTCATTGTTTCATTTGTTCGTAATCGAATTTTTTCGATTAGCGTCAACAGTTTGGCGACTTCACTGGGGAATTTTTTCTCAAGTGAGTCAACCCTAGTTTAGTTCTTTGTGTGTTTGCGAGTTTATTATTTCACTTTGTTTTCTTCTTGGTGCTTTAATTATCACTTATATTTATGTTTCCGTCATTTATTTCTTTATGCCTTGTTTATTATCTTGTTAATATATTCATTGTGTGGGGCTATTATGGATTGGATCATTTATATTATGAGATAAGCCCACTACCAAGGCTTGAGTGCACCAAAATTAGAGTGGTTGCGTAGTATCGATTTACTAGACGGAAATGTCTTGTAAGTTGGTGCGACGACCACACCTAGAGTAAGGTTCTTTCGAAGATGTTATTGTCGATTGCAAGTCATTTTTGCGTTGGCAATAATGTTGTTAGAAAGGATTATTTCTCTAGTTTAGGAATCCTTGGATTTTTGAACCATTGGACCTCTCTATGAGCATACCATTTTGAGAATATTGTTGGCTCGCAAATTTTTAATCGCGATTGATAACAATATTTTCAAAAAAAGATCGTTGACTCTAAAAGCCATAAAACCTTACACAGTAACCTTGTGAGGGGGTTCTTGGGTAAAAGCCTATAGCCATCCTACAATAGGAAGCCCACCTAATTAGGTTGTCCCTACCCGCTTACGGTACCATCTTTGTTTCATACATATGTGAATCATATCGCATTATGTTACATTCCATATGTGATATTTCATCCCATAAACATCATTATTGCATATAAAAAATGCATGCATTCCACATTCATCATCATACATGCATTTCACCATCAAAATACTTATTCCATCTATTTCCATTCATCCAGTTATCAAAGCAAGTCGATTCCCGACACCGCCACGAAACCGAGTCAAGTTAAGAATGGAGAATCTAGAACAACACAATATCGAATTCAGGATGGAGATTGATGATTTGAAGTCCGGAATGACCAAGCTCACAGAAATGATGCAGGTGATTATGGCCAGAACTGATCCACCTCAAAGGACTGTCATCTCTGAAGTCGATACTGCTGTTGTGGAGCCACCACAAATTCAGAATGTTGCTACCACTTGGCCAGAATTTGGTCTACCACACAATTATTCTCCACAATATGAAATTAATCATGGAGTGGGTCAATCCGCTCAACAGACTGTTCAGATGCCTGTGGTCACCGAACAACGACCAATCATCCACACCATACCTCAAGTTCCCTTTGGAAATCACTTCACCTACCAGGCTGATGGCTCCCAAAACGGCGATCAAGTGCAGAATGATGAAGTTGAGGAAGTGAAAGAAAAGTACAATGCTATTGAGAAGAGATTGAAGGCTATGGAAGGAAATGACACTTTTGGCTTCGATACCTCTAATCTCTGCTTGGTTTTTGACTTGACTATGCCTGCAAAGTTCAAGGTCCCTGAATTCGAGAAGTATAAGGGACTTACTTGTCCAAAAGATCATCTGACCATGTACTTTCGCAAAATGGCTGCTCATGAAAAGAATGACAAGCTGCTTATTCATTGCTTCCAGGATAGTTTGACCAGAGCTTCTCTAAAGTGGTCTATGAGCCTAAAGAGAGAGAACATCAACTCTACAAGGGACTTGGTTGAAGCATTCCTGAAACAATACAAGTTCAACTTGGATATGGCCCCTGACCGTAGACAGTTGCAAGCTATGACTATGAAAGACCAAGAAACATTTAGGGAGTATGCTCAACGTTGGAGAGAGCTAGCATCTCAAGTCAACCCTCCTTTAGGTGAAAAGGAACTCACAGGCATGTTCATGGACACTTTGCAGCCAATCTTTTATGAGAAAATGGTTGGAAGTATATCTTCTGGTTTTGCTGATTTGGTTACCATTGGTGAGCAAATTGAACAAGGTTTGAAGAATGGCAAAATTGTCAATACTACCGGATCATCCAACAACAACAATGCTAAGAAATTCCCTGGGATCTTCCAGAAGAAAAAAGAAGGTGAAATCAATGCAGTCAGTGGATCTCAGACACCACAACCTTACCAACCTGCAGTTGCTCAACAACCACCATTTGTGCCATACTATCCATACCAGTATGTTGCAGCAGCTCAATACCAGCAACCTAACTTTGCTTTGCCTCCATACCAACAGCCATGGGTGGCTCCTCCTTAGAATGCTCCTCAGATTCCTCAACAGAATGCTAGGCCAAATTATCCACAAAATGCTCAGCGAAATGCTCCTCAGAATCAGAATCAGCAGCAAAATAGAATTCCCCGCTACCAGCAGAATGAGGCTCGCCGCATTGATCCACTTCCAATGACCTACTCTCAGTTGTGGCCATACTTGGTCAGTTCAAAGGCAATAGAGCCAGACCTACTCACCTAAGACATCAAATTTTCTGCGGTACAACCCTAATGTCAAGTGTGATTTTCACAGTGGTGTAGCAGGTCATTCAATTGAAGACTGCAAGGTTTTGAAGGAAAAAGTTCAAGATTTGATTGATAAGAAATTACTCACTTTTGCGGACATCCCTCAAGTGATCGACAATCCCTTGCCATGAGCAGCGCCAAGCATAAGCGACTCTCCTAAAGCCAGTTATCAGACGGGAAAGCTCATCCTTGTTACTAATAGTCATTAGGCCTTTTATTATTTCATGTTGCAATTTTCTTATTTGTAATTTGCTAGTTTGCATTTGAACTTTGTTATCTTTAATCGTAATTTTAATGAAATGAGCATTGCATCTTTTGAGTTAATCATGTCATTTTCTGGTTTTTTACTTTCTTGTTGTCACTCCAAAATTTTCAAAACAAAAAAACAATATTATTTCTTCCGCCTCACCTTCTTTCTGTTTAAGCAAACATTGGAGGGAGGATGATGATAAACAAATACCCAATTTGCAACAGTATGCTTTCAAATAAGACTTCGCTGATGATATACAGACATTGCTTCAAATCCCCCAAACAGTGGAGATATAAGGAAGATAATCCCTCGTTAACCCCTTCGAGCCTAGAAGTAGGAGTTTCTTTCTGCAAACAGTTAAAACCCTTAATCTTAACCCGGGGCAGGGTAGTTGTTCAGTTAAAGCATTTGATACATTCGGTTTCCAAGAGAATCATGTTATCATGGATCATTCCAGATGCCTTCACAAAGGTGAAGAAGTGAAGAATTCAAAGATTACAATGGTTGTTCCTCAAAGAACCATCAATATGGTAGTCACAACCATCAATTTCTCACATCAAACAAACAATTGTCGCACAAGTTGTTCAAACAAAAAGGGACGTATAGAAAAAACAAAAGAATCAAAAGAAAGGTCACCAAAGATCCCCAACAAATGCAAATCAAGAACAAGCTTGTGTGGCTTCCAAAGAAGAATAGGTGACTGCCACCTCAAATGGCATTGGTTCTCAAGACATCACGTCGTCATTTGCAATTCCTCTTGGAAGTTGAATCAATCAAATAACTGAACATAGGAATTGGAGAATATCACGAAGAATGGGTTGGATACAAATCAAATTTTGAGCCTTCTATCCTTTGTTTCATAAACCGTGAACCAGACCACGTTACAACATTCAAAAGACCTAATTGAAGCAAGGTTTCTTTTGAAAGCATACTAAAGCAAGGTTGCATTAACCTGACTCCTCAGTGTTTGCTAAATTCATTGGTGTTGATACCACGTTATCGCATCACTTTCCACATCTTAAATTTCAAATTTCCATTGCATCCTCATCAGGATTTATCCATCTAGTTATCACAATTTCATTTCAATAAATGATTTACTTTCAAAAGTTTGCATAATCATCAATTTAAAATTACCATTGTAAGAAAACAATTTCATCTGCAAGTTTAGCACTTCACATCAAGAGAACTTCAGCAGTTATCCCACCAGGGGCAAGCCGTCTCTTCAAGAGCTGATCACAATCAGGGGCATTCCATTTTCAGAATTCCAAGCATTGAGGCATGTCATCTTCAAGATCAACAGTTAGTGCCAAACTCCCTGTTGATCCAAACATCTTCGAGAACTCAGCATTCTGGGGCACTCAAGCCCAAGACCTATCCATCTTCAAAGTTGCTCATAAGCATATCAATTTTTCAAATCATCAGCAATTTCTGATCTCGCAAGAAATGTCGGGAAGTCATGCTTGCAATATCCTGCCGAAGGACCACCTTCATAATTCTTTCTCATTTCATCTTGCCTGTGACTCTCAACCGGAGCACTCGCCCAAACATTCATATCAAATTTCTCAATCATACACGCATGCATTCATTAATCATGCATTAAACCGCACATACCATTCATGGGGCATCCACTCATTACATAAATATTCAAAAAGCTTAAAACCTTGCTCGGCATTTTCCACTGAAAACCAAGCTCTACCATACAAAAATCCAATTCCCTTTGGCCACGTCCAAAAAACCATTTCATACATCGATCATTCATTACATGCATCATTTCATAGGCGTCGATCCATTGATTGAAGTTGTTATCTTTTAACCCCTTGTTCAACCCACTGGTTGGATTTTATCATTATTTCCTGGTTAATTTGAATCAACCCACTGGTTGAGGATAACCTTTCACTTCTTGTCAACCCACTGGTTGAATTTAATCATTTACTATCTAGTTAATTCAGAGCAACCCACTGGTTGAGAATAGTTTTCCAATTCACCTTCATCAATCCACTGGTCGATGTTGATTTCCTTTCTTACTTTTCGAACTCAATCCACTGGTTGATATGTCGTGTCAAATTTCATTAACCCACGTGTTGATGTTAAGTTTTGTTGTCTACTTTCATTAATCCACGTGTTAATATTAGTACTTGTTGGTTGACTTTCATTGATGCACGTATTGGTGTCAGTCTTTATTTTTGTCAATCCACTGATTGAAAGTTTTTTGTTTTGACTATCGTCAATCCACGCATTGATGTCAGTCTATATTTTTGTCAATCCATTGATTGAAAAGTCTTTGTGTTTACTTTCATTAACCCACGTGTTGATGATAGTCCTTTTGTTTCAACTTTCACTAATCCACGCATTGGTGTCAATCTTTATTTTTGTCAATCCACTGATTGGAAGTCTAAGTGTACCTTCATTAGCCCACATGTTGATGATTGTACTTGTTGTATACTTTCATTAGCCCACGCGTTGATGATAGTTCTTTTTGTTTCAACTTTCACTAATCCACGCATTAGTGTCAGTTATTATTTTTGTCAATCCATTGATTGAAAGTTCTGTGTCGAATTTCATTAACCCACGCGTTGATGTCAATTCTCCGTTGTTTACTTTCATTGATCCACTGGTTAACGTCAGTTTTATTTCTTGTTCTTTTCGAATCGATCGATTGATCAAGGACGTCATATTGTTTTTCATCAACCCACGTGTTGATGTTGTTTCTTTCACAGTTTATCTTATTCCCGCATAGTTTACTCTTAGTTTTCATTTCCCCAGCAGAATCCATACATTCGTAGCACATCATTTCATTGCATTGCATCAAGGACGAAATTAGGGTCTTTTTATATTTAATTACTTTCAGCCATTGATCACCGTTATCAAGCTGAAAAATAATTAAATAGGGGCAGCTGTCACACCCTAAATTTCGCCCTGACTTTTCTCATGATTTCATTTGCATTTACATCAAATTTTCAGCATCAATGAACAATTTTGCTTTATTTGCGAATTTTTGTCCAATTATCTTCATGTTCATAGCATTTTGCATTACATTCATTTCACATTTGAATTTATTATTAATTTTGTTTCTAATACTCATTTTATATTAATAATTGAATATTTTGTTTGATTAATAGTTAAATATATATTTTAATTGAATTTGCATTTTTTTGTCATATTTCTATTTAATTGGTTAATTAGTAGTTTAAGATAATATTTAGTTACTAGTTGCTCAATTAGATAATGGAGTTGAATTTTATTTAGTTACTTTTAATTTTTGTATTTTTGTTTCAGTAATATATCATGAGTATCACACATTTATATTTACCTTTTACAAAAAAAAAGTATCTATCAGATTTTTTATTCCATATCATCATAAAACAAAAAAATGTGTGATGTTGAGACTTTTTGTTTGTACAATTTCCTTCTATCATGTGTCACGCTCCACCCTTTGCAACACCACCACCACCTTGTACAAACCTGCAGAAAAATCACAACAAACAAATCAGTACATATGCAATTCCTTTCCACTACCTGGTTTCACTCACTCCACTACCTTCATAATACTCACAAATTGTCCTTGATCTTATCCTCCCAATTCATCATCCAATCCTTATCTTACCCTCAATTCTTCTTGCTATATAACAGACCTCAGTCACTCACCATTCTGGGCTGGCCATAACCACTCTCACACCGCCACCTCCAACTCTTCTTCATCACCCTACTGCACACTCCCTTCATTGCTACTTACTCCATCAACCACCATAAATCCACCGTTTTACCTCCACCCTTCATCATTCACCCTTTCCCCCGAGCCTGTAACCTCACTACATCTCCCTCTGTTCTCCCTCCATCACTCACCTTCCAACAACTTCCTCCGCCGTAAACTAATCCTCCATTCTCCAAACATCGAACAACCATTCTTCAAACCAAAGTGAAAACCGACCACCATCTTTCACTCAACATTCATCCAAAATCCATTCCAAAAACCTCCAGTTTCTAAACAACAACTAATAACCCGATTCGAACAAAACAAAATCACGAGCACATGAAGTAAAGCGCAGAACTCAGAATAGATCGAGCAGTGTAAATTTGAGCATACCTTGTTTATTTATTTTCCTTCACTCCATACTTGTGATTTCTCTGTAAGAACATAACTTGTAAACTCTCATCATGATGAAATCCGATTTGGGGTTTCTTGAGTTTCAATTGGTATTTCGGTTAGGTTGTTTTTGTTTTGGTTTAAAATCGCGAATAGAGTGAAGCATGGCGAGATCTGAGCAAGCGATGGTGAAAGGTAGAAGATGAAGCAAATAGAGAGTGAGAGAGACGATAAGAAGCGTGAAGAGTGGAACACGCGTGAGAGAGAGTAGAACAGTCTCAGAGCTTTTATTTTTTTTATTTATAAATTTCTATTTTTTGAAAATATTAATAATAATAGTAGTGTAGTAAGTGGCGGCTCTGTGTAGTATTAGGGTTTTCTTGTTTTCTTCCCAATTTTGTTTCATATCTTGCTACATCCGATCCAGCATGGCCCATTCATTGATACACCCAGATCTGAATCAATTCACCCCCATCAGGTCCATTTTACTCATCTTATTTATATTACCTATTATTGTTTTATCTTGTTTACTTATTTATTTTATATAATAAAAATACACGAAATAATAGTGTAGACTTAGATTTATTTGCTATTTACAAATATTTTAAAATAACCAAAAAAAATCTATTTCAAGTAGTTATTTTTATAATTAATCTTGCATTATTTAATTGTTAAATTATTGATTATTTCACTTGTACATTTATATTAGACTTGTAATTTTATTCATCCTCATTTGTAATTATGTACCCCCATCCCCATGAGATGTAATAGTTTAGTAAATATTTTATTGTTTTCATGTAATTATTCATCACTCTCACAAGCCAAAAACATTTTCAAACTAATACTCGATTGCGAGCCATTTTCACTACCTTGAGTCGACAAAGCTTAGAAGCGTCGCAACGGCCACACATTTGTGCACACACCACGCTTGCTCTTGGGCTTACAATGAAACTTTGATTGATTAGTTAAACATTATTTAATTATCTAATTAGGTTATTTAAAATTGATTAGGCCATCTAATTAATTTTATTAAAACTAATTACTTGATTAAATTTTGTTTAATTAGTCGATTAAATTTATTTCGCGCATGCACCTACACAATATCAATTGCTTTATCATTTATGTGAGCCACCTTGTATGGGCTTTTAATTCATTTACTTGCTTGTATTTCATACTTGTATAATTATTACCCGTCTCATTTCTATTCTCGCACTTTGGTCCATATACCAATTTTAATCATAGCCCAAATCAATTCTCTTTTCATCATTCACCACTTTCATAATAAATTCTCAAACCTCGATCCAACGTCGAGTGTTTCTTTTCAAAAATATTTTCACAAATAAATATTCTACTTCCCTCTTCCCAAGCGTATGGTAGTCAGTCCTGTTTCGACCCTCGATCGTACGCTTGGTGTCTTTAATTGAACCTTAATAAGTGAACCCCGTTTCACCTCACTCTTTTCTCAATAAAACTTTTGGGTAGAAAAAGATGATTAGGATGGTTCTGTCCACTCATCCGAGTATTTGGGGCGTTAGCCGTTGAACGCTTATGGTCCAGTACTTGTCTCCCATTTAAAATCAATTCAAACTCATCAAACCTTGCCCACGTGCAAGTCCCTTTTTCAAACTCACATCGCTCAAATGCGATCCTCTTTCGCTCACACGCGAATTGCACTAGTGATGTCTTATCGTCCACGTACGATTAAGCTCCTATTTTCATAAATAAAATCAACCAACCAACAAATGTTCTCGCAACCGAGAACTACGTAAGCTCTGACTTTTCCATCGCACTTGGGAAATACGTAGGCACGAGATTCTAACATCTTGGCGAGCACACTTTCAAAAAATTAAAACATGTTTCTTTTTTCTTCTCTTTTATCGCATAATAATTAGAAGATTGCAAATTTAATTTTAAACACACTTAGAACTAAATGGGTCCCATCGAGTACGATGGATGTGAGGGGTGCTAATACCTTCCCCTTGCATAGCCGACTCCCGAACCCGCATCTCTTGGTCTCGAAGACCATTTCCTTTCATTTTCATTTCGTGGGTTTTATCTATATTTTCCCTTTCCTCATTAGAAATAAATAAAATTAGGTGACGACTTCATTGTTTCATTTGTTCGTAATCGAATTTTTTCGATTAGCGTCAACAGTGTTATTTTGTTTTCTTCTTGTAATGTATGATTTGTTTAATTTATAATTTGGTCCCATGAAAACGGACCGGTACTGGTATGCGAGGACACCCGTTGGACTACATGAACTATCAAGTTATGTTATCTTGTGAACATCAAATTTGTTGAGTTCCATTGTTTTTTCTCGAATATTTGAATTGTATTTTGTTTAATTGTGTCGTTTATTATGTGTTTTGACCTGTTTGATAAAATTCACTGCCAAATACTATATGATAGTTACACACCAAATACACATAACAATTTTTTGTTCAAATTGCATAAAAATAAAGATATGTTACATTGGATTTCACATACCTCTGTGCCCTGCATATGTAAAACTGAATTGAGCTAATATCTGACTTGAGCTCTCTTATATTCACATTCGCCTTCTTCACAAGTTGACTAAGACTATAATCAACATGCTGCATACTTTCCAATGCTGTTTCAAAATGCAATAAAACTTAAGTGATTATCATTTTCAAATAACAGGGCCAATGTGATAATTTATCATTGTTTTCCAATATGGTATTGAAATCCAATACTAAAATCACCGTTGTAAAAAAAAGTATATTTTGTTGTGACACAACAATGTCCAATCTATTACACTCCATATAAACTTCATATTGCATCAAATTCAGTACTTTATTGATGACTAACATTTACATGTTATTATTATAGTGGATAAATTTTAATCAGAAATAACAAGCTTGGGTCTCTTGACATTATTTAACGCAAATACGTAACTTCATCATACAAAACTAGCAATTAATGCACAAGAGCTTATATCAAATTTGCTTGTGCTTTATACCGCGCATTAACTGTGATTGGTTTACCCATGCATGGCCTTCTCCGGTGTGTGTTTTTGACTTCAAACTCTTTCTGAGTAAACTGTTTCCCACATTACTTAACTGCGGAATATATGAAGAATAAATCATCAACATAATGCCCAATAATAACACAACTAGAATTTGAATAATATCAGAATATAGATTCTTGTTTATGCAACAGAAACGCTATCAATTCAATTGAAACCCTAAACCCCAATTCCTTAAATGCTGGGTAAGAATTGGGTAAAATACAAGACCTAGTTCCCAATTTCACAAATCGAATTCAAATCAAATAACTTTATATACAAAGGTAATCACCAAACCCATTGTTTCTGGGTAAGATTTCGAATTATGAAATTCAACAAAAAAATACAGACTCTGATTCCCAAATCGATTCTTTTTGAGTAAGTAAAATTTATCAACTTCAACTTAAAATACATACCCAAATCACCAAATCGATAGTTGCTGGGTAAGACTTCAAATCAACTTCAAATACAAACCTTATTACCTAAATCGAACGTTTATATGTGATAAATCAAATTAACTAAATTTTGGAAAAATTTAAGATTTAGATATGGAAAGGAGGGAATAGCGGAGGGAATAGCTTTGAACCATTCAGTGAAGGAATTGAACAACAAAGATGCAGTAACTTTGAACTATTTGATGAGGAAGATGCAGAAAGGTCGAGGAAGAAGAACATGGAAGCTCAACTCATTTGGAAAAAAAAACAACGTAAAATAATGAGTTTATTTAATTAAATATTTTTTTAATTGATAAATTTTTAATAAATTGATGAAGGATTGATTTGCAATAAATGAAAGTTTTTAAACTAACACTTGATAAATTGCACACATGGCAAATAATATGATGTGGCATTTTAGGGTTTAATAGTCTAATAGTCTTTTCTGATTGGTTAATTAAAGTGACTTCACCAAAGAAGTTTATTGGCTGACTTCACCATAGAATCCCCTTTTTCTTATGGCATCTATCAACTCCTATTTAGGACGTATAATATTCTTCTTGCACAATCCCAAATTGTATCTAATGCCCTACTTGGAGTTGCCACGAGTGTATGGCTTTGGACTAGTCTCGCAGTTGGAGGACCACCATAATCTGATCGAGAGTTACAACAGATTCGTAATAGTAACAGCGATGATGAAAAGTCACAACAGCTTCATGATAGTAACAGCAAATCATCTTCTCTAAAAATCATCTTCACATTACAACACATAATTTGTTAGATATATATCAACAAATAATTCAGTTATTTGAAAATCATATTTCATAGGTATTAAAGAAGAATTCCAGCTAAGTTAATAATTGTGTATTCTCTAAAAATAGCTGTTAAGTCATGTAGCTAGCGAAGACGTAAACAAATCCTAATCATTATCATTCGTCAAATAGTTGCAAGATCAATCATATTGATATTGTCATAAAACAAAAGTGATACATATAATACATGCATTGTTAAGTATCTTAAACTTAAATGAGCGTACGTTGTTCACGTACGTTGATTTAATTGAAAATGGAATATGGAGGTCTTGAAAACGTTCACAACAAAATGGATGATGATTCAAAAGAAGAAGAGGAATTGGCTTCCAACATAGTAATCATAGGTGTCTCCATGTTACTTCTTGCATTGGTTACCATTGCTGTTTTTGCCAACCTAGGTGGTGGCAACAAAGAAGATGACAAATTTAAGAACGTTAACTTTATCTGTGCTAAAACAGAATCACCAGAAGCTTGTCTTCGTGTCTTAAAACATGTAGGCGAAAAAGCTCCGCCTTTGGATTATATTAAGGCTGCGATTAATGCAACTCTTGAAGAGTTAATGATAGTTAATATACCAAAACCCGATTCTGAAAAAGGCTTAAATCCTTTGCAGAAGGAATCATATAGAGATTGTTTGGAGTTGTTGAATATGGGAAAAGACGAGCTTGGAAATTTGAATTTTACCGCGAATTTGTCTATGGAATTAAAAGAAATGATCAATAGTCTAAGCGCGCTCATTTCGTATCAACAAACTTGTTCTAATGAGTTGTTGAGAACAAATAATTTTGATGTTTTGGGATATTCTTTGAAGTTACCTATTCTTCTTTCAAGAATTACATTAGCAATTGTTGATATGTTCTTTGAGAAGCCGGTTTTGGACGAAGGGTTTGAGAAGATGTTCACGAGAGCGAACCATCAAGCCATGCAAGTTGATCATGAGACTGAGAACATAAGACTAATCGTTGCTCAAGACGGTCGCGGCCATTTTAAAACAATAACGGATTCACTCAATGCTTGTGCAAGGAACATAGAAGGTTCGTGTGTTATTTATGTGATGAAAGGTGTATATCAAGAGAGAGTTGTGATACCTAAGAATTTAGAAGAAGTTTTCATGTATGGCGATGGTCCTAACCAAACCCTTGTCACCGGAATGAATACAAGAGGCTTGAGGATTGTTACTACGCCATTTCGTTCGGCTACTTTTGGTAATTAATTAACTTAACTTAACCTCTTTAATTTAAACTATATGAAAAATTTAAAATATTTAATGTTGATTTTGAGTTATGTGAAATGCAGTGGTGAAAGGGAAAGGATTCATTTGCAAAGATATGGGATTCACTGCACCTGCTAATATAGCAGGTGCACCGGCACTTGTTGTGTTTTGTGATCATGCAGCATTCTTCAACTGCAAAATTGATGGCAAAGAAGGAAGCTTATACGCGGTGGCGCATCGCCAATTCTATGGAAACTGCGAAATTCGTGGAAGTGTAGACATAATTAAAGGAGATTCCACAACTATAATTCAAAACTCGCGGATCATAGTGAAGCGTCAAAACTCTACTATTGTTCCAACAAGAAAGGTGGTGAGTTTTCAATCAAGAGTAGACAAACATGAAAGTACTGGTTTTGTGATGCAAAACTGTACCATTGAAGCAGAAGAATGCGAAACCGATGATAATAATAATAGTCTTGTTGGCTCGACGTGTTTGGGAATACCGTGTAACGAACATTCGAGAACAGTTGTGATGGAATCGTTTCTTGGTGATGTGATTCGCCCGGATGGTTGGTGTAAATGGAGTGATAACTATGGAGTTGGTACAGCAAGTTTTATAGAGTATAATAATAGAGGACTTGGTGCAAGAAGTGGTAAGAGGGTACCTTGGGAGAGTTATAGAGAAGTTTCTCAGAATCAGAAAAGTGAAATGATCAAGTTTACAGCTGATGAGTTTATTCAAGCAAATCAATGGTTGAAAAATACTGGTATTCCATATGAGTCTGGACTTTTCTTTCATAAGTAGATAAAAATAGGAACATAGAAACTCTTGTTTTGTTTGTATATAATATATTGATACTAGATTCAACGATTTTAAAATGTGAATATATGTTTAGTTCACAAGTTAAATCCGTCAAAAGTAAATTGAAGAATATTTGTCCCGTCCTAATCAAATGTTATCGAATTGACGATTTCGGACACAATATTTGACACGATATTATCTGAATCATAGGAAGGCGATGTTATAACAAGATGAAATATGAATATTTTTTAAATTGAGAAGCAAAATATATTGTGTATGATTAATTTGATTCAATATGGAAATTATATTACATTAACAAAAGAGTTATTTGCTGGTATATATCCTCATTTCTTGCGTAATCTCAGTCACCATATTCCATGATTGGTTTCTTGTCATGATTATCTATTTTGAATTTCAAACTAGTTGATAGACAACCATCCAAGTATTTCTAAGATGCACTTGAGTTTAGACGAACATAATGGTCCTAGATCAACCATAAATCTGCTAACAACATTCACATCACAGGCCAAACTATTCCATACGTTATGCTACATACACCAACTGCATAGGGAATGGCACTTATTATTATCATTTCCTCATGTCTTAGCATCAGTTAGATTATTAATCCATATTATTATAATTTTCTCATACGTCTTACCAGCATCTGTTAAATGTGGTGATTGATGGAATTTTTTTATTTTGAGAATTAAAATAAAATTTAAATATTTTTTCTCTCTTTTCGTGACTATTGAGACATGATTGATGGAATGAAATGTGACTATTGAAATAAAATATTTATAAAATAGACATCATTGAGAAAACATCAACAATTTTTCTATTTTTTTTATTTCTCTCAAACAAAATAAAATAGTATTTTCATCATCAAAATACTCATAAATGATGAAGGAAGAGAGGAGAAGAATCTTATAAAAAAATCAAGAATCAAATCAGAATCGTCATCATAAATTCAAATACATTCTTATTGTTTTTCATAGAAATTAGAGTACTATGAAAATCATATTATTAAAATTTTAAATAAGAAAATTTTCTTATAATTAATATACAACGTTGATTATTGATTACCGATATTATAATTGTTAGTGCGTGAGACACTTTTAATGAGGAGTGAAAGAGGAAATAATAAGGAAATAAGGATTATATTATTCACTTGAATTGTTTGTACAAAATAAGGATTTACACTATGACTATTTATATATAACCCTAATTGAGTGGGTTTAAACAACTTTGATTATATTTAAATATTAAATTTAATCTAATCAAATCTAATCTTTCAACATACACTCATAATCCAAGTTGTTGAACCTACGCTAATCATATATAGTCGATATGAACTATTCCTAATTTCTTTCTCAAATTAGGAATATGTCGATCTTCAATCTTTTGGTGAAGATGTCGGTCAACTATACTTCATTTGAGCAATGTCTAACTTCAAGTTCAATCTGATTTACCTTTTCCCTCAAGAAGTGAATCCTAGCTTCGATATGTTTACTTTTTCCATGCAAAATTGGATTCTTCGTCATATTTATGGCTGACTTGTTGCCGATTTGCAACACTGGAGGTTTATTCACTTCGACCTTCATTTCTTCAAGTACATATCTGATCTAAATTTCTTGACATGCAACATGGGATCCTACTATATATTCAACTCCACACAATGACAATGCCACCACAGGTTGCTTTTTCGAATACCATGAGATTGGGGCACCAAATACTTGAAAGAAATATTCAGTTGTGCTTCTTCGATCTTCCTTATCTCCACACCAATCAACATATGAAAACAATTAACTCTAGCTTATTTGATTTTAGAGTTTTGTCGAAATAGTATTCCACAGTTTATCTTTTAAATATCTCAGGATTCTTCTTGCATCCTTCATGTGTGTCACCATTGGTTCACTCATGTATCTATCACTAATCCAACTGTGAAACCTATATCAGGTCGACTATTGCACACACACCTCAGAGATCCCACAATTTGCTTGAACAAAGTTACATCGATTTTGTCTTCCTCCCCATTCTTCTCCAACTTCACATTTGGTTCGACAGGTGAGGATATAGGATTCAAATCATACATTCTAAATTACATGAGTATCTCTTTGACATACTTTCTTTAATGTAGCATCATACCTTGCTTATACATTTGAAATCTCATGCCTAGGAAATAAGAAAATTTTCACAGATCCGACATTTCAAATTCCTTCATCATCAACTCTTTGAACTTCGACAAGTTCTCCAAGATATTTCCAATTACGAGCAAGTCATCGACATATAAACAAATGATTGGTATATCTTGTGCTACAACTTGAGCATAGACACCATACTCAGATTTGCATTTTACAAATCCTAATTCGACTAAGTATGAGTCGATCTTCTTATTTCGTTCCCTAGGTGCTTGTTTGAGGCCACAAAGTGCTTTGTGCAACTTATATACTTTACTCGCTTCCTTCTGAATCACAAATCCATAAGGTTGTATGACATAGACCTCTTCGTCTAAAATACCATTTAAAAATGTTGATTTCACATCTAAATGAAATATCGACCAGCCTGGGTTGCATGCCAATGCTACCACTAGTCGAACATTCTCCAATCTTGCTACTGGAGCAAATATTTTAGAGTATTCGGGTCCTGCTCTTTGAAGAAAATCTCGAGCTACTAATCTTGATTTATGTCTTGCTATAAACCCATCTGCATTGTGTTTTAACTTAAACACCCACTTTACTTCAATAACTTTTTTATGTGCTGAAAATTCGACTAACTCTCATGTGTTCATTTCTTTCAATTGCCTGTGACTTTCCGACTATAGCTAACTTCCAATAGTTAATCTTCAAAGCTTCGTTATAGTTGATTGGTTCAGCACCTGCAAGTAAAGAAAATTGAACTCATACTTCATCTGATGTTACTTCATCATCGTCGGTTACTTCATAGTCT
The DNA here is from genome assembly GCA_021764765.1 of Vicia sativa. Classification (NCBI taxonomy): domain Eukaryota; kingdom Viridiplantae; phylum Streptophyta; class Magnoliopsida; order Fabales; family Fabaceae; genus Vicia; species Vicia sativa. The sequence goes on from CM038795.1 coordinate 93,124,288, forward strand.
TAAAATCTCGTTGGATGAACTCTAGTTCTTTGAGGTCATTGGCTTGAGCTAATCACATCCTATTCGACTTCGACATTTTCATAAATGTCAGCAACTTTAAACTGGAATATTAATTATTTCTTTAACTTTGACATTCATCAGTGTCTTCGTCAAATTCATAATAATAGAGAGTTGGTGCAAGAACCGGTAAGAGTGTTAGGAGAGTTATAGAGAAGTTTCTCATTATCAAAAAAGTAAAATGATGAAGTTTATAGCTGATGAGTTTATTCTAGCATATCAATCGTTGAAAAATAATACTTCCATATGAATCTAGAATTTTATCAAAAAAGTAAAATGATGAAGTTTATAGCTGATGAGTTTATTCTAGCATATCAATCGTTGAAAAATAATACTTCCATATGAATCTAGAATTTTCTTTCATAAATAGATTATAATAGAATCATAGAAACTCTCATTTTGTATGTATATAAAAAAATATATTGATACTAGATTCAAAGATTTTAAAACGTGAATATATATTTAGTTCACAAATTGAATGTGTCAAAACTCAAAAGTAAATCAAGGAATGTATGTCCCTTCTTAATCAAATGTTATCAAACGAGTAATTTCCGACATATATCTGATATGATAAACATCGTTACTGTCAAAATCACATGAAAGCGATCTTATAACAAAATGAGATATGAATATTTTTTAAATTGAGAATCAAAATATATCGTGCATGATTAATTTGATTCAATATGAAAAAGATATCGTGCATGTGTTATATTATTAATCCATATTGTTATCATTTCCTCACATGTCTTAGGAGCATCTGTTAGATTATTAATCCATCAATCAAATGTGACTCATGGAAATAAAAAGTTGCATGGTTTTAAATAAAAGAAATCTACATGTGATGATTGTTTAGATTTGATTAGATAATTAAAGTCAATGGAATTTTTTATTTTGAAATTCAAAATAAAATTTATAAAATTCTCACACAACAACAAAAAGAGAGAAGAAATAAATTATAGGAGGAGCTCATGGTAAGTTGTGTGCCTTCACTAAAATTTATAAAAAAAATTTATCATTTGAATCTTCATTCATACTTTGTACTAATTAGAAGTATATAAATTTAGATGTGTTTGTTAATGCATATTTTCTTTAATATTTAATTACTTTTACGTGTTTCACTAACTTGTTTAAATGTGCACAGTGTAGACATAAATCATTCAAAGAATGAAGGTTTTTCAAAAATAACAAACAAGATATTGTCAAAAATTAAACATAATCGAAGGTCGAGGGTGTAGTGCCTCGAAAAATTACGTTTGATATAATGAAGTCGCCATCAGGTATTTTTTTGTTCTAAAAGGAACGAGAAAACATCGAGTAAAACTCACGAGTAAAGGATATGATGGTCTACGAGACCAAGAGTTGTGTACAAGAGTCAGTTATACAAGGGGAAGGTATTAGCACCCCTCACATCCATCGTACTCGATGAAAACCGTTTAGTTCATGTGTGTGTTCATGTTAATGTAATAATTCTCCAACTTCTACTTAACGATCGAGAAAGGAGAAAGAGCAAAGGGTTTTCATTATTAGTTTTTTGAACTTGCCAAAGACATCGCATCTTGTGTCTACGCACTCCGTCGTTCAATGGGAAAGTCAGAGTTCCGTAGTTCTTCTAGAAAAGACTAAAAGTTTGTTGATTGATTTTAGAAGAATGATGCGTTAGACATTTCAAACTCTTGAACCTCGATTTATTTTGTTCGTATGAGAGCTAAGTCTCGTGTATTCCCTTTTTGAAATGGATAAAACACACCCCCTTTATGAAATGGGTTTCGACGTCGCACAAGGGCGAAAAAGAGAAGTTTGATGAGTTGAAGTTGTTTTTAAGTGGGAGACAAACATCAGACCATAAGCGTTCAACAACTAATGCTCCAAGTACTCGGATGGAGGGGACATAATCATACTGATCATCTTTTTCAACCCAAAAAGTTTTATTGAGAAAAGGTTATGCGAATCAAGGTTCGCTTGATTAATATTCATTTAAGGAAGCCAAGCGTACGACCGAGGATCGAAAAAGGACTGGCGAACTTAGACTTGAGAATGAGGGGATAGAACCGTCCTGACCATATTTCCTATATTTTATTATGAAAATGTTTTTGAAAAGAAACTCGACGTTGGGTCGAGGTTTAAAGATTTTGATTATGAAAATGTTTTAGCGTTTAGTTTACGAACCAAGAGAAATTAAATCAGGTTATGATTAACCAAGTGTATTGACTTGATTAATCTCGTGAGAATAGGGGCTCCTACTCCCAACCATGAAACCCTTTTGCGTGGAGAATTTGGTATATGGACCAAATAAATTGATTTGGGTTATGGTTAATCAAAACATGATGATGCCTTAATTAACATGATGAGGCCCATTTAGAAAAGGAGCTTGGTATACGAACCAAGAATGATAAGTTGAAATTTTATTATATCGAGTGTGTGAGGTGTACAATTGGTGAATAATCGATACAAGCATACAAGAGACGAGTAAATAATTAAACACACAATACACGTCTAAACCATTAAATAATTATTAGAATTAAAACTTTTTATATTGAATAAAATTAATTAATAATTTAATTAATAATATCAAATAAAAATTCTTTCAAAACTAATAATTATTTAAAAACTTATTGATCTATTTTTTTGCATTTTTTATAATATACTAAAATAAAATAATAAGCAAAATAAAATAAATAATATGGACTAATTAAAAATAAATAAGTAAAGAGAAAGAGTTAGAAATATTGGGCCTATTTGCAGCAATTTGAGGGGTGTGGATAGGAATTTCTCCGGGCCCATTAGCAAGAAGCCCAATTTAGGAAACTGTACGATTCAGTGCGCCACTCCAGGGAAGGTCCATCGTGAGTATGCATTCTGGGATGCGTTGGATCTGAATCTATGGAGATCTGATGGTGATGATTGAGAGTGCATTGTAACAAGAGTGAGATAGCGTTCATGAGATCATTCATTTGAAGGGTGACAAGTGTCCCAGTGGTGGCGACACTTGTAACCACCGCATCTGACCAACTAAAGACAATAATTTTTTAATCACAGACAAATCTACTACCTAACTAAGAATGAAAAATGCTTAGGGTCTTCCATTCGTACCCTTTTCTTAAAAAATAAAATTGTACTTAAACAAAACCTTTTTGGTAATTTACAAATTCAAATATTCAGACCAATCAGATCTTGTCTTTGTGCCAAGTGTCCAATTTATTTTCAAATTCTGTGGAACTATTCATTGCCTGGGTAAAAGAATGTGGTCTGGGTAATAACTGATATAAGTTCCAGTTCTTTTCAATACAAGCCCTTTCACATTTCATTCCTCATTCCATCTTCTCTCTCTGAAACCAAACGCTTCACATTCTCTTCTTCATTCATTTCCTTTTTCGTTCTCTCTCCATAATGAACCCATCGCCCATTCCTTCTTCCTCAATTTCCATTTGTACTGCCATCGGTGTTCTTCCTCTTCCATTTGCAGCACCTTCCACATTGTCCGTGGTAAAAAGTGAAGAACGAGGGAATCAAATCGGAATTCGGTTCTCCGGCTCAAAACGATTTACTCTTTGATTTGATTTTTAAAACATGCCGCGAGCACCAAGCTTTATTGTTTCCAAACAAGAAGGAAAAGGAAAAGGGGAAAGCTGAAATACCCTAAAAAAGATATGCAATGTGATTAGTGTGAGCTAAACGCAATGCATGGGGAGTGACCTTGGTAAGAGGGTTAGGTTATATAAAGGGACGGTATTAACACCCTATATATCTATAGTACTCTATAGGATCTCTTGTGAGCTTGTGTTTTATTTGCTATGCTATTTTGGGAAAGTTTCTCCTTTAGTATTTAAGAAGGTAGGCTATGTAGAAACCTAAGTTTGTTTATTATGACAATGCTCGCAAAGATCCTTGGGATCTTATGCATACATATCCCCTAAAAGAAATCAGAGCAATTGTAGCTCACTATCTAAAGGAAACTAAGATTTGGGTGGTTTGAGGGAGAAAGAAGTATGCTCGCCAAAGGTGAGACCTTATGCCTACGTATTCTCAAAAGGAGGTTGAGAAAGTCAGAGCAAACGTAGTTCCCACTTATGTGCTAGTGGAAGCAAAGATTTTAAGAGAAAACGACAAGTGTCATCTTAATGAAAAATGTATCTAATATATTTTTATCACATACATTTTTGAAAATTAATTGTTTGAATCTTTCATTGTAAGCATTGGGCGTTTTGCTTGAGTGTACAAGTGTCGTCACTTACAGTTAATAAAGATGTTTTAAAAAACGTTGAATATTTCATTGTAATCATTTGGTGTTTTTCTTGAGTGTACAAGCGTTACCACTTACAGTTAAGAAAAATGTTTTGTTTGTTTAAAAGAAAAGTGTTTGTTTTGAAAAATGTTTGATTTGTATGTGATGCTATAGATAAGATACTTCTTCCATAGAGATGATCCATGTCTTATCTATAAGAAGAAATGTTTTGTTATTGTTTAGGGGATGCTTCTAAGATGCCCGTGGGTCCTTGTATTGTAAGGCCAAGAGGTGGCTATCCGAGGAAAATCGAGGGCCTTATATTGTGAGCCCAAGAGAAGGCTTTCTGAGGGACATCGAGGGTCCTTGTATTGGGAGCCCAAGATAAGGCTATAGGGTATGGCAGGCTTGGCTTTAAGAGTGATTTTACCGGGAAACCATAATATTTGGGTTATATCCTAGGTAAGTAAGTTCTTTGTACGAAGCCCAATAGGAGGCTGTTAGAGATTTCCAAATCTCTTTCTTGTATGAGGCCCAAGAGAAGGCTAAACTCAACGAGGGAGTTCTTTTGTACGAAGCCCAAGAGGAGGCTAACTCAACGAGGGAGTTTTTTTGTACGAAGCCAAAGAGGAGGCTAAATCAATGAGGGAGTTCTTTTGTACGAAGCATAAGAAGAGGCTATGGGGAACCTAGTTGTTCTACTAGTTGTAATGACATAAATAAACATGAACAAGTATATATATGACAAAGTGTGTGTGTGCATTCATAGGAGTTTATGAAGGAAATATATAAACAAGTGTATAAAATAAGCAAATAAAGCTAGTGTACTTGGATATATACAAAGGAGTGTGAGACTTACACTTTAAGGGAGGACCACTGGAATAAGAGCAGTTTCACCTTGAATAATGCTCCTCTTAAATATATACAAAAAGGGTTAGGACTTACACCATAAGGGAGACCCATGATCAATTTGATTTTGAGTTCGAAAGATTTTCGAGAAAAAAACCTAGCTCAGTTTGTATTTTCAAAGATTTAATCGAATCGATCATGGAAAAGTGGTGTGTAAGTTAATTAAAACATTTTGGAAGATTTTGAAAAGATTTGAAAAGTAGAATTATTCACAAGAATGTTTTGAAAAAAATTAGGCTGAAAAATCAAGAAAACATTTTGAAAGTATTTAAAAACATATAAAAACGTTTATTTTAACCTAATAAAAGTATATAAAAAAAAAATATTTTTTGGAATTTTTTGACATAATCATAAAATAGATATATTAAATGACAAGTGTGCAAAAAAATCATCTCAAAATGAGAAGTTTTGATTGATTTTTGAAAATGTTGAAGTTTGTTAAAAATATGAAGAAAATAAGTCATAAAAAATTAGATTTGGCCAAAGGGTTTTGAACTTAAGACCTTAGGTTGAAAGGTGAAAAGATTAACCACTAAGCCACATGCGTTGCTTGTTATTTACACGCTTTGAATTAAATATATTTGAAAATAAATTTGTGAAATCAGTTTGAAAATAGTTGGAGAAGTGGAAAAAAGAGTGAAAAGTTGGAAAAAAGGTATGAGGGGGATTTGAACCCCAGACGTTGGGCAAGGAATGACATGAAAGGCGCGCGCTCTGCCACTTGGGTGACTGTTTCATCTGCTAAGAAAATGACAACCAATAAATAAATAATAAACTGAAAATTTGGAATTCTGAAAACGCGCCAAGCGCAACATCTTCTTCCTCAAGCCTTTGATTCCTAACTTCTTTGTTTCTCAATGTTTTTGAACGATCCAAACATCAAACTTGCTCGAATTTTTACCAGGAACACGATGGTGATCATTAATTTCATTTATTTTAAGTGTAAGGTGACTGAATTTGCATGAAATTAGATGAACCATAAATATGACGAATCATTGTGCAATCGTGTGTGTGCATCAAATTAAGAAATTAATTGAGGGTTAATGATCCTCACACGTGTAGAAACACAATAGCATAACAAGTTTTGAACTGTAATGCAGAAATCAAAGAATTCGAAGTTGGAGCAACTTACCTCTATGAGCAGAAATAGAAATCTTGCCTAGAGATGTTCCAGAAGTGTTTTGATGATTTATATAGCTTCAATGGGCCTGATGAAAGGTGTTTGAATGATTAGAATGAATTGAAGTTACCTAGAATGATCTGCCAAAGTTCAACTGCAGCTCGAGCAAGTTGAAGATGATGATGATGATTATGATTCTGAATTTTCAGAAGTGATTTAAGGGTTTGGATCACTTCTATGGAATGTATGGATGATGTTTGAAGTGGAAATTTGGAAAATGCACGAGTGAAATGAGAGTTTGCAAGTTGTCACACCCTAAATTTCACTATGAGTTTTTAGCCGCATTAGCACATCATATTTTTTCATTTGGCCATCATTATTCATCTGCATACGCTTCTATTAGGCCATTGACATTAAACAATCATTTACACATCGCATTTAAATCATTAGTCGTATTTAAGTTGAACAAAAGTCAATTTAAATCTACATTTGCATCGTTTTGTAGTTGTAAAATACCTGTTATTTTACTTCATGCGTTTTTATCTCTACCAGTTTTTTGCATCGTGTTAAGTTGATTATATATTGATGATATTGAATTTTCGGTTTTATAAACAGACCGTTAAAAGCGATTCGACACTGTGTGGAAAATTAGCGGGGAAAATATTTCAAGTTTTCGCCTTTAACTCACTGCTTCATGAATCTACGTGTCGCATAGATCATGAAAATATGTTCTCTCTAATTTTTCGATATATTTTTTAGTCTCGTTTTTAACCGTAAGTGTTTTACAACTGGGTATTCTTTATTATCATTTTATTTCAATTTTTATTATTTCGATAATTTTTCTTTAGTCTTTGAGACACGTAGTTTATTTTAATGTGCTCATTTTATTTTTTCAGATAATTTAGTGTTCGAATTTTATAGTTTTTTGACAATTTTAAATGTCCAATTTTTATCTCCAAAAATCAAAACAAAAATGTTTTCGATATATATATATATATATATATATATATATATATATATATATATATATATATATATATATATATATATATATATATATATATATATATATATATATATATATATATATATATAAATCAATTTTGAAGAAAATAAGAAAAGGTTCCCCTCTTCATCTTATCAACATCCACCTCCATACATTAACTCCCACCACCAACTAGGAACCCACCTCCTTTTTGGAATGTATGTTCACAATTTGATGTTGTTGGTTTGAATTTCGTTGAGATTATTTGGTTTGTTTCTTGTAAGAATGGTTGCTGCCCGAAATTCGATTTATTGGCATAAATTTTGTTTTTAGTTTCGTGTCATGATTTGAACCAATTCAAATTGATAGTTGATGTTGTTTCAATTGCATTGTGTTTTGGAATTCAAATGACGTCTTGGTTGCAATAGAATGTTTCTTCCGGCAACACTCATTTGATTTAAGTTGAATTTTGAGTTTTATCCGTTCATGTTCATGGCTGCCCGAATTATATTTGTTTGATTTTGGCTTGTTTCGAAATCAACTTTCTATGTTTCGATTTTGGATTAATTAATGGCATGATTTTATTAGGTTTTAGTTTCATTTGTGAATTGAAATTTTTGAATAAACATTTATTTGATTGGTGAATTGTTCATGTTACATTCATGTAAATTTCATATGATTTTAATTGTGAATCTTGCTTACTAACTATTTTCCAACTTGTTGAAATTTCATTTCATTTTATTTTCATCTCACACTTATGCTACTAACAAGTTTGTTATTTGTGAAGATATCCAAAGATTGTTCAAGTATTTAATTTCTTTTAGCATATCTTCACCTTCCCATTAGAATTTGATATTGAATTACTATTTAGTAATGTATTTATAATTTTGTAAATATTAAAATACTTAGCATTTTTATATTTAGAAATGTAAATATATATTTATGTACATATTACTTTTGATTTTTATACTTTATCATATTCATTTGTAAATAAAATTACATTGTAATTATCATCATTGTGTTGTGATTTCGAACTTTGAATTCAATTTGATTTTCGAACGCATGTGAACACAAAAACGTTGTTTGTCTCTTAGGAATGATTTCTACATAAATATATTCTAATTAATTTAATAAAATGCAATGGTCAATAATCGATACTTGAGCTTTGTAAGCTTCTCCGCATTGGTTTTGTTTGTATCTCGTGTGATGTAGGGATCTTCATCTGATTTTCATCTGATGTACCAAGCTTTATCCGATCTTGAAGTTTACTTGAAGCTCTTTTCTTGCACCACACGATGGAGCTTACTTGATTATTCGAGTTAATTCGATTTAGGTTGTATTGTTCGTTTATTTAGGTTTTTTATCGCACTTCTCGATTTGATGTATTTTTCCCATTCATAAACTTGTACCCCCATCCCTACATGGTCTGTAATAGTGTAGGGTTTTATTTTCTTGTGTGTTCTAATTATTGCTTAATTACACGTTTGTCATCATATTAGAACACATAGCCTCCTCTTGGGCTCCTCATCAATGAACAGGTATACATACACAGTGCACACTCGCACACATTCATAGTTTGGTCATAGGCTTTTTTACAGCGACAACTATCTGATCGATTGTTCAATCGGTCGTTTATAATACTAGTGTCACACTAGTCCCACTTTCTAGGAGCATACATATGGCCACCTTGTATGGGCTCTTATCAATTATACTTCCACGAATGCTCGCAATTATTCGCAATCGCCTTATTTTCATTCTCACGCCTTGGTCCATATACCAAGTTCTCAATAAGGGCCTCATGGTAGGGAGTAGACACTTGTCTATTCTCTCGAGATTAATCAAGCTTTCTTGGTTAATCATAGCCCAAATCTCCTATTCTCATCATTCAAGACCTTTCATAATAAATGTTCAAACCTCGATCCAATGTCGAGTGATTCTTCTAAAAAGTATTTCACAATAAATATTCTACTTCCTTCTTCCCAAGCGTAAGGTAGTCAATCCTGTTTCGACCCTCGATCGTACGCTTGGTTTCTTTAATTGAATCTTAATAAGTGACCCCTGTTTCACCTCACCTTTTCTTAATAAAACATTTTTGGGTATAAAAAGATGATCAGGATGGTTCTGTCCCTTCATCCGAGTACTTGGGGCGTTAGCCGTTGAACGCTTATGGTCTGATACTCGTCTCCCACATTAAAATCAATTCAAACTCATCAAACCTTGCCCACGTGCAAGTCATTTTTCAAACACCGCTCACATGCGATACTCATCACTCACACACGATCTCCCTTCGCTCACATGTGAATTGCACTAGTGATGTCATTATCGTCCACGTACGGTTAAGCTCCTATTTTCTTAAAATAAAATCAACCAACCAACAAATGTTCTCGCAATCGAGAACTACGTAAACTCTGACTTTTCCATCGCACTTGGGGAATACGCAGACACGAGATTCTAACATCTTGGCGAGCACACTTTCAAAAAATTAAAACATGTCTCCTCTTTTCACATAATAATTAGAAGATTGCAAATTTACTTTTTAAACACACAAACACTTAGAACTAAATGGGTCCCATCGAGTACGATGGATGTGAGGGGTGCTAATACCTTCCCCTTTTATAACTGACTCCGAACACGCATCTCTTGGTCTCGAAGACCATTTCATTTCATTTTCATTTTTCTTGGGTTTTATCTATATTTTTCCTTTCCTCTTTAGGAATAAATAAAGTTAGATGGCGACTTCATTGTGTCGTAATCGTATTAGTAAAAAAAAAATGATTAGTGTCAACAGTTTGGCGACTTCACTGGGGAAAATTTTCTCAAGCGAGTCAACCCTAGTTTAGTTCTTTGTGTGCTTGCGAGTTTATTATTTTACTTTGTTTTATTCTTGGTGCTTTAATTCTCACTTATGTTTATATTTCACTCATTTATTTCTTCATGCCTTGTTTATTATCTTTTTGATATATTCATTGTGTGGGGCTATTATGGATTGGATCTTTGATATTATGAGATAAGTCCACTGCCAAGGCTTGAGTGCACCAAAATTAGATTGGTTTCGTAGTATCGATTTGCTAGACGGAAATGTCTTGTAAGTTGGTGCGAAGACCACACCTAGAGTAAGGTTCTTTCGAATATATTATTGCCGATTGCAAGTTTTTTTTTTGCGTTGACAATAATGTTGTTAGAAGGGATTATTTCTCTAGTTTAGGAATCCTTGGTTTCTAGTATTTGAATCGTAAGACGTTAGTCCTATTGTTCGGTACTTTTCACCCACTTAAAATCAATTCACAACTCATTCAACTATTTTTCGCTCATATGCGACCAACAAACTCTTTTCTTACAAAGAGTGTGCAATAGTCATTTCAAATACGAATGAAGACTTAGCTTTTCAAACAAACTAAACAAGTCGAAGTTCAAGCATTTGAAATGTCTAAAGCACGATTTTTCTTATAAAATTAACACAACCAACTTAAACATTTTAAAGAGGAACTACGGAACTCTGACTTTCCCATTGCACGAGGGAGTACGTAGGCCCAAGATGCGATGTCTTTGGCGAGTTCAAAAACCCAAAAATAAAGACTTTTCTTTTTCCTCCTTTCTTAATTTTAGAAGTTAACAAATTAAATAAACACACGTAAACACACACGAACTAAACGGGTCTCATCAAATACGATGGATGTGAGGGGTGCTAATACCTTCCCCTTGTATAACCGACTCCCGAATCCACGCTTTTTAGTCTTGTAGACCGCCTTATCCTTCTTTGTGGGCTTTATCTATATTTTTCCGTTCTTTACGAACAAATAAAGTTAGGTGGAGACTTCATTGTTTTAAAATAACCGATGAAAAAAACCAGTCATCACAATAGGTTACTACGTAAATCTAAGGCTAATAATATAATTGATTTGGGGTTTTAGGGAACTTAAATGAATATAACCTAATTTAAATTCAAGGGGAGATATCGGTATGTAATGGTCGGACTTCAGGGATTTAGCAATTCATTGAACAACTCGGATCGTTAAAACAGATTTCAGTAGAAAATATTTGTTTGAAAATCCTCTTCTCACACTCCCGTGTTTATTGATTCAGATCCTATAATTAAACCTAAGTGAGTGCTCTCGTTGTATCATTTAAAGTTAAAAAATAGTTTTTGAAAACAAATAAGATCTAATTAACTTAAAAGCGCTCTCGCTGTATTTTAAGTTAATGCACTATTGCCATTGTCCATTTATTATCTCAAACTTTCGTTTTATTGATCCTAACTTCTATCTTTATTTTACTCCCGTAATAAAATAGTTGGTTAATAAATTTGGTAATCAAAACCAGAAAATTGTTCTTTTAAAAAGAATTGTTCAATTGATATTGCTAAACCCCATTGGCTATATGACCTTACATACCGACAAACTAATTTAGCCTAGCATATTATAAAATTCAATAACAATGCAACGGAAATAAATAACATCAAACAAAATAATTCCAAGCATTGCAGATAATTTTTGACAATAATAAATTAAAGCTTTAAAATTAAACCTGAAAACGAAATTGCAAATAAATCCTTAATCGTCAGGTGTCTCCCACAGGTCGGTGAGATCTGCCTTCAATTGCTCCGAAAATAAGTTCAAGAAAGAAAGTAAAAGCTCGGTTCTAACATAAGGTTAGAACCAACAAAAGTTCACAACAATTCCCGATGTGAAAACTGCAATGAGAAAATAGAATTGAACTGAGAAAAGTAAATGAAACTGGTATCGGTAAAAGAAAATAAAACTGAAATAAAATTCACTAGAAAATTCAACAGAGTAACAACAAAGCGAAGTGAAAAAGAATGAGAGCCAAATGAGGTTTCTCGCTCTCTATTTATAGAGTTGGCAGTTGGTTGGAAAATAGGAATCGTTACGTGAATTCCTCACTCTTTCCGAATTTTTCTACAAGCGAAATCATCTTCGTGGCGGTCACTATGGTTGTTGTGACGACCGTGACATGCTTCCTTCATGAGGAAGCTTTGCTTTCTAAGTTGTAGCGACCGTTAGGGTTGCTGGAGGGAGTGTGTGACGACCGTCACACATGTTGGACTAGATAGAAGTAGCTTGTCTTGGGATGGGCGTTGTACTCTTTTTCTTTTCTTTCTTCAAGCCTTGCTTCTCATACCCCCATTTTGCTATCACACCACATGCTTGCATATTTTGCTCTTTTTGTGGATTTTAAGCTCGACTCACTCAAATTTTTGCGACTTTCTTCGCACATGCCTTGTAAACATGAAATACCTGAAAACATAAAAAATATCGGCATAATACGAATAAAGAGTAATTTAATTTAAATAAAATGCAGATAAAATTCGTGTAAATTGATTCAAATATACGATACATTTTCGGATTATCAAAGGGAAGTTTGAAGTAACAAAATATAAAATAAATAGTTAATATCTATTTACCGTCTGTCATATGAGGCCTTTTCGAAGAAAAAACCCGTAAAAAAGATCACATAGATAAAAAAAAGTTGATGTGACGATATATTTTTTTTTTCTTCTTAATGACATGGATTGACCGAGTGATTTTCATTTATTATTATTTTTAATACCATGTTGGCACTATATTTTATATTAATTTTTTAGTTAATGTTATACAACATTTTAAACACTCTAAACATTTTAAACATGGGTGTAGAACCCAAGACCTTTGCTATACAAAGCAAATGCCTATTCGCTAGGCTAACAGTTTTGTCATACCATGTGGTTACAGTTTTCTTTTTTGAACAATTAGGGCTAAGTATCTTTTCTATTTAGCCATGAAAACCTTTGTGATAACCCTAATGTCTATGTCTCATTCTCTCTAATTTTTATTGTCTAAGAGTATTTTTTTTAGAAAATCAACCAATACATTATAATATAATATTCAATCAATATTATAAATAATAAATTAAATAGATATAATATAATATTTAACTAATATTAATAATAAATATTAATAGAATATTTATCTAATAATAATAGCGAATAATAATAATAATGATAATAATAATAATATTATTATTATTATAATAAAGGTTAATATCTATTTTCACCCCTGACATATGGGGTGTATTTGAAAAAACCCTGCAAAAAAAAAAGTTCCAATAATTACCTTGACAAATTTTAAAAGTTTCATTTTTTACCTTTAGGAGGCCACATCACCAAAAAGGCTGATGTGGCTTTTTTTTATTTTAAATTTGTAATTTTTTGTTATTCCACGTCACATAAGTCCCATTAAAATGACCAGAATGCCCTTATGCATATTTATCTTAAAATCCAATATTATTTTGCAAATTCATGTTTCAATTCAGACCCTACGATTAGGGTTTGCTTTCTTCATCTTCATCCTTGCAAAGTGGTCGCAGCAACACAACTTCATCTCAAGGAAATGGGTGTGTTTCATTTAGTATTTCATCATGGGGGAAAACAGAACAACATAAGGCAAGCAGAAAAAGAAAAACAGTGAGCTAGAAACTAAATCCAAAATGTAATAATTTTCCTCTTCATTCTCACCTATACCACTGTTCTCCTTCCTTCAAACCCTCCTGTCACAGCCACCGTAACTCCTTCCGTTTCTTCTCTCAACCCCATGTTTCTTTCCACTTTCCTTTTCTTCCTACCGCCTTCTGTTCCCTTTACTCACCCTGTCATCACAACAACCTTCACATCCCTCGCCATCTACCTACACCCTCAGTTCCGACAACTACAGAATCCGCTACCCGCTGTAACCCACACCTTCCATCGTAATCATCCGAAACCACCTGTTTCTTTTCACTCACAGCCGCTTCCATCTCTCCATCTCACCGAAACAACCCCTGTCTCTACTCCCTGTGTTCTCTCCTACCGCCAGCAACCCTCTCATTCTCACAGCTCCCACTGTCTCGCTCTCGTTACCTCCTTCTGTCGTCGGACCAAACACCAAAAACTCCTCTGTCTTCTCATTGTGGAACCCTCCGTTCTCTTTATGTTCTTCCAACCACACTTCTTCTCTGCTTTCGTCAGCCACGACAATCTCACCTTCACAAACATCCTTCATCTCATCCTCGCTGTCTTCACCGTCCTTCAACGCAAATCTCACCAAGCCAGCATCTTCCATTTCCATTCATTGCCGTATCACTTCTGTTACTTTGTTCCCTGCTTCATCTTGCCAGAACAACAACACCTTCGCTGTAACTATGCTGCTTTTCTGGCCATTGAGGTAAGCGTTTATGCAGAAAATAGAATCTGTTCTGTTTAAGTTTCAGATTAGTTGTTTTGGTTGAATCTGCGACCACTTTGCAAGGATGAAGATGAAGAAAGCAAACCCTAATCGTAGGGTCTGAATTGAAACATGAATTTGCAAAATAATATTGGATTTTAAGATAAATATGCATAAGGGCATTCTGGTCATTTTAATGGGACTTATGTGACGTGGAATAACAAAAAATTACAAATTTAAAATAAAAAAAAGCCACATCAGCCTTTTTGGTGATGTGGCCTCCTAAAGGTAAAAAATGAAACTTTTAAAATTTGTCAAGGTAATTATTGAAACTTTTTTTTTTGGCAGGGGGATTTTTCAAATACATCCCATATGTCAGGGGTGAAAATAGGTATTAACCCTTATAATAATAAGCATTAATATAATATTCATCTAATAATAATAGAAAATAATAATAATAATATACTATCCGACTAACGCTATTAAAAAATAATATTATTTACGAACATTATAATATTTTATGTATTATGCAATAGTCGTGCGTTTGTATATGTAGCGAATTTGTTAATAATAATAATAACAATAATAATAATAATAATAATAATAATAATAATAATAATAATAATTTAATAATAATAATAATCAAAATTATAAATATAATACTCATAATAATAATACTCATAATAATAATACTCATAATAATAGTAATAATAATAATAATAATACTCATAATAATAATAATACTCATAATAAATCTCATAATAATAAAAAAATTATAAATATCAAATAAATTGAAAATATATTACTAATTTTTACTAATAAAAAATAATATTGAGAATATTTGGAATAATTTATCATTTTATATAATTAATTAGTTCTAAAATTTGATTAGAGTCAATACAATTGTCTCTTTTAAAAAATTGATATTTTTTCCTAATAATAATAAAAATTATAAATATATATTTATTTTAATTTATATTTATCTATAAAATTATCTATATGATTTGGATACATTTTAAAATTCAAATTAACAAATTTATATTTATCTATAAAATTATTTTTAAAAATTAGTTTATCAAATGATTTTTTTTAATGTTTCATAAGAAATAATAATTAAATAAATAAATATTAATAAATATCTTAATCATTATTATTAATTTTAAGTATCATACGTGAGTTATGAATAATAATAATGATAATAATACAATTCATATTCATATTTCAATTCTATTTATAAATTAATTAAGTAAATAAAATATTTATATTCTTATTCCAATTATAAAAATATAAATTTAATTATAAAATATTTATGTTCATATTCCAATTAGATAGTCAGATATAAAATATAACTATATATATATATATATATATATATATATATATATATATATATATATATATATATATATATATATATATATATATATATATATATATTTAATAGGCTAAATTACAGTTTTGGTTTCACGATTTTCGTTCTCCTATTTTGTTTTCAAATCCCCCATCCCTACTTTGGCTAAAAAAAACGCTTATATGTCATTTTTTAAAATACGTGACATATAATAAAATATTAGTTGTGTGTTATACAATTACAAGGAAGAAAAAATATTTATTTTAAAAAGTGAAACATAGTCGTTTTTTATAGCCAAAATGAGAATGGGACCAAAGGTGTTTAAAAATAAAATAGAAGGACTAAAATCGTGAAAATACTAAAATAGGAAGACCAAAAATATAATTTAGTCTATTTAATATAATAAAATATAAAATACATAACTATAAAAAATGTTCGTATATTTTAACTTTTTTTAAATTTTAATATTACTCTAATTATAATTATATTATATGTTGATATGAATTATTATAAATTATTTAAAAAAATTAATTCCTTATTCTATTTCATAACCATCTACCATTCATTTAATTTTTTCTTTCATTTTTGTATCTCTTTAACTCTTTTTTAAAGGTATCATAAAAATGTTATTTTAATAGGATTATAATAAAATACAAAATACACAATTAATAAGAAAAACGTTCTTATATTTTAACTTTACTTTTAATTTTAATATTAGTCTAATTATAATAATAATAATAATTCTATTCCTTTTTATGTTTCATAACCATCTACCACCAATAATTTTTTTCTTCCGTTTTTTATCTCTTTAACTCTTTCTTAAAGGCACCATAAAACTGCTATTTTAATAGGATTATATGCAATCATTATTGTTATCTATATCAGTTACTATTTTATTAAATAATTAGTAGACTAATCAGTTTTTTTAGAATATATAAATGTTTAATCATGAGAGTTTGTTTACACTCATTTATTTTACATAAATACCAATTAATTTTTTAAGTTGAGAATACAAAAATTTAACGTATTTTTTTACTTTCCCATTACTCTTTATTTAGATATTATATATTCATTATAAATACCTAAAGAAATACTATTCTTCAATCTCAATTTTTTCATTTGTCTTTCAAAAACTTTTTTATTCACATTTCTAAAAACTTTTATTATATTATTTCATTTTATGTTCTCCTGTTGGTGCACATGAACCAAAGATGATAAGAATAATGAGAGAATGACGAATGTACACAGAAGAAAGAAATAAGGTTGTTGTTATAAATAACATCTACTATTAGTCTATTTATACAAGGAGAAAATTGCCACATAGACCCCAATAGAGTAAACTTAATGACTAAGATAAAAGGTACAAACATAGAAAATATTAAATTGCCCTTCAATATCATCCCTTAATTTATATTTCTAAACAAAACTAACTACACCAATTTCATTCCTTAAGAGGAGAAATTGATCCGTCTTGATTGCCTTCGTCAGAACATCTGTCAATTGCTTCTGGGTGCTACAGTGCACAACTTCTAATGTTTCGTTCTGGACTTGCCTTCTCAAGAAATTATACTTTGTCTCAATATACTTTCTTCTCCCGTGCAACACAGGATTTCTGACAAAATTGATTGCAGACTTGTTATCAATTATCAGCTTTAGAGGCTTCTTTACTTTAATCTTCAGATCTTGCAATAAATTCAGAAGCCACACAGCTAGACATGCAACTACAGCGTCTGCAATATACTCAGCTTCACATGTTGATAGAGCAACAACATATTGCTTCTTGGAACTCCAAGAAATAGGACCTCCAGGAAACTTAAATAAGTATCCAGAAGTACTTCTTCTATCAACTCTATCTCCACACTAATCAGAGTCAGAGTAGCTCATCAACTCTGATTCTGCCTTTATTCTAGAATGCAATAATACTCCAAACTTCATAGTTCCTTAATATACCTCAGAATTCTGACAACAGCTTGATAATGGGACCACTTAGGTTTACTCATGAACCTACTAACCAATCCAATTGCATAGGAAATATCAGGTCTGATATTACACAAATACCTCAGAGAACCAACCAGCTGTTTGAAGATCGTAGCATCCACATCTTCACCCTCAGAGTCAGAATCCAATTTATGATTGGTTTCTGACGGTGTAACAGCAGACTTACAATTCTCCAACTTAAATTTCTTCAGAAGTTCTAGTTCATACTTCAGCTGATGCAAAATGATACCCTCATTCTAGTACTGAATCTCCACCCCTAGAAAATGTAACATATTTCCCAGATCCGTCATCTCAAATTCATTCATCAGCACCTCTTTGAACTTGATTATACCTTTTAGACAGCTCCCTATAAGCAATATGTCATCAACATAAAGACACACTAGAATCACATTACTTCCAGAATGTTGCACGTAAACTCCATATTCCATCTCACACTTCTGAAACCCTTGCTTCTTGAAAAATGAATCAATCTTCTGATTCCATGCTCTGGACGCTTGATTCAATCCATACAGAGCTTAATGTAACTTGTACACCATCCTTTCCTGATTATTTTTCACGATCAATCTTCTCATAGTTTTCAGATCTTTAGAATGTTCAGTTGCTACAACAATGTAATTAAATTGAGGAGTAAGTGACCTCAATACCTTCTCTATGATTACCTGTTCAAAAAGAGTTTCTCCATAAGCCTTCATATCATTAGTGATTATAATCACTCTAGAAATATACTCTGAAACCTTCTCATTATTCTTCATGTTGAGATTATCGTATTGCTTTCTCAAGGACTGAAGCTTTACCTTCTTCACTGATGCGTCACCACCGTAACATCTGAGCAGTGTGTCCCGCGCCTCTTTTGACCTCATCGAATCATCAATTTTCTCAAACATGTTCACATCCACACACTGATGGATGAAGAACAACGCCTTCTGATCTTTCTTCCTCTTGTTTCTCTGTGCATCTCTCTCTTCTTCCATCCCATCTTCTGCAACCGGAATATACCCATCAGTAAAAAGCTCAAGAGCATCTTGAGCCTCAAATAACATGCACTCTGAATCATCCATCTGTTCCAGTTCTTTCCATCAAAAATTGGAAGTTTGGTACTCATATTGTCCTTTCCATTCATCTTCAACCTTGTACAATATACTCAGATCTTCACTCACACAGTGTTTCCCAACTCCACAGAATCAGAAAATGTGTTTCTGTTATAATTTTGTTAAAAAATTCAACGTGAACCCATAAACAAAATCAATCACACAACATAAACTCACATTCACTCGTGTTTCCCTGTGTTTCCAACCGGAGCTTTGATACCAATTTGTTGGTGCACAAGAATCAAAGATGATAGGAATAATGAGATAATAATGAGAGAATGACGGTTGTACAAAGGAGAAAGAAATAAGGTTGTTGTTATAAATGACATCAACCACTAGTCTATTTATACAAGGAGAAAATTGTCACATAGGCCCTAATAGAGTAAACTTAATGATCAAGATAAAAAGTTCAAATATAAAAAATATTAAATTACCCTTCAATATCTCCTTATATAATTTTGAAAGTTATGTAATTTTAAAGATTTTCTTTTTTCTTCTTAATTTATATTATTTTATTTTATTAACTCATATATGTAAGTTGAATAATTACAATTTCATTATTTTATTTTATTTTTGAATCTTCAGATTTGAATCATATAGTTTGCAAAGAAAAAAAATGAATTGTTAAATATTATTTGATTATAAAATTAAACTTTGGATTGAGAATTTGTACGAGGAATTTGGTTAATATATTATTTAAGTTAATTTTTATTTGTTATAATTAATTAAAAGAATAAAAAGGGTGAGAATTTTCAAATACAAATAAAAAATTAAGAACAACAAAATTCATCTCTAATTTCCTTTCATTTTTTACACTTAATTTTTCACATGTGAGGATGTAAAATATGTCCAAACATTCTCATCATTTATTTGGAAAATTTTACGCTATACCCCTACAATTATCTCTCCACCCCTACATTTTTTTTATTATTCCAATTCTACCCTTTTTACTTATTAAATAATTTTTTAGTTAATAAAATTTCTTCACCAAATAACTTGCACTCAAGTTATTCGATGTGTAATTTTTCTTCACAAAATAACTTGCAAGCAAGTTATCCGGTATGTAATTTTTCTACACCAAATAACTTGCACTCAAGTTATCCGGTGTATAATTTTTCTTCACCAAATAACTTGTACTCAAGTTATCCGGTGTATAATTTTTCTACACCAAATAACTTGTACTCAAGTTATCCGGTGTGTAATTTTTCTTCACCAAATAACTTACACTCAAGTTTTTCGGTATGTAATTTTTTTCATCAAATAATTTGCAATCAAGCTTTCCTGAATGTAATTTTTATTCATTGGATAACTTGAAACATATGAAAATTTGTATATACCAAAAGTCGATTGAAAATTTTTATTCAGGAAAGCTTGATTGCAAATTATTTGGTAAAAAAAATTACATATCGGAAAACTTGAGTGTAAGTTATTTGGTGAAGAAAAATTACACACCGGATAACTTGCTTGCAAGTTATTTGGTTAAGAAAAATTACACACCGGATAACTTGAATGCAAGTTATTTGGTGTAGAAAAATTACACACCGGATAACTTGAGTGCAATTTATTTGGTGTAGAAAAATTACATACCAGATAACTTGCTTGCAAGTTATTTGGTGTAGAAAAATTACACACCGGATAACTTGAGTGCAAGTTATTTGGTGTAGAAAAACTACATACCGGATAACTTGCTTGCAAGTTATTTGGTGAAAAAAAATTACTCGCTAGATAACTCGAATGCAAGTTATTTGGTGTAGAAAAATTATTTACCAAAAAATTATTTAATAAGTGAAAAGGGTAGAACTGGAATATCTTAAAAAATGTAGGGGTGGAGGGATAACTGTAGGGGTATACGATACAATTTCCATTTATTTGTAGTTAATTATTATGTGTGGTAAGAAATTTGTTCTATCCATAAAATATTAGATATAAGGTGTCCATTTTTTCATTTTTATAAATTAAAGGTTTATTTATTTATTATTATTAGTATTAGATTAGTAGTTTTATGACTATTGTGTTTGATAATATTTTTTATTTAATGATTTCAACTTCATATTATATAAGGACTTGCTCCTCAATATTGGTGGTTCAATAGTAAACTTACTTAGTATGTATCTCTATTGAAATCATTGTTTATGAGAGTCAAATGTGTTGATGTAATCCACCTTCTCAATCTTCAAAAAATGAACATATAGACATTTATTTGTGTATACAATATGCCTATTTTTAATACACTTTGAAAATTTTGTTGTAAATGATAATGTGCATATATATATATATATATATATATATATATATATATATATATATATATATATATATATATATATATATATATATATATATATATATATATATATATATATATATATATATATATATATATATATATATAATTCTATTTATTTTATTTGACTATTTAATTAGTTTGTTCTAAATTTTAATTTTAATTTAATTTTATTGCAATTATATATGTCACTACTTTATACGAAAAAAAATACTATTATAATTTCTTCAAGTTTGAAGTAAATTTAATTTTATTGCAACTATATAAGTCACTACTTTATACGGAAAAAAAAATACTATTATAATTTCTTCAACTTTGAAGTAGAATGAATTGAATATGACTTAAATTTTATTTTCCAATGAATAATATCATATTAACAAGTTTAATAATATATTACAATGTTGTTAAAATTTTTTAAAGAATTAGACATACAAAAATATTTTCTCACAATTTACTAATAACTCTAATTTGTTCTCTAGACATCTTATATATTATACCATATCTAAAATCATATCAAAGATCTTGAAGTGTAATTGATCGATTTAATTATATAATTAAATAAAAATAGATATTTACTTATACATGTAAAAGAATCTACATATATAATTATAAGATACTCCCAAGAGACGACCAAACTTAAATAACAACTCTAAAACATATTTTATTTTTTAAAATTACTATTTTTTATGTTTATAATTATTTCGTAGTTACTCTTTATTACATCTCATTATTTTCTATTTTGCTGCTGATTGAAAACTTTTCATTACCTTTTTCACACAAATTTGTATAATAAAATATTTTTTTTTGATAAATCAGCAATATATTGATGAAACCAAAACTGTACAAGAGAGTTCTATACAGATAAATAAAACAAAAAAATTTATAATTCTGTAAACCAAGCTATATCCCTATTGCTAAATTTAAAGTTATCCCTTATGTTTATACAAGCCTTAATGTCACTTTTGACCCTCTTAACCACAATGTTTGGACTCCACATCTTTTGATTCCATAGAATAATATTTGTAGCTTGCCAAATTCTATACACCACCGCACAAACAACTGCACCATAGACTTCTTGCTTTAACTTCTTGATTTTACTTCTCTCAATCCATCTCATACTGACTTCTTGATTTTACTTCTCTCAATCCATCTCATACTGGTTTTCATATCAAGAGAGGAGATTCTCCATCCCAGCCACATTTTGATTTCCTCCCAACAATAATTGTTGTACCTGCAACTAAAAAACAGACGCTGGCAGGTTTTCCGTTCATCCACACAGAACATGCACCCTTTGTTATCCACAATCTTCATATTGAATAGCCGGACTCTTGCCTTCAACCTATCCAACATTGCAAGCCACACAATAAAGCTATGCTTTGGAATATTTGATCTCCTCCTGACCAAATTAGTCCAACGCAATCTATTACCATCCCCATCAGGGTTTTGTACATGCTCCTTATACTATACTTTTCTTTCTCTATTTGTTGTCTCTCGGTTTTGAGCGTGTCTTTTACCGCCATAATTTTTTTCCAATACCAACTGTCATACACCAGGATCTTGTAATCCCACCAGTCTTCTTCTTTGAGGTACACCTGGCTGATCCATTTGATCCACAAATTGTCTTTTTTATTGGCACATTCCAGACATGCTTTCCAACAGTTGCTACATTCCACACATAACTGTTATTAAAACCAAGACCACCATCTTTCTTAGGCTTGCAGATATCATTCCATGCTATACTCCCTGGTGATTGAGAATAAGCACTCCCTGTCCAAAGATAAGCATGACAAATGGCATTAATATCTTTCAGAATTCTCTTAGGCATGATGATCATTTGACTCCAATAAGAATGAAACGTCATCAGAACTGCATTGACTAGAACCACACGACCTGCAAAGGATAACATTCTCGAGCTCCAGGTTCGAATTCTCCCTGTCAACTTCTCCACAATCTTTTGGCAATCCTGAGCAGAAATCTTTGTAGATTTAATAGGCATTCCTAGGTATGTGAGGGCCATTGAACCTTTGGCATAACCAAAAGCATCTGTAATTCGCTTGATCTCAGAATCCTTCATGCCACAGCAGTAGACATTTGTCTTCTCATTACTTGGGACTAGGCCGGATGTATGGGAGAACAACTCCATTTTCTGCAACATTTTGTAAACTGAAACAAAATCTCCCTAGCTAAACAGCAGAACATCATCTGCAAAGCACAAATGATTCATCTTCAAAGTTTTACAGTTATCATGGAATTGAAAACACTCTAAATCATCAATTTTTCTCATAATTCTTGACATGTACTCCATGCCTAAGACAAACAAAAGAGGAGACATGGGATCTCCTTGTGTCAACCCTCTCCTAGCCTGAAAATACTCATGCAAAGCTCCATTCATCATAATCAAAAACCTGGGAGTTTTTACACAGTTCATCACCAGCTTAATAAAATGGCTTGGAAACTGCAGCCCCACCAACATCTCTTCTATGAAGTCCCATTCTATTGTGTCATATGGTTTTTTATATCCAACTTGATGATACATTTTGGCTTTGCATTTTTCCTGCCATAGAACTTCACAAGATCTTGGCAGATCATGATATTGTGAGCAATATACTTGCCATTAACAAACCCTCCTTGGTTTTGCGCAACAATATCAGGTAAAACCTCACTAAGCCTGCTACATATTAGTTTAGATGCAATTTTGTACAAGACATTGCAACACGAAATCGGCCTATAATCACTCACCTTGTCAAAATACTCCTCTTTACTCTGATCCTCCTGGTCAACGAAGAACCAAGTAAGTCCTCATAGTAAGAGATGAATTCCTTCATCACTTTGTTAGGATCTGTTAGCCACACCCCCTCTCTGCTTGTAATGGAGCAAATTCTATTCGCTGAATTACGTTGTCTTATGCTAGCATGAAACAACGCAGAATTGGTATCTCCCTCCCTTAGCCAGGAAATATGAGCTTTATGTGCTAAGAAGCTACAGTAGGTGAAGCAACTCGATTTTCAAAAATCTTTTAAATTTCCGAAAATAGTGAAATCGCCACCTAATTTTATTTGTTCTGAAAAGAACGGGAAAATATAGATAAAACCCCAAACAAGCGGATAAGGCGGTCTACGTGACCAAAAAGTGGGATCGGGAGTCGGTTATGTAAGGGGAAGGTATTAGCACCTCTTACATCCATCGTACTCGATGGGACCCATTTAATTCTACGCGTTTGTGTGTGTGTTTATTGTTAAGTTATGAATACCAAAAGAAACATAATTTGTGTATTTATATTTTGAGTTTGGCACGGTTTCAGAACCGTGTGCCTACATATTCCCTTGTGCAATGGGAAAGTCAAAACTCTGTAGTTCCTCTCGAAAAGGTTTTAAGTTTGTTGTATTGATTTTACAAGAAAAATTGTGCATTAGACATTTCGAATGCTTGAACTTGGACTTGTTTAGTTTGTTTGAAAATCTTTAAGTCCACGTTCGTGTTTGAAATGACTATTGCACTCTCTTTATTGGAAAAGAGTTTGATGATCGCATATGAGCGAGAAAAAAGCTTTGAGTGAGTTGGATTGAACAATAGGACTAGCATCCTACGATTCAAATACTAGAAACAGGATGAGCTCAATGCTCAACAAGTCGTCTATCATCCCAAAAGTTTTTTCTTATGAAAGAGTAAAGTGAAACAAGGTTTACGTTATTAAGAATCTTTAAGCAATTAGACTAGCATCCAACGACTTAAAGATTCGAAGTTCATTTTTTGCAAGTGTTTAAACAATTAGACTAGCATCCAACGGCTTAAACACTTGAGTTTTCTTATGAAAGAATTTTGAAAATGCACTCGACGTTGGATCGAGGTTTGTAATTTAATTATGAAAGTGTTTTGAAATACGTGCTGAGATGAAGCATGGAGTCGGGTTATGGTTAATCAAGTATGTGGACTTGATTAACCTCGTGAGGATAGGTGCTCCTATCCCCAACCATGAGACCCTGGTGCATGGTGATTGGTGTATAGACCAATGTTATTTTCGGGTTATGATTGATTAAAGCAATAAGGGCTTTAATCAACCTCGTGAGGATGGCCATGCCCATCCCCAACTATGAGACCCTTTAGGAAATCGGCATATGAGCCAATCAGGATGAAATCGAATTGATTTTTATTTTAATTGTGCAAAGTGTACAATAGTGAATAAATGCTGAATGAGTAAATAAACAGACAAAATATCATACAGTACAATCGGAACTTTAAATAATTATTAGAAACGATCTTTCCTATTTGATAAGAAATCGACTAATAGTTTAATCGATAAGTTATCAAATAAGAACTATCAGAACTAATCATTATTTAATACATCGCACTAAATAAAATATTATTTACATAAAAATAAAATAATTGAAAAAGAGTAAAGGTTTAGAGATAGCCTGAATGACGCGGGTTTGAGCGGTGCAAAAAGAAAACCAGAGACAGATACTCCTGGGCCCAAATAAAGTGCCCAACGAGCTTTCAGAAAACTTCGGATGAAGCACGATGCATCATTGATCACAGAAGTAGTGGCAATACGGGTATGTCGATGTTGAATTCAGAGGAAACAAAGAAAAATGCTAGAAATTTCCTATTAAATAAAAAAATGTCTAACTTAACACTATTATTATTTGGTATATTTTTTCTTTGGGGTATACTAAGTATTTTATGAGTTAAGTATAATAATAATAATAATTATTGGTTAAGAAAATAATAGTTGTTATTACTAATAATAATAGTAAATAATAATAATAGTAAATAACAATAATAATAATAAATAATAGTTAAAAATTGGTAATAATAATAAATATTAGTAATAATATAATATTAGTAATAATAATGATATAATAGTAGTAATAAAAATATTAGTAATAATATAATAGTAATAATAATATTTACTAATTATAATAATAACACTAATCCTAATAATAAACAAAATTAAAATTAAAAGCAAGAAAGAAAAAACAGAACATTCACGATGCTCTCTTCCTCACGGTGACGCTGAAATCCCAAACCCAAACCCTTCTCTCATCTCTCTCGTTCTCGATGCTTTGCCCAGAACAGATGTCTCTCATCGGTCTCTCTCACTTTCTGGAAACTGAAAGGGCCGCGATTTCGTACCCATCCTCTTTCTCGAACACTCTCTGATGGAACCCTAACCCTTGATTCAGTGCTGTTCGACCTATTTCTTGCATTTTTTGGGATTTTCTAACGATTCTAATACCTGGTGGTGTTGCCTTTGCAGATGTTGGCTGGAAAAGGTTGATCGTGAAGAGGGTGAACGAAAACCTAGGGTCTCGATTTGGTCTCTCCAACGGTTTCGGGTGAGATTATTCCGATTGAACTTCTTTTCCTCTCTTCTCTGTACCAGAAGTCGGTTTTTGAAACTGCCTTGTTTTTCTGAAGGGTTGTGTTGGGAAAATGATGAATAGGAGTTAACTTCTTGATTGTTTTTGTGTTGGTCGGTGCTTTTGCTTTTGGCCTTTTGATGGTTATTTTTTCAGAACACGTTTTTACTAGTATGGCTTTTTGGTTGTTTCTTGTAGAACAAATGCTATCCTCTTAGTCTTGGTTTTAGGAGGTTGGCTATATTTTTATTGGTTTCTGAATTTTTTGGTTAAGAACAGATGAATGCTACCTCTTGGTCTTTGTATTGTGTATCTCAGAACAGATTCCTTTGCTGGCTTTTTGAATACTTGTTCTGTTCTTCTGATATCTCTTTTTGCTGGTTTCTTGGACTGATACACACTTGAGTATATTCCTGTTTTTTTCCTCTTTTACCTTGCTTACATGGTCTTTAGAACAAGGACAGATGTTAACCTTTGATCTGAATAGAACCTCTCTTGATGCTTGCTCAAAATTGGCTTTTTATCAATTTTGTGCAATTTATCTGTCTCTCCTTGGAAACATGAGCTGTGACATCTGTAGTTACTTGTAATCAATGTCAATTTTCCTCTTTTGGCTAGCTTCCTACTATGCTTCTGCTGTTTTGCTTTTCCTTTATACATTATACTGGCTGTTTGCATTTATTGGCTGTCTTGGGTGAAAACTTCTCACCTTGTGCTGATAACCATGTAATTGGGTAAAAGAAAAAATCTCTCTCTTGCTGCCTGTTTCTGTCTGCTGATATGTGTTACATGCTGCCTGTGTTGAATTTATCTTGGGCTGAATTTTGAGTAACTTTGGTAAGCTGTTGGGCTGATTGATTCTTGGAAAAATGATGTTTTCTCTGATTTCCATTTTACACCTCCTTTGTGAACCAACAACGAACGTTGTTGTGATTTGCAATGCAGGTAACGGTAACGGCCGATGAAGGAAATTCGATTTCGAGGCTTTTGAAACAATTAACCTTACAAACCTGATTCCTTAACACAACCCTCGTGATGAGTCTGCAAAAAAACATAATTCTTGTTTTCACACGAAAATTGCTTTGTTACTACTAACTATGTTTCTTTTTGTTGTTTCAGATGACAAACGGATAACACGACATGAAAGTGAAGAGGAATGCCCGGATGAAGAGAAATTCGGAGGAAGTCAGAAGCTTATGGCATTAGAATACAATTAGGACTTTTTGTACTTGTAAAACAAAAATTAGAATACTTTGTAATACCGAACAAGAGTTCCGAATTTAAATTAATTCCAATTCTTCTTGCAAAATTTGTATTCTTTCTAAAACTTAAATATTTTGTAATATCTAACTTGATATAAAAATATTCAAATTTGAATTACAAATCCAGTTTCTTCTTGTTATGAACGAAATTTTTCGTAACATTTCCCCGCTGTAAACAAAAATCGATGTCCAAGAGCATCCTTCGTTGGGCTTAAACTCCACAAAACACACAATATTATTCTCTCTTTTTTTAAAATTAAAATTCAAGAAAATACATGATTCATATTTCTTGAATTAAAAATTCCAAAAAAAGCGAACAAATTCTTTCGGGCAAATAATTCCCAACCAGATCTTTTTTTAACTAAATAGCCCAAAGCCTCTTGAATGACAGCTCGAACAAAAATCGAATCTTTCCTTCGAAACCAAAAAATGGACATATAAAACAATGGGGAAATTTTTGGGGTGCGACAGTTGCCCCTATTCAATCATCTTAAACCTGATGAGTGAGAAAAAGCGACAGCTTTCGAACGTTCATGGTGGAAGAGGATTGAATACCAGAGAACCCCAAAAATTTACCCTATGCGGGACACTAACGCCAGAGAAGAAAGAAAATAAGATATCTTGACTACAGAGTCAAGGAAGAGACGCTTACGGAGAATAAACTTGTTAAACATCAACAGAATGTCTTAACAACAACAGTAACAATCGAGAAATATGTGGAGGTTTCAATAATACTGGGGATAACCGAATACCGTAAATGAGCAATGAACAACAATTTTTACCGAAAATGCTTTGAGAAGAAAACCGAACTCCTCAAGCGAAAAGAAAAACAAGAAAAATGTTATGAGAAGAAAACTGAACTTCTCAAGCGGCAGGAAATAAAATAATGCTTTGAGAAGAAAACCGAACTTCTCAAGTGACAGGAAATAAAATAATGCTTTGAGAAGAAAACTGAACTTCTCAAGCGACAGGAAATAAGATAATGCTTTGAGAAGAAAATCGAACTTCTCAAGCGACAGGAAATAAGATAATGCTATGAGAAGAAAACCGAACTTCTCAAGCGACAAGAAATAAAATAATGCTATGAGAAGAAAATCGAACTTCTCAAGCGACAAGAAATAAAATAATGCTATGAGAAGAAAACCGAACTTCTCAAGCGACAAGAAATAAAATAATGCTATGAGAAGAAAACTGAACTTCTCAAGCGACAAGAAATAAAGATTAAGAATTCAATGTGATTGAGAACTTATCAAAGAGTTCCCGATAATTAAGGAATACCCGCAGACCTTAACGAAGATGAAGTTGAGAAACTATCTGAAGATCCCAAAGAGTTAAAGAATACCCGCAAACTTTAACGAAGATATAATCGAGAATTTTTGTCAGAAAATCCCGAAGAGTTAAGGAATACCCGCAGACCTTAACGAAGATATATGGCTAGAACAATATCAGAATTGTTGGTGCACGAAGGTGCGAGGAGCCATGGCATGCTAAATGTCTTTGACCGTGTAACTTCTGAGTTACCAGCAGAACAAATTCAGTAGCGCACCCGAGAATACAATTCTCTAGGGATAAACAAAACAATATCCAGCACACTGGTGCGATATAGATGTTTATGAAGTCGGTAAATCTTGTTTCCGACGTTTCTGCTGATGAGAGATCTTACTGAACATGTACAGACATGTTGAACAACTTCCGTGTTGACAAGATCTTCAATTTGTATGTAGATAGCTTTACCGGTGATAGAAGAATCAGATTCAGCACCTGTGACTGAAAAACTTCTAGGGTAATGAGCTTCAATTTGCTGGCATTGTATAGACAATGCGTTGTAGCAAGTGGATATGTGGATCAACGTCTGAGTCGGAGAAATATCCTGAGATTGAATAAACATCCTACCCGGTGGATATTTATTTGTTGAGTAGTTGATAACTTACTGGGGAAATAAACACACCAGCAGTTCAATGTAGTTTTCTGAGAACAGCTCAGAGGAGTAAATTGCAGAAGTCACTGCCAATAGAATTTGCTGAGGAGATTCTTATCTGAAAGAAATCTTTGAAAATACCAAGAATAATGTTGTAGTAATCCTTTCTGAAGGAGGCTCACTTGCGAGTAAATTAAGCTTCGCTGGGGAAACTTCGTGAGAAAACCGTGTGGAAAGTTCACTGGGGATTCCCGGTTGATAACTTTGCGGATATTAGAGTCCATCTGAAAGAGACAACTGTTTCGCTGGGGAAGAAATCTCGATTGGAGAAACCATCAGCTGTTAAAGTCCATACAAGCATACCGCTTGTGTTGTAGAAAAGAGGATAATTATGTCGTCTGAAAACTAATCCTTCAATTTTGATCCTTGCGAGGATATTTGTATGAGTATGATATGCATGACATGATATGCATGATGATTTTTTTAATGTTTTAATGCAAAGAGTATTGTGATTTCCTGATACTGTATAGAAAAGACAACGTCACTGGGGAGTCCAATTGGACGATCCTGTTGACACAAGAGTTTGCTGGGGATGATTAATCACTTCTCTGGGGAAGAAACTTAACTTGAGAGTTGACCCCTCTGCCGATTTATTTCAACTAAGCATTCAGCTTTGCACTGGGGAGAAGAACTAAATTGTCATTTGAGAAAATTCTTCTATTTGTACTTGACTTCATTCTGAAAAGACCCTGAGTCCTGACTAGGGTTTATGCACGAATATATTGTATATGATATGTCGGAGTAAAGCGACGTGATCGACGCACGACGATGATTTATGTAATGATTTATGAATGCATACATGCATGGACTATCTGATATGTACCAAATAAAATTCGGCCTTGAAGGGTGAATCATCAGACGAGAACTGACTTTTAAGATAATCCACCGCATTTAAAACTAAAGTTTAATGATATGACGAGAACCGACTACCGACGTGAACCGGATTTAAATGATAATAGTCAGACGAGAACCGATTTTAATGATATGATCGAGAGAACCGACTACCGAAGCGGATTTTAATTGATCGAGAACCGACTACCGACGAGCCGGATTTTAATGATAACATACGAACCGACTACCGACGAATCGGATTTTAATTAACAATGACGAGAACCGACTACCGGCGAACTGGATTTTAATAATGATCGAGAGACCGACTACCGACGAGCGGATTTAAATTATAACGATCGAGAACCGACTACCGTGACGTGGATTTTAATGATAACCAACAAGGTCAAATTTTTATTGCACAATATGAGATGTATGATTTAATGCATGATTTATGTTAGTGTATGCAATACGTTTTGACTGTATGATTGGTAAGGCATGAAGATGCTTTGACTATCTGACTAGTTAAGACCAAGAAAGATTCTTGAAACAATTTTCCCATCAAAAGGAAGTTTTCAGCATGATTCCCCGCCACTCAAATTTAAAGCAACAACTGTTGACGCTTGACAGAAGATTTCCTTGAGTATCTTGAAAATACTGAAAGGGATTGTTTGTATATAACAATCATTGCCCCTGTATGTTGAGGCTTTGATGATATTTGCCTTGAGAGGATGCCGAAACAGCTTGCAGTGATCCGATATTTGAGATCTTGCCCCGGAATCTTGAATTCCAATGCAAGATGCCCCTGATTGATAGATCCTTTGAGATATTACCGTATCTCGACGTGACCGCTCTTGATTGACTGAATCTCAAAGGATCGGCTTCACCGTGCTATAGAAATAGCATGAACCAAAATGCTCTTTGAAGGTACTTCAATGTATCATGGTGACTTCTTCCAATTGACTGTATTTGGATACTTGGCTATGCAAACATAGGGAAGACTTGCCCCAAGATGAGCTTTAGAGAGACTTCTATGTCTCGAAGTAATTGCTTCAGGTTGACTGAATCATGAAACAGCGACTATCCCAGGTTATCCACTCTTTGAGAAGGACCAAACCATCCGCTGATTGCTCCTTAAGGACCTGCCCCAAATTGGCCAAAATTTGAGAAACTGAATTTCGACTTAATTGCCCCCAAATTAACAGAACCTTGAGAAAGCAACCTGTGATATGCTCAACGGAGTCCTTAAACGTCCTGCCCCTTGATCCTAATAAAGGATCAAGTATTTCTTTTGGACAAAGTTAAACTCTTCACTGATGTTCATTATGAGAACTTATTTAATGTCAAATAATTGTTCTACATGTAGAAGACTGTTTATTATGACAATTATAATGCAACATTTATACGTCTTGAAGTTTTGTATGAAAAACAATAGGACTTTTTTTTTTTTTGTGAGCGAAGCACTTTTAGAGTGCAACGTTGAAAAAAATTTCTTGATGAAAGATAAGACAAGCATGTGATACCAACACAGACACTTAACACACACTGTAGGAGTCAGGTAAACGCGATCTCTTCGTTGTATGCTTTTGAATTAACCCATGCTTCAATTAGGACTTTTGAGGGTTGTAACGTGTCCTGGTTCACGGGTTTTTTAGAAAAAGGATTTTTTAGGCTCAAAATATTTGGTGCCCGCCCATTCTCCATGATGTTCTTCAGTCCTAAGTTCAACTATCCTGATACGAGCACTCATCTCTCGAAAGGCGTTATGATGGTTGAGGAACCAATACGAGGTTTCTTGGACACGACAGCCACTCACTTTTGCTTTTGGAATTTGTCCACACAACTTATTCTTTGTTGGTAATCCTTTTCTACTGCCTTCCGGGACTTTTTCTTTCCCTGACTTTTGCCTAAGCGACTTATTACTAAGTTTTGACTTAGCGGGCTTTTTTGTCTCTTTTTTTTCATTCTTTCTTTTTTGAACAAGTTGTGGATCTTTACATCGTCTTCGATTTGTTGAGAATGATAGTAACTGTCTGAGTCTTTGGGTTGCTGAGGGATAACCGTTATTATATCGTCATCTGTTGACCTTCCGATGTGTGAGAGATACCCAACATGGTATCATTCCCTTCTGATGCACAATGTTGATAGACGAAGATTGACTCTTGTGGTTCTGACCTTCCTCAACCTCTTGAAGGATAGCCATTGTTGTATCCTTTGATGCACACTCTCTTGATGAGTTTTGAACGCTCGATCAAATCAACTGAATACTACCCGCCCACAGGGTTAAAAATGAGGGTTTCTGAATAGAAAAGAAACTCCTACTTCAAGGCTCAAAGGGGTTAACGAGGGTCTATCTTCCTTATAACTCCGGTGATTAGGGATTTGAAACAAGGCCTGTACATCATCAACAAGGTTTTTACTCGAAAGCATACGACTAGAGACCTGGCGTTTTTCAATTATCGTCATCCTCCCTCCAATCTTTGCCTAGGCGAAAGAGTTGGTAACGTTGGTATCAAAATGCTTGCAAATCAATAAATAGTTATAACGAATGGATTGCTTCAAGGAAAACATACTCATTGCATTAAGATAATAACAAACAAGTTTCCACATGCAAACAAAGTTTAAACAATTAAACAAGATACACATGAAAATGCAGTAAAGAAATAAAAGACTGTCATTGTTGAGGAGACTTGGGCTCTGTCTGGACTTGTTGATTCAGATGAACTTCAGTAAGCTTGGCGTTCACTTGAGTATCGGGTTGCCATTCATAAACAAAATCCCTCCTTGAAGAGTCAAGTATTTCTGGTCAATCAACTGTTGAACTTTGGCTTTGTAAGGATTGCAATCCTCTGTTGACTGTCCTACCGTACCAGAATGGTATCCACATCGTGCATTATGATCATATACAAGTGGGAACAACTTTGGTGGCTTAAGAAACTTGGGGACCACTGTCGCACCCCAAAATTTACCCTCCGTTTAATTTTATAAAATTCGTGTGGCTCATTTCAGTTGTCAAGCTTTTCAAGAAATATGGATTTTAATTATGTTGACAATTAGTATAAGATGGCTCTCATATTCTCCTACTCTTCTGTTTATTCAGTCGCCAAGGCTTCTTCTGATTCGAGACATTAATTGATTCTCTGTTTCGTCCGATGAGCTACAATTGCAAGTGTTTCAAAGTAATTCTCATCCAATAGCTCTTGTGCACGGATTTCAAATCATTGAGGTATTTGACGTCTTTGTTGATGTAGTTCTTGAGGTATTATCAAGGTTTTCCATGATTAAACAAATTCGGAGCTACTTATTGGACCATGGATTTTAAAGATGAATATTGAATTTTATCATGTAAGAAGTGTGAATTGTTGGGCTTTCAAAGTGGTTTCCTAAGTTGTTAGAAGTAAAGAAGGCGTTTGAAGGGAATTTTGCTTCTTTTGTCTTAATTAAGAGGCTTTCCATCTTGGCACTTTGAAGATGTGGAAAAAGTTGAGAATTAGATATTTCTCTTAAGTTCTAATACACCATTCCAAACTTGGTTGCCATTTTTGCAAGATTTCTACAAGGTTTCTTTTGTTTTCTCCACAAAATCTTTGATTCATTTATGTTTTTATCCAAGTTATTCTCACGATTTCAAGTTCTAAAGAAAAGGGATCACGTCCAAATTTTCATCCAAAGCTTGTTGCATTCATATTTCATCCCAAATTCTACAAAGCTTCACAAGTTTACTTACATCAAGAAAGAATTACAATCCTTGAATTCAAGTTACAAGTTAACACAAAGAGTTTACAAAATTCTCAAATCCTAAAGTTTCTATGATGTTTCTTGGCAATTGTCAATTCTTCCTCTTTTGCTCATTCTTCTTCATCCATCGCCATTCGATCTTCAAGCTTCACCCATGTTCTTCATCGCCATGCCATCCTCATCATCTCGCCACATGAAACAAAGAAACAAGCACGGGTTAGAATTTGCAAAAACATAATTGAATTACAAAAAGCAAGAAATTATCAAAGAGTTTTTTCTATTTTTCAAAGATCATCATTAGGCGTTGGCGGGAATCAGGTTTTATGTTAGGCCTCAGAATCTTGTAAAAAGATTAATCATCGGCGGAAATCGGTCTTGTTTGCAAATCGCGAAACAAATCGGTTCACAAACAAGCACAACGGGCTGCAAGCATACAAGAAGCGACAAGTCTAAAATTCCGGGCAGCGAGCATACAAGGCAACGTTTTATTCTCAACAACGACAATTCTAAGTTCCGGACAGCATACAACGAGCAAAAAAGCGACAGTTTTTCCGGGCAGCAAGTATTATAACAATTCACAATCTAAATTCCCAACAGGCAATGTCATTAAATCCCAACATGTATAATTAACAAAACAGGCAGCAAGTGATTAAAGGCAACAGGGTCAGCAAGGAAGACAATCTGTCTTGGTTATCAGCATAATCAAGATAGTAGCAACAGCAAGAGACAAAAGATGAAGGAGACTTTGGTTATCAGCATAATCAAGATAGTAGCAGCAGACAAGGGACAAAAGAGATGAGCAGGCCAACAATAACTATCAGTAGCAGAGGTAAAGCAACATACACAAGCAATGCCTAATAGCTGTAACATGAAAGAGGAAAATCTGGTTTCCAAAGAGGTTTTCACCCAAAGGTAAAAAGGAGTAAAAACAGAAAAGCCACCACTGATGATGCAAACTCCTGAGCAAAACCAAAATAAGAACTATAATATCTGAGATATCAGTTTGGAAGAGAGAAAGTAAGCATCAGTTTGGAAACCCAAAAACAATAAGGAATCTGCCATATCAGTTTTAAAAGCAAAAAGGAGAAAAGGTATCTGTTCTATCAGAAGGCATGGAAACCAACAAGAGGACCAAGAAAGTATAGTATTTGTTCCATCAGTTAAAAGGAGAGGGAGTTTTCGAAAAAGACGAGAGTTCTCAACATTGCAAAAAACCAGAAGAAATTGGTAGTATCTGTTCTGCATCTTCACAAAGAGAAAATCAGTTCTAAGTTCCAAAATCAAAAAAATCGCAGAACAAGCAAACATACAACAAACAGCAGTTCCAAAGTTCCAAACCCAGAAACACGAATTAACATTTTTGTCATCATCTTCCCGAACCAAACACCCTCAGAAAGTAAGGTTTTCAGAAATACATTCCGACATATAGAGAAAGAAGACGAGGAAGAGAAAAAGGTTTTGGAACAATCTTACCCGGAGTCCACTCGCCACGAATCGCTGATCTAGGGTTTCCGAACCTTCCAAGCCAAACCGGTAAATCATCTGTAAACACATACCGAAAACAAAATCAAAACAGTTCAGAAATCAAACATGCAATACCGTTCAAGAGAGAAAGAGAGAACAGAGATCGCGACCATGGTGAGAGGGAGCGCCGATGGCGATCGAAAGAGACAGAAACGGAGCGGTCGCGGCAAGGAGAGCGCTGGTGAGGGTTTACGATGAGAGCGGCGGAGAGTTTGAGAAACCCACAGTGAGGGTCGATGGTGAGGATGAGAGGAAGAGAGCATCGTGAATGTTCTGTTTCTCCTTTCTTGCTTTTAATTTTAATTTTGTTTATTATTAGGATTAGTGTTATTATTATAATTAGTAAATATTATTATTACTAATATTATTATTACTTTTATATTATTATTAGTATTATATTATCATCACTAATATTTATCATTATTATTAATTTTTAGCCATTTGTTTACTATTATTATTACTATATTTAACCAATAAAATATTTAGTAATATCCCAAAAATACAAAAAAAAAAAGTATTAATAGTGCTAGTTAGTTTTTTATTCATTTTATTATTAGGAAATTTTAGCATTTTCTTTTCTATTCATTCCCCATTTGTAAATTTGTACCCCATTCCCGCTTGTTGTAATAATTAGTAAATAATTTTATTGCTTTATCATTTATTTATTATTCACAAAGCATAAACCAAATGTTTTTAAACTAATACTCGTGCGAGCCATTTTTTAACCCTGAGTTGACAAAGCTTTGAAGCGTCACAACGGCCACACATCTTCGCACACACCACGCTTACTCTTGGGCTTACAATGAAACTTTAATTGATTAGTTAAACATTATTTAATTATCTAATTAGGTTATTTAAAATTAATTAGTTTACCTAATTAATTTTATTAAACTAATTACTTGATTAAGTTTCGTTTAATTAGTCGATTGAATTTATTTCGTGCATGCACCTACACAATAGATTGTTTAAGCCACCTTGTATGGGCTTTTAATTTATTTACTTGCTTTATTTAATGCTTGTATACAATTGTTTGTTCTTTTCCATTATCACACCTTAAGACCATATATTCAATTAACCATAACTCGCATCTCAAAATACTTTCGCAATTAAAGTTTCAAACCTCGATCCAACGTCGAGTGCCTTTTCAAAACTTTTTCATAATAAAGTACATGTTTTTTAGTCGTTAGACGCTAGACTAGTTGCTAAAAAACTTGTCCCCCAAATAAACTTTAGTCTTTAAGTCGTTGGACGCTAGACCCGTGGCTTAAAGACTCCTAAATAATGTGAACTCGTTTCACTTCACTTTTTCTCAAGAAATTTTTTTGGGTGATAGACGACTTGGGCGAACTTTCATTCCTCGGGTTTCTAGTAT
Organism: Vicia sativa; assembly: GCA_021764765.1. Taxonomy (NCBI): domain Eukaryota; kingdom Viridiplantae; phylum Streptophyta; class Magnoliopsida; order Fabales; family Fabaceae; genus Vicia; species Vicia sativa. Next base: position 93,161,560 of record CM038795.1, read on the forward strand.
TTGAATCGTGAGACGCTAGCCTCGTTGTTCGGTACTTTTTCATCCGCATAAAAAACAATTCAACTCATTCAAATGTTTTTCTCGCTCATACGCGATCATAAAAAACTCTTTTCGGATAAAGAGGGTGTAATAGTCGTTTCAAATACGAACGAGGACTTAAGCTTTTCAAACAAACAAAACAAGTCCTAGTTCAAAGTATTTGAAATGTCTAAATACACGATTTTTCTTATAAAATCAAAACAACAAACTTAAAACCTTTTTAAGAGGAACTACAGAGTTTTGACTTTCCCATTGCACAAGGGAATATGTAGGCACACGGTTCTGAAACCATGTCAAACTCAAAATAAATAACAAACAATTTCTTTCCCTTTTGGTATTCATAACTTAGCAATAAACACACACACACACAAATGCGTAGAATTAAATGGGTCCCATCGAGTACGATGGATGTAAGGGGTGCTAATACCTTCCCCTTTCATAACCGACTCCCGATCCCACTTTTTGGTCACGTAGACCGCCTTATCCGCATGTTTTGGGTTTTATCTATATTTTCCCGTTCTTTTTAGAACGAATAAAATTAGGTGGCGATTTCACTAGTTTTCGAGAATTAAAAGATTTTTGAAAATCGAGTTGCTTTAGTTGGCGACTCCACTGGGGACTTTTTAAAAGTTATTTTTGACTAAGCGAGTCAACCCTAATTTAATTCTTCGCTTGTGTGTTTACTATTCATTGCCTATTATTTATTTATATCCTGTTGATATATTTTGATATTGGGGCATTGTTTGGTTATGGTTCATAGATAAGCCCAATACCCAGGCTTCTAGGAAACATAAGTTTAGAGTGGTTGAGTAGCTTAGGTCCATTGGACATCCGTGTTCCTTGGATCGACGTGAAGACCATAACTTAGAGTTGGTCTTTTTAAGGGAGTTATTGCACCGTACAATAGTGCGGGATGATAATTCTTGGACAAAGGACCTATAACTCTAAGTATTAGGATGTCCAAAACAAACCGACCGCTCAAAGGATTTTTTTTGAGTATCCCTTTAAGAGCCGCTTCTTGGAGTATACTTTTGGAAGTATTATCCCCACATAGTCCGATCGCGTGGTGATAATATTTCTAAAAAGGGGATCTACTCCAAGAAGCATTTAGCATAAAAACACTAGAACCAACCTTGTTTGGGGAATTGTGGGTAGACGTCGAAACCATGTCCGACCGTCCTTTTAAACCCTTGTGCTATTTGGCTTTACATGGGATTTTACGCATAACATCAATATGTTAGCATCACGTCGCATTCTTACATGCATTACCATCACATCGCATTCTTACATGCATCGCCATCATATGGCATTTTTACATGTATTACCGTCATGTTGCATTCTTACATGCATTACCATTACATTACGTTTGTATTCTTTAATGCATTACCATGCATTTCATTTTCACCAGAAAAACTCATTTCATTTCTTCTGTCCAGAAATATCAAACTGTCTACTCGACGCACGTTCAGAACTTGAAGGATGTCTCAGAAGGCTATAGACGAGCTTCAACGTGGTCAAGAACTATTGAAGGAAGAAGTTAAGCATTTGAAAAGTCAGATGGACCTGGTCATGGATCTTTTGCAAGTTGTGTTGAAAAGAGAATGCAACACCACACCAATCTCCGCAAGTTTGGTTGCTGCTCTATCATCTGGTGTGTTTATGAGTCAAGGACATCCACATGTAGAGAACTCTCAAGTTCAAAATTCTCCTACTAGGCGTCATCCTCGGCCTTCACCTTCGAAGATTCCTCGACAACAACAATTGCTTACTCCTCGGTCGAAGAAGAAGGAACCAAATCAGCATGTTAATCCGCATTACCGCCGATATGCTCAACAGGATATTCAGCCAATCCCGATATCATATTCTCGACTATTGCCTTGCTTGATTCAGAGTGGTGTTGTGATACCAAGGGAGTTGAAGCCAGTACCAGGGGTCGCTAAAGCTTGGTTTGATGAGAAAGCTAAATGTGCTTTTCATGCTGACTCTGTAGGACACGAAACTGAGAATTGTTCGGCTTTCAAATGCACAGTTCAAGAGCTAATTGATGATAAGATTCTGTTTTTCAAACAGAATGGATCGAGCTTAGACATTTTGCTTGCAAGTTCTGATCATAGCAATTTTGAGGAACTTCCAAAACTCATTGGGACAATTGCTTGCCAAAAGGAAGTTGAGACTTTGAAGAATAGTGATGAAGTAGACCAGATGTTCACTTCAGAAAAGGTGGTAACCTTCAGCAAAGATATCTCAAGTTCTAGCAAGGGGAAATCAGTTGCAACACCGAATCATTATCCCCCATTACCGTCTTTCAAATCTTTGCATCAACAACTTTTGTCTGATCTTCCTCAACTTCAGAGTCAGAACTCTCAAAATCAAATTGTGCCTCAGAATAATTTGGAAAGAAGGAATGCTCCTCTTGATCCAATTCCAGTAACCTACAGTCAACTTTTGCCATATCTGGTTCAAAGCTCATTGGTGGTTCCTAAGTTTCTTAACCCACCAAGTTTATTCCCACTTGGTTATGATCATAACGCGCGATGTGGATACCATGATGGAACAGTAGGCCACTCAACAGAGGATTGCAATGCCTACAAAGCCAAAGTTCAACAACTGATTGACCAGAAGTACTTGACTCTTCAAGGAGAGAATCTGTTTGTGAATGGCAAACCCGTACTTAAGTGAGCACCAAGCCTACTGAATTCATTTGAATCTACAAGTCAAGACAGAGCTCAAGTCTCCTCAACAATGACAATCTTGTATTTCTTGTACTGCATTTTCATGTGTATCTTGTTTAATTGTTTAAACTTTGTTTGCATGTAGAAACCTGTTTGTTTTCATCTTAATGCAATGAGTATGTTTATCTTGAAGTAATCCATTCGTTGTCACTCTTTAAATGACTTGCAAGCATTTTGATACCAACGTTACCAACTCTTTCGCCTAGGCAAAGATTGGAGGGAGGATGACGATGATTAAAAAAAACGCCAGGTCTCTAGTCGTATGCTTTCGAGTAAAAACCTTGCTGATGATGTGCAGGCCTTGTTTCAAATCCCTAAACACCGGAGTTATAAGGGAGATAGACCCTCGTTAACCCCTTTTGAGCCTTGAAGTAGGAGTTTCCTTTCTGTTCAGAAAAAACCCTCATCATTTTTATCCTGTGGGCGGGTAGTGTTCAGTTAATCCGATCGAGCGTTTAAAACTCATCAAGAGAGTAAGCATCAAAGGATACAACAATGGCTATCCTTCAAAAGGTTGAGAAAGGTCAAAACCACAGTAGTCAACCTTCGTCTATCAACAATGTGCATCAAAAGAGGATGATACCAAAATAGTTGTCTCTCGCACATCAGAAGGTCAACAGATGACGATACAACAACGGTTAACCCTCATCTACCCAAAGACCCAGACGGTCACTATCACTTCTAACAAATCAGAGTTTGTGTAAAGATCCATGACTTGTTCAAAAAAAATTTGAATAGAAAAAGAGACAAAAAACCCGCTAAGTCGGAACTTAGTATTAAGTCGCTTAGGCAAAAGTCAGGCGAAAGTCAGGAAAAGAAAAAAAAAGAAAATCTTGAAATGCATTTTCAAAGAAATTCTCAACAAAGAACCAAGTCGTGTGGTCAAATACCAAAAGACAAAATGTGAGTGACTGTCGTGTCCAAGAAACCTCATATGGGTTCCTCAACCATCATAACGCCTCTCGAGAGATGAGCGCTCGTATCAGGATAGTTGAACTTAGGACTGAAGAACATCATGGAGAATGGGCGGGCACCAAATATTTTGAGCCTAAAAATCTTTTTAAAAAACCCGTGAACCAGGCCACGTTACAACCCTCGAAAGTCCTAATTGAAGCATGGGTTAATTTCAAAAGCATATAACAAAGAGATCGTGTTTACCTGACTCCTATAGTGTGTGTTAAGTATCTGTGTTGGTATCATATGCTCGTCTTATCTTTCAAAAAAGAAAGTTTTCAGTGGTGCACTCCAAAAGTGTTTCACTCACAAAAAGTCATGTTTTTCATACAAAACTTCAAGACGCATAAATGTTGCATTATAATTGTCACAATAAACATTCTTCTACATGTAAAATGATTGTTTGACATTGAATAAGTTCTCATAATGAACATCAGTGAAGAGTTTAACTTTGTCCAAAGAGGAGAAACTTTATTATTCTGCTGAGTTAGCAATTATTTGTAGCAAGGGGCAGGACGTCTAAGGACTCCTTTGAGCATATCACAAGTTGTCTTCTCAAGATTCTGTTAATTTGGGGGCAATCAAATCAAAATTCAGCTCCTCGAATTTCTGGCAATCCGGGGGCAAATCCTTAAAGAGCAATCATCAATTGAGTTAGTCCTTCTCAAAAGAGCGTTTAGCCTGGGACAACTGTCGTTCCATGTTTCAGTCAACTTGAAGCAATCACTTCGAGACATGGGAGTCTCTCTAAGGCTGGGGCATTTTCAATCTTTTCGAACCAATCAGTTCCAATCAATTTGAGACAATTACTTCGACGCGTGGAAGCCTTCAAAAGCTCTTGTTCCGCCAAGTTAGTCGCTCACTTATTGTTGATCTGAAGCAGTTACCTCATAATGGTGAAGCTCTCTTAATTGGAGCAAGTGTTCGTTCAAGAATCAATCAGCCTGAAGCAATTATTTCGAGACGTAGAAGTCTCTCCAAAGCTCGTCCTGGAGCAGGTTTTCCCTATGTTTGCATAGCTCCTTAGTCAGATGCAGTCGATCTGAGGAAAATACTCGAGACGTAGAAGTCCCTTCAAGATTCATTCTAAATCAAGCTTGCTGAAAAGATTCATCTGAAGCAACTACTTCGAGACGTTGGAGTCTCTCCAATGTCCATCCTGGGGCATGTAGTCCATCTACGCAAAGTCTGCCACTCTAAGGTTTGATAAATCTAAGGAGGATATTTTGAGATGCGGAAATACCTCCAAGACTCCTATCGAGGCATGGTACTCCCATATCAGAATATCTAGTTCCTTTGAAATACTGATGATTAGTAAAGTATTGCGTCGAATACGGGATGTCGGGGCACTCCTTTTCGGGAAAGATTTCTAGAAGGTCTACCAGACCGGGGCATATTAAGATTCTGAAGTGCAAAATCTAATGCAGCTGCACTCCCACGCATGGGGCACGTCTTTAATCATCATTATCTAATCAATTCAGAAGTTTGCTATTCTTTTTCTACAAGAATTAGCATTGCAGCCCTTCCAGCGGCAATTCAACATTTGGAGCTTGGTCAACCATCTTGTTGTGCCATGTTCTTTTATCCTCCGGACCAACGGTGTCGAGGATTCAGTTTGATAGCTAGTGCATTAACCAGTATATTCATGCATTCATTCATGCATTCATATCATATACTACATAGCACATTCATTCATAAGCCTCAGCCAAGACTCGGGTTATTTCAAGATCGGCTAGTGATTTTTCTCAGCAGAATCATAACTTGAAGACTATTTTGAATGACAAATGTAGTTCTTCCGATCACAAGTTTGAGGGCTCGACCATAATCGGTCTACAACGATGATGATTCTCAAATCGAATCTATTCCAGAGTGATTGGGTTTCCCCAAGCGAACTCTTGTATCAATGGACCTTCTTTATAGAGCTTCTTTTAAAGTACCCCATTACAAGCAGAAGACTTTTCTCAGATGACAATCTAGCTTTTCTCCCCAGTGTCAGGAGAATGCTTGTGTGAAAGACAATCGACAATAGTGTCAATTCTCCAATGAAGTCTCTTCCCCAGAGAATCGATCGATCATCCCCAGTGAACTCTTATGACAACAAGATCGTTCAATTGGATTCCCCAGTGATGTCTTTCTTCTCTCAATAGTATCAGGAAATCATGCATCATTTGCATTAAAAAAAATAATCATATCATGCATACCATACTCATGCATTAGCTTCGGCTATTTGTTTTGCAGGTTTTTCAACTGAAACTGTAAATGTCCTCGTAAGGATCAAATGGAAGGATTAGTTCTCAGACGACAAATTATCCTCTTTTCTCCAGTACAAGTGGTATACTTACATGGATCTTAACAATTGACGGTTTCTCCAATCGAGATGTCTTCCCCAGCGAAACAGTTGTCTCTTTCAGTTAGACTCAAATGTCAGCAAAATTATTCAACCGGGAATCCCCAGTGAATTTTTCACATGGTTTCCTTACGAAGTTTCCCCAGCGAAGCTTATTTCACTCCCCAAGTGAGTCTCCTTCAGAAAGGATTACTACAACATTATTCTTGGTATTTTCAAAGATTTCTTTCAGACAAGAATCTTCTCAGCAAATACTATTGGCAGTGGCTTCTACAATATACTCCTCTGAGTTGTTCTCAGAAAATTACATCAAACTTCGGGTGCGTTTATTTCCCCAGTAAGTCATTAACTACTCAACAAATAAATATCCACCCGGCGGGATGTTTATTCAATCAACAGGATATTTCTCCAACTCAGACGTTGATCTACATATCCACTTGCTGCAACGCATTGTCCATACAATGTCGCAAATCAAGCTCATTACCCTAGAAGTTTTCATCCACGATCGATTCTTCTATCAATGGTAAATCTATCGCATACAAATTGAAGATCTTGTCAACTCAGAAGTTGTTCAACATGTCCGTACATGTTCAGTAAGATCTCTCATCAGCAGAAATGTCGGAAGCAAGATTTACCGACTTCATAAACATCTATATCACGCTGGTGTGTTGGATATTGTTTTGTTTATCCCCAGAGTTGTGCTCTCGGGTGCGCATCGATTTTGTTCGGGTAACTCGAGGTTACGGTTAAAGACATTCATGCCATGGCCTCGCACTTTCGTGCACCAACAATTCCGATATTGTTCTAGCCATATATTCAGGGAACTCTTTGTTAAGTTCTCAATCAGGTCAATCAGAGAACTCTTTGTTAAGTTCTCAACCATGTCATTTCAATTTTGTTTAAGGTCTCCAGGTATTCCTTAGTTATCAGAGAACTCTTTGTTAAGTTCTCAGTCTTGTCAATCAGAGAACTCTTTGTTAAGTTCTCAATCATGTCATTTCAAATTTTGTCTAAGGTCTCCAGGTATTCCTTAATTCAGAGAACTCTTTGTTAAGTTCTCAGTCATGTCAATTTTTCAATTCTGTTTAAGGTTTCCAGGTATTCCTTAGTTCAGAGAACTCTTTGTTAAGTTCTCAATCTTGTCAATCAGAGAACTCTTTGTTAAGTTCTCAATCATGTCATTTTTCAATTTTGTGTAAGGTTTCCAGGTATTCCTTAGTCATTCAGAGAACTCTTTGTTAAGTTCTCAGTCATGTCAATTTTTCAATTCTGTTTAAGGTTTCCAGGTATTCCTTAGTTATCAGAGAACTCTTTGTTAAGTTCTCAATCATGTCATTTCAATTTTGTGTAAGGTTTCCAGGTATTCCTTAGTCATTCAGAGAACTCTTTGTTAAGTTCTCAGTCATGTCAATTTTTCAATTTTGTGTAAGGTTTCCAGGTATTCCTTAGTTATCAGAGAACTCTTTGTTAAGTTCTCAGTCATGTCAATTTTAATATATTGTTTTTCTTTTCGCTTGAGAAGTTCGTTTCTCTTCTCATAGCATTTTTATTAAAATTGTTGTCAAAGTCATTTCGGTGACACGGTTATCCCCAGTGTTGTTAAAATCTCCTAGCTGTTGTGTTAAAGCATTCCGTTAATGCTTAGCAAGTTTTCTCTTCAAGCGTTTTTCTTGGCTCCGTAGTCAAGATATGTTATCTGTTTTCTTTTGTGGCATTGGTTTCTCGCGTAGGGCAAATTTTCGGGGTTCTCTAGTATTCAATCCTCTTCCACCTTGAACGTTCGAAAGTTGTCAATCTTTCTCACTTACCAGGTCTAAGATGATTGAATAGGGGCAACTGTCGCACCCCAAAATTTACCCTCCGTTTATTTTTATAAAATTCGTGTGGCTCATTTCAGTTGTCAAGCTTTTCAAGAAATATGGATTTTAATTATGTTGACAATTAGTATAAGATGGCTCTCATATTCTCCTACTCTTCTGTTTATTCAGTCGCCAAGGCTTCTTCTGATTCGAGACATTAATTGATTCTCTATTTCGTCCGATGAGCTACAATTGCAAGTGTTTCAAAGTAATTCTCATCCAATAGCTCTTGTGCACGGATTTCAAATCATTGAGGTATTTGACGTCTTTGTTGATGTAGTGCTTGAGGTATTATCAAGGTTTTCCATGATTAAACAAATTCGGAGCTACTTATTGGACCATGGATTTTAAAGATGAATATTGAATTTTATCATGTAAGAAGTGTGAATTGTTGGGCTTTCAAAGTGGTTTCCTAAGTTGTTAGAAGTAAAGAAGGCGTTTGAAGGGAATTTTGCTTCTTTTGTCTTAATTAAGAGGCTTTCCATCTTGGCACTTTGAAGATGTGGAAAAAGTTGAGAATTAGATATTTCTCTTAAGTTCTAATACACCATTCCAAACTTGGTTGCCATTTTTGCAAGATTTCTACAAGGTTTCTTTTGTTTTCTCCACAAAATCTTTGATTCATTTATGTTTTTATCCAAGTTATTCTCACGATTTCAAGTTCTAAAGAAAAGGGATCACGTCCAAATTTTCATCCAAAGCTTGTTGCATTCATATTTCATCCCAAATTCTACAAAGCTTCACAAGTTTACTTACATCAAGAAAGAATTACAATCCTTGAATTCAAGTTACAAGTTAACACAAAGAGTTTACAAAATTCTCAAATCCTAAAGTTTCTATGATGTTTCTTGGCAATTGTCAATTCTTCCTCTTTTGCTCATTCTTCTTCATCCATCGCCATTCGATCTTCAAGCTTCACCCATGTTCTTCATCGCCATGCCATCCTCATCATCTCGCCACATGAAACAAAGAAACAAGCACGGGTTAGAATTTGCAAAAACATAATTGAATTACAAAAAGCAAGAAATTATCAAAGAGTTTTTTCTATTTTTCAAAGATCATCATTAGGCGTTGGCGGGAATCAGGTTTTATGTTAGGCCTCAGAATCTTGTAAAAAGATTAATCATCGGCGGAAATCGGTCTTGTTTGCAAATCGCGAAACAAATCGGTTCACAAACAAGCACAACGGGCTGCAAGCATACAAGAAGCGACAAGTCTAAAATTCCGGGCAGCGAGCATACAAGGCAACGTTTTATTCTCAACAACGACAATTCTAAGTTCCGGACAGCATACAACGAGCAAAAAAGCGACAGTTTTTCCGGGCAGCAAGTATTATAACAATTCACAATCTAAATTCCCAACAGGCAATGTCATTAAATCCCAACATGTATAATTAACAAAACAGGCAGCAAGTGATTAAAGGCAACAGGGTCAGCAAGGAAGACAATCTGTCTTGGTTATCAGCATAATCAAGATAGTAGCAACAGCAAGAGACAAAAGATGAAGGAGACTTTGGTTATCAGCATAATCAAGATAGTAGCAGCAGACAAGGGACAAAAGAGATGAGCAGGCCAACAATAACTATCAGTAGCAGAGGTAAAGCAACATACACAAGCAATGCCTAATAGCTGTAACATGAAAGAGGAAAATCTGGTTTCCAAAGAGGTTTTCACCCAAAGGTAAAAAGGAGTAAAAACAGAAAAGCCACCACTGATGATGCAAACTCCTGAGCAAAACCAAAATAAGAACTATAATATCTGAGATATCAGTTTGGAAGAGAGAAAGTAAGCATCAGTTTGGAAACCCAAAAACAATAAGGAATCTGCCATATCAGTTTTAAAAGCAAAAAGGAGAAAAGGTATCTGTTCTATCAGAAGGCATGGAAACCAACAAGAGGACCAAGAAAGTATAGTATTTGTTCCATCAGTTAAAAGGAGAGGGAGTTTTCGAAAAAGACGAGAGTTCTCAACATTGCAAAAAACCAGAAGAAATTGGTAGTATCTGTTCTGCATCTTCACAAAGAGAAAATCAGTTCTAAGTTCCAAAATCAAAAAAATCGCAGAACAAGCAAACATACAACAAACAGCAGTTCCAAAGTTCCAAACCCAGAAACACGAATTAACATTTTTGTCATCATCTTCCCGAACCAAACACCCTCAGAAAGTAAGGTTTTCAGAAATACATTCCGACATATAGAGAAAGAAGACGAGGAAGAGAAAAAGGTTTTGGAACAATCTCACCCGGAGTCCACTCGCCACGAATCGCTGATCTAGGGTTTCCGAACCTTCCAAGCCAAACGGTAAATCATCGTAAACACAAACCGAAAACAAAATCAAAACAGTTCAAATCAAACATGCAATACTGCTCAAGAGAGAAGAGAGAGATCGCGGCCATGGTGAGAGGAGCCGATGGCGATCGAGAGAGCCAGAAACGGAGCGGTCGCGGCAAGGAGAGCGCCGGTGAGGGTTTACGATGAGAGCGGCGGAGAGTTTGTAAACCCAGGGTCGATGGTGAGGATGAGAGGAAGAGCATCGTGAATGTTCTGTTTCTCCTTTCTTGCTTTTAATTTTAATTTTGTTTATTATTAGGATTAGTGTTATTATTATAATTAGTAAATATTATTATTACTAATATTATTATTACTTTTATATTATTATTAGTATTATATTATCATCACTAATATTTATCATTATTATTAATTTTTAGCCATTTGTTTACTATTATTATTACTATATTTAACCAATAAAATATTTAGTAATATCCAAAAAATACAAAAAAAAATAGTATTAATAGTGATAGTTAGTTTTTTTATTCATTTTTATTATTAGGAAATTTTTAGCATTTTCTTTTCTATTCATTCCCCATTTGTAAATTTGTACCCCCATTCCCCGCTTGTTGTAATAATTAGTAAATAATTTTATTGCTTTATCATTTATTTATTATTCACAAAGCATAAACCAAATGTTTTTAAACTAATACTCGTGCGAGCCATTTTTTAACCCTGAGTTGACAAAGCTTTGAAGCGTCACAACGGCCACACATCTTCGCACACACCACACTTACTCTTGGGCTTACAATGAAACTTTAATTGATTAGTTAAACATTATTTAATTATCTAATTAGGTTATTTAAAATTAATTAGTTTACCTAATTAATTTTATTAAACTAATTACTTGATTAAGTTTCGTTTAATTAGTCGATTGAATTTATTTCGTGCATGCACCTACACAATAGATTGTTTAAGCCACCTTGTATGAGCTTTTAATTTATTTACTTGCTTTATTTAATGCTTGTATACAATTGTTTGTTCTTTTCCATTATCGCACCTTAGGACCATATATTCAATTAACCATAACTCGCATCTCAAAATACTTTCGCAATTAAAGTTTCAAACCTCGATCCAACGTCGAGTGCCTTTTCAAAACTTTTTCATAATAAAGTACAAGTTTTTTAGTCGTTAGACGCTAGACTAGTTGCTAAAAAACTTGTCCCCCAAATAAACTTTAGTCTTTAAGTCGTTGGACGCTAGACCCGTGGCTTAAAGACTCCTAAATAATGTGAACTCGTTTCACTTCACTTTTTCTCAAGAAAACTTTTTGGGTGATAGACGACTTGGGCGAACTTTCGTTCCTCGGGTTTCTAGTATTTGAATCGTGAGACGCTAGCCTCGTTGTTCGGTACTTTTTCATCCGCATAAAAAACAATTCAACTCATTCAAATGTTTTTCTCGCTCATACGCGATCATAAAAAACTCTTTTCGGATAAAGAGGGTGTAATAGTCGTTTCAAATACGAACGAGGACTTAAGCTTTTCAAACAAACAAAACAAGTCCTAGTACAAAGTATTTGAAATGTCTAAATACACGATTTTTCTTATAAAATCAAAACAAAAAACTTAAAACCTTTTTAAGAGGAACTACAGAGTTTTGACTTTCCCATTGCACAAGGGAATATGTAGGCACACGGTTCTGAAACCGTGTCAAACTCAAAATAAATAACAAACAATTTATTTCCCTTTTGGTATTCATAACTTAGCAATAAACACACACACACACACAAATGCGTAGAATTAAATGGGTCCCATCGAGTACGATGGATGTAAGGGGTGCTAATACCTTCCCCTTTCATAACCGACTCCCGATCCCACTTTTTGGTCACGTAGACCGCCTTATCCGCATGTTTTGGGTTTTATCTATATTTTCCCGTTCTTTTTAGAACGAATAAAATTAGGTGGCGATTTCACTAGTTTTCGAGAATTAAAAGATTTTTGAAAATCGAGTTGCTTCAACCACCAATGAATTTTGAACCAGATACGGCAGAAGTTGACTGTAGGTCACTGGAATTGGATCAAGAGGAGCCTCCCTTCTTTCCAGATTATTCTGAGGTACAGTTTGATTTTGAGAGTTCCGACTCTGAAGTTGAGGAAGATCAGACAAAAGTTGTTGATGAAAAGACTTGAAAGATGGTAATGGAGGATAATGAGTTGGTGTTGCAACTGACTTCCCTTTGCTAGAACTTGAGATATCTTTGCTGAAGGTTACCACCTTTTCTGAAGTGAACATCTGGTCTACTTCATCACTATTCTTCAAAGTCTCAACTTCCTTTTGGCAAGCAATTGTCCCAATGAGTTTTGGAAGTTCCTCAAAATTGCTATGATCAGAACTTGCAAGCAAAATGTCTAAGCTCGATCCATTCTGTTTGAAAAACAGAATCTTATCATCAATTAGCTCTTGAACTGTGCATTTGAAAGCCGAACAATTCTCAGTTTCGTGTCCTACAGAGTCAGCATGAAAAGCACATTTAGCTTTCTCATCAAACCAAGCTTTAGCGACCCCTGGTACTGGCTTCAACTCCCTTGGTATCACAACACCACTCTGAATCAAGCAAGGCAATAGTCGAGAATATGATATCGGGATTGGCTGAATATCCTGTTGAGCATATCGGCGGTAATGCGGATTAACATGCTGATTTGGTTCCTTCTTCTTCGACCGAGGAGTAAGCAATTGTTGTTGTCGAGGAATCTTCGAAGGTGAAGGCCGAGGATGACGCCTAGTAGGAGAATTTTGAACTTGAGAGTTCTCTACATGTGGATGTCCTTGACTCATAAACACACCAGATGATAGAGCAGCAACCAAACTTGCGGAGATTGGTGTGGTGTTGCATTCTCTTTTCAACACAACTTGCAAAAGATCCATGACCAGGTCCATCTGACTTTTCAAATGCTTAACTTCTTCCTTCAATAGTTCTTGACCACGTTGAAGCTCGTCTATAGCCTTCTGAGACATCCTTCAAGTTCTGAACGTGCGTCGAGTAGACAGTTTGATATTTCTGGACAGAAGAAATGAAATGAGTTTTTCTGGTGAAAATGAAATGCATGGTAATGCATTAAAGAATACAAACGTAATGTAATGGTAATGCATGTAAGAATGCAACATGACGGTAATACATATAAGAATGCCATATGATGGTGATGCATGTAAGAATGCAATGTGATAGTAATGTGATAACACGAATTTATATAACATATTTGACGTAATTTTCATAGACAATGTTACTATTTTTATTTAATTATATTACTTTATTTCTGTATTATGTTGGTATTTCTTTCGTTTCAGGTATTTGTATTAAATAAAGATAAATCGAGCAAAGAACTAAAATCGAGGAAAAATCGAGGAAAAATCGGATTAAAAAGCAAAAGAAATGAAGCAAAGGGGGTGATATAGCAAATATGATGGGTTATGAAGGAGAAAACAATTATAGCAAGCCAAGAGACTAAGCCCACAACATGCGTGGCCCACCAGACCAAGCCCAGCACGCCAGCTTCCACGTGGCTGAGGCGGCCGTCTCAACCTCTCACTTCCATTGGAGGCGCCCGCCTCCTTAGCAAAGTGGGCCCACCATTTTCCACGTAGTTTGTGAGACGCACGTCTCACATTGGACCTATTCTTGAGGCGTCCGCCTCCGACTCTCCAGGCCATATTTTCTCCACGTTTGCTTGCATACGAAGTGGAAGGAATGAGAAGTTACCAAAGTGATATATAAATACAAGTTCAAGTTTCAGAATGAGGGTCGGCATTCTTACCGAACAACCGTTATTTCTTATTTCGCAAATTTTATTTCAGTTTGTACTTTGAATTTATTTTCCTTTCAGTTTCGTTGTTTAGATTTTATTCCAGTTTTCACTGATCTAACCTTACGTTAGATCTAGTGCTTTTTATTCCTTGTTTATTTTCTTCTTTCGAATTCAAGAAGTCTCCGAGCAGATCCAACCGACCTGTGGTGGATGCTCGCTTATTTCAAGAACAAGATTATTTCAGATTCTTAATTTCGTGTTTAATTTAATTATTTTATTTTATTTAATTTATTGTTGCCTGATATTATTTATTTGATTTCGGAAATGTTTAAATATATCGAATCGTATTATTTATGCATGTCTGAATTAATTAATATGTCTGGCTAAGTCTTTTTGATATTAGTATGTAAATTAATCGATCCAAAGGAATCTGAAAATTAAACTGGCATAATGTTACGTTGTTAAAAATATTCTTTCTGACTTAGATATCTAATTTGATTTATTAAAAGGTTTAGAAACCAACAGAGCGAAAGTTTGAGGTTAATAAACTGGACTAAGGTTAGAAACCAACAGAGCGAGAGTTTGAGGTTTAGAACCAGATAGTGGATACTAGGTATTAATTTTAAATGCTGCTTTTAAAAGAGATTAAACTTTATTTATTTTCAAAAGTGTTTTAAATTCAAGGGATAGCGAGAGCATACGTTAGGATTTAATTGCATGATCCGATTCAACAGAGCGACAGTTTGAGATAGGATTTTTAGATGAATATTTTTTGCTGAAATAGGATTTTTATTCAACTTGAGTAACACGTCAGTGGAAATTGCACCCCTAGGTTAGGCAATTACATACTAATATCTGTTTATTTATTATATTTTCCTTAACCAAAAATCTTAAAGAATTATTCGCCTTAGCTGTATACCGTAACTTAGGATAACAATAGATCAATTTATAGTCTTTGTGGGTTCGATATCTTTTAAAACTACGCGATAGGATTGTGCACTTGCAGTCTGCTGATTAATAGACGATAAAGTCGCGATCAAGTTTTTGGCGCCGTTGCCGGGGACTATTTAAGTCGATATTGTAACTCGGTGTTACCGTATAGACTAAGGCACCTTTTACCTTTTACTACCATGTATGACCCAAATTTTTCCTACGCCCATTATCAGTATTATGAGGAACCACAAGAATCCCATAGATCCGACCTTGAAATACTGATGGAAAACTTTAATGCTTCACAAACCTACTCCGACCCCAACTACCTCCAAAACTACCAATCCCCATATTTTGAGGAACCACAAGAAACTTATAATTTCAACCAAAATTTTCCTCAACCCAATTCTTCCTACAATTATCACACCCAATATTTTGAAGAATCACCAGAACCTTATAAATCTGACCTCGAAATATTAATGGAAAACTTTAATGAATCATGTAGGATGATAGAACGCTTTGGGGAAACACAAAAAGAGACTTTAACTTACTTTCAAGACTCTAAAGAATCGCAAGATTTTAATTTCGAAACATCAATGGAAGATTCCAATGAGATACTAACTAACTCTAGGTTAGAGTCTATGATTGAGCACTTTGTAGAGGCACAAATTATCCAAAATGAAGCACAAATTATCCAAAATGAAGAAGTACGAAAACAAAGTCTTCAAACTAATGAAACTCTTAGCCAACTAACCAATATGGTTGAATCCCTCGCATCTCACACCATTGGCTTAAAGACTAAAATCTCCCAACTCAAACAAAACCTTCTAGGACCTCTACCCGAGGAAGATGTGGATGTTGAAACAACCATTATGGAAAAACTACTTGGAAATCTAGAAAGTGATGATGAGTTTGAAGAGAGTGATATTACGACTGAGGAAAGTTCTGACGAGAAAATAGTGGAGATTGAGAAAAATGCACCAACAATGTTCGAAGAGGAGGTTGTAAAAGAGGTAGAGAAGGAAGCATCTATTGTAATCCCGAATCACTACATCCCACTGATTCCTTTCTCGAAAATTTTTATGGAAACTCCGGTAGACTCCCAATCTAAAACGTACGTTGCGGTATTGAAAAATATCCATACTAATTCACCACCATTTGAAGTCTTACCTAAAAAGCGAAAATTAGAGGACCATAAAATTAAGGATATAATTACTATTAAGAGGGTAAGGTTAACTTATGAGGCGACGGATGAAATCACTAAGCCCGAAATTGAAAAACTTATACTTAGGATAAATCCAGAACCACTACCAAAATGTCGAAAGAATAAACCGCCCTACAAACGTAAGAAAAGAAAAGGTGAGGGATATGTGAGATGGCTTGATAAGTGGCCATGGAAAATCAACGAGTAGTCATTCTAATTTCTAATTTTTATTTTTCTTTTTCGTATTTTAAATTTTTCTATTTCATGTTAAATTTTTTATTTTATTCGGTTATCGGTTGCACCTTTCATCTGATGCGTTTGAACTATTTCTCCATAGTACCGAAAATTATACTCAATTAAATAATTCACGTTAATATTTATAATTGAGTATTATTTCTAATTATCGTATTCTCCTATTAATATACAGAACTAATACTTCCCAATATTTATTATATTAATTATAAAATATTATATACTAGTATTATATATACTATTTAAATTAAAATTCTAGTATTATATATATATTTTTAAAATTAAAATTCTAGAATTATTTATAATATATATATATATATATATATATATATATATATATATATATGCAAGTATATAATATGTATGCATGTGGTCTACAAAATTGTTCCTAATCTCTTTTGCCTAAGTCACATGTATTACTAAAAAGGCATGCAAATTAAGATTCCCTGCTTTTCAATTATTCGTGCCATGCCTTCATGATTCCCTGCTCGAGACGACCACCCTCTGCCCAATGCAAGCATGAAGACGAGCGCCTCCTACAATCCTCACAAGTTGAGACGACCGCCTCCTGTTTCTGCATGCATGCAATTTTTTTCGAGACGCCCGCCTCACGTGTGCCACTTGTTTTTCAAATTTTTGGAGACCCCCGCCTCGTGCTTCCCATCTTCACGCGTGCCTGTCTCATCTGGTCTCCTTGTCTTTACTTGGTTGTCCGTTTCACTTTTCCATTTCCCACAATTCAACTCCTATGCAACCATATATTTACTATACCATTAAAAATAATATTCTTTTCATTTCCCACCATCAATTCCCATTCAAACTTTCCCTCTCATTTTCCAACATCTAATTATTTTAATTTATCACTCTTCAATTTCACTTCACTATAAATACCCATCCTCATTTCCTCTCATTCCACAACACCTTCTATCCATTTCTCATACATTTTCTCTCATCAATCCATAATTCTACCATTTTTCTTCTTCAATCCATTCTCTCTTATCATGGCTCCACGAAACAACCAACGACAAGTTAAGCCAGACCGACCACCACCCAACCTATCCAATATCATATTTCGAGATAGCGACGACGGCCAACAACGCACAAAATATCTTAAATTCTATACCCGTTCCGTCGTTCCTACAAAATATGTAGGTTCGAAGTGTTTGGACACCTTAGGAATGACCGATAGCATCATCTTCATGCTCACTAACACCGGTTTACTCAGTCTCTGCACAAACCCATGACCAACCTATGAACCACTCGTGCTTGAATTTCTTAGTTCTTTTTCCTACACAACACCTACCGACGATCCTTACACAACCGGAACTGCTAACTTCCGCATGTTCAACCAAGAGTATTCTCTTGATCAAGAAAGGGTCGCCGAACTTTTACTTTTCACTCGAGGTGAGCACGTTCATTACAAACCGTTCGACGATGACGGCGATTTTTATTGGGATCAACTCGGTTTCGCTCTATGGAATGATCTTACCGGTCAACCCACGAAAAGTTGGCAAGATCTCTATGCTTCCCACATCCATAATCCCGCATTGAGGTACTTTCACCGCATACTTGCTAACACCATTTTTGGTAGGACCAATAATCACAAGGTCAACCAAAATGAGTTGTTTCTCATTTTCTGTGCCCTCAATGGTCATGCTGTCAACGCCGCACCCTTCTTGCTCAACCACATTCATACATGCGTGAACGCAGCAGGTACAAATCCATTCGATTTTGGTGGCATCATCACATCTTTAGCATATGCTTTAGGCCTTTCCGCCGAGCTATTTTCTTTGTCACAATATATGATGCCAGCCAATCTACTTGATGTCATCTATTGTCGTGATTCCCATATAATATCTCCTCGACAAGATGGCTGGTTTACATTAATGATTAATCATCGTCAAATACCTGGCGTTGTGTTACCCTGTCCGAATCAAATCGACGTCCGAGTCCGTGCTAATTGGCGTTTTGCTCTTGATGCACCTGCCGCACAACAACAAGAAGATCCAGCTGCACATTTCGCGGCTATGCAGGCTCATATGAATCGTCAAGATCAGTTGTTCCACGCCATGCAACAAAACCAAGCTGAGACTTTACGTCTCGTACAAGAGTTACAACGTGATCAACGAGAGTTGCAACGCAACCAACAAGAGATGCGACGCGAACACCAAGAATATGCTTTTCGCAATGATCGTAACTTCGAAGCATTGCAAGCTCGCGCGGATCGCTTAACCTTAATGATTCGATTCGTGAGCGTCGAAGACCTCGTACTAGAGGTAGAAGAACAAGAGTCAAAATTCTCAAAAGTGATCACCTTTCTCCTTCGATTTCTCCTGGTTTTATCGCATTGAGGACAATACTTATTTTAAGTTTGGGGGAGTCAAAACAATTCTTTGTTCGTTTTTATTTTCTTTGCTCTATTTAGTTTTTCTTAGTTTTTCCCTTTTTAGTTTGTTTCCTTTTTGCTATGTATTGCAAAATTTCCATTCAATAAAATACATGTTTATGTAATTTTAGTCTTTTATGTTTAAATTTCGTGCTTATTCGAATTCCTCCCTTTTCTTGAGCCATAACGACAAATTTTAACAAAAATTAAAACGCATATATTAACACAATTCAATTTGTACTTGGTTGCAATTCACTTCTTTGTTGGATAACTCGAGTTTAGACTTTGACACCAAAATTACCGTAATAACACTAGATAATCCCATTTTTGCAGACCAATTCGAGTCATGTTATTATAGCTCGACCTAATACTTTTGTTTTGTTTCACCCATTTTCATTCTTGCGCAATCACATTAAGCCCTTTACCTTATGCGCACATAGTGGAGTAACCGGTTAGTGACTTTGATCTTTATAATCCAGCTAGGAGTCCTGGTACTTATATTTGGTACTCCTTTATCCAATTACAAATTGCGGGGGATCGGATCGTCATCCTCCCTACCAAGTTCAACACGGGACCAGAACCAATTCATAATGGATGTTTGCATAAATATTTTATAGTTTCTGCAACTGTTGAATTAAATGATCTGGTAAGGATCATCTAACTTAATAAGTGCATCTTCTAATAAAAATTTTCTTTAAAAATCTTGATCAATCACTTATATTCATCGATTCTCCACGTAGTTTGTCGTTTAAGGCAGTGCCGACTGCTTAATAAACTACTCGGGGCTACTTTAAAACTAAGTTTAAAGGTGTTGGTATAATAAGTACTTAAATCAATCTAACACGTTGGGGGTTTTAAAGTGTTAGGACGATAACAATTTTGCTAAGTCGCGCTCAAATTCTTATTTAAAAATAGGCAACCTTAGTATTATTTGAGTGTGTTAATATATGCGTTTTAATTTTTGTTAAAATTTGTCGTTATGGCTCAAGAAAAAGGAGGAATTCGAATAAGCACGAAATTTAAACATAAAAGACTAAAATACATAAACATGTATTTTATTGAATGGAAATTTTGCAATACATAGCAAAAAGGAAACAAACTAAAAAGGGAAAAACTAAGAAAAACTAAATAGAGCAAAGAAAATAAAAACAAACAAAGAATTGTTCTGACTCCCCCAAACTTAAAATAAGCATTGTCCTCAATGCGATAAAACCAGGAGAAATCAGAAAGGAGAAAGGTGATCACTCGTTGCTTTGAGAATTTTGACCTCTTGTTCTTCTACCTCTAGTACGAGGTCTTCGACGTTCGTCAGAATCAGAATCATTAAGGTTAAGCGCATCCGCTATGCGAGCTTGCAATGCTTCTGTCATACCCCAAATTTTGACCTAATATACCACCTTACATTTGCATCATTGCATAACTAACAGCTCAAACAGCATTAATCGGGTGTAGATTTCACAGGTCGAGATTAGGGTTTCATCAGATTTTCATCTGATTCAACAGTAATCAATTAGGGTTTGAGTCCTACTCACCTCATTTGATCTATCTTGATCAAATCATCAACTTCAATCTTCAGATATCCATTTTTTCTCACAGATCAATCGAGGATCGACCAATTAGGGTTTTGATCGAGCATGAATTTTTTCTGACTTTTTGAGCAAGAAATGACTTTTTTGGATAGAGATTGGTCATTATATCTTAGATACAACATCTTGACCTAATTTCTGGATTCAAAACATCACAGAAGTTCACAGACTTCATCAGTCAATTTCAGAAGCATGTGATGAAATTTCATCTGCACTGAAAAGTCAAACTTTGACTTTTGGTCAACTTTTTCAAAACAAAACTTTTTCAATCATCAAAATACTTCAAATGATCCATCATGATCATAGAAAATCAAAGAATTTGAAAAAGTCAACAAAAAGTCAAAAGTTTTCATACTTAGAAAATTTTCTAAGTGTTGAAATTTCTTATTTTTTCCAAACTTCATGCCATTTTTTCACCTAGTTCCAATTTGAATTGGAAAAAACTCAAAACATGAAAGTTGTAGCTTGTGAAACAAGCTTTCCAAAATGTCCAATAACGCACAAATCCATGGAGTCTAGATATACTTTTGAAATTGAAACATAAGGCTCCATGAACTTGATTTTCAAAATCCAAAACATCAAGTTATAGGTCATTTTGTGATTTTCTCATCTAGAACACTTGCCACCTTGCCAAATTAGGATAAGAACTGATAAAAATCAGTGAGAAGTAATAATTGAGGGATTGGATCAAGTTGGAAAGAATAACACATGGTAAAAAAGGAAACTTCCTTTTTCTTTACAAAATACCTTTCTTACCCCTTAAGTTAACTTTGATTTACCAAAAGCTTGTACTCTTGCCTAACAATTTCAGAGACATTGGCCTATAAATGGATCACAATTTCAAGTTCAAAACCACACCAAAGTAATGCCAAGACATACTTTTCTTCCACTTTCTCCAATTTCTCAAAACATAGTTCAAAAGAGAGAAAACTTGCAATTTTGAGAATTAGTAAAAACTAGGGAAAGTTTTGGTGTCAAACATGCTCTAATATCAACATCAAACTTGTTCAAAACTTAAAATCAACATGAACAAAGCTGGAAATCAAAAATCACATGCCATAACCATTATGTTTGCAAAACTGCCTTAAGTATCGAATTCTTGGTTAGGATGGATTAACTTGTGTTCCAAGCATTCAAATCTCATCTATGAACATCATAGACACGATCCAGATCCATAACCAACATCTGTAACAACTCTAACCAAGAAATCGAGTTTCATTTTTTAGTCTGTGCAGGTGGACTTGGCTGGAGTAATCCAAGGTGATTCAAGGCAAGCAGATCATCCATTTAGCTTTCATACATGCCGATGGTGATGTAGCAATCAAGAAACAAATTCTGGAAACACGTTTACACCTTCTTCGATCTCCACTTGAACAGGTATGAACATGAACTTGGATATCCTAATTCTTTGAACTTAAACGAAAAAACTCTTGGCCGATCTCTTTCTGCACTCATCACGATCATAAGCCCTCAAGAAAATCAAAGAATCATTAACTACACATCATTTAATTTGAAAAATTCAGTTTTAGGGTTCATCACGATTCCCAGAAATTTAAGCATGCTAGGTCAAAAATAAATGCAATTAACATCTGCCATCATGTTCGTTGTTCAAAATCGAGCAACTTTCGTTTTTATTTCATTGAATTTCATTGAGAAATGAAGATTTTAGCATGGATTCTTGAAACTGAAAATCAAAAACGAAGAACAAGCTTGCGCGCGTGTTCTTGAGTTTGAATTTTTAAACTTTCCAATCTTTTATTAACACGTGTTTCTAGTCCACTAACACTAAAACGCGTTTGTCCCAGTGGTAGCTTGCTCGCCCTTAAGGTTTTCTGCCATGTATGCCACTCAATGGTCATGGGTTCAATCCCTCTCAAGACCATTCTTTTTCAAACTTTTCCATATTTTCATGTTTTTTTACAAAACTTTCACATTTTTTTAACCCAATCAAAACTCCTCATTTTGAGGTGATTTTTTGTACACTTTTCAATTAATGTATCTATTTTAAGATAGTTTCAAAAATTTTCACAAAAACTTTCATCTGATTATATTTTAATCAAGCCGAAAACGACGTTCTGAGCACTTTTTCAAACCTCCTTTTAAGGTGAATTTTTCAAGTTTTCGACTTCCAATTTTTTTCAAAACTTCTCATAAATAAACCTCACATTTCAAAACATTTTCAAAATCATTTTTCAAAACATTTCATCAAACTTACATCTTTTACCATGATCGATCCGATTTAAACGATAAAACCGAATTCGTTTTCTCTCGAATTTCTCAATCGATCATGGGCCTCCCTTACGGTGTAAGTCCCAATACTTTTATGTACATATTCAATTTTTCTCGTACATACTCAAATCATCATTGTTAATATTCAAACATAAACAAATTTCTTTCGTTTGTTTTCATTCGTTTGTTTATACACCGAATCCATTGGTTCTAGGAGAAGAATTATTCCCGATGAAACTTCTTCTAAACCAATGGGCCTCCCTCACGGTGTAAGTCCCATAACATTCTTTTGTGTACATAATATTTCTTTGTACATATCAAATTCTTTTCAAACACATACAAACTTTCATCTGTACAAAACACAGATACTTTTTATACTCAAGTACAGAAAAACTTCGATCGTTTGTTTTCATTTCACTTGTGTATACTCAAACCAACATTCTTTTATGTACATACATACCTTTTCCTTGTACATATCAATTTATTTTTCATACAAATCTTTGTCTGTACATAATACAGATACTTTTCACAGATAAACTTTGATCGTTCGTTTCTGTTTCGTCTATACATATACACTGAAAACCATTGGTATTGAAAGGAGCATTATTCCCTGTGAAACTGCTTTTAAACCAATGGGCCTCCCTTATGGTGTAAGTCCCAACCCTCCTATGTACATCCATCTTCTCTGTACATAAATACTCGTTCGTGTACATATTCACTTCCTTGTACACAGGTCAAACTTGTAAATAACCAAGTTACGCTCGTTTTAAACGTTCGTTTCACAGACACTTGTTTATATTTCATAAACTCTTGTAAATAAACATCATGCATTGTTTATATTTCCTTCATAAACTCATGTGA
The DNA here is from genome assembly GCA_021764765.1 of Vicia sativa. Classification (NCBI taxonomy): domain Eukaryota; kingdom Viridiplantae; phylum Streptophyta; class Magnoliopsida; order Fabales; family Fabaceae; genus Vicia; species Vicia sativa. The sequence goes on from CM038795.1 coordinate 93,185,011, forward strand.
ATACATATCACACACACACACAGACTTGTTTATACAACTGTCCAATTATAACATAACAATTAGACTAACCAATAGGTTCCCCACAGTTGTAGCCTCCGCTTGGGCTTCATACAAGATAATTCATCACCAGCATGAGTTTAGCCTCCGCTTGGGCTTCATACAAGATAACTCTCCCCATAGAGTTCAGCCTCCTCTTAGGCTTCATATAAGAAAAACTCATTCATCTGAGTTTAGCCTCCGCTTAGGCTTCATATAAGACAACACTCCCCTGTTGAGTCAGCCTCCTCTTGGGCTTCGTTCAAAAGAACTCCTCATTGAGTTTAGCCTTCTCTTGGGCATCATACAATGAAAGAGATAGGAAATCTCTTAACAGCCTCCTATTGGGCTTCCAATACAAAGAATCACCCACGCTAAGATAGAATCCAGAAAGGATGGTTTCCCTGGTGAAATCACTTTCAAAATCCCCAGAGAGTAAAATTTCCCGGTGAAATTGCTCTTAATTCCAAAAGGATGGTTTCTCGGTGAAATCCCTTTTAAACACAAAGCCAGCCATACCCTATAGCTTCCTCTTGAGCTTCATACAAGGACCCTCGATGACCCTCGGAATGCTCCTCTTGGGCTAACAATACAAGGACCCATGGGCTTCTTAAAAGCATCCCTTTAATCCAATCAATTTCTCCTCGAGATTTAGACATCTATCATCTCTATGGAAGAAGTATCTCATCTATCACATCACATACAGTCAAAAACTTTTCAAACTCTTTTTTTAAACAAAACATCTCTTAATTGTAAGTGGTAACGCTTGTACACTCAAGCAAAACACCCAATACTTACAGTTAAAAGATTCAATCATCTTTTTTTTCAAACATCTTTCTTAAACATGTAAGTGGTAACGCTTGTACACTCAAGCAAAACACCTATAACTTACGACGAAAGATTTTAATCAATTAAACTTTCAAAAATGTATGTGATGAAATAGATTAGATACATTTTTCATTAAGATGACATTTGTCTCTCTTACTAACATCCCGCTGCTTTCCACTAGCATAAGTGGGAACTACGATTGCTCGACTTTCTCAACATCCCTTTGAGAATACGTGAGGCACAAGGTCTCATCCTTGCCGAGCAAATTTCTTTCTCCCTCGCACCAAACAAACCATAGATCCTGAGATCCGAGCTACAAATGCTCGATTCCCACTAAGGGATATGTATGCAGAAGATCCATAGATCTTTGCGAGCACAATAATAACAAAACAATAGGATCCCACATAATCTATCATTCTTAAAATCCCAAAGGAGAAACTTTCCCAATCATAGAAATAGCAATTAAAACACACAAACATATCAAACATATTCATATATAAAGCTATAGATAACTATATATATTTAGGGTGCTCCATCTATTCCCTTTATATAACAATCCCCCTTACTCAGAATCTCCCCAATGCGTTGCGTCTAGTTTGCGCTAGTCGTTACACATACCAATATCAATTGAGGGTATTTCAGCTTTCCCCTTTTTCATAATCATTAAATCATCTTTCTTGTGTTGAAAATAATAAAGCTTGATGCTCATGCATCTTTATAAACAAATCAAAAGAGTAAATCGTTTGGAGCGGAGAATCCAATTCACGTCGATCCTCTAGCGTCACCTTTTAACAGAAAAATGGCGACTACTGGGAGTACTGAAACTTTGATTTTCAAAAAAAATGTGACTCTACTCAAGAGCACCAAGCTTTTTGTTTTCAAAAGAAAAGAAAGGGATAAGCTTTCATATTATGCATATGCTTTTCTTTATTGTGTGTTTTCGCGATTTCATCGATGGAAAGAAATCCTAACCGGATTTAAGAAACATTTTAAGATCTAGGTGGGGGTATTAATACGTGAGAAGTCTCAATGCTTACGGTTAATATCTCCTCTCTGGAGGTTGTCTTGGGGTATTGTGTTTAGCAAGTATTTGCGAAGACATTTTGCTTTCAAGGGAACTCGAGAAGTGAGTGGTCAGAGAACACATAACCCATCCCGCCATTTAGGATGTAGTGTAGATTATTCGGTGTAAGCCTAGAGTAATTGTCATGCGAGACTACGATCAGCGAGTTTCTCTTGAAAATATTATTGGACCATCGAGTATTCAACAAACCGATAATATTTCAAAGAGGAGTGTTGAGCCTGTATTATCAGTAGAACCCGCTTCACAGATGAATAAGCCCTTAGAACTTAACCACGTTGATTCTTATCGTTGGCCTCATGCTCGTGACTTCGAACGCTTGCCCGTGTGTATAACTACTAACCATGTTTGTCGCATTCATGCATGCATTCATTCATTCAAAAAAAAAACTTCATTTCTCTTCCCATTTCCAAAGAATTTAGAGATTTTTCTTTGTAAAATATTTTAGGTTAGAGTGATGGACGTCAGAGGAAGATTCACCAAGAGATACAGTTTTAGAATTCCTGATGTAGGAAAATTAAAAGAGTTAGCATCCTTGGTAGAAGATCCCTCGGATTTCAGAAAACGCTATGGAACTCTTTTAACTCTTCTGAACGCTAACGTTGATGAAGGACTTCTCAAAACTTTCATTCAGTTTTACGATCCAGTCTATCGCTGTTTCACTTTCCCTGATTATCAGTTGATGCCTACTTTGGAAGAGTACGCGCATATTCTAGGTATCTCAGTATCAGACAAAGTGCCTTTCAATGGTTTGGAAGCCATTCCCAAGTCACCAGTCATTGCAACAATGACTCACTTAAAGAAATCTGAGATAGACAAAAACCTAACTACCAGAGGAAAACTCTTAGGACTGACTTCAAAGTTCCTAATGGAGAAGGCTCTTAAATTCTCTCGTAGGTAGTATGGTAGCCTTTGAAGCTATTTTAGCTTTACTCCTCTATGGATTGGTGTTATTTCCCAACGTCCCAAATTTCGTTGATATCAACGCCATAAGGATCTTTCTGATTGGAAATCCCGTTCCCACTCTACTTGGTGACACCTACATCTCTATTCATCATAGGAATCGTCAAGGAGACGGAACTATCGTGTGTTGTGTACCTCTGTTTTTCAAATGGATTTCCTCACACTTGCCTAAATCTCCTATCTTCCGCAAAAACAAAGACGAATGGCATTGGTCAAGAAGACTCATGTCTCTTACAAACGACGATATCCATTGGTATACCTTGGCAGACAATGAGATGGAAATCATTGAGAGCTGTGGAGAATTTGCCAACGTACCTCTCATCGGTACGAAAGGAGGAATCAACTACAACCCTTTCCTGGCGAGACGTCAACTCGGATATGCAAACTCTAGTAAACCTCTTGGTTTCATCAGAAAGTTACTTCTATCACGAAGGAGAGGATTCCTGTGGATTGAAAGCTAGGATGATCAAAGCTTGGCATCACATCCGAAGGAAAGAAAGGGTAAGGCGAAGAATTGTGTAGCCATGGAAACCTACACTTCTTGGGTAAAGAAAGAGCGAAGGAGTTTTGAATGCCTTACGCTTATGAGGATCCCATGTTCTCATCACTTCCAAATCAACAAATTTTCCGTCGGGTGGGAGAATACCAAGAAGCCTTGACCAAAATAAGGTTTGAGAAAGAAGCTTTGGAAAACAAATTCCTTAAGACTAACCTTGAGAATGAGAAGCTCAAGAAGCAAGTCAAAGAGCATGAAAAAACGCTTAACTTCCAGGATGAATGGCTCATGGAGAAGGATGAGAAGATTCGTCAGAAAGATAACGCAATCCAGAGATACGTCAAAGAAAGGAAAAGAAAGCTTGAGGAAATGACAACCAGCGATCCCGCTCCCGACAAGTGGAAGAAAGTCATTAGCAAGCTAAAAGCCGAGAAAGCTGAACTGAAAGCTCGCTATGGAAAGGAAATCCTGAAGTTGAAGCTGCATCAAGCCTTTGGATCTTCATCCGATGAAGACATTTAATTCAATTTAGTTTGTAATTTTATCATTTAATTTATCATTTGTGTGAGCAATGCTCCAACAAAAAACAATATTGTTGTAATCTTCTTCCATTTAATCAATAAAATTCGTGTTTTTCATCCAAATATTTGCCAGAAATATCTCTTTTAGCGTAAATTCTTTGGAAATCTTTTCTTTACAATCATAATCATGCATCATACTTTGCATTTAAGTCTATTGTCTAGAGTCCGATACTTGAACAGTTTCATGCTTGCACAGCGTGAAAAGCTTGAACAACTTGAACAGGTTGAACAACTTGAACAATTTGCACAGATTGAACAGATAGGAAAAGATCGTCAAGCTGTCGCATCTTAGAGTTTCTCGACCGCGTCCACAGCCAACTCGAACATACGATACAAGATCAAAAAGAAGAAAAGTAATGGAAGGATTTGAGCAAGAGAACGTTGAACTCCGTAGCACGGTAACAACATTGCAAGAAGAAGTGGAGAGACTCACATCTTTGGTCAACTCATTTGCCGCAGCGCAAAGTCAACAAGCAGCATCGAGCAGTCAAAACCAAACAGCGACTTCAGAGGATACTACTACTCCAGTTTCAGCTGTCGCAGTCAGTAGTTCACCTTTCAGTATGCCAGAAGGCTATCCATGGGGCATGCCTTTCAACTTTGGCATCGGATTTCTCCAACCGACTTCTCAAACAACCTCGCTTAAAATACCTACTTTGCAGCAAAACTCTACATTTACTCCGCAACGTGGAGTAACTCTTCCACAAGTAACAATGCCGGTTTCTCAACCGATCATGACGAACTCAGCTTCCGTAGTACACACTACCATGGACGAAGAAGTTCAACATACTCCAGGCAATAACACGAATTCACGTGGCTCGATGGAGAATCTCCAGGAACAGCTCCACAAAATACAGCTTGAGATAAAAACAATTCGTGGGAAAGAATTGTTTGGGAAAAACGCCCAGGATCTGTGCTTAGTTCCTCGCGTAAGAATACCCGCAAAATTCAAAGTCCCTAATTTTGAAAAGTACAAAGGAAACTCTTGTCCACAAAGTCATCTCACGATGTATGCCAGGAAAATGTCTACGTACAACGAAGATCACCAGTTGTTAATCCATTACTTCCAAGATAGTCTCACCGGTGCCGCACTGAAGTGGTACATGGGTTTAGACAGCACGAATATCCAAACATTGAACGACTTAGGTGAAGCCTTTGTCCAGCAATACAAGTTCAACTTGGATATGGATCCTGACCGGGATCAACTCTGCTCCATGTCTCAGAAAGAAAGAGAGACGTTCAAAGAGTATGCACAACGATGGAGGGAAATTGCTGCTGCCCAAGTCAACCCACCATTGGAAGAGAAGGAGATGACTAAGGTATTCTTGAATACTCTAGGCTCATTCTACTATGAACGAATGATCGCTAGCGCTCCCGGAGATTTCACCGAGATGGTAAGCATGGGAATGCGATTAGAAGAGGGGGTTCGAACCGGACGCCTAACCAAGGAAGCAGGATCTTCTAGTGGAACAAAGAAGGTTGGAACCAGTTTTCCAAGGAAAAACGAGCATGACATAGGAATGGTATCCCGAGGGAAACCGTGTAAGAATGTCATTCAACAACGACAGGTAGCTGCCATAGCACCCGCCGTCAACACAAATCCAAACACAGGAATTTCTCCACAATTCCAACTAATTCAACAAAATCAACAAACTCAACAGCCTCGTCAACAGGCTCAGCAGTTCAGCAATCAAAACCGTACGCCTCGGGTTACACAATTCGACCCGATTCCAATGACGTACACAGAACTTTACCCTGCGCTGATAGAAAGAAATCTGATACAGACAAGGTCACCACCTCCGGTTCCCGAAAAATTTCCGTGGTGGTACAAAACAGACGTATCTTGACCTTTTCATCAAGGGGCACCAGGCCATGACCTTGAGCATTGCATAGCATTAAAGGCAGAAGTACAGAAATTAGTAAGATCTAATTTTCTTTCCTTCAAAAATACAAGTCTGAACGTGCAAGCCAATCCACTTCCCAGTCACAGTGGACATTCAGTGAATCTGATGCTAAGAAATACAGACAGGTATCTTGTCACAGACGTAAACTTGATCAGAGGGAACTTAGTACATCTCCACGAAGCATACAGTGCAATGAGCTCTTTCACCAAGCATGATTACACAACTTGTAACGTCTGCTTCAAAGATATTCGAGGATGTCCCACCATAAGAGCCGACATCCAGCGGTTGTTAGATATTGGTGATTTACAAGTTTACAGAAACAGAGATGATCACGACGTAAATACGGTAGGGCATTTTCCGCATGAGCTTTTAGTCTCAGATATCAACTCGGAAACCCCGAAGTAAACGTTATCATCCCTTGTTTCAATGTACCTAGACATGTGGAGATTGAATACAATGGTTCCAGCATTCCAACATCTCCTTTGGTAATTTTCCCACCCGGTCCTATTCCATACAGTTCTACCAGAGCAATTCCTTACCAATACAATGCAACCCTGATAGAGGATGGGAAGGAGAAACCCATGCCTACACTTCCAGCTAATGTCAATATAACAGAAATCGGACGAGTAACGCGAAGTGGACGAGTACACGCTCCATTGCCACCAAGATCGCCTGCAGCTCCTGTTGTTAGACTGAACCCAGTTAACATATCTTTTGAGAATCCTGCAACGATTCCCATTGTTAACCCAAGTACAAACATTGGTTCTACTGATGGAACCAACATCAACTCAAACTTTGAAGAGATACTAAAATTAATCAAGAAAAGCAAATACCGAGTCGTAGATCAATTGATGCAGACTCCTTCCAAAATTTCAATACTGTCTTTACTCCTTAACTCCAAAGCTCACCGAGAAGCTTTGATGAGAGTATTAGACCAGGCTTATGTGGATCACGATGTGACTACAGACCAGTTTGGAGGGATCGTCTCCAACATAACAGCATGTAATAATCTCAGCTTCAGTGATGAGGAACTTCCAGAAGAAGGGAAAGATCACAACTTGGCCTTGCACATCTCGATGATTTGCCAGTCAGATTCCCTGTCCAATGTATTGGTGGATACGGGTTCATCTTTAAACGTAATGCCAAAAACGACGCTCGCTCGTTTAGCTTACAAAGGGACGCCAATGAAGTTCAACGACATAATAGTAAGAGCTTTCGATGGATCAAGGAAGTCAGTTATTGGGGAAGTTAATCTCCCGATGACAATTGGCCCGCATACCTTTCAAATTACTTTCCAAGTCATGGATGTACCAGCTGCTTACAATTGTCTACTAGGAAGACCATGGATTCATGAGGCAGGAGCAGTAACTTCTACTCTCCATCAGAAGCTGAAATTCACAGTTAATGGAAAGTTGGTGACTATCAGCGGTGAACAAGCTTTGCTTGTAAGCCATTTGTCCAGTTTCTCTTTCATCACCGCTAATGACATTGAAGGAACACGTCTCCTCGAACATCCATTAAAAGATGAATCAACCAGCAAAAACAGATCATCTATCTCTTCATATAAAGAAGCTGCACAAATGGTGAAAGATGGCAATGTTGAAGGATGGGGACAAGTTATCAAACCTGTCAAGAACGAAACGAAAGCCGGACTCGGGTTCACACCCGTATTCTCCAAAGACAAGCAAAAGGATGAAGCACTTCCCCCGATCAAGGAAGTATTTCATAGTGGGGGTTTCCTAAATCCTGTTCTCCAAGAGGTTAGCGTTGTAACCATCGAAGAGGATGAAGACGATCCATCTGAATCTGAAGAGTGGAGCACCTATTTAAACAGCCCTGAGTATGTGTCTCAAGAGGAGTCATATGCGCCAACTAATCAATTCAAAGACATGTCCCTACAAAGGCATGAAAATCCACCTGTCCCTTCTGAAGTTTGGGATACCTTGGGAGAACCGAGCGGTAAATTGTACTACATGGTAAATTATACTGCGCCAGAAAGCTCGAAAATCCGGATCGAAGATATCCAGCCCACAGGATGGGGTGATTCTTTTGAATACCTTAGTCAACCAGAGGAGGAATACTCGTCTTCTCAAACTAATCAACAGATCGAGATCCCAAATGAAGATCTCTGCTTCAACATGCATGTGGAATTCACCAAGCCAGATCCTGGTTATCACTACATCAACATGATCACTGAAGATCAAGAGTACAATTCGGGATACGATGCGGAAAGTGTCACCGACAACGAGTCTCTTCACTCAGAAGATTGGAGGGTGCATCCCCAGAATTCAACACAGAGGTCAACAGGAAGTACACATGCTATATCCCATACTTCCCGATCTGTTAATCAAACCGAGGAAGATCACTTTAGCAGCACAAAAGGCAAGGGCCATCGTCTAGAGTCTTCAAAGCCTGCTCGGCCAGTGACCAAAGTCTATTCGAGGGTTAAACCAAGTGGAAAATTACCTGAGTACCTCAACTTCCAAGGAGTTCGCCACTACTGGAAACCTGTTGAAGTTCGGACTAATGTTCATAGCTCTAAGTAGTTTATCTTTGCTTTTGTTTTGAACTCTCGCTTCGCCCAAAGTGAAGAGATGTTTTATAGGGTTTAGCTTTTAAATAATTTCTCTTTGTCTTGCCCAAGACAGATGAGTTTGTATTTTAGGGTTCTGTTTCATATTGTGAATCATAAATAAAACGCGTTGTTTTGTTTCCACACTTTGTGTTTATTTTCATTTTTACCCTTTTCTGGAAATGATAATCCTAAAAAACACAATAAAAAAAATCAAAAAAAAAATCATAATGAAAAAATTAATCTGCATACACTTTCACATTAACTTTCTTCAAAAAAAATGACAAGGAGTTAAATAATCAGACATAAATCAAATATGCAGATTAAACAGATGGACCAATCCATCGAAAGCAATAACTCTATGCTCTCTCCCAACTTTGAAATCCCCTGTGAAGTCGCTGAGGAGGAAATTGAAGAAGAGATCCCGGATGAAATTTCTCGACTACTAAAGCACGAGGAAAGGATAATTCAGCCTCACAAAGAACCTCTAGAAACAATCAATTTGGGTTCCGAGGAAGAGAAAAAAGAAGTAAACATCGGAGCTTCACTCAGCAGCAGTGTCAAAAGCAAACTGATAGATCTTCTCAAAGAATATGTTGATGTGTTCGCTTGGTCCTACCAGGACATGCCGGGTTTGGATACCGTGGAGCATCACACCGTTAAGACAGTGTCCGCCAATTAAGCAAAAACTGAGGAGGGTTCACCCTGAAATGGCCGACAAAATCAAAAAGGAAGTTCAAAAGCAGCTTGACGCTGGTTTCCTAGTCACTTCTGAATATCCTCAATGGCTAGCCAACATAGTACCTGTCTCCAAGAAAGATGGAAAGGTCAGAATGTGTGTTGACTACCGGGATCTGAACAAAGCGAGTCCAAAAGACGATTTCCCACTACCGCATATCGACATGCTAGTGGATAGCACTGCAAAATTCAACGTCTTTTCCTTCATGGACGGTTTCTCGGTTATAATCGATCGAATGGCTCCGAAGATATGGAGAAGACATCCTTCATCTGGGGCACTTTTTGCTACAAAGTAATGCCGTTTGGATTAAAGAATGCAAAGAACTTACCAAAGGGCAATGACTACTCTCTTTCATGACATGATGCACAAGGAGATCGAAGTCTACGTAGATGACACGATAGCAAAATCTGACACTGAAGATGAACATATAGACTATCTCTTAAATTTGTTTCAACGACTAAGGAAATTTCACTCCGTCGAATCCTAACAAATGCACCTTTGGGGTAAGATCCGAAAACTCCTAGGTTTCATCGTCAGTCAAAAGGGAATTGAAGTGGACCCTGAAAAAGTCAAGGCTATTCAAGAAATGCCTACGCCACGTACGGAAAAGCAAGTAAGAGGATTTCTTGGACGATTAAATTACATCTCCAGATTTATCTCTCAGATGATCGCTACGTGGGCCGATATTCAAGCTTCTCCGCAAAGATCAAAGGTTGTGTGGACACCGATTGCCAAAAAGCATTCGATCAGATCAAGGAATACCGTCGAACCACCAATCTGATCCCTCGGTTGAAGGAAGACCGCTAATCATGTACCTTACTGTACTAGAATAGTCCATGGGCTGCGTACTTGGACAGCAAGATGACACCGGTAAGAAGGAGCATGCCATTTATTACTTGAGTAAAAAGTTCACAGACTGTGAAACTCGTTACTTCATGCTCGAGAAAACATGTTGCGCTTTGGTGTGGGCTTCAAAACGTCTCCGCTAGTACATGATCAATCACACGACTTGGTTAATCTCCAAAATGGATCCGATCAAGTACGTCTTTGAAAAGCCTGCCTTAACTGGAAGAATTGCACGATGGCAGATGTTGTTATCCGAATATGACATCCAGTACCGCGCTTAAAAAGCGGTCAAAGGAAGCATTCTCGCCGATCACTTGGCTCATCAGCCGCTCAACGAATACCAATCTCTCAAATTTGACTTCCTAGACGAGGATGTTATGTACTTGAAGATGAAAGATTGTGACGAACCGCTACCTGAAGAAGGTCCTGATCCAGAATCTAGATGGGGCTTAATCTTTGATGGAGCAGTTAACGTTTTTGGCAATGGAATTGGGGCAGTCATCATCACTCCCGAGGGTTCTCATATCCCGTTTTCCGCCAGAATGCTATTTGATTGCACCAACAACATAGCAGAATATGAAGCATGCATCATGGGTATCGAAGAAGCCATCGACTTGAGGATCAAGATCCTTGACATATATGGAGATTCAGCCCTTGTGATCAATCAAATCAAAGACAAGTATGAAACTCATCATCTTGGTCTAATTCCTTACAGAGATTATGCAAGGCGATTGTTGACTTTCTTCAACAAAGTAGAACTGCATCATATCCCTCGAGATCAAAATCGAATGGCAGACGCCTTGGCTACTCTATCTTCCATGTTCAAAGTCAACGATTGGAATGATATGCCCAGAATCCGTGTCAGACGCCTTGAAAGACCTGCATATGTATTTGCAACAGAAGCAGTCTTCGACGATAAATCGTGGTTCCACGACATCAAACGTTTCCTTCAAACACGAGAGTACCCACTTGGGGCATCGTACAAAGATAAGAAAACTCTAAGGAGGCTTTCTAGGAATTTCTTCCTGAACGAGGATGTGCTATACAAAAGAAACTTTGATATGGTTCTGCTCAGATGCGTCGACAGACAAGAAGCAGACACGATCATCCATGAAGTGCATGAAGGGTCCTTTGGAACCCATTCAAATGGGCATGCAATGTCTAGGAAAATCTTGAGAGCAGGATACTATTGGATAACGATGGAATCTGATTGCTGCAAACACGTCAAAAGATATCACAAGTGCCATATCTATGCAGATAAGATCCATGTGCCTCCGACTCTACTCAACGTTCTCTCCTCTCCGTGGCCTTTCTCCATGTGGGGCATCGACATGATTGGAATGATTGAACCAAAAGCGTCCAACAGACATCGCTTCATTCTAGTAGCCATTGATTACTTCAGCAAATGGGTTGAAGCAGCGTCTTACGCCAATGTTACAAGACAAGTGGTTGTGAGGTTCATCAAGAACAACCTCATTTGCCGATATGGAGTTCCAAGCAAGATCATTACAGACAATGGATCTAACTTGAACAACAAAATGATGAAAGAACTGTGTGAGGAATTCAAGATCGAGCATCATAACTCATCTCCTTACCGGCCAAAGATGAACGGCGCCGTTGAAGCAGCCAACAAAAACATCAAAAAGATCATCTAGAAAATGGTCATCACCTACAGACCGCAAATCGCCATTTGCTGCATGGGTATCGTGCTTGATCACGCACAGGGCAACTCCTTTTCTTTAGTATACGGCATGGAAGCAGTGCTCCCCGTAGAAGTTGAGATCCCATCAATGAGAGTTCTCATGGAAACCAAATTATCTGAAGCTGAATGGTGTCAAAGCAGATACGACCAACTGAACTTAATTGAAGAAAAGCGCCTGACCGCTCTGTGTCATGGACAACTCTATCAAAGAAGAATGAAGAAAGCTTTCGACAAGAAGGTCCGACCTCGTGAATTCCGAGAAGGCGACCTCGTGCTTAAAAAGATTCTGTCTTTTCAACCAGATTCTAGGGGCAAATGGACTCCTAATTACGAAGGCCCATACATCGTCAAAAGAAGCTTTTCTGGCGGTGCTATGACTCTCACAACCATGGACGGTGATGAACTCCCGCATCCTATGAATGCTGATGCAGTCAAGAAATACTTTGTCTAAAAAAACAAAAGAACAGCTCGGTAAGTCGAAAACCCGAAAAGGGCGGCTTAGGCAAAAATGAGCGTCTCGGTGGATTGAAAACCTAAAAAGGCAATCCAGGCAAAAATTAGAGACAATAAACAGAAAATATCCTGATAGATTGAAAACCTAAAAAGACAATCTAGGCAAAAACAAGGAGACACAAAAATGACAAAGTAACTGCAGTCAGTCCGTACTTCGTCAATCTGAAGAATCTTCCATCAACGGATCTTCAATCAACTCTTCTGAAGCAACAAGCACAGTTGGAATTCAAAGTTGTTAGGGATGGTAGCGGTTATTTGCTTTCAATGTAGCCTTTTCCCAATAAATTATCATTTCCAACTTTTGTAAATAGTTCATGGAATCACGCCTTTGGATGATTACCATTCTATCAATAAACTTGAGCTTTGTGCCTTTTGTTTGCAATTCCTACTTTATTCTGTTTTGCAAAATAACGCTTTTTATTGTGAAAATCACTTTTTGAAACTAAAAGGTTTTAAATGAATTTTTACTTCAAAATTTTGAAATAAAAGCAGAAATGTTCCTTTGAACTATGGACACGGAAAGAACTTCAACAGTTTCTCCATGAGTGTTTCGATCTCCGAAGGATAAAACAACTGCTACAACAGTTTTCTCCTCGGCAAAAATCATCAAAGGACGGTATTCTTATCCAAAAAGAATCCCCGGCCGATTTGCCAATGAATTGCCTTTCTCAGAAAGTTTAAAGCATGCAACTCAAATTCTTCGTCAGTGAAACATCTGCACCATTGTTGCAACTTCCACCGAGTATTTGTTCGAACTGTGACGTGGTCCTTTTCCCAGATATCTCTTTAGTGTCTTTGTCAAAATATTGTTAGCATTCATATAACATTCATGACATTCATACATAATAGCATCATTTATGCATTTTTGCATCCCTCGAAATGTTTGCTTCCATATCACTGGTATAAGTCACGCTTACTCATGTAAGTACAAGTCTGTCCCCAGTAGAATATCTCCAAACAGAAAAAAAATACATCTTTTTCCCCAACGGAGTATTCCCAGACAGAGAAATACATTTTCTTCTCTCCACCACATTCCCAAGCTGAGATCATTCCTCATTGCGAATAATGTCTTGATTGACTTTTTCTTTCCAGTTCGTTCCTGGATAGAACACTGTCTATAATCAACAAAGCAATAAGCAATAACCTCATCGTCTGAGCCGCTTATTTTCATTCCTAAACTTGTCATGAAAATTTGTCTTCTCAACAAGGTCAAAATTGTGACTGTACGAGAAATTTCCCAGCAGTTGTTTTTCTGTCTAAAAGAAAACCTGTGTCTTCTAATCAAAATGCCCGCATCTTCTCAAAAGAGAGATCCTCGGCAAGATTGTATCCAAGAAGGCAAAACTCATTTGAGTTCTGTTTCTTTCACTGTCTGTTATTCACAAAGCTGAATATACAACAATTTTCTAATGATTTGCCTTGTTATAGTTATCACTTTGCTAATAATTGGTAATATCTTTAAAGCCCATTTGAAATTTGTTTCTTTCATTTGTCTGTTGTTCACAAAGCTGAATACACAACAAATTTTTTTCTCAAGATTTACCTTGTTATAGTTATCACTTCGCTGATAATTGGTAACATCTTCAGAATTCATTACCATGAACTATCACAAGGCTGATAACTGGTAATATCATTTTTCACTTACCTTAAACATTGTCACGAGGCTGACAGAAGGTAATCTTTTTGTTTCCCAAAGTGAAACAGATATTCACATGTTTTGTGAATCTTTCTTTCCCCAGTAGGGACGTATTCACAAATTCCCCCCCACTATGTCATTTCTTTGATATTTCTCTGGGTGGAACTTTTTCAATCATTTTGCATCATCTGCATTTTTGGTATCTTAGGTCCAAATTTGCGTATTCTGATATTTAAGTCTCTTTACACCTATCAAAACGAAGATATTCATCTTCATCTCTCAGGTTAAAGAAACTTAAATAGGGGCATCTGTCATACCCCAAATTTTGACCTAATATACCACCTTACATTTGCATCATTGCATAACTAACTCGAACGACATTCGGTGTAGATTTCACGGTCGAGATTAGGGTTTCATCGATTTTCATCCGATTCAAGAATCAATTAGGGTTTGAGTCCTACTCACCTCATTTGATCTATCTTGATCAAATCATCAACTTCAATCTTCAGATATCCATTTTTTCTCACAGATCAATCGAGGATCGACCAATTAGGGTTTTGATCGAGCATGAGTTTTTTCTGACTTTTTGAGCAAGAAATGACTTTTTTGGATAGAGATTGGTCATTATATCTTAGATACAACATCTTGACCTAATTTCTGGATTCAAAACATCACAGAAGTTCACAGACTTCATCAGTCAATTTCAGAAGCATGTGATGAAATTTCATCTGCACTGAAAAGTCAAACTTTGACTTTTGGTCAACTTTTTCAAAACAAAACTTTTTCAATCATCAAAATACTTCAAATGATCCATCATGATCATAGAAAATCAAAGAATTTGAAAAAGTCAACAAAAAGTCAAAAGTTTTCATACTTAGAAAATTTTCTAAGTGTTGAAATTTCTTATTTTTTCCAAACTTCATGCCATTTTTTCACCTAGTTCCAATTTGAATTGGAAAAAACTCAAAACATGAAAGTTGTAGCTTGTGAAACAAGCTTTCCAAAATGTCCAATAACTCACAAATCCATGGAGTCTAGATATACTTTTGAAATTGAAACATAAGGCTCCATGAACTTGATTTTCAAAATCCAAAACATCAAGTTATAGGTCATTTTGTGATTTTCTCATCTAGAACACTTGCCACCTTGCCAAATTAGGATAAGAACTGGTAAAAATCAGTGAGAAGTAATAATTGAGGGATTGGATCAAGTTGGAAAGAATAACACATGGTAAAAAAGGAAACTTCCTTTTTCTTTACAAAATACCTTTCTTACCCCTTAAGTTAACTTTGATTTACCAAAAGCTTGTACTCTTGCCTAACAATTTCAGAGACATTGGCCTATAAATGGATCACAATTTCAAGTTCAAAACCACACCAAAGTAATGCCAAGACATACTTTTCTTCCACTTTCTCCAATTTCTCAAAACATAGTTCAAAAGAGAGAAAACTTGCAATTTTGAGAATTAGTAAAAACTAGGGAAAGTTTTGGTGTCAAACATGCTCTAATATCAACATCAAACTTGTTCAAAACTTAAAATCAACATGAACAAAGCTGGAAATCAAAAATCACATGCCATAACCATTATGTTTGCAAAACTGCCTTAAGTATCGAATTCTTGGTTAGGATGGATTAACTTGTGTTCCAAGCATTCAAATCTCATCTATGAACATCATAGACACGATCCAGATCCATAACCAACATCTGTAACAACTCTAACCAAGAAATCGAGTTTCATTTTTTAGTCTGTGCAGGTGGACTTGGCTGGAGTAATCCAAGGTGATTCAAGGCAAGCAGATCATCCATTTAGCTTTCATACATGCCGATGGTGATGTAGCAATCAAGAAACAAATTCTGGAAACACGTTTACACCTTCTTCGATCTCCACTTGAACAGGTATGAACATGAACTTGGATATCCTAATTCTTTGAACTTAAACGAAAAAACTCTTGGCCGATCTCTTTCTGCACTCATCACGATCATAAGCCCTCAAGAAAATCAAAGAATCATTAACTACACATCATTTAATTTGAAAAATTCAGTTTTAGGGTTCATCACGATTCCCAGAAATTTAAGCATGCTAGGTCAAAAATAAATGCAATTAACATCTGCCATCATGTTCGTTGTTCAAAATCGAGCAACTTTCGTTTTTATTTCATTGAATTTCATTGAGAAATGAAGATTTTAGCATGGATTCTTGAAACTGAAAATCAAAAACGAAGAACAAGCTTGCGCGCGTGTTCTTGAGTTTGAATTTTTAAACTTTCCAATCTTTTATTAACACGTGTTTCTAGTCCACTAACACTAAAACGCGTTTGTCCCAGTGGTAGCTTGCTCGCCCTTAAGGTTTTCTGCCATGTATGCCACTCAATGGTCATGGGTTCAATCCCTCTCAAGACCATTCTTTTTCAAACTTTTCCATATTTTCATGTTTTTTTACAAAACTTTCACATTTTTTTTAACCCAATCAAAACTCCTCATTTTGAGGTGATTTTTTGTACACTTTTCAATTAATGTATCTATTTTAAGATAGTTTCAAAAATTTTCACAAAAACTTTCATCTGATTATATTTTAATCAAGCCGAAAACGACGTTCTGAGCACTTTTTCAAACCTCCTTTTAAGGTGAATTTTTCAAGTTTTCGACTTCCAATTTTTTTCAAAACTTCTCATAAATAAACCTCACATTTCAAAACATTTTCAAAATCATTTTTCAAAACATTTCATCAAACTTACATCTTTTACCATGATCGATCCGATTTAAACGATAAAACCGAATTCGTTTTCTCTCGAATTTCTCAATCGATCATGGGCCTCCCTTACGGTGTAAGTCCCAATACTTTTATGTACATATTCAATTTTTCTCGTACATACTCAAATCATCATTGTTAATATTCAAACATAAACAAATTTCTTTCGTTTGTTTTCATTCGTTTGTTTATACACCGAATCCATTGGTTCTAGGAGAAGAATTATTCCCGATGAAACTTCTTCTAAACCAATGGGCCTCCCTCACGGTGTAAGTCCCATAACATTCTTTTGTGTACATAATATTTCTTTGTACATATCAAATTCTTTTCAAACACATACAAACTTTCATCTGTACATAACACAGATACTTTTTATACTCAAGTACAGAAAAACTTCGATCGTTTGTTTTCATTTCACTTGTGTATACTCAAACCAACATTCTTTTATGTACATACATACCTTTTCCTTGTACATATCAATTTATTTTTCATACAAATCTTTGTCTGTACATAATACAGATACTTTTCACAGATAAACTTTGATCGTTCGTTTCTGTTTCGTCTATACATATACACTGAAAACCATTGGTATTGAAAGGAGCATTATTCCCTGTGAAACTGCTTTTAAACCAATGGGCCTCCCTTATGGTGTAAGTCCCAACCCTCCTATGTACATCCATCTTCTCTGTACATAAATACTCGTTCGTGTACATATTCACTTCCTTGTACACAGGTCAAACTTGTAAATAACCAAGTTACGCTCGTTTTAAACGTTCGTTTCACAGACACTTGTTTATATTTCATAAACTCTTGTAAATAAACATCATGCATTGTTTATATTTCCTTCATAAACTCATGTGAATACATATCACACACACACACAGACTTGTTTATACAACTGTCCAATTATAACATAACAATTAGACTAACCAATAGGTTCCCCACAGTTGTAGCCTCCGCTTGGGCTTCATACAAGATAGTTCATCACCAGCATGAGTTTAGCCTCCGCTTGGGCTTCATACAAGATAACTCTCCCCACAGAGTTCAGCCTCCTCTTAGGCTTCATATAAGAAAAACTCATTCATCTGAGTTTAGCCTCCGCTTAGGCTTCATATAAGACAACACTCCCCTGTTGAGTCAGCCTCCTCTTGGGCTTCGTTCAAAAGAACTCCTCATTGAGTTTAGTCTTCTCTTGGGCATCATACAATGAAAGAGATAGGAAATCTCTTAACAGCCTCCTATTGGGCTTCCAATACAAAGAATCACCCACGCTAAGATAGAACCCTGAAAGGATGGTTTCCTGGTGAAATCACTTTCAAAATCCCCAGAGAGTAAAATTTCCCGGTGAAATTGCTCTTAATTCCAAAAGGATGGTTTCTCGGTGAAATCCCTTTTAAACACAAAGCCAGCCATACCCTATAGCTTCCTCTTGAGCTTCATACAAGGACCCTCGATGACCCTCGGAATGCCTCCTCTTGGGCTAACAATACAAGGACCCATGGGCTTCTTAAAAGCATCCCTTTAATCCAATCAATTTCTCCTCGAGATTTAGACATCTATCATCTCTATGGAAGAAGTATCTCATCTATCACATCACATACAGTCAAAAACTTTTCAAACTCTTTTTTTAAACAAAACATCTCTTAATTGTAAGTGGTAACGCTTGTACACTCAAGCAAAACACCCAATACTTACAGTTAAAAGATTCAATCATCTTTTTTTTCAAACATCTTTCTTAAACATGTAAGTGGTAACGCTTGTACACTCAAGCAAAACACCTATAACTTACGACGAAAGATTTTAATCAATTAAACTTTCAAAAATGTATGTGATGAAATAGATTAGATACATTTTTCATTAAGATGACATTTGTCTGTCTCTTACTAACATCCCGTTGCTTTCCACTAGCATAAGTGGGAACTACGATTGCTCTGACTTTCTCAACATCCCTTTGAGAATACGTAGGCACAAGGTCTCATCCTTGCCGAGCAAATTTCTTTCTCCCTCAGACCAAACAAACCATAGATCCCTGTAGATCCGAGCTACAAATGCTCTGATTCCCACTAAGGGATATGTATGCAGAAGATCCACAGATCTTTGCGAGCACAATAATAACAAAACAATAGGATCCCACATAATCTATCATTCTTAAAATCCCAAAGGAGAAACTTTCCCAATCATAGAAATAGCAATTAAAACACACAAACATATCAAACATATTCATATATAAAGCTATAGATAACTATATATATTTAGGGTGCTCCATCTATTCCCTTTATATAACAATCCCCCTTACTCAGAATCTCCCCAATGCGTTGCGTCTAGTTTGCGCTAGTCGTTACGCATACCAATATCAATTGAGGGTATTTCAGCTTTCCCCTTTTTCATAATCATTAAATCATCTTTCTTGTGTTGAAAATAATAAAGCTTGATGCTCGCGGCATCTTTATAAACAAATCAAAAGAGTAAATCGTTTCGAGCCAGAGAATCCGAATTCACGTTCGCATCCTCTAGCGCGTCACCTTTTAACGCGAACAGCTTCGAAGTTACGATCATTGCGAAAAGCATATTCTTGGTGTTCGCGTCGCATCTCTTGTCGGTTGCGTTGCAACTCTCGTTGATCACGTTGTAACTCTTGTACGAGACGTAAAGTCTCAGCTTGGTTTTGTTGCATGGCGTGGAACAACTGATCTTGACGATTCATATGAGCCTGCATAGCCGCGAAATGTGCAGTTGGATCTTCTTGTTGTTGTGCGGCAGGTGCATCAAGAGCAAAACGCCAATTAGCACGGACTCGGACGTCGATTTGATTCGGACAGGGTAACACAACGCCAGGTATTTGACGATGATTAATCATTAATGTAAACCAGCCATCTTGTCGAGGAGATATTATATGGGAATCACGACAATAGATGACATCAAGTAGATTGGCTGGCATCATATATTGTGACAAAGAAAATAGCTCGGCGGAAAGGCCTAAAGCATATGCTAAAGATGTGATGATGCCACCAAAATCGAATGGATTTGTACCTGCTGCGTTCACGCATGTATGAATGTGGTTGAGCAAGAAGGGTGCGGCGTTGACAGCATGACCATTGAGGGCACAGAAAATGAGAAACAACTCATTTTGGTTGACCTTGTGATTATTGGTCCTACCAAAAATGGTGTTAGCAAGTATGCGGTGAAAGTACCTCAATGCGGGATTATGGATGTGGGAAGCATAGAGATCTTGCCAACTTTTCGTGGGTTGACCGGTAAGATCATTCCATAGAGCGAAACCGAGTTGATCCCAATAAAAATCGCCGTCATCGTCGAACGGTTTGTAATGAACGTGCTCACCTCGAGTGAAAAGTAAAAGTTCGGCGACCCTTTCTTGATCAAGAGAATACTCTTGGTTGAACATGCGGAAGTTAGCAGTTCCGGTTGTGTAAGGATCGTCGGTAGGTGTTGTGTAGGAAAAAGAACTAAGAAATTCAAGCACGAGTGGTTCATAGGTTGGACATGGGTTTGTGCAGAGACTGAGTAAACCGGTGTTAGTGAGCATGAAGATGATGCTATCGGTCATTCCTAAGGTTTCCAAACACTCCGAACCTACATATTTTGTAGGAACGACGGAACGGGTATAGAATTTAAGATATTTTGTGCGTTGTTAGCCGTCGTCGCTATCTCGAAATATGATATTGGATAGGTCGGGTGGTGGTCGGTCTGGCTTAACTTGTCGTTGGTTGTTTCGTGGAGCCATGATAAGAGAGAATGGATTGAAGAAGAAAAATGGTAGAATTATGGATTGATGAGAGAAAAGGTATGAGAAATGGATAGAAGGTGTTGTGGAATGAGAGGAAATGAGGATGGGTATTTATAGTGAAGTGAAATTGAAGAGTGATAAATTAAAATAATTAGATGTTGGAAATTGAGAGGGAAAGTTTGAATTGGAATTGATGGTGGGAAATGAAAAGAATATTATTTTTAATGGTATAGTAAATATATGGTTGCATAGGAGTTGAATTGTGGGAAATGGAAAAGTGAAACGGACAACCAAGTAAAGACAAGGAGACCGGATGCAGCACGCGTGAAGATGGGAAGCAGGCGGGGTCTCCAAAATTTGAAAAACAAGTGGCACACGTGAGGCGGGCGTCTCGAAAAAATTGCATGCATGCGAAAGGAGGCGGTCGTCTCAACTTGTGAGGATTGTAGGCGCTCGTCTTCATGCTTGCATTAGGCGGTGGTCGTCTCGGCGAGGAATCATGAAGGCATGGCACGAATAATTGAAAGGAATCTTAATTTGCATGCCTTTTTAGTAATACATGTGACTTAGGCAAAAGAGATTAGGAACAATTTTGTAGACCACATGCATACATATTATATACTTGCATATATATATATATATATATATATATATATATATATATATATATATATATATATATAAATAATTCTAGAATTTTAATTTTAAAAATATATATATAATACTAGAATTTTAATTTAAATAGTATATATAATACTAGTATATAATATTTTATAATTAATATAATAAATATTGGGAAGTATTAGTTCTGTATATTAATAGGAGAATACGATAATTAGAAATAATACTCAATTATAAATATTAACGTGAATTATTTAATTGAGTATAATTTTCGGTACTATGGAGAAATAGTTCAAACGCATCAGATGAAAGGTGCAACCGATAACCGAATAAAATAAAAAATTTAACATGAAATAGAAAAATTTAAAATACGAAAAAGAAAAATAAAAATTAGAAATTAGAATGACTACTCGTTGATTTTCCATGGCCACTTATCAAGCCATCTCACATATCCCTCACCTTTTCTTTTCTTACGTTTGTAGGGCGGTTTATTCTTTCGACATTTTGGTAGTGGTTCTGGATTTATCCTAAGTATAAGTTTTTCAATTTCGGGCTTAGTGATTTCATCCGTCGCCTCATAAGTTAACCTTACCCTCTTACAAGAATTATATCCTTAATTTTATGGTCCTCTAATTTTCGCTTTTTAGGTAAGACTTCAAATGGTGGTGAATTAGTATGGATATTTTTCAATACCGCAACGTACGTTTTAGATTGGGAGTCTACCGGAGTTTCCATAAAAATTTTCGAGAAAGGAATCAGTGGGATGTAGTGATTCGGGATTACAATAGATGCTTCCTTCTCTACCTCTTTTACAACCTCCTCTTCGAACATTGTTGGTGCATTTTTCTCAATCTCCACTATTTTCTCGTCAGAACTTTCCTCAGTCGTAATATCACTCTCTTCAAACTCATCATCACTTTCTAGATTTCCAAGTAGTTTTTCCATAATGGTTGTTTCAACATCCACATCTTCCTCGGGTAGAGGTCGTAGAAGGTTTTGTTTGAGTTGGGAGATTTTAGTCTCTAAGCCAATGGTGTGAGATGCGAGGGATTCAACCATATTGGTTAGTTGGCTAAGGGTTTCATTAGTTTGAAGACTTTGTTTTCGTACTTCTTCATTTTGGATAATTTGTGCTTCATTTTGGATAATTTGTGCCTCTACAAAGTGTTCAATCATAGACTCTAACCTAGAGTTAGTTAGTATCTCATTGGAATCTTCCATTGATGTTCCGAAATTAAAATCTTGCGATTCTTCAGAGTCTTGAAAGTAAGTTAAAGTCTCTTTTTGTGTTTCCCCAAAGCGTTCTATCATCCTACATGATTCATTAAAGTTTTACATTAATATTTCGAGGTCAGATTTATATGGTTCTGGTGATTCTTCAAAATATTGGGTGTGATAATTGTAGGAAGAATTGGGTTGAGGAAAATTTTGGTTGAAATTATAAGTTTCTTGTGGTTCCTCAAAATATGGGGATTGGTAGTTTTGGAGGTAGTTGGGGTCGGAGTAGGTTTGTGAAGCATTAAAGTTTTCCATCAGTATTTCAAGGTCGGATCTATGGGATTCTTGTGGTTCCTCATAATACTGATAATGGGCGTAGGAAAAATTTGGGTCATACATGGTAGTAAAAGGTAAAAGGTGCCTTAGTCTATACGGTGTAACACCAGAGTTACAATATCGACTTAAATAGTCCCCGGCAACGGCGCCAAAAACTTGATCGCGACTTTATCGTCTATTAATCAGCAGACTGCAAGTGCACAATCCTATCGCGTAGTTTTAAAAGATATCGAACCCACAAAGACTATAAATTGATCTATTGTTATCCTAAGTTACGGTATACAGCTAAGGCGAATAATTCTTTAAGATTTTTGGTTAAGGAAAATATAATAAATAAACAGATATTAGTATGTAATTCGTCTAACCTAGGGGGTCTGAATTTCCACTGACGTGTTACTCAAGTTGAATAAAAATCCTATTTCAGCAAACAATATTCATCTAAAAATCCTATCTCAAATTGTCGCTCTGTTGAATCGGATCATGCAATTAAATCCTAACGTATGCTCTCGCTATCCCGCCGAATTTAAAAACACTTTTTGAAAATAAATAAAGTTTAATCTCTTTTAAAACGCTGTCGCAGTCTTTAAAATTAATACCTAGTATCCACTATCTAGTTCTAAACCTCAAACTCTCGCTCTGTTGGTTTCTAACCTTAGTCCAGTTTATTAACCTCAAACTTTCGCTCTGTTGGTTTCTAAACCTTTTAATAAATCAAATTAGATATCTAAGTCAGAAAGAATATTTTTAACAATGTAACATTATGCCAGTTTAATTTTCAGATTCCTTTGGATCGATTAGTTTACATACCAATATCAAAAAGACTTAGCCAGACATATTAATTAATTCAGACATGCATAAATAATACGATTCGATATATTTAAACATTTCCGAAATCAAATAAATAATATCAGGCAACAATAAATTAAATTAAATAAAATAATTAAATTAAACCTGAAATTAAGAATGCTGGAAATAATCTTGTTCTTCGAAATAAACGAGCATCCACCACAGGTCGGTTGGATCTGCTCGGAGACTTCTTGAATTCGAAAGAAGAAAATAAACAAGGAATAAAAAGCACTAGATCTAACGTAAGGTTAGATCATTGAAAACTGGAATAAAATCTAAACAACGAAACTGAAAGGAAAATAAATTCAAAGTACAAACTGAAATAAAATTTGCGAAATAAGAAATAACGGTTGTTCGGTAAGAATGCCGACCCTCATTCTGAAACTTGAACTTGTATTTATAGATCACTTTGGTAACTTCCCATTCCTTCCACTTCGTATGCAAGCAAACGTGGAGAAAATATGGCCTGGAGAGTCGGAGGCGGACGCCTCAAGAATAGGTCCAATGTGAGACGTGCTCTCACAAACTACGTGGAAAATGGTGGGCCCCACTTTGCTAAGGAGGCGCGCGCCTCCAATGGAAGTGTGAGGTCGAGACGGCCGCCTCAGCCACGTGGCAGCTGGCGTGCTGGGCTTGGTCTGGTGGGCCACGCATGTTGTGGGCTTAGTCTCTTGGCTTGCTATAATTGTTTTCTCCTTCATAACCCATCATATTTGCTATATCACCCCCTTTGCTTCATTTCTTTTGCTTTTTAATCCGATTTTCCTCGATTTTACTTCTTTGCTCGATTTATCTTTATTTAATACAAATACCTGAAACAAAAGAAATACCAACATAATACAGAAATAAAGTAATATAATTAAATAAAAATAGTAACATTGTCTATGAAAATTACGTCAAATATGTTATATAAATTCGTGTTATCAAACTCCCCTATACTTAAACCTTTGCTTGTCCTCAAGCAAAAAGTAAAAATGAAAAATCACTTGAGCATATGTCAAACGCAGATATATAACACAATTCAATTTGTACTTGGTTGCAATTCACTTCTTTGTTGGATAACTCGAGTTTAGACTTTGACACCAAAATTACCGTAATAACACTCAAAAACTTGATCGCGACTTTATCGTCTATTAATCGTGATGATTGCAGTCCTATCGCGTAGTTTTAAAGATATCGAACCCACGAGACTATAAATCGATCTATTGTTATCCTAAGTTCGTTATCTGCTAAAGCGAATAATTCTTTAAGATTTTGGTTAGGAAACTATAATAAATAAGCAGATATCAATGTAATTTCTAACCTAAGGATCCAATTTCCGACTTATTACTCAAGTTGATAAAATCCTATTTCAAACAATATTCATCTAAAATCCTATCTCAAACTTTCGCTCGTTGAATCGGATCATGCAATTAAATCCTAACGTATGCTCTCGCTATCCATGAATTTAAAACACTTTTGAAAATAAATAAAGTTTAATCTCTTTTAAAACGTGTGATCTATAAAATTAATACCTAGTATCCATTATCGGTTCTAAACCTCAAACTCTCGCTCTGTTGGTTTCTAACCTTAGTCCGTTTATTAACCTCAAAATTTCGCCTCGTTGGTTTCTAAACCTTTTAATAAATTAAATTAGATATCTAAGTCAGAAAGAATATTTTTAACAACGTAACATTATGCCAGTTTATTTTGGATTCCTTTGGATCGATTAATTTACATACCAATATCAGAACGATTTAGCCAGACATATTAATTAATTCAGACATGCATAAATAATATGGTTTAATATATTTAAACATTTCCGAAATCAAATAAATAATATCAGACAATAATAAATTAAATAAAACAAAATAATTAAATTAAACCTGAAAATGACAATAACTGGAAATAATCTTGTTCTTCGGAGACTTCTTGAATTCGAAAGAAGAAAATATACAAGGAATAAAAAGCACTAGATCTAACATAAGGTTAGATCAGTGGAAATAAAATCTAAACAAAGAAAACTGAAATGGAAAATAAATTCAAAGTACAAACTAAAATAAAATTGCGAAATAAGAAATAACGGTTGTTCGGTAAAAATGCCGACCCTGATTCTGAAACTTGAACTTGTATTTATAGATCACTTTGGTAACTTCCCATTCCTCAACTTCGTATGCAAGATGTGAACGTGGAGAGAAAATACTGCCTAAAAAGGAGGAGGCGGACGCCTCCACGTGGAGGAAAGTAAGTGAGACGTGCGTCTCAACTGCATGGGAAAATGGTGGGCCCCTCTTTGCTAAGGAGGCGGGCGCCTCCAAGGGAAGTGCTAGGTTGAGACGGCCGCCTCAGCCACGTGGTAGCTGGCTTACGTGCTGGACTTGGTCTGGTGGGCCACGCATGTTGTGGGCTTAGTCTCTTGGCTTGGTATAATTGTTTTTCTTCTTCTTAACCCCTGATTTTTGGTATATCACCCCTTTGTTTCATTTCTTTTTCTTTTTAATCCGATTTTCCTCGATTTTACTTCTTTGCTCGATTTATCTTTATTTAATACAAATACCTGAAACATAGAAAATACCAACGTAATACAGAAATAAAGTAATATAATTAAATAAAAATAGTAACATTGTCTATGAAAATTACGTCAAATATGTTACATAAACTGACATAATGTTACGTTGTTAAAAATATTCTTTCTGACTTAGATATCTAATTTAATTTATTAAAAGGTTTAGAAACCAATAGAGCGAAAGTTTGAGGTTAATAAACTGGACTAAGGTTAGAAACCAACAGAGCGAGAGTTTGAGGTTTAGAACCAGATAGTGGATACTAGGTATTAATTTTAAAGACTGCGACAGCGTTTTAAAAGAGATTAAACTTTATTTATTTTCAAAAAGTGTTTTTAAATTCAGGATAGCGAGAGCATACGTTAGGATTTAATTGCATGATCCGATTCAACAGAGAAAGTTTGAGATAGGATTTTAGATGAATATTGTTTGTGAAATAGGATTTTATCAACTTGAGTAATAAGTCGGTGGAAATTCGGATCCCTTAGGTTAGAAATTACATCGATATCGCTTATTTATTATATTTTCCTTAACCAAAAATCTTAAAGAATTATTCAGATAACGTAACTTAGGATAACAATAGATCGATTTATAGTCTTTGTGGGTTCGATATCTTTAAAACTACGCGATAGGGCTGTGCACTTGGATTAATAGACGATAAAGTCGCTATCAAGTTTTTGGCGCCGTTGCCGGGGGGACTATTTAAGTCGATATTGTAACTCTGGTGTTACATCGTATAGACTAAGGCACCTTTTACCTTTTTACTACCATGTATGACCCAAATTTTTCCTACGCCCATTATCAGTATTATTAGGAACCACAAGAATCCCATAGATCCGACCCTGAAATACTGATGGAAAACTTTAATGCTTCACAAACCTATTCCTACCCAAACTACCTCCAAAACTACCAATCCCCATATTTTGAGGAACCACAAGAAACTTATAATTTCAACCAAACTTTTCCTCAACCCAATTCTTCCTACAATTATCACACCCAATATTTTGAAGAATCACCAAAACCATATAAATCTGATCTCGAAATATTAATGGAAGATTTTAATGAATCATGTAGGATGATAGAACGCTTTAGGGAAACACAAAAAGAGACTTTAACTTACTTTCAAGACTCTGAAGAATCGCAAGATTTTAATTTTGAAACATCAATGGAGGATTCTGATGAGATAATAACTAACTCTAGGTTAGAGTCTATGATTGAGCACTTTGTAGAGGCACAAATTATCCAAAATGAAGAAGTAGGAAAACAAAGTCTTCAAACTAATGAAACCCTTAGCCAACTAACCAATATGGTTGAATCCCTCGCGTCTCACAGTATGGCGTTAGAGACTCAAATCTCCCAACTTGAACAAAACCTTCTAGGACCTCTACCTGAGGAAGATGTGGATGTTGAAACAACCATTATGGAAAAACTACTTGGAAATCTAGAAAGCGATGATGAGTTTGAAGAGAGTGATATTGCGACCGAGGAAAGTTCTGATGAAAAAATAGTGGAGATTGAGAAAAATGAACCAACAATGTTCGAAGAGGAGGTCGTAAAAGAGGTAGAGAAGGAAGCATCTATTGTAATCCCGAATCACTACATCCCACTGATTCCCTTCCCGAAAATGTTTATGGAAACTCCGGTAGACTCCCAATCTAAAACGTACGTTGCGGTATTGAAAAATATCCATACTAATTCACCACCATTTGAAGTCTTACCTAAAAAGTGAAAATTAGAGGACCATAAAATTAGGGATATAATTACTGTTAAGAGAGTAAGGTTAACTTATGAGGCGATGGACGAAACCACTAAGCCAAAAATTGAAAAACTTATACTTAGGATAAATCCAGGACCGCCACCTAAATTTCGAAAGAATAAACCGCCCTACAAACGTAAGAAAAGAAAAGGTGAGGGATATGTGAGATGGCTTGATAAGTGGCCATGAAAAACCAACGAGTAGTCATTCTAGTTTCTAATTTTAAATTTTCTTTTTCGTATTTTCAATTTTTTTTCTATTTTATGTTAAATTTTAAATTTTATTCGGTTATCGGTTGCACCCTTTCATCTGATGTGTTTGAACTACTTCCCCGAAATACCGATAATTATATTCAATTAAATAATCTACATTAATATTTATATAATAATTGAATATTCTAATTATCGTATTCGTCTATTAATATACAAAATTAATACTTCCCAATATTTATTATATTAATTATAAAATATTATATACTAGTATTATATATACTATTTAAATTAAAATTCTAGTATTATATATATATATATATATATATATATATATATATATATATATATAAAATTAAAATTCTAGAATTATTTATAATATGTATATATGCAAGTATATAATATGTATGCATGTGGTCTACAAAATTGTTCCTTATCTCTTTTGCCTAAGTCACATGTATTACTAAAAAGGCATGCAAATTAAGATTCCCTGCTTTTCAATTATTCGTGCCATGCCTTCATGATTCCCAGCTCGAGTGACCACCCTTCTCCTTTCTGATTTCTCCTAGTTCTATCACATTGAGGACAATGCTTATTTTAAGTTTGGGGGAGTCAGAACATTTCTTTGTTCGTTATTATTTTCTTTGCTCTATTTAGTATTTCCTTTTTGTTTGTTTTCCTATGTATTGCAAAATTTCAATTCAATAAAATACATGTTTATGTAATTTTAATCTTTTATGTTTAAATTTCGTGCTTATTCGAATTCCTCCTTTTTCTTGAGCCATAACGACAAATTTTAACAAAAATTAAAACGCATTTATTAACACACACTCAAATAATACTAAGGTTGCTTATTTTTAATTAGGAATTCGAGCGCGACTTAGCAAAATTGTTATCGTCCTAACACTTTAAAACCCCCAACGTGTTAGATTGATTTAAGTACTTATTATACCAACACCTTAAGACTTAGTTTTAAAGTAATCCCGAGTAGTTTATTAAGCAGTCGGCACCGCCTTAAACGACAAACTACGTGGAGAATCGATGAATATAAGTGATTGATCAAGATTTTTAAAGAAAATTTTTATTAGAAGATGCACTTATTAAGTTAGATGGTCCTTACGAGATCATTTAATTCAACGATGCGAAACTATAAAATATTTATGCAAACATCCATTATGAATTGGTTCTGGTCCAGTCTTTGAACTTGGTAGGCGATGACAATCCGATCCCCCGCAATTTGTAATTGGATAAAGGAGTACCAAATATAATTACCAGGACTCCTAGCTGGATTATAAAGATCAAAGTCACTAACCGATTACTCCACTATGTGCGCGGAAGGTAAAGGGCTTAATGTGATTGCGCAAGAATGAAAACGGGTGAAACAAAACGAAAGTATTAGGTCGATCTATAATTCATGACTTAAATTGGTCTGCAAAAATGGGGTTATCTAGCGTTATTACGGTAATTTTGGTGTCGAAGTCTAAACTCGAGTTATCCAACAAAGAAGTGAATTGCAACCTAGTACAAATTGAATTGTGTTATATAATTGCGTTTGACATATGCTCAAGTGATTTTTCATTTTTACTTTTTGCTTGAGGACAAGCAAAGGTTTAAGTATAGGGGAGTTTGATAACACGAATTTATATAACATATTTGACGTAATTTTCATAGACAATGTTACTATTTTTATTTAATTATATTACTTTATTTCTGTATTACGTTGTTATTTCTTTTGTTTCAGGTATTTGTATTAAATAAAGATAAATCGAGCAAATAAGTAAAATCGAGGAAAAATCGGATTAAAAAGCAAAAGAAATGAAGCAAAGGGGTGATATACCAAAAATGAGGTGTTAAGAAGAAGAAAACAATTACACATAGCAAAGACTAAGCCCAAAGCAAGCAGGCCCAGACCAAGCCAGCACGCACGCCAGCTGCCACGTGGCTGAGGCGGCCGTCTCGACCTCACACTTCCATTGGAGGCGCCCGCCTCCTTAGCAAAGTGGGGCCCACCATTTTCCACGTAGTTTGTGAGACGCACGTCTCACATTGGAACTATTCTTGAGGCGTCCGCCTCCGACTCTCCAGGCCATATTTTCTCCACGTTTGCTTGCATACGAAGTGGAAGGAATGGGAAGTTACCAAAGTGATCTATAAATACAAGTTCAAGTTTCAGAATGAGGGTCGGCATTCTTACCGAACAACCGTTATTTCTTATTTCGCAAATTTTATTTCAGTTTGTACTTTGAATTTATTTTCCTTTCAGTTTCGTTGTTTAGATTTTATTCCAGTTTTCACTGATCTAACCTTACGTTAGATCTAGTGCTTTTTATTCCTTGTTTATTTTCTTCTTTCGAATTCAAGAAGTCTCCGAGCAGATCCAACCGACCTGTGGTGGATGCTCGTTTATTTCGAAGAACAAGATTATTTCCAGCATTCTTAATTTCAGGTTTAATTTAATTATTTTATTTAATTTAATTTATTGTTGCCTGATATTATTTATTTGATTTCGGAAATGTTTAAATATATCGAATCGTATTATTTATGCATGTCTGAATTAATTAATATGTCTGGCTAAGTCTTTTTG
This sequence comes from Vicia sativa, assembly GCA_021764765.1. NCBI lineage: Eukaryota > Viridiplantae > Streptophyta > Magnoliopsida > Fabales > Fabaceae > Vicia > Vicia sativa. The sequence goes on from CM038795.1 coordinate 93,215,515, forward strand.
ATATTGGTATGTAAACTAATCGATCCAAAGGAATCTGAAAATTAAACTGGCATAATGTTACATTGTTAAAAATATTCTTTCTGACTTAGATATCTAATTTGATTTATTAAAAGGTTTAGAAACCAACAGAGCGAAAGTTTGAGGTTAATAAACTGGACTAAGGTTAGAAACCAACAGAGCGAGAGTTTGAGGTTTAGAACTAGATAGTGGATACTAGGTATTAATTTTAAAGACTGCGACAGCGTTTTAAAAGAGATTAAACTTTATTTATTTTCAAAAAGTGTTTTTAAATTCGGCGGGATAGCGAGAGCATACGTTAGGATTTAATTGCATGATCCGATTCAACAGAGCGACAATTTGAGATAGGATTTTTAGATGAATATTGTTTGCTGAAATAGGATTTTTATTCAACTTGAGTAACACGTCAGTGGAAATTCAGATCCCCTAGGTTAGACGAATTACATACTAATATCTGTTTATTTATTATATTTTCCTTAACCAAAAATCTTAAAGAATTATTCGCCTTAGCTTTATACCGTAACTTAGGATAACAATAGATCGATTTATAGTCTCTGTGGGTTCGATATCTTTTAAAACTACGCGATCGGACTGTGCACTTGCAGTCTGCTGATTAATAGACGATAAAGTCGCGATCATAATGCATGTAAGAATGCAATGTGATGCGATACATGTTGATGTTATGCGCAAAATCACATGCAAAGTTAAACAGACAATTGTTTAAAAGGACGGTCGGACATGGTTTCGACGTCTACCCAATAATTCCCCAAACAAGGTTGGTTCTAGTGTTTTTATGCTAAATGCTTCTCGGAGTCTCATATCCCCTTTTTAGAAATATTATCATCACGCGAGCGGCCTACATGGGGATAATATTACCAAAAGTATACTCCAAGAAACGGCTCTTAAAGGGATACTCAAAAACCTTTGAGCGGTCGGTTTTGTTTTGGACATCCTAATACTTAGAGTTATTGGCCATTTGTCCAAGAATTATTATCCCGCGCTAGCGTGCGGTGCAATAACTCCCTTAAAAAGACCAACTCTAAGTTGTGGTCTTCGCGTCGATCCAAAAGACACGGATGTCTAGTGGACCTAAGTTACTCAACCACTCTAAGCTTATGTTTCCTAGAAGCCTGGGTATTGGGCTTATTTATGAATCATAACCAACAAATTCCCCAATATCAAAATACATCACAGGATAGTAAATACATATCAAAGCAAAAACAAACACACAAGCGAATAACTAAATTAGGGTTAACTCACTTTAAAAATTATCCCCAGTGAAGTCGCCAACTGAAGCAACTCGATTTTCAAAAATCTTTTAAATTTCCGAAAACAGTGAAATCGCCACCTAATTTTATTTGTTCTGAAAAGAACGGGAAAATATAGATAAAACCCTAAACAAGCAGATAAGGCGGTCTACGTGACCAAAAAGTGGGATCGGGAGTCGGTTATGTAAGGGGAAGGTATTAGCACCCCTTACATCCATCGTACTCGATGGGACCCATTTAATTCTACGCGTTTGTGTGTGTGTTTATTGTTAAGTTATGAATACCAAAAGAAACAGAATTTGTTTATTTATATTTTGAGTTTGGCACGGTTTCAGAACCGTGTGCCTACATATTCCCTTGTGCAATGGAAAAGTCAAAAATCTGTAGTTTCTCTCGAAAAGGTTTTAAGTTTGTTGTATTGATTTTACAAGAAAAATTATGCATTAGACATTTCGAATGCATGAACTTGGACTTGTTTAGTTTGTTCGAAAATCTTTAAGTCCACGTTCGTGTTTGAAATGACTATTGCATTCTCTTTATCGGAAAAGAGTTTGATGATCGCATATGAGCGAGAAAAAAGCTTTGAGTGAGTTGGATTGATTTTTATGCGGGTGAAAAGTACTGAACAATAGGACTAGCAACCTACGATTCAAATACTAGAAACAGGATGAGCTCAATGTTCAATGAGTCGTCTATCATCCCAAAAATTTTTTCTTATGAAAGAGTAAAGTGAAACAAGGTTTACGTTATTAAGAATCTTTAAGCAATTAGACTAGCATCCAACGACTTAAAGATTCGAAGTTCATTTTTTGCAAGTATTTAAACAATTAGACTAGCATCCAACGACTTAAACACTTGAGTTTTCTTATGAAAGAATTTTGAAAATGCACTCGACGTTGGATCGAGGTTTGTAATTTAATTATGAAAGTGTTTTGAAATACGTGCTGAGATGAAGCATGGAGTCGGGTTATGGTTAATCAAGTATGTGGACTTGATTAACCTCGTGAGGATAGGTGCTCCTATCCCTAACCATGAGACCCTGGTGCATGGTGATTGGTGTATAGACCAATGTTATTTTCGGGTTATGATTGATTAAAGCAACAAGGGCTTTAATCAACCTCGTGAGGATGGCCATGCCCATCCCCAACTATGAGACCCTTTAGGAAATCGGCATATGAGCCAATCAGGATGAAATCGAATTGATTTTTATTTTAATTGTGCAAAGTGTACAATAGTGAATAAATGCTGAATGAGTAAATAAACAGACAAAATATCATACAGTACAATCGGAACTTTAAATAATTATTAGAAACGATCTTTCCTATTTGATAAGAAGTCGACTAATAGTTTAATCGATAAGTTATCAAATAATAACTATCAGAACTAATCATTATTTAATACATCGCACTAAATAAAATATTATTTACATAAAAATAAAATAATTGAAAAAGAGTAAAGGTTTAGAGATAGACTGAATGACGCGGGTTTGAGCGGTGCAAAAAGAAAACCAGAGATAGATACTCCTGGGCCCAAATAAAGTGCCCAACGAGCCTTCAGAAAACTTCGGATGAAGCGCGATGCGTCATTGATCACGGAAGTAGTGGCAATACGGGTATGTCGATGTCGAATACAGAAGAAACAAAGAAAAATGCTAAAAATTTCCTATTAAATAAAAAAATGTCTAACTTAACACTATTATTATTTGGTATATTTTTTCTTTGGGGTATACTAAGTATTTTATGATTTAAGTATAATAATAATTATTATTATTGGTTAAGAAAATAATAGTTGTTATTACTAATAATAATAATAGTAAATAATAATAATAGTAAATAAAAGTAATAATAGTAAATAATAGTTAAAAATTGGTAATAATAATAAATATTAGTAATAATATAATATTAGTAATAATAATGATATAATAGTAGTAATAATAATATTAGTAATAATATAATAGTAATAATAATATTTACTAATTATAATAATAACACTAATCCTAATAATTAACAAAATTAAAATTAAAAGCAAGAAAGAAAAAACAGAACATTCACGATGCTCTCTTCCTCACGATGACGCTGAAATCCCAAACCCAAACCCTTCTCTCATCTCTCTCGTTCTCGATGCTTTGCCCAGAACAGATTTCTCTCTCGCGACCTCACGGTCTCTCATCGGTCTCTCTCACTTTCTGGAAACTGAAAGGGCCGCGATTTCGTACCCATCCTCTTTCTCGAACACTCTCTGATGGAACCCTAACCCTTGATTCGGTGATGTTCGACCTATTTCTTGCATTTTTTGGGATTTTCTAACGATTCTAATACCTGGTGGTGTTGCCTTTGCAGATGTTGGCCGGAAAAGGTTGATCGTGAAGAGGGTGAACGAAACCCTAGGGTCTCGATTTAGTCTCTCCAACGGTTTCGGGTGAGATTATTCCGATTGAACTTCTTTTCCTCTCTTCTCTGTACCAGAAGTCGGTTTCTGAAACTGCCTTGTTTTTCTGAAGGGTTGTGTTGGGAAAATGATGAATAGGGGTTAACTTCTTGATTGTTTTTGTGTTGGTCGATGCTTTTGCTTTTGGCTTTTTGATGGTTATTTTTTCAGAACACGTTTTTACTGGTATGGCTTTTTGGTTGTTTCTTGTAGAACAGATGTTATCCTCTTAGTCTTGGTTTTAGGAGGTTGGCTATATTTTTATTGGTTTCTGAATTTTTTGGTTAAGAACACATGAATGCTACCTCTTGGTCTTTGTATTGTGTATCTCAGAACAAATTCCTTTGCTGGCTTTTTGAATACTTGTTCTGTTCTTCTGATATCTCTTTTTGCTGGTTTCTTGGACTGATACACACTTGAGTATATTCCTGTTTTTTTTCCTCTTTTACCTTGCTTACCTGGTCTTTAGAACAAGGACAGATGCTAACCTTTGATCTGAATAGAACCTCTCTTGATGCTTGCTCAAAATTGGCTTTTTATCAATTCATTGCAATTTATCTGTCTCTCCTTGGAAACATGAGTTGTGACATCTGTAGTTACTTGTAATCAATGTCAATTTTCCTCTTTTGGCTAGCTTCCTGCTATGCTTCTGCTATTTTGCTTTTCCTTTATACATTATACAGGATGTTTGCATTTATTGGCTGTCTTGGGTGAAAACTTCTCACCTTGTGCTGATAACCATGTAATTGGGTAAAAGAAAAAATCTCTCTCTTGCTGCCTGTTTCTGTCTGCTGATATGTGTTACATGCTGCCTGTGTTGAATTTATCTTGGGCTGAATTTTGAATAACTTTGGTAAGCTGTTGGGCTGATTGATTCTTGGAAAATGATGTTTTCTCTGATTTCCATTTTACACCTCCTTTGTGAACCAACAACGAAAGTTGCTGTGATTTGCAATGCAGGTAACGGTAACGGCCGATGAAGGAAATTCGATTCCGAGGCTTTTGAAACAATTAACCTTACAAACCTGATTCCTTAACACAACCCTCGTGATGAGTCTGCAAAAAAACATAATTCTTGTTTTCATACGAAAATTGCTTTGTTACTACTAACTATGTTTCTTTTTGTTGTTTCAGATGACAAACGGATAACACGGCATGAAAGTGAAGAGGAATGCCCGGATGAAGAGAAATTTGGAGGAAGTCAGAAGCTTATGGCATTAGGATACAATTAGGACTTTTTGTACTTGTAAAACAAAAATTAGAATACTTTGTAATACCGAACAAGAGTTCCGAATTTAAATTAATTCCAATTCTTCTTGCAAAATTTGTATTCTTTGTAAAACTTAAATATTTTGTAATATCTAACTTGATATAAAAATATTCAAATTTGAATTACAAATCCGGTTTCTTCTTGTTATGAACGAAATTTTTCGTAACATTTCCCCGCTATAAACAAAAATCGATGTCCAAGAGCATCCTTCGTTTGGCTTAAACTCCACAAAACACACAGTATTCTTCTCTCTTTTTTTAAAATTAAAATTCAAGAAAATACATGATTCATATTTCTTGAATTAAAAATTCCAAAAAAGTGAACAAATTCTTTCGGGCAAATAATTCCCAACCAGATCTTTTTGAACTAAATAGCCCAAAGCCTCTTGAATGACAGCTCGAACAAAAATCAAATCTTTCCTTCGAAACCAAAAAATGGACGGATAAAACAATGGGGAAATTTTTGGGGTGCGACAGTAGGCATTACTGGTTTCTACAGAAGAGTCCTTTGCAACCTTCTATTTCTCAATAAAGAGAATATTCAGAGGATCCTTACTAAGCTCTTCTTGGAAGACTTCCAGGTTTTTCCTAGCTTCAATCTCAACTTGCTGAATGTTGTTAAATCCTTTCTTATTAATCTCTTTGAGCATAGCCTTCAATCTCCTCATTTTGCAAAAAACTTAATACATAGCAGTGCCTTGACACGGTCTATTCCAATTATCCAGAAGCAGATCCTCAAACCCTAGATAATTCTGCCACATTCTAAACTATCTAAAAGGCTTATTCCCACTAGCTATAATAGGTTCCATGGTGAGGATGGCTGGAGAGTGGTCCAACTTGCCTTCAAGAGGGTAGTGGGCTACTGCATTAGGGAAAATAGTCAGCCAACTTTGATTAGCCAAAACCCTGTCAATCTTCGAGCAAATTCTATCATCCCCTTACTGTTTATTATTCCAAGTGTAATAGCTCCCTGTGTACTTAACATCCTCAAGCTGACAATCCCGAACACAATGAAAGAAATTATTGTTATTAGGATATCTAGCTTTCTTTCCAATTCTGTCCTCCTTTGTTAGAATATCATTGAAATCCCCCATTACTATCCAAGGGTTATTACTCTGCACATTTCTCATGTCCTTCCAAAGCTCCAATCGCCCTTTCTCATCATTGAAGCCATACACAAATGTCATAAGACTCTCCCATTGCTGATGGCAATGCTTCACCTTAAGATGCATCATTTGACTTGTACAGTTCAGAATATCAACCACATATGTTTTCGGATTCCACCCTTAAGCAATGCGACCTCCAGCATGGCTAGAAATATTGGAGGAGAAACACCACCCATTAAAGATATTTTGGTAAAGCTTGCCAAGGCCATGAGCCTTGACTCTTGTCTCAAGGAGCCACATCATATCCACCATGTTACTAAGGAGCATTTGTTTAATCTCCTTCTGTTTCATGTGGTTATTTGCTCCCTGATGTTCCACACCACAATTCTATCCATTACCAACAGGGGCTACTCCCACCCCTCCTCTATTATCACTTTCACTTCTAGCCACCACCCCTTCTTTTGAAGGTTCACCCTCTTCAAAGTTGAGCAGGATTTGAAAGGAGTTTTGCACAGCAGTATCCTCTTGAACACTCTTTCTATTTTGTCGAGTCCCTTTGCTTACCACTTGAAACCCATCTCTCTCTTGTGGACCTTGTATCTCTTTTGGCACATCTTTCTTTTTTGCAACCCATTGTGATTTCTGAGGAAATTTTCTCCTACAATCCTCCGCACGATGCCCCATACCTTTGTAGTGACCACATTTATCTGGCCTTCATTCGTATCCTATTTTAATCTCAACCTCGCATTCCATCTCATCCACAAACTGCACAATCTCTAGAAGCTCTTTCTCAGTTGAGACTTCTAACAAAACTCTTGGGTAATGCAATCTCTCCCTCATCTTAGTTTCTCTGTCCACCCTAATCGGAGTTCCTACCTGCCCAATAATCTTGAACAACGCCTTTTCCCCCCAATACTTAATATCGAGATCTTCTAGCCCCACCCAAATAGGAATGGAATAAATGTCTTCTTTCTTGAAGTTTGTCTGTTGGTCCCATGGCTTCATGATCAAAGGCTTTTTGTCAAAGAAGATGTAGCCATCCTTATGCACCGCATCTCTTTCAGCAATAGTTTCAAATCTGACTATGAATACTCCATGTGCAATTGAACCAACTTTATCAACTCCTTTTGTTTTCCATATTCTCCTCACAAATCCTTCAATCACCGACACAAGAGGGTTGACACCTAACACATAACACACAATAGCAGAATTCCAGTATGCAACTTCCTCTTCAATATCCTCCAGTTCAATTTTCACCTGAGCCTTCATTGGGTTTTGATCAGTTTCATCAAATTTTTGACTCAGATTCAGTGTTGCCAATTACAGAATTGGCGTAGTGAGATTCTTACCCTTTCCTATAGGACCACGTTCCTCATGAGCCTCGTAGCAGTCATGCTTCCCTTCCATGCTCCTTGGTGTTTCCACATTCAACTCTTCATTGTCTTCACTATCTTTAGCAAAATCAATTGGTTCAACTCCAAGAACAGCCTCCATAGATCTAGTTTTCTTACCCTCCACTGATGATGATGGTCTATTGCGTTTCTTCAATTTTGATCGGGAACGTGTTGATTTCTTTGCCATCGCACCAATCGGAAAATCCCAATTGCAAAACCCTCCACTGCGAAATTTCCTCCCAGAAGGGTCCCTGAATTGAAATTCAGGACTTTAAACCACTTATAGATGGAAACTCCGCCCTTCAAAATCAAGAAAACCACCGCTAACCGCCGACACCACCGTATCGAAAATTCTCCGAATTTTCACCAGAAAACGCTCGCAAGAGAGAGAAAACTTTTGTCCTTACCTTTGTATTTACTATAATAAAATAATTATATAACGATCAATTACATAATAAATATGTTATAAATCTATTTATTATTATTATTGCTTTTATTAAAAACTTCAAACATTTATATAATTGCAATAAAATATTAATGGTATAACTATTAATTTTTAATGATACACAAAATTTTCTTAAATATTTTTTAATTAATATTAATAATATAAATAAAGTTAAATACAAAATAAAACAAAATATATATTTGTATAAAAAATTATTGAATAAATATATTACTAAAATACATTTATTATTTTTTTTCCTAACTTCTTATATCTCTCAATCTTATCTTACAAATGTTTAATTAATTTGAATTACTTCCAATTAATATTATTTTTAATTTTTGTCACTGCCAATTAATATTAGTAATGATTTTTATAACTTTAATTACTATTTAACTTTATATTAAAAAGTGATATATGAAAGTATTTTTTTGTAACTGTAAAAATTAATGATAATGTATAATATTAGTTTTATTTATTAAAATTTAACTAATACATAATTTCTAGAGACATAAATATGTAAATAATTCTAAATTAAATAAAATAGATATTAAATAAAATAATAATAATATTTTAAAATTGTATTTGAATAAAGTCTTCACATCTATTTAATATAAATTCAAGGTTGTGATGATGACAATCCTAGCCACAATCCTACCTATGTGTTGATGTGTTATCTTATTAGCAGTTTAGTTTTTGTCCAACCCTAATTCTATTTTCTCTTATTTTTATCCATCAATTTTACAAATTTCTTTGTTTAAGAAAAAAACTTACTTATTTAAATATAAAAATAAACCATAATAAATCTTCTAATAACCTAAAAATAAAACAACAATATAAAACACTTTTTGTATTTTTATTTCACATTAAAAACTTACTATAATTGTAAACATAATCTAAATCACCTACAAAATAATTTTATATACAAATAAAATTAAATATCAACTATTATAAAAAAAACATAATTTAATTTCTAATATATCCGTGCACAGCACAAGTTAATATAGCTATACACTGCATTGATTACTCACTCTATATTTTGTCGTCTTACATTTACTATCGTTTTGCAAGTGAAGTTAGATCAATACCAATTGTGAATGATGATGATTCATTACTTTATATATAGTTTGTGCTGATATTACTGCACTGGCTAAAACTGAAGTGTATGCTGGGATAAGTCTGGATAGATGTTTCATGATCATCGATTGACATGCGTGATGATTGACCAACAATTACTTCCAGTATATTCCAGGTCCGATACACTGGGCTTGGTGATGGAACATTTGGCTAATTCTGGTACAATCTTTGTCTTTGATTTCCTTTATCAAAGCTTTGGTAATTCTTCAAGTACCTTTTTTTCCTGAGCAATATATGTATTAATGCTTGTGTTATTATCACGATTAAAATACCGATGTTGAAGAACTTTTGGTGGTGGGAAAATGTATGCTTTGGTGAAGTTACGATTAATTGTTCAAAAAGAAAACAGTAACCGCATACTACTAGGTATTAACCCTAAAATAAATTAAAATGTTTCTTTAACGACACATTCTAAAAGGAAAAGTTGACTGAAAATTAGTGACTAAAAAAAGTGTTACCTCAATGTGTACAACAATTACTGATATAAGTGCAATCATGTTGTTTAAAAGATGAAGAATAACTTCTTTTCATTGAAGAGGCATGGTTTTTTTTTTTTCTTCTCAAATGAACTTTTTAAATAATTTATTTTCCTTGAACTTAAGAAAATATATTTTCTATGAAGAAAACATTCAACAAAAATTGATTGCAATTATATCCGACAAGTTTGATTTCTCTAATACAAAATTAGCACAAAGAGGTAAAGGAAATGTAATTTAAAGGAAATGGTTAGAAAATGGTATAGATCCATATTTTAAAGAAATGTAATTTTACAACTTGATTATATAATTTTATCTCCGGCACTTACAAAACAAACATATGAAATTAATTTTAAAACTTATGAAAATGTTAAAACTACATATCAAAATGAAATGTTTAAAGATATTCCAAAAAACTTATGAAATTAATTTTAAAATTATTATAATAATAATTATTACCTTTTCATCAAACCCTTATACTCATCTTAATCAAAGAAATTACGGTCGGTTGAGATGTAGGTTGAACATCATAGAGCATATCGTAGAAATATAATACAATATTAATGACTTTCGCCAATCAAACTTGTAATGATAGTCGATGAACCAAATTCCGTTCATTTGCTCATGGATCTGTTGGAGAAAAAATAACAAGAGGTTAAATAGGAAAAAATATATTGGGAAAATATATATTGGGAAAATATAGACGAAATAACTACCAAAATAAAATAGATGAACTGAAAGATAATCGGGGAGAATGAAATCGCCTCTATTTAGAAAAGCGGCGCCGATCCTTGCTACTAGGGTTTCAGTGAATACAATTATAAATTTATATGAAGTTCTATGGATAAAATGTATGGGTTGGGCCGGTCCAATGTGTTTTGAGGCCTAAATAGAATTATTCAATGTCATACTTTTAAAATTGATAATATTTAATTCAATTTATTTTTAAAATTAATATTTTATTTTAGTGTAATTTTTAAATTATTGATATAACTTTTTTATATTGCATTATCTTAGAAAATTTAACCATTGTTTAAGGAGATGAAACCGGTAGTTAATGTATATACAGAATGCCTTTTCCAAGTTTACACTACAAATGTCTATTATTTGTAATTAACATGTTAAGAAAATAAAGTCTTACAAAACACTATCAAGAACTTCCCTGTCACACTCACAATGATAACTCAAATAAAATAAAATAATGTAAATTTTCCTTTCTCATTTATTTCCTTTTATTATATGCAAATTTTACCCGCAAAACTAGACATTAATAATGTTGGTATCTACAATCTACTACCAAATCTACCCAGCTAAACTAGAGGAAGGGAGGAAGAGGAAGACCAAAAAATCCTTCACCAATGACAATCACATTGACAAGCTCAATAATCCCCAAAATCTGGTAAATACCATTTCAATAGAACATTCTTCTACACATCTACTATTAAAAAATGGTAATTAAGTTTTCCTTTTCTGATTTTAGTGTGACTAGAAATTAAGAAATCAAATTGTCATTATTAGATCCTTTTCATAGTTAGAAAGTGTCCCTTAGTGAGCGTTTTTCCAGAAAGCGTTGCCTAAAGCAAAAAAAAAACATGAAAAAAGTACGAAAGATACAGAAAAAGCGTTGCCTAAGAGAGGGCCTTAGACAACGCTGCTAGAGGGATCCCTTAGACAACGCTTTTGAAAAGCGCTGCTAGAGCCCCCTTTAGACAGCGTTTTCAGGCAAAAGCACTGCCTAAGGCCTTTAATTTTTTAGAAAATAAAACAGAATTCCTATTTTTCTTCATTATTCTCTACAAAACCCTTACCCATTAACCCCTTCACTCTTCTTCTTCTTCCGTCGAAACCCCTTTATTCTTCTTCTTCTTCCGTCGAAACCCCTTTCATTCTTCTTCTTCTTCTTCTTCCTCCGTCGAATACTCTAACCCTAACCTCATTGTTTACGCTCACGATTTACGCTCTTCATCGCCCAACCCTATTCTTTCTACGACTCACCATCCTTCTCCTCATCCAACAACACCACACCCTCACTGCCATCGTCTCTTTGTCATCACCAACACCCGTTTCACTGTAATTCCTCGTTGCTCTGACCAGTTCTTCATTGGTTATGCCACAACAGCTCTTCTTCCTCGCTATTCTGCCCAGTTCTTCAATTGTAGATTACAGCTGCTCAACGTTCAACGCGGTTGAGCACAATCTCAACTGTATTCCGTAAATTCGATCCTCTATTACCTACCTCCATGATTGTGATGCTATTTATTTTCTCTGATAACCATTTAACTGTGATAATCTGTGATAAAAACTGAATGATTTGACACTGTATGTTTGGTTGTTCGAGTTTTGAACTTTTATGTTGCTACAAAAAATGTGTCGAAATGCTCAATTTGTTGTGTTGATAAATATACTGTGATGAAATATTTATGTGTCGGATATAAATATGTTATGTTGTAGAAACTAATCACAAAATCTGAAAACGTTTTGAGGTTGTGTTTGATATGTTGTGTTTGATATGTTGTGTTGATTGTTAGAGTTAAAATGTTCATGCTGTTTCGATTGTTCTTTGAGTTATAATTAGGAAAAAAAACTATGTTGAATTCTCAAAAATGTTGTTGTCCGTGTTAAAGCATGTCAAAGTTTTGAATGATTTCGTGCTAGCATTATCCATTTTGATGTTTGATTCGAAGGTAGAAACTATTTGTGTCAACATTAGTGTGTTTTGATAACAATTTCAGTTTTGTTGATCCTAATCAATAATGTTATGGTGGTTTGAAATAGGAAGAAAAACATTGATGATATGATGTTGTCATTTGAATCAAGTTTTGAAGCTTTGTTTTAGATTAATGTTAGTGATGAGTTCTTAAGTTAAAATGCATGGTTTTGAGTTTTAAATGTTGGGTTTTTTTTATTTGAGATATTTGGAAGGAGTCGTTGAGTAAAAGTATGTTGTTAGCATATAAAATAAAGTCTGAAGGTAAGGAAAGAAATAATAAAATTTGTCTGTTGGCATTAGTTTGATGGCAAGTTCAAAGTTTCTTTGTAGCATATAATTTTTAGTGGTAGATAATTCTTTTGAATTTCGTATGGTTAGAACTTAACAAATCTTGTGTTAATTGAAGAATAAGAAAGTCATAAAATAGGTTTCTTGGATTTTATGTGTCACCCATATGTAGAAGTTAAAAGGTTCTTGAACTGAACTTTTAGTTAGATGTTTGATTCTTAAGTATGTTTAGTGGCAGGAATATTTTAATATGCATTAGGAACATTTCATCATGTTGTGATTTTTTAATGACACGATTTGAATTTTGATTTTGATTTTGATTTCAATTTCAATTTCAATTTCAATTTCGTAGGGTGCTGGTAAATCAACGGTTCTGATTTTAATCGGACATCCAGTTTTGGTAAGTTAGGTTTTGGTAATCAGACATCCAGCGGTTCTGTGCATTTTTGCTATTTTTTCCGGATTGATTAATCGCGTCTGTGTTTCTACAGGTGCTTTGAGACATTCTCTGCAGGATATGTTAAGTAAGGCTTCCTCAGCCAAGGCTCGGGTTCAAATAACTTTGAAGCTACGCACAAGTACAGGTCTGTATATGAATGTCTGATATAATTAGTTTTAGTTAACTTACTGTCCTTGATTTAGATAATTAGATGGAATAATAGTGTACAAATTTGTAAAAAGTTAAAGATTTCTGGATTACTATTGTTTCCTTCCCAATATTGTTGTGTTTCTTGATAATATAGTACTCGATACTTATCTGCTGAAATTGAAATGTGTTTGTCAAAAATCACCATTCTTGAAATTTCAGTAGCTCTTAGAAAACCATTTTCTTGGAGCCACCTGTAACTTTATATTATGAAGGCAAATCATTTTTGCTAGTTCCTTGTATTTGAATCCTGTAAGAGTGAAATATACTTTTTTCTATATAAATATTGGATCATTTCATGTATTAGACTGATCTAGTAATGTTTGTGGTACTGTGGCAGTATATTTTTTCAATACTTCCTGGCGGCGAAATCAACCGAGTATAACTCTTTCAGCAACTCCGGTGTCCAACAATCATCTTTTTTCTATTTAATATAGCATCGCGACAACTTCATCAATTGCTGGAATTCTTCTGCTCAACTTCAAATTTCCGCAACGCTTTGGTAAATTTCGATATCACCTTTTCATATCAAAACCATTGATTTGCTGTGATAATTTATGAGAAGTAGTTTATGTTTCGATATCACCTTTTCCGTAAACATGTCTATACATCCTTCTTCTTTTTTGGTATTATCTATGTATCCTTCTTGTCTTGAGAAGTTAGGGCTTCTGATTTGCAGTTTGGGCAGTTGTTCCTCAAAATTAGGCACTTTTTAATGCAATTCAAAAAGATCTTTAACTCAATAACACCAAGTGTTAATATATTTCAAATTTATATATATTGTCTAAACTTCACCATCATATACTTGTCACATGTCTATATTGATAAAAAATAAAATATCTATAAACATACCTCATAAGATATTTCATCATCTTCTTTCACACGCATAACTCGACAATTACTAGGACACATTTCGTTAAACCTGTTTATAAAAAGGATTGCATCAACACACAAAAGATTGCAAAAAATAAGAAAAATAAAATGGCTACCTTGCACTACATTAGACTCACCTGCGGCTCTCAATATATAATTTGGCCTTACAATGCATCGTTTATTAAGAGGAGAAATAGAATAATGGTGGTTTGTCCTAATTCTTTTGTGTTGTCCATTACCATCACCCATAATACTAACGCTTCTTCTGAAATTATTCAAATTATCATTAACTAGAAAATTATAAATTTTATTCTCATAACTCTCTGTAATAATATTTTTTACAGTAGTAACTAATATTTTTTACCTCATAATAAAAGGTTTAAAAAAACATAGATAATTAATTATATTCATTAGAGTAATGTACTAAGATATGATTTTCATAAAAAATGTAAGCTTAATTGTGCAACATAATTCTAATCGTTATTAAAAAAAATTATGATTTAAGTGTTTGTAAATAGTATATAAATATCTGCATATGTGTTATACTGCCAAACTACTTTCATTTTTAGAAGTTTGTTGAGTTTGAACTGTTATGCCATTTGAATCTTTAATGAATTTTTGTGAAAGAAAAGACTTGTAATAACCTGCTATGTTGCTTGTATACCGATTGAGGCTTCGAATTCGTGACATTCAGAATCGTGACATTTTGTTTCGGATTCCATTTGCTTTAAGTTTTTTATAGTCGAAATTATTAAGATCTCTCATGTAAGATAAGTGGCTTCCCGGATATTGTTTTAGAGGTTATGACTTATCCCAAATGTTGTTTTATATGTTATGACTTATCCCGGATGTTGTTTTATATGTACAACGTTCATTCCATGTGTTTCCGTGAGTTCGACCTTCTTGTTTCAACTTCTCGACGTTGCTGTTCAGTAAATTTGAGGTAAATTTATTCCTCAAATTACTGGTATTGTGATGAAATTGTCTAGAATTGTGTGAATATGTTTGTGTTTGCTAGCTCCGGATCCATTCCGTGTATACTTTGCATTTTGACAGAAACGCATTATACCGTTTTGTTTCCTAATTAGTTTTTTTTTTGTTTAGCTTACTTAGTAGTAAAACCATGGATAAAAAATTGATGTATGTCGATCGATTGTCAAAAGAGTACGAGAATGGGGTATTAGAGTTCGTTAAGTTTGTTGTAGAACACGTTGAAGACCCCATTAGAATGATATATCCTTGCTTGGGTTATTGTTATGTGGGTCAGGTTGACGCAAATGGATTGAAATCGCATTTACTGATGCGTGGAATTGATCGAAGTTATACGTGTTGGATATTTCATGGTGAGAAAAGCGGCAAGAATGTTGAACCGTGGGTGAAAAGTAATGTGACCTATGCTTCATGCAACAATGTCACAGATACATACGATTGTGATCGAGTGGAAGAGATTTCAGAAGCACTTGAAGAAGATCTTCAGGATTGTCCCAAAATGTTTGAGAGGTTGGTAAGCGATGCAGAGAAACTTTTATATAAAGATTGCACCAAATTCATAAGATTGTTTGCGGTATTAAAGTTGTACAACTTAAAGGCACGCAATGGATGATCGGATAAAAGTTTCATAGAGTTATTAGCCTTTTTGAGATATATGCTTCCTGAGGATAATGTTCTTCCTAATTGAACCTACGAGGCCAAAAAACTATTGTGCTCTATTGGCATGAGCTATGATAATATACATGCTTGTATAAATGATTTCATTTTGTTTCGAAACGAATATGCATCGTTGAATGAGTGCCCTAAGTGCAGTTTATATCGATATAAGAAAAAAATCATCTCTAGCAAAAGTCTTATGGTATATTCCTATTATTCTGAGATTTAGATGCATGTTTCATAGTGAAACTGATGCAAGACATTTGAATTGACATTCATATGAAAGAATTATCGATGGAAAGTTTCGACATCCGGCAGATGCACCACAATGGAAGAAAATTGATAATGATTACCCTGATTTTGGAGGAGAAACAAGAAACCTTCGCGTGGTGTTATCTACTGATAGAATGAACTCGCATGGTCTTTAAAGTATCTCACATTCCACATGGCCTGTGATTCTTATGATTTATAACCTACCTCCATGGCTATGTATGAAGCGTAAGTACATGATGTTATCTATGTTAATTTTCGGGCCTAAACAACCAGGGAATGACATAGACGTATACTTGAAACCTTTAATCGAAGATTTGAATATTTTATGGGAGAATGTTGTGGAGGTTTATGATGGATATAGGAAAGAAAGTTTCAATTTGAGGGCGATGTTGTTTGGCACAATTAACGATTTTCCAGCATATGGAAATCTATCCGGGTATAGCATTAAAGGTGAAAAAGCGTGTCATGTCTGTGAAGATGGAACTGATACGATGCGATTGAAACTTTGTCAGAAGAATGTCTCTCTCAGTCATCGTAGATTCTTAAATTCTAAAAATCATTATCATGGATGGAGAAAAGCGTTCAACGGAGATACCGAACAACGTAGAGCTCCACTTGGATTGACAGGTGATCAAATTTTTGAAAAGGTGAAAGATGTGAGTATTCAGTTTGGAAAACCTTTTGCACATAAAGTTTTCACAGGTGGGTGGAAGAAGAGGTCGATTTTGTTATAATTGCCATATTGGAAATATTTGTACGTAAGACATTTTCTTGATGTTATACATATTGAAAAAAATGTATTTTGAAAGTGTTATTGGAACGTTGCTCAATGTAAAAGAAAAGTCTAAGGATGGCCTTAAATCAAGGGAGGACATGGTAGAGATGAGAATAAGAACTAAATTAGGACCCGTGAAGAAAGGAAGACAGACATATTTACCACATGCTGCTTCTACTCTATCTAGAAAGGAGAAAAAAAAATATTGTGTAAGTTTCTGAGTGAAGTTAAAGTTCCAGAAGATTACTTCTCAAACATTAGAAGACTTGTGTCTATGAAAGACCTGAAGTTAAAGAGTTTAAAGACACGTGATTGTCATGTCATAATGGAGCATTTTCTACCAATAGTTATACGTTCTATTTTGCCATATAAAGTAAGAAGCGCCATAACTAAATTATGTTTTTTCTTCAAGTCAATTTGTAGTAAGGTGATCGATCCTGAGATCTTACCAGTATTGCAAAAAGAAATAGTTATTACTTTGTGTGAGCTTGAAATGTATTTCCCTCCCTAATTTTTTGATATAATGGTACATCTTGTTGTTCATCTTGTGAAGGAGACACAACTGTGTGGACCAGCTTATATGAGATGGATGTATCTTGTTGAGCGCTATATGAAAATATTAAAAGGGTACGTGAAAAATTGAAGTAGACCAGAGGGTTGTATTGTTGAACGATACATTATTGAAGAAGCAGTTGAGTTTTGTACTGAATATTTGTCCAATGTTTAATCCGTTGGACTACCCAAATCTCATAGTACTAGAGCACAATCATAGTTTTATACAATGGTTCAAGGATCATATTTATTCAAGTATTGATTCAGATCCTACTGAAACAACTGGCTGAACATCATTCGATAACTATATCAATGAAGTCTCCATTGAACGTTTTTTATCTCGCAAAAGGAGAAAAGGTAAACGCATCACGAAAACCTAAAAGGGATAAGACACGGTCTTGCGACTGAGAGATAGGGTAACGGAATCTATTACGCGAAGGGAAGGTATTAGCACCCCACACGTCCGTAGTACTCTACAGTATCCACTTCTATTTTCTATCTAAAGGGTGTGTTTATATCTATTTACTACTTAATTGCTATATCTGTATGCTAAAAGAGAATGTATGTTGAAATTCCTGGCAGCAGATACGTGATGTCACAGAAAATGTTATGACACAGTATCTGACAATCGGTTAACAATTCACACAATAAATTCAAACAGCAGTAAAGAACACAATAAATTGTTTACCCAGTTCAGTGTGTAACTACACCTACATCTGGGGGCTACCAAGCCAGGGAGGAAATTCACTATTAGTAGAATTAATTCAGGAATAAACCAACCAGTTTATCTCCTTCACTTAAAACCTACCCAATGCAACTTCAATCTAAGTCCTACTTAGACCTGAGTTCCTACTCACTCCCCCTCAATCACACCAGTGATATCAACCTATTGATTAATTGAATTGTGAAGACACACTTCAATAAACTATCTTGATTTTGCTTCAAAGCTTTAATCAAGAGACAAAACACTCGTGCTTCAAAGCTTTGAGTGATAAACAACCCTTACAACCAAATCCTAGTCCAAGGCACTTATCAATTGATAATTGCTTGGCTCACAAGAGTAACTAGAATTACACAAAATACAACCTGCTAAATCTTCAATACAGTTCAAGAGGCGCAGCAGCAACGTAAGAGTTCTATTCCTATTATAGAAGCAGTCCTGAAACTTCAGTTTTGGGTTTCCATAAAGATAGCTAGGGTTCGCTTAATTAATCCTAAAAACTTGGTCTTATCAACAACCAATTTAGGTTTAACTAAGATTAACCTAACATCCACGTGAGCATGCAATCTAATAACAGAAAAACATAATAAAGCAGCTCAACAAACTTCCTGAAAAATCTCAGGACAAACAGATTCTGCAGAACAGAATGTCACACAGGATGTCATGACATCTGTTATGACATCAGTATATTTTCTGCAGAATTCCAGCACAGCATTTAGCTTCCAGTTCTGAGCTGCACTTTAAACATCCTTGTCAAGTAGGATTTATCTTCAATCTCTGAATGTCATGACATTTATCAAGACATTGCCATAGCCTAGTTTTACCAAAAATTAATGCCAACTTAAAACAACACATGTGAAAGAAAAGAAAATAAAGAAAACACGGGAAAAGAAGGAAGTATTTACAAAGTTTGCTCGATCGAGCCTCGAGACAAGATGCCTACGTATTCCCTCGTGCAATGGGAAAGTCAGAGAGTCGTAGTTTCGCTCACATGTTTTGGTGGGTTATGTGTTGTTTACTTATGAAAAAGAGTTTTAAACACAAAAAGAAAACTCGCAGGCAAAAAATTTTTGCATTCGTTGGTTGTTTTTACCTTTGAAAAAGGAGTTTGAACCATTATTAAGTGCTTTAATTTGCAAAAAAAAAAAAAGAAAACAAGTTTTAGTTTTATTACATGCAAGGATGCAAAAAAGAAAAGAAAATAAAACAAAAGGGAAACTAACTAACTCTATCCCTAATGTTATCATGCATGGATTGCAACCTAAGGTCTAACTCGAATCGCTACCTAAGATGGAGTCGAGAGAATCCTAAGGGAACATGGCAAAGGTTTACAACCTAAATCTATGTCTATCTCGAATCACTACCTAATGTAGAATCAAAGACGACAAAAAGGAATGGAAAAGGTTTATAACCTAAGTCTATGTCCATCTCAAATCACTCTAATGTAGAATCGAAGACGATAAAAGGGATGAAACAGACAAGTGCTTTGGCAGAAGCACACAAACAATGCAATGCAAACAAACAAATGTCACACAAGCGCGAGAAAAGGAGGAAGTCCCATAGCCTCGAACAGTAACGAACATACCATGAGTCAACCAGGAGCCGACACATCCGATTCCCGTGAATGGTATTACCGCATGACATGATTTGTCAAGTGTGAAGAGCAAATGATGCGAGCTCTACAATAAATGCGAACCCCAAAAAAGCGTGGGGAGTCAGAATAGGGAACTCTTGCCACTTTTTTATTAACTCGATAAAGGAAGCAACACGATTCGCGTGTGCGGGCTGACACAGACTAGAACTTTGCGGGAGTTGATTACGGACCCCTTTCGCTTGCCCATCATATCATCATGACTCGATAGCAGGAAATATAAAAAGCGGGACTTTGCTTGGTGGTGCCACGTCGGGTGTCCTAACCACTTCTGACCTATGCAAGCACAAATGTAAACACTTACTGAGAATTACCTCCCTATGCACGATGGAGGATTTTAAACAAACCAAACACAATTAGCAAATAGAAGCGCCCTAAACGGGTCTTTAAATAAACCAGAGGGGTTCCTAAACATGCTCCAACTACGGAAGCCCCTTCATACATCTCTATTCCTACTTCTAATGGCAAGGAAAGCGGTAAAACCCTACTTCTCACGCTCTCTAGAAAAGCGGTAAAAGAATGTGATAAAAAGGTATAGAAAATACCAAACGAATAATAATCCGAAGAGCACTGCGAGCTAAGAATACTCCGGAAAACTTTGGGTAAGGTGAAATACAATTCACACAAATATGTGCGACATCGTGATATGGAACATACAAGTCCAATCACAAACTGAATCCCTGCAAGAAATACAATTCAGGCAGAAAACCAGAATGAAGGTGATGTCAGATATACAAATCCGCATCATAACAAACACCTGCGTGAAATACAATTCACACAAAGAGGTGTAACAGCGTGATATGGAGCATACAAGTCCAATCACAAATTGAATCCCTGCCAGAAATACAATCCAAGCAGAAAACTAGAATAATTGTAATGTCGGATATACAAATCCACATCACAACAAACACCTGCATGAAATACAATTCACACAAAGAGGTGTCAAAGTAATATGGGACATACAAGTCCATACTACAATCAGAACCACCTGCAAGAAATACAATTCGAACAAGAAATAGTTCACGATGTAACATCGGATATACAAATCCATGTTACAAACAGTACCTGCATAAAATACAATTCACACAAATACATGTATCAAAGTAATATGGCGCATACAAGTCCATATCACAATTCGAACCACCTGCAAGAAATACAATTCGAGCAAAAACTAGTTCATAATGTAACGTCGGATATATAAATCCGTGTTACAAACAATATCTGCATGAAATATAATTCATACAAATACATGATCAAAGTAATATGGCGCATAGAAGTCCATATCACAATTCAAACCATCTGCAAGAAATACAATTTGAGCAGAAAATAGTTCACCATGTAACATCGGATATACAAATCCATGTTACAAACATTACCTGCATGAAATACAATTCATACAAAGCAGACAAAGAAATGCACACACATGTGTGCAATAACAAGATATGTATGCTACACATCCAAATCACAAATATTATGCTCAATGTACCTTGCACAAACGACAATGTGTTAGAAATAACAAGATAGAGTGTTTGTCGGAAGCACGAAGCTCAAAAACGATTATTCACAATGAAATCAAGGCATGGAGTATAACTTCCTAATAGGGGAAGAAACTATAAATCCTAATGTTTACCTAAACATATATAAAAGTAGAGGAAAAGATTGCAAACAAACATGCAAGAGGAACCTAGAAGAACTATACAAGTAACACACTAGTTCCTAGGAATTGAACTACTAAAGGTTAGCTTTGAAGTTATATTTGCAACACAATGGTAAGGTTCACATTAAGATACAATCATGTTAGGAGAAAAGTCCTAAATTTTCTAAAAAAACACATGGCATTATACTCCTACAATTAGTCAATTCAAGTGACAAAGGAGAAACATGCTTTTAAACATCGTTACATGATCAAAACTTGAGGATTAAGTAAGTATTGAATTAAATTAGACATGGAAATTTACAAGTCAGTAGCTAATTCCTATTCAATGATCTCAAAGAAAATGTACAAGAAAAATCATGGTTAAAACATATTTGTGCACAAAATGAAGTCAAAACGGTCAATCGTCGCTCTAACGGTTAGCTACCATGAGATCCTAATTATGACTCAATTAAGGATTCTAAATCAAAGCGCCAAATACCTAAACATGCCAACATATTAGTCAAGAGATTATTTTAGGGTTAGAACAAGTATTAGACATTATATGCAAAGAAAATCAACACCACAAATGTATGTGTGTGTAGTGTACAAAAAGGTTCGCTCCGACACCTTTCGAGTAAAAAAACACCATTATGGATAAATTTGAAAAGTGAACCAAAACACATGGCACAAGCTAAAGAAAACAATCAAAATGATTTATCAAAAATATCGGAAGCTATGCACACGCGTACGGTCTCAAAAATGCGGACAGTTCGGTCAAATCTTGTTCCAAAATATATTTTTCGCATAAAGGTCAGCAACTCCCAGATTTGATCGAAACATGTCCAAATCAAGAAACCGTTCGCGTGGAGAGCTTCGAATGGCTCGAGAAACATGATTTACATTAAGAAAAACAGATCAAGATCAATGAATTCAACAAAACAAATGCTATAATCGGAATCCACACGGAATTTGCAAGCAATCTCAATATTCAATTTCAAGAAATTCAACAACTGAAACATTGATTGAAATAAGCACTTAAGTAAATAAGCACTTACTTGTACTTGAAGCTTTGAGTTAAAATTGATGAGGAAAATCTTGTAATTCTCCAAGAAAATACCAAATCAAAGTTGAATTGATGACAATAAGAGAGGAGAATCTTGAATCCTTGAAGAATTAATGAAAATGAAAACTTCAACTCTTCACCTCGACACCTTGGACGCTATTCAATGTTCTTGATTGATGAAAAGCTTGATATGATCTTTGAGAATTGAGAGGGAATAGAAGAGTATGAGGCTGTACCGGAGAAGGAGAGAAGAAGAAAAAAATAAGAAAAAAGTTTTCCGTGGCGCTGGTTTTGGAATTTCAATGGTGGTTGTTGGTGGTTTGAGGTGGTTGTGCAACTTTGAGTTGAGAGAAAATTGAGAGTGAAAAGTGAGAGCTATTGGGTCAAATTTAACAAAAAATTCTCTCTACCAATTTTGTGAGTGGTATAATATATTTATAGTGTGAAAAATTGGGTTTTTGAGTGCCTTGGATCCACAATTAAGTCTAAATCACGATTACCAAATAATTTTCGTACACAGTCCAAAACAGTCAAATTTGTGCGGAATTTGAAATTAGAATGTAAACGGAAAATGTCCGGAACGCGATTTTGCTTAAGTGAATCAAAATTTCAACGTGGTCGAATGAACGGTCAAGGTGATATGAATTTTTGAAGTTTTACCACAATTTTCGGGCGTTTGACGCATGTAGAATTTTCAATGCGCTCTTCGGAGAAAATGCCTCGAACGAGGGTCTTCTGATCAAAATTTGCAAGTGAGTGTTTCTAAGACAAACGAAGCTAAAAAAATTTGTGAACTTTGGTACTAGTCCCATCTCGTTTCGATAAAAAACAAACGATATATGATTTTTTGAAGTTCACATACCAGATGAAAATTGCTCGGTTCAACTCAAAATTGCGTCCAAAGAATAAAAAAACTGGTCTTAAACGGGGAGGAATCAGATCCCGAGTTGTAAATGAAAGTTGTAGAAGGGTTCGATACAGAATTTTAGAAATCTTCCCCGCTCAGTTTCGAGTTTCCAGCTAAGAGATATGAACTTTTTAGTGGGCAGAATACACAGTTCAGCACTAAAATTCAGTTTAATCCTCTTGAGAAATTGAATTTTCCAGGGACCTTCCTCACATAATTTGCTTCCGTTTTCGAACAAAAGTTGTAGATAAAAATGAGAGGGACATGCCAGTCAAAATTCATTAGAAAATACCTGACGAGCTGTGAGATACGCTCTCTGGAGTGCCCAAAACACACTGAAAACCCAAAATCCACTTTATTAAGAAATAAGCGAATAAATTCATTTTTTTTCTTGACGAAATGACCTCCAACCTAAACAGATAAACTAGAGGACATATTGATATGATTCCAGAGATTGTGGAACCAATCCAAAATAGCTTCCTGACCAAAAAATCTTGCTAATAGTCGTACGAACCGAGAAACATTTATTCTTGGCTCGAAATGATCTGAGATCGCTGAAACACGTTGTTTCTTTCGTACTTGGGATGTTTTGAACCTGGTAACCCCATGATCAATTATATGCATGCACCTACATGTATGTTTATGCAATTGAATTATAATCCAGAAATACGGAAAAGAAGAGGGCAAATTTTGGGGTGCAACCCTGCTTCTGTGATAGAAAGGTTGAGATGTTTAGCATATGGTCCGAGTTCACTTGTGTTTTCTTATAGTGAATATGCAATTAACGGGTACACATTTTATACCAAAGAACAGGATGATAAAAGTACTATGCAAAATAGTGGTGTCACCCTAGTAGCTGAAGCAATGCACATTTCCAATATGAATGACTTAAACCCCGAATATGCAAATTTGTCATATTTTGGGGTTATCCTGCACATTTGGATGTTTGATTATGAGAAGTTTCTGATTCCTATCTTTGGTTGCAATTGGGTACATAATGGTGACATACGAATGGATAAATCAGGATTTTTACAAGTGGATCTTAATAGGGTGGGGTACAAAGATGAGCCCTTTATTGTAGACTCTCAAGCTAAACAAGTTTTCTATGTCACTTATCCGAAAAGTACGAAATGATCTATAGTGCTTTTATCTAACAAAGTGATTGACGATAAAAGTGTAGATCAAAGTGATATTGATGTTGAGAATGATTAATATAGAATAAATGATCAAGATGAGAGTATTATAGTGGATGAATCATATGTTAGGAAGGATCATAATGAGGGAATTTGGATCAACCCATCATTTCGCGTTGTTAAGAGGCAAGTAATTCATACTCAAACCAAGAAAAGAAAGAAACATTAGTGAAATGGTAATTGTGGCTAATTGTGTGTATGTTTTTATATTGTTTTTATGTACTTATATTGTGTTTATGTTTTGAAATTGTTTTTATACATTAATTTTCTAATAGTCACTTTATTACAGGTCACATGGCTAGTAACGAGGACAACCCACCACATGAAGCTTCTAATAATGATGATGGTACTTGTGTTTATGTTATTATATTGTGTTTGTTCATTCAATACTATTTGTATTTTCTAAATATGTTTATGTTTTAACATTGTGTTTTCTAAATGCCACAATTCAACATAATGATGGAAATGAAACAGTTAAAGATGCGGAGAAGGATATTAGATGAGGAATAACCATCGTGAAGTCAATCATTCATGACAGAGATAGAGGAGTCAAGTATGACGTACATTGCAATCAAGATAACCAATTAATTGAGCCCAAAGGTTCAAAGTTGACAAGTTATATTGGTTCCCTTGCACGAAGAGAGGTTCCAATCACTCTTGATTGATGGAGTGATAAAGTGGTGAAACCTGCTAAGGAAAAAATTTGGAGTGAGATAAAGGTACCATAAGTGATGTTTTTTGTTTTTGTTGATGAATATGTCTTTAAATTAGTAACGCATTCAATGTATGTTTTTTTGTAGCGGTATTTTAAAATTGAGGATAAGCGAGAGACCTATTGTCTTCAACTGGCCAAAAAAAGACATAGGGGATTTCGAACTTTTTTAACAAAGAAGTACCTTAAGGATGCCGGTGGAAATTATGTTCATGGAGAATATCCAAAAACGTAGGCCGACTTTGTCTCACCTGAAGAATGGAATAGTTTTAAATCCAAAAGAATAGACAAAAATTTCCAGGTTGTGAGTGCGGTAAATACCGAAAGAGCATCAAGTCCGCCGTATCCATACAAAAAGGGGCGTACGGGATATGCACGCTTACAACAAAGAATAGTAAGTACTTGATAAATGCTATGATATAATTGATGTTATTATTTCTCATGTGTTATATTCTTGATCTTCATACTACTTTATTTCTCTTTAGGTGTAGTTGGATGAGGAAAAAAGTCAAGAAACATCTCTTACGGAGCATGTTTTGTGGCGGGCTGCCCGTGTTGGCAAGGATGGAGTTGTTAAGGAAGATGTGCAAGAAGTTTATCAAAAATGTGTAAGTATATTGTTATTCCTTGAATTAATACAACATGCTTCTTAATCACCACTAATTTCGATATGCATATGAATTTCGGGAGAGTCTATCTCAATCTTTAACTCTAGGAAAAGACCATGATTCTAGGAGCTTACTTAGTCGAGTATTAAATGTTACTGAGTACTCCGGTCGTGTGAGGGGTAAGGGATTTGGGGTGACTCCAACATCTTTGGGTATCAAGAATAAGGAAATAGCACCAAGCCATAGATTAGCAAAGCCAAAATGTCTTCAAATGCATGGAAACTCATAGCCTTTAGGAATTCTCGAGCTTTCTTTATCAGAAACTTATCAAGCAAACCCTTAACTCTGCTTCTTGTTTCTCAATTAGCTTCAATGTATGATCGCTTTAGATATAACGCTGATGCAATGTATTCGTATTTCGAAGCTTTTTATGAACCGATGAATGGTATCTGATCAAGGATATGTATCCCAAGTAGCTTAGATAACTCTTCCAATGTAGACACTAACTGATAATCTGGGAATATAAAGCAGTGATGTTTCAGATCGAAGAACTAGAATACGACGTGCATCATATCTTCTTCAAAACTGGAGGTAACCAAGTCAAGTAGATAACCATGCCTTTTGATAAACTAAGCATGATCGGGAACTTCTGAAACTAATTCTTTGAGTGATTCAGATAGTCTTCCTGGAAGCCATAACACCTACAAAACAGAGCAAAGATAAATCCCTAGGTCCTTGAAATAGTTAGAAATGATATGATGTTATGATGTCTTGATGTCATGTTTAAAACAAGTAGCAAGCACAAGAAATTCACACAATATCCCTAGGTTTAAGGCTTGCATGAGGTATAGGTGTCTACTCTACTAGAGTTTAAGTGGGTTTAACTTATCCTATAATAGTAACTGGGTTCTAGGAATCTTATATCATTGATCTTTCTCATAGGCTTTATTTCAATAAGACTACCAAGTGGTCGATCGAAACATCCTAAAAGTCGAATCTTAATGAGAGTAGCATCGAGTATCAATCAACCTCAGTCTGCACCGAAGCCGACCATCTCACTACCTTCTAATGGCCAAGATGGGTCAATTAGGGTTCTAAAAGTTGAGTTAGTGCTTATGACACCATACAGACGCCAAATACTTTTCTCAACTGAACATCAGGAGCATCGGGACATCCAAAGTGTCGCACTAATGTAGCCATCATTTTGACCGTTTCAGTATACGCCTAACAGTCGCAATGATTTATTGCTAATTACCTAAGAAAACTTGGATCTGGGTGTAGAATCCACCACAAGTATAATACCCAAGCAACCCTTAAAACTAAAGCAGATAAGTCAAACAATTAAATCAATAAAGTGATCTAAAGCCCTAAGGTAGCCTCTCTTTAGGGTGTTTCCCTAGCAAAGTCGTCAGTTCTGTAACACGGTGGGAGAACTGACTTGTTTATTTTGCGTTTTATCGCAAATGTTGCAGATAACAAGAGTCGCCACCGACTTTTCTTTTATCCAATTAAGGGAAGGCGAAAAGAATAGGAAAAGACCTTCGTTAGATTCTGAGTACGGGAGGCAGTTATGAAAAGGTAAGGTATTAGCACCCTTTTCATCCGTAGTTATCTACGGGCTCTTAATTGCTTAGCTCACTTTGAAATTTGCTTTCTGTGTGTGTATTTGAAAAGATGTTTTTGAAAGGCATTTCTCTATGACTTCGTAATGATTCTCGTTGGAATGTACACGAAGTGTTTTGAAATGTTTTATTTGGAAAAAATATTTAACTTTGTAATGATTCACGCTGGAATGTATACAAAGTGTTTGAAAAGTTTTGAAAATAGTGTGTGGTGTGAAAAGTATTTTTGAATTGATTGGAGCAAGCAAAAGAGTCTTATTACCTACTCAGAATGGTTATTTCCATGTTATTTTAATTCCTTTAGAATAAGGTTATCCATACCATTAGTTGGTAGGTAATCTTATTCATTGGTTGTAAAGGGACGTTCGTAGGGTCATTGTATGGTCATAGAAGGTAACATGTAGGGATACCTTAGCATATTCGTAGGGACGATCATCACTTTCCATAGGCAACAACCGAGGGACGAGATCATGTATTCGTGGGCAACAATCGAGGGTCATCGAGGGACTATGATCTTTGATTCGAAGGGACTGTGATGATATTGTTTGTAGGCAACTGCGCTAAGCTATCCCTACGTTCGAGGGACATGACCATGTTTTGTTCGTAAGGTAACGAGAGAGGATACCCTAAGGTGTGAGTTAAAACACCCCGACCGAAAATCAATGGATATAACTATATATCAACGAAGTCGCCATCGAATATTTTTTATCCCGCCAAGAGGGAAAGGTAAACATCGAGTAAACCTGAAATAGAGAAATCACGGTCTTGCGACCGAGAGATCGGGTAAGGAAGTCTGTTATGCGAGGGGAAGGGATTAGCACCCCACGCGCCCGTAGTACTCTACGGTATCCGCTTTTACTTTCTATCTAATGGGTGTAAAGGTCTAACTATATCTGTATATGGTATAATGCATGCAAAAAGAATAAGAAAAGAAATAAAGAAAAGAATAAAAGAAAGAAAACACGGGGAAAAGAAGGAAATATTTACAAAGGTTGCTCGATCTAGCCCCACGACAGGATGCCTTGTATTCCCTCGTGCAATGGGAAAGTCAGAGCGTCGTAGTTTGGCTCACTTATTTTGGTTGGTTTGTGTTTTTTAGATTAGCAGACGAAACAGCAAACGATGACGAAACACCTCCATGATGACGAAACATCAGCTACAGACAGGATGACGAAACATCGGGAGACGAGATGACGAAACATCAGCAAACGAGATGACGAGACATCAAAGGAGGAGATGGAGAAATATCAGAGGGTGAGATGGCGAAACATCAGCAACAGGATGACGAAGCATCAAAAGCAAACAGGACGATAAAACATCCTAAAACTAATTGGTTTGTATCTTTTACTTTGGAAAAAGTTTCAGATTATTAGAATGTTTTAATGCACTTGACAAAAACAAGATTTTAGTTTTAAGGATGCAAAAGGATGAAGGTAAAATAGCTAAGGGAAACTAACCTACTTCTAAATCCTAATGTTATCATGCAAAGTTGACCCTAAGTTAAGGGTATAATCAAAAGGAAGAATCTACCTAAAGTTATCATACATGGATGCCTAACTTAATGTCTAAACTCGATGACTAACTTAATCGAGAAAAATATAAGGGGAACCTATAAAGTCAATCATATTGGCTGGGAAACCAAGTGAGAAGAGGGGTAGAATCAAGTAAAGTGCATTGGCAAAAGCACACAAACCAAGCACTAAGAAGTGCTAAAAAAGATAGAAGAAGAAGAAAGAAGAAGATGTAATGAAATTTGAGTGAATTATGCTCATGCAAAGTGTCATGTGAAGTGAGGTCAGTAGACACAACATTCATTCACAAAGTTATACAAACTTTTAACAAACATCAAACATCCTTATAAACATCCACAAACAAGTTAATTCACAAACTAGGTCGAAACTAATCCTAAGAGCATGCAAGGAGCTAATTGTGCGAAGCGTTAGACTTAGATGAAGTTAATAGAAAATTAAAGAATAAAATGATATACAAGTCAGTAGCTAATTATGTTAATGCTCATTTACATCATGCAAAATAAACCACAAAGATTCAAGAACCAAAATCTATCAAAAGTGCGCCAAGCATGCAACAAATGCGTGTGGTGAAGTGCATCTAAGTGTGGGAGGTTTATGACATGAGAAGAAGGTGTCAAGATGAATAGATTACAGTATCAACATCATGAAATGAATTAATAACCAAGTCATAAAAGAAATGCCATGAGGATGCAATTACAGCATTGGTGCGAAAACTAGTTGAAATGCTTAACCTAAAAGGTGTTTACAATCTAAACGAAGCCATGGAAAGGCAAAGATGAAGAGAAATGAGTCAAGAGATGTTAGGATACACAAGTTACAGTATCAAACATGTTATTTCATCAAAAAAAAACATTTAAACATGCATACAAAGAATTCAAAAGCAAAACACTCAAGAGAAATGCATTTGATTCGTGCAAGTGCGAGTAAACATGTGCGTATATGTGTGTATTTGTACTTGTGCGTACATGTGCTAAGTGTCGAGTGGTGGTGGGATCAGAGATGACATGTGATGAAGAGAAATTCAAATTATACATTATCAAGTCATAAGATGCTTCAAATTTCACACATACAACATCTACACAAAAACTAGTCAAAGATTTAATCTAGAATGCAACTAAAGATGGAATGGAGCATGGTTGATGCATGAATGCAAAAGGATGAAACTCATAGAATAAGGGGACATGGATGTCAGTGGCTATCATGGTAATAATTCATGATCATCATATACATGCTCATCATTTACAACACACAAACAAAAGCAACTAGGAAAGCCTAAACATGTGTCTAGAAGTGTGTGGTGAAATGTGCATAGATGTGTGATTGTGATCATGCCTTGTGGTGAAATTTTTGAGTGAAGTAAGTAGTGGAAACGTGGACATTACATACATATTATACATAAACAAAACACAATCATCTCAAAATAAAAGAAAGCAAGAGCTAATGCAAGAACTAGTCAAGAATTCACCCTAAATATGCACCTAGGAAACAAATGAAACATGGCATAACATTCATGTCATGCACAATCATCCAAATCTTTACATGAGCAACTTTCAATAAGAGAACATGAATGCGCATACTAGGAATGTGGGATGGAAAGTGTTTGTGTATGTGGGCAAACATACTTGTGTCAAGTGTTGTGAACAAATGAGATGGATGATGAGGATATAAATATGATGCTCACATAAACACAAAGTAATTACCAAATATCATGTTTCACAATTATTCATAGTGCAAAGGTTAGTAGTGGAAAGGGATGATTCTAAACCCTAGAATTAATTTGAAACATGCATACAAGCTAATGAGTCAATCATGATGAAGTGGCAAGATGAGAAATGGATGTAACACACAAGGTCAGTAGCTTAAGACCTAAGTAAACTATAAACAAAAGCAATTCAAACAAAGTAAAAAGCTCGCACATACAAGTTCATTGAATTGAGGTTTGAAAACATCTAAACTAGTTAAACATGCCACTTGAGAAAGATTTAAACGAAGTGGTTTTAATTAGAAAATTAAAACCATGTGTGACTTGTGTCATAAGTTTAACTCAAGATATGATTCATGAGCAACCAAATGTAGAAGATGAAGCTTCCATACACAAACAAATCACCTATTTGATGAACAAAATCATCCAAAGCAAAATACCACCTATCTTAGATCAAACAACATTGATTAAGATTTGTAGGAAGAGAAAGATGTCTTGTATGTCTGTCATACCCCAAAATTTTCCCTCCAACTTCTCAAGGCATTTCATACCTCCATACTCAAGGATTCCTCAAGGGTTGATCAGACAAACCCTCTCCTAGACAATCAACCCAAACTAGGGTTTGGCAATTCTCAGATTAAAATGGATTTTCAACATCTACAATGGTCATCATGCCTCCTCATATTCTTCAAAGAATCTCCATGTCAAGTTTCAAGCCTTACAAGTCAAATTTCCTCAGACAATTGCTCAGATGGTTGAAAATCAGTTGTATTGGACAAAAAGTCAATTATGGTCAATATACAGTTAAACTTCATGATTTTTGGTCAACATCCATATTTTGAAGTAACATTCATCATGTGATCAAGGGTTGATCATGATTCATCAAGAAAACTCAAGATTTGATCAAAAGTCAAACTTTCCAAATTAGGGTTTTCTAGAGAAAAGACAACGGAACTTTGACTGAGCATAACTTTCTCATACTTTATCAAAAAAATTTCCACCACCTCTCATTTTGAAGAGAATTCAATTCTCTACAACTTCATGTCTCACAAGCATGGTCACAAAATGCTTCATTTTGAAGATATGGATCAAAACATTACAGGTCCTTTTCAAAGTCAACTTTTTGTATTGAAGTGATATTGATCATGGAAACTCCAATTGAGATGAAAACAAATAGGTTTTTTAGAGGACATCTAGAGCTTTATAAAAAATCCAAGAACACTCAAAAATGTTAAAAATTGAGCAAGATACACCTTGTACAAGTTGGGCATTTTTGAAGAATTGCACAAGGAGAGATATCTGACAAAATCCAATTTTTTCCAAATGGGCCTATAATTTTATGATCCAAACTTGATCATAATATTATTTGTGACCTCTTGATTCCTTTCCACGACCACCTTTTATTTTTTTGATTTATTTTTGAATTTAAAAGCATTTAATTCAAATTTAAATTAAATAAAATATGAAAACAAGGTATAATTTAAGTTGGGTTGGATTTTTATCAAGCTTGAGGACCAAGGAAGCCCATACAACTTGCCAAATTCGTGCTAGCTCATGCAAGGAAGGAAAAATCAAATTTTGAAAAGATTTGATTTTATTTGAAAGAGAAATTATTTTGCATTGAAGAGGATATCTTTTTTTCATTCTTTTTGCTCCAATCTTTCACTCTATAAATACACAACACATCCACAAGACCAAAGGATGAAACCCTATCCTCTTGAAGCAACCCTAAAATTCCAAATTTTTCTCAAAAGTTGGCAAAATCGAATTCTTATTTCCAGCCACTTTCAGCCACTCTCAATCATTCCATTGTGTTCCTGAGATAATTTGGAGTAAGTACACCCCATTATCCATGGTTAAAACTGCATGAATCGAGCCATATATGAACATACATAATCATATTTTTCTTGAATTCGAATTTTTATTATCTGTGTGTTTTAATCGAAACTAACCGTTCTAATGTGATCATGAGGCATCATAGATAGGATCTGGGCCATCGTTCATAAGCTTGAACGTCCAAATCGCGTTTTGCCATGTTTAGGGTTTCTTGAACTGTTAGCTTCGAACCGGCTTATCCAGGAACTTTCAGTCAAAACAGACACCACCATTGAACTCGCAATGGTCGAATTAGGGGGTAGGGTATCCCTTTGCCATTTATTTTTGTTATTTTGCAGGTTTGAAGTTTTGGCTAGCCGGAGAAGACGACCGGAGCTAGGGCTCCGGCGTCGTTGACTGAAACGGAGACCGGCGAGGCATGCATGGCGTTTCTTCTCGTTCTGATTCGTCCATTCATAATATCTGGGCCCCACGCATTTGACTGTGTTTAAAATTCCAATTTATGACACGTATATGCTTATAAACAATTGTTTCCAGGTTACAAACACCAAGTACACTTGGCTCAGATGGCAAGCAGGCGTGTGATTTTCCCAGTGGGCACGACTTTGATTCCTGGCGTGGTCACTTTCTTTTTTACTTCTTTGAAAACTAACTTTTTCTATTTTCTTATTTTTTCTTAATATTTTCATCCAATTTAATTAATCTTTAAATATTTTTTTCATGCATTTAAAAAATCACAAAAATATTTTCTTTTTGCATATTAATCAGAAAAATGTTTATTTAATTTTTGACATTAAAATTAATATTTTTGCATGCATATTTTAATTAATTGCTAATTAATCATTAAATTGACCTTTAACTGCGTTTAATTATCGAAATCGATTCAGAAAAATACCAAAAAATTATCTTATCATCTTATTGTCATTACTAATCTAAACTTTTTTTCTCATTCAAAATCATGTTTTTACTAACATTTTTCCTCTTATGCAATTTCCTCGTATTTTCCGATTATGTATCTGTTCACAGGTTGTAACGTTTCGGATTATTTTTCTCGCTTTTCTTTCCATTATAATGTATCTGCCTATGGGATGTAATAGTTAAATTAGGACTTTTACTTTCCGCACTCTTATTATGTAACTGCCCCAAAGCCATGTAATAGCGTAGGACTTTATTTTTCCGCACTTTACTTTCCGCGATTTATTTTCCACACCCTATAAACTGCTAGTAATTAGGCGTGTATGGCAAGATAAAATTGGACATAGATCATTCATAATTACAAGATAACATTATCTGAATCTGACACACTCTTTTCACACATGCACCCCTTAAGGTAATTCTCTCTCGTTGCCTTACGAATACAAATGGTCAAGTCCTCGAGCGTAGAGGTATCCTAGCACCGTTGCCTCGAAATATATCATCATAGTCCCTTCAATAAAAAGATCATAGACCCACGATGTCGCCTACGAATACATGATCTCGTCCCTTGATTGTTGCATACGAAAAGTGATGATCGTCCCTTCGAATGTGCTAGGATACTTCCTACAAGCTGCCTTTTATGACCATCCGATGTCCCTTCGAATGTCCCTTCTACATCCAACTAATAGGGTTACCTACCAACTAATGGTATGGATAGCACTATTCTAAAGGAACGTAAAACAACACGAAAACGACCATTCTGAGTAGGTAATAAGACTTTTAGTTGCTTGCTCTATCAAAATACTTTTCACACCTCACACTTTTGTCAAAGTTCAAACATTTTTCAAAAAACGAAACATTTCCAAACACTTTGTATACCTACATGAATCATTACAAAGTCAAAGCGAAATGCCTTTTCAAAACATTTTTTTCAAACACACAGAAAGCACTTTTAAAAATGAGCTAGAAGCAACTAAGAGCCCGTAGATAACTACGGATGAAAAGGGGTGCTAATACCCTCCCTTTTCATAACCTTCTCCCTTACTCAGAATCTAACGAAGGTCTTTTCCTGTTCTTTTCACCTTCCCTTAATTGGATAAAAGAAAAGTCGGTGGCGACTCTTGCTATCCGCAACATTTACGATAAAAAGCAAAACAAAATCTCAAAGTCAGTTCACCGTATTACAGAACTGGCGACTCTGTCGGGGAGACACCCTAAAGAGAGAATGCCTTAGGGATTTTTAGATCATTTTTACCTCTTTCTGTTTGATTTGTATGCTTTACTTTTAAGGGTTGCTTGAGTATTATATTTGTGGGGGATCCTACACCCGGATCCAAGTTTCCTTAGGTAAGTAGCAATATATCGTCGCGACTGTTAGGCGTATACCGAAACGATCAACATGATGGATACGTTAGTGTGACACTTTGGATGTCCTAATACTCTTCATTTCCAAGTTGAGGATAGTATTTGGCTTCTGCGTGGTGTCATCAGCACTAACTCAACTTTTAGAACCTTAATTGACCCATCTTGGCCCTTAGAAGGTAGTGAGATGGCCGGCTTTGGTGTAGACCGAGGTTGGTTGATACTCGATGCTACGCTCATTAAGATCAGACTTTTGGGATATTTTCGGTCGACCACTTGGTAGTCGTATTGAAATAAACGCCTACGAGAAAGATCAATGATATGAGATTCCTAGAACCCAGTTACTAATATAGGACAGGATAAACCAACTCAAACTTTTGGTGGGGTAAACACCTATACCTCATGCAAGCCTTGAACCTAGGGCTATTGTGTGAATTTTTTGTGCTTGCTAAACATGACATCATGACATCATCGCATTGCATATCATTTCTAACTATTTCAAGGACCTAGGGATTTATCTTTGCTCTGTTTTGTAGGGATTATGGCTTCCAGAAAGACTATCCGAATCAACTTCATGGGTATACCTTCTCAACTCAAAGAATTGGTTTCAGAAGTTCCCGATCATGCTCAGTTCATCAAAAGACATGGTTATCTGCTTGATTTGGTTATCTCCGGTTTTGAAGAAGATATGATGCATGTCCTATTCCAGTTCTTTGATCCGAAACACCATTGCTTTACATTCCCAGATTATCAGTTAGTTCCTACCTTGGAAGAGTTCTCTAAGCTACTTGCGATACCTATTCTTGACCAAACACCATTCACCGGTTTAGAAAAGGCTCCTAAGTACGAAGACATTGCATCAGCATTACACCTAAAGTGCTCAGACATTGAAGCCAATTGGGAAACAAGAAGTGGAGTTAAGGGTTTACTTGCCAAGTTCCTAGTGAAGAAAGCCCGAGAATTCCTCAAAGCTATGAGTTTCCATGCATTTGAAGACGTTGTGGCCTTGCTAATCTATGGTTTGGTTCTATTTCCTAACTCGGATCAATTCATAGATGTCAACGCCATCAAGATTTTCCTTACTCGCAATCCATTACCTACTTTACTTGGAGACATCCTACATTCTCTCCACACTCGTACTATCAAAAGACAAGGAACTCTCATGTGTTGTATACCGTTACTTTCCAGGTGGTTTATTTCGCACCTTCCTCAATCAGTTTTGAAGAACGAACAAAGATTGAAGTGGTCTCAAAGGCTAATGTCACTCTCTCATTTGGATATCCGTTGGTGTCTTTTCTCTCAAAAGGACTTCACATTCATTGAGAGTTATGGAGAATTCCCTAATGTACCACTCCTTGGTATAAGGGGAGGTATCACTTACAACCAGCTCTACATCAGTTTGGTTATGCTCGAAGAGATGGTCCTCATGATATGCTTCTCCAAGATATTTTATTCGACTACAACCACGATCTCCAAAATTACCGACGAAGGTTCATACACGCTTGGGGCATGGTAAAGAAGACTGATACCAAGACTTTGGGGCAGCAAAACTCCATTCCTTGGAAACCTTACCTCAAATGGGTGCGAGCTCGAGCTCAAAACCTCATGATGCCATTCATGCCTGTTCTACCAGTAATTATGGAACCTGTTGCTATAGGTGACATACCCCTATACTGTTCTCCATCCCGACATGCCTACTGATTTTGAAGACTTGAAGAGATCCTGGATTCAACTTAAAGAGGAAAGGGATACATTCGAAGCTCAGTGCTATGCAAGCGAGAAGAAGGTACTAGAGTTGACCAAGCTACTTCACGAGGAGCGGAACATCAACGCCTACCTCGGCACCAAGAGGAAGCGCCCATGGGAGACCTAGAACTTTAGGATTTTGTTCTTTTATTTTTCCGAATTATCTTTTGTACTTAAAAAGAAAAAGAATAAAAAAGAGAACTAATAAATGTTTGTTCATGCTTGTTTAACAAATTTAAATTCCTAAGGTCCTTGGAAACATTTCATTGCATTCGCATAAACATTGCATATCATGGCATAACATCTCATAAACAGGTACGTTGAAGATTGGTTTTCTCATTTTCTCGCTATTTATTTTAGCAGAAATGTCTCTTGAACAGACTGTCAAAGATCTTCAGGCTCAGAATGTTCAGTTTCAGGAGATGTTCACTAGCTTGGTCCAAGGCCAAGAAGATCTGAAGAAGCTCATCAACAAAAAGAAGAAGGTCATTGGTGTTCTCAACATGGGCAGACGTCACAAAGGTGGTCCTAAAGTGGTTAGCCGGATAGAGTTCTCAGAAGGGAGTGTCAAAACTGAGGGAAGTGTCAAAGGCAACGAAGATGACCAGCGTGAGCCTGAGAAGAAGGAAGAAGATTATGAGAATGATCAGTACTCTTATGAGGATGAC
Source organism: Vicia sativa (assembly GCA_021764765.1). Taxonomy (NCBI): domain Eukaryota; kingdom Viridiplantae; phylum Streptophyta; class Magnoliopsida; order Fabales; family Fabaceae; genus Vicia; species Vicia sativa. Next base: position 93,252,690 of record CM038795.1, read on the forward strand.
AAATACAAGCAACTTGAAGACCGTCTGAATGCTGTGGAAAATTTGAAGATGTCAGGGCTGAATTTTGATCATCTGAGTCTTGTCCCCGGTGTGGTGATTCCTCCCAAGTTCAAAGTTCCTACTTTTGCCAAATATGATGGAATTTCTTGTCCGAAGCTGCATTTGAAGTCCTATGTTCAGAAGATCAACCCCCACACTGATGACACAGAAAGTTGTGGATTCATTATTTCCAAGAGAGTTTGTTCGGAACTTAATTGGAGTGGTATTATCAGCTAGAAAGTGACTGTATCCGTACTTGGAGTGACTTAGCGGATGCATTCTACAAGCAATATGAGTACAATGTTGAATTGGCACCCACTCGCATGCAACTACAAAGCATGTCTATGGGTCGCGATGAGAAGTTCAAAGAATATGCTCAGAAATGGAGAGATCTAGCAGGCAGAGCTCAACCACCCTTGTCCAATATGGAGTTGGTTGATATGTTTATGGGAACACTGACAGGCCCGTTCTTCAATCATCTGATTGGGAACTCTTCATCCGGATTCACCGAGCTGATATTGATAGGAGAGCGTATCGAAGCTGGTATCAAGAGCGGAAAGATTCATGAAGAGTCGTCATCAAATGCTGCGAAGAGATCTTTTGGTGGCAAGAAAGAAGCTAATGTTGTGTATGGTCAGAAAAGCCGAGCCAAGACCAACCGTGCTCAATCTGTAAGGCGGTTGTGATCTCGATCCTACATCGGCAACCTCGGTGAGACAACGCAGAATCGCCGTGAAGGCGACTACGAAGATCAACATGCCTTTGTCGCAAGCATTGCAACACATGTTGAAAGCAGAGTTGATTACCTTGAAGGATCCTCCTCAAAACATCAACACTTCCTCTCCGAGATACAATCCTAATGCTAAGTGTGCTTACCACTCCAACAGCCCAGGACATAACACTGATGATTTTTGGGCTCTGAAGAACAAGATTCAAGATATGATTGAAGCTAAACAGATTGAGTTTGATCCTCCTGGTGAGACTCCGAATGTGATCAACGCACCTATGCCTAACCATGACAAAAGTTCCAATGCTATTGACAAGACCTCTTATGTTTTCAACATAGATGACTTGACTATTCCTCTGATGACTGTTAAGAAGAATTTGCTGCAAGCCGATGTTAATCCAGGATGCCCAGAGAATTGTCGTTGGTGCCCGTCTGCACCCGATGGTTGTGCTTGGTTGAGAAGACATATTCAGTGCATGATGGATAACCGCGAAGTGCTATTTCTGAAACCTTCACCTGTGGAGGAGCTGTGTGAAAACATGTCTAAGAATCTGAAGATCGAAGATGTGAGTGAAACTAGTGAAACTGTACCAGAAGTATGGGATACCTTAGGGCAGCCAAGTGGAAAGTTTGATTACATGGTGAAGTATACTGTTCCTGAAAGCTACAAGATTCCTGTTGAAGATGTTAAGGCGACCAGATGGGGAGATGATTTCCCAGAAGACTATGCTGATGTTAACACAATAAGGATTTCCTTTGCTGACCCTATGCCTAGAGTGGCACCTCTCATCATTACTTCTCCCAGACCAATCCCATACTCCTCTAACAAGGCTATACCTTAGAACTATGGAGCTGAAGTTTACTATCATGGCGTCAAGCAAGACCCTCTGACCATTGAAGATCTTACAGTTGAACCATTCCTGACATCGACAATATCCCCGAATTAAGTAAGGTGACCAGAATCGGAAGAGTTTTTTCTCCAGAGATCTCTCCTCCAAAAGACACTGCGACTCCAGCTCGCATTCCAGCTATTCAACCAGTTCCCGAGGCGCGAGGGAAAGAACCAGTGACTCATCCTGCTCCTACAGAAGTACCAAAGGAAATTGCTGAAGACACCTCCAAATAAGAAATGGAGGAAATTCTGAAGATAATCAAGAAGAGTGACTACAATGTTGTGGAACAGTTGGGACAGACTCCGTCCAAAATCTCCATGCTTGCTCTGCTCTTGTACTATGAGGCTCATGCTAAAGCCTTGGTAAAGTTTCTAAAGAATGCTCATGTACCGTAAGACACTACCACTTATCAATTTGAAGTTTGTATTGCTATCCTGGCTGCCAACAACGGCCTAGGCTTCTCTGATGCTGAATTGACTCCTGCCGGAAGGAAACACAACAAAGCCTTGCACATCTTTGTTGAATGCAAGGGCATTACATTGTCTCATGTTTTGGTAGATACCGGTTCTGCTCTGAATATCCTACCGAAGAGTGCTTTCGACCGACTTGATGTTGAAGGATTGGTCTTGAAGCCCAGTGACATAATTGTGAGAGCTTTTGATGGTTCTAAGCGAACAGTGCTCGGAGAGCTCATTCTGCCTGTTAAAGTCGGTTCCCAGACTTTTGACTCTACTTTCTTTGTCATGGACATCCGTCCAGCTTACTCTTGCCTACTTGGACGCCCTTGGATACATGAGGCAGGCGCTGTTACCTCTACCTTGCATCAGAAGCTAAAGTACCTAGTGAAAGGGAAGGTTGTTATAGTATGTGGTGAAGAGGAATACATGGTCAGTCATCTGCAGTCATTCCGATATCTCGAGATGGAGGGTGAATTCTTTGAGACTCCCTGTCAATCTTTCGAAACAGTTCCAAGAGTCATGCCTGTTGACTCTCCTGTCACTCCTGAAGTTACACAAGTTCCGCCTAGGATGGCTTCGCTAAAGGATGCTCAAGCTACAATTGAAGGAGGAGGTAATACTATTTGGGGTCAGCTCCCTGATTTTCCTTTCAAGTCTGACAAGACTGGTTTAGGATTCACCATCCAAGGTCAGAAGATGATACGCCGCGAACGTGCTAGCCAACTTCCTTTCTGCATCAGCAAAAATGGAGTTCATGCTATAGAAGACGACGACAGCGGCTTTGACATCAGCAAGTTGATCTTTCCAACTCCTGACAACGGACTCAGCAATTGGAAGACTGAAGACGTCATACCAATCTCCTTTAGACAAGAGTAATTGCTTTTGTTTTCTGTTTTGCTTTTCGTTTTCTATGCTTTGAACAATAAACTTTAAAGCCTAGTGCCTTGCCCGGGGCATCATGGCTCGTTTGTGAGGGTTATTATTTGTCATTTGCATATTTTCATTCAATAAAATCGTTGGACTTTTGCATTTAAATGTTGTTTTCTTTCTTTTTACTTTATCACCCCTTCAAAAAGCTATGTGTTCTTACACACACCCACGTGATACACTGCAGAATCACTCCGAATCTCGTTGATAACAGCTATGCTATTGCTAAATATGACTTCGATAATCCAATCTACCAAGCCGAAGATGAAGGTGAGGAAGATTGTGAAGTTCCAGGAGAACTTGCCAGACTGCTACAGCAAGAAGAGCGAGTTATACAACCACACGAAGAGCCAGTTGAGGTTGTGAATTTGGGTACTGATGAAGACAGAAAAGAGATCAAAATAGGAGCAGGTCTTGAGAGCAGTGTCAAAGAAAGATTGGTTCAGATGCTACGAGACTATATCGAGGCTTTTGCTTGGTCGTACGAAGACATGCCAGGTCTAGACATTAACATTATGGTACACTGATTTCCGATGAAAGAGGGTTTTCTCCCAGTGAAGCAGAAGGTTCGTCGTATGCGTCCTGAGATGTTTGAGAAAATCAAAGCCGAAGTTATGAAGCAGTTCAATGCCAGTTTCCTAGCTGTTACTTCTTATCCGCAATGGGTTGCAAACGTGGTACCCGTACCTAAGAAGGATGGCAAGGTACAAATGTGTGTGGATTACAGAGATTTGAACAAAGCGAGCCTGAAAGACGATTTCCCACTTCCTCATATTGATGTTCTGGTTGACAACACTGCCCAACATAAGGTCTTCTCCTTCATGGATGGTTTCTCCGGTTACAATCAGATCAAAACGGCTCCTAAAGACATGGAGAAGACTAATTTTGTTACACAGTGGGGCACTTTCTGCTACAAGGTCATGCCGTTCGGGCTGAAGAACGCAGGCGCCACTTATCAGCGTGCCATGGTGACATTATTTCATGACATGATCCATCACGAGATAGAGGTCTATGTCGACGACATGATAGCTCGATCACAGACTGAAGAAGAACATCTCAATCATCTGCAGAAACTATTTGGCAGACTGAAGAAGTACAGACTAAGACTCAATCCTAACAAGTGCACCTTTGGAGTCAGATCCGGTAAGCTCCTAGGGTTTGTTGTCAGTGGTAAAGGTATTGAAGTTGACCCCGCCAAGGTTAAAGCTATTCAAGAAATGCCAGCTCCCCGCACCGAGAAGGAAGTCAGAGGTTTCTTGGGACGACTGAACTACATTGCCAGATTCATTGCACATCTAAATGCTACTTGTGAGCCAATCTTCAAGTTGCTGAAGAAAGATCAAGTAGTGGAATGGAACGACGATTTCCAGGTCGCTTTTGACAAAATCAAGGAGTACCTACAGAATCCTCCCATTCTGATGCCGCCTGCCGAAGGAAGACCTCTTATCATGTACTTGACAGTGTTAGAGAATTCAATGGGGTGTGTGTTGGGGCAACATGACGAGTCTGGTCGAAAAGAGTATGCAATATACTACCTTAGCAAAAGTTTTATCGACTGTGAAACAAGATACTCGCAGCTCGAGAAAACTTGCAGCGCTTTGGCTTGGGCTGCTCGCCGACTAAGACAGTATATGTTGACTCACACTACTTTGGTGATTTCTAAGATGGATCCGATAAAATACATATTCGAGAAACCAGCTCTCTCCAGAAGAATAGCAAGATGGCAAATGATCTTGACCGAATATGACATCCAGTATACTTCTTAGAAAGCGATCAAAGGAAGTGTAGTAGCCGATCATTTGGCTCATCAAGCCGTAGATGACTATCAGTCTATGCAATTCGAGTTTCTAGATGAAGATGTTTTATTAGTTACTGATTGCGAAGAACCAGGACCAGACGAAGGACCTGAACAAGGATCCCGATGGACTTTGGTCTTTGATGGGGCCTCAAACGCACTTGGCAATGGCATTGGCGCCATCGTTACATCTCCTACAGGCGGACATACACCTTTCACCGCCAGATTATGTTTCAGTTGCACTAACAACATGGCCCGAATATGAAGCGTGCATCATGGGTATTAAAGCTGCTATTGACTTAAGAATCAAATTCTTACAAGTGTACGGAGACTCAGCTTTAGTGATCAGTCAGATAAAGGGCGAGTGGGATATGAAGCATCCAAATCTCATTTCATATCGAGAGCATGTTCTGAGTCTGATCCCCTACTTAGAAGAGATTACTTTTGATCATATTCCACGAGAAGAGAATCAGTTGGTAGACGCGTTAGCTACTATGTCATCTATGTTCAAGGTCAGATGGGACAACGAAGCTCCCCAGATCATCATCGAAAAGTTTGATGAACCAGCATACTGTTGTGAACTTGATACAGAAGAGAAACCTTGGTTATACGAAGTGAAGAGGTATCTTGAGGCTCAGGAATACAAGCGCAATCACGATTTGTGCTTACTCCGCTGCGTAGATCAGAAAACTGCGGAACGGATCATGGAAGAATTACACAAGGCGCATTCGGTACCCACTCTAGTGGACATACAATGGCTAAGAAGATTCTGAGAACAGGTTACTATTGGTCCACCATGGAAGCTGATTGTCACCGCTATGCTCGATCTTGTCACAAATGCCAGATATACGCAGACAAAGTGCACGTACCTCCAGTACCATTGAATGTTCTAACCGCTCCTTGGCCTTTCGCAATGTGGGGGATCAACATGATTGGGGAAATCAAGCCCACCGCTTCCAACGGACATCGTTTCATCCTTGTGGCAATTAACTATTTCACCAAGTGGGTAGAAGCAGCCTCGTTCGCATCTGTTACTAAGAACGTTGTGGCTCGATTCATCAAGCATAACCTTATTTGTCGGTATGGCACTCCTGAAAGGATTATCACAGATAACAGTTCTAACCTCAACAACAAGATAATCACCGAACTCTGCACGTAGTTCAAGATCAAACATCACAATTCTTATCCTTATCGGCCTAAGATGAATGGCGCAGTGGAAGCCGCCAACAAGAATATCAAGAAGATCATACAGAAGATGACAGTGACTTACAAGGATTGGCACGAGATGTTGCCATTTGCTCTTCACGGTTATCGCACTACAGTACGAACATCAACAGGGGCAACCCCCCTTCTCTCTAGTATACGGTATGGAAGCAGTTCTACCTATCGAGGTTCAGATACCCTCAACCAGAGTCCTCCAGGACGCAGAGCTAGGCGAAGATGATTGGATCCAGACTCGCCTCGACCAGATTAACTTGATTGATGAGAAACGACCCGTGTCCATCTGCCATGGACAGATCTATCAGAAACGAATGATCAGAGCATTTAACAAGAAAGTCAAACACCGAGTCTACCAAGTCGGTGATCTAGTAGTCAAACACATCATTCTTCCACAAGGTGATCCCAGGGGCAAATGGACTCCCACCTATGAGGGACCATTTGTAGTCAAGATAGTATTTTTCGACGGAGCTATGATACTTAGCACCATGGATGGTGAAGACTTCCCACACCCTGTGATCGCAGACATAGTCAAAAAATACTACGCATAAACGAGACCCGCTAGGTCGACTGACCTAGGTAAAAATAAGGGCATCCTGGCGAACCAAAAGGGTTCCGGCAAAAGTTAAGGATATATACAAAACATGTACACCCGGCAAGTCGAAAACCTGCAAAGGCGGCTTGGGCAAAAAAGGGTATCCCGGTAGACTGAAAACCCGAAAGGGCGGTCTAGGCAAAAGTTAGGGATTTAAGCGTACAACTATGTCTTGTTCAGGTCACCTATCTACAAACTACTACTATCAGCATTCAAGATTCAAATGGCGAAAATCAATTCACTCACTTTCTACTGACAACAAGGAGATGAGATAGTCGAAATATATGAGTACTAGCATAGTTGGAACTTAACGAGATTGTTTCCGCATAGCTTTTTACTTTTCTTGTGTACAAACTACTTGGCCATACGCCACCTTTCAAATTAATACAAGTTCTTTCTTTTACAATTTTCACTGTTGTTGTTTGCATAAAGTCAAACGTTTGATTTGAATGATTATATGCATCTGACAATAAAAATCTATTTACAAACATGCGAAAAGTGAACGAACAAGGATAATTACTACAGGCTCTAGGAATTGAGATAACGACGAAAGTCACCAATACGTTCCCCTGCAGAGCACAATCCCCACAGAGGTCTCGCTCACTACAAACCTTCCCCAGTGGAGTACACATTTTACTCCACTAATCCAGACATTCCAAGCTTCATCACGTTAGTCCCCGAGCAGTGATCCCAACCAGCTGAACCCTGTTACGTCAGTCTCCGAGCAGTAACGGTTCATCTCCAGCAAAGGGATTTATCACCAGCAGAATATCTCTCAACAATCATCATTTCCCCGGCAGCAGCAATATCCAGACTCGAAACTTGGTCAGATAGTGCATCGGAGGAAATCTACATCTTTTATTCCCCAGCAGCCAGACGTTTCGACGGGCTCCAGATCCTTCTAACCCGGTCTCCCAGCAACAATCAAATTTTCTCCAGCAGAATCTACGCGCAAGATCCCCAGTAGAGCGCCTCCTAAATTTCCCCCAGCAAGGTCTACACACAAGATCCTCGGTAGTGTACCTCTCGGTCTCTACCATCCTCAGCAGCATAATATCTAGGCTCGAAACTTGGTCAGATAGTGCATCGTAGGAATCAAGGATATCTTTCTTCTCTGTCAAAAGCAGGATGTTCATCCGTTTCGTTCCCAAGCAGAAGCCAGAAATCCCCAAGCAGAGCATCCACATCTTCTTCAAGATGGATATGTTTTGAAATACCACAACATTTATCATTCATACATTATTCATAAAAGTCATAACTTGTGCATATATCATCTATACACATTGTCATGCATCATAAATCTGCATAAGACTAACCATATTCTATCAGCGTTTCTTTTGTTTTTCCCAAAACAGGTGAAAATCACTTCTGAAACAACAGGTCCAAGATTAATACCCGAAGCCAGACGGGAAAACTATCTAAACAACCGCCCAAGTTGTCCTCCGACAACAGATCCAGGATTAATACCCAAAGCCAGACGGGAAACCCTATCCAAACGATCACTCAGGTTGTCCTCCGACAACCGGCATTGGATCAACACCCGAAGCACGACAGGGAAGCTGTCCATATTCTGCCGACTATTATCCCCTTAGAATAATCAAGACGAAGATTTATTCTGACTCTCTCTTATTATCAACAGCAACTACAGAGTCTGGCATACGACTCAGCTGCCCTGGATGGCATCTTAAGCCCATCTCCGATTATTTATCGACAACTCTCCACTTTCAGGATGCTGCATATTTGGTTAAAAACCAATACAAACCAATAACTTCATTCAAAGATAGGCACGAAGTCTAACGTACGACTCTCTCCGGATGGCATCTTAAGCCCATCTCCGTGCTCCCTTCTATCTTCAGGAACATCTGTAGAGCCTAGCGTACGGCTCGTTCCCCAGCATCAGTCTTTCCGGATGGCATCTTAAGCCCATCTCCGACAATTCTCCTATCCAGGCGACATTTTAAAGTCTAGCGTACGACTCATTCCCCAGTGAAGTTTCCAGCTTCTCCAAATGGCATCTATAAGCCCATTCCCACATCATCAATCAACAGCGAGTGCAAATTTTCAGGTGTACTCGAGTGTTCAATCATCTTCTACCTCCAGGTCACGAAAGGCAAGCATGCTAATCTAACCCTTCCAGTATAAGAAGATTGAACAGGGGCAGCTGTCATACCCCAAAATTTTCCCTCCAACTTCTCAAGGCATTTCATACCTCCATACTCAAGGATTCCTCAAGGGTTGATCAGACAAACCCTCTCCTAGGCAATCAACCCAAACTAGGGTTTGGCAATTCTCAGATCAAAATGGATTTTCAACATCTCCAAGGGTCATCATGCCTCCTCATATGCTTCAAAGAATCTCCATGTCAAGTTTCAAGCCTTACAAGTCAAATTTCCTCAGACAATTGCTCAGATGGTTGAAAATCAGTTGTATTGGACAAAAAGTCAATTGTGGTCAATATACAGTCAAACTTCATGATTTTTGGTCAACATCCATATTTTGAAGTAACATTCATCATGTGATCAAGGGTTGATCATGATTCATCAAGAAAACTCAAGATTTGATCAAAAGTCAAACTTTCCAAATTAGGGTTTTCTAGAGAAAAGTCAACTGAACTTTGACTAAGCATAACTTTCTCATACTTTACAAGAAATTTTTCCACCATCTCTCATTTTGAAGAGAATTCAATTTTATACAACTTCATGTCTCACAATCATGGTCAAAAAATGCTTCATTTTGAAGATATGGATCAAAACATTACAGGTTCTTTTCAAAGTCAACAGAAAGTCAACTTTTTGTATTAAAGTGATATTGATCATGGAAACTACAATTCAGATGAAACCAAAGAGGTTGTTTAGAGGACATCTAGAGCTTTATAAAAAGTCAAAGAACACTAAAAAATGTTAAGAATTGAGCAAGATACACCTTGTACAAGTTGGGCATTTTTGAAGAATTGCACAAAGAGAGATATCTGACAAAATCCATTTTTTTTCCAAAAGGGCCTATAATTTTATGATCCAAACTTGATCATAATATTATTTGTGACCTCTTGATGCCTTGCCATGACCACCTTTTATTTTTTTGATTTATTTTTTAATTTAAAAGCATTTAATTCAAATTTAAATTAAATAAAATATGAAAACAAGGTATAATTTAAGTTGGGTTGGATTTTTATCAAGCTTGAGGAGCAAGGAAGCCCATACAACTTGCCAAATTCGTGCTAGCTCATGCAAGGAAGGAAAAATCAAATTTTGAAAAGATTTGATTTGATTTGAAAGAGAAATTATTTTGCATTGAAGACGATATCTTTTTTTCATTCTTTTTGCTCCAATCTTTCACTCTATAAATACACAACACATCCACAAGACCAAAGGACGAAACCCTAGCCTCTTGAAGCAACCCTATAATTCCAAATTTTTCTCAAAAGTGGGCAAAATCGAATTCTTGTTTCCAGCCACTTTCAGCCACTCTCAATCATTCCATTGTGTTCCTGAGGTAATTTGGAGTAAGTACACACCATTATCCATGGTTAAAACTGCATGAATCGAGCCATATATGAACATACATAATCATATTTTTCTTGAATTCGAATTTTTATTATCTGTGTGTTTTAATCGAAACTAACCGTTCTAATGTGATCATGAGGCATCATAGACAGGATTTGGGCCATCGTTCATAAGCTTGAACGTCCAAATCGCGTTTTGCCATGTTTAGGGTTTCTTGAACTGTTAGCTTCGAACCGGCTTATCCAAGAACTTTCAGTCAAAACAGACACCACCATTGAACTCACAATGGTCGAATTAGGGGGTAGGGTATCCCTTTGCCATTTATTTTTGTTATTTTGCAGGTTTGAAGTTTTGGCTAGCCGGAGAAGACGACCGGAGCTAGGGCTCCGGCGTCGTTGACTGAAACGGAGACCGGCGAGGCATGCATGGCGTTTCTTCTCGTTCTGATTCGTCCATTCATAATATCTGGGCCCCACGCATTTGACTGTGTTTAAAATTCCAATTTATGACACGTATATGCTTATAAACAATTGTTTCCAGGTTACAAACACCAAGTACACTTGGCTCAGATGGCAAGCAGGCGTGTGATTTTCCCAGTGGGCACGAGTTCGATTCCTGGCGTGGTCACTTTCTTTTTTACTTCTTTGAAAACTAACTTTTTCTATTTTCTTATTTTTTCTTAATATTTTCATCCAATTTAATTAATCTTTAAATATTTTTTTCATGCATTTAAAAAATCACAAAAATATTTTCTTTTTGCATATTAATCAGAAAAATGTTTATTTAATTTTTGACATTAAAATTAATATTTTTGCATGCATATTTTAATTAATTGCTAATTAATCATTAAATTGACTTTTAACTGCGTTTAATTATCGAAATGGATTCAGAAAAATACCAAAAAATTATCTTATCATCTTATTGTCATTACTAATCTAAAACTTTTTTTCTCATTCAAAAATCATGTTTTTACTAACATTTTTCCTCTTATGCAATTTCCTCGTATTTTCCGATTATGTATCTGTTCACAGGTTGTAACGTTTCGGATTATTTTTCTCGCTTTTCTTTCCATTATAATGTAACTGCCTATGGGATGTAATAGTTAAATTAGGACTTTTACTTTCCGCACTCCTATTGTGTAACTGCCCCAAAGCCATGTAATAGCGTAGGACTTTATTTTTCCGCACTTTACTTTCCGCGATTTATTTTCCGCACCCTATAAACTGCTTGTAATTAGGCGTGTATGGCAAGATAAAATTGGACATAGATCATTCATAATTACAAGATAACATTATCTGAATTTGACACACTCTTTTCACACATGCACCCCTTAAGGTAATTCTCTCTCGTTGCCTTTACGAATACAAATGGTCAAGTCCCTCGAACGTAGAGGTATCCTAGCACCGTTGCCTACGAAATATATCATCATAGTCCCTTCGATACAAAGATCATAGACCCACGATGTCGCCTACGAAAACATGATCTCGTCCCTCGATTGTTGCCTACGAAAAGTGATGATCGTCCCTTCGAATGTGCTAGGATACTTCCTACAAGCTGCCTTCTATGACCATCCGATGTCCCTTCGAATGTCCCTTATACATCTAACAAATAGGTTTACCTACCAACTAATGGTATGGATAGCACTATTCTAAAGGAACGTAAAACAACACGAAAACGACCATTCTGAGTAGGTAATAAGACTTTTAGTTGCTTGCTCTATCAAAATACTTTTCACACCTCACACTTTTGTCAAAGTTCAAATATTTTTCAAAAAACGAAACATTTCCGAACACTTTGTATACATTCCTACATGAATCATTACAAAGTCAAAGCGAGATTCCTTTTCAAAACATTTTTTGTCAAACACACAGAAAACACTTTTAAAAATGAGCTAGAAGCAACTAAGAGCCCGTAGATAACTACGGATGAAAACGGGTGCTAATACCTTCCCTTTTCATAACCTTCTCCCTTACTCAGAATCTAACGAAGGTCTTTTCCTGTTCTTTTCACCTTCCCTTAATTGGATAAAAGAAAAGTCGGTAGCGACTCTTGCTATCCGCAACATTTGCTATAAAAAGCAAAACAAAATCTCAAAGTCAGTTCACCGTATTACAATGTCATAGGGTGATGATAAAACCCTCACAAGATGCTTGTCATGAGCTCAAGGTAATGTCAATTGAAGTGACATGCCTCAGAAATCATGAATCTATAATCCCTCAAGGTATGTTTCAACCAAACAATAGAAGAAGAAAAAGCAAATCTTGCTCTTCTAGGTCATCATGATGACATTACAATTGAGTGCAAGTCAATGAATCAAAGAGAATTGAGTTATTGATTACATAATGTACAAGGTCAGAAGTAAAAATTAAAGATCCAATAGGAATTGGACTTCTAAAGCCTTTCATGATGCACATAACACAAGTGATACAAACATAAGCAAAAGTTGGTAACATTCTAATCAACAAAGGTTGCATGAGCTTGGGAAAATTAGGGTCTTAAATGAATCAATAAAATTGGAATCAAGGCCCTAAATATGCTATAAGGATGAAGTAATGGAGTGAGAAGTAGATTCCTAAATAATTGCATGAATGCATTCCTCACCTTACAATCCATGCACAAGGATGCAACAAAGGAAACAAAGATCAAACTTTTAACTAAGGATCAAAGTGATCCTTTGAGGTAAAATGTCTCTCAAATATTTAGAATATTATCCTTGAGGTTATCATTCCCCCTAAACATCAATTAGAAACACAAACTATACAAGAAAAAGGTTTAAGAATCAAGACATCAACAAGATAGGGTTTTGGGAACCACACAAAACTTTATGCTCAAGGTAGAAACTTAATGATCAACATATAATTTCCAATGAATAAAAACATGTTACACATCACTAGAGCACTCAAATGATCATCACATACCCAAAGTTTGACCTTAAATCATGTCCACAAACTTCAAATTGAAGCTAGACTCAATTACACTAGGTCCAAAAATGTAGGTTCACTTTAGAAATTCCACAAAAATGGGAAAATGAAAGATAAAATCCAAGAAAAAATGAAATAAGGAGCTCAAATACCTTACAAGTCAGGGACATATCCTTGCCCAAGTTAAAAATCCATGGAAAGGTCAAAACGAAATCAAGAAGTCAACACTAATTTACCTTTCATGCTTATATGACCAATAAATAAGAAAAATTTGTATAAAATGTAAAAATCATAAGTAAAAATCTATAAAAATCAGAAACAGTGACCTAACACCCTAAACATGGTCAAAAATATTTTTGGCATTTTTTTATTCTCAAGAAAAAATGGTGAAAGCAAATAGAATGCAAAATGGATAATGCAAATCATGTATTTAATGCAAAAATTGATCTAATTATGTAAAAATGACAAAATTATAGAATAAAAATCAGATATGCATGAAGTATGATTTAAATGAGCTAGAATATTTTTTATGCATTTTTTAGATGCATGAAAGTATTTTTAACAATTTAAATATGCATGAAATGCAATATAATGCATGAAATTATTTAAAAATGGAAAAAATGCAATAATGATCAAATAAAATTCAGAAATGCATGGTGCGTGATTTAAATGGACCAAAATATTTTTTATGTATTTTTTACATGTATGGAAGTATTTTTAACAATTTAAATGCATGAAATGCAATATAATGCATGCATTTATTTAATTATGAAAAAATGCAAAAATTATAAAACAAAATTCAAAAACTCAAAATTAATCCTCTGGAGGATTCAAAATATTTTTTGTGGATTTTTTTAACATTGGAAAGTATTTTTTTAGGAAATTTTCAATTGAAATGCAATTAATTAAAGTCAGAATTTATTTAATTGGTCAAAACATTTTAGAAAAATTGGAAAAAATTCCACAAAATATTTAAAGTAATTATAAGTCTATGGTATTTTTTTTGTAATTTTTGGATGATTTTTGAATGCAAAATAAATTGATGCAAGATGCTAATTACAAAATAATAAAAATGAAAATTCAAAAATGCATGGACCAATCAGATGATGCGACGCATCATCTTCAACCTCTAGCCATGCCCTAAAACACGTTATTTTCCAGTTTCATGCAAGCTACTTCTAGCAATCGTATCTCACTCATTTCTCAACCAAATTAAGTGATTCAAAGCTCTAAATGAAGATCACATGGCAAGCTACAACACACAACTTGTAAAAAAAACAAATGATCCATCATACATCAAGAAATCAGAGCAATAAAATCAAGAAAATCATCCAAATTCGGATTTCCAGAACTTCATGCTATGCAATATGCTTCACAAACAGATGAAATTATACATCAAACCTAATGTTTGGCCAGGTAACCACGCATGTATAAGCTCAAATTCATCAATTGCAAGCTAGAAGTTCAGATTTGAAGTTTGAATGTTACCTCTTGATTTGGAAAATAAATTCAAATATGCCTCTGGATTTGAAGAGGAAATACCACAATCTTGCTCTTAGATCTTCAATGAAGCTTGAATGATGAAGAAAATCCACTTCAAACACGATTTGCAACAATTTCAAAGTATGAGAAAAAATGGAAAATGCAGAGCAATTTTGGGATCTGGAAAACGAGAGAGAGAGGAAGCTCCTTTGCACAAATGAAGCTTCTAACTTATAATGTGTGTCAAATCATGAGGGTACATCAATCCTTTTGTCCAAAAATCCGTTGGAGCAAAATTTGATAAAAATGGCATCTTTTGAGTGCTTGCGTTTTGTGCTTATTCACACCTTCCTTGGCTGCGTTTTGATGAGCTGGCCAGGTGGTGAGAATGTCCTCACATGATTCACTCCTCAACCTTGCCAAATTTGATACAAAATAAAAGTGTGCATGGAATGAGTGTGAGGAAAATGTGCTCATAATGCTTGGCTTTTTATGGCAAAGAAGCTTGCTGGCAGTGCTTGCTTCGAATCCTGGCATTGGTTGCTCAAAATAGCTTGCAAAAACCACATGAAAAATGCACAAACACAATCTGCTCAAAATCAGCATTACACCACCATTTTCTCCTTCAATTTTCTCACAAATAGATCGTGCATTTCTTGGCCTTTTGATACACATCAATAGCTCTTGGCATGAGGATTAAAACAAGCTTTGGTTCACTGAAAATGGAGCAAAAATGAGTGAGATATGACCATTTGAAGTTGTGCACAAGCAAATCAAAATTCTGGGCACATGCGCGCGTTCTCTGGCCTGCATGGTTGTGCATGGAGTCAGCCTCATGACCTCAACTTGTGAGCCTTGTAACTTGCTCAATTTTGAACCAAATGATGTGATTCAAAGTTCCATTTAAAGCTCTCATGACATACTTCAAAATGCACAAAGTGATTTTCAAAAATTCCATATAAATCAAGAGATATAAGCCTCAACATTATGCCCACCACCTGTTTGTGAAAATTACTCAAAGAAAATGCCGAGAAAATGCTTGCTTGCCCAGCCTTGGTCAAAACTTGTGCCTGAAACTTCTAACTCAAATATCTCTCAAATGGTGCATTTTTGAGAAATTTTACACATTGGCAATCTTGTAGGATTTTTTCCAAGCTTTCCAGAAATGTATGGTATGCAACCATTGGATAAAAATTGAGAAAGTTATGATGTGTCAAAGTTCCATAGGGTGGACACTTATAAAAAATTTCAAACTTCAAATAACTTCAAGAACAAGTTAACCCTAATTTCTTCAACTTTCTTGATTCAATGATGAATTTGGTCATGAAAAATGAAAATGTGACATTTGAATTGATGGTTGACCAAAGGTCCACTTGGTCAACTCCTGACTTTGACTGATTTTGACCAAAATGACTATTTTGCCCCTTGTGATCAATTGACTTGCTTCTACTCAAAATTAAGCCTCAATATTTGACTCATAGATGTCCAACAACACATAGAAACAAGTGAAATCAAGTTTGAGTGAAAAATCTGAAGAAATCCTGATTTTCCTCAAAACCCTAATTTTGCTCCATGTGTTAGGAGATAACCAATCAAGCTTCAAAACCTCAAATCTTCTGAATGTGTTGAGCAATCCTTTGAACCATGATAACTCATATGATAATAAGAAAGTAATACTTCAAGAAATTGACTCATCCAAGCTTCAAACTCCACAGAGGACCAAAACCCTAATTTCATCATATGAGTGCCACAGATGAATTTCTCACCAATTCTCTGCAAAACTTCAACTCTAGAGGAATCAATGAGACATATGGGATGTCTTGAAGCATAATACATCATTTTGACTTGGAAGATTCACAGACATGAGAATTTTGGAATTCCTTCAGAAGGACATGTTAATCCAATCAACCTCATTAGCTTATAGAAGTCTTGAGAACCCAAAGAGCTTGGATCCTATCATGAGATATGAATGCAATGCAATATGATGTTTATGATGAAACATAAGCCTAAATCAAGAGGGTAAATTTTGGGGTGCAACATGAGTGAGTGCAAAAGTGTGTTGTATTCAAATATATTAGTCTTGAATTAGAGGTGATCTAGGGTTGATTTTATCTTGCATACATGCCTAATTACTAGCAGTTAAATATGTACAAAATAATAGAGGTGCAGAAAGTAAAAGTGCGGGAAAGTAAACCCTAGACTATTAAATGGCTTTGGGGCAGATACATAATAAGGAGTGTGGAAAGTAAACCCTAATTAAGCTATTACATCCCATGAGCACTTACATAATAGTAAAAACTACGAGGAATTTAAACCCTAGTTGTTCCAACCTGTGAGCAATTAGAATGATCAGAAAAAGATATCGCGAGAAGGATTTAATTGTAAATAAGAGCAAATAATGTTAGTAGAAAATGTGTTTTCATGTCAGAAAAGTGTTTTTAGGGTTAGTAAACCTAATTAGATGAGAACATATTTTTTGAGAATTTTCTGGATTGATTTTAATGAATAAAAAGCAATTAAAATCTAATTTTCAATTAATCAGTAATTAATTAAAATAAGAGTGAAAAATAATATTTTTTATGTGAAAAATTAAATAAATATTTTTCTAACCTAAATACAAAAAGAAATATTTTTTAGGCTTTTTTTGTTGTATTAAAAAAAATGTTTGAAAAGAAATTAAATAAAATAAGAAAATATGAAGAAAATAGAAAAAGTGTTAGTTTGAAAAAATGCCAAAAAACACATTGGGGTAACCATGGATCGAACCCCTGCCCCAATGCTCACCAGCGCGCCTCATGACCATCTGAGTTAGGCATGTTAGTTGTTAGTATAATGAGACAATTGGTTTATAAGCGAAACAAAATTTTGAAAATTATTTAAAACGAAAAAAATGCGCGTTGGCCTTCATCTTCTTCCTTGAGACGTAGACGTTTACCCACGGTTTTTTGTTCGTAGCTAAAGCCTATAGTGACGGCTTCTTTCCGTAGCTACAGATCATGCAAATCATAAAACTCAGAATATGCAGTAGAAATTAATTGTAAGACTATAAATCGATTGGAATCGATCTCTTGAGCCTGATGGTGGTCATCATTTCACCTAATTTTTCCTAAAACAAAAAGCCCTAATTATGTGCTACGAACCCTAGCTATGGTGGATTCATATTCCTGCACTCAAACTCATATTAAACTATGCATAAAGCTTCGAAGCTTCATTATGAACACAAATATGCAATCAAAACATGTTAAATATGCGTGTATGTACAAAATCGAATTTGAAATTAGAGTATGCAAACCGTGATCGTGAATTCGTGATTTTGGATGTTTTGGTTGATGATAAAGGTCTGGATCGACTCAGGGGACTCCCAGGAAGCGATTGGAATGCTTGGTTTGGCTTGAATCGATGCAAAAATGGGTCTCTAAGTTGCTTGAATGGCACGGTTTTTTGGAGCTAGGTTAGGGTTCTTGGAGCATCAATTTTCGTCCTTTGGCATCTGGAATTCATATGTATATATAATAGACTGAATTAGGTCAAGAATTGATGAGAAAATATATCCCATTCAATGAGAAAATATTTGATTTGTCAATCTCTTCAATTTGCATCAAATGCTTCCAATCTTGTACCAATCTCATGCCAATCATATATTTTCGAAATTTTGGCTATTTAATGAGTATCTTAGACCTCAAAAATGTCAAATATTCAGCCTTGCATTAATTGATTTAATTTTGCTATTTTATTTTAATTAAATTGACTTTAAATGAATAAAAAATCAAAATAAATAAAATAAAAAGCTCAAGGGCGTGGCATTGGGGTTGGAGGTTCTAATTGAGATTAGAAACAATTTTGAATCAAGAAAAGTTAGGCCCATTTGGAAAATATTTGCATTTGCTAAGTATTTCTCTTTATACACCTCTTCAAAAATGTCAAAATTGCACAACTTGTATCTTGCTCAATTTTCAATATTTTTTAGTGTTCTTGGACTTTTTAGAAAGCTCAAGATGTCCTTTAAACACTCTTTTTGGTTTCATATTCATTGAAGTTTCCATGTTCATGAACACTTCTTAGCAAAAAGATGACTTTTTGTTGACTTTTAAAAGGACTTGTAATGTTTTGATCCATAACTTCCAAATGAAGCATTTTTGGCCAAAGCATGTGAGCATGAAGTTGTAGAGAACTGAATTTCCTTCAAAATGAGTTTGGTGGAAAAATTTCTGATAAGGTATGTGAAAGTTATGCTTGGTCAAAGTTCTGTTGACTTTTGTCTCAAAAACCCTAATTTAGAAACTTTGACTTTTGATCAAATCTTGACTTTCCTTGAGGAATCTGTTAGAACAAAGTTTGTTTCTAATAATATATATTAAAGTTTTGATGATAACAAGCATAACAAATTTTGTATAATTAAATATGATACTTTGACGTGTACATGTTTTATTTCAGAAGATGTTCTGACTCTAGCGCAAAAATGGAAAATATCATACTGAGCAGAAGTTGAAGTTAGAAGTTGTAATGAGAGAAGAACTTTTGGACAAAGCACGCTAAAAGGAACTGCTGAAAGAAACACGTTGTAGAAGTTTAAATAAGACAAAACACGCTCATAGCAACTGCTGACAGAAACACGCCTTAGAAGTTCTAAGCGGGAACTTCTGGAAGACACGCTACATAGGAAGCTTATGAAGTAAAGAGTAAAATACAACTTCTGATGGAAGCTAGAAAAGCGCAATTTCTGATGAAAAGCACCAAAAACATGTTCTGAATAGAATATGTATAACAAGGCTTACAAAAGATGAAGTATTAGAAATTCTGATGAGAATAGAACATCTGGTCAAGCAAGCACAGCGCAGAAGCAAGCACAACACAAAAGCAAGCACATCGTAGAAGCAAGCACAACACAGAAGCAAGCACATCACAGAAGCAAGCATAGCACAGAAGCAAGCACATCGCAGCCTCTGATAGAAGCAAGCACATCGCAGCCTCGGATAGAAGCAAGCACAACGCAGCCTCTGATAGAAGCAAGCACAGAGAAACTTCTGATAGAAGCAAGCACAGCGACCGATGAAGCAAGCACAACCGATGAAGCAAGCACACGCACCGGAAGCAAGCACAATGCGCGATGAAGCAAGAACATCTCAACTTTTGATAGAAGCAAGAACAGCACAACTTCTGATAGAAGTAAAATCTAACAGAAGCAGGCAAAGTAAACTTCTGGTGGAAACACCAACATAAGTTCTGATGAGAAAATATTTAGAAGATCTTTTGAATATGAACGTTATCTTCTAAAAGACAAAACCTGCAAACAGTAACATTGGCCCACTGAGCAAAGAGAAGAAATACTTGAGTGGTTCAACTTCCAATAAATATTTAGCAAGCTATTTACGTCAAAGGCTAAGCAAGTCACGTGAAGCTAAGCAAGTAATAATTATCTTTTCCATTCTTCAAGACACGCTACTGGCAACGGGAAGAATCTAGAAGCACTATTTAAAGATTCATTTTCAAAGAAGGAAAACAACAATTTACAAAGAGCTTACGCAAGTAATGTACCAACAACACACCAACTTCTAACAAGCTTGCAAAAATCCATTCCAAAAGTAAACTTGCTGCAAAGCACAAAGAACTATCTTTTGTAAATTAGTTTACTGTTTTTGAGCTTAATTTTGTGTAAACTTCACTTAGTGAAGAATAGATTTTCTAGAAGAAATTTTGTACACAGTCAGTGAGAATCTAACATTCTGATAGTTGTTCCTTGAAAAGACCAGTTTGGTTCAGAATTCTTGAGAGAGCTAGGACTAGTTGAGTCTTAGAGGTGTTAGTCACAACGGTTGGTTGTGCGGTTTGTTCCTTGAGAAGACCAGTTGGGTCAGAATTCTTGAGAGGGCTAGGACTAGTGAGTCTTAGAGGAAGTTAGTCACACTGGTTGGGTATTGCACTCTGTAATCAGTGATTATAGTGGATTAAGTCGTCGTTGAGAGAGGCGAAATCACCTTGGTGGGTGGACTGGATTAGTTTGAGTGTCAAACGAACCAGGATAAAAATACTTGAGTATTTTATTTGTTGTTTTGGGTAAAAGATCAAAAGTAAGAAAAACTTATTCAACCCCCCCCCCCTTCTAAGTGTTTTTTCAAGCCTTCAATTGGCATCAGAGCTCTTAGTTCTGGGTGCAAACACTTAACAGTGTCAGATAAAGATCCAGAAGGGAAGAACACAATATGACAACATATAACAACAACGCAAAAGCTCCAAAGTTTAATGGAGAAGATTTTGCATATTGGAAGGATAGACTGGAAAGTTTTATTTCAGGTTATGATCTCGATCTATGGGATATGGTGTTGGATGGTTACAAACATCTAGTGGATGCAAAAGGAAACAAGATAGATAGAAAATCTATGGAGAAACAACAAAAGATTGATTACAAAAATCACCACAAGGCCAGAAGCATTCTGTTAAGTGCTATATCAAAAATGGAGTATGAAAAAATCACAAATAAAGACACAGCACGTGACATTTTTGAGTCACTTAGAATGTCACATGAAGGGAACACTCAAGTTAAGGAGACTAAGGCTCTGGCACTGATCCAGAAGTACGAGGCATTTAAGATGGAAGAAGGAGGATTAATTGAGGCTATGTTCTCAAGGTTTTAAACTCTAACTGCTAGTCTAAGAGTGTTGGACAAAGGCTATACAAATGTTGACCATGTAAAGAAGATCATTAGAAGCTTACCCAGAAGATGGGCGCCTATGGTGACTGCCTTCAAAGTGTCAAAAGATCTAAATGCAATCTCCCTAGAAGAACTCATTAGCGCTCTGAGAAGTCATTAGATTGAGCTGGATGAATTTGAACCCCAGAAGAATGGTATGTCAATTTCATTAAAATCCACAAAAAATTCTAACGTTAATACTTTTCAGGTAGAAGATGGAAGTTCTGAAGATTCGGAGTCAGAAGATGAATTGTCCATGATCTCTAGAAGGATAAATAAAATATGGAAATATAGGCAAAAGAAATACAAGAACCATGGAAGATCTGAGAATAAAGGAGAATCTTCTGGACATAAGAGGTTCAGCAAGAGAGGCATCCAATGCTACGAATGCAAAGAAATGGGACATGTCAGAAGCGAATGCCCCAACGTTCAAAAAGAAAAACCAAAGAAAAAGTTTGAAAAGAGAAGAGGAATGATGGACACGTGGGATGACTCAGAATCCTATGAAGTTGAAACCGACTCAGAAGATGAACATGCAAACCTTGCGTTCATGGAAACTACAGCAGATGAATCTGCCTCTGACTCTAAGTCAGAAGAGATATCCTTAACAGCCAACCTGAAACACCAGTCACGGTACCTAGACTCTGGTTGCTCGCGTCACATGACGGGAAGAAGGTCTATGTTCCAAAACATGGAACTCAAATCTGGAGGAGACGTGAAGTTTGGAGGCAACCAGAAGGGAAAAATAATTAGTTCTGGAACCATTGGTAATGGTAACCTCCCTTCCATATCTAATGTTTTATTAGTAGAAGGATTAGCTCATAATTTATTGTCCATAAGTCAATTAAGTGACAATGGTTATGACATAATTTTTAATCAAAAGTCTTGTAAAGTTGTTTGTCCGAAGGATGGATCAATCCTATTTTCTGGAAAGAGAAAGAATAACATTTATAAAATTAATCTTTCAGATTTAAAATCCCAGCATGTAAAATGCCTTCTGACCGTTCATGATGAACAATGGGTCTGGCACAGAAGATTGGGACATTTTAGCATGAGAAAAATTTCTCAAATTAGCAAACTCAATCTGGTTAGAGGACTTCCAAATTTGAAGTTCAACTCAGAAGTTCTGTGTGAAGCCTGTCAGAAGAGAAAATTTTCAAAACCATCTTTTAAACCAAAAAATGTTGTCTCTTCCTCTAGGCCATTAGAACTTCTGCACATTGATTTATTTGGACCAGTAAAAACTGCATCCATCAGAGGCAAGAAGTATGGATTGGTCATTGTAGATGACTACAGCAGATGGACATGGGTAAAATTCTTGAAACACAAGGATGAGTCACATTTTGTGTTCTTTGACTTCTGCAATCAAATTCAAAATGAAAAAGAATTTAAAATCATAAAAGTTAGAAGTGATCATGGTGGTGATTTTGAAAACCAATTGTTTGAAAATTATTTTAAAGAAAATGGCATTTCACATGATTTCTCTTGTCCTAGAACACCCCAACAAAATGGAGTTGTAGAACGAAAGAATAGGACTTTACAAGAAATGGAGAGAACCATGACTAATGAAACTAATATGGCTAAACATTTTTGGGAAGAAGCTATGAACGCAGCGTGTTACATTCAAAATAGAGTTTCTATTAGACCTATTCTTGAAAAGACTCCTTATGAATTGTGGAAGAATAGAAAGCCCAACATTTCATATTTTCATCCATTTGAATGCACGTGTTATATTCTTAACACAAAAGATAATCTGAACAAGTTTGATTTTAAAGCTCAGAAGTGTGTTCTACTTGGATACTCTGAACGCTCAAAAGGCTATAGAGTGTACAACACAGAAACTTAGATTGTGGAGGAATCAATCAAAGTAAGATTCGATGATAATCTTGGCCAGCAAGTGCCAAAGCAAGTTGAAAATAATGCAGGTACAGAAGTACTACTGCCAAACTCTGACGGAACAGCCCAGATAGAAAACTTAGAAATTCACATGTCAACTTCTGGAGACTCTGAACAGAAGCGTCACCCAGAAGTTCTGACTTCTGAAGAAAATCTGAACAACGTCAAAACCCTTGAAGAATATTTCCACACAAAATATCCAAGAATTATCTCAGCTTGTCCAGAATATGTCATTATAGGAAAGAAAAATGACCCTATCAGAACTAGATCCACCCTTAAAATAAATGAATAATCAATGTTTGGACTAGTTTTCATGATTGAACCAACTTCTATAGATGAATCTCTGAAAGATAATGATTGGATTATAGTTATGGAAGAAGAACTCAACCAATTCTCCAGAAATGACGTATGGGATTTAGTTCCAAAACCAAAAGGATTTAACATCATTGGAACAAAGTGGGTGTTCAGAAACAAGCTAAATGAGCAAGGAGAAGTTGTCAGAAACAAAGCACGACTGGTTGCACAAGGGTATAGTCAGCAAGAAGGTATTGATTATAATGAAACCTTTGCTCCAGTTTCCAGGTTAGAATCCATTAGATTATTAATTTCTTTTGCTGTACAAAATAATATTAATTTATATCAATTGGATGTTAAAAGTGCATTTTTAAATGGATATATAGAAGAAGAAGTTTATGTCTGTCAACCTCCTGGATTTGAAGATTCAAAATTTCCAGAACATGTGTTTAAATTGAAAAAATCTCTTTATGGTTTAAAACAAGCTCCCAGAGCTTGATATGAGCGCCTTAGTAATTTTCTTCTAGAAAAAGATTTTACCAGAGGGAAAGTGGACACAACCTTATTCAAAAAATCTTTTAAAAATGACATTTTAATCGGCCAGATATATGTTGATGATATTATATTTGTAACTTCTAATGTCTCTCTTGGAAGAGAATTTGCTAAGTCCATGCAGGCAGAATTTGAAATGAGCATGATGGGGGAGTTAAAATTCTTTATGGGAATTCAAACCAATCAATGCTCAGAAGGTACCTACATACATCAAACAAAGTATGTAAAAGAACTTCTGAAGAAATTCCAGTTGTCAGAAAGTAAAGAAGCTAAGACTCCAATGCACCCCACATGCATCTTGGGAAAAGATGAGGTAAGTAAGAAGGTAGATCAGAAGCTCTACAGAGGTATGATCGGCTCTCTTCTATATCTAACTGCATATAGGCCAGATATTCTGTTCAGTGTTTGTTTATGTGCTAGATTCCAATCAGGTCCTAGAGAATCTCACTTAACTGTTGTTAAGAGAATTCTAAGGTATCTGAAAGGTACTACTAGCGTTGGATTATGTTACAGAAAATCCAAAGATTTCAATTTAGTAGGATTTTGTGATGCTGACTTTGCTGGAGATAGAGTGGAACGTAAAAGTACTTCTGGAAGTTGTCAATTTCTGGGCAACAACTTGATATCATGGTACAGCAAGAAGCAAGCCACTATAGCACTCTCAACAACAGAAGCAGAATATGTTGTTGTTGCTGGCTGTAGTACCCAAATGCTCTAGATGAAGAGTCAATTAGAAGATTATCATCTATATGAGAATAAGATCCCTATCTTCTGCGATAGTACTTCTGCTATTTGCCTTTCAAAAAATCCTATTTTACACTCAAAGGCAAAACATATTGAAATTAAACATCATTTCATTAGGGACTATATTCAGAAAGGAATTTTAAATTTAAACTTTGTTGATATAGACCATCAATGGGCTGACATTTTCACAAAACCACTTTCTGAAGATAGATTTAAATTTATTTTGAAAATTTTGAGTATGGAAAATTGCCCTGAATGAAATTCTGTTCAATATCATTTTAGTCAGAAGTTCTGTGTGAAATGAACCTCTAATTAATTAACTCTTCAGAAGTGAGAAGAGAAGTTAAATTAGAAACCATATCTAGAAGTTCTGAAACCTTCAAACGTTTCAAGTTCTGATTATGGTCAAAAGTTCATTAAAGTAAAACAGCTGTAACGCTGTAACCCAGAAGTTGAACACTGGTTCAGAAACTTTTGATAGGTTACTTAAACATGCGTGTTAGCTATTGACAAGAAATTTCTTAGTAACTGTTGATTTTTTTTTAATCTCAAGAAATCCCTCCAGTGTTAGAAGCTACTTATAAGTGATGACTGTTTTGCTCTTAAATTTTTTTCATTTTGGTTTGTGACAAACCTTCAGAATCTATTTTTTTTAAGTCATCAGAACCTCGTTTCTCTTTACATTTTTAAATGAATTTTTGATTATGACAAAAAGGGGGAGAAAACTGAGATTTTGAAATGATTCACTATAACACGTTGCTAGAACAATATGTCACACATTTCTAACAAAATATCCAAGTGTACATTTTTGCTTCTAAGTGATAGAGAAAAGCAAACTCTGAAAGAAAACTCTGAGAAGTAAACTCTGGATGAAAAGAAATAAGCAGAAGCTCAAAATATCAAATGCTGAAAGCAAACTCTGGAGGCTCAAAAGACCAAATACTGAAAGCAATCTCTGAAAAGCAAAAGTGAAACTCAAAAGACCAAGTGCTGAAAGCAAACTTTGAGAAGTAAACTCTAGAAGAAAAGAAAAACTCAGGGAAGTTCTACCTTGCAACTTTTTCTTTTCAATATTTAGTTCAGGGGGAGATTATTAATCTCAGGGGGAGATATTTTTTAACAAATACAAAATTTCTTAAATCAAAATCTAGATAGTTTTGTCATCATCAAAAAGGGGGAGATTGTTAGAACAAAGTTTGTTTCTAATAATATATATTAAAGTTTTGATGATAACAAGCATAATAAATTTTGTATAATTAAATATGATACTCTGACGTGTACATGTTTTATTTCAGAAGATGTTCTGACTCTAGCGCAAAAATGGAAAATATCATACTGAGCAGAAGTTGAAGTTAGAAGTTCTAATGAGAGAAGAACTTCTGGACAAAGCACGCTAAAAGGAACTGCTGAAAGAAACACATTGTAGAAGTTTGAATAAGACAAAACACGCTCATAGCAACTGCTGACAAAAACACGCCTTAGAAGTTCTGAGCGAGAAGTTCTGGAAGACACGCTCCATAGAAAGCTTCTGAAGTAAAGAGTAAAATACAACTTCTGACGGAAGCTAGCAAAGCGCAACCTCTGATGAAAAGCACCAAAAATATATTCTGAATAGAACAAGGCATACAGAAGATGAAGTATTAGAAATTCTGATGAGAATAGAACTTCTGGTCAAGCAAGCATAGCGCAGAAGCAAGCACAACACAGAAGCAAGCACATCACAGAAGCAAGCACAACTCAACCTCTGATAAAAGAAAGCAGCGACACGATAGAAGAAAGCAAACTTCGATAGAAGCAAAGCTGCAGCTCGATAGAAGCAAGCAACTTCTAATAGAAGCAAGAACAACGCTACTTCTGATAGAAGCAAGAACAGCACAACTTCTGATAGAAGTAAACTCTGACAGAAGCAGACAAAGTAAACTTCTAATGGAAGCACCAACAGAAGTTCTGATGAAAAAATATTTAGAAGATCTTTTGAATATGAACGTTATCTTCTAAAAGACAAAACCTGTAAACAGTAACATTAACCACTGAGCGAAGAGAAGAAATACTTGAGTGGTTCAACTTTCAAGAAATATTTAGCAAGCTATTTACGTCAAAGGCTAAGCAAGTCACGTGAAGCTAAACAAGTAACAATTATCTTTTCCATTCTTCAAGACACGCTACTGGCAACGGGAAGAATCTAGAAGCACTATTTAAAGATTCATTTTCAAAGAAGGAAAAACAACAATTTACAAAGAGCTTACGCAAGTACTGTACCAACAACACACCAACTTCTAACAAGCTTGCAAAAATCCATTCCAAAAGTAAACTTGCTGCAAAGTACAAAGAACTATCTTTTGTAAATTAGTTTACTGTTTTTGAGCTTGATTTTGTGTAAACTTTCACTTAGTGAAGAATAGCTTTTCTAGAAGCACTTTTGTACACAGTCGGTCAGAATCTAACATTCTGATAGTTGTTCCTTAAGAAGACCAGTTTGGGTCAAAATTCTTGAGAGGGATAAGACTAGTTGAGTCTTAGAGGTGTTATTCACAACGGTTGGTTGTGCGGTTTGTTCCTTGAGAAGACCAGTTGGGTCAGAATTCTTGAGAGGGCTAGGACTAGTGAGTCTTAGAGGAAGTTAGTCACACCGGTTGGGTATTGAACTTTATAATCGTTGATTATAGTGGATTAAGTCCTCGTTGAGAGAGGCAAAATTACCTTGGCGGGTGGACTGGAGTAGTTTGAGTGTCAAACGAACCAGGATAAAAATACTTGAGTATTTTATTTGTTGTTTTGGGTAAAAGATCAAAAGTAAGAAAAACTTATTCAACCCCCCCCCTCTAAGTGTTTTTCCAAGCCTTCAGAATCATGGTCAACCCTTGATCAAATGATGAATATTACTTCAAAATATTGATGTTGACCAAAAATTATGAAGTTTGACTATATGTGGACCACAGTTGACTTTCTGTCCAATACGGCTGATTTTCAACCATCTGAGCAATTGGATGAGCAAATTTGACTTGTAAGGCTTGAAACTTGACATGGTGATCCCTTGAAGAATATGATGAGGTATGATGACCACTTGGAGCCTTGGAAATTCATTCTTACTTGAGAGAATCAAAACCCTAGTTTGGATTGATTGCTTAGAAGAGGGTTTGTCTGGTCAACCCTTGTGAAATCTTTAAGTATGGAGATGTGAGTTGTCTTGAGAAGTAGGGGAAATTTTGGGGCATAACAGCTACCAAAAAGAATATACATCTTGTTGGTATAGGTAGTACCAATAAATCCTTATAAGCCTTCCTTTAACCATGAAGTCCTTTCTCTATACACCCTCGGGAAGATAACCCAACCTGGTGTAGTAGGAATGAATGTCCTGATTAAAATGAAGAGAAGACCGCTACTTTGCTAAGGAACCTCGGCTAAAGCGAGGAGAATCGGAAGAAAGGTGGAAAAGGTGAGATGGGTTGTGGGCATTAAGGGATTTACCAGAAAATCTCCCCAGTCCAAGGTGAAGGGTTTGAACCAAGGATTGTGTGGTAGAAGAATAATGATCCCTTGGTCCTGGAAGTTTTCTTGGGATGAAACACAACTGATGGAACATACTAAAAACAGCCCAATGGAAGGGTTCCAAGACTTATATTCAACAAATAGAAGAAATGTCCTCATGTAAACCCAAGATGTCAAATGGAGCTGGGAGGGGACGACTTTTAAATGCTTCAAGACAGTTACCTCGAAATCAAAAAAGGGAAATCACAATTCAATTCTTGTGAACAAACTATCGCAAAAAGGGATCATATATTTGTCAAAGGAATTGCATATCCTCTTTCTTGGCCCAACTAAAAATTCGACCATTCCATGAAATCACCAACCATGATTCCGACAGCATCTATGACAACCTCATTTCTAAGAGAAAATAAAGTGTATGTTATTATGGTGTCCATCTAGCCATGTTCTATTGCATTTGACCGGTCTTGAAGATCCAAGTATGCCCTTACGTCAGGATCCTTGAGATTTGTCCTAAGAAAGATTTGAATATAGCTTTTTAACATATTTTCTCCTTTACAAATTTGATTGCACTTCCTCCTCTATCAAGGTGGAAGGGGGGCATATGGACTCCAATGCTATTAACCTCTATGCTGATAGTTGACAAAAAGTCTTTTAATGAATTATATGAAAAAATCCTTTCTTCCAAAGAATCCCTAGATACCCTTTCTGAATCATAGTCATTAAATAAGGGTATGACTTTTGGTTCTAGATGACCATGATTAATAAGAGGGAGATGACAATCAAGGGATATCCCCATTCTCGAAACAAAAGAAGTATCACTCTTAGAATCACTCTCTAGGTTAACAACACTATCACTCATCCTGAATATAAAACATGAAATGTTGAAGAAAAAGCTTAAGTTCAAGGAGGTACTTCAGGTGTGAGATGTGTGAAGCGAAATAAACGAATGAAGCATAGATTTTGAGTAAAGAACTACAATTATTTTGGTTAAGGCTCTAAAGGGAGAAGAAGCGAAGGCATTTACTAAGGTAGTGAATATGAGCGAACTCAAATATCAAGGATTGTGAAAGATTTACAAAACACTCAACTCCTCCTACTTATAGGGGTAGACAAAGGAACGGTCCAAATTAGCTAAGGGAATGGGTTATGAGATCAACGACTAGATTCATCCTTAGTAAAACACGCAAACTTGAGTGCACTCAAGTGCAATATAAACTTCTCCATGATCTAACTAGTCATGTCACCATGTGTTAGAAGAAGGCTCTGAATGTTTCAATGATAAGACTACCTTTAATGCACTTGTTTTCCACTACATTTTTTATTAATTCTCGGTGTTTTAGTTCTATTTCACATCGAGCAACATTCTAGAGACCGAACAACATCTCTTAAGGCTTTCTCCAGCTTCTTTAATGTCTGGAAAAGCCTTGAAGGAAACTATTTTTGGGTTGGCCAGTGACCCAAATGGATAAGACCCAATTCTTCTTAAATTTATTTCACTTGATCCGAGATATAAAACTCGTTCACACACAAAGAGCTATGTACATTCTCTGATTTCTACTTTTAATTATACTCATCTTAAATCTTGAATTAACTTGAGCATTGGAGTGCTAACCATACATGTCTACTTCGCGCCACTGTGACGGAGGTCAACACCACCGTTTCAAGATCGTCAATTATTCAACTCCATCCATTTCTCGTTCTCGAATAGATATGTTAATAGTAAAATAGATAAAATATTTGAGTATAATAAATAATAATTTAAATAATTAAATAAAATAAATAACAAAAATCAAATAAAATTACTATAAAATTAAGTATGAAGTAGTTTAGTATAGATAATATAAATATTGAATCTAAAAAATATACACATGCTACTTTAACCACAAGATATAAAAAATTATTAAATTAAAAATGAATATAAATAAGTGGATTTCTTAATCGATCCTATAAGAGTGGGGCGCACCCCATAAAAAAATACAAAATGGCCTTCACAAAATTGAAAGTTTATTTTCAGTTCGCACCACTTACTGTAATTTTTGAGTGAAACCGAAAATATACTTCTGGTATGCACCATATTTTAAAATATTTGGGTGAAAATAAAAAATATATTTTCGGTTCCATACTAAATAATATAATATTAAAAATTTATTTCAAATTTGGTCTCACATACACGATTTATTTAAAAATTACATATACTTTAAAACCGAAAATATATTTCTGGTTTACCCCCAACCATTTTCAACGTGATTTTCATGATATATGGTGCTAACCGAAAGTATGTTTCTAATTTTTAAAGACAATTTAGAAATTTTGCACGACTGAATAAGAAGGTGATGGGACTGAATAAGAAAATCATTGAGTATAAATAATATTAAAAATTGTATTACAAATTTAAAGTGTTTCATTTGAGATAACTTTTTGTTTAGAATTAAGTTTGTAAACAATAAATAAGAGAACCAGTTAACTGCCTCTTTAGTTATGTTAGAAGTCGAGAGTTCGTGCATTGAAATCAGTTCCCGCCGTAAACTTCATCAAATACATTTAGTTATACTGTCCAGTTCCTAGACATCAACTTTAAAATGTTCTTCCATAAATAAGAAAACATTCCTGAGATAAAATTAACACTGCATTTCTTGAAACTAAGAGATCCAACCATGAGAAATTATGTCCCAAGCACAACACAAATACTACTTTATCTTAAATGTAGAACTATTTGAGATTTTGTCGTTTTCATGTTTTGTATGAGTCCTTTTAAAATTTTAATTTCTTAATTATAATTTTTTTTAATTTACTTTTAAATTATATTATATTTTTTCTAGACAAATATTGGTATGGAAAGTTCTTTTCTTAAAAAAATATTCATACAAAATATTTTGTAAAATAATATAATTTCTAACTAATATATTGCTATTATATCACAAATGGCATGCTTGTTTTAGTTTTTTAAAATGATTTTTAAAGTATTATATATTTATGTTTGAATTTTTTTATAAAAAATAAAAATTTCATTTGAATAACTATTTTTAAAATATTATTTTAGATATTTTATTTTTTTATTATAATTTTTTTAATATCAAAATTTCAAAAAATTATTAAATTTTATTGATATTTTAAATAATCTGTTTATAAAAAATATTTTTGAAATATATATATTTTTAAAAATTACAATTTTAAATATAATTTGATCTTCAATAATGAATTTTAATCTTTAAATTTATTAAAAAAAAAACAAATTTTAAAACATTTTTACTATTTCTTTAAAAATTAATTACAAAAATATTTTAAATTTTCTTTTAAAGGTAAACCGTACCGTTCAAATTGTATAAAATTCTTTAGTAACTTTCATTTTCTCTCCTCTATAATATTTCTTATCTAAATACCAAACATCTTACATGAGTAAAATAATGTCTTGTTTCTTATAGACTTATTTTGTGATTTTATAATTAAAAAAATTAAATTGAAATTCCCTTCACTTTATTATTAAATAATAAATTTATTTGTCTACAATTTTTTTAGTATTCTCTTCGTTTTAAATTCAATGATTTACTTATAAAATATACAACTACAACTAAGATAAATTTTGAGTACACATAATCAAGAAAATAAGGCAAAATGATAAAAAAATAGTAAGTGAAAATTATCAAGATAGCTTAGTTAAAATTAAATCCTTCAATCTTAGTTAATTATTTTTATCAAACATTGATTTTTTTTTCTGAAAAATTATTCATATATAAATATCAATGTTGTACCACCCACCTTTATTTTGATTAAAAGGTTTGCCATTTCAAAACAATTAGAGACGTATTTATTCGAAACTTAAATGTGTAATTCTATTTAATCACAATTTATTTGTGACAGGTTTGAAGACATGTGTTAAAGATGATCATGTAATTCAAATTTAACTTAACTTGAAGAAATATAATTAAAGCAACCTGTAAAATTCAGTTTGGAAGTATAAAGCATCCTGTATAATTATATTTATTTTTATTTATAGCAGTAATGCGAAATAAAAAATAATATTGCAGTAGTGAAAAAAGAAAAATAATATTGCAGATTTGTCAATTTGAGGGCGAAGACAAGAAATCGAGTTTATTGGCTGTTTTTGGTTACATTAGGAATAAAATTATCCGTCATTAAAATGAGATTACCACTTCAATAAAACAGTTAATTGGCTGTTTTTGGTTCCATCAGGAATCAAACTTTCAAATCAGATTACTCAGATTTCTTTTTACTTTCCAAAAAAAATTTCATAAAAATTGTTTTAATAATTACAATTAATTATAAATATAAAACTAAAAAACATAGAAATGGCAAACTTCAAATTTATGGTAGAACTTTGATATTAAACCTGAAGAAGCAGTTGGCAACTTGGCACAATGGCTATGAAAATCATTACATCATGAGAGAATCACATTATATTTACAATGATACATCCATAGATCTCACTATCGCAGTTGCTCACCCCCTAAGGAATTCTACTCAGCAAATCTAATCTAACATGGCTAATTGCTCAAGTTTACCTGCAAAACATGCAGTCCATGGTACCGACTACCGAAACCATCGCAACTAGCAAAGCTTGCAAGCAAGCTAGCAGCAATTACAACATTCATTGCTTTTATTCATCAGAAAGACGACACTTGCACGACACTTCTCAACTGCAAATAAACAAAATATTGTTCAGTTATGAGTGAAAATACATATAACATAACTAGAAGAATGAACAAAGTCCAACCATAATTTACTACATGGCTTCTTTAACAATTTCAAAAGAATTTGCTTCCTCTAATACCAAAATGCAGGAAAGTTTCAACGAGTTTACTAGTAGTACCAAAAAGAACATTTGATTTGCTTTATGAGAACATAGTAAGGACTTTCAATGATAGTTTTGTTTATGAAAGGAAATAATAAGTTTGAAAAGAAAAGATCCTAAGAGATCAACAGCCAGCAGAACAAGAAAACAACATATGATCATGGACGGGTTCATGACAAACATCATAGGAGTAATCAATATTCCTGACAAGTATTTATTTCCACAGACATGCATAGAACAACAAACATCAAAATCAATATTCAACAACAATAAATGAATGTAATTAATAGCTGCGTTGTCAATGACAGTCCATGGCAGAGTGCCAAAATCACACATGCAGAGTGCCAAAATCACACATACTGTCCGCTTTGCGGCACTGTTATATCGGATTCTGGCAGAAAAATCTGCAATACCGGCCAATATTTACCATTGCGGTAAGCCCAAAAACCACTATGAATATCCTCCATGGCGGCCATGGCACCGCTATGATATCACTGATTAATAGCACTTACAAATTCAAATTTGAATCATTAAATATTACTGACAAGTAATTTGCACATGTATTGGTTTCAATAAACATACATAGAACAGCAATAAGCTATCAGTTTGAAAATAAAACAATGCTAAGTGATCAACAGGCAGGAGAACAACAAAATGACATGTTCATGGGTACCTGACTAACTTCATAATCAAAATTCAACAAAACTAAAGGAGTGTAACTAATACAACTTATAAAATTCAACTTTAAATCATTTAATATTTCTGACAAGTATCACCCGGGTATTGGTTTCAACAGACATGCTTTGAGCCAAGAGAACAACAAAGTGACATGACCACAGGTTCATGACAAACATCGTAATCCAAAACTCAACAACACTAAAGGAATATAACCAATACAACTTATAAGATTTAAAATTTTACCCGAGTATTGGTTTGGACAGACATGCATAGAACAACAAGTTATCAGTTTGCAAATAAAACGACACTAAGTGATCATCAGCCAAGTGAACACCAATAAGTTGTCGGTTTTCAAAGAAAACAACACTAAATGATCACCAGCCAGGAGAACAACAAATCGACACGATCAAAGGGTCACGACAAACTTCGTAATGAAAATTTAACAACACCAAAGCAAGTAATTAATATAAGTTATAAAAAACTCAAACTTAAATCATTTAATATTCCTGACAAGTATTTTACACAAGAAACCGCTATGCATGTAACAAGAAACCTCTATGCATGTAACAGAACAATAAGTTATTAGTTTGCAGGGAAAAATGGCACTTAGTGATCATCAGTCAAAATATAACCCTTGCATGTGTAAGAACATTTTAGGGGGGTCATTATTCAATCATCAACCTAACTGTTGACGTTTATGAATGCAAAACACAATTCCTATCATCAGGCAACTATATATCAAAATTTAAAGTATTGTAAAAGGGAATGTGCGCAAACCTCTTCAATTGGAAAGAAGAGCACATGCAGACCCATTATCCACAAGATGGTTAACAGCATCCCTAAACTTGTAATAATCCTCGACTTTGTTGTAGACTTGATGAGAAATGCGAGCATACCCCGTCACAGGCTCCACTTCTCCTTCTCTAGGTGGTCTATAGTATATAGGAACTTCAACTCCAAAAACATCCCTAAAATGTGTCCTTAACTTGAGAGCATCAGAATCACTACGAATCACCAAACATGCAGGCAACCCAACCATAATCATGCTCGCACACATATGTGAAGGACTCCCAAGATGAGTTCCCCACGCCTTAGCCAGCATATCTCCCATCTCAACAACAGCTTCATGATTCCTCTTCTTAATCCCTTCAATACCACCTTCAAACCTATTCACAAACTCCAAAACATCAGGAACCACCAACTGAGAACTATAATCCCTAGTCCCAATCCAAGAACTTTCCACAGCCAGCCCATTTCCATACTCATGAGACACCACAGGATGATGCAAATCACCACCACCACCACCACCACCAGAGTTAAGGTTTCTCCTAGAGTACAAAAACGCAACCGAAGGCGGACAAAAAAACCACTTATGCAAATTACTAGTATAATAATCAGCACCAATCTCCTGCATGTCAACATCAGTACACCCAATGGAATGAGCAGCATCCACAAAAACCTGTTCAACACCTTCCTCTCTACAAATCTGAATCAACTCCTTAACAGGAATCACAACACACGGCATAGAAGTGACATGATCAATCACAGCCAACCTAACCTTTCTCCCATCACTTCTCCCCATCTCCAAAGCCTTTCTAAACTCAGTAACAATCTCTTCATTCGAACTCACCGGAAACGGCAGCGGAACCTCAATCACCTTCCCACCGGCCCGTGTAACATACGCCTCCATCGATTTCTTCACAGAACCATAAGCATAATGAAGCATAACAACAATGTCACCTCTATCAAACTTCCCTTCCCGGAAACACCATGCAGTGTGTTGAAGAACAATAGCCGCCGCCGTAGTAGCGTTATCCACAATCGAGATTTCATCGAGATGCTGCGCGTTGACTAAGTCCTTGATGATCGAGCGCGAATTATCAATCGCCGGTTTGAGGTGGTTGAAGTAGAAACGATCAGGATGACGGAGGTATTTGAGCTGCCATTTGTGTTGAGCGGAGATGACGGAGGACGGACAGGAGCCGAAGCTGCCGTTGTTGATGCGCGCGACGGAGGCGTCGTGGTGGGAGAATTCAGATTCAATTTGAGAAACGGTTATGGCGGAGGAAGAAGACGAAGAGAGTTTAGGTTTTTTGGGAGATGAATGAGAGCCGTTGGTGTCTGGAGATGAACGGTGGTGATTGTTGGAGGCCATTGAAGTAAAAAATGGTGAATTGCTGAAAAAGAGAGAAGAAAGGTGAAGATGATTTAAAGAGAGTGAGTGAGGAAGGAAGTGAGTGCGGTGCGTTTTTAAGAAATCTGGACAAGTGGGTTAAGCACATAAATGTTATCTTCATTTACCAAACTCACCTTCAATAACTACTTACTGTACATGTCATGTTGTTATTTATTCTTTTATGTATATCATGTATCAATTTTGAAAATTACTTTTCTAACTAAAGAGTTAAGAATCGTATTAAAAGTGTGTTTCGTCGGCTTATTTTGAGTTTAAAAGCTTTGAATGAAAAAGAAGTTTTTCATGGTGAATGTATTATAACCTTTAAATTATAAATTATATTTTATTTTTAATTTAATTATTTATTAAATATTATTAAATTATATTTTATTTTTAATTTAATTATTTATTAAATATTATTAGTGAATGGTTGTGATTATATATATTATATTTTATTTTTAATTTAATTATTTATTAAATATTATTAGTGAATGGTTGTGATATAATAATCGTGTATAAAATTTTATATTAAAAGTGTATAATAATTAATCTAAAAAAAAAATATCAAAATAAAAAAAAATCATAAATTTTGTTTGGCCTAACTATATTTTAAAAAGATGAAAATTTTCTATAAAGTTAAGTCAAACAAACTCTAAATTTAGTTTGATTTCACTTTTCAAAAAGTAATAAAATTTTAAATATTATTTTAATGTATTTAATTTCTATAAATATTTTTTTGGAATGTAGTGTTTATTTTAATGCTCAAATTTAAGAATTACTTTTAAAAATATACATAATTAAGAAATACATGTTTTGTGTTTGTTATGAAATTGAAAAAATGTGTATTTTTTGTAAAGTAATTAATATGTGAGAAAATGAGAATATATATTTATATAGAGTTTCAGAAAAAAAATTCAAAGAAGATTAAGTATCAATTATTTCAAAAATAGTAGTATTAAATTATGGTTCAAATATTTTTCTAAAATTAGTATCTGAAAACTTCATAATATATCTATGTTCTCAAATATGTGAAAGGTGAAACCAATCCTTTGATAAAAAAAACATTACCTATTCTTAGACTTGTTATTTGTGACCATTTATTACCACTTTTATGATAAAGCAGTTTTTTTTTAACAGTTACTAGTATGTTTATAAAATGGGTGAAAGAGACACGTCACCATAACGGTCTTTTAGATTTATCAATTTGACTTTTTCTTAAACAAAAATATTATGTAATTGTTTAAAGAAATATATTATCTGGACACACATTTATAAGCTACAATTTTTTTTTAGATTTGTTAATTCATTAATGTATCTGATCATTGTTTTATACCGGATACATCAATGATTCTTGAACTTAAAATTTTTTTATCGTTTATAAATATGTTCGGAAGATGTATTATTTTATAAAATAAATCATAATTTTTTAATAGAAAATTAAATAAAATTAGATTATTTAAAAAAAATCATGTAAGAAGTTGGTATGTTCTAGAATTAGAAATGGATGATATAACTCATGAATGAACCAGAGGTAAAAAGAGTTCAATGACTATTGATCTTGAATAAGTATTTATCTTGGGCATTGATCAATTGGGTTTTTGGTCGGTTTCCAAGACTTTGTTGAGCACTGAGAAGTCGAGAAATTAACATGTCGAGAAATTAGCATGTCACCCCTGATGAGATATAAAGAAATTTTCAAACAAAGTTTTTGGTAGAATAGTAGAAATTTCGGTTACATCCCTGCCAAATATTCGGTAAAAGTAAATTTCTGGTGGTGTATATGCAAATTCTGGTGTAACGAAAATTTCAAATTTTCATGTCAGTATCATAAATTTCAGTTATACTAAAATTTTCGATAGGGTTTAATTTTAGGTTTTTTCAATGGTTAAGATTTTGCCGACATATTTGGATGATCCTAATTGCACCGACACATTTGTATGGTCTAGAATGCATCACTATTTGTATAAATAGGGGTCTCGGTTATAGGGTAAGACATCTCAAAAAATGTATCTTCCTTAATTTTTGATTAAGACAGAAACGTATTACAACAGCAACAACCATCCTGTTGAATTTAAGCTTCCAGATGGCTCTGAATCCTTTGCCACCTTGAAAAGAATGTTGAATAGTTTGTTGTCTGATTCTGATAACAGAAGGGTGACAAAGGTCGAGTTTCGTGAGGATTGGATTGATACAAATGGAATGGTGAAATACAACCTAATCGAGTTGAAGAATGATGAAGATGTGAAGGCCATGTGGAAATCATTTCGTCGTAGGATAACTAAAGGTTCGATCAAGTTGGACGCGTAGATCCAAAGATCCGTCTATGACATAATAAAGATGCTGAAGCGTCCAGAGTCATCCGATAGTGCCTAGGTTTTCATGTTTAGGAGTACTATTTATGTTTGTTGTTTGTTATTTATGTTTGTTAATTATATTTGTTTGTTATTTATGTTATGTTATTTTCTTCATCGAATCGAAATTTGTACTCGCAAAAAGATTATGCAATCAATAAGATGTTTGTTTGTCACAAAATATACATACAATACAATTATAATAAAATAAATCTACATAGGCCCTCCACAGGAAACGTCGACCAACCTAGCTAAACCAGTATAAACCTCACCATCAGGGTTTACCAACCCGACGAGGTTATCTAAATGAACGACGATGAATTGTAGACAACTGTCCTAGTCACCTGCGGGAGGTGGAGGTGGTGGTGGCTCAGAAGAATCCTCGGTACCTAAAGGCCCCAGAACATTAGATGTTGTAGCTGGTGATATGACCCGAAAGTGTGACACACTGTGAAATCACTCAAGGTATCCATTCTAGCATTATCCAAGCTGTTGAACCTCGACGGTTGTATCCAATATCTCACAGGGGAGTTAGGGATGTGACTCTGAAACCATCTATTAATGCCACCAGATGGAGAATTTGGAACTGGACGAGGGATATCGTGTACATAACCATACTAACGTAGATACCTCTCAGACAAGTGTCTAACCATATGGCTCTCCCATCTAACATGTCCTGAATATAAAGTAGATACCTCAAATGAACGATGAGGGCGATAAGATGTATATGGTGTTCAGACGATATCCTCCAAGTTCAGAGCATCAGGCCTCCTATGGTACTCCATCAAACCTCGTGAAATGGCTTGTTTGACCTTCCATCTTCTCACATATAGGTTAAATGCTTGGACCACTGGATCTTCCGCTCACAAATGTGAGGGAAGTGCTCATATATTCAACACTAAATAAATAAAAACCATCAAATAAATACACCTAAATAATTAATAAAAACCATCAAATAAATTATAGTATACTTGTAACAAGATGAGGTATCCAGCAAGCTACCTGGTCTCAGGATGAGAAGCAACTCCAAGTGTCGTGTACACCAGGTCAAGGTCGCCACTCCTAAATCCCAACATAGAGTGTCAAGTGCACTGAATAAAGACAAGTATCAAACATCAATATAAACTCCATACTTATCTACAAAGAGAGTACATGCCACCAAATGTAGCATGTATGCCCTAGTGGCAGCCAGGTAGCTATGTGCCTCCACAAGCTCCCCATACAACCTCCACAACCATGACATCCGAAGGTGAAATCTCCGAGTCTCTCCAAACTCCTCTACCTCTTCCATCTCAAAAACCTCCAAATCCTCTGTAACCATGCACATCGCCGTCACCTGGTCCCTATGAACTGGTGTAAAAAATATACCAACAATCATAATGTGAAAGAGGGCATCCATATCATCTAAAGCCATCGTCATCTCCTTGTGGAAGGATGATGTCTCCGGGTGCCACCTCTCAATAAAAGCTAATAATAAGGAGGCGTCCAATATGGTCAAGGAGCAATTAGCAAAGTTCAGGTGATGGAAATATCTAACTATCGTCTTCACCACCTCAAGCATTGGACTATCAGGGAACTTCTACAACTTCGAACTATGAGAAGCGGCCTTCAACACCGGACGCTCCTGTAAGAAATAATGCAATTAAAATAAATTAGTATACATCAAATCTTGTAAGAAAAAAATAAAAATCATGCAATTAAACAAAACTAAGAATACATACCTCACCCTGCTATATCCTAGAAGCGACATGGGCCACATATCCTGTCAACACAGACCTATCTGAAGGTCCTCCAGGGAAACCTCTATGAATGTGTACTGATGGCTCCACGAGTTGTGGTATCTCTATAACATCGATCCTAACTTCTAGTCTGTATTTTACTCTCGTAACAAAACAGTTGCATTAAGAACTAGTAATCGAAACCAAAAAGTTAACCTTTTTTCAAAATAAAATAAATCGAACGATGTTGCTAAACCACATCGGCTATATGACCTTACATATCGATAACTAAATTTAGCCTAGCATGTTAAACGATTCAGTTATAGCGCAACAATGATAAATAGACAGTTCAGATAAAACATGCACCTCAGATAAATCAGGCATAAAATAAATAAACAAAATTAAATAATCCAATAAATTATTAATTAAAATAAACCAGAAAATAAAAGGCGGAATATTTGGCAAGTTCCAGGAGTCTCCCATAAGTCGGTGAGATCTTCCCTTTGTTGTCCGAAAATCAAATGCGATGAAAGAAATTAAAAAGGCGTAATTCTAACGTAAGGTTAGAATTGGCAAAGGTTCGCACCAATCTCCGATGTGGAAATTGCTACGAGAAAAAAAAGCCGATAAATTAAATGAATCGAACTGGAAATAAAATCAATGCTAAAAATAAATTTTGGCAGAGTAAAGGTACAAAATTTAAGAAGAAAAGGTCTCTTTGGATCGAAGACTAAAGGCCTATTTATAGAGGTAGTGGCGTGCTTGGAAGCTGGGTTTGTTGCAAGTTTTTTGCTTCCGGATTCTCCTCCGTAGTGGTTGCTACGAAGCTGCTAGGGTTTGGGTAACGGTCGCTGCAAGCTTCCTTGGTGAGGAAGTCTTGTTCCTTGGTCTGTGATAGTCGCTATAACCTCTAGGGGTTACGTGTAACGGTCGCTACAGCCTTGTGTAGTGGGCTTGGCTTGTGCGCGCATTGGAAGTGGGTTGGGCCTGCTTCCTTAAGTCATTTTTCAGCTTTGCTTCTTTTACACCCTCACTTCTTACTATACACCACATACTTCAATAAATGATATTCTTTTGTGGATTTTGAGTAGATTTATCCGACTTTTCTCGACTTTCTTTGCACATGCCTTATAATTGGTGAAAACATAGAAAATACCGGCATAATATGAATAAAGAGTGATTTAATTAATTGAAATGCGAATATAATTCATGTAAATTGACTCAAATAATTGATACATTTTTGGGTTATCAAGCATCTTTGTTCAACATAAAACAACTTCAAAAGAACAAGTCTTCAATGAAAACAACTTAAAAATCTAGCAACATAATAAAACCAACAATAAAGAAAACATGTGTTTATCCCCCGAGTGCTACGTATCAGAGTGACGACACCAACTCGAACTAATGAAGGTAGACAACCTTCACTCTGGATTTCCTGCACGTTACCCATGTAGAGGTAACATAACAACAGAAGAGTGAGTGTGATACGGTGGGAGAATTGACTTGTTTGTTTTGCGTTTTATCGCAAATGTTGCGGATAGCAAGAGCCGCCACCGAATTTTCTTTTATCCAATTAAGGAAAGGCAAAAGGAATAGGAAAATACCTTCGTTAGATTTTAAGTAAGGGAGGCAATTATGAAAAGGGGAGGTATTAACACCCTTTCCATCCGTAGTTATCTACGGGCTCCTAATTGCTTAGCTCACTTTATAAATTGCTTTCTCTGTGTGTGTTTGAGAAGATGTTTTTGAAAAGACATTTTACTTTGACTTCGTAATGATTCTCGTTGGAATGTATACGAAGTGTTTGGAAATGTTTCATTTGGAAAAGTGTTAAACTTTGTAATGATTCACCCTGGAATGTATACAAAGTGTTTGAAAAGTTTTGAAAATAGTGTGAGGTGTGAAAAGTATTTTGATAGAGCAAGCAATTAAGAGTCTATTACCTACTCAAAATGATCGTTTCCATGTTATTTTTCTTTCCTTTAGGGTAGCACTATCCATACCATTAGTTAGTAGGTAACTCTATCCGTTGGATGTAAAGGGACATTCGAAGGGTCATCGTATGGTCATAGAAGGCAACATGTAAGGATACCTTAGCATATTCGTAGGGACGATCATCATTTTTTGTAGGCAACAATCGAGGGACAAGATAATGTATTCGTAGGCAACAATCGAGGGTCATCGAGGGTCATCGAGGGACTATGATCTTTATATCGAAGGGACTATGATGATGTTATTCGTGAGCGTCTTAGCTAAGATATCCCTACGTTCGAGGGACATGACCATTGTCTCGAAAGGCAATAAGAGAGAATACCCTAAGGGGGTGCATGTG
Source organism: Vicia sativa (assembly GCA_021764765.1). Taxonomy (NCBI): domain Eukaryota; kingdom Viridiplantae; phylum Streptophyta; class Magnoliopsida; order Fabales; family Fabaceae; genus Vicia; species Vicia sativa. The sequence goes on from CM038795.1 coordinate 93,294,976, forward strand.
TGAAGAGTGTGTTGTATTCAGATATTTATCTTGTGATTAGAAGTGGTCTATGTTGTTTTTAATCTTGCCATACACGCCTAATTACTAGCAATTAAATATGTACAGAAATTAAAGTGCGGAAAGTAAATCCTACGTTATTACAGGGCTTTGGGGCAGATATGTAATAGGGGTGCATAAAGTAAAGGCAGAAAATGTAAATCTACGCTATTACATGATAAAAATTTGCGACCTATACAACCTTTCTAGAATTGTAAATACGAAATAAGAAATAGATAAACAGAATGATAAGAAAACGTTAGTAAAATGTTTGGAAAATTATTAGAAAAAAGGTTTTAGGTTAGTAATCCTAATTACTAGAGAAGAAAACATTTTTGGGAATTTTTGAATTAGTTTTAATGGGGAAAAATAATTAGAGGTTAATTTAATGGTTAATTAACAATTAATTAAAATATGAATGAAAAATATCATTTTTTTATGTTAAAAATTAAATAACTATTTTCCTAACCTAAATGCAAAAAAGAAATATTTTTTGTGATTTTTATGGTGTTAAAAAAATGTTTGAAAAGAAATTAAATTGGAAAAGAAATAAATAAGAAAATAAGAAAAATGTTAGTTATGGTGAAAAAGTGGTAAAAACAATGGGGTAGCCAGGGATCGAACCCCTGCCCCATATGTTATACGCGCGCCCCTCCTGCCACTAAACCAAACATGTTTTTGTGTTAGGCAAATGAAGCAAACAGATTATAAAGGAAATAATTCACTGAATATTGAAATAAAAAACGCGTGCCAAGGGGGGTCATCGTCCCCGATTCAAATTTCCTAGTTTTTTACCTACGGTTTATATCCGTAGCCATAACCTTTACCAACAGTCTGTCTGTAGCTATAGCACCTGTGATTTTCAAAATCAAAAGACATGCAATATAAATCAGTTATGAATACATGAATCGATTGGAATCGATCCACTAAGCATGATTGTGCCACTCGTTTGGTCCAATTTTGCCTATTCTGAAAAAACCCCAATTCAAGGTTTTAAACCCTAGCCATGGCAAGTTACGATTCCTGCATCTAAACTTCAATTAAACAGCCCAGATAGCTTCGAAATAGTCAGACAAACACAAATATATGATCAAATCCTATTGACAATGCATGAATATATGAAATCGATTTTGAGTTAGAGTGGTGCAAACCGTGATCGTGTTCTTGCAATTCTGGACGTCTGGATGCTTGGTGAATGGTTGGAATCGATTAGAGAGTCACCACAAACGTGTTGCAAGGCTTGGAACGGCTTGAATTGATCCAAAATTATGGTTGCTAGTTGCTTGCAAGTCACGGTTTTTTTGAAGTTTTTTAGGGTTCCTGGAGGCCTGGAATCCGTCCTTGTAGCATCTGGGATCAATGTGTATATATACTAGAGTGAATTAGGTCAAGAATCATGAAGGAATTATATGCCAATCAATGAGAAAATATTTGATTTGTAATGAAATCAAATATTGCCTTTTTTGAATCAATTTCAATCAATTCTCTTGCCAATCTCAATAATTTCGAAACTATCAGCTTATACAGCTTGCTTGGACCTCAAGAATGATAAAAAAATCAACCCTGCACTTAATGTTTTGATTTTATATCTTTTATTTTAATTAAATTGGTTTTAAATGAATAACAATCCAAAATAAATAAAAATAAAAGATAAAAGGCGTGGCCTTGGGCTTGGGGGTTCTAATTCAGATAAGAAACAAGTTTGAACCAAGAAAAGTTAGGCCCATTTAGAAAAAAAATTGATTTTTTTCAAGTATTTCTCTTTATGCACCTCCTCAAAAATGTCAAACTTGCACAATTTGTATCTTGCTCAATTTTCAACACTTTTGACCGTTATTGGACTTTTTAGAAATCTCAAGATGTACTCTAAACACTCCTTTTGGTTTCATATTCATTGAGGTTTCCATGTTCATGAACACTTCTTTGCAAAAAGATGGCCTTTTGTTGACTTTTAAAAGGACTTGTAATGTTTTGATCCATAACTTCCAAATGAAGAATTTTTGGCCAAAGCTTGTGATACATGAAGTTGTAGAGAATTGAATTCTCTTCAAAATGAGATTTGGTGGAAAAATTTCTGATAAAGTATGTGAAAGTTATGTCTGGTCAAAGTTCTGTTGACTTTTGTCTGAAAAACCCTAATTTGGAAACTTTGACTTTTGACCAAATCTTGACTTTACTTGAGGAATCATGGTCAAACCTTGATCAAATGATGAATATTACTTCAACATATTGATATTTACAAAAAATTATGAAGTTTAATTGTATGTTGACCACAATTGACTTTTTGTCCAGTATAGTTGATTTTCAACCATCTGAGCAATTGGATGAGCAAATTTGACTTGTAGGGCTTGAAACTTGACATGGTGATCCCTTGAAATATATGATGAGGTATGATGACCACTTAGAGCACTGGAAATCAATTTTGACTTGAGAGGAGCAAAACCCTAGTTTGGATTGATTGCTTAGGAGAGGGTTTGTCTGGTCAACCCTTGTGAAATCCTTAAGTATGGAGATGTGAATTGTCTTGAGAAGTCGGAGGGAAAATTTTAGGGTATGACAGTGAGATATCAAACCATATAATTGAGTGTATGATAAATAGTATACCATATTCATATCAAGTAAAATCACCACTTCTCCACTACATACAACATTTAATATCACACAAACACCAACATAAGCTACCAACAAATTCATCATCAACAGCGCGGATATGGAACTTATTATAATGCACATGCATGTGGTACCAATGGAGAAGAACTCCCAACATAAAAATGAAGCAAAACTCCCAACTTAGAAACGGAGCAAAACTCCCAACGTAATAATTTTCCAATTAATAGAGACATCAATAAGGCATAAGCCTTCAACTTCAACGTGGTGTCAATCCAAGACAACTTAACAGAGAATAAGCCTCCAAACATATCATGGTATGTATGCAACAATTGTATGAACTACAACCACAATGATAACAACAACAATGTAACATCAAATTGACAACAACTTAATCACAATTCAATACTGACCATAAGCCTGCAACTTCACAAAAATTATACAATGTTGGCATAAGCCTACAACTTAACTCTGCCAAATCAATAAAGGCATTACAACATATATTCATCACCTGCAAATTCACAATTTACGACAAGTATATAACACACCAAATCAACCAAAATAAGCTTCAAACAAACCACATAATTATTCGGACTATTTCGACTATTTCCGATTAATTAATTATCGGCTAAAAAATCTATTATTTCTACTTTGTGCTAAAGTACTTATTAACTCTGTTAAATTATCAACAATCATTTCTATTAACTACTCAGCTATTGGCTCTTATTCTGCCTATTTATAACTAACTTCACTATTGCAAATTTTAATGAAATTAATATTTTACCTGCTACTTTAATTAATTCTACTCTGTTAATGCTAGCTCTGCGATTTACTACTACTAAAATAATACAATTCTAGCTGTTTAATTTCCATTCAGTTATTGACTTAACTAAAACAACATAATTAACCTGCACTTTATTTACACAACCCAGCTGCTAAATTATTTTCACTACAATACCAACAGGTATGGAATTCGTGATGAAACAAATAAAAAGAGTATGTATTTCCCTTCAAAAAGATGTTCCATTCGACACCCCCTTCTTACCATAGGTTCCGACCGACACCCCTCTCATGCCCCTTGGCATGTGCCAATTTCCCAACCTATTCCGTACGACACAATTTGTGTGCCCCTCGACACACCTGTTTTTCATGCAGTTTCTTATGTTTCTCCTATGTTTCCAATTTGCAGAACCTCAAATAATTTTATCGATTATACTTCCAACCACAATTACATCATCTATACTACAACATGATAATTACATCAACTATGGAATAATTTCTCAACATCGAATTCATCGATTAATCACTGCAATTTATTAGAAACAAAATAACAGTGGAAACATCACCACATAACAACATCAATTATACACAGAAGCAATTTTCTACCGATTAATTCCCACATACAATTCATCATATCCCTGATTATAAGGTCAGAACTCCACCTTTACCTTGGATTGAAGGCCGCTCTACGGTTTTTCGATCGAAATCTAGTTTTGCCTCGTTCTGCTCTTTTTCTCCTTATTTCTCTTCTCTGCCACTTCTCTCACGTACAACTTTTTCACAATTCTCCAATTAACCTAGGTTTTCTCTTTTTATTTTACTTAAACCTAATAATAATATTAGTAGCACTAATGGTCCTAATTCTCACACTCCCACTTTACTACATACCACCATCAAAACAAGCCCAACAATATTATTCTACTATTATTATTATTATTATTATCAACAACCAATTAATACTATTATTAATATTAATCGACTGACTATTCAATAATTAATCAACTTAGCAACATAACGCAACTAATACCGACATACCACATATCACGACATAACACAACTTCAACAAATAAATCAAAAATTTAATCGAAAGTACTTAATTAAATAATTAATTAAATAATCGAGCGTTACATACAACCCGTAGTTCTGAAGCTTGTGCCTCGTTATCCCATGCTTCAGCATCAACTCTATCAATGGTTTGACCCACAATAGAACCATCTTTGCGTTTAGTTCTCACTATAAAATAAGAAAATATTATAAAATATCAAAAAAAATTGAAATTTCTGGTATTTTTCAAAAAAAAAAATTGAACTACCTGAAATTTCAAAATTTCCAGTATTATGTGACGCACCAGAAATTTTGAAATTTCCAATACGAAAATATCAGATATTTTAAAATTTTTGGTACAAAATACCAGAAATTTCACAAAAACACCGTAAATTCTAACTTGTTCAGGAAATTTCTGATATCGCCCAAAAGTTTGAAAAATGTAGTTGTCTCTGTAAATTTGGAATTTGTGGTGAATAATTTGGGTATGGACAATTTGATCTTTAAATAGTATTTGGAGGGTGTCATGTATAACGTGGGGGTGGCAAGTTAATTTCTCTAAGGAGTCAGGGGAAACTAAAAGTTGATAAGTGCAAAATAGTTGTTATATTTGTGTATATTTTAGAGGCACTTATCAACTCATTTTGTTATAATCTTTTGAATAAACCTCAACTTGTGTGTGTATTTGTACAAATTGAGTATGATCCTGTTTTTGTGTGAATATAGTATCATTTGATAGTTGTCGTCTCTTTTGTAGGTATTCATTTATAATTGGAGTATTGAATAATAAAGGTCAAATGCTAAGCTTCAAGAATGCAATTTTTTACATTTATCAAAGAATAATTCTCAAAACAATGATGATAAAAACCATTAATTTGGTTGATATTTAGTCATTGTTAGATAGAATATTAAATAAGCTTTCCAACGCTTTCGACCATGCGTAAATCGGAGTTACGGTTCTCAAATTATGGTAAAAACAAAATGGTAATTTTTTTCGGAACAACACTGAGCGCGTTGAGCACCCTCTCTCTATGCTGAGCACGCCCTACGACTTTAAAACTCATTAAATAGGTGAAAAAACATATTTTTAGGTAATGGTTTGGGTATTTTTGAGTCCCAACACCATCAAACCCGTTTTTTTGGTAGAGAGAGAGCTTCAAAATAAAAAATGGAGCTTGCATCTAGTCGAATCGAAGTTGAATTCTCACCAATCGTCTTGACAACTCGAGTAGTGTCGATTTATCTCTTTTTCTTATTTGTGTAAAATCTATTTTGTTGGGTTATGTTTGTATAGTTATTGTGAACATATGTATATGTATTGATCATGGTGTTGTATAATATATGCTTTACAAATCATTCTTGATGTTTTCCTTAATCTTTTTGCATTTATGTTTGGATTTGGGTTGTTATAGATATATACCCCACAAATATTTATTAGGGATAGAATCTATTAGTTTTAGGATTCTAGAGATAGATTTAGAGCTAATATTCACTATGGGTGCTAAAGCTTAACTCCTCAGAGTTGTTGTAGCACGCAAGACATTGTTGATAGAGTAACATGGTTGGTCTCGTGACTTGGAATTAGACATAACCTTCATTGTGAGTAGATCTCGCGGTGTCCGTGATGATTTTGACGAGTAGAGTAGGTTTAGTGAAATTGATCAATAGGTTTAAGTTTGTGACGAGTAGTGTAAATTCATTCTTGATAGGTTTCTCCTTTCCATTGAATGTGCTTATTTTCTTGTCAATAGTTTTTACCCTTTCCTTACAAAACATTTAAAATCAAGCTCATAAACATAGAAAATTTTTAATGGAAATATTTCCCTAGCACTAATCCATGTGGAGACGATATGATATGACCTATAAAAATACTTACTTTTCCTTGCCGCTTCCGCAAAAATATCATTGGCTGATCTTCATGTCGTAGTCCAAGGTGAGATAGAAATCAATCGCTTAGAATTAGTTTTTTGAAGAAGTGATGGAGAACATGTGCATTTAATGCGGCTTCGTTGATGAAGCGCTTCGTCACCATTACCAACATGTGCATTGACATGACCAGTTAGGAAGTGCACTCGAGTTTGGTGTGTATCCATGAGTGAAAACCTAGTTGTTTGATCCTATGACTTCTTTCATTATTGGTCTTGATGTTTCAGTTGTCGATGCTTATAAATAGAGTGAGTTGAATACTGGGAAGTTTTCACAACCTTTTAGCTTTCAAACATATAATTACTTCTTGAATACTTTCTCCACTCATTTTTCACTAAGAATATCACTAGACGTGATTTAGAGTGTTGCTTAAAGCTTTCACCTTTTTTATTTCTCCTGTTTTACCAATCTTCTTCAACTAGGTACCCTTCTAACTCAAAATTTCCCTTCAACATTTCCAGTTTTCTTGGTTAGGATGAGTGATAACAATGTCAATTTTTTGAGTAATTTTGAAGTGGAAACTTCATCTTGATCGTCCCATGATTCTCATTATCCTTTCCTTAATAATAATCATGTATGGCCATAAATTATATCCATATCTAACGATTATGGGTCAAAAGGGATGTTTCAGACTTCCTTGAATGAAGAAACTTATTCTTCTGGGTCATTAGACACCTTTATAATGTTGGTGGAAGAACAACTCACGCTAATGTCCATATGCCCCCTTCTATCTTGTAGGAAGAGGAGTTACGAGTTGTAACACCCTAATTCCCCCACGCTTATTATTATAACATAAGACATAAATAAAAGGAGAATACTTAGATACAATTCCATAGGTGTGGTTCATAATTTTCTCCAATAAAATATGAGAAATGTGTTCAAATATCCTTTAAGGAGTAAAATTACGAGAAAATTACATACGTGTAGGAGGAAATTGCAAATGTACAGGAGAAAATTATACACTTGTCATACTTTCATTGGAAACAAGTTTGAACCACACCTAAGGAATTGTACCTAGGTTTTTTCCTAAATAAAATCAATCTATATATATATATATATATATATATATATATATATATATATATATATATATATATATATCACACTTAGGATGTTACTTGACATCAAACACACCTGTTTTGCAACACTTAAAATTTAAAATAAAATATTCAGCACCTGTCATCACATGCTCGCCTATATTTAGGGTATCATTGCAACAAAATTATAAAAGTAAACATGCTTCGCATATCATATAGGTCTCATGAATTCACTTTATTAAACTCAAACAAAATACGGTAAAAATATCCTCAAATGACATAATCATCACAAAAACGAGAGTATAACATCCTACTCTCTAAAATAACATAAACAAATAAAAACGAGAGATGGTTTAGCTGCCTAGTGTTACAGATCAAAGCACGTAATCTAAAGACGCAAAATGAAAATAAAAGAAGAACAACCTCACGCCATCCTCCACTCTAAGAAGCTACTCACTTACCTACTTATATTTTCTGTGAAGAGGAGCACACACCACCACAACAACAACTAAAGGGGTAAAACATCACATTAATAAAGTAAGTGGTACATACTACAAGGTAGAGTATCAACACATACAATTCCATAAATAATCACATACTTAATTACATGATACATTCTCACTTCCAACTCAACAATCACGTACAAATAAGATATTATACATACAACATACATATGCATGTGGTACCAACTCAATATTTGGTTCTCTCAGGATCCAAGTTCCCTATCTAAACCCATGACCCCCCCTCTGTGCTTCAAGTCCACTCTTTATGTTTAGGACAAGTCACCAGTCCACTATCTAAACTAGTGAACATGACTCTTGACACAACTCAAATGATGCATAAGTATATCATCAATATCAATGCATTAACACCCCTCTCTGATCCTATTATCATGCATTGATAACTCTCGTAATCCTTTATCTGTATTACCACACAAAAACAATTCATAAATGCACAATACAACATGAAATTAAAACAGTCAAGCATTCAAATAACTCATCTCAATCAAACTATTGTCTCATACACATGATGATCTGAAATGTTGATCAGAACTAGAGACTGTCAGGCGGTTGATAATCTTCCGAGAAAGTTGATGAGGAGAGGGGTGGTGTACCTGCAAGGCACTCCGATGCTAAAGTAAGCAGGTGATCGAATTAGTAGGTAAGAAGTATTTGAGTTATTAGGGTGTAAAAAATGATACCTTGCCCTCAAAGATATGAGCGTTTAGATAATGCCGTAGGAGAATTCTCATTGGTTACTACATTTGGGCCGAAGTATACGGGTCCACAAATATAGCCATCCGAGCTTACTAGGTCAAATCTGGGCAGATGCGATCGTAACTTACCTTTATGCCGGGCACCTAGCGCCTGATGGGAGTTCGGGGAGATCGCTGTTGGCGTTGCCCTGTTCGACACATACCGAGCATGTAATGACAGATATGCTCGCGGGGAGCACCATGGCGATGCCTCCGGGTCAAATCGGTCGCAGTACCATAGGGGGTGGGCCACTTGCCCGAATGTGTTCGGTCTATCCAGAACAGTAGCCCCCCATGTCGTTGCGTTAGCCCATAAACGTGACGAGTTGATGTCGAAAGAGGATTTGAAATCGTTATAATCGGGGAGGAGAAAGGATATCGAGGAAGCGAAGAGTTAGAATTTGTATCGCTTCGCTTACATGGCCTTGAAGCGAATGAAGTGATGGTTGGCAGACCTAGAGACTAGGGTATAATTATGGCTTTTTTAGGTACCCGCCTAGGCCCAGACCCATGCGTTCGCAAAGGGCTTATAAAAGCTGAAAGTTAACATCATTTATAACTTTTTGCTTCTCACACAAGCGCGTTATTTGCTCTTACTTGCTCGGCTTTATTGTTCACTAATCTGAGGGAAACTTTCACGGTTGTCGACATCATCCTATTCTTATCAGATCATTCTTCTTGTTTAAATTTCTCGTCTCTTCTGCTTATAAACGGTACGTTCTTTGATTCCTTTGCAATAATTCTGATTGTTTGAATCATGCATGTGGAGATACATACGGTTAGGGTTTGCGTTTTATAGCATTTTTCTGGTGATAAACGGTTGCTCTGCCTTTTAACGGTGGTTTTTGCGCCACCGGAGAAGCTATGAGTACTTGGTGATCTAGGTCGGAGTGTTCCTTGTCTTAGGGAGGGCTTTTGGCCTGGGATATGATCCTTGTCCATTAAAGCCCTTTCACTTGGCAAGTGGTGGAAGGGTGGTTTTGACGTTGATGTCGAGCTCTCTTGTTCCTCCTACTTTTAAGGTGTTACTATGAGCAACAACGAGAATATCCATGAGGATTCTGTGAATTCGGGGGAATCCCCTTCTGGATCCACTTTTACTGAAGGAAGTAGCGGCAACCTTTCCGTGCCTGAAGTCGAGGAGAGCCCCCTGATGATGGAAGTCGAGGAAGTTGATGAGGATGATCCAGAGGTTTGGGCTCCTGCAGATATGGTGAAGTATGGTACTCAATTCCTAGGTAATCCCAACTGGGTGTTTTCCCAGGTGAGCTCGTATGCTTCGCCCAAGGATGCTGAGAAGACGGCCGTCGAAGACTGGTCCGTGCATATACCTGCCGAGGATGGTCAAATATGCTCGAGATACGAGTCTCGTTTCATACCTGTTTATGAAGTATGGTTTTGGGAATTGGGTTTCAGGGTCCCTTTTACCGAGTTCCAAGTGGGCGTCTTCCGCCATCTTCGATTGGCTCCGTCCCAACTCCATCCAAATGCCGTAGAATTCGTCCGAGCATTCGAGATCGTGTGCGAATACTTGGAAGTGGGGACCACTCTCGAACTATTCTTCTATATCTTTTGCCTTCTGAGAAGCTCGACGAAGGTAGATGGCAAAGTCCGATGGGGGCTAGTGTCGTTAAAGCATCAAAATGTGATGCTTTTCAAAGAGTTCCAGGAATCTGTCCGCTTTTTTAAGGATAGATTCATGCTTATTCGTCTGGTATCTGAACGGGCGATGTGCAATGTGTTTCGGGCAGTACCGGGGTTGCGGAGAGATGGGACCCCGTTCTATAACGAGCGAGGAGAGCAGAAGTATGCGATCGTCTGGAAATTCAAGTTCTGGTGGTCGAAGAAACATTTTGACAAGACCTCGGACTCTTACGTTTGGGCTTGGGGCGAGCTAAGTGTTGAGGACTTGGCTGGTTTCGAGAGGTTATCCTCGTTTGTTGCGGGTTTCCCCCGTGTTCGTCGTATGGGCAAAGGGGGAATTGCTTCTGGATAAAGACGGGGACAAAATCTCTGAGCCTAGTCTCATAAACGTCAATGAGCTCCTTGCCTCCGGGGATCTTAGGGAGTACTTGGGTAGCTATTTTGTTCCTTTTATTTTGCTATGTCGTGTGTGCTTGATTCTTTATGCTAATTTGTTTTTGTTTGTTTTTCAGATAGGATGAACCCGACTATGGAGCGTGTAGCCAGGTAGGCCATGAGGAAGAAAGGGAAAGAGGGCACCTCCCCGACGGAACCGGAAGCGGTCGGTGCGGCCGGATTCAGTAAATCATCCTCTGGTCCCGCAGCGGAGACTTCATCTCCCTAGCAGGTGTCGTCTATACTGAAGAGGACAACGGCTGAAATTGATCTAACTAAAGAGAAAGAGAAGGGAAATTTTATTCTTCCTCCCTGCTGGCATTACAGGAGATATTTCGAAGCCTCCAGTGTGGTCCTTCCTCATGCTGAGAAGCTCAAGGTCGAGGCCCTGGATCGCCCGTCAAAAAGGGCTACGTTGGCTGAGGATGCCAGTGCGCTGATGAGGATCCTTGAGATGGCAGTTGCCTATTCTGAACAGAATCAAATTTTGGATGTTGAGATGCTCCAGCTGAAGACCAAACTGATGGAAGTCGAGAGAAAGACGGAAGAGGATCGGAAGAAATGGTCGGAAGAGCGCGGAACATTGGTCGATCGACATGAAGCGGCCGTCAATGCGGCCTTAAAAGATGCTCGCGAAGCCAAGGAGGAGCTAGACCGCTTGCAAAAGGAGATGGCCCCGGGAGAGGGTGAGCCCGTGGAGTTCTCTAACATGAGAACTCGAGAAGAGTTCAAAAGTCGGATTCATCAGGCTTATGATGATGTTGTGGTCGCCTCTACGGCCAGTTTTGATAATGCTGTGTCGCAGATTCGCGTTTTGAACCCCGGAGTGGAATTGAGGATGGACGGAATGGGGGTTCATTACTTTGTTGATGGGGGAGAGATAAGAAAGCCCGACTTCCTCATGGACGACATGGTTGCCGACGAAACTCCTCCGCAGCCGATTGTTGGGAATGCTTCTAGTCAACCAGCCGAGGGAATTTGACTTTTGTTCTTTTAGGTTTGCCGGGGAGAGGCCCACTTATGTAATGTTTTGTTGACCCGTGTTGGTCATTTTTTGATTAATTTTTTGTATCGGGGTGGAGTCCCCGTTTCAACTCCTTGACAATTCTGGTCCTTTGTGACCATATTTTATTATAAGGATTTGTTGTTTTACTTCTTCAAGTATATTTTTGGAAGGAAAGCTTGTTTATTTGTGCATGGTTCTTTGACTGTGGGGGTACTAGCCAAAGTGGGCCAACTATTTGCTGGGCTTGGTCCGTAACTCAGGTTTTGATTGAAAGCCTGAGGTCGGTGGCGTGAACGTCCCATCGCGAGCTGGGTGTTCTACCCGGCGAGGTACTTAGGCGGCGGGGCCTGTTTGAGTCCCCCGTGCCAGGGCGAGGACCTGGTTCGTTATGACGGACCTAGCGACCTTAAATGCGCCATGTTTCTATGCAATGCTGGTATCAGGGCGAGCGTGTGGTGTCAAGCTTCGGTCGTAGGGAAGTGATTCCTCGAAATGTGTCGATTGTTTCAACTGTAGTATTGTTTAAGTTTCTCAGCGTTCCATGATCGGGTGAGGTGTTCCCCTTGTATGTTTTCCAAGTAGTAGGCTCTTATCCCTATTTTAGCACGGACTCGGTAGGGGCCTTCCCAGTTTGCTGCGAGCTTCTCTTTGGTGGGGCTCTTCAGGTTTCGCTTAAGGACTAAGCTTCCAACATTGAATTCCCGAGGAATGACCCTTGTGTCATATCGAAGGGCTATTCTTTGTTTGAGTGAGGCTTCTCTAAGGGTAGCCCCCGTTCTTATTTCCTCGACAAGGTCGAGCTCTTCTCTTAAGGATTGATCGTTCATCTCCACGTCGAGGGGAGACTTGACTCTCCGCGACGATTCGGTCAACTCAACTGGGATGACAGCCTCGGTCCCATATGCGAGCCAAAAAGGTGTTTTCCCGGTAGATGAGTGAGGCGTTGTCCGATAGGCCCAACGCACGTTGTGCAATTCCTCGACCCGTTGCTTTTTTGATTCGTCCAACCTTCTCCTTAGTCCGCGCAGTATGACCCTGTTGGCTGATTCGATCTGCCCATTTGTCTGAGGATGCTCGACTGAGGCAAAGTGTTGCACGGTTCCCAGATGGATCACGAAGTCTTGGAATTTTTTGTCCGTAAATTGCAACCCATTGTTGGTAACGGTGGCTTGTGGGGTGCCGAATCGGACCAAGATGTTCTTCTTGTAGAAGCGCATGATGTTTTGGGCGGTGATTTTGGCCAACGCTTAGGCCTCTATCCATTTGGTGAAGTAGTCAACACCTACTATTAGGTATTTATTCTGGTAGGCCCCTAGAGCGAAAGGTCCGAGGATATCGAGCCTTCACCAATAGAATGGCCACGGGGACGATAGGGACTTGAGTTCGCTCGGCGGGGCTAGATGCATGTGCCCATGTCTTTGACATTTATCACATTTCTTGACGTGCTCCTTGACGTCGTTCTGCATGGTCGGCCAATAGTAGCCACCTCGAAGAGCCTTGCAAGCGAGTGATTTTCCTCCTAGGTGTTGGACACTTATGCCTTCGTGTATCTCTTTGAGTATGTGTGGTACTCTGGTCTCTTCGACACATTTGAGGAGGGGGATAGAGAATCCTCTCCTGTAGAGTTTGTTTTCGACTACGACGTATGAGCATGCTCTTCGTTTGGCGATGGTCGCTTCTTTGGGGTCGTCGGGGATGATTTCTTTGACCAGATATTTGTAAACGGGGGTCATCCAAGAATTATTTTCTTCGACGACCAAGATGTTGTGGCCTGAGTGACCTTTGACTATGCTCGATCGAGGGAGTATTTCCTGGATCACTGATTTGTTTCCTCCCTTAGTTCTCGTGCTGAAGAGTTTGGATAAAACGTCAGCGCGGACATTATGCTCCTGAGGAATGTGTTGTATGTCTACCGAAGTGAACTTATTCAGATGATCCTGGATGAGGGTCCAGTATTCGGCTAACTAACCGTTTTTTACTTGATATTCTCCTTGAACCTGAGAGACTACGAGCTGCGAATCCGTTAGAATTTTGATCTCTCTTGCTCCCATGTCTCCGGCAAGCCGAAGACCGGCGAGGAAAGCTTCTTATTCTGCCTGATTGTTCGATGTAGGGAAGGAGAGGGTGAGGGAAACCTCGATAGTGATTCCTTCCTCGTTTTCCAGAATTATCCCTGCCCTTCTCCCCGATGAACTAGAGGCACCGCCGACGTATATGGTCCAACGGTTGGTCCCTTCCTGAGATGTTAGGAAAGTCATTTCGGCCACGAAGTCCGCTAGGACTTGTGCTTTGAGGGCCTTCCTACTTTCGTATCTGATGTCGAACTCGGATAATTCCAATGACCATTTAAGCATTCAGTCGGCCATGTCTGGTCGATCTAGAAGTTTCTTGATGGGTTGATCTGTTCGAACCACCACGTTGTGGGCTAAAAAGTAGTATCGGAGTCTTCTGGCGGCGTTGACCAACACGAGGGCAATTTTCTCGATTTGTTGGTATCTTAGTTTCGGACCTTGTAAGGCCTTGCTCGTGAAGTAGACGAGCTTTTTCCCTTCTCGCGTCTCTCGGACGAGCGCGGACCTAACGGACTCGGTGGTCACGGCCTGATATAAGTATAACGTTTCTTCCTTGCTGGGTCGTGATAACATGGGCGGTTGGGATAGCGTCAGCTTTAGGTGGCTTAGGGCTTGTTCGCATTTCTCCGTCCATTCGAACACGGCCTCCTTTCTCAAAAGCTTGAAGAAGGGAAGTGCGTGCTGGGCCGAGTTTGCAACGAACCAGGCTAGAGAAGTTAACATCTCGTTAAAGATTTGGATTGACTTTTTGGACTTTGGGGTGGGGAATTATGAGAACGCCCGACATTTGTCGGGGTTAGCTTTGATTCCTCGCTCGGTGAGGTAGAAACCGAGGAACTTTTCTGCTCTAACTCCGAAGGTGCACTTCTCTGGATTGAACCTCATTTTGACACTTCTGGCACGATCGAAGACTTTCCTGAGGTGTCGGGCATGATCGACTTCCTCTTGGGATTTCACGATCATGTCGTCCATATATACTTCGAGCATGTCCCTAATTTCCCCTTTAAAAACCTTGTTCATCATTCGTTGGTATGTTGCACCGACATTCTTTAGACCGAAGGGCATCACGTTGTAATGATAATTTCCCGATTCGGTCATGAAGGCCGTATAGATTTTATCTGTTTTAGCCATTGGAATTTGATTATATCCTGAATAGGCGTCCATAAACAATAATAGTTTAAAACCAGCAGAATTGTCGACGAGTTTGTCGATGCTGGACAGGGGGTAGGCGTCTTTATGACATGCCTTATTAAGATCGGAATAATCAATGCACATTCGCCATTTTCCATTACTTTTCTTAACTAATACAGGGTTAGATAGCCATGTTGTGTATCGGGCTTCCGTTACAAAATTTTCCTCTAGGAGGTCCTTAACAGCCTGCTCGGCAGCCTTGGTTTTCTCCGGAGACTGCTTTCGCCTACGTTGTGCTACTGCCTTAAGGGCCAGATCAATAGCGAGGTGATGGAAGGTGACATCGAGGTCGAGTCCGGGTATCTCGGCAACGCTCCAAGCAAAGAGGTCGGCGTTATCCTTGAGGCAAACTTTAAGTTGTTCTCGAGCTAACTCCGCAAGGTTCGCTCCAATCTTTACACCTTTGCTAGGATCATTGCCCAAAGGAACTAGTTCGAACTCTCCGTCCGGGATCGGGCGCATATGTTGACCCGAGGGAGCTCCAGAAGCCTCGCTGTTGGATTGTTCTTCATCGACCATTGGGGCCTTCCCCTTTCTTCTTCTTTCGGCCAGATCCTCTGGCTTGAGATGGCTATCGAGGTCGATAGTGTCGACTCGAGGGAGAGGCTCTAGTTTTTGAGATCTTTCTGGAAGGTTGACTTTATCCTTGGTCAGCGGGAGGAGATTGATGGAGTCCAAGCCCTTTAATGAGGCCTCGAAACATCTTCTAGCCGCTTGAATGTCTCCATGTAGAGTCGCCACCTTCCCGTTGGCGCTGTAATATTTCATCTTTAGATGCATGATGGAGGACGCGGCTATTAACTCGACAAGAGTGGGTGTTAGGGTCCGAATTGTATTAAATTTCATATATTTTTATTGGTCCCTTTAACCAAATTTCATTGAATTTTCACACTTTTATTCGCACAATTTATAAATATGCAATTATTCATGTTTGTATTTTAATTAGAGTAGATATATCACTTTAGTTATTAGTTTTGTAGAAAATTTGAAGAAAAAGAGTTACTTAGATACATGTGCAATTGGAAGAAGCAACAAGTCAAGACAAGTGTAAGGAAAGCCAAAGAAAAGACAAAAGAGCATAAGTCTAGTCACTTTTTGGGTCAAGGAAAATGTGTGGTTCCATGAAAAATGTCACATCAATATAATCATTATACTTTTTAAAGTCTTTGGAAGTATATGGTTGCATGAAAAATGTCACATCAATATAATCATTATACTTTTGTTTGGTTAGAAAAAGTTAAAGAGAGGATTTTGGTGGTTATCATTAGTTTTTCTTGGAAAATCTATAGATAAGAGAGTTTTTGGGAGAATTAGATATCATTCACTTTTTGTGGGAAGAAGTGAGCATTGAAAAAAAGGAACTTTCTCTCTATCTCTTGCTGTCAACAACGAAGATGAAGAACTAAATTCCAACTTTGACAAGATTGGAGGTAGTAGCTATCCTTAATTTACTATGTATTTCATTTAGCTCTTGTATGTGAACAATTGATTATTGAAATAGATTGATGCTTTTGTCTTATTTTGAATATTTCGATTTGGATTATTGTTGAAAAAGATTATTCAAATCTTGACCTAAAGTATGCTCTCAAGTAGTGGATAAATTGTAGAAATAGATTTATACATTACTTTTCTTTTGTATCAAACATTAAAGATTGTTAGATTAATAGTTAGATGGAGAAATCGTCTAAGGATTAATATAATAATTATCACAATCCCATTTAGAAATAAATGTCATTGAGATGATACTAGAATATATTCAATAATCTTGAGTTCATATATTTTTTCTAAGGAAACATAGGAAATTGGGATAGTGAACCCCAATCTTGACAAACATTTTTAATTGATAAAAACCACATTTTTATTGTTTTAGTCTTATTTCAAAAGTGAAAGATAATTTTCCCAACACAAATAAACCTTTTTAATTTGTAAACTTAAAGCAATAGTAAGTATAGAGCGGAGGTAATATCACCCAATCTCTGTGGATACGATATAAAAATATTTGCCGGAAAAATACTTTTCAACAAATTGGCGCCGTTGTCGGGGATTGGCGTTTGATATTACAAGCATTGAAATAGTTCATTGTTTTAAGTTTTGTTACTTTATTATTATTATATCTCTTGTGTTTCACTTGGTTTGCTAGTTTTGTAGATTCTTGTGTATGCGTGAAAAAGCTACCGAAGAATAATTTCCATTCAATCCCGAAATTGAAAGGACGATTCGGAGGCTCAATAGCAAAACACGAAGAAGAAGGAAATTGGCCGAAGAGAGGAGACTAAGAGAAGAGGCATCTACTTCTTCAACAAATCAAATTGAGGAAGTAGGTGTAAACACTTTCGAAGGAAACATGGCGGGTGAAGTTCGTACTGAAATATCCGTTAATAATCCAAGGCACATCGTTCAATTTGTTCGTAATTCTCAAGGTGGAAGGAACACGGAGATGAAGGCCGAAATCCTCCAACTTCTTTATGCAATTCAGTTCACCGGAATGGACCATGAAGACCCTTTCACGCATCTCACAAAATTTTATGAGATTGCGGGTGCAACGAGGGTAGATGAAGCGGGTGAGGAGGCACTATTCAAGAGATTGTTTCCACACTCCTTAATTGGAAAAGCTAAAGAGTGGTATCTCGATCAATTACCAAGAGTGATGATGGATTGGAATTTATTAGAAGAAAAGTTCTTAGAAAGGTATTTTCCACAATCCCGATTCATGGAAGCCAAAACGACGATTGCAGTATTCACTCAAGGAGGCAACGAGTCTCTAAATGAGGCTTGGGAAAGATTCAAGTCCATGTTAAGAAAGTGCAAAGGTCATGGTTTTGATGAACTCACTCAAATCCATATATTTCGAAATAGACTCCAACCGGTGCATAAAACACTTTTAGATGCTACCGCGGGTGGTTCTTTAATGTCAAAAAATGTGGAAGATGCTATAGTTATTATTGACCGGATGGCACTCAATGATCTTGAAAGTAAACATGATCGTGGTTCTTCACAAAGGAAACCGGGTGTTCTTGAATTAAACACCAATGATTCCATTCTTGCTCAAAACAAGCTACTTTCACAACAAGTGGAGTTACTCACTCAACAAATGTCCAAACTTCCACAACAAATGAAGGAAATACAAGGAGCTCAAATTAAGCATCAAGTGGCATGTTGTGAACTTTGTCAAGGTGATCATCCTACCAGTTATTATCCACCTCCCGAAGGAGAAGAAGTGAATTTGTGAACGACCAAAGTCAAGGCTATCAAAGGCAACCTCCACATCACAACAACTCATATCAAAAGAGCAACCAAGGCTACCAACCATCAAGATTCAACAATCAACATTATCAACATCAAAATCCATATCAAAGCTCAAATTCTCAAGGCCAACAATCTCAAGGTGGAAGCTCAAAATTGGAAGAAACTCTCAACCAATTCATGCAAGTTTCCATGGAAAATCAAAAGAGAAATGTGGATGCCATAAATAACTTAGAAAATCAAGTGGGGCAACTTGCAAAGCAATTGGCCAAGCAACAAATAAGGCCTTCTTTTTCCGCCAACACTCATACCAACCCGAAGGAGTATTGCAAAGCAATTTTCACTAGAAGTGGTAAAGAGGTGAAGAATAGGATTAGTGATGAAGTTGTAGAGGAGGATGAGGCGGAAGTTGTAGTTGAAAATTAAAAAAGTAAAGTAGTGGTGGAAGATGCTAAAGATGAGTTGGAAGAGAGAGTGGAAGATGACTTAGTTGAAAAGGAGAAAGAAGATGGTGAGGGAAGTAAAAAGAAAGAGAAGAATGCAAGGAAGAGTAAAAAGGGAAATAAAGAAGTAAGCACAATTCCCATTCAACATCTACCTTATCCGCATGCAACATCAAAGAAGGAGAAGGCAAGACAATATGCTCGGTTTATGGATATATTTAAACAACTTCATATAAATATTCCATTTTCCGAAGCATTGGAGCAAATGCCAAAATATTCTAAATTCATGAAGGATATGCTCACAAAGAAGAAGAGGTACAAGAATAAAGAGATAATTTTGCTTGATGCCCATTGTAGTGCCATAATCAAAAAAACTCTCCCAAGGAAGGAATTTGATCCGGGGCGAGTCACTTTGCCGGTAACCATTGGAGATACCTACAATGGTAATGGATTGATTGATTTGGGGTCTAGCATCAATCTAATCCCGTTATCCATTGTTAAAAGGTTGGGAAATGTTAAGATGGAGTCTACTAGGATGACTTTGCAACTACCCGATAAGTCTACCACTTCACCATATGGAGTTGCTAAAGACATGGTAGTAAAGGTGGACAAATTCTTGTTTCCGTTGGATTTTGTGGTAGTTGACATGGAGGAGGATAATGATATGCCATTAATTCTTGGAAGACCATTCATGAAGACTGCTCGAATGATGATTGATATTGATGATGGGCTTATGAAAGTAAGAGTGCAAGATGAAGAGATAACTTTTAATCTTTTTGAAGCCATAAAGCATCCCAAGGACAAGCATGAAAATTTCCGAATCGATGCTACCGAGGAGGAAATCATGGAGGTTTACCATGGTTGAGGAGTAAATCTTGACATTGGTGTCATTCCTTTCATCGAGCCTTGAAGCACCGAACCGTCGAGCTCGAACGACGTTAAACAAAGCGCTTGTTGGGAGGCAACCCAACATAGTAGGTATTTCTTTCATAATTTGAGTAATTGCCAACATTTATGGGGGATGCAGAAGGCGGTGTTCATACTAGTAGGTGGTGGCTCTCGTTCACTATTACTTTTGGTGGTTCTCGTTCACCGTTACTTTTGGTGGCTCTCGTTCACCATTAAGACTTTTTTGTTAATTGCATATTTATTTGTTGCGAGTACAATTATGTGTTTTCATGGAATTTGAGACACCCCACTTTTTTCAAAAATTATGTTTAATTGTTTGTTCGTTAAGTTAAGCTTGAAGTAACAAAGTGACGGTTTCGAGAGAGGAATGCAAGACACTCTGGATGGTGATGATAAGATTGGTACTCGGCATTTCAAGGTACACTTTTACCGATTTCTAGACTTAACATGAATAGTGATGGTTTGTGCAAATTCCATATCATGAATTCTTTGAGATACATACCCACTTTGAATCAAAATAGAACTTAGCCAATTGTAAGGTAACCTTCCATTGTGCACTAAATGCGGGATACCGAAATTTATTTCAACTGGTTCTTATCATGTTAAATCATGCACTAGTCCATTTTTTGTGAAAATTGTGAAAATGATAGAGGCATTGTTTGTTATTGAGAAAAACCACTTGGCCAAAAAAGTCTTGAATCAACTAACCTTGTGAGGAGTGATCCTTAGTCAACCCCTTTGAGCTTGTTTAGGATTCATTCAATTGATAATTGTAAAAAAAAAATTGTGAATGAATGAATCTTAAAATTTTGTTTGTGTCATTTGAACCTTCAACCAATTTGGTTGCAATTTTTCCTTTTTCCTATAGGGAGCATTATTAGTATTAATAATTGGTTTAAAAACTAAAGTTGGGGAGAGAACAAAAGTTGATCAAAAAGAAAATGTGGTACTTTGCAAAAGAAAAAAAAAGTGATCCTTGTTGAAATAAGAACAAGTGAATATTTTTGAAATCATGGAGCAAATAAAAGGAAAAATCTCAAGAAAAGAGCTTCTGGTAGTTGTTGTTGAAAAATAAGAAAAGAAAAATTGGATCAAAGAAGAAGTGTTGTTGAGTTTGAATTGATATAAATGCTCCCTTAGGATAAGTATTTTTGTTTGATTTCCCTCGATGTTATCCTTTCTTTGTAACCCAAACCACATTACAACCCATAAAAGACCTCTTGATTCTCATTTTTTACATGACTTGGTATTTGTTTGATGGACGCATGATTCGAGTTGTTGTTGACTTAATTGTTCAGATGAGTGAAATAAAACCTCATATTTAATCATCATTATTATGATATGTGTGTAGGTTTGATTCAATTTTGACATGTATTGATTTGAATTCTTTGGTATGTACTTTGCACCCAACCATTATTTTGTTCATGTTTTGTTCTAGTATTGAGGTAAGTGAATCATGAAAAGTCATATACTTTTGAACCAATCAAGTGTCTTTGATTCTCATTCCTTCTCTTGCTTCATTGTTACTTTGGGTACTTTGGTGAAAAACTTTTGTTTAGGGACAAATAAAATGGTAAGTCGGGGAGAGTTGTTAGGGACCAAATTGTATTAAATTTCATATATTTTTATTGGTCCCTTTAACCAAATTTCATTGAATTTCCACACTTTTATTCGCACAATTTATAAATATGCAATTATTCATGTTTGTATTTTAATTAGAGTAGATATTTCACTTTAGTTGTTAGTTTTATAGAAAATTTGAAGAAAAAGAGTTACTTGAATACATGTGCAATTGGAAGAAGTAACAAGTCAAGACAAGATCAAGACAAGTGTAAGGAAAGCCAAAAAAAAGACAAAAGAGCATAAATCTAGTCACTTTTTGGGTCAAGGAAAATGTGTGGTTGCATGAAAAATGTCCCATCAATATAATCATTATACTTTTTAAAGTCTTTGGAAGTATATGATTGCATGAAAAATGTCACATCAATATAATCATTATACTTTTGTTTGGTTAGAAAAAGTTAGAGAGAGGATTTTGGTGGTTATCATTAGTTTTTCTTGGAAAATCTATAGATAAGAGAGTTTTTGGGAGAATTAGATATCATTCACTTTTTGTAGGAAGAAATGAGCATTGGAAAAAAGGAACTTTCTCTCTATCTCTTGTTGTCAACAACGGAGATGAAGAATTAAATTCCAACTTTGACAAGATTGGAGGTATCCTTAATTTACTATGTATTTCATTTAGCTCTTGTATGTGAACAATTGATTATTGAAATAGATTGATGCTTTTGTCCTATTTTGAATATTTAGATTTGGATTATTGTTGAAAAAGATTATTCAAATCTTGACCTAAAGTATGCTCTCAAGTAGTGGATAAATTGTAGAAATAGATTTATACATTACTTTTCTTTTGTATCAAACATTAAAGATTGTTAGATTAATAGTTAGCTGGAGAAATCGTCTAAGGATTAATATAATAATTATCACAATCCCATTTAGAAATAAATTTCATTGAGAGGATACTAGAATATATTCAATAATCTTGAGTTCATATATTTGTTCTAAGGAAACATAGGAAATTGGGATAGTGAACCCCAATCTTGACAAACATTTTTAATTGATAAAAACCACATTTTTATTGTTTTAGTCTTATTTCAAAAGTGAAAGATTATTTTCCCAACACAAATAAACCTTTTTAATTTGTAAACTTAAAGCAATAGTAACTATAGAACGGCGGTAATATCACCCAATCTATGTGGATACGATATAAAAATATTTGCCGGAAAAATACTTTTCAACAGTGGGTCGACCAAAGATACACTAGTATAGGGAGGGACAATCCACGACCAAGAACTGCATTTTGATTCACCTCCCTGTCTCGCCGGACCCAAAGGTGACGATCAACTCGACGTACCCCCATGGCTTGGCAGTGGAACCGTTGAATCCTTGGAGGTCTGAGCCGAGGTAGGGAGTTAAGTGGGTTTCGTTAAGCTGTAAGGTTTTGAAGAGCTATGTGTACATGATGTCCGCTGAACTCCCTTGATCGACAAGTATGCGCCTGACGTCGAAGTTGGCCATCCGGGCTCGTACCAACAGGGGAATGTTGGAATTGGGGGCGCCCCCGGTAGCTCCTCCCTATAGAATGCGAGTGGATGGGATTGGCCCTGATTTTTGTCTAGGGTGGAACCTAGGTCTGAGCTCGTTCGGACGAGATCATCGAATCTTCGTTTGATTTATCCGATGGTGTTCTTAGTAAAGCCTCCACCAAATATGACCATGGCCGTTAGAAAGGATTCCTAAGGACTATGGGCGGCGAAATAGGTCGGGAGGGTGTTTATGTCGGGGAAGGTGAAATCTTCAGGCCTGGTTATGCTCAGGGCTACCAGCATGAAGGAGTTCTCACCTGGATTTTCCTCTTCAACCTTGCTGGAGGAAGGTGCTTCTTCTTTTGTGGACTCTTTCTTTTTGTACTGTTTGAGATGTCCGTCTCTTATCAGGATTTCGATCGCACCCTTGAGATAGATGCAGTCTTCCATTACGTGACCGTGACTCCGGTGGAATCTACAATATTTGCTTGAATCTACGCCCAGTTTGGCCGAGGTCTGGCGAGGGAAGCGTACTCCGCCATGTTTGAACTCGGAATTTGTGCAATTTGTAAGGATGCACTCCCTGGAAGTGGTGAGGGGGGTATAATCGCTGAATCGACCCACCGGCCCCTTACTGTTTCTGGAGTTGCGGGGTTTGTCCCCTCGCCTCTGTTACCCTCCTCGACGGGATGTCGAGGGTTCTTCAGTCTTGGAGCTCCTGACGTTCTCCCGATTTTGGGTGTCACGAGCAGCGTTTGCGGCTTCTTTCTCCTCGTATTGGATGTAGGCTTGGGACGTTAGGAGGAAAGCATCCAAAGTGGAAGGTGTCTCGATGCCTATTGTCTTCGCAAAGTCGCTACGAGGGCGTAGTCCTCTTTCGATGAGGTATTTTTTCATGTCGTCCGTGGTTGACACTTGGACGGCCTCTTTATTGAATCTCTCGATATATGCTCGGAGGGATTCATCTTTCCCCTGGATGATGGCTTCCAGGGATGCTTCCGATTTCAGGTGGCGCCGAGAGGCGGTGAAATGCCTGGAGAACATCCTTCCCATGTGCTTCTAAAAGGTGATGGATCCTTCGGGCAGACTCTTGTACCATGCCATGGCTCCTTTTCTTAAGTTCGTGGGAAACAAGCGGCATATGATGGCCCCACGGACTCCTCTGTAGTCGAGCAGAGCATCAATGTTTTCAATATGCTCGTCAGGGTCGGTGGTACCATCGTACTAGTCTAAGCGAGGGGGCTTTTCTAGCCCTGATGGGATAGGAATATCCATGATGGCTCGACACAGCGGAGCATGATGCTCATCTTCATCACTCTGGTCAAGAGACGAGGAGATGGAGCAGTTGTGTCTCTTGTGGAAGGGGGAGGGTTTTCTTTCCTCCCTTGATTTTGGCGATGAAGAGCGAGCGCGTGGGCGATGAGACTCGTTCTTTGTCCTTTTGTGGGTTGATGACTTCCAATTCTTATGAGGAGGGGTATGGCCCCTCTTTTTTAGAATCTGGTGGTCGGGGTGATCCTCCCTTCGGGCTAACTTTCTCGGAGAGGGGCTTCTGGAAATAACAACCCCAGATCTTTGAGGTGGAGATGAGGGACGGTTTCTTTCCAGAGCCTCGATACACTGGCCCTGCTGAAGGAGGATATTGTTGGTCTGATTGAGGGCTGACAAAATAACAGCTAATGCTGGATCCGTGTTGATCGAAAATGGGGCCGAAGGTTGAAAGACGACAGGGTCAGTGGCTTGATTCTTGGATTTTAGATCATCCAAGAAGTCTTGATCAGCTGCACCTTCAAGATCCGGGGAAGCGGTTCTTCTATCCCTATTGGTGTCCTCGTGATGAGGAGAGGAAAAAACCCTATCTGCTTTCTTGACCGGTGAAATGATAGGATGGTTAGGAAGAGATAGATCGTTGGGCTCGGCCATCTCGTGAGGTTGAAAGTTATCTTTGATCTTCGGAGATGTTTTCTAAGAATATGGGGAAGAAAGATTCCCACAAATGGCGCCACTGATTTGAACTGTTGATTAGAACTGGAGACTATCAGACGGTTGATAATCTTCCGAGCAAGTTGATGAGGAGAGAGGGTGGTGTACCTGCAAGGCACTCCGATGCTAAAGTAAGCAGATGATTGAATGAGTAGGTAAGAAGTATTTAAGTTATTAGGGTGTAAAAAATGATACCTTGCCCTCAAAGATATGAGGGTTTATATAATACCGTAGGAGGATTCTCATTGGTTACTACATTTGGGCCGAAGTATACGGGTCCATAAATATAGCCATTCGAGCTGACTAGGTCAAATTCGGGCAGATGCGACCATTACTTACCGTTATGTCGGGCACCTAGCGCCTGACGGGCGTTCGGGGAGATGGTTGTTGGCGTTGCCCTGTTCGACACATACCGAGCATGTAATGACAGATACGCTCGCGGGGAGCACCGTGGCGATGTCGCTGGGTCGAATCGGTCGTAGTACCATAGGGGGTGGACCACCTGCCCGATTGTGTTCGGGCTATCCAGAACACATAACAAAACACATTCATACTCGGCATGTTCAATATATCAGGTCATACTCACAACTACTAGTATTACTCGTTATAACATTCATTGTCAACTTAACATCAACAATACATGCAATTATCATCAATCAGTGAAACTATCACCGCACATTCCACTCCTGAAAAATAATCTCATTTGATGTTAATTCACGTTAACTTTCCAACACTTCAAACAATAACTTATATGGACTGTGTTGGAAAGATAATATCTCTACAAACTAATATTTTCTTTTTATTTTACTATTTTATTTAAATAATAAAATTAAAACATTAATTTAAATAATAAATCTACCAACTTCTAATTACTCTCTACACTCTCCTCTCATGGTCACACATTTCTACCACCCAAATTAATTTAATTATTCTCCCTGGCCCAATCGATTGTTTCAAGTTGTTGTCTGTGTTTTTCACAATTTTGAAAGAAACCAATCAATTGGTTCAAGGTGTCAATCGATTGACACCTGCTTATTTTTCTAAAATTCCAAAATTTAATCACTTTTCTACAACTTTAATCATATTAAATCCCTACTCAAACACACCTTAACATGCTAAAATAGCTTATTTCGAAATTCTAACTCTATACACCACTTATTCCATTATTTCTACGTCATATACACCAATTTACATTATAACAACACTAACACAACTATCATTCTCTCATGGATACAAATATATCAATTTTCTCATGAATTTAATCAATTAAATTCCTACACAAACACACCTTATTTCACATCAAACTCAACCACATATCAACAACATATAATTGCAATTTAAATCAATATCTCTCCAAACTCCTAGTTTCCTTCTATTTTACTATTTTATTTATATAATAAAATTAAAATACTATTTTAATTAATAAAATAATTCTATATAAAATCTACCAGCTTCTAATTACTCTCTACAGTCTCCTCTTAAGGTTACACATCCTTACCACCCAAATTAATTTAATTATTACCACATATTAATTAAATTAACAAACAAAAATTCATAATTAATCTAAATAAATAAGATAATCTAAATTGGAGTGTTACAAATCTCCCACGCTTAAAGATTTTTGCCCTCAAAAATCACTTAAGTAAACAGATTCAAATATGAATCTCACATTTGGATCTCATGCTCTCAATTTATGTTTCCCCTAGTTGGTCTTCCTTAAGATACCTTCACCAAGTTCACCTCTTTATAATGTAATTGTTTCACTTCCTGATCTTTTATCTGCATGGGTGATGCCTCAACAACCAGGTTATCTCTCACTTACACATCATCCACTTAGATCACATGAGACAAATATGGAATGTATTTTCTTAGATGAGACACATGAAACACATAATGAAGATTAGCAAACGACACTGCAAAGCGATCTGATATGCCACTTATCATATCCTCTGCAAAATATGGTGTGTATCAATGAAACGTGAAGTGAGATTTCGAGACTTCAAAGCTCTACCAACACCAGTTACCAGAGTAACTCTCTCTCTCTCTCTCTCTCTCTCAAAATCCAATTGTTTTCCTTTTCTTATCATGATGACGCTTTTGAAATAAGCTATCATATTCTTCTAAATCACTTTGATTTTCTTCCCGGTCTATTGGAAAATCTTAGGTGCAATCATTAGTTCCCTCCCTTAACTCATACTGACATAAAGAAGTCCTACATGTTCTACCATATTGCGCCTCAAATGCTTCCATTCCAATACTTGAATGAAAATTATTATTGTAGGTGAACTCAATCAATGGCAAAAATATATCTCAAGCACCGGTTTATTCTAGCACACAAGCTCTCAATAAGTCTTCTAAATATTGGATAGTCTTCTCTGTCTAACCTTCTATTCACAGATGATAAGAAAACCTCAAATGCAAATTTGTACCCAAAGTTTCCTACAAACTCTCCCAGAACACCGATGTAAACCTCAGATCCCCGTCCGATATAATACTGGATAGAATCTCATGTAAATTGACAATCTTCACAATATACAATTCTGCTAACCTCTCCAACAGATAGTTAAGTCAAATTAGAATGAAATGAGCCAATTTAATCAACCTATCCATAATAACCCAAATAGTATCCCAACTCTTCATTATCCTCGACAATTTAGACACAAAGTCCATTGAAATGTTATCCCATTTCCACTAAGAAATAGACAACGAATACATCAAAGCCAACGACTTCTAATGCTCAAATTTTGTCTTCTAGAAAGTCAAGCACGCATACACGAATTCGACAACCTCCTTATTTATTCCATACCACCAAAAGATCTTCATCAAGTCTTGATACATCTTGGTAGCGCTGGGATGAACACTCATACCACTATGGTGTACTTATTCAAGAATACTCTTCTTAAGTTCTAGAATCTCTGGAACATACACTCAATCACAAAATACCATAGCACCATTCTTATCGATTCTGAAATCACCATATTTTCTTGATTGATTAAAGCTAATCAATCAACTAATATTAAATCAGTCCCCTGACCTTGTTTATTCTCTTTAATAATACCATTGGTAAGCTTCAACATACCTAGCTTCACACTTCACGACATGACTTCACAAACCAAACTCAAATCCCTAAATTCATCAATAAACTTTAACTCTCTAGCCATCAATATCGACATGTGAAACATCTTTTGACTCAATGCATCAACTATAACATTGTCTTTACCATGATTGTAGTTCAAACCAAAATAATAATCCTTTATCAATTTGAGCCATCTTCTCTGTCTCATATTCAACTCAAAGTGATCAAACAAGCACTTCGAGCTCTTATGATCACTAAACACCTCAAATCTAGAGCCAAACATGTAAGTATCAGATGCGCCTAAGAGGGGGGTGAATTAGGTGCTTAAAAAATTATCGGTTTTTATGAATACTTGAAACAATATTTTTGGGTTTGATTAATGGAAGTATGTGAGGATTATTTCTTTTCTGGTTAAGGTATTTATGAAAGAGGTAAATATTGAAAAGTAAAGAACACAAGGATATATTCTGGTTCCCCTCACAGATCTAGAGTACTCCAGTCCCCTTACAACATGCAAGAGATTTCACTATAGTTAGAATTATTGTACAACCTATTCACACCAATTGTGAAGCCTACTATCTAACCTATAGGGATACCAAATGTTCTTAAAACCTTTAAAGTCTAACAACACTATGTGCAAGAAGAACAATCCTCTTCAATGCATAACTTACTTCCAACAATCCTGGACAACAAGAAAACAATAAGTATGTTTGAATTTATACAAGATATTTTGAAGTTTGTAGTGCACTATATCAATCTTGGATTGATCTTCTTCTTCAAGCAAAACAATTCTCAATAATGGATGCAAGTGTTCACAATGATAATATGAAACTTAGAATAAGTTTTCAATGAAAAATATGTATGGAAAGTTTCACAAAATATTTGATGTAGAACACTTGAGAGTATTTGAAAACTTGAGAGTTTTTGAATGTAGAAAATGTTAATTGAAGAAGGTGAATTAATTCTAAAAATTTTCAGTATTTATATGTTGTAAAACACCTTTACAAAAGTGTATAATCATATGAAAAGTTGCCATGGTTCCATGTAAAGATCCCATAAACAATCTGCCCAAAATGTAAAAATATTTTCCACACTGGTTCAGGGGAAACCGGTTCCCACCTGGGAGAACCCGGTTCCTGCTGAACCAACCTTACAAAAAATTTGAAATTTACACAGGGGAACCGCTTCCCATCTGGGAGAACCCGGGTTCCCCATACAAAAATCCAGGGGCTTGTTTTTTCAGGAATTGGGTAACCGGGTTCCCATATGGAGGAACCGGTTCCCAGTGTATTTTTTTCTCAAAATTTCTTTTTCAAAAGTGTTCTAACTTAATTTTGATATGTAAAATATTTTTAGCATTTTTTATGGATGCAAGGATTATTTTGTGAACACTTGTATGCATATAGTGAGATTGAATGCATAACCTTTGACATTTTGCTTTTGATTCTTCAAGACTTGATTATGATAATTTGAGCCATTTCTTTTTGCCATCAAAGTCTTCATTGTTTATTGTCTTGATCAAAACACTAGGAGGCAAGCTTGATATTGCATCTTGACTTCACATTCTCCCCCTTTTTGATGATGACAACCTTTTGTTTGAATATAAGAACCATTTTGTTTTCTCCAACAATTGAAGCTATTTGAAGTTATAGAGACTCCCCCTAACTCAAAGCTCCCCCTTGATTTATGAATTGGAGACCACTTGAAAAATTGAAAGTGTATGTTTGCTACAAATTGTTGTTAGAGAAACACATGTATACACATATCTTCTCCCACTTTGTCATTAGCAAAAAGGAATTGGGAAAAGAATAAAAGTTTGAAATATAAAGGAGTGATATGTAAGTTAATAGATAAAAAGAACACACAATTAACACATTAACTTAACATAGGTTATGATGTCTGTTCGCGTTAAAAAGTGACGCGCGAGAGAATCGAATCGGAATTCGGATCCTCTGGCTCGAAACGATTTACTCTTTTGATTTGTTTATAAAGATGTCGCGAGCATCAAGCTTTATTATTTTCAACACAAGAAATTATGATTATGAAAAAGGGGAAAGCTGTTAATACCCTCAATTGATATGATATGCGTAACGACTAGCACAAACTAGACGCAACGCATTGGGGAGATTCCGGGTAAGGGGGTTTGTTATATAAAGGGAATAGATGGAGCACCCTAAATATATATAGTTATCTATAGCTTTATATATGAATACGTTTGATATGTTTGTGTGTTTTAATTGCTATTTCTATGATTGGGAAAGTTTCTCCTTTGGATTTTAAGAAGGATAGATTATATGGGATCCTAGTGTTTGTTATTATTGTGCTCGCAAAGATCATTGGATCTTCTGCATACATATCCCTTAATGGGAATCAGAGCATTTGTAGCTCGGATCTAAAGGGATCTATGGTTTATTTGGTCTGAGGGAGAAAGAAATTTGCTCGGCAAGGATGAGACCTTGTGCCTACGTATTCTCAAAGGGATGTTGAGAAAGTCAGAGCAATCGTAGTTCTCACTTATGCTAGTGGAAGCAACGGAAAGTTAGTAAGAGACACAGACAAATGTCATCTTAATGAAAAATGTATCTAATCTATTTCATCACATACATTTTAAAAATTTTGATTGATTGAATCTTTCGTCGTAAGTTATAGGTGTTTTGCTTGAGTGTACAAGCGTTACCACTTACATGTTTAAGAAAGATGTTTGAAAAATGATTGAATCTTTTAATTGTAAGCATTGGGTGTTTTTCTTGAGTGTACAAGTGTTACCACTTACATGTTTAAGAAAGATGTTTGAAAAATGATTGAATCTTTTAATTGTAAGCATTGGGTGTTTTGCTTGAGTGTACAAGCGTTACCACTTACAGATTAAGAGATGTTTTTGTTTGAAAAGAGTTTGAAAAGTTTTTGATTGTATGTGATGTGATAGATGAGATACTTCTTCCATAGAGATGATAAACGTCTAAATCTATAGGAGAAATTGATTGGATTAAGGGATGCTTTTAAGAAGCCCATGGGTCCTTGTATTGTAAGCCCAAGAGGAGGCATTCCGAGGGTCATTGAGGGTCATTGAGGGTCCTTGTATGAAGCTCAAGAGGAAGCTATAGGGTATGGCTGGCTTTGGCTTTAAAAGGGATTTCACCGGGAAACCATCCTTTTAGGATTAAGAGAAATTTCACCGGGAAATTATACTCTTTGGGTTTTATCCTAACGCGGGTGATTCTTTGTATTGGAAGCCCAATAGGAGGCTGTTAAGAGATTTACTTATCTCTTTCTTGTATGATACCCAAGAGAAGGCTAAACTCAATGAGGAGTTCTTTTGAACGAACCCCAAGAGGAGGCTGACTCAGCAGGGGAGTGTTGTCTTATATGAAGCCTAAGCGGAGGCTAAACTCAGATGAATGAGTTTTCTTATATGAAGCCTAAGAGGAGGCTAAACTCAGATGAAATGAGTTACCTTGTACAAAGCCCAAAAGGAGGCTAATACTGTGGGGAACCTATTGGTTAGACTAGTTGTTATGTTATAACTAGACAGTTGTATAAACAAGTGTGTGTGTGTGTGATATGTATTCACAAGAGTTTATGAAGGAAATATAAACAGATGCATGATGTTTATTTACAAGAGTTTATGAAGGAAATATAAACAAGTGTATGTGAAACGAACGTTTAAAATGAGCGTAACTTGATTATTTACAAGTTTGAATGTGTACGAGAAAGTAAATATGTACACGAACGAGTATTTATGTACAAGGAGTTGTGGATGTACATAGGGGGGTTGGGACTTACACCATAAGGGTGGCCCATTGGATTAAAAGCAGTTTCACCGGGAATAATGCTCCTTCTAATACCAATGGTATTCAGTGTATATGAAAACAAACGATCGAAGTTTGTCTGTATTTGAGTATTTATAAAAGTATTTGTATTATGTACAGGTAAAATTGTTGTGTACATAAAAGAATTGGGCATGTACAAGGAAATAATTATGTACATAAAATAATGTTTTGGGACTTACACCGTGAGGGAGGCCCATGATCGGTTAAGAAATTTGAGAGAAAACGAATTCGGTTTAATCGTTTAAATCGGATCGATCATGGAAAAAAAGATGTAAGTTTAATGAAAAGTTTTGAAGAAAATGATTTTGAAAGTGTTTTTAAAAGATGGAATTTACTTACAAGAAGTTTTGAAAAGAATCGGGCTTCGAAAGTTTGAAAAAATCACCTTTGAAAGTGCTTTGAAACGTATTCAAATGTATCGTTTTCGGCTCGATAAAAATATAATCGGATGAAAGTTTTTCTGAAAATTTTTTACACTATCATAAAATAGATATGTTAATTGACATGTGTACAAAAAATCACCTCAAAATGAGGAGTTTTGATTGGTCTTTAAAGAAGTCAAAGTTTGAAAAAAATATGAATAGAAAAACAAAAAGTTTGGCAAAAATGGTCCCAAGGCTACTCAAACCCGGGACCATTAGGCAAGGCAAGGCATGAATGACTTAAGAGTGAGCTGGCAACCGCTGGGGCGGCAATACATCCGTGTATTGAAGTCAAACCAACTAATTATATTTTAAAATGAATATTTGAATTTGAAAAGACGCGCGAAGGCTTCTTCTTCTTCCTCCAATCTTCAATCAGCCATGGATTCTTCATTTCTCCATGAAATTGCTCGATGTAAACATCAAACTTGATCGTTTCAAGCCCAGGAACATGATGATGTCATTTAATTTCATTTATTTTAAGCCTAACATGATTAAATTTCTCAAGAACACGAAGAACCCTAAATCTGAAAATCCTAATTGAAATCGTGTATGGTGAACGAATTGATCAATTGATTGAGGGTTATTGATCAGTGATAGTGCAGAAACAAAACGGCCAAGAGCTTTTTGGATTGGAGGCAAGGAATCATAGAGTTTGAAGTTCGTGTTCTTACCTGTTCAAGCTGAGATCAAAATTGATGATGGAGTGTTTCCAGTTGTGTTTTGATGATTCCTCTAGCACCAACGGACTTCAAGGAGTGTGTGAGGAAGGTCTGCTCACTCTGAAATTGCTTGAATTGTTCTGACCAAGTCCACCTGCATATGGTTCAAAGTAAAACTCGAATTTGATGTTAGAGCTGTTACATGCTGAAGCTAATGATCTGCATCATCCATATGGAGTATGTTGATGATGTTTGAGTGAAAAAATCACAACTTGCTCGAGCCAAACATCCAATTCGAAAGCTTAAGGCAAGCTTGGAAGTGTGAAATGCAAATCTGATTTCTAGCTATTCTTAGATTGATTTTAAGTTTCAAACCAGTTCTATTAGATGTTTATGACATGTTAGACACCAAATATCTCATGTTTCTTCACAAGTTTTCAAAAATACAAGTTTTCTCAACATACACTATGTTACTTGAAAATTAAGAAAGAAGTGAGAAAGCTTGTTTTGGCATAGCTTTGGTGTAGTTTCAAATGGCCAACATGACCTCTATTTATAGGTCACAAGTTCTGAATGGCAAGTGAAGGAGAATAACTTTGGTATTTACAAGTTGCCTTAGAGGGCAAGAAAGTCATTTTTTGTAATAAATGCAAAAGGAAGCTTCCTTTTAACCATGGTTAATATTTCAACTTGATCCTATCCCATCATAATTACTCTCCATCTGATTTTTTATCAGCTCTATCCCTCTTTGCAAGGTGGCATGGCTTCTAGAAGGAAAAACTCAAAAATGACCTATAATTTTGAAAGTTGTACTTGAAAATCAAAGATTTTGGAGCTCTATGTTTCAAAATAAAAAGTATAGCTAGACTCCATGGATTTGAGAGTTCTTTGACATTTTGGAAAGCTTGTTTCAAGGGCTACAACTTTCATGTTTTGAGTTTTTTCCAATTCAAAGTGGAACTATGTGAAAAAATGCCATGAAGTTTGGAAAAAGTGTGAAATTTTAACACTTGAAAAAAATTCTAAGTGTTGAAAACTTTGACTTTTTGTTGACTTTTCCAAATTTCTTGATTTTTTATGATCATGATGGATCATTTGAATTATTTTGATGATTGAAAAAGTTTTGTCTTGAAAAAGTTGACTAAAAGTCAAAATTTGACTTTTCAGTGCAGATGAAATTTCATCAAATGATTCAGAAATGGACTGATGAATTCTGTGAACTTCTGTGATGTTTTGAATCCAGAAATTAGGTCAACATGTTGTATTTAATATATGAATATCAATCTCTAATAAAAAAAGTCATTCATTGATCAGAAAATCAGAGATTGCTCATCCTCGATGAAAACCCTAATTGGTCGATCCTCGATAGATCCTGAGGAAAAATTTGATATCTGAAGACTAGAGGTTGATGATTTGATTAAGATAGATCAATTGAGGTGAGTGAAACTCAAACCCTAATTGATTACCTCTTGAATCAGATGAAAAATTGATGAAACCCTAATTTTGACCTGTAGAAGCTACACCCGATTAATTCTGTTCTGAACTGTTAATGATGCAATGATGCAAATGTAAGGTGGTATATTAGGTCAAAAATTGGGGTATGATAATGTCATGACAAAAATTATAACAATTATAACAAGTCTAAACATAACAAACATAAGTGAAACATTGTCTAAAAACAAGGAAATTAACATCTAAAGAAACATAAGTCATAAGTAAAAAAAATTATTCATCCATATCTTCATCCTCATCGTCCTCTTGATCATCTCCATCACCAACTTCATCATCATCTTCCTCATCATTGGCCATGGTTTGGTTTCTTTGAGCTTTTATAAGTTCTCGCATTTGGCGTCGAAGGAGTGCATGCTCAAACTGGTTTTCTCTATGGTTATTGGCAATGGTGATTTCTATGGAACACATTTTGTTAAACAAAAGTTCTAACGTATAGCCACCTTTGGGAACCGGAGGAGGAGCATTGACTGCAAGATCTTCTTTATAATGAAATCTACCTTTGAGGTCCACGACAATACCAGTATTCTTCAGGGCATTCTTAACATTTATTTCAGAGTCTTTCTCGGTCATCACTATTTTTGGTTCTCTCTGCAAAGAAACACCAGCTTGCTCAATGATTCTTGATATTGGTCAAGCATATGGTAGACCACTATTTAATTGAACAAGGTGATTCATATGATGCAACATAGTGAGGGCCCAATTTATCGGAATCCCTTGGTTCAAAGCATAGAGCACTTGAAGTTCAAATTCATTTATACGGGAGCGATTGGAATTCTTAGGAAGTAAAACATAAGCAATAAGATAATGGAGCATCCTATCACTAACCGATAAGTTTGATCCAAACATGTGTAGCTTAGAGGCATTTTGTTGCCTAACACTAGCCCGTTGATATTCTCGACAAAAATTCAAAAATACTTCAATCTTACTATAAGATTCCCATTCATCTGGTATAGAGCCTTGAACCAGAACCAAATCTTCATATGGAACCCGTAAACGCTTTCCAAAAGACTCAATATCCATGCAAATCTCTTTATTTAGAACAGAGGAAGTTAACACAAATTCATCATTCTCATTAGTAACTAAGGACATGTTTTGGTAGAATTCCTTAACCAAATCAGGATAAATGTAACCACGCTCACTCACAAACAAATCCAACTTAGCTGTAGTAATTCTAGCAGGAAAATGGAAGCTATGAATAGGAAAAGCCGAAATGTTACCATACTTTGCCGGTAATAAAGCTCTATTCCGAATGTTGAAAGTGAGTCTCCTACTCTTGAGTGTAGGACGATTTGCTTCATTGTGGGCATCACTGGATTCACCAATCTTTTGTTTGCCCTTAGCCCCCTTGTTGCTCTTGAAGCCATGGATATGGAGCTTTTGTGAAATTTAGGGTTTGAAAGAGAATTTTTGGATTTGGGGTTAGAGAGGAAATTTGTGATGAGATATGGGAGAAGGAAGGTTGATATGGAGTTATGGTGAAGTGGGTGTTGGTGGAGGTGAGAGTGGGGTTTTGATGGAGGAGACAGTGAAGGTTGAAGAAGATGTTGGAGTGAAGAGGGAAGAGTGAAGAGCTTATGACTTAATTTAAAAAAGCACTTATCAACACAAAATATATGTTATAAAATAAAAAGTAACAAACAATTTTTATAAGGAAAACGAGCAAAAACGCTACTGGATGCAGCGGTAATCGGTTCCCAGGTGGGGATAACCGGTTACCAGTGTTAAAAACGCTCGAACGAAACAACGTGGGAACCGTTCTCGATATGGGAAACCGGTCTCCGAAGAAAACACAAAATTCTTTTATTTTTGCAAAAATTTATACATTGACATTTAAGTGCATGTGGGGGTTTAGAAACATATATACATTAACATTTAAGTATATTAAACATGAAACACACATATTTATGCACATGAAACACATATAAGAAGGAGTAGAAGAAGAGATGCATTTGATTAAAAAAATTAAAAAATAATAACATGTGCACCTTGATTGAAGTTGAATATTCCATGTATCACTTTCATCCAAAATTCCGAGTTCTCTTCGAATCTTATAAAATGGTTCACGAGCAAGCGGCTTTGTAAAAATATCTACGAGTTGATTATGAGTATCCACAAAAGTGACTTCGACATCTCCTTGAAGTACATGATCACGGAGAAAATGATGTCGAATGCCGATGTGTTTGGTTCTTGAATGCATGACCGTATTTTTTGTAATGTTGATTGCACTTGTGTTGTCGCATCGAAGAGGAATGCATCCGAGATCAAGTCCGTAGTCACGAAGTTGTTGCTTAAGCCAAAGAATTTGTGCACAACAACTACCTGCTGCTATGTACTCTGCTTCGGTCGTGCTAAGAGCAACACATGCTTGTTTTTTACAAGCCCATGATACTAATGCATTTCCAAGAATGTGACAAGTACCACTTGTGCTTTTTCTATCAGTTTTACAACCTGCATAATCTGCGTCAGAATAACCAATTAAATTGAAAATACTACCTTTTGGATACCATAAGCCGACATTTGTTGTCCCTTTGAGATACTTCATGATTCGCTTGATCGCCATTAGATGAGATTCTTTTGGATTTGCTTGAAAGCGAGCACAAAGACAAACACTAAACATTATGTCAGGACGGCTTACCGTCAAATATAATAAAGAACCAATCATACCTCGATACTTAGTAATATCAATCGGAATACCAGATTCATCTTGATCAACATATGTACCGGAGCCCATTGGAGTATTCATCGCTTTGCAATTATCCATATCAAATCTTTTCAACAACTCTTTGCAATACTTGGATTGGTTGATGAAGATTCCATCTTTTAGTTGCTTAATTTGAAGTCTAAGAAAGTAATTCATCTTACCCATCATGGATATCTCGAATTCTCCTTGCATCATCAATGAAAATTCTTCACACATTTCTTTGTTAGTCGATCCAAAAATGATATCATCAACATAGACTTGAACCAATAAAGTGTTACTTTTGATTTTCTTAATGAATATCATACCATGCTCTTGGTGCTTCCTTTAAGCCATAAAGATCCTTTCTCAACTTAAAGACATGTGAAGGATTTTCGAAGTCTTCAAATCCCGGGGGTTGTTTGACATAGACTTCTTCATTGATGTCGCCATTCAAGAATGCGCTTTTGACATCCATTTGATAAAGCTGAAAATTTAATGAACAAGCATAAGCAAGTAAAAGACGAATAGCTTCTAACCTTGCAACCAGAGCAAATGTTTCTTCAAATTCGATTCCTTCTTCTTGATTGTAACCTTGAGCCACCAACCTTGCTTTGTTTCGAACAATTATACCATTCTCATCCAGTTTGTTTTTAAACACCCATCGGGTACCTATGATGTGTTTATCACTTGGCCTAGGAACAAGATCCCAAAATTGATTTCTCTCTAATTGATTTAATTCTTCTTGCATTGAAATTATCCATTGATCGTCTCCTAAGGCTTCATCAACTTTGGAGGGTTCAATTTGAGAAACAAACGCCATGTTTAAGCAAGCATCTTTGAGATTTAATCTTGTTCTAACTCCATGACTAATATCACCAATGCTTTTGTCAATAGGATGGTCTCTATGAGTTCTCCATTCTTTTGGTAGATCATTGATATTTGAATCTTGTTGCGGTAATCCTTGTTGATGTTCCGGTTGATTCACGTTTTGATTATTTGAAAGTTCTTCTGAGGGTAAATCTATAATATCATCATCACACACAACTATTTCCTCCTTAGAGGTGTTAGTTTCATCAAAAGAGACATGCATAGATTCTTCAATAGTTAAAGTTCTTTTATTATAAATTCTATATGCTTTACTAGAAAGTGAATAACCAAGAAATATACCTTCGTCGTATTTCTCGTCAAACTTACCGAGATTGTCTTTGTCATTGTTAAGGACAAAGCATTTGCATCCAAAGATGTGAAAGTGAGAAATGTTTGGCTTTCTTCCTTTGAAGAGTTCATATGGAGTCTTTTTCAAGATAGGTCTAATGATAACTCTATTTCCAACATAACATGCCATACTAACCGCATCCGCCCAAAAATGCTTTGGAAGATTTGCATCATTAAGCATCGTTCTTGCAAGTTCCACTAGAAACCTATTCTTTCTTTCAACTACTCCATTTTGTTGTGGAGTTCTTGGTGCTGAAAAATTATGGGAGATACCATGTTCTTCACAAAATACTTCAAATAATGCATTTTGGAATTCTCCACCATGGTCACTTCTTATGGATACAATCTTTAGTGATTTTTCATTTTGAATTTGCTTGGCATACTTCTTAAAGGCTTTGAAAGCATCACTTTTCTGCACAAGAAACAAAGTCCAAGAATATCTAGAAAAATCATCAACAATAACTAAAGCGTATACATTACCTCCGAAGCTTCTTGTTCTTGATGGACCAAATAAATCCATGTGCAACAATTGTAGTGGCCTTGTAGTGGACACCACATTCTTAGATTTGAAAGATGATTTTGTTTATTTTCCCTTTTGACAAGCATCACATGATTTATCTTTGACAAACTTTATCTTTGGTAAGCCAACAACAAGATCATGTTTGGTTAATTTATTTAAGTGCTCCATATGAATATGGGCTTCCCTTTTATGCCATAACCATGATTCATTATTGTTTACCATGAGACATTTTACTTTCAAGGATAAATCGTCTAAGGAAATCATAAAAATATTATTAATTCTTTTACCTTTGAGTTTTACCTCATTGGTGACTTCATCAATAATCAAGCATTCATCTTTTGTAAATTTGATCTTGAAGCCTTTGTCACAAAGTTGGCTAATGCTAAGAAGATTGTGCTTTAGTCCTTCAACATAAAGAACATCTTCAATGGATGTGAAAGGTGGTGCACCAACTTTGCCTTTGCCAAGAATTCTCCCTTTGTTGTTATCTCCATAAGTGACATAACCCTTGGCCTTTAAGACTAGATTTGAAAAATGGTTTATGTCACCCGTCATATGCTTTGAACAACCACTATCAAGATACCATAAATTTGAAGTGGTTTTCAAGCACACCTACAAAGCAAATTAAGTTTTGTTAGGTACCCAAATTGCTTTGGGTCCTTCATAATTAGTACCTTTCTTTATCCACACATAATGCCCACTTGGAACACTAAAGTTTCTTATATAGCAAACATTAGGTGTGTGGCCTTTAATACCACAATAGAAAAAAGTAGGTTCAAAATTACTTATATATCTAGGAGGATAAGATTTATTCTTAATAACTCTTTTCTTTTTAGGATAATGATGAACTACTTTAGGCTTATTCACTTTCTCTTGGATTGGTTGGTTATTAGCCTTAACAAAGATAGTTTTGTTGGGACTTGGTTGAGAAAATTTTGAAAAACCAAGTCCACTTTTATCTTTAGGATATCTTTGAGTGCTAAGAACATTTTCCAATCCAACTTGTCCTTTTTCATAACTTTCTAGGACTCTTTTTAATTGAACAATTTGGAAAGAAAGTGATTCACAATTATTGCATACAAAATTCTGTTTTTGATCACTAATCATCTTTTCTTTTTCATCTTTATGTTCTTTTTCAATAGTTTTAACTTTTTCTTCTAAAGATGAAATTATTTTCTTTTGAGATGAAATAGTTCTATATAGAATTTTGCATTCATTTAATAGTTCATCTATAGCACCTTGTGCACCATTATCATAAAGAGAGTTATCATAACTAACCTCACCTTCTTCATCATCGGAATGGTGTGAAGCCATCAATGCTAGATTTGCACTTTCGTCACTATCCGAATCAGATGAAGAACTTATCTCATTATCTTCCCATGCAACATAAGCCCTTTTGTTTTTGAACTCCTTTTTGCCTTTGCATCCATTTTTCTTGGAGAGTTTTGGACAATCCGGCTTTATGTGACCTTGATTTCCACATTCATAATATGTGACATCTTGTGTTGATGTGGAGGCTTCTTTTATCTTTATGCTTATAAAATTTCTTTCTTTTGACAAAGTTAGCATTATGAAGATTATTTTTATGACCAAAATATTTTCCTAACCTTTTTACAAGAAGCAAGAAGTTTTCATCTTCCTCCGATGCATCTTTATCTTGAATTTCTTTTGAATCAACTTTCAAAGCAATGGCTTTGGATTTCTTCTCATGATTTTCATGTTTTTCAAGTCTTCCAAGTTCCGTTTCATATTCTTGAAGTTTTCCGAATAATGTTGCGGAAGTCATAGTTGCTAGGCTTTTCTTTTCGGATATTGCCGTCACTTTTGGTTGTCATTCTCTAGTTAAAGACCTAAGCACTTTAAGATTTAATTCATCGTTAGTTAAAGTCTTACCAAGTGCCTTCAAGTGATTTGTCAAGTGAACGAATCTCTTTTGCAAGTCAAGGATGGATTCTCCGGGCAGCATTCAGAATAATTCATATTCTTGACTCAAAGTGTTCAATCTAGATCTTTTGACTTCGGCGGTTCCTTCATGAGTTTCTACAAGAGTGTCCCAAATTTCCTTTGTCGTTGTACATGCGGATACTCGAAAGAATTCATCCATACTAAGAGCACTTTGGAGAATATTGATTGCCTTTTTGTCAAAGAGAACTTTTTTATTGTCATCTTCATTCCATGATGCTTTAGGTTTTGATGATCCAACACCATTGACAACACAAAACGGAGCAAATGGACCATTCTCAACAGCATCCCATATTTCTTCTCCTTGCACTTCAAGATGAGGCTTCATGCGAATTTTCCAAAAATCAAAGTATTCACCACAAAACAATGGAGGCTTGTTGTTACTACCACCATCTTTGAAAACCAGATTTTGATTTGTGGAAGCCATTCTGAATCTTTAGGAACAAGTTACCTATAACTTGCTCTGATGCCAATTGTAAGTATCAGATGCGCCTAAGAGGGGGTGAATTAGGTGCTTAAAAAATTATCGGTTTTTATGAATTCTTGAAACAATATTTTTGGGTTTGATTGATGGAAGTATGTGAGGATTCTTTCTTTTCTGGTTAAGGTATTTATGAAAGCGGTAAATGCTGAAAAGTAAAGAACACAAGGATATATCATGGTTCCCCTCACAGATCGAGAGTACTCCAGTCCCCTTACAACATACAAGAGATTTCACTATAGTTAGAATTATTGTACAGCCTATTCACACCAATTGTGAAGCCTACTATCTAACCTATAGGGAGACCAAAGGTTCTTAAAACCTTTAAAGTCTAACAACACTATGTGCAAGAAGAACAATCCTCTTCAATGCACAACTTACTTTCAACAATCCTGGACAACAAGAAAACAATAAGTATGTTTGAATTTATACAAGAGATTTTGAAGTTTGTAGTACACTATATCAATCTTGGATTGATCTTCTTCTTCAAGCAAAACAATTCTCAATAATGGATGCAAGTGTTCACAATGATAATATGAAACTTAGAATAATTTTTCAATGAAAAATATGTATGGAAAGTTTCACAAAATATTTGATGTAGAACACTTGAGAGTATTTGAAAATTTGAGAGTTTTTGAATGTAGAAAATGTTAATTGAAGAAGGTGAATTAATTCTGAAAATTTTCAGTATTTGAGTGGAAGGTCATGTAACTTTGCAAAACAATTATAAGTCATTTTGAGATTCCATACTTAGAAATTTTTCTAAGTATAAATTTCAATGAGTTTTTCCCAATTCAAAGATGCATAACCTTTAGCTCAAGTTTCCATATTGAACCTTTCTTTGCATATTGTAAATTTGTGATGTTGTCTTTCCAATGCAACCAAAATTATACCATAAAGTCTCCTATATTAAGAGATATGCAGTTTTGAATATGGCACCATGATATCAAATTTTTGCGTTTGGTTCAGATTTGAAACTCAACATAATTAAAATTATAGGTCATTTTAACGTGTTGTTTTGCTTCGAAACATGATTAGCAATCTTCCAAAAGCAATTAGCACATCAAAATGCATAAATTGAGCGATTTTTGATGCTAAGAAAGTCACACTTTTCCATGAATCGGGATCACATGATTTCAATCAAATTTTAACAATCTCACACGCTTGAGCCTTCGATCCACCTCAACAATAAATAAGAATCATTCCTCATTCACTTTACCAAGCTTTGGATAGACAATTGAGCCATGCCAAGATCCCGTTTGAACTCTTGAGCTTGTATTTATTTTTCTTCTTCCCACCCTTCAAACACTCAAAAGCTTCATTCAACTAGCTTCACCAATATTCAATGAAGCTAACCAGGTCTTTAACAAGAAGAAGCGTACCTCAAACCAAGCTCACCAAGTCAGAGTTCAGGGTAAGAAATATTCACTTCGTTCCGGTAGAATTCTCAACCAAATAAACTCATATTTTTTGCTTTAATATAGCCCTTGGCTCACTGAAACTCATAACATCATTTGTTTTCAATTATGGATTCGTTTGATATGACTGTTCTTGAGTTTTTCCGTTTAAACTTGTCCGATGTTTTTCAAATCGACTGAGTTATGCTTCATATAAATATTTCGCGAGCATATGGTTGAGATCGGCCTGAATAGACGCATCTTATGGTACCACTATGAAAGCATAAATTTAAAGTTTGAAGGATCACATGTTTTCAATAGTTGCAGGTGTGTGGAGGTTGAAGATGACCTACGTGTCATCTTCATCAAATGAAACAACGCCAATTGTTATAATTTTGTTCGCCTGATTTTTAATGCAAGATGCGTGCACATTGACTCTGCTCCACCATAGAAGTGCACCTTTGGACCACTAGACCAGCGCCTGATTAATGAAATGGATCCAACGCCTCTCATTTTTTCTGATTTTAATTCTTTTTCTATGTTTTTAAATTTGATTTTAACTTCAAAAATTAATATCTCTTTCTTTTTTATCGGAAAAAATAGCACAATACTTTCTAAAATTTTGTTTGATTTTTCTCTTTCTAATCCATATTTTTTAACTAATTTATCTTGTGATTTGCTATTTTTATGATTTTCTCTTTGTTTTGATTGTTTAAAAATATATTTAACCTTTTTAAAATTCGAGAAAAAATAAGATATAATCCAATGATGATTTTACACATATGGAGATTTTATTGGGGTTTTATATTTTAGTTTTCTATTTTATTTTTCATCTATTTTTGATTCTTTTAAGGTGTTTTTGAATTTTTAAAATTAGTTT
This sequence comes from Vicia sativa, assembly GCA_021764765.1. Lineage (NCBI taxonomy): Eukaryota > Viridiplantae > Streptophyta > Magnoliopsida > Fabales > Fabaceae > Vicia > Vicia sativa. The sequence continues at coordinate 93,338,310 of CM038795.1, forward strand.
TCGACTTTTAAAAAATATGAAAAAATTTGCGAATATACTTTGAGGTATTTCTGATTTTTCTATGCCTTTGGATACCATTTATTTGAAGATTTGAATGTAATTTGATATTTTAACTTTTTTTTTTCAATTTAAAACCATTTAAAAAAATCAATTTCTTCTTGTATTTTTTATTTTTATTGCAATTTTACTTTTGTATATATTTTGGATGATCTTGGATCATGTGGGTTTTAGCCATAAGCTTCATTAACATCAATTGATCTTGGGTGTTGAGTTAAACTCTACCAAAATGGATGAATAATTTTAATGATAGTTTGGTTAATCATTTGATTCAAATGTGAGATTTAATTTTTTTTATCTCTACTTCGTCCCTTTTCTTTCATTTTCCCTTTGATCAATTTGGATAAGTGATTTGAACTCTAAGTTTATCTAATCTTATGGAAAGTTTATGAACTTTCAACATTTCCAAACTACTTCTAGGTGATCCTTTGATCATTCAAGGTACTCGACATTGGTGAAAGTTTGTCATAAGATATCTTCCATGACCTAGGTCTTGATAGCCTTTGTTTTTACTTGTGCTACATGTTGTAGGAGTATGGTTTCTACCATGTCCCTAACATATATGGAACATAGATTGTTATTGACCGACTTTGTATAATATTGACTTCTACATTAGAGTGTCTGTGATAGTTTAACATAGCGCTAAATTTGTACTGAATCGGAAAATGATCATTCATGCCTCAAACTATATGCTTGAGTGTTCAAGTATGGTAGATTAGCAATATTCGGTTCCATACTTATGAAACTTATTGTTAGGAGACTTTGATTCTATCAATCCTCTAATGAGTTTTTATTATTCTTTGGTCCAAGATCATCATTCAATCATCGTTGATCATACATTGTGACTATTAATAATTAACTTACTAACAAATAAACCATTAACTTTACTTTATGCCTTTATTTTATGTTTTTACTTTTATGCACTTTATCTTTAGCATTTATATTTCATGCCATTTTTCTTTACTCATTTGAGCATTTCTTTCTTTATTTTATCTTATCTTTGATCACATGAACTTTCTTTTTCCTTTAAAGATACTTAATAAACTAACTTGAACAATAAAAGACTTAATGTTTTATGGACTATTGGTTACTATCCTCGACATATTGGAATTTTGGACCTCTTGGACTTAGGATTAAAAGCCTTGATACTTGGAGACCTTGAAACCTTTGGACCTTATTCTATGTTGTTATTTTATTGTGTATTGGGATATCTTATGTGTGTAGGTGTTGTTCTATTAGCTTATTGAAGACATTTCTTTGAGTTTTAATACCTTGAATTTTTTTATATGTTCTTATTGGTGGTTTATTTTCATTTGATGATTGTTGCTCTTGGTATATTATGTGATTGTGGCTTAAATTCAAAGGATGAGAATTATATGGTGACTTCATTATGTCAAATATTGGCTTCCCGTTTGGTTAGACTTTTCCTACCTTAACTCTTACCTTTTATGCTTTAGGATAGTCTCTTCACCTCTTGTGATCTTCTTTAATTTTCAAAATCTCATTCCTTTTTCAAACGATTCTTGTTTGCTAACTCGAACCGTTTTCATAATAAATTTGGACTTAGGTCCATGCCTTTTTCAAAAATCTTTTCTTAATCAAAGTCATTAATCAATCGTAATCAAGATATGAATTTTTTATTCAATACTTAAAAAAATACAAAACAAATTCAAACCATTTTGCCACTTTGGCTTTTTTACTTTCAAGCCTTTTCTTTAAAAATTAATAAATACACCAATTTTGGTCTTTTTTTACCCGAACTTCATGGGTTTTGATTTCAACATTGCACATTGTTGGTTTGTAGGTCTAAAGATCATTAGAAGCTTTATCAAATCAAAAATTGTAAAAAAAAAATACTTCTTTTATCATCTCCACTATCTATCTATATATATATATATATATATATATATATATATATATATATATATATATATATATATATATATATCTTTTTTAGCCAAAATACATAGATTTTTAAAGAGGTTCCTACAGAGTACCGTAGATGTTTAGGTTGCTAAAACCTTCACTTTGTATAACCAATCCTTCTTACCTTGATATCTTATTTATTTTGGTTTATTCATTTTTTCCCATTCCTTTGAAAATGATAAAAGTGTTGTGACGATTTGTACAACTTGGTTCTCAAGGAAATTCACTAATTATAATATAATTGTGTACTAAATTTGCTTCTAAAAAGCTGTATCACAACTGTGATGATTTTACAGAAAATTTAATTTCAAAATAATTTTCAAGAGATAATTGATAGAATAAAAATAAAGCTTTGATTTTTTTCTTTGAGATCTGCGCGTGTAAGCAAGTGTTGTAAACTTGGTTGTTCTTTGAGACTCCTGTAAATAGCCAAACTGATTTGATTTGTTAAACACATGAGAACTTGAATATGGAATTTTTTGATAAATGTGTTAAATGTCTTTTCCATAAATACAGATCTTATCTGTAGACAGTCGTTACTTCTTTGATTTCCCTAAATGAAACTAGTAACGCATCATAATCAAAAGTTGAAGAGCAACATAAAAATATCAGAGTTTGTGATTATGTCATTTTTTATGAGACCATAACATCATCAAATCTTCTTTGAAACGTTATTCTCTTATCAGAACTCCTTATGCAAATTTCAACAAAGAGTAAGATGTTATTTATAAATAATATTTATTTGTTATCATCAAAACTCTTAATGGGACGTAGAACCAAACTATGTTCTAACAGGAATCACTTTATTAAACTCAAACAAAATACCGTAAAAGTCTCCTTAAATGACATAATCTTCACCAAAAAAATATTAAAAGAAAATGATTGATACGACTCCCAAAACGAAACAATTTATGAACAAAACTTGTAGAAGATATAACAAACTCTAACTTTTATGTTTTGAGTTTTTCCATGCAGCGATCGAATCGGTGAGAAAAATAGCCTCGAACATGCGTACAACAACTATTTGACTATCGTAAACATGATGAATTCTTATTTTCCGACCTACGTAACTTTCGATCCGAGTCCCGAATGAATTCGATTCCTTCAACAAAGTTGTAGACTGCCGCGAGATGAGCAACTTTGCAATTGAACATTTTTTAATTCGGAGCTGATAACTAAGATAAAATTGAACCCGAAGTCGTCAGTCTGACCATGTGAAAACTTCAACAAAATTTCACTAAGTGTTGGGTTTTGCACACGTGATGAATCTATAACTTATGAACTTTATAACTTTTGATCTGAGTCCCGAATATATTCGATTCCTTCAGCAAAGTTGTGCATTATCACAAGGTGAACAACTTTGATTTTGAACTCGACGCAAAACGACACTTAGAAACACGTGTAAAATACCTCCGAAGTCGAGCACTTGAACAAGTTGAAAAACACTCAAAATTTCACTAAGTATGAACTTCAAAAGTTATGAACATTAAACTTCGGAGCCTCATAACTTGAAATCCGAGCATTTTCAGAGAAATCTTCACAAGGGAAAATTTGAAGTACGAAATGCACTCTTTCCAACGATTACAATTTCGTGAAGTTTCGACCACAGACGATTGAGATAGAGAGTCGACAATATGGCCCCGGGAACATAAAGTTCTCAAAACTTAAAAAAAAAAATTTAAGTCCAAGATTACTTAAAATGCAAGAATTCTTATTTTCACCCGATTCTTCCGACTTTTCTCAACAAACAATCGTATTTTCTCAAATGTCAACTTCTGACGATAATTTTGACCAGAAATTCCACTCGGTCAAACTTTGACTTTTGTTGACTTTTCACCGAGCTCACTCAAATCTCTTTCTATTTGACCGCTCTCGATTTTTTGATGAATCATATGGATTGATAAGTCGTATACATATACTTCAAGACTCACAAAATTCCATAGAATCATTTTCGACTCAAATATTCGACCACAACCTGCTCTTGCTCGAAACCCTTAGCCAGTGTCCATGTGATGGAAAATCAGGGCCTCAAAACCTCGATTCTCATGAAATAGTCGGAAACTTTTACACACACATCTTGTACATTGAGATGACGCTCGAAATAACAGAACCTCAAATATTTAAATTTTGGAATCAAATCTCTTCTTCAGAATAGTGTATACTCCCATAATCGGAAAATCCCGACCTTATGGTTAATGCACAATGATATGCATGCAATGCACCTACTGATCAAGTGTAAGCCAATTATTTATTGAAAAATAAAGAGGGCGAATTTTGGGGTGCAACAGAGCCAATCAATTTTCTCAAGAGACCAATCAATGTCTCAAGTTGTTGTCCCAAAATTCGTCAAATTTTCTAAACAACCAATCGAATGTCCTTATGGCCCAATCAATTGTTTCAAGCTAATGTCTGCATTTTTTACAATTTTGAAGAAACCAAATGATTGGTTCAAGGTTTCAATCGATTGAAACCTTTGTATTTTCCAAAAATTCCATATTTTAATCACTTTTCTACACCTTCAATCATTTTAAAGGCCTACACAACCACACCTTAACATGCTAAAATAGCTTATTTCGAAAATCTAACTCTATACACCATTTAATCCATTATTTCTATGTCAGATACACTAAATTACCTTATAACAACACCAAAGCATATATCCTTCTCTCATGGATGTAAGTATATCATTTTTCTCATGAATTAATCACCTAACTCATACACTGACACAATTAATTTCACATCAAAACTCAAGAAAACAACCACATAATAAGACATACCAATGCTATTTAAATCAATACATATAAAAAATGAATTCATCCTCATATATTCATCAAGAATCAATGGATAATTAAACCCTATTGGAGGTTAATGACTCATCTATCCTACCTCTCATGCATATAATCTTTATTAAGGTTATATCCCCTTTATCTTGTGATTCCAGCGAAAGAAATCAATCTCCATGGTGTCCTATTCCCAAATCTCTAGCTCTCCTCTCGTTCTTCTCTTTGCCTTAAATTTTTCTCTCTTTTTCACTTTTTCTACATGCTGATAAAACTCTTTCATCCTAACTCTCTTTTTAAAATAAAAACATAATTATCTTCTTAGGATATTCCTACATTACCCTCACCTTTTCTATAATTCCTACCTTGCGCTCAATATATATACAAACTCATATTTTCTTTTTCTTTTACTATTTTATTTAAATAATAAAATTAAAATATTATTTTAAATAATAAAATAATTCTAAATAAAATCTACCAACTTGTAATTACTCTCTACACTCTCCTCTCAATGTCACACACCCTACCACCTAAACTAATTTAATTATTACCACATAACACTTAAATAAACACACAAAAATTCATAATTAGTCTAAATAAATAAGATAATATAAACTTGAGTGTTACATTAGCCAATTCGTAGAAGAGGGTGTTGGAACAAGTTTGGTTCTGCAACTATCCTTGAGTTTTGATGATAACAAAACAATGTATGTTTAAAGAACAATTGTACTCTAAAGATGCATTAAGCATGCAGACTCTAAACATAACTAGTTTTGAAGAAAAGGTTCAGAAGAAAAGATTATGAAAACCAAGTTCTAAATATTCTGAAGAAAAGGTTATGACGACCAAGTTCTTAAGATTATGAAGAAAAGGTTATGAAGACCAAGTTTTAAATATTTTGGAGACATTTTCTGAAAGAACGCGTTCTGTAGATATTGAAGACAATGTTTTTGAAGATATCATCAGAATCATTTATGGCACGCATTAGAAGAACTATTATATCCGCCTATAAAGGAACATAAGTTGTTTTGATGAATGTTGAATGTTCGCAAGAAAAGGATCACCGCATGTACTTCTCATATAAGTTGTTTCTTTAGAAGACATAAGTGTTTCTAGAAGAAGGATTTATTTTTAAAGCTTCTGCTTCGAGATCAAAAATCAATTTTGCTCCAGATCAGAAATCTAGATTTTGCTTCCACATCAAAAGTTAAGATTTATTCATCAGAAAAGTTTTTGCTTCTTATTCTGAAGACAAAGTCAAGACTCTGAAGACTCTGATACTATTGGAATATGCACATCTCTTCATATCCTAAATATCCCATCAGAAAAAGATCAAGGGAAGTTATATCTTTTAAACTCGTCATTTCTTTACATCATAAAGTTCATCAGAAAACAATATCAAAAGGATGATATCTTCTAAAGCTAATAAGCACTTCTTGAAATTCTGGTTGGGGCCAGACTTAGGATGTCGTGACATCTGATCCAACATTACAAAACAAACAAGGTAGGCATAAACATAATAGTGCAGAAAATAAAGAACACAAGGAATTCTTAACCGAGTTCGGTTCTAACCAACCTACATCTGGGGACATACCAAGCCATGAATGAAGTTCACTATCAGCAGTATTAATTCGGAGGGAAACCACATTGTTTACACTTCTCACTTAATCAGACTACCCAATGACCCTTCTACCTAAGATACCATACTTAGATATGAGAACCTCCGTTCACTTCCAATCACCTCAGTGATGTCTATTAGCTACTATCACACCATCAACTGCTTGGCTCCTATTAAAATCAGTTTGGAGATACCTCACTCCAAACACAACTAAAACAGTTTGAAGATACCACACTTCAAACACAAATTAAACTAGTAACACATGTGACAGAAACTAACTTGGAATTGCTTCGCAGCTTCTTCCAAGAACATACCTACACTCATTGATTCACAGCTTATGAGTGAGTAAAATAATCCTCTTGCCTATAGGCTTCAAGGTACAAATCAGTGACCATCCCACAAACCGGGTGGTTCACCTATATGGCTAACCCTAAAGACTACATCTTTCTAAAACTAGGTTACAACTACTTATTTATAACCTATTACCCAACTGGATTTGGGCTTTCAAAATAACAGCATAAGTTGTAACAAACTTTTGCAGTAACAAACTTTCTGCAGAGTAAAAATGCAAATAACTTTTGCTACAATCAAGGTCCTTGCAGATATTTCTCCTTAGCTCTTGGACCTCCACATATGCCTTCAAAGTCATGCCACTTATGTTGCATAATATTCCCAGAATATTCTGCATTTATTAAAACAGAATTGTAACAAACTTTGATAATTCAGTAGCGTGATGTCCTGATATTTGATGTCTCGGCATCTCATATGACATGTTGTTCCAGATGTTGAAACTCTTTAACACAACATGTTAAGGCATTCTATATAGGATTATAAGTTGAGAATCCTACTATACAAACATTGTTGCTGCTTATTATTTGTTTTATAAAAATTTAGCCAATCCATATAATTTGGAACTTACAAACTCCCCCTTTGGAAAATTTTAGCTAAAACAAATAATTACAAATACATGCAAATTAAAGTAGCAGCAACAATTTACAATTTAAAAGATTCTTCAACAGTCTTCAATTTAGGACCCTTTATGTCTTGTAGTCCTGTCACACGGCTTGATCTTGGAGACGAGCAACTTCTTCATCAGATGGTCTTCCAGTTTGAGATGATGGACTATTTGTTTAAGGTGATATCTCAACATCTAGTCTGACTTCTCCTCATGCTTTTGAATTTCCCATTAAGCCCGTCAAGACTAAAAGGAAGGAAAGTCCTGGTGTACATGAGGAAGAAGATAACTTACACTCCCCCTTAAGATATAGACCAATTCTTGTCACTGGGGGTGGTAAAACAGGGTCATGGGAGACATATTATCTCTTAAGAGATAATATGAAATTCTCCCAGGAAACTCAGAACACAAGTCACAATTATGTTCACAATTCAGATCACAAGTCACAAGTAGTTCAGAATTGTGACAACTTGATTTGTGACTTGGACATCTTTTTCATCTCTCTGCTGCTTTTCTTTCTTCTGCTATATTTTATTTTTGATGACATTTCTCTCCCCCTTTTTAGCTAGAATTTGACTATGGAAACCTTCACAAAACCAATTCCAGGCACAGTTTTCCCAAACCTTAATGAAGCACATGGTGGAGAATGGTTGAGTGTACTTGTGGATGGAGAATAGCTGAGATCTCTTATAAATAGGGTAGTAGTTTCTTAGGAATTAACGATAAATTTATTGTTGTTCAAGATGCGTTAATCTAGGATGAAAAATTGTCACTGACTTGCTGGGCACCGTCCAGTCTACCCTTGAATGCTTTTAATAGCCCTTGATTGTTTCTTTTGAGATAAAAACAGCCTCAATGCATGCATCTTTTACTTCATTTAACCTGTCCATGCAGAGACATGTTCTGTGTAATGTCCTGACATCCATTAAGACATTGTCTGCTCTCTTTATGTGACATAGAATTTGAACTCATTCACACACTTAGTTATATTTCCTTTTCTGATTCACAATAATATTGATGTTCCAACATCCTTTGGGACATTCATACAGTATGAGGAAGGAATTATGAAGTACTCACCCTCAAAATTAGAACTACACTATGACACAGACTGATACAACTTCATCTTTTAGAACATAAGAGGAGACTCAATTAACATAACAAATACTTGGATTATCCAATTACATACATAGAGAACCAGATCTCTATAATGGATAATTCATAACACAAGAAAACAACTGCAAAGATAAGACCTCAGACTTAACAATGTCTGAACACTACCCTTTTCCCTATGTTTGTCACAAGTTGACAGACATAACCTACATAGACTCTAACTTTACTCATATCCAAACTAAGGACATGAGAGACACAAACAAAGACTTAAAAGAAAACGAAAACAAAAAGGACTCTAAATACCTGAGCAAAAATAACATACCTAGACTGTAACAATTTTCTTAATCAAGGGATGTTACTTCAATAAGAACTGCTTCAGGTGGTTTTATGCATTGGTTGGGACATGCACTAAGTTGGAACAAGTGATGCACACCATCAATACATGTTTTAGATAAAAAGTTTAAAGAACTACCTCTGCTGGTTTTCAAGGATAAAACTTGTCTTTAGTTATATCCTGACTTCTTCTTTGACATTGTTCTTCTGGCTTAAAAGGATTAGTCTACAAAGGACTGTCCATATGATTAGAAGCAGAATTGCATTGTCTTTGTTGATCTTCATACCCTTTACTCCCCCTGAGATATATAAATTAGGGACATCTTTGATGTTGGTCCTTGAAGCATTCTTTTATTTGGAATTTGCCACAGTTTCCAAATTAGGAATCTTTGGATTGCTTGCCACACAAGATTCGGATTTTCATACTGTGTAACTTGTAATAGAAGAAACCTTATATTTATAACCATAAAGTTGTCTTCAACAAATAAGTCTGAACCTTATCTCTCTAGTGTCTTCAATAGTTGTGATGTTACATCTTCATGTAGATCATTCTCTTCTATACATCACATACTTCTTCTCTTCTTGATTCAGAATTCCATACAGTTTTTGCAAATATCCATCTCCCATCAAGATATTTAACTACATTTGTATTCTTCTCCTTGGTTGAATCAGTTCTTTAAATAATAACCAGATAACATTTCCACACTTCCTAAACTTTTGAAGATAACAGTGAACTTTAACATTCAGTTCACACTAGTCCATGAACTCTTCATACAAATACTCAGCTCCCGGCAGAGTATATGAATCTTGCATTCAGGCTGCATACCTAATAAGTACTAAGTCTCCCATCAAAGCACTTATCAGTTAGTCAGTTAGAATTAACTACTCACACTAGATTATTCTGACTAATTACCTCTTCACACTTGCATATTCTTGGCAATAAACAGTTTTCAATAACTGAAGATAATAAAATAATGTTTTGACATTTGCTACGACATCATCCATTATGGTTCTTGGTTAACATCCATAATATATTATTCATAATACTTGGGGTGGAACTAAAGAGACATAGTGATAAGCAACTTTGCATCCATACATATCAAGGAATAGTATAGGCCATATCTCAATTAACTTTTCTTCATACTTTCATTATAACTTTGAGATGATGGATGCCACAGTATGTACCTATAGAGGAGATTCCCTCATCTAGGTTTCTAGAACAGACTCAATTATGGCATGATAGTTAAATAGTCAGATTCTTCATAGCAATCTGACTTCCTTGATTATTATTGACACTACCCTTTATGGATAATAACTAGGGAAGTCAACACTCAAGACCTTATTTCACTATGGTTGAGACATAATATTTAGCTCCAAAGTTTTCTTTATGGTCATGAATAAAATTCACATACCTGGTTCCCTTCATTAGAAGAAAATACTAGATGAAAGCTCATCTTGATTATACATAAAGGAATTGAAGGTATGCCTTTATGAATCTTCTTTTATGCATCGAGCTTTACCTCTATACACCCATATGCTTAGGTCAGAAATAAACTGACATCTGGAGTAGAAGCTTTTGTTGATCGTGTCCTAATCAACAGATAAGCATATGTCTCCACTTCTAGACCAGGAGTAGGTTCCAAACATATATAATCATACTACATTAGTTTAGAACCCAAAACATCTTCTCTTCTATTGGTAGCTGCATACCAGTAATAATGTTCTAACATCCAGTAGAACATTTGTTCCATCTTCTGGGAACACATCATCCTTAAAGGTCTTTAAGGTAAACACTTTGCAGATGAATATGAGTATCATTGATCAATTGATCCCCATCAACTTTAATAAACCATGCCTTTATGAGTGGACTTGACAAAGATCTCAAGGATCTTTGACACTTTTACTATAGCTGTAATAATCTGCCATAATATTTTGTTGGTAAAATAACCCTAGGATCCTTCTTTCACTATAGGGTTTGCATTAGAGGCTATGCAACGAAATATAGCCATACTTCAACAGAATGTACATAATGCTTTCTCCATAATTTTATTGTAAGCATGACACATAAGGATTGAAAATAAATCAACCCTACAATCTGCTTGCTTCTTCATCAAACAACAATTTAGACCCAACCAAAATCCTGACCATGTGGTAATTCATAAACACAAGGATTACCTTATCAATGTCATCACTCCCGCGTGAAGGTTTTGATAAATCTTATCTCTGTGCTGAGGCTTAAGCAATACAATCCAAACTCTTCACTCCCACATGAAGTCTTAAATTTAACTTTCTTGTTCCAGCATCTTCATCTTCTTTGGTCGGGTTGGTCTAGTTTTGCATAAATAGGTCCATCCTCCAATTCTAGGGACCATACAATCTAAACATTCCTTGTTCAAACATTCTTCTACCTTGTATACAACCAGAAAGTATCCCTTATGGATCTCATCCAGAAAGTATCCCTTATGTCAATTAACATAACAAATACTTGGATTATCCATTTACAGACATAGAGAACCAGATCTCTATAATGGATAATTCGTAGCGCAAGAAAAATTTGTGTTCAAGACTCAAAACAAGACTCAAGAAGACTTAGCATATTTGCAGACACAACTGCAAAGATAAGACCTCAGACTTAACAATGTCTGAACACTACCCTTTTCCCTATGTTTGTCACAAGTTGACAGACATAACCTACATAGACTCTAACTTTACTCATATCCAAACTAAGGACATGAGAGACACAAACAGAGACTTAAAAGAAAACGAAAACAAAAATAACTCTAAATACCTGAGCAACAATAACATACCTAGACTGTAACAATTTTCTTGATCAAGGGATGTTACTTCAATAAAAACTGCTTCAGGTAGTTTTGTGCATTGGTTGGGACATGCACTAAGTCGGAACAAGTGATGCACACCATCAATACATGTTTTATATAAAAAAGTTTAAAGAACTACCTCTGCTGGTTTTCAAGGATAAAACTTGTCTTGAGTTATATCCTGACTTCTTCTTTGACATTGTTCTTCTGGCTTAAAAGGATTAGTCTTTGAAGGACTGTCCATATGATTAGAAGCAGAATTAAATTGTCTTTGTTGATCTTCATACCCTTTACTCCCCCTGAGATATATAAATTAGGGACATATTTAATGTTGGTCCTTGAAGCATTCTTTTATTTGGAATTTGCCACAGTTTCCAAATTAGGAATCTTTGGTTGCTTGCCACACACGATTCAGATTTCCATACTCTGTAACTTGTAATAGAAGAAACCTTATATTTATAACCATAATTTTGTCTTCAACAAATAAGTTTGAACCTTATCTCTCTAGTGTCTTCAATAGTTGTGATGTTACATCTTCATGTATATCATTCTCTTCTATACATCACATACTTCATCTCTTCTTGATTCAGAATTCCATATAGTTTTTGTAAATATCCATCTCCCATCAAGATATTTAACTACATTTGTATTCTTCTCCTTGGTTGAATCAGTTCTTTAAATAATAACCAGATAACATTTCCACACTTCCTAAACTTATGAAGATAACAGTGAACTTTAATGTTCAGTTCACACTAGTCCATGAACTCTTCATACAACTACTCAGCTCCCGACAGAGTATATGAATCTTGCATTCAGGCTGCATATCTAATAAGTACTAAGTATCCCATCAAAGCACTTATCAGTTAGTCAGTTAGAATTAATTACTCACACTAGATTATTCTGACTAATTACCTCTTCACACTTGCATATTCTTGGCAATAAACAGTTTTCAATAACTGAAGATAATAAAATAATGTTTTGACATTTGATACGGAATCATCCATTATGGTTCTTGGTTAACATCCATAACATCTTATTCATAATACTTGGGGTGGAACTAAAGAGACATAGTGATAAGCAACTTTGCATCCAAACATATCAAGGAATAGTATAGGCCACATCTCAATTAACTTTTCTTCATACTTTCATTATGATTTTGAGATGATGGATGCCACAGTCTGTACCTATAGAGGAGATTCCCTCATCTAGGTTTCTAGAACAGACTCAATTATTGCATGACACTTAAATAGTCATATTCTTCATAGCAATCTGACTTCCTTGATTATTATTGACACTACCCTTTATGGATAATAACTAGGGCAGTCAACACTCAAGACCTTATTTCACTATGGTTGAGACATAATATTCAGCTCCAAAGTTTTCTTTATGGTCATGAATAAAATTCACATACCTGGTTCCCTTCATTAGAAAAAAATACTAGATATAAGCTCATCTTGATTATACATAAAGGAATTGAAGGTATGCCTTTATGAATCTTCTTTTATGCATCGAGCTTTACCTCTATACTCCCATAAGCTTAGGTCAGAACTAAACTGACATCTGGAGTAGAAGCTTTTGTTGATCGTGTCCTAATCAACAGATAAGCAGATGTCTCCACTTCTAGATCAGGAGTAGGTTCCAAACATATATACTTATACTACATTAGTTTATAACCCAAAACATCTTCTCTTCTATTGGTAGCTGCATACTAGTAATAATGTTCTAACATCCAGTAGAACATTTTTTCCATCTTCTGGGGACACATCATCCTTAAAGATCTTTAAGGTAAACACTTTGCAGATGAATATGAGTATCATTGATCAATTGATCCCCATCAACTTTAATAAACCATGCCTTTATGAGTGGACTTGACAAAGATCTCAAGTATCTTTGACACTTTTACTATAGTTGTAATAATCTGCCATAATATTTTGTTGGTAAAATAACCCTAGGATCCTTCTTTCACTATAGGGTTTGCATCAGAGGCTATGCAGCGGAACATAGTCATACTTCAACAGAATGTACATAATGCTTACTCCATAATTTTATTGTAAGCATGACACATAAGGATTGAAAATAAATCAACCCTACAATCTGCTTGCTTCTTCATTAAACAACAATTTAGACCCAACCAAAATCCTGACCATGTGGTAATTCATAAACACAAGGATTACCTTATCAATGTCATCACTCCCGCGTGAATATTTTGATAACTCCTATCTCTGTGCTGAGGCTTAAGAAATACAATCCAAACTCTTCACTCCCACATGAAGTCTTGAATTTAACTTTCTTGTTCCAGCATCTTTATCTTCTTTGGTCGAGTTGGTCTAGTTTTGCATAAATAGGTCCATCCTCCAATTCTAGGGACCATACAATCTAAACATTCTTTATTCAAACATTCTTCTACCTTGTATACAACCAAAAAGTATCCCTTATGAATCTCATCCAAAGACAGACATGATGCCTGCTCTGATTGAAATTTTGCTTAGGGCCAGACTCAGGATGTCGTGACATCTGATCCGACATTACAAAACAGACAAGGTAGGCATACACATAACAGTGCATAAAATAAAGAACACAACAAATTTTTAACCAAGTTCGGTTCTAACCAACCTACATCTGGGGGCATACCAAGCCAGGAATGAAGTTCACTATCAGCAGTATTAATTCTGAGGGAAACCATCTTATTTACACTCTTCACTTAATCAGACTACCCAATGACCCTTCTATCTAAGATACCACACTTAGATATGAGAACCTCCTCTCACTTCCAATCACCTCAGTGATTTCTATCAGCTACTATCACACCAGCAACTTCATGAACTACTTGGCTCCTATTAAAAATAGTTTGGAGATACCTCACTCTAAACATAACTAAAACAGTTTGAAGATACCACACTTCAAACATAATTTAAACTAGTCACACATGTGAAATAAACTAACTTGGAATTGCTTCACAGCTTCTTCCAAGAACATACCTACACTCATTGATTCACAACTTCTGAGTGAGTAAAATAATCCTCTTGTCTACAGGCTTCAAGGTACAAATCAGTGATCATCCCACAAACCGGGTGGTTCACCTACATGGCTAACCCTAAAGACTACATCTTTTTAAAACTGGCTAGCTTACTAAAACTAGGTTACAAGTGCTCATTTATAACCTATTACCCAACTGGATTTGGGCCTTCAAAATAATAACATAAGTTGTAAAAAAACTTTTGCAGTAATAAACTTTCTGCAGAGTAAAAATGCTTATAACTTCTGCTACAATCAAGGTCTTTGCTGATCTTTCTCCTTAGCTCTTGGACCTCCACATATGCCTTAAAAGTCACGCCACTTATGTTGCACAATATTCCCAGATTATTCTGCACTTATTAAAACAGAACTATAACAAACTTTGACAGTTCAGTAGCGTGATGTCCTAATGTCTGATGTCTCGACATCTCATATGACATGTTGTTCCATATGTTGAAACTCTTCAACACAGCATGTTAAGGCATTCTAGATAGTATTATAAGTTTAGAATCCTACTATACAAACATTGTTGTTGCTTATTATTTGTTTTATTAAAATTTAGCCAATCCGTATAATTTAGAACTTACACTTCTCATCAGAAGTAGTTTTCATCAGAAGATAACATCATCAGATATGTGTGAAAAAAGGATCACTACAAGGTATAATTGCATATTCCCCTACTATGGACGTACTGTACCAACAAAAGGAATTTGTTAACTCCTTGTCTCCCACTATCTCACTCTACCATTGGTAGTTGGAAAATTAAAAGTGATGTGCGTACTACTACAATGATAAAATTTCTTAAGCCTATACAAAGGGATGACTACTTGTTTATAAGTTTGATGATCTGATGATTGAAGAAACAAAAAGAAAAGAATTTTTTTGTCCAAACAAATTCAAAGAAAGAAAATACTCAAAAGGAAACTACAACACAAAGAGTTGTTGTTCAGATTTGTGTTAATCATTATTCTATAAAAACACAAGAATTGTTGCTCATATTTGTGTTTTTATTATCATTATTGTATACACAAGAGTTGTTACTCATAATTGTGTGTAAACATTTGTTCTAAACATTTATGTAGTTTGCGTATACTAGAAGCACTATTATAAACACTATTTGATTGTAATTGTTTTGAGAATTGTATTTCTCAAGTGAGTAGTGTTAGTCTGTAGACTTGAGAGGGATAAGGTATCTTTCTATACTATTAGAGGTTGTTGATTCCTCAAGTGACTAAGTTGTAGTCAGTATACTTGAGAGGGATAAGGTGTCTTTCTAGAATCTTAGAGGTTGTTATAATCTTTCAAGATTATTTGATTAAGTCCTTTTTAAAGGCGAAATCACCTTGGCGGGTGGACAAGAGTAGATTTTTCTAAGGTGAACTTGTATAAACTAATTGTGTCATTTTTCTCTCTTGCATTGTCTATCATTGATCATTTATGAAAACACTCTTAAAAAAAGTTTTTGAAAACACTATTCAAACCCTTATTTATTGTGTTTTTCTCCACCTTAAGAGGGAATGCACTAGAGATCTCAATCAAGTTCACCTTCGGCCTAAAGGTCGTGAACCCATCGATGTCAACGTGTTAGAACACTTAAATTTTCGAAAGGATAGGATGTGCCAATGTATGATTGGATAGATGTAAAATCGATTGGCGCTTCTTTGGATTTGAGAACTGAGGTCGCCATGCGTGATGCAGACATTGTGGTTGACGACCCTTCAGAGTGGTTGAATTTGTTGTTTATTTTGGATTGGTTGCATTATGCAAAACAATATGGAATATTCAAGTTATTTTAGTGTAGAAGGGACACATGTGAGACACAATGTTTCATCATGAGTGCAACATCTGACCCTTATTTAGCATGTCAATATTGTTGCGTTTTTGGAACGAAATTTCAGTTGGGATTCAATCACATTTGTTGTTATTGTTTAGCAATGCGATTGTGTGATTTGTTTGGCAGATGTTTAAAGATTAAATCAATTTAAATAGAGATTTTAATTTTAATTAAAAATAATCATATTTTTAATTGGAGATTCTAGTGGAACAAATTAAATCCAATTATATCAACTATAATTCTGGACAAAATCAAATTATATATCTAAAAAAGAAGTCCAAAATTGTGTTGCTATTTAAGGAGATTCTCAACTCATTATTAGGTGTGTGCTACAATTGAATATCATTTTAGTCTTTTATAATAGGTTATTGAAGCTTCCAATGTTCTTGACCATTTAAATTCATGTAGTCTAGGCAACAATGAAGATAATGAAAATCATACTAATTGATTCTTGCTAAAGTTAATACATGTTATTTTTTTAATGGAGATATTTATGTTTAATTTTAAGGCAAAATAGTTATTTTGATCTCTTAACTGTATCCTTGCGTTTATATTGGTCTCTTAATTTTTTTTCGTATTATTTTAGTTTTTTAACTTTCAAAAAGTTTGATTTTATTTCTTTTTAACTAATTAACGACGGATAAATTTTGAAATCCGTCGCTAATTAGACAAAAATGACTCAAATAAAACGTTTTAAAAATTAAAAAATCAAAATGACATAAAAAAAATAAATTAAAGACCTAATATAAATTCAAGGATATAGTTAAGAGACCAAAATAAATATTTATTATGTTAATACTCGTTTATTCTTTTTATTTTGTGTAGGTGAAGATTAAAAACCAGTAATGAGACTTGAAGATTGAAAACTTACCAATTAAATGAA
This sequence comes from Vicia sativa, assembly GCA_021764765.1. NCBI lineage: Eukaryota > Viridiplantae > Streptophyta > Magnoliopsida > Fabales > Fabaceae > Vicia > Vicia sativa. Next base: position 93,355,640 of record CM038795.1, read on the forward strand.
AATAAGTTGTTTATTCTGTTGTTTGACAAACTATTTTTTTATTTTAATATAATGCTCTAAATTACTCAAAGATTTCTATGATTTAGCCATAGTTACTTTTCTTGTAAGACATTATTTAATTTTCAATATATATACGTATATGGTGTGAAGCTTTTGTTTTATTTTGCATTTATAAATATATTTTTCCATGGTATAAACAATTTGATTAATTTTATAATATAAATATATATAATTAAGCATCACGAATATAAAAATTAAAACCGAATATATTTTGACAAACAAAAAGGGTAAATTCGTAGGCATGAAAAAGGTAAAAATCATTAATATTTATTATTTAGTATATATTCACTAAATTATTTTACTTTGTTTTATACCTTCGGCCAGCAGCAGTAGGTAAAACCTTTTATAAAGTTTTCACGAAACTCTATACCTACAGTTAAATTCCGTAGGAAAAACTTTAATAATAGATTTTCCGTCAGTAAAGGTTATAGTGATGGATATTAACCGTAGGTATAAGTTAAAAGTACTCATTAAAAATGTTGATTGTCGGTATTGGGTTATTCCTACTGTAAAACAACATGTACCTTCGAAATATCGCTGTCACTATATGTCAAGTTTCTTGTTGAATTAAGTCATTCTGAGTAGACTACACTTGTCAAGTTAGATGAATTTTGGCATTAATATTTTATACTTACTAGTTAGTAACACATATTACTACAGTTGTATTATTTATTGTCATTGATTTAGAGGAGATTAATCCAATGCATGGCGAGGTTGGTGGAACTAAAGTCATGTGTGTAAGGAAAATTGGAAGTATAGGCCATGTGTGATGAGTTTAAAGATGCTTAATGCCATGTGTAGAGTAATTAGGTGATCAATTTTGCATGCAAACCAACTATTTTCTCTCCAATTTTTGTACTATTCATTCCACTTCATGCATGCATGAAACAACAAAATTCCTTTTGAGAAAAGAACATAGAAATCATTCATAATTTTTAAAGTTCAAGAAAAAAAATTTACTTTTTTTTTCGAGATTAATTTACTTTAGGAGTCTAATTTCTTTAAACCTTGTAAATGAAACTTGATTAATATTTTCATATCTTCAAATGCATGTAAAATTTGTTGAGAAAATTATGGAAAAACCCTAAATTTTATATCGGTTAAAGATAGAAGCTAAATACAATTTATATAGAAGGACATCTAAGATGATTTTGTAGGATAAATTAGGTTAAAGACTAATTCTATTGTAGTATTAAGAGCATATCCATCCAGTCTATCCATCATTTATATATGTAAATCAAACTCAATAGTGTTAAAAATAAGGAGGTGTACTAAAAATATATATAATTTGAGTCACTAGTTTATATTCACATTTATATAGAGTGATTATTGAAATATTATATTATATTTGATTAAATTTAATATTTAAATATAAATTCAATTAGATTGTATATAAATAGTCATAGGGTGTATTATTATTCGTACAATTCAATAATACAAATCTTTATTTTTTTTATTGTTCTCTCTTTCTCTCCTCACTAAAAGTGTCTCACGCACTAACAAATTGTTATCTATAGCTTTCAATTATTGTTCTTGATCTAGTTTTCAGGAATTTCACATCAGAGATCGTGTTTCCAGGGCAAGTGAATTAACCGCTGCGTAAATGGCTAGTGATAAGGGCATTATGAATTCTCTTCTAATGCTTGACGGTAAAAATTGGATCCTATGGAAAAAAAACATATGCAATCCTTATTTGACTTCCATGAAACCCTAGAGGTGGTTACCAACGGCGTTCTTGCGTTGGCTTCAAATGCAATTGAAGCATAGAAAAAAGCTCACAACAAAGTCAAGAAGAAAAATTGCAAGGTTGCTTATTGCATTCAGATGGTTGTCGATGCTACTAATTTCGACAAAACCTCTCATCCTGAAACGACGAAAGAGGCATGCGGTATTCTGGTGATGTATTACGAAGAAGGTAAGAAAGTTAATGTTGTCAAGTTACAAACCTTATGTTGCTAGTATGAATTACTATCAATGAGAGAAGACAAAAAGTTGCAGAATATATGTTGAAGGTTCAGAAACTTGTCCATCTCATGAAGGATTGTGGTGATAACTGGTAAGATGATAGTTGAGAACGTAATGAGAACACTGACCTCTCACTTTGATCATATTATCGTAGCTATTCAAGAATTCAACAATCTTGTAACCACAAAAGTTGAAGATTAGACTGGTTCGTTGGAGGCGCATGAGATGAGGATTGGCGAAAGGAAAGGAGTTCAAGACTCAATATAGACTCTACAAGCTCAGTCATGGAAAAAGGATGGTGGTTACAACAAATTCAAAGGCAAGTTTGACAAGACTCAGGGCAAAAAGTCTTGGTAGAATCCCCACAAGAATAAGGTCGAATATTGATCTTCTGAATCCTTGAAAAAGGAGGATGAAACTATCGAAAGGACAAAAAAGATATGTAGTGTTATAACTGTGAAAAATGGGGTCACTTGACTAAACATTGTTGGTATAGAAAAGACAATGGATCGACAGAAGGCAAGGACGAAGGAGCAAACCTTGCACGCCAAGATTCAGTTCTGAAGGTGGTATGGTGGTTATGGCTGTAATTGCAGATAACTATGCCGAATACAAGATCTGGTTCCTCGACTCAGGCTACTCGAATCACATTACTGGTCAAAAGGAGTGATTGGCACGCTACGACGAGTCAAAGAAGCGCAAGGTAAAACTTGCTGATAATATTTTGTTACCAGCAGAAGGTACTGGCAATATAGTTTTTTAAATGAGTAATAAAGGGAAAGTTATGATTAAAGATGTGCTCTATAAACCTGGAATAAAGTGAAACTTGCTAAGTGTTGGACAGTTGGTCAAAAAAAGGTTTCTCAATTGTTATGAAAGACAGAGCTTTGAAATTGTTCGACACCAAGAACAATTTGGTCTTAAAATCTCCGTTGTCGAAGAACAATACATTTAAGACTATGATCAGTCCAACAGAAATTCAATGTTTGAAAATTGTTGTTGGCCACATGGATAGTTGGTTATGGCATTTGAGGTTTATACATTTGAATTTTCGATCACTCAATAAAGTGATTACTCAAGATATGGTTACTAGAATTCTAATTATTAAGATACCTGACAAACTTTGTGAAGGTTATTTAGTTGGAAAGCAATCCAAAAATTATTTCATTTCGACTATGCCAATGAGATCATCCTACATTCTCAAAGTGGTACATTCAGATGTATGTGGATCATTCGAAGAACATACAATTGGTGGAAACATATATTTTGTTTCGTTTGTTAATGAGTTCAGTCGAAAGTTGTTGATCGATGTGATCAAACAAAAGGACGAAGTATTTGAAATATTTAAGAGATTCAAAATACTTGTCGAAAACCAGATTGAGAAGAAGATCAAAGTTTTATAAACAGATGGAGGTGGTGAATACACATCCAAGATATTTGAAGTCTTTTGTGCAGAACATGGTGTTGATCATGAGGTAATTGATCCTTATATGCCTCAACATAATAGAATTGATGAAAGAAGAAACAGAACCATATTAGATATTACGACATGCATGCTGAAGCAAAAGAATTTGCCAAAGTATTTATGGGGAGAAGTTGTTTCAAATGCAGTTTATATTTTGAACAGGTGTCCTATTAAGATATTGAAGAAAAAGGTTCATGAAGAAGTGTGGTGTAATGCCCCGAATTTAATTAATTATTTAATTAAATTATATAAGGATTTATTTACTGGAATTTAGTCGAAGTTGGATTTATCAGTAGAATTATAAGGAGCATTAATAAATTGATAAGTTGATTTAGGGTGATTAAGTGATTTATCGGAAGTTGGAATTAATTAATGATGAATTAATTTTATTATAGAATATTATTGGAAATAATATTAGAAATAAGTGTGGATTAATAGAATTATTTAATTAGGGCCTATTTGGTGTTAGGAACATAGAACGGAGGTGTGAAAATTAACCCAATAGAAATATTATTATTATTATTATTATTATTATTACTATTATAAGTTGGACTTAATTATAAGAGATATAAAAGGAGAATTATAGGGGTTTAGTGAATATTTTTGGGAAAAAGTTGTACGTGGGAGAAAGAAAAGAGGAACAAGGGTTTGGAGGAAACTGCCGCCGGAATAGGAATTGTAGACCGAAAAGCCAAATCATCGAAATTATAGAGACAACAATCCAAGGTAAGGGTGGGGTTCTAACTCTCTAAACGAGTTTATGATGAATGGTATGTGGGGATGGAATTATATGGAATTATCTTTGTTGGTGCAGATTCTGTGTAGAATAATTGTCTGTGATTGTGTATCGGTTCTATTGAATTTGATTGTCCATGGAAATTTCATTGTATGTGAATAATTTTATTGGTTGTGATGGTTGAGGCTAGCTGGGAATTAAATTGATGAATCGATGAGAAAATAAATTAAATCGGAATAGGTGAAGCGAAGAAGAGGAATTTTGGTATGGAAGAAGAGGAATTGGAGACGGTGGCTACAAGGGAGGGGACGAGCGCCTCTTATGCTACAGAGAGAGAGACAGACGCCTCATAGTAATGAGAAGGCACAAGGGCGGACACCCTAGTGGAGTGGGGTGGACGCCTCCCAATGTGTTTCATGTTTGTTTGGATGTTGTTTCTTTTGTTTGTAGGTCCTCTGTATTTTTAAGTTGCAGTGCAATAAAAAATATAATAATACAGTTAGTAGCACTTATATTAGAGGAATAATTTAAAGGACAGTAGCAGTTAATCTAAGTAGCAGTTAATTGTAGCATAAATTATAAATGCAAATAGTTTAATTGCAGTGTAGAAGAAATGACAATGTAAATAAACTAGCATGAAAATTAGTATTTTTTTATAACAGTGATGGAAGTAATTAGGTACTAGTAGAATATATTAAGAAGGTTAGCAATTAAACTGCAGAAATAATTAAATGATAGGTTTGAGAATTTAGCAGCTGGAAAGAAATAGAAGGTTGATATAATAGTTAATGTAGCGGTTAAAACAGCAGTATGAAGTGGAAGTTTGTTGCAGGGAATTAGTTAAATTAGTATAATGAAATTAGTAGAAGCTAGTTAGTAATGAGCAGTGATAACAGCGAATAGAAATAATACCGAACTAGCCGAGTTAGTGAATTAAGCGGTGTAAATAATTGTCCGGAATTAATTAAAAATTATCGGAATGGTTCGTATATTTTAGGAGGTGATTACGATTATTTTATTTTGTTGAATTGTGTTGAATGCATCGTATTGTTGAATTGTTTGGGAGTTATTGGCGAAAAATATGTTGTTGTATATTGTTGTTATTTATGTGAAGTTGCAGGGTGTTTTCAATGACTATAATTACCTCTATTTATTGGTAATAACAGTGATATAGGTGTATGCCTCATGAAGTGAATTTCCGTTGTTGTTGTATGTTGTTAGCATCACATTTCATTTGCATTTGTGAAGGTCTGTATTGGCGGAATTGTGAAGAAGGCTTATGCCTTGTGCCTCTATTAATTGGCAATAGTGAAGGGAGCTGAAGCTCTGTTAGTACCACATGCATATGCATTGTTGTGTCTCATTTAAATTATGTTGTTGTTAACCGTGAAGTGAATTGTGTTGTTGTTAACTGTGAAGTGAATTATGTTGTTGTTAACTGTGAAGTGAATTATGTTGTTGTTAACCGTGAAGTGAATTATGTTATTGTTAACCGTGAAGTGAATTATGTTGTTGTTAACTGTGAAGTGAATTATGTTGTTGTTAATTGTAAAGTGAATTATATTGTTGTTAACTGTGAAGTGAATTATGTTGTTGTTAACTGTGAAGTGAATTATTTTGTTATTAACTGTGAAGTGAATTATATTGTTGCTAACGGTGAAGTGATTTCATGTTGTTGTTAATTGGGAAGTTGTTGTGATGTGCTAACTACGATGTGATAATTTTGTATGATTTAATCCTAACATATTATTTATCATACACTTGTTTATATTGTTGGATATCTCACCCCTTCTGCTGATATTTCCCCTATCATGGGAAATGGGCAGGTACTCAAGGATATCCGTGGAAGTTCGAAGTAGCATTATGAAGTCGTTAGTTGCTGTTAGTCCGAATTGGTGTCATTGCTCTGAGACGTAACACTCGGGGGGATGAACGTTGCTTAATTTGTTGTAGTTGCTTAAATTATTGAAGTTTATGAATAATGTGAATACTTGATCATGTTGATTATTGAAGTTGGTTTAGTTGAATAATTATGCTAAGTGAAGTTAAATAATATTAATAATATTGTGAAATGTTTTGAGGTTGAATAAAAGACGTATTGTTGTTACTATTGAAGAATTATGATTCTGTGGTTAGTTGGTTAGTTGATTTAATTGAAAAGTATTGTTATAAGTTAATCCTTGATCTAAGTGTTATGTATCTGTATAGTTGTGACTAAATGCATGTTGTTTTGCGAAGAAATTGTGACATCCCTTGTATGATTATCTTTTCTGCACTATGATTTGAATAATATTCGAGGGGTAGATTTGGGGTGTTACATATGGAGTGGCAAATGGCCATCAGTAAATTATTTGAAGGTGTTTGGCTCTATGTGTTACAAGCATATTCCTGATGCGAGAAGAAGGAAGCTCGATGACAAAATTGAACCTATAATTCTGGTAAGATATCATAAAGATGGTGCATACATGTTATTCAATCCAATTAATGAGAAGATTGTGTTGAGTAGAGAAATTGTGATTGATGAAAATTCTGCCTGGGATTAGAATTATAATGATGTAATTATTAAGCCATTGATGAGCTATGAATTTGACAAAGAAACTGATGAAGTCAAAGTCGGATAAATTGCTCATATTCCAATCAAAGTTGAAGTAGTTGTTGACATTCCAAATAATGTCGAAGTCGAAGAGGGTGTGTTTAGCACAAGCTATAGACCTCAACGAACTAGAGTTCGTCCAACAAGACTTCAGGATTATGAAGTGACTGGTGATGATGAAGTAACACTAGATGGAGAATTAGTTCATTTTTCTTTACTCGCAAGTGCTGAACCAATCAACTATATAGAAGCTTTGAAGATTAAAAAGTGGAAGTTAGTTGAATTGCCAACACATACAAAAGTTATCGAAGTAAAGTGGGTGTTCAAGTTGAAACACAATGTATATGGGTCGATAGCAAGACATAAAGAAAGATTAGTAGCTTGAGGTTTTCTTCAAATAGAAGAACTCGACTACCCTGAAGTATTTTCTCCAGTAACAATATTGGAGACTGTTCGACTAGTGGTAGCATTGGCATGCAACCAAGGATGGTCCATATTTCACTTAGATGTGAAATCATCATTTCTAAATGGTCCTTTAGATGAAGAGGTCTATGTCACACAACCTCATGGTTTTGTGATTCAAAAGGAAGCAAGTAAAGTATATAAGTTGAATAAAGCACTCTATGGCCTCAAGCATGCACCTAGGGCATGGAACTAGAAGATCGACTCAAACTTAGTCGAATTGGGATTTTTCAAATGAAAATAAGAGTATGGTGTCTATGTTCTGGTTGTAGCACAAGATATAACAATCATCTGCTTATATGTCGATGTCTTGCTAGTAATTGGAAATAGCTTGGAGAACTTCTCGAAGATCCGACAAAGGAATTTGAAATGTCAGATATGGGAAAATTGTCTTATTTCTGAGGCATGGAATTTTAAATGTCGAAGCAAGGTATGGTGCTACATAAAAAGAAGTATGTCAAAGAGTTACTCAAGAGATTCAGAATGGATGATTCGAATCCTGCATCCTCACTTGTCGAGGTATGTGTGCAACAGTCGACCTGATATAAGTTTCGCAATCGGATTAGTAAGTAGATATATGAGTGAACCAAGACTGTTACATATGAAGGCTTCAAGAAGAGTCTTGAGATATTTGAAGGGTTCAATAAATTATGGAATATGATTTAGACGAGATTCTAAAGTCAAAGAAGCAATAGTTAATTATTTTTTAGATGCTGATTAGTGGGGGATAAGGAAGAACGAAGAAGCATAACTAGATATTTCATTCAAGTATTTAATGCCCCAATCTCATGGTGTTCGAAGAAGAAACCTATGGTGGCATTGTCATCTTGCGAAACTAAATATATAGTAGGATCATATGTTGCTTGTCAAGCAATTTGGATCAAATCAGTACTTGAAGAAATTGTTGTCGAAGTGAAGAAACCTCTAGTGTTGCAAATCGTCAACAAGTCAGCCATAAACCTGGCAAAGAATCCAGGTAAATTGAGGTGAATTTAAAGTTAGGTATTGCTCAAGTGAAGCACACTTGACCAACATCTTCACCAAAGGATTGAATATCGACAAATTCTTGAATTTGATAAAGAAATTAGGAATAGTTCAAATTGGTTATTTTTTATGATGTTCGACAACTTGGATTAAGGGGATGTGTTAAAATATTAGATTAGATTTGGCATGGGGATTGGTGGCTCCTGAAGATATTGTTTGATCTTTTCAAAGGCTTATTGCTAATTATCATCTCAACGGATATCTTAATTTTTGTGCAGCAATTTAAAGATGTGTTCACAAGTAACTATGAGATGAGAAATGAACCTGACAATGTAATTCAATCTCTCAAGGAACCCACATACTTCTTTTTCATTTTTCAGTGCTGAGATTTTCTTTATTGATTTTACTTTGTCATGATATACTTCAATTCCTCATTAACTTACAATGAAATCAAGTAGTTTTCCATATCTCACCTTAAAAATGCATTTGTTAGGATTAAGCCTTAACTTGAACACTACTCCTAGACGAGATAACGACTTTTGGAGATGAACTAGATGTTCTTCCTCAGTTTGTAACTTTGCAATCATATCATCAACATACATCTCGATCTCCTTATGAATCATATCATGAAAGAGAGTCACTATAACACATTGATATATTGCATCATCATTTTTTAGACCAAAAGGCATGACCGTATAACAAAAATTACACAAAAAGTGGTGAACGTTGTTTTATCCATGTCTCTAGGAGCCATTTTTAACTTCTTATAACCAGAAAATCCATACATGAAGGAAAACAACGAGAATTAAGCAGTATTGTCAACCAACACATTAATATGAGGCAACGAGAAATCATTCTTCGGGCTTGACTTATTCAAATATTGGTAATCCATACACATATGTATTTTCCCATCTTTCTTAGGCAACGACTCAATGTTCATAATCCATAGAGGATAGTTTATCACATCTAAGAAGCCTACATCAAGTTGTTTTTGAACCTCTTCTTCAATCTTCAAAGTCTTATGTGATCAAGTTCTTCGTGATTTCTATTTTACGAGTGGACATTCTAGCTTCAGTGGCAACATGTGCACAAGTATATGTGTCTAAACTAGGAATGTTTTCGTATGACCAGAAGAAGATATGAACATACTCTCGAAGTAACTCAATCAACCCATTATATTTTTAACTTTGTAAGGCATCACCTATCTTGACTTATTTCTTTATATCTTCATTAACAATGTTGATGGATTCTAAAGCTTATTGATACAACTGGATGACCTTCTCTTCCTATCTCAAGAGTCTTGACAATTCCTCAAAAGCTTCACAATCTTCCCCACTATCTTCGCCAGTGTGGTCATTTGGATTCTTAGGAACCATGACATTATCATTTTTTATGGAATCTGAGGCGGATCTGCATGATTGGTGATTCATGCTTTATTTTAGAATGTGAAAGAAAGAAAAACATTTAGAATGTGAAAGGAAAAATATTCCCATTTTTTAAAAAAAAGTAAAAGTAAAATGAAAAGACAGGGAACAAAAAATTGTATGCGGAAATGCAATTTGTATTCAATATTAAACAAAGATTGAAACATATGGGGGCCCTTTTCACAAGTTGTCACCATGCCTTGGGCATATCATTTGGCTTATTTGAAACATGAAATTACATGTCAAGGAAAACAACTTTGGGGATATCCATGGCAGTCTAGTTGTTGAGCTCTTGGTCTGGTGTAATATGATAGATGAACTTGAAAATATCTCCATCATCGTCTTCATCATCCACTACTAGAACCTATTCTTCTTTGCTTGTACCAACACTGATAAACACTTCTGAAATTAGGAAGACATGTTTTCCATTAAGGGGAAATAAATTGGCTTGAATGGAGGAGGATGAGTGGTATCTAATACCAAAACACTCTCTCTTCTCAAGCACTTCAATCATTTTTTCCGAACCGTTCGGAGATATTCCATCTTCCAAAAGAGCTTTAGCATCATTTGAAGAGGACATGAGTTCCTCAAGCTTATTCTTATCTTCCACGTCGAGAATCTTGTCAACAGAAAATTTATAGTTTGTCTTTCTAGTACTCAAAATTTTCACCATACAAAATGGGAGGTTTAGCATTGTAGTTACCTTTATCAGAAACTGTAGCAGGTGGTGGAGGAACAAGATCAACCATAGTGCTTCTAAAACTCATATGGATCTTTATCTGACACGGGTCGAATTTTTCATATAACATCCAAAGCCCATCCTCTAAAGGGCCATGGTTTGATAATGGCATGCAATTTTCCTGTTGGAACATGTTGAATGCTTGCATGCTTTTGACACTCTTGACGGGCTTTTGGCGAAATCTATGCAATCTTTTAGCATGCTTGGCCAATGTACACTGTTGCACCCCAAAATTTGCCCTCCTATCTCGATTTTATCTGGCTTAGGCGTCAAATTCATCGACATACGCGTCCATTAGGTCATTGGCATTAAACAATCATTCATTCACTGCATACGCATCATTTCGTCGTATTTAAATTGACTAAAAGTTAGTTTAAATCGATATTTGCATCGTTTTGTAGTTGTGAAATACCCGTTATTTCACTTCATTCATTTTTATTTCTCTACCTGTTTCTTGCATCGTTTAAGTTGATTATATGACGATGATATTGATATTTTGGGTTTACAAATAGACTGTTAAAAGCAATTCGACACTGTGCGGAAAATTAGCGGGAAAATATTTCAAACTTTCGCCTCTAACTCACTGCTTTATGAATCTACATGTCACGTAGATCATGAAAATGTGATCTCTCTAATTTTTCAATACATTTCGAAGTTTTGTTTTTAACCGTAAGTGTTTTAAAATCGTATTTTTATTATCGTTTATTTCAATTTTAATTATTTTGATAATTTTTCTTTAAATGTATGAAACCCGTAGTTTATTTTAATGTGTCCATTTAATTTTTTCGGATAATTTATTGTCCGAACTTTTACCATTTTTGATAATTTTAAATGCTCAATTTTTATCCCTAAAAATTAAAACAAAAATATGTTTGGGTAGATTATTTTTTAATCCATTGGGCTTTATAGCCCATTTTATGATAAAGGGCAATTTTGACATTTTTGAAAATTATCTTAACCTAACTCTACTTGTATATATATGTTAATTTGTGTCACTGTTTTGGGGGGAGAAAAACATATAAAAAAATGCAAAGAAGGGAGGCGGATCCGAAAATTTCTTGCTCTTCATCTACTCAAAACAACAACTTCAATCTTCATCAATGTTGCCTCTCATAATCTCCCTGTTACCTCACTATTACTAATTTCATCACAGTCCCTCTTCATTATTCCATCCATCACCATCGCTACAAACCACCCTGTTTCAACTGTAACCACACATCCATTCCCACAGCCTTTGTTGCTCGCCTCATCGCCGCTTCACACCCACCTTCTTCTTCACTGCACCCCTCGTCCCTCTCATTTCTCTCAACGCCGCGTCCTCCATCCTCACGAACCTCGCCTCTCCGTCGTCACCCTTCTCTGCGACGAATAGCAACCACTGCCGTCATCTCCAACCTTCACTTACCTCCGTTACCACCGCTGTCTCAATCTCCTTTCCAACTCTTCTGTCAACCCTTCCATCCCGTACCTCCCTCCGTTCAAACACAAACTCTCTCCATCTTCACCTCCCAGCCGTTGCTTCTCACTGCTAAACCCCACATCGCCATCTCCAATCTTCTTCACTGTTCCCTCACGATAACCGCGATCTCCCTGTTTCTCACCATTCCACAGAACCTCCAATCTTCATCGCCGCTACCCTCTGTTCAATCCCTCCGTTCAACCGCCGTGAAACCCACTCGCCGCTCTCCTATACTCACCATCTGTCATCGCCTCCCCTGTTCCCTCTCACAGTCCCTGTCGCCTCCTCACGCCGATTCCACCCTTCTTCGTCGCTACCTCCCTTCATCCTCTCTCCGGAACTCACCCAACCTACTCCTATGTTCCTGTTTACCATCAAATGCTGTGTATACTAAAACATCTGCTTTATCATGGTGTCAGCTTGTAGCAGTTAAGTAGTTTGCAGCAGTGGAGCTGGGACTCTTAAAGGGTCGTCATCCTCTTCTGACAGATATAAATGTTACGATAAATCCCTCTAAAGGTGTTAAGAGGTCGGGTGAGACTCTCATGAATGCTTTGGAAGGCTCTTTGGAGGATGTTTGTGGAAAGTTAAAAGAGTCTGTTGCTGGAATTTTGCAAGCATGAGGCTCTGACTTGAAGTTTGATAAAGTTCTCAGCATTGGTAAGTCTCCTAATTCATCACCAGGGCATAAGAACGAAGAAAAATCTACAACAGCATTAGCTCTCTTTCTCCGCAGCCAACTCAGGTTCCAACATCGACGTGGTAAATTTCTTTTTGACATCACTGATATTGTTTTGTTTGGATTGTATATGTTTCTGTGTTAAAACTAATTGGTGATGTCCTGCTTGTATTCCATTTCTCTGGACTGAATTATCATGTTAGTGTTGTGTATCTGTGTTAAAGCGATTGATATGTCAAATTTATGATTAACGGTATAAGTTATGTTGTAGCAGACCCTGTGATAAATATGAATGTTGTTCTGCTTGTTGTCTTGTTAAGTCTTGATTTCGATTGAGTTAGGGCAGGTTATAACATAATGTCATAGGATACTGAAAACATTTGGAATTGAAGTTTTTAGCACCTGTTTTGATTCATAAGTTGCTGCATTCCGTTGAAGAAGTCATACATTCTTGAATCTTCTATTCAAAAACTGTCGGTTAATCTCTGATGACTTCCTAGTTGTATTGATACGCGTTAATTCGGGAAAGATATGACCACTGCTAGATCGAATCGAAGTTTAAAATGCGATGACAAATTGATTTCATGCTTGCGTGTATTGCTGTCCGTGTTCGACATCGTATGAATAAGGTCACAAAGCTGCCTAGTATCGATAATTTTGATTTATTTGTGTCATAGTCATGTTAATGCATTGAAAGTTTTGGCTTACTGGTGTTAAATCATATCAATTCGTGTTGTTTTATGTGCTTTAATATGTTTGAATTGATGTACAAGAAATTTTGATTACCTTTGTTTCTACTTAAGTTTGTTTTTGAATTGGGAATGTGGATGTGTTATCTTTGATTCTTTTCCGTGTGCGTTGAACCTTTTGAGGATGATTTTTATTTAGCGTTGATACATGTACAGCTGCTGCCCGGATTCATTGTGTTTGTGTAAGGTCTGTTTGATAACTTTGTTAGTGAATTTTGATGCTTATATTTGTTCCGTTCGCTGTTGCCGGACTGGTTTAGTTTAGATTTGAGTTTAATGTCGCATCATTTGCGTGAATCAACTAGGAAGAAATGTTGGTGATTTTGGGATGGCTCGTTTGTGTTGAGTTAGAGATTTAGAACTTGTCTTGAACCCGATTTCTCATGTTGCAATATGAATTTTAACTTTTGTTTCATTTATGATCGAATAATCATGTTTACCGTTGCATTTACTTGAGTTTAATTGTGTTTAACACAATGTGTATAGTGCTGAATTTTTAACATGTAGATTAAATACTAACCTATTTTCTTGTTTCTTATTTGTAAATTCATCCATTCATGTACATAATTCATTCTATTTCATTTTGATTTTATCACACACTAATGCTACTAACGTGTTTGTTACTTGTGAAGATCTTCAAGGATTATTCAAAACACTCGCTTCCAATTAGTGCATCCGCACTTGCCTTAGCATTTTAAACGTTGAATTACTATTTCTATTAGTATTTTGATATTTTGTGGTGCATATTTAATTTTATAGATATAAATACTTAGTACTTTTACTTTTTATTTATTTTTGTAAATATAATTATATATAGTATTTTTATTTTATATTAGATATTGCAAATATAATTATACATAATACTCTTGATTCTACTTTGCTATTTTCATTTGTAAATAAAATTATACTATAATATACCGATTGCCTTAGAATAATCTCTATATAAATCTATTCTAATTAATCTAGTAAAATACAGTAATTGATGCTTGAGCATTTCAACTTTCTCCGCATATGCTTTGTTTGTATATCATGTAATGTAGGGACCCTTATCTCACATTCATTTGATGAGTCAAGTTGTATCCAATCTTGAAGACTACTTGAAGCGCCTTGCAAGTTATTTATTTATTCGAACTAATTCGATTTGGTTGTAATAGCTTAGGATTTATTTCCTTGTGTGTTCTAATTTTCGTTTAATCAAGCGTTTATCATATTAGAACACATAGTCTCCTCTTGGGCTCTTCATCAAGAAGCAGGTAAACATACACAATGCACACCTGCACACATTCATAGTTTGGTCCTGGGCTTTTCTACAGCGACAACTATTCGATCGATTGTTCCAATCGGTCGTTTAGAATACTAGTGTCACGCTAGTCCCACTTTTAGGAACATACATAAAGCCACCTTGTATGAGCTCGCTTGTTTTCCTAAAACACTTTCAAGTCAAAACAATTAATTGAACTTGTTCTTTTCTAAATCAATTTTTCTACAAAACAAAAAAAAACAAAAACATAGTGATATGGTATTTAATTAAATTGTTAGAGGTTCGCCCGACGATTTAATTAAAATGTAAAGTATTTGGGCCATTAGAGGGTAACCCAATGACTTAAATGCTTTACTCCATAACATAATAAAAGTGAACTTTGTTTCACCTCACTTCTTTTCATAACAAAGATTTTGGATGAGAGATGATCGGTTGACCTCAATCACCAATCTCGAGTATTGAATCGTTAGAGGATATCCCAACGTTTTGGTACTTGTCATCCACAACCAAACCCTAAAACACTTTCAAATTAAATTAATTAATTGAATTTGTTTTTCTAAATCAATTTTCTACAAAACAAAAAACATGGTGCTATGGTATTTAAGTAAATCGTTAGAGGATAGCCCGACGATTTAATTAAAATGTAAAGTATTTGGGCCATTAGAGGGTAACCCAATGACTTAAATACTTTATTCCATACACTTAATAAAAGTGAACTTTGTTTCACCTCACTCTTTTCATAATAAAGATTTTGGATGAGAGATGATCGGTTGACCTCAATCACCAATCTCGAGTATTGAATCGTTAGAGGGTTGCCCAACGTTTTGATACTTGTCATCTACAATTAAAATCAATTCAACTCATTCAAATCTTTTTCGCTCATATGCGATTATCAAAATCAAAAACATTTCAATTAAAATCAATACAACCAATCCAAGACATTTTCAACCAGAACTACGGAGTTTTGACTTTCCCATTGCACGAGGGAATACGTAGGCACGCGGTTTCGAAACCGTGTCAAACTCAAAATAATAACAAACAAATCCCGGTTTCTTCTTTCTTAAATTCATGATTTAGAAATTAGCGATACACACACACGAACACATTTTGAACTAAATGGGTCTCATCGAGTACGATGGACGTAAGAGGTGCTAATACCTTCCTCTTGCGTAACCGACTCCCGAATCCATGCTTTTTGGTCTTGTAGACCGCCTTATCCGACGTTGTGGGTTTTATCTATATTTCCCCGTTCTTTCTAGAACAAATAAAATTAGGTGGCGATTTCATTGTTTTGAAAATTCATTTTAAATGATTTTTTTTGAAAATCGAGTTGCTTCAGTTGGCGACTTCACTGGGGAAGGTTTTTAAAACTTTTTTTGACTAAGCGAGTCAACCCTAGTTTAGTTCTTCTCATGTTTGTGTGTTTGTTTATCGCTTTCTTCTTTATGCTTATCTATTGATTATTTGCTTATTTTTCTCTATGCTTTATATATATTAATCTGTTGATATATTATTGTGATGGGAATTCATGGGCATTGTTACATAGATAAGCCCACTACCCAGGCTTCTAGGACACCTTTTAGGAATAGAGGGGTTGCGTAGCCTAGGTCCACCTGACTCCATTGTCTTGTTGGCCGGCGAAGACCGGCTTAGAGTTGGTTGTTTTAAGGAGGTTGTTGGCCCGCGATAGCGCAGGACATCAATCTTTGGACAAATGACCTATAACTCTAAGTTTGTTCATGTTGTCCTAACCAAGACCAAACGCTCAAATTTTGGATTTCGAGCATCCTGTTAAGAGCCGTTTCTTGGGGTATACTTTTACAAATATTATCGCCACGTAGGCCTCTCGCGCGATGATAGTGTTTGTAAAAGGGGATCTGAGACCCCAAGAAACATTTAGCCAAAAACATAGGATTAGCCTTACCCGGGGAATTGTTGGGTAAATGTCGAAACCATGACCGACCAATCCTATGAACCAGCTTTATTTAATTTGCAACATGCATTGCATACATTTGCATCAATCATAAAAAAGAGTTTATTTCTCTTATCATCCATGCATCATCATGCATTTCATTCATTTCAATCAAAAGACTCATTTCAACCTGGCTTCTTATTTAGAATCTCAAGATTGCAAGACTGATTTCCTGACATCGTTGTCATCATGGATCAACTCCAGGCAAGTGTGGATGCGATGAATACTCATATAGATACCCGGATGGATCAATTCATGGAGGTTATCCAGAAGATGGTCCTTGGACAAGAAGAGTTGAAGCAAATTGTCCAGAGATCCGAAGTGGTTACTACTGATCATGTTAATCCACCAGGTGTTAATCTTAACCACATGGAGGTCCTTTCAAATCAAAATGTCAAAAACGCCGTTAAAATGCATGTCAATGGAACTTCTCACTATGAGGATATCTTCGAGTCTTCGTTTGACACCTTCAGGTTTGCGATTGAAGAGACTGAATCTGAGAAAAAGCTTCACCTCCTTGAGAAAATGATGAAAGCTATTGAGGGTCATGATTCCCTTGGTTTAGACGCTCCTAGTTTGTGCTTGGTGCCTGATATCAAAATTCCTACAAAGTTCAAAGTCCCCACTTTTGAGAAGTATAAGGGTACCTCTTGTCCGATTACTCACGTCAGAGCCTATTGCAATAAGATGGCTCCCTATGCGGAAAATGACAAGCTCCTCATGCACTTTTTTCAAGATAGCCTCAGTGGAGCATCTCTCGAGTGGTACACTCAGCTTGAACGAACTCACATCCAAACTTGGAAGGAATTGGCTGAAGCTTTTGTTAATCATTACGACTATAATAGGGACATGGCTCCCACCAGAATTCAACTCCAAGGTTTAACTCAGAAGAGTGAAGAATCTTTCAAAGAGTATGCGCAGAGATGGAGAGAATTAGCTGCTAGAGTTCAACCTCCTCTTTTGGAACGAGAACTCATTGAGATGTTCTCCGATACCTTGCGAGGCCCCTATCTGGTTGATGGATGTACTTCTACATTTTCACACCTGGTTGTTGTAGGGGAACGAATTGAGCGTGGTCTCAAGATGGGTAATAGTCAGGATGTTGCTATTATTTCTGAATTTCTAGAGCAAATTGATCAAGAGGCAAGTACAATTTTCGAGGATGAGGAAGAAGCTCCTGTTTACCCTCCGTTTCAGATTCCTAATCAAGTGACAAAAGCTAATTTAAATCAGTGTGCTCCACAAATCTGTGCTGCAACTGTCTGTCAAACACCAGGTCAACATGCTCTCCAGCAGCAGAACGCTCCTCAACAACAAACTTATCGACGAAATTGTCAACAGCGAGGTGGGAAGAATCTGATAAGGCCAAGAAAAGTGCATGATCCAATCCCTATGCCTCATCGTGAGTTGCTTTCTCACCTACTCCAACATTCTTTGGTGGAATTAAAGGAGCTCAGGACGCCTCCTTTTCCGTATCCTTTGGGATATGATCCTGATGCCTACTGTGAGTTCCATTCTGGGGCACCTGGCCATACAATTGAAGGATGTAATCTTTTCAAAGGCACAGTTCAGAAACTCATTGATTCCAAATCAATCACATTCACTCCAGAGGGCCTATGCATTAATTGAACTCTCTTTTGACTCAGAGAACGCCACAACTACAAAGTGCATCTTCTGAAGCAAGAAATCCATACGGAGACCAGTCTCCTCAACATGGAGATTTCTAGTTTTATCTTGCATGCTCATTTGTAATTTTTCTTGTTTTGTTCAGTACTTTCTTGTATGCAAAACTTGCTCATTTCTGAATACTAATCATAATGCATTGAATATGTTTGTCTTGAACCGATCCATTCGCTATCACTCTTATTTGTTTTACTATGCTTTTGATATTCAACTCTTATTAATAAAGCAACACCTCTGTAGGGAGGATGATGAATAATTTACTAAGAATCTAAAACATTATTGCTTTCGAGTAAAAACCCTGCTAACGATGTACAGGCCTTGTTTCAAATTCCCAAACACCGGAGATATAAGGGAGTGAAACCCTCGCTAACCCCTTTTGAGCCTCGAAGTAGGAGTATTTCGTATTCAGAAAAACCCTCATTTTTTTAACCTGGGGCAGGGTAGTGTTCAGTTAACCCGGTCGAGCGTTCAAAACTCATCAAGAGTGCACATCCAAGGATACAACAATGGTTATCCTTCAAAAGGACGAGGAAAGTCAAAACCACAATGGTCAACCTTCGTCTATCATCAGTGTGCATCAAAAGAGAATGAAACCGTAATTGTTATCTCTCGCACAAGAAATCAACAGATGACGATACCACAATTGTTATCTCTCATCCACTAAGGATTCAAGCAGTCACTATCACCTCCAATCAAACAAAGATGGAAGATCACACGACTTGTTCAAAAGAAAAGTGATTAAAAAATGATGACAAAAAGCCCGCTAAGTTGAAACTTCATAATAAGTCGCTTAGGCAAAAATGGCAAAAGAAAAGAAAAAAAAGGATTACAAAACACAATAAAAATCCTCACAAGAACAAGGTCGTGTGATCGGACACTAAAAGCGAAAGGTGAGTGACTGTCGTGTCCAAGAAACCTCAGTGGTTCCTCAACCGCATCATAAACTTCTCTCAAGAGATGAATGCTCCCATCAAGTTTTCTGAACTTAGGAATGGAGAACATCATGGAGAATGGGAGGGCACCAAATATTTTGAGCCTAAAAATCTTTTTCTAAAAACCCGTGAACCAGACCACGTTACAACCCTTGAAAGTCCTAATTGAAGCATGGGTTAATTCGAAAGCAAAATTGTTACAAGAATACGGTAACCTGACTCCTAGGAGGTTTGCTAAACATTTGAGTTGGTATCACTCAATCTTTTACAAATTTGTTTTCAATGTTTCGACATCCTTTCAATAAAAGTTTCTTTAACTTCAAGACAAACATGAACTTTGCATTAGAATTATCATTCGTAGAATATTACATTCTTTGCATATGGATAAGTGCTTAAACATCAAGTGAGCTTGCATATTGAACATCGGACGGATAATTTGATTGTCCTGAGAGACATATTGCTTCAAGTATCTGATTAAGCACAAAGCAGATCGAGTTGAGAAGTAAGGTTGTGAAGTAGCCTACTTTCAAGATGAAAACCACCCTGAGTAGGTGATATCTTCAAAGTTCAGTCAATCTGGGGCATTTGTGTCGAGATTCGAAGAGCTGAGCAATCAAGGGTATTCACCTGAGCAAGGTTGAAACCTTCTGCACCGTTGGTTGGCCAAGGGCAGTGTTTCCAAGTTTATAATATTGGGGCAGATTATCTTAATGGTACAGATCTCAGGAAGCCTTCTCGAGAATATTTTTTTTCAAAGTCCCTACAGACTGGGGCAAAGCATTATGCAGGGGCATTCCTCCACCTCATAATTAATCAAGTCAAGTCCAGGCGCAAGCTAAACAACTATTGAGTTTGAATGGCATGTCAGGAAGTCAGGATCATCATCCCAGATGAATGTTAATCTCCAAGAGTTACTTCCCCAGTGATGTAGGTCATTGAAAGTTGACGCTTCTATTCTACAATCCCCTTGTCGGAGACCAGACTATCATCCCTTTGATAAAGACCAGATGATTTATATTCAATTCGTGGATGGTTGATGTTTCCTCGGCAGCTCACAATTGCCTATAGCCCCAGGCGAAATATTAAAACATGCATCATTGCATTGCATAGCATCCTCAAAAAAAAACGCGTAGCATTTCCATTGATATGGAGCATTACGCTAAAAAATAATAATCTCAAACAAGCATCTAAGCATAGGCCAGATTAATGTGTTTCTCGAGTACCTTTTGCGTCTCCGAAGAGAAGTTTATCAATAAAAAAAATCCCCAAGTGGTATTCCCAGACAGAGTTCCCTCAAGAAATTCTTCTTGATGTTGTTATCTGCATTTTTGACCCCGTGTTGGTCTCCTATATCATTCAAATTCAATATATTTACCAAGCGTCTTGCTTTTTGTAAATTCTCATTGTTGGTTATCTTACCCATGTTTGCCTCTGTCGTTAGAGTGCGAGTAAGAGTTGGTGACTAACCTTTCTTGCTACTCAATTGTTTGAGTATCCATACTTGGTGTGTGGTAATTCATATAATTGCCACTCTTGAAGAATTACACCCCGCCTTTGGCCTGAGGGATATTGTATTTCTTGCACATTTGCAACCTTTTTAAAGTCCAACATAGTTTGGCAATCCTTGCTAGAGTCCCCTTTGTTTGGCCTCTTTCCCCGTGAATTCGTCTTCGATCGACGATTTTACCATTCCATATATATCTTTCCCCCAGTGAGTCTGCTCCAGTCGGTCTCATTCTTGCGTATGTCTAATATCCTTACCTGACATATGTTACCTATATGTGTTCAATATCCTTACCGAACATGTATATTCGATCTTTACGTGTCCAATATCCTTACCGGGCATGTATACTTTCGAAACCTTTGTTAGAGTCGTCTTCGGTCGGTCTCTTTCCGGTGTATGTCTAATATCCTTACCTGACATATGCTATCTATATGTGTTCAATATCCTTACCGAACATGTATATTCGATCTTTATGTGTCCAATATCCTTACCGGGCATGTATTATTTCGAAACCCTTTGTTAGAGTCGTCTTCGGTCGATCTCTTTCCAGTGTATGTCTAATATCCTTACCTGACATATGCTATCTATATGTGTTCAATATCCTTACCGAACATGTATATTCGATCTTTATGTGTCCAATATCCTTACCGGGCATGTATTATTTCGAAACCCTTTGTTAGAGTCGTCGTCGGTCGGTCTCTTTCCAGTGTATGTCTAATATCCTTACCTGACATATGTTACCTATATGTGTTCAATATCCTTACCGAACATGTATATTCGATCTTTACGTGTCCAATATCCTTACCGGGCATGTATATTTTCGAAACCTTTGTTAGAGTCGTCTTCGGTCGTTCTCTTTCCAGTGTATGTCTAATATTCTTACCTGACATATGCTCCCTATATGTGTTCAATATCCTTACCGAACATGTATATTCGATCTTTATATGTCCAATATCCTTACCGGACATGTATACTTTCGAAACTTTTGTTAGAGTCGTCTTCGGTCGGTCTCTTTCCAGTGTATGTCTAATATCCTTACCTGACATATGCTCCCTATATGTGTTCAATATCCTTACCGAACATGTATATTTCGATCTTTATGTGTCCAATATCCTTACCGGGCATGTATATTTCGAAACCTTTGATAGAGTCGTCTTCGGTCGGTCTCTTTCCGGTGTATGTCTAATATCCTTACCTGACATATGCTCCCTATATGTGTTCAATATCCTTACCGAACATGTATATTCGATCTTTATGTGTCCAATATCCTTACCGGGCATGTATATTTCGAAACCTTTGTTAGAGTCGTCTTCGGTCGATCTCTTTCTGGTGTATGTCTAATATCCTTACCTGACATATGCTATTTATATGTGTTCAATATCCTTACCGAACATGTATATTCGATCTTTATGTGTCCAATATCCTTACCGGGCATGTATATTTCGAAACCTTTTGTTAGAGTCGTCTTCGGTCGGTCTCTTTCCAGTGTATGTCTAATATCCTTACCTGACATACCAGAGCTTTTGTTCCCGATCCCACTGTAAATATAAAAAAAATTCAAAAAAAATTGAAAATACGGAAAACAAAATATTTCTAGTTGTTCTTCGGAGCGCAAATTTTAGGGTTCTTTTAGTATTTAATCTTCTTCTACCTTGAAAGTTCAAAAGGCTACCGCCAATTTCACTTTCAGGTTTAAGACGATTAAATAGGGGCAACTGTTGCACCCCAAAATTTGCCCTCCTATCTCGATTTTATCTGGCTTAGGCGTCAAATTCATCTACATACGCGTCCATTAGGTCATTGGCATTAAACAATCATTCATTCATCGACACGCATCATTTCGTCGTATTTAAATTGACTAAAAGTTAGTTTAAATCGATATTTGCATCGTTTTGTAGTTGTGAAATACCCGTTATTTCACTTCATTCATTTTTATTTCTCTACCTGTTTCTTGCATCGTTTAAGTTGATTATATGACGATGATATTGATATTTTGGGTTTACAAATAGACTGTTAAAAGCAATTCGACACTGTGCGGAAAATTAGCGGGAAAATATTTCAAACTTTCGCCTCTAACTCACTGCTTTATGAATCTACGTGTCACGTAGATCATGAAAATGTGATCTCTCTAATTTTTCAATACATTTCGAAGTTTTGTTTTTAACCGTAAGTGTTTTAAAATCAGGTATTTTTTATTATCGTTTTATTTCAATTTTAATTATTTTGATAATTTTTCTTTAAATGTATGAAACCCGTAGTTTATTTTAATGTGTCCATTTAATTTTTTCGGATAATTTATTGTCCGAACTTTTACCATTTTTGATAATTTTAAATGCTCAATTTTTATCCCTAAAAATTAAAACAAAAATATGTTTGGGTAGATTATTTTTTAATCCATTGGGCTTTATAGCCCATTTTATGATAAAGGGCAATTTTGACATTTTTGAAAATTATCTTAACCTAACTCTACTTGTATATATATGTTAATTTGTGTCACTGTTTTGGGGGGAGAAAAACATATAAAAAAATGCAAAGAAGGGAGGCGGATCCGAAAATTTCTTGCTCTTCATCTACTCAAAACAACAACTTCAATCTTCATCAATGTTGCCTCTCATAATCTCCCTGTTACCTCACTATTACTAATTTCATCACAGTCCCTCTTCATTATTCCATCCATCACCATCGCTACAAACCACCCTGTTTCAACTGTAACCACACATCCATTCCCACAGCCTTTGTTGCTCGCCTCATCGCCGCTTCACACCCACCTTCTTCTTCACTGCACCCCTCGTCCCTCTCATTTCTCTCTACGCCGCGTCCTCCATCCTCACCGAACCCTGTCCTCTCCGTCGCGTCACCCTTCTCTGCGACGAATAGCAACCACTGCCGTCATCTCCAACCTTCACTTACCTCCGTTACCACCGCTGTCTCAATCTCCTTTCCAACTCTTCTGTCAACCCTTCCATCCCGTACCTCCCTCCGTTCAAACACAAACTCTCTCCATCTTCACCTCCCAGCCGTTGCTTCTCACTGCTAAACCCCACATCGCCATCTCCAATCTTCTTCACTGTTCCCTCACGATAACCGCGATCTCCCTGTTTCTCACCATTCCACAGAACCTCCAATCTTCATCGCCGCTACCCTCTGTTCAATCCCTCCGTTCAACCGCCGTGAAACCCACTCGCCGCTCTCCTATACTCACCATTTGTCATCGCCTCCCCTGTTCCCTCTCACAGTCCCTGTCGCCTCCTCACGCCGATTCCACCCTTCTTCGTCGCTACCTCCCTTCATCCTCTCTCCGGAACTCACCCAACCTACTCCTATGTTCCTGTTTACCATCAAATGCTGTGTATACTAAAACATCCGCTTTATCATGGTGTCGACAGTAGCGATTAAGTAGTTTGCAGCAGTGGAGCTGGGACTCTTAAAGGGTCGTCATCCTCTTCTGACAGATATAAATGTTACGATAAATCCCTCTAAAGGTGTTAGCTGCTGTAGGTCGGGGTGAGACTCTCATGAATGCTTTGGAAGGCTCTGTTTTGGAGGATGTTTGTGGAAAGTTAAAAGAGTCTGTTGCTGGAATTTTGCAAGCATGAGGCTCTGACTTGAAGTTTGATAAAGTTCTCAGCATTGGTAAGTCTCCTAATTCATCACCAGGGCATAAGAACGAAGAAAAATCTACAACAGCATTAGCTCTCTTTCTCCGCAGCCAACTCAGGTTCCAACATCGACGTGGTAAATTTCTTTTTGACATCACTGATATTGTTTTGTTTGGATTGTATATGTTTCTGTGTTAAAACTAATTGGTGATGTCCTGCTTGTATTCCATTTCTCTGGACTGAATTATCATGTTAGTGTTGTGTATACGTGTTAAAGCGATTGATATGTCAAATTTATGATTAACGGTATAAGTTATGTTGTAGCGCACTCGTGATAAATATGAATGTTGCTTGTTGTCTTGTTAAGTCTTGATTTCGATTGAGTTTAGGGTTATAACATAATGTCATAGGATCCGAAAACATTTGGAATTGAAGTTTTAGCACTGTTTTGATTCATAAGTTGTCATTCCGTTGAAGAAGTCATACATTCTTGAATCTTCTATTCAAAAACGGTTAATCTCGATGACTTCTAGTTGTATTGATACGCGTTAATTCGGAAAGATATGACCAACGCTAGATCGAATCGAAGTTTAAAATGATGACAAATTGATTTCATGCTTGCGTGTATTGCTGTCCGTGTTCGACATCGTATGAATAAGGTCACAAAGCGCCTAGTATCGATAATTTTGATTTATTTGTGTCATAGTCATGTTAATGCATTGAAAGTTTTGGCTTCTTGGTGTTAAATCATATCAATTCGTGTTGTTTTATGTGCTTTAATATGTTTGAATTGATGTACAAGAAATTTTGATTACCTTTGTTTCTACTTAAGTTTGTTTTTGAATTGGGAATGTGGATGTGTTATCTTTGATTCTTTTCCGTGTGCGTTGAACCTTTTGAGGATGATTTTTATTTAGCGTTGATACATGTACACTGCTGCCGGATTCATTGTGTTTGTGTAAGGTCTGTTTGATAACTTTGTTAGTGAATTTTGATGCTTATATTTGTTCCCGTTCGTTGCTGCCCGGACTGGTTTAGTTTAGATTTGAGTTTAATGTCGCATCATTTGCGTGAATCAACTAGGAAGAAATGTTGGTGATTTTTGGGATGGCTCGTTTGTGTTGAGTTAGAGATTTAGAACTTGTCTTGAACCCGATTTCTCATGTTGCAATATGAATTTTAACTTTTGTTTCATTTATGATCGAATAATCATGTTTACCGTTGCATTTACTTGAGTTTAATTGTGTTTAACACAATGTGTATAGTGCTGAATTTTTAACATGTAGATTAAATACTAACCTATTTTCTTGTTTCTTATTTGTAAATTCATCCATTCATGTACATAATTCATTCTATTTCATTTTGATTTTATCACACACTAATGCTACTAACGTGTTTGTTACTTGTGAAGATCTTCAAGGATTATTCAAAACACTCGCTTCCAATTAGTGCATCCGCACTTGCCTTAGCATTTTAAACGTTGAATTACTATTTCTATTAGTATTTTGATATTTTGTGGTGCATATTTAATTTTATAGATATAAATACTTAGTACTTTTACTTTTTATTTATTTTTGTAAATATAATTATATATAGTATTTTTATTTTATATTAGATATTGCAAATATAATTATACATAATACTCTTGATTCTACTTTGCTATTTTCATTTGTAAATAAAATTATACTATAATATACCGATTGCCTTAGAATAATCTCTATATAAATCTATTCTAATTAATCTAGTAAAATATGAATTGATGCTTGAGCATTTCAACTTTCTCCGCATATGCTTTGTTTGTATATCATGTAATGTAGGGACCCTTATCTCACATTCATTTGATGAGTCAAGTTGTATCCAATCTTGAAGACTACTTGGCGCCTTGCAAGTTATTTATTTATTCGAACTAATTCGATTTGGTTGTAATAGCTTAGGATTTATTTCCTTGTGTGTTCTAATTTTCGTTTAATCAGCGTTTATCATATTAGAACACATAGTCTCCTCTTGGGCTCTTCATCAAGCGGTAAACATACACAATGCACACCTGCACACATTCATAGTTTGGTCCTGGGCTTTTCTACAGCGACAACTATTCGATCGATTGTTCCAATCGGTCGTTTAGAATACTAGTGTCACGCTAGTCCCACTTTTAGGAACATACATAAAGCCACCTTGTATGAGCTCGCTTGTTTTCCTAAAACACTTTCAAGTCAAAACAATTAATTGAACTTGTTCTTTTCTAAATCAATTTTTCTACAAAACAAAAAAAAACAAAAACATAGTGATATGGTATTTAATTAAATTGTTAGAGGTTCGCCCGACGATTTAATTAAAATGTAAAGTATTTGGGCCATTAGAGGGTAACCCAATGACTTAAATGCTTTACTCCATAACACTTAATAAAAGTGAACTTTGTTTCACCTCACTTCTTTTCATAACAAAGATTTTGGATGAGAGATGATCGGTTGACCTCAATCACCAATCTCGAGTATTGAATCGTTAGAGGATATCCCAACGTTTTGGTACTTGTCATCCACAACCAAACCCCTAAAACACTTTCAAATTAAATTAATTAATTGAATTTGTTTTTCTAAATCAATTTTTCTACAAAACAAAAAAAACATGGTGCTATGGTATTTAAGTAAATCGTTAGAGGATAGCCCGACGATTTAATTAAAATGTAAAGTATTTGGGCCATTAGAGGGTAACCCAATGACTTAAATACTTTATTCCATACACTTAATAAAAGTGAACTTTGTTTCACCTCACTCTTTTCATAATAAAGATTTTGGATGAGAGATGATCGGTTGACCTCAATCACCAATCTCGAGTATTGAATCGTTAGAGGGTTGCCCAACGTTTTGATACTTGTCATCTACAATTAAAATCAATTCAACTCATTCAAATCTTTTTCGCTCATATGCGATTATCAAAATCAAAAACATTTCAATTAAAATCAATACAACCAATCCAAGACATTTTCAACCAGAACTACGGAGTTTTGACTTTCCCATTGCACGAGGGAATACGTAGGCACGCGGTTTCGAAACCGTGTCAAACTCAAAATAATAACAAACAAATCCCGGTTTCTTCTTTCTTAAATTCATGATTTAGAAATTAGCGATACACACACACGAACACATTTTGAACTAAATGGGTCCCATCGAGTACGATGGACGTAAGAGGTGCTAATACCTTCCTCTTGCGTAACCGACTCCCGAATCCATGCTTTTTGGTCTTGTAGACCGCCTTATCCGACGTTGTGGGTTTTATCTATATTTCCCCGTTCTTTCTAGAACAAATAAAATTAGGTGGCGATTTCATTGTTTTGAAAATTCATTTTAAATGATTTTTTTTGAAAATCGAGTTGCTTCATACACCTATCAAAATAACAACCATTTCATCTTATGGCTAGCTTGGTGAGCGCCATAAGATCCACTATGAACTTCAAACACTGCCACATATGGTTCAGTTTCTCTAGGGCATTTAAGCAACGCATCCTCAGGGATTTTCTTGAATAATTCATTGCCCATGCGGACGTAGCTTAATTCCTGGTACTTTATCCTCATATCAGTACTTCCGACTGGATTATCTAGATACTTTATAATTAGCTTTCGCCAGTCTGTATCTAGTAAATTTTTAATGGCAAAAATTTCAAATATCCCATCCATATGGTCTGCCCCCCTAAGCTTTTGGTATTGACAGTGTTTCGGGTAACGTCGAGACGACCTTTTCCCTTACTTCAACAAATTCCTTCAGCTCGTTCGCCGACACTTTGTACCAGACGCAATTTAGGTTAAATCATTTGCTTCATGATTCTTTACCATAGGTACATACGTAATGCTCACCACGTCAAAATCCTTCAACATACGGTTCACAAGTGCAAAGTATACCATTAAGTGCTCCTTAATACATTTATACTCTCGTGTGATTTGTTTGATCACTAACTTCGAATCACCTTTTATCTCGATTCGGGTGGCCCCCAAATATTGCAAGATCTTGAGTCCAGTAATTAAGGCATCATATTCTGCCTCATTATTGGAACATTTGTCATCGACTCGACATTTTAATCTTGTTGGTGTTCCTTCTGGAGAGATTATTAGGATTCCGAAAAAAGTTCCATTTTATGGCTTGACCCATCGAAATATAATTTCCAAGAGTTTGTGTCGACCATATTTATGGATGGCTCTCTTATTGCATGTTATGTAATAAAGTCTGCCACAATTTTGGCCTTTCATGGCTTTTAAAGGAAAATAAGACAAACAAAACTCAGTTAATGCTAAAGCCCATTTCCCGATTCGACTATGCAACATGGGCTTTGATAACATATGTTTAATAACATCAAAATGAGACGAAACATAAATTGGTTTAATATATTGCTTTAATTTCATACATGAGAAAGACAAACATAGACACAATTTTTTGATTGAACTATACCTAGTTTCTGCATCTATTAGTACTCGACTAATGTAATAAATGGGCCTTTTAACACCATTATCATCCTTTTGAGCTAACATGCTCCCTATTGCTAAGTCGGACACATCTATATATAATCTCATGTTTTTATTTTGACTTGGTGGCAATAAGACTGAAGTCTTTGTCATATACTCCTTGATTGTGTCAAAAGCCTCTTGCGGCTTTTTACCCCATATGAATTCGCCTTCTTTTTTTATCTTGAGTAATGGCAAGAACACCTTTGTTTTGCCACTTAGATTCGATATAAATCTTCTCAAGAAGTTGATCTTTCTCAACAAAGATTGTAATCGTTTCTTTGTTAATGGAGGCTTGAGATCTAAAATCGTTTTTGTTTTGGTTTGGTTGATCTTGATGCCTTTTGTGTGTACCATGAAGCCTAAGAAGTCACCTGCATGCAAACCAAAAACACATTTTTATGGATTCATTTTCAATCCAGATTTTGTCATCCTTTCGAATGATCGTTGAAGATGGTCTATATGAACATTTTCAGATGAATATTTAATCACAATATCATTTATGTAAATCTGCAGAAAGTGATCTATGAAATCATGAAATATGGCATTCATCTCCCTTTGATAAGTTGCTCCGACATTTTTTAAACCAAATGGAATTACGACCCATTCATAAGTCCCTAGGGCTCCTGGACATTGAAACACCGTTTTAGATACGTCCTCGTCGACTATAAATACTTGATTATATTAAGAATAACCATCTAACATGCTCAAATACTCAAAGCTTGCAGTTGAGTCCACTAGAATTTCTGCCACAGGTATCAAATACTCATCTTTTGGAGCTGCTTTATTCAAATCCCTAAAATTTATACAAACTCTAAGAGTTCCATTTTTCTTAATAACGGGAACAATATTAGGTAGCCATTCGACATACCTGCCAGTTTTGATAAACTTGCTCTTTAGCAATCTCTCAATCTCCTATTTGACCTTCAATGTGATCTCAGGAGCGAATCTTCGAGGATGTTGATTCACCGGTTTCTTCCCTTGCTGGATAGGCAAACAATGTTCTACTACTTTCCAACTAAAACTAGGCGTCTCTCTATAGTCTCATGCAAAGAAATATTTATATTCTTTTAGTAAATTAACCAATCGAATCTTCATCTTCAACCCAAATTTTGTAATGACGTAAGTTGGTCTCTTCGTGATGCCATCGCCCAGGTCCACTTCTTCTAAAGGATCTCGGGCCTGCATTCTCTGTATCAAATCTAATGGATATTTTTCAAATCCCAAAGGCTCATCGTCATAGAGACAATCTAACCTCCGACTTTCTAAAGCTCATGTTTGGCCATCTTGGCCTTCTCGACTCTTCGAATTGGCTTTTAAAGCTAAACTTTGCACTTTTTCGGCTTCCAAAGATGCTTTTATTTTGTTTTCAACCATGTAGGCCGAAATCCGAGCCAACACTTATGACTCACTGGTCACCTCCTTCGACCATCCTCCACCCCGTATGTGGGATTTGTTCCTTGGGCATCATTTTTTCTTCAATGACCCTGTAACACATTACAGATATTCTTCCAGAGTGTTGAGTTTAGAACCTGATGACGTCACACACCTTCTTATCAAAGTCAGAACCTATATGATAAAATCTACACACTAGACAGAAACCTGTTAGAGTACACAATTGTTCTTAAAGATAACATGTAAAATTATCATCAAAACATAAGGCCATATGTATAAATAACTTTGTTCATGCAAAACCAACTTTCTTCTCACATGGTGCTTTAGCTGCAAACTGATTTTTATCATTGTTGGTGTTTTTCGGTGAAACATGAATATCTACCATTGTGTTTCAAGTAATTGATATTTATCAGACACGATTAAGTGTTTTGATAACAATCAATACTAGAACTGGAGCTCTGATGCCAATTGAAGGTCCAATGAAACACAAGAATGAGGGTTTTGAATTGGGTTTCAAGATTTAACACTTTTTCAACACCCAAAGGACAAATTGAAAAATAGCATAAAGGATAAAGAACACAAGATTTTATCCTGGTTCACCGTTAACTAGGCTACCTCCAGTCCACCCAATCCAGGTGATTTTGTCTTATCAACAAAGACTTAATCCACTAATCAAATTCCTTTTGATTATAATCACACAAATAACTTGTCTAAGTCTTCTCGGGGACCCTGATTAAACCTTTAGTCCCCCAAGAAATCTTAACCAACCTGGTTAATCTTATAAAGTGTTTGTTTTTACAAAGTGCTTCTTGAAAAGCTGATACACATAAGTACAATGAGATTTACAAAGAATGAAAGATATGAAGCTTTCAATAAAATGACAACTTTCTTCTTTGTGTTGATGCTCAACTTTTTGTGTTTATCCCTTTCTGAATAAATTTGACGATGTTTGTTCTTGATCAATTCCTTATTTTTCCATGGCTTCAAATACTACTTTAAATATATGAAAATAAATTTGTTGGAGGGTGAAGTTGGAAATTCACAAACCATAGCTTGTATGGAGGTGTTGAGTAGTATAATAGTAGAGTGACAATAACAACATCACTGAAGGTGAGGATGATATGTTTTACAAAAGTGGGTACTAACAACAATCTTTTTATCCACTTTTACAAGCTAGTTAAAATGATGAAGATATGTATTATTTTAATATTTTCCCACTATCATCCTTCGTAGTAATCTCTTTCAGATAGAGGCTTCTGATAGAATTTGGCGGAGCTTGTTCAAAGTCCATAATTACTAACTTTTATCACTTTAAACCACTTGAGTCAGTTGCTTCTAATTTATTGAGGTAAAGCTTGATGTGAGTAAGTCTTTTGTGCTTTGAGAAACATTGAATCTTCATAGTCTTGAATTATCAAAGTCAATATAGATAATATTTGTTCAGTAGATGACTTGATACTTTGTAGAAGTATATTTGTCGCTGTAAACACTTTTTCCTTCAACGGTTCAGAGTGCGTTTGGATATTCCAAAGTTCAAAGTTGCTTCAATTCAGAATCCAAAACTACACTTGTCCAGAGTTCACAACTTGAACACTTAAACAACCATCATAAAAGATTAAAGATAAACGAAAGTAAAAAACAATATACATGATCAATCTTTGTTAACGCAGTTCGACCAATGATGTCTATTTTTATGACTATATAGCAGTTATAATTCTCTTTATTTATGTCTTATAAATTAGTATTCCAATGTTACAAGTCATATAAAAAATACTAAGGTTCATCTTACCTAAGTTCTAATTCTCAATTTCTCATAACAAATTATTGTCTCTACTTATAATAATCTCTATAATATGAGTTATGCTCAACAATATCTATAATATTCTCTACAATAAGAGTTGTATTCAACATAATCCTAGTTAGGCAAGCGAAGGATATACATTATTCGGAGTTCTTGAAATTTTGAGAAACTTTTAAAAATATTTAAGAAAATTAAAAAACACTTTTAAATAGCCTATATTCATGTGATTTATATATAAAGATGTGATTCATATATATAGAATTAATGAGATTGAAAAACATTCACATAGAAAATATGATTTGATCTTGAGATCTTTGGTGAGTGAAAGAACTTTCATCTCCCCCATGTTATGCACACAATCATTTACATGGAATCGAATATACATTCAAGAACCACAATTGATAGCATGCCAAATCCTCTTTTGTTGAAATTTTGCCTTCCAATGTTGCCACTACTCGGATATATTGTTTGAAGGATAAGTTTAACTAACAAACGTTTGCTTGCCCAATTTTTTTTTGTAATTTTCAATACTCCAATTTATGCTTTATTTAATTTATTTATTGATTTATTAATATTAAAATGAATTTGGTTGCTGAAAACAAAAGGACTTTATCATGCCTTGTAATAAACACCATCTATTATCCAATTAATATTTTAGTTTTATTTCTTTTCAAAAGATTCCGTTGTAGTAGATGAAATGACTTTCCAACTCATGCGCTTATATATTTGCTTCTCCCAACACACTTTCTTCATCCACACCTAACCTTTGTAACTGCAGCCAAACCACCTTCTCTAGCTATTAAGGTTTGATTTCAAAACCTTAAAAATCTTTATTGTTTCAAATCATTCCGACACAAATTCTTGTAATATTATTTACTGTTCTTGACATGTCTTGTACTAATTCTTTGGGTTTGTTTTTTGATTTTCAATTTCAACTTTTGATCTATCTAGTTGACTTCTTTCCTTCAGATTTGAACATTTTGTAGTGATTTCTTTCTTATGTAAAGTTGATTTTGTTTTTCTGTTTTTGATTTTGATTAATCTGTTCATATAATTGATTAATGGGTTTTTGGGATCTAAACACGTTATTTATCCTTTAGGGTTTACAATAATTATGATTGTAGGAGTAATTACTAATTAGGGTCTGAAGAATTGAGAATTGAGTTTTTGGATAAACAACTTAATTAAGCACTTATAGCGTTAAGTGTTTATGTATATGCTATTTATATAATTAAAAAGATGAAATAAAGTCAAACTGTTTTCTTAAATTATCCTCTAACTTAGTAGAGTATGTTTGACTTCCCGTTTGTAGCATCTAAAATTGATTCTAGAGGTGTAGAATTGATTGTGATGTGTTTGGTTTCGCTCGAGTTGAATTGATTTTGCTTTTCAGAATTGATTCTACTTGATGTTAAGATTTGTAGCTTTTGAGTTTAAGCGTGATTTTTAAACTGAAATTTACTATCTAATCCACTTTTGCTGGAATTTATTCAAGAATAAGTCATTTTATGTTCAACTCACTTTTATCCATAATCAATTTAACAGAATCGATTCTCTCAAAATTAATTTTCCTCACCGGTAGAGCCAAACATACACTTATAGAAATAAGTTGAAAAGAGTCTCCAATTAACTTCAAGGACTTAGTGTCATAATTAACTTGTGATTTTCATTTCTGTTTCGCGCTTAATTGCTTATGTGTAAAATTAGGATTGTATATTCAGCTCAACTTACTTTGGATTACATTTTTCAGACAACATGGGGCAAAAGCATTTTGCTGTGGGGTTCTGTTTGTGGGCTTTAACATGTTCCCTGCTTCCTTCTTTCTCCATCGGAATGATGAGAGTTGGTTTGCAGAAGAGACCTCTCAATCTTCATAGTGTTAATGCTTTTAGAAGAGAACAACAACTTAGATCAGGAAGACCAATGATGAGTGCAAATTATCGGTCCATTGGTAAGTCAAACGATGAAGCTGAAGTGCCTTTGAAAGATTATATGAATGCTCAATATTTCGGTGAGATTGGCATTGGCACGCCGCCACAAACCTTTACCGTCATATTTGATACCGGTAGCTCCAACCTTTGGGTTCCATCATCCAAATGTTACTTTTCTGTAAGTTTCCAACTTAACTTTTTACTCCGAAATTATGTTAACATATATGAAGAGTATCATATTAATTTTTGTTCTTTTGCAGCTTGCCTGCTATACCCATAATTGGTACAAGGCAAAGAAATCAAAGACATATAACCAAAACGGTATTGCCAGTGTCTCGTCATTTCATGTTCCTTAACACAATATTATCATAAATGCATGCATGATACACGTTTTTACTCATTGAACAGGAACATCGTGTAAAATAAGCTATGGAACCGGATCAATATCTGGTTACTTCAGTCAAGATCATGTTAAAGTTGGCAGTTCTATTGTCAAGAATCAGGTGAGTACTTTATTTATGAGCTTCGGTTTCAACATAAATTCAATATGTTTGTATGCGATACTTACAAATTACTGCTATAAACTGCAGGACTTCATTGAGGCTACCCGAGAAGGAAGTCTTACTTTTCTGGCAGGAAAGTTTGATGGAATATTTGGACTCGGCTTTCAAGAGATCTCGGTTGCAAGTGCTTTGCCAGTATGGTATGTTTCAATTGTTTAATGATATCCATTGTTAGAGTGTTGTGTTATGACTCTTTCCTATACGTTAAATTTACCCGTCTATCATAAAATCACAGGTACAATATGGTGGAACAAAATCTTATCAGCGAGAAGGTGTTCTCTTTCTGGCTCAGCGGGAATCCTAATGCTAAAAAGGGTGGTGAATTAATTTTTGGTGGTGTGGACCCTAAACATTTCAAAGGAAAACACACTTACGTTCCGGTTACTGATAAAGGTTACTGGCAGGTTAGAAAAAAAAATCAGTTTGATCAAGAATTCCCATTAAATTTTTTTTTGGAAAATTTTTTTTACTCCGAAGTTTTTCTTTTCAGATTGAAATAGGAGACTTTTACATTGGAGGCGCGTCAACAGGTGAGACATCATTATTTAGAATGTTCATATTTGTTTCCATCTCTATTTTCTGTATACGCATTGATTCCAAAATATATATGATTCTGAAAAATATTGGACGTTGTTTTTAGGTGTTTGTGAAGGTGGTTGTGCTGCCATTGTGGACTCGGGAACATCTTTGCTTGCTGGTCCAACTGTATGTTTTTCTATATTCTATATTTTTTGGAAACTTTTGCTTCGAGATGTTCGTTTATAATTTCTTTCGACCGATAATTAATTTCAGCCTGTTGTGGCCGAAATCAACCATGCCATTGGAGCTGAAGGTGTTCTGAGTGTAGAATGTAAGACAGTTGTTTCTCAATATGGAGAGTTGATTTGGGATCTCCTTGTATCAGGGGTAAGCTTCCCTGCCTTTTCTCTATGAAGTTTTGTGTTGTATTGAACATGTTTTGCATCGCGTGGTTTTTATCTCGTGCGTTTTCACTCTTTGAACCTAAATGAGTTTGATGTTGTTGGTCTGCAGGTAAAACCTAGTGACGTATGTTCACAAGTTGGTTTATGTACTATTCGCCGGGATCAATCTATGAGGTTAGGAGTCTTGCCCTATTGTCTGCTTCCGTTTTTTTCCGTTTTACTATCTGCATCGATCTGCCTTGAAAAGGATTCATAAATTTACTTCTAATTCTATTTCTGGCAGTGCTGGAATTGAGATGGTGACTGAAAAGGAACATAGCGACTTGTCGGTAAAAGATACTCCTCTGTGTTCTTCTTGTCAGATGCTTGTTCTTTGGATTCAAAATCAACTAAAACAAAAGGCGAACAAGGAGAGAGTCTTCAACTATGTGAATCAAGTAAGCCTGTTGTTTTATATTTCAATTTGAACGGTGTAGACTAGAAACATGTTGTGATTGTGAGTGTTTTTGTGTTGATCATTGGCAGCTATGTGAGAGTCTTCCAAGTCCATCGGGTGAATCAGTGGTAGGCTGTAACGATATCTCTAAGTTGCCTAACATTACGTTCACTATCGGAAACAAACCCTTCGTCCTCACACCAGAACAGGTAATGATTCCATACTAGCTCCGGCTCGCATACCAAAAGAAAACTAAATATCTAATCGAACAACAAATTATGCTATTTCTTTCTTATGATTCTGAAAATGCCATGTTTGTTTTTCAGTATATTCTAAGAACTGGAGAAGGCATTACCGAGGTCTGTCTTAGCGGGTTTATTGCGTTTGATGTTCCTCCTCCAAAGGGTCCACTCTGGTATATTATTTCTCCGAAAAACTTATCAATGTGAAATCAACTAAGGCTTTGTTTGTCTCTTTTAGTAATTTTGTTGTACTATCTTCATCATGCAGGATTCTTGGTGATGTTTTCATGAGGGCATATCACACTGTTTTCGACTACGGAAATCTCCAGGTTGGTTTTGCTGAAGCTGCCTAGTTATGAAGTTGGATGAATGAAGATTATGTTGAGGAATATTTTCATAATTTCGTTTCTGCATTGTAAATAAGTTGAACTACTTTGTAACTACTAAACTATATAGCTCAGGTTCCACTTCACGGATTCATATATGTATGTATTTATCTATATCTATGCACGAATGTTAAGACATGAAAATATACACTTAAAAGTTTATGTCCTCTTGCATGAAGAACTATTTTCATTTCATTCGGAGTTCAGATTTTTATTGTAAAATACCCTCTTTCTCTCTTACTTTCGGTTTCAGTGTATCTTTTTGTGTGATTTTGAACGCATTATTTTGTTAACTTTGATTTTATTTAAAAGTGACTTAAATATAAAGTAGTTCATATCTAAAAATATTTAATTTTTTTATTATAATGTTTTTGCGTGTAAATTTTTTGGATGTATTCACTATAAAAATCTTGCATTAAAATAAATTGAACATTAAAAAATCACATTTAAAATTAAAAAATAATAAATAAAATTTTAAAAGTAATTTTACATTTTCAGAATTAATTATGTCTATTATCTCTGCTCTAAACGTAGAACTAAACCTAGAATAATTATTGGCTAAAAAGATGTACGTGATTTAATTTGATTAGAAGCAAACTAATTTTAATTGAAATCACTTAAGGAAGCTACTTATTTTGGGTCCTTATGACAAGTTAAGAAACAAAAACATCAATAACATTTTTAATTTATGCTTTCAATTCTTAAAATTTTAAAATTATTTTCAACACAAATTTACGTTTTTAAATTAATTAAGTTAATTTCAACATTGAAAAACATTATTTGAAATTCTTGACGTAAAAATCAATTTTATATGTATTGATTCTGGAATACTTAGAAAAATATTAATGATTGTTTCTACCGAACATTGCTCAGGGCAAACAAACTGTTCTATTCATAATTTAGCTGATATTCTGTCAAAAATGTTAGCCTGTATAAATTTTTAATTGCGTGGCTACAGTTTTTAATTTTGATATTTCATATCAGTTGTCAGATTATTTTCAATATTTTTTTTAAAAAATAGTCAGCATTTTACCCAGGAAAAGATTCTCTAACGTTCACGCGGAAACATCAAGAATCCTTTTTCATTTTACTCTGGCATTCTCTTTAATAAGATTTTAAAAAATTGAATAATAAAAAAATTATCATAAATAAAAAGCGATAATTATCTTTAACACAATGAAAGTATCAAAATGAAAATAAACAATAACTAAACTTTATTTATCCCCACTTGGTAACTACATGAATCAAAATAAAAATAAGCTATAAAAAGAACGAAGTAAAAGAAAAAAAATTCCTTAAGTTATTTATAAAAGTTAAAAAGAGAAACAAGTCAATTAGCTAATTGAACTAATTTCATTTACCAATTTGACTAAAAAGCAATTGGAGTAATTCATATAATTTCATTTACCAATTTAACTAAAAAGCAATTAGGGTTGATGAGATAGGTCAGGTGACAATTTTAGTTGGGTTAGAGTGTACTGTAGTAGGGGTTTCAACTTCTGTATTAGGGGTTTCAACTTCTGACTGCGGTATTTATTTATATTTTCTTTTAAAATATAAGTAAATTGTTTTTTTTTTTGCCGTTTTCATCATTTACACATCTAAAAGCTAGTTTGATAAAAATATCCTATCAATATTTTTTATACAAATCACATTTGTTGTGAATATATCCAATCATAAATCACTTTATATTAAACTCAATCTATAAAATCAATTTTTTTCACGGCAGAACCAAACCCACACTAACTCAATCAAGGTCTCAAGTTCAAACTCGAGCTTAAATAATCCAGCCGGGATTAAAGTCTTATGAGTTTACCACCCATTTTGGATCCAACAAGGCCTCAAAGCTTAGAAAGATTAGTCCCCCAAGATACACATGTAGATTTCCTAGTTTACACATGGCAAAACTAAGACCCAATAAATACCACTAAAATTGTGGTTTTTAGGATCATCAAGAGTCTTTAAATAAAAGGTTTTTATTCCAACAGAGAAACAAATAAATGTGTTCCTGAGTTTTGCCAAAAGTGGTGATTGGCAGGCTAAGGTTCTATGTGCACTGTTACATAAATACAATTTTTACAAAGTATGCATACATAAGCAGGCAATATTTTCCCTTCCAACATTTAGTCTGAGTCGCATTTTCCAAACCAAAAGAATTCCAAACTTTTATCCCTTTTAAATTGACAATGGCAACAAACACCAGATATAACATAACTAAACCAAAACTGCATATAGGAGTTATGGCATCACACTGATCAAGAGCTGCAAAAATAAATTCACGTTACTCTTCATCGCTGTCGTTTCCAAAGATAGAGGCCACTGGAACATTTTGCTTCTTTGGAATATTTTGCTTCTTGGCACCAACCGCATTCTGCATTAAAGGAAAGAGGGTGTTACTGTCAGCATATAAGAATTTAGGCGCAAAGCTGGTTCATCATAAGAATGCAAAATCATCATCAGGTACTACACTAAATGAGTACTGGGTTGGCAGGGTTGAAATGGTTAAGACTTGAATTTGAACAAAACATCATGAGCTAGATGATGAAATCTATAAATGTTTAAGCATTTCAATTCCAAACCCCATAGTACTTCAAGAAAAAATACAAATTCTTTACAAAACCATGATACTAGTTAGATATATACCTTGGAAGCAAATCCTTTAGAAGAAAACCCAAACTTCAAAGTATTTCGCTGCTCCTGATCTGTTAGCGCAGTAGCAGTCCTAGATTCTGAGGAAACTGAAACTGGTGTTGAGCCAGACTCTTGCTGCAGTTGAAGCTGTTGCTGCTTTTGAGCATCAGCACTGATTGGCATTAAGGGAACCAAAAAGGAAGATATCATGGAAACAACAAGGGAGTTGGAACTAAAAATTAGAAAATTGATTCCCTTCCCTGGCCAACGTAGGAACTCAACCATAGCCAGAATAAAATGGGCAAGGAGGGAGAAAAAGTAAGTATATAGACTGATAAAAGGATACATTTGAGCAAATTTGGCTAATTCTTTCTCTTGGCGTTGCTGTTCTCGCTTTTGCCTATCATCCCGACTACTGCTACCATGCATTTCCTTCATTTGCTTGAAACGCTGCATATTTAACATCAATGATTAAACATTAGATAGGGCAAGTAAAACTAAGACAATTTGGAATCAAGTCAACAAAAGAGCCAAGCTAGTGTTAGATAAACTGTTTACCTTCCTGTGATTGTGATCATACGAGCTCAAGTGCGCTTCAAATTCCATTGCCAATTTGTATTGCTTGTTGCAGAGTTCACAATAAAACACCTTCCGGATTTCTTTCACCTCAGTTTGGATTTTTTGCTCACGTTCAGCTAACACCTGAATTTTCAGAATTTGCCCGAAGCAGGCAGAAGAAGCCAC
This sequence comes from Vicia sativa, assembly GCA_021764765.1. Classification (NCBI taxonomy): domain Eukaryota; kingdom Viridiplantae; phylum Streptophyta; class Magnoliopsida; order Fabales; family Fabaceae; genus Vicia; species Vicia sativa. The sequence goes on from CM038795.1 coordinate 93,395,448, forward strand.
CAGGTAATAAAAACTGCAGGAAATTCTCAAGATCTTCCAAAGTTGATGGTTCCTTATGACATACCAATCCGGTAAAAAAGGCGTGCATATAAGTTATACGCTGCCTTCTGCTACCAGGTGCAGGTTTGAGAAAATATAAACATCAACCTCAATACTACTGTATGATTTTCGCACTAAGAACTACTACTTAAGATTAAGGGTTATAAATCATACCTCCCGTTTCCTCACATTCTCCTCTGTCTCCTCCAACTCAATATCGAGTTTTTTTCTCTGGACATTTTCTTCTGCAGTGAAGAAATCATCTTCTTCCTGTTTACCGACTCCCAGTCTTGGATCTCTAATTCCAGATTTTATTGGCTCAACTATTCCTGCATACAGGCCCAGAAGGTCAATTCAATAACCCAATATAGTGCATTTACTTTCAAATCACTTTCATTGAAAGTAATAGGGGGGCTATATATATAAAAATAATACTAAAAGAGAGGAAGAAATGAGTTAATTGCCACGATGCCCCATCTTTACAATGTGGTACATGCAAATACAGGTGATTCAATAGGTAATCAAGCAGTAAACAAAAGAAAATTAAAAAACATCTTCAAACACTATTGTTTTTCTTTTAAAGCCCATGCGCTTTGCAGATCAATAGCTAGGGCGATAAAGGGGAAATGTTAACCTAAGCCAAATGTATACAGATATAAATCAATTATATATGAATAAGACAACAGAAACCTAAGTAGTCAACCTGGATACAGGCATTAGAGCGAAGGGCCACAAAAATGGAGAAGCGGCATAACATTAACAGGATAGACACCATTCTACTATTTTCATGTTCATTGAATGATTAAGACGATAAATAATTAATATAGTATATAAAAAAACCTATATATTTTCATAAGAGAAATGTCAAGAACACTCTATTTTTAACACTCTCTCAAACACTCACTTTCTTATTGGTTGAAACATATGTGGGACCCATTTCCAAAGCTAGGGACTCATACATGTTTCAACCAATAAGAAAGTTAGTGTTTAAGAGAGTGTTGAAAAGAGAGTGTTGCTAGCACTTCTCATTTCAATTTCAATAATTAACAAAGGGAAAGACCCAAAGAGAGAAACAGTTTCTCGTTCACGAGACTCAGGCCCATCATTGAGATTTTGAAAAGCTCATTTTGCCAAACCATTAATAATTTTTGTTTCTTATCTACACGTGAATGAGCTTGGCGAAAAACCCTGTGTTGTGTTCCTAAAGTCGCTGAAAAACATTATATCAAATGAGTTGTGCACTAACAGTGACGACATTTAAGACACTTTCACCATCCCAACCGCTTTTTCCCCCAAAGTGTTGTAACACTGGCCGTTACATGAAAACACAGCGTGAAATTCTAATTGCACCACGATTAACTAACTACCTTCGATTGCAGCTGTGCTCTGTTCCGCACCAAGAGTCTGCGGTTGCGCCATGATTAACCACCCTAGACAAAAACTACGGCAATCTTCGCAATTGCTTAAGACAGACTACTAGGTGTTTCTCTATGGAAGCTAGAAGCTCTAAAGACAGTATAAATGTTAGCCTTAAATTATAGGTTTTAAATTTTTATAAGGAATCACATGTCTCAGAATGAATACAGCAATAACAACAACAACAATCAAATCTTATCCCACTAAGTGGGGTAGACTACATGGATCAACTTCTGCCATAACGTTCTATCCAGGACCATGCTTATCACCAAATTGTAAATCTCTAGATCTTTCTTAATAACTTCTCTTGTAGTTTTTCTAGATCTTCCTCTACCTCTAGCTCTTTGACTCCTCTCCATCTGATCTACTTTCCTTACCACAGAATCTACAAGTCTTCTCTCTACATGCCCAAACTACCTAAGTCTATTTTCCACCATCTTTTCTAAGAATGAATAGAAAAGAAAATAAAAAACATGTCTTTTTATCAATATCACAATTAGATAGTTTTTCTTCCATTTATAACCATCAATTTGGAATGAAATAGAAGAGAAAAAAAATGGGGTATGGAAGAGGAGTAATGTACTAAATCGGAGGTCAAGGACAACTCATGCAACATACAAGACAATACAACAATGGCTAACATAAGGTAGAACTTCAATTGAAGATAGAAACAAGCATAAAAATGAAAGAAAGTTATAAAAGAAACCTTGTTCATCTTTGCCAAGACCCTTTCCTTTCCAACCCATCTTTTGAAGAAGCTTAAAACCAATATTAGACGAATTAATATAAGTATCAAGAGATGCTTGTTCAACATTATCCAAATCAACATTTTCAGTCGGCCTTTGATTGATCGGCATGCGAAAATCCTCGGTAAGTGAATCCTCATAAGCCTGAAGAACAAGCCAACACAAATCAAAACTATAATAATTCTTCATCCGATTATCAACAATTGCATAAAATATGCTAAACTTTGAAAGTCTTGTACTGTAATAAAAAAGAGATCGATCGAATGGAATTACCCGATCCTTCGTAAATTGCTTCCTGTCACGGCCACCAGTTTCATGCTTACCTTTGGTCCATCGGTAATCCATTTTGAGTCGACCTACGGAACACGAATCGTAGATAATTAGGTTAACGCCGCGGCGTGGTTTTGCTACGGCGGCTATCGCGGTTGCAAATCGGAAAATTAGAAACATAGAAAGAGAGAAAGAGGAAAACCTGCCGGCGGCCGGTGAGTTCTTTCCAGGGACGAGCAGCTTCGTCTGCGTTGAGTTCAGTTGGAAGCTTTGACGGAGAGGTGTTGAATTTTGTTGTTTTAGGGTTTTATCAAATCGTTAATTTGTGTTGCTTCACCTCTCATGGTAAATCGTTGAAACGAGTTTTTCTTTTATTATTAAAGTTAAACTGTCTTTTAAATTGTAGAGAACATTGATTTTTCGTGTGTTTATTTATATCTAGTAGATGGAATAATGTATTAGTAATAAAAAATTTAATGAAGAATGTTAATTTAAGATTCACAAAATTTAATATAGATTAAATTAATTGATATACAGTAGTTATGTAAAAAAAAATATATAAAAATAGTCATTGATATTTTAGTTCATTTGTTTTGTCGTTGTTGATATAAAATTATTATTATAAAATTATTAATAATTAAAACTATTTATCAAATCAACCAATATAATAAATTTAATATATCTAATAATTATAAATATTTAAAGATACGACTAATAACTATAAATATTTATAAATAGTAGTGATAACTATAAATATATGTAAATATTTTGTTGATAAAACAAAAAATATACGGTAATGATAGTAACATGCGAAAATAATGAGTTTCATGTCTAATACGCTACAAAATTTATAAATTAAAAGTTATATCAAGTCTAATAATAAATTTCAGCATTGAAGTTATACTTTATTAATTCTACCTCACTTTAGCATATATCAATCATATAAACACACCAATGTATTTTGATTTGAATATCTCTGGCAAAAAAATATACTTAAATGTCTTAACTGAAATAAATTTAAATTAATTATTTATCCAATAGATTTTATTATATAAAAAAAAAATGTTTGAAAAAAATAGGAATAATTAAAAAAACGTACATAGGTTTCTATACTATAGATAATTAATATCATAATATTTTTTATATGATAGGCATTTACAACCTTTTTTTTTAATATATTGAAGTCTATAATATGACATGCTTCGTCAAGTAATATTATTATAACCGAGGCAGGATTGAAACCATACAAGAAGCATACTTTATAATTGATTTATTTCTCCCTGTATGACAAGAACTTCGAATGAAAAGAAGAAACACATAGATCATACTTGAATTGTGAAACATTTATCTTTTAGATGTCATGTATCATTAGAAGCAAATAGAGCTTACTTGAATTATGAAACATGTTTGGTTAAACTAAGAGCTAATGCAATGTCCTAGCCTACAACTATGCCATTTATCAAATGTCATGTGAGGCTTCTTTTATTTTTGGAAAAGGCAAAATATATTGAAACATGGCACAAGAAGTGCCAAAATAACAACTACAGAATACAAAGTTTATCCTCACAGGTTCTATGCAGACCTATTATAGAGATTAATCACACAGTTTCAAATCATTAATAAGCATCACATTAGCCAATCTAAAATTCCTCTGAACCTTCCCATCACCCAAAGAACCATGTATGGCTTACCAGCCATCACACCTAAACCAAACTTCTATCCTTCGAACCCCCACCGACAGCTTGTAATGCGGCTCGACAGTTTAAACCGCTCGACCAAAGATAAGAACACCGACAATGTAATGCGGCTCGACAGTTTAAACCGCTCGACATTCAAAGATAATTTCACCGACTTAATGCGGCTCGACAGTTAAATGATTCGAATACAGGCTTTAGGATTAATTTTGTTGCAGCCGGCACTTTATCCGGACATATGCTTCGAAGCCTCCCCGACCTAATATTGCCCTCCAACTTGGCTTTGCTACTTCGACCTCAAAGACGCCTCGACTGACTGATTGCTTTAGAACTACATCGCTCATAAAAATCTTCATATCTTTAAAACTTTTTGTAGAACTTACACCACATTCTCAATCATTCTTCCCTTCGAAGAAGTCAGAGGCAACACCCAACTTTTGCAATATGCTGAGAGTCATTGTTGAGTTGTAGTAAAGAGCATCTGCAGTATGAAAATATATCTCTTAGAAAGATTTATGCTGTGATGTCACTTTTATGTCTGACTAATATATCTTTGAGAACCTTAGCAAACTAACAACCTCCAATTTATGAAGTTCAATGGGGTCAAGCATTTAAGGCCTTGATTTTTTTTAAATTAATAGTTAACATAGAAACTATAGCAGCCAAGCAAGTGCAATGCATATGAAGTTATAATGGACACCATTACATATTTCATGTTTATATGAGAACTACAGAAAAAAAGTAGGACTGACTACATTGATCAAAGAATGTTACAATGTCACATTTGCATAGAAAATCATCAAAGGTTAAATCCATCGACTTTTTGATAAATTCGAAATTCAAAATATATTTTGAAAGTCCAATACAATAAATAATTTTAGAAGCGTCGGGTTAACAAAGTCCCATAACAAAAATATCCAAGTATTTATCATGTCAAAACATCATAATTAGGAAGCAACAAAAGCAATTTGCCAATAATTTCATTCATGTAATTATTGATTGTAAGAGCTCCATACCAATTGCATGGAAAGACATTTTAAATATGACTTTTCAGTCCGAGTTCGGTTCAAGCGTTCAATCATGATTCTGAGATATGGCTCCATCCAGTGATCCACCTGTCCTCTACAATTCTAGAAGACAACTTCAATAAGCTTTGGAGCTGGCACAATATCATAATCTTCTATATTTTTATCCGCCATAATCTGCAACATGATATATTAAATATTTTTAAACGTAAAATTTATTATTGTTACTATGATCAAAGAGCATATTTGTTCTTGGTAACAAATGCTAACAGACTCATAGCGAGAGGGCAAGTGGCAACCTTGCATGGAGATATTCAGGCGGCCCGAAGATGCTTCGAGGCATTCTCAAAAGGCATGGACTCTATCAATATCCAACCACAAGTCAGAGGCATCGTCAATCTTCCTAAGAGCTCACATAGGCCTGAACCCCTCCCCCGGGTCGATGCCATCGACCTCGACAGCCATTTGGAGCCCGAGGACTTGGCGGAAAGAAAGAGGAAAGGTAAAGTGCTTATGATCTAGGAAGAATTACCTGTTCCCAATAGCTCGAAAGGACCCGACAAGCAACACATGCGACCAATTCCAGATGGCGAATTTGAGCTCGTGCCGCTCGGTGACGACCCCAGCAAAGGAGTCAAGATAGGAGCAGATCTTCCAAAATTGACCCGAAATCAACTCAAAGCATGTTTGAAGGACAACGCGGATCTCGTCGCTTGGAGCGCGATAGAAATGCCCGGTCTCGATCTAGAAGTGGCATGTCACCATTTGACGATCGATCTCACCCTTAGGGCCGTAGCACAACGCAGGTGAAACAATTCCCGAAAAAAACTGAGGCTGCCGAGCAAGCTGTTAGGGACCTTCTAGAGGCCAACTTTATTTCGGAAGCCCAATATACTAATTGGCTGTCCAACCCTGTACTTGTCAAAAAGAATAATGGAAAATGGCGCATGTGCATTGATTACTCTGATCTCAATAAGGCATGTCCTAACGACGCCTACCCTTTGCCTAACATTGATAAACTCATTAACAATTCTGTAGGTTTTAAATTACTTTCGTTCATGGAAGCCTATTCTAGCTATAACTAGATCCATATGGCCAAAACGGACAAAGACTATATGGCCTTCATGACCGAATCAGGCAACTATCACTACAATGTGATACCTTTCAGTCTAAAGAACGCCGACACAACATATCAACGAATGATGAACAAAGTCTTCAAGGGCAAAATCGAGGACATGCTCGAAGTGTATATGAACGATATGATCATAAAATTCCAGGAGGAGGTCGATCACGCCCTACACCTTCAGAAAGTCTTCGACCAAGCTAGAAGAGTCAAAATGAGGTTCAACCCCGAGAAGTGCACCTTCGGAGTTCGGGCCGGGAGGTTCCTCGAATTCTATCTCACTGGGCGTGACATAGAGGCTAACCCCGACAAGTGTCGAGCATTCTCAGAATTTCCCACTCTGAAGTCCAAAAAATCTATTCAAGTCCTCAACAGGATGCTCACTTTGTTGTCACGATTCGTCGCAAGGTCAGCACAACACGCACTCCCATTCTTCAAACTACTAAGAAAAGAGGTTGCCTTCGACTGGACCGAAGAGTGCGAACAAGCCGTACTTCACCTCAAGAAAACCCTATCGCAACCTCTCGTACTGTCTTGACCAAACAAAGAAGAGATATTGTACCTCTACCTGGCCGTAACGCCCGATTCTATTAGCGCGACCCTCATTCGAGAAACACCGGAAGGTCATAAACCGATCTACTTCACAAGTAAAGCCCTACAAGGGTCCGAGATAAGATACCAGCAGATCAAGAATATAGCTATTGCACTGATCAATGCAGCAAGATGACTCTGACACTATTTCCTAGCGCATACCATCATAGTTCGAACAGATCAACCCATCAAGCAACTGTTAGGTCGTCCAGAATGCCCGAACGAATGCTCAAATGGTCCCTAGAGCTATCCGAGTTCGATATCAAGTATGAAAGAAAAAAGGCCCTCAAAGCCTAGGTCCTTGCTGATTTCGTGGCAGAAATGACCTTCCCCACTTCCTAAGAAGGGACCAACAAATGGACGATATTCGTCGACGATGCCTCCAACTCGACTGGCAGCGGGGTAGGCATAATTCTAGAAAACAGAGAAGGAATCATCGTAGAGGTGTCCCTCTCCCTCTTATTCCCCACTTCCAACAACCAAGCAGAGTACAAAGCCTTCCTCACTTGTCTTCGCCTTGTCGAGGACATGGGAGCCAAAGAGGTCAAAATCCTCATGGATTCACAACTCGTGGCCTCCCAGGTTTGAGGAAAATACCAGGTGAAGAACGATCAGCTAGCGGAATACTGGACCCTCGTACAAGAAAACATGAAAAAGTTCATCTCAGTCAACGTACAACATATCCCCCGAGAACACAATACTCGAGCGAATGTCCTATCCAAGCTAGCCAGCACAAAAAAGAAAGAAGGAAACAAGTCAGTAATCCAAGAGATACTCCATCGACCGAGCATCGAGAAAAACGCCTCAGCAGCAACATGCTCGTCATCGAGGAGAGCATCTCTTGGATGACACCCTTCTACAAATACCTTACAAACAGGACCCTACCCGATGATCCCAAAGAGGCGAGCATCATCAGACAAAGGGCATGCTCATATGTCATCCTCGAAGATAAACTCTACATAAGGGGGTTCTTCATCCCTCTCCTAAAATGCACCGAAGAAGCCAAAGTGCCACACATATTAAAGGAGATACATGAAGGCATCAGCGCCCAACACCTAGGAGACAAATCACTCGCCAAAAAAGCCCTTCGGGTAGGCTACTATTGGCCGACCACGCGGTTGGACGCTAAGGAGCACGTGAAGAAATGTGATAAATGCCAACGACACAGACACATGCACTTGGCCCCTCCAAACGAACTTAAATCTATCTCGTCCCCTTGGCCTTTCTCGTGGTGGGGGCTAGATATCCTCGGCCCGTTTGTCATGGGGGCCTATCAAAACAAATATTTGATAATAGGTGTCGACTACTTCACCAAATGGATAGAGGTCGAAGCATTGGCCAAGATCACCGCTCAAAATATCCTTTGTTTCTATAAAAGAAACATTCTCGCCCGATTCAGCATACCACAAGCTATAATCACCGACAATGGAACACAATTCACCGACAGAAACTTCCAAGACTTCGTTGCTCATCTGGGAACTGTGCAACACTTTGCTTCGGTCGAACACCCATAAACGAACGGGCAAGCCGAATCTGCGAACAGATTCATAATGCACGGACTCAGACGAAGGTTGGATGAGTCAAAGAAGAAGTGGGTCGAAGAACTACACAACATGCTCTGAGCCTATCAAACTACTCCCCACTCCTCCACCGGGGAGACCTCATTCCGATTAGCATACGGAACCGAGGCCATCATTTCAATAGAGATTTCTGAGCCACCAAGAAGAACTGAATCTCCACTCGACGAGGAGATGAACGATCAATCCTTAAGAGAGGAACTCGACTTGGTCGAGGAGATAAGAACGGGGCTGCCCTGAGACAAGCACCACTCAAACAGAGAATAGCCCTCCGCTATGACGCCAAAGTCATCCCTCGCAAATTCAACGTCGGAAGCTTATACCTTAAATAGAAACTTAAAAGCTCCACCGAGGGAAAACTCGCAGCAAACTGGGAAGGCCCCTACCGTTTTTACGCCAAAATAGGAACGGGGGCCTACTACTTAGAAAATCTTTAAGGGGAACAACTTGATCGATCATGGAACGCCGAAAAACTTAAACAATATTATAGTTAAGGCACATACAGTTGACACACCTCTGGAAACCATCCAGATGCTTATAGCTCGACATCAAACGCACGCCCGCCCCGGTACCAGCAATGCATAATATCATGGCATTATGGAGATACTCGCTCTATTCATATAATGAGCTAGATCTCTGCCTCTACACGGGGTACTCAAACGAGTCGTGTTGTCTAAGTACCTTGCTCGGTAAAACACCCAGCTCGTGGTGGGACGTTCACACCATCGATCTTGGGCCGTTAAATCGAAGCCCGAGTTTTGGACGAAGTCCAACAAACAAGTCGGACTCCTTAGGTTAGTCTCCCCACACTAGCGGAAAACATACCTAACAAACAAGCATTCCCCTAAACACCAAACATCACAAGCATACAACAAACAATAAACATAAAATATTAAAATTACATTAACGACCACGAGGATCGAATTTGTCCTGGAGTTAAAACGGGGACTCTATCCCAACAAAATAAAACATCAAAATGGTCATACATACCGAAATTGTCATTACAAAAGGTGCACTACACCTAAGCGAATGCAAAACAAAACCAACATGTCAAGAGCAGAACGAGGAATCACTTGGCAGGCTAATTCAGGTCTTCGCCGAGGGTCACTCGCGGGGGAGTATCATCCACGATTATATATTTGAGAAACGTGGGCCTTTTTATCTCGTATCCCTTGACATAGAAATGAACCTCTATTCCATCGGTCACCAGCTCCACTTCCGGGTTTAGAACACACATCCGGGCCATATCATTCTCAAAACTCGTCGTCGAGGCAAACACCGCGTCATCATAAACTTGGTTTACCCGACTGATGAACTCTTCTTGAGTCTTCACCCCTGAGAATTCTCCATGTTCTTCTTCGCCCGGGGCCACCTCCTTCTTCAAACGGCCAGTCTCCTCAGCGATCACCTACTTATCCTTTAGAGAAGCAACATGTTCCTCGATGGCCGCTTTGAGATCCTCCGACAACTTTATCTGAGCTTATTCCCCATTCTTTTCAACCTCTTTCAACTTGGTCTTAAGCTGACTCAACTCAGCGTCTAGAGGTTGGTTCTGCTAGGAAAAAGTAGCGGCTATCTCGAAGATCCGCATTAATGCCCCTGCATCATCAGCCAGTGCCGCCTTCTTGGTTGGACGATCCAACCCGTCCAACATAATTTTCTCAGCATGAGGGAGGACCACATTCGCGCTCTCAAAATACTTTTTATCATGCCTACAAGGAGGGATGATGAACTTCCCCTTCTCTTTCTCGTTCGTCAGATCTATCAGCTTGCGTCCTCTTCAGCCTTGACGACATCGGTTGAGGGGGCATCGCCCTAGTTGTCGGCCTGGTGAATGATTTCCCCGAACTAGTCGCTAGAGCCGCCCACAGATCTGTCGGGGAAGATCCAACATCCTCCCCCTTCTTCCTCATAGCCTGCCGAGCCACACGTTCCATAGCCAGATTCATCCTATCTGCAACAAAAAGTACGAATACATATTAGAAAAAACAAAATACACACTAATACATACTATGAAGAAAAAAGACAAGGCATCTACCTAAATGAGCTATTTGACGTTTATTAAGTCAGGTGTCATACCCCATTTTTTACCCCTAACATTTTTGCCCATAATCTCTTGTACATTTGCATCATAACTCATTTATTTATTTGGGCTTCTGAGGCGTTGGATCAAAGGGATTATGATAGTGAGGTTTTTCTTGTGGATTGAGGTTGCTACTTCATCCAAGATTGGCTCAAGTGATTCCACTAAAGCAACAGTCAAGAAAGTATCATTCAAGTTTCCAAAGGTGCAAGTGTCAAAAGGATTTCTTAGAACACAAAGGTTGCAAGGTATGGTCTCAAGCTTAATTAAAGCTCTCGGGCACATGTTTGGTCAAGAGGAGACTCGTTAATGGCATTTACTCGAAGTTCATAATTCATTACATCTAGAGTTTTATCGTACACGTACATTCAAGTATTCATCAAGTTCCAGAAATTCAAATTTTCTTGTCCAAAATCTAGTTCAAGATTCAAATATATACATATATCAAAGCATCATTCAAAGTTCACAAAAAAAGGTTTATTGCATTGTCACTAAAAGAGACATTACATTCTATACATCAAGAATTCAAGAAGATGTAGTGTTCAATTCTATTCAAGAATCACTACCACAATTGTGTCTTTCTTTTTACAAAGAGGGTTTAAAGGATTTGATTCCAAGTTCAACTAATGGAGGCAAGAATACATTTAAATCATCATTTGAAGAGCATTAAGGTTTCAAGTTTTACAAGGTGTCATGCAATATAATTGCCATTTACATCATTACCACAGGAAAATTACACAAGAAACAATGAGACACACTTCTGCCATTAATTCATCCAACTCCACTAAATCTTCCATCATTTATCATCACCAAGGTCCATGTTCTAAGTTTCAACCAAGCTGCATAAGTCAATGCACAAACAGGCTGCAAAAACGATTCAAATCCAATTTGACATTACGTCACGCAAGCAGCCCTGCACTTCCATGATTGGTAGCACATGTTCGGTTCAAGAAAAGCTATCCGATTAACATTGAAACAATGCATTACACCAAACAAGTCAATATAAAAAAACAGTTTACTTAACAATGTTTCAAACGCAAATATTACCTACCATCATCTTGTCATTAAAAGAGCTGCCTGGATCTCCAAAATAGAAGCTACATAAAATGATGTTACTAATGGGGAATCAAGGAGAGTAACTGAGGAAAAGTACCCTGCTCTGTATGATTTGAGAAAGAGGATTAAACCAGAGAAATCTGGGCAAAAAATCAGAGAGGCCTTGAATGTTAATAAACCAATTCACACAACAAGAAAATACAATATGGATAAGATAAAGCCAGTTCGGGTCAGCTAACATCGAATCATATCCACATTAGGAGAAAACCAGAAAACCAATACCACTTCAGTTAGCAGTTACAACTCACAACTGTCACTAAAGGAAAACCAATTTCTAAACTCCTAAATGCTTTCTAAAAAATTTTAACTGAAGTAACTGTTGTTGCGGTAGAGCGGCAAACAAAGAGTTGGTATTTATTTTTACCGGGTGATATATACCAATTAGGTTATATCGTATCGTGTCCACAGAGATTGGTTATTTATTTGTCGTTCGACAATTCTATCGTTAATGAGTTTGGGAATAAATAGGTTGAAAATAAAAGACAAAAAGTAAATGAACAAAAAGTATAAAGGATAGACAGCTTGTCCGGAACGAATGCACACTACCCGTGACAAACTTAAATCTACCACCCATGTCATACTCGGCTTACAATACTCGCTTGTGTCATCACATACCTCTCACAACCTAAGCTATTTCTAACCCAAATTGAGAATCCTCATGAATCACCTTGATAGCCATGTTTGGCTTATCTCAACAACTAGGAGTCAACTGCGTCACCTCCATATCCATCTCTAGCATACTTTACTAACGTAGAGACATTAAGATCAGATACTCTATGGTGAATGTCAGCTCTAAACCTATTTTTAGCATTCAGAAACTAACAGATAATCATCCTAGGTAAGAATCTAAGCAATCTATCTCTAGCAGAGCTCAAATCCCTAACATAGAGTAAAACCTAAGACAATTACCAACACAGATTCATAAAGCAGACTTTATACAACGCCAAGGGAGATAAATATACATGTGTTCAGAGTAAATATACATACATAACCAACACAATAGAGAAATACAAAGAGAAGAGAGGAGATAAACTACTCATTTACACCAGTTTGTCAACACCTATCGAAGAGCAATCCACCTTCAATCATCCGTGAGCAAGACCCTAGTGTTATTTTCTAAGCTAAACTATCAAAAATTATATGGGTGATGGAATTGGGAGCAAGAATCTCACACCCCAAAACCATACACAAAAATGAAATGAAAATGAAAGTATAAAGAAAATCTGGTTCCGTAGCTTCGTCCAACGAACTAAAATTATCGCCCGATGAAGTTTCATTTAACTTGGCCCAAATTAAGCCACGTTATCAACCTGTACAAATATCTACTTTCTCCCGGCGAAACTTAGCTTCGTCCGGCAAAATTATTTTTTCCTCGCCCAGTGCCCAGGCAACGAAACAAGTCAGAATGCAACCCATTCTTCCTCTAACAGAATCGTCGCCCGACGATGCTTGGCCTTCGCCTGGCGAAAATGCCCAGGCAATAACTTTTGTTGCTTTCTTGTGGCTTCCAAATTGCTTCCACCTTCAAGCCTTATTCCTTTATTCGATCAAAAATGCATCTTGGAGCTCCATTTGGACTTTATTCTCAATGCTCCAATATGCAACAAATACCTACAAAATATATACAAAACTAATCAAACGGTACAATATGTACACAAAACGCAATAAAACGTATTTTCAACAAAAAATCGGGATTATTCAACTAAATATCAACAAAAGAACGGATAAGTGCCACAAAACCTATATACAAAATAACTACATTTTGACACTTATCAACTCTCCCCAACTTGACACATTGTTTGTCCTCAAACAAAGTCAAGTAAACCTGAAGAAACAAAAGATGATAATCAAAGAATCACGAATCAACAAGTTTTTAAAACGAAAATAAATGTATGGTTCAAACAAAAACGTACACGACAAAATACAAACTTACCACTATCCTACAACGACAACATATAAACGAAATAAATCATAAGTACAAAAATCATGCAAAACATTCTAAAACAAAACAAGCTCAATCATGAATTACACCTAGTAAAAATTCATCGGTAGATGAAGAACACACAAAGGTGAGGGATAAAAAAACACTCCTCCACAATCTTGCAAACAATAGACTAAATTATGCATTCATCCAAAAACGTATTGAAAATACAAAACAAGAATCACAAGGACTTTTCAAGGTTGTAATGTGGCTTGGTTTACAAACAAGTGATAAGTCCTAAAGCTAATCGAAACAAAAACTTGCCTAAACCTAAGGCAGTGATCAACTCACAAAGTTCCAAACAATATAATTTCAATCAAACTTATTCTTCATCACAAATTTCACACCAAACACACCTCACTTATTAACATAATATTATTCATACTCTTTTTATTTTTATTTTTCAAAGCTTTTTTCTTTTTTCTTTCTTTTTCTAATCTTTCTTTTTCTCTTAACCTCATACCAACCACAATATAAGTACATAAATATTCCTCTCCCCAACTTGAATTCAACCAACATTAATGTGTGAATACTCCCTACTTTCTAAGGCAAGGTAAAAATCCATACAACAACATATAGTTGAGGGTTCAAGAAACAAAGAAATCAACATCCATACAAAAAAGGTGAATTCAACACTCATAGACAAGCATCAAGTTCAAATAAAATTGGATATTGATAAAAGGTCAAAGGGGTTAACAAAGGTTCACACACTCACAAGGTGAATTGAATATTTGACCAAGGTAGTTATGCTCAAAATCAAACAAAATGCCTTGATCATTTTCTTGAAATCATACAATCAACACAAAATAAAAGATTAAGCATAATAAAATCTAGGTAAAACAAGAATGTGGACTTTCAGCATATGTAAACAATGGAAAGCTTCCTCACATTTATGGGTAAAAAGGGACTAAAGTGATTCAATTCATGATCAAGTAATGCAAAAAGAATGAATGGAATGGTAATTATACAAAAGATAAATTTCCTAAACATGTTATGCTATAGAAAGCGATAAAAGAGTACCTGACGTGTACCAACTTTGAAACTATCATTACCATAAATCCGCGAGTTGAAACGATCAAACTCGGAAAATCACCAAATGCAACCTCAAGTTACCAGACCAAAATTTGAGTCCAAACAACAACAAAAGAATTAGAAAAACAAAATTTACAAAATTTACAACCAACAAAACTGCTCAAGTTAAACACGACAAGCTTGAGAAAAACACAATTTACGTAACAAAACAAAAGCAAATAACGATACAAAAACTTGGTGAAAATGAATTAGCAAGTTGAAAAGTGCAGATTTAAAATTAAGAAAAAGTCTTATTTCAACTTGTTAAAACACAAGTCACCACACACATAAACAAACATGCTTGTTTTACGTCGTAAGCTCGATGCCTTTATTATGCGAGCACTGGTAACCTCCTCTCGTCATGCCATGGTATTGCCACACCGCGCAAACCTTAAGAAAGTGTCCTAACATTCACATAACAAATGTTACGAGTACGAGACATTTCACAACAATACGTGAAACAAGGGAAATCACGATTATGTACAAGTATAGAAAGCAAACACAACATGTACAAGTAACATATACAAAACCTATGCAACATATACAATAATTACAAAACTCAAAAACAATGGAATTATCGCAATACATAAACAATAAAACTAATCCCCGGACTTTATTCCAAATTGCTTTATTCGATCAAAAACACATCTTGGAGCTCCATTTGGACTTTATTCTCAATGCTTCAATAATGCAACAAATACCTACAAAATATATACAAAACTAATCAAACGGTACAATATGTACACAAAATGCAATAAAACGAATTTACAACAAAAAGTCGGGATTATTCAACTAAATATCAACAAAAGAACGGATAAGTGCCACAAAACCTATATATAAAATAACTACATTTTGGCACTTATCAGTAACCAATTCATAACAGCTTCCAACCAAATGGCAGAGAAACATAAATAGAAAAGAGAAGCAATACACATTATGCAGAAAAATCAGAAATGAAAGGAAAAAAGAGAAACTCACAATACCCTAACCGTTTTTCGTACACCTAACTGTTTTCTAACAAACTTTGAGAACCTATAACAATGGCTAACTAATTGACAGAAGGGGGGATTCATCTTCTCACGATTGATAAAAATCAGAAAGAACGATAAAAAAACTCACCAAATCTCAAAATACTCTAGAACCTTCCTTGGAATTCTCTCTAAACCTACTGGGAAATTCATCACCTTTATCCTCTATGGAATACCCTGTAACCTCATTTTCCTTCAATCAACTTCATCGTTCCTTGGCACCTTCATCGTGCAATTCTGCAAGAGCCTCTCATCTTCACCTTCAACCTTCTTCAATCTGCAAAAACCTCCATCCTCTTCAACCATCATCAACAACTATGTTTGTTTCATCAACACCTCCAGACATCATATTTACGAAATCCACAATGACAATGTCATCAGCATCGCATCACAAAGATTTGTATTAATTTTTCAAGAACACAATATCAATGCGGATAAGTCATACAAGTGCAGAAGGTAGGAGAAGAAATCGAAGAAGAAGAAGTAAGTCGAAAATCGAGAAGGGATGATAAGAAGGATGACGTGTCTTACTTGACTCCTTCGTCCTCACCAGAATTCATCTTCTCCACCGCCGCGTACTCCGACGAAGGCACGCTTTCCTTCACACTTTCATCTACTTCTTTATGCTTTCTTGTAGAGCTCGATGAGTAGGTTGAAACCCCCATGGTCTTGACATAGAATCGATCGACATCATCATTTAATTTGATTTCCAAGATTCCTAGGGTTTACGATTTCGTGAGATTCAAGTGAGGTTTGATTCGAAGATTGAACGGTAAGAAGTTAATGAAGACAAAGCGAGTGTTTAGTCAGACGAGGTTGGGCCACCGCGGTTTGGATCAGAGAGAATCAAGCTTACTGCCGCTTTGATCGGAGAAGAAGTCTCGTTCGTTAGAATCTGAATCGTCGCGTCCTCGTTTATTATTCCTTCAATATTTTTTATTATTTATTTTTATTTTATCTTGTTTTATTAATCAGAAAATGATAACAAACGAAAGAGAAAATAAAATGGACCTTAGTGAGTGGGCCTTGCGCCTAAAGTGGATTGCTGAATCCCAACTCATTTTCTGGTCTGGACACCCCCCGTAGCAAGCTATAATTTCACATTTTACTCACAATTCCTAGTAATTTTTAGGTGATGATTCCTTCGCAAGTTTTTGACAATTTTGTGTGTGTAGGTAATAATAGGTTGGTTTCTGACTTGTGGCAAAATTTTATAGTTTTTTCTATTAGATTAGGAATTAATTGAGATAATGTTTAGTAATGTGATTAAAATTAGGATTTTAGCGCATTCTCTTCGATTCCGTACATTTGTTTCTGTCTCATGGGCATGTTGAATAGCAAAGTGATAGGTCCTAATCTCCCGATGAAATTTGGTTCCATTGTTATTTGGTAACTCGTTTTGTGAGTTGTATAAGCTTTCGATGGAGATTCTTCGTACTTTGAGACACAGTTGGATTACTTCACACGACATAGTCTTATATCTTGTGCAGGGTTATTATGTCACGATGCAAATACATGTGATTTATTTTCACATGAATATTCTGATGACTATTTCATATCCGATTATTTGATTATATCTCTCTGCTTGATGAAGATTGCACTAAGTATTTTGGGTTTCTTAGCGTGGATTGCTTAGCTACAGATTGGTATCTGTTTGGTATTTACTCGTACCATTTTATCTTCTCACATTTATCGCTTTCTAGATATCATGAGAAGTAGGAATTTTACTGCTTTCCTTGCCATGAGAAGTAGGAATAGAGATGCATGAAGGGGATCTCCATTGCTGATTATGTCAGGAACCCCTCTAGTTTATTTAAAGACCTGTTTAAGGCAATTCTACTTGTTGATTGTTTGTTTGCTTTTCATCCTTGTATATATCATGTTCCTTTAGAGCATTCTTGACTTTTTAGGTTAGTGTCTGAGATAGACCTTAGTTTCTAAACTATGCATAGGTCAATTCCATATCCCTACAGATTTCATCATTATGGACATTAAAGAAGACAACATTACCCCTACAATACTGGGAAGACCATTCTTAGCAACTGCTGGAGCTATTTGAGATGTTAAAAGAGGAAAGTTAACTTTTGAAGTTGGAGAAGAGAAAGTCAAATTTATCCTGACATAGTTCCTACAAGCCCCAACCATAGATGATACGTGCTATCTTTTAGACGTCATAGACGAATGTGTCAAAGAGATGGAGTCAAGAGGAGAACCTCGTTCTGAAACTATAAAGATTTTGATGCCCCTAATTTTTGAAGATGATAATTGGTGTCCCGAATATCGAGATGACAACTTAAGTGAATGTCTAGAACTGACACCAAATCATATGCCTTGTCCGAAGAAACCCAATTTGGAACTTAAATTTTTTCCCAAAACACTAAGATGCGAATTCCTAGATCCCGAACTTAAAAGACCAGTGATAGTCAACGCAGACTTAGGACAAATTGAGACGAAAAAACTATTGCATGTTTTAAGAAAGTATCCATCTGCTTTAGGATATAACATTGCTGATCTAAAAGGAATAAGTCCTTCCATCTACATGCATCATATCATGCTGAAAGATGACTACAAATCTTATAGAGAACATCAGAGAATAATTAACCCGGTCATGAGCACTATAGTAAAGGATTAAGTAACCAAACTTCTAAATGTAGGAATGATTTATCCAATCTTTGATAGTCAATGGGTAAGTCTGGCCCACTGCATACCCAAGAAGGGAGGAATCACAGTCACGATGAACAAAGCTGGAGAACATATAACAGAAAGAGTCGTGAGTGGAGCCAGAATGTGTATTGACTATAGGAAGCTAAATAAATCAACTCAAAAAGATCGTTTCCCTATACCCTTCATTGACCAAATGCTTGAGCGATTGGCTAAGCATTCCTACTACTGTTATTTGGACAGTTATTATAGATTCTTTCAAATTCCTATCCACCCTGATGACTAAGAAAAGACAACATTAGCGTGTCCTTATGGTACGTTTGCTTATCGGTGAATATCGTTCGGACTATGTAATGCGCCTGCAACGTTCCAAAGATGTATGATGTCCATATTTGCCGATTTTATAGACGATATCATGGAAGTCTTTATGGACGACTTCTCTGTATGCGAGCAAAGTTTTGAAGGATAATTGTCAAACTTGGAAAAGGTACTGAAGAGATGCATACAAGTAAACCTAGTGTTAAACTAGGAGAAATGCCTTTTTATGGTAAAACAAGGAATTGTACTTGGACACATAGTGTCTGAAAAGGGGATCGAAATAGACAAAGCTAAGATTGAAGTAATAGAAAAACTCCAAACCCAAAGACAGTAAGAGAAATACGAAGTTTCTTAGGCCACGTCGGTTTCTACCGATGTTTCATAAAAGATTTCTCAAAGATTTCTAAACCGCTCATCAACCTCTTAATGAAAGAAGCTGAATTCATCTTTGATGATGACTGTCTAAAGGCATTTGAACGGTTGAAAACAACTCTCATATTTGCACCTATCATTGAACCACCTAATTGGAGTCTTCTATTTGAGATAATGTGCAACGCAAGCGGTCATGTAGTAGGTGCAGTCCTAGGACAAAGAAGAGACAAAAAGCTCCATGCAATATACTATGCAAGTAAGACCTTGGATTCTACACAGATAAATTATGCCACTACATAAAAGGAACTCTTAGCCGTCATTTTTACATTAGATAAATTTTATTCCTATCTAGTAGGCGCAAAGATAATTATCTACACTGATCACGCAGCCATTAGTTACCTATTAGCTAAGCGGGATGCAAAACCAAGGTTATTAAGATGGATCTTACTCTTACAAGAATTTGATTTGGAAATCAAAGATAAACCAGGTTCCGAAAACTTGGTAGCTGACCATCTATCTAGGATGGAAAATCTTAAACCTGAAGAGATACCTATCAATGACGATTTTCCATATGAATGCCTGGTAGCCCAGATGGAATCTAAAAACCCAACTAAATAATTCCCTGAGTTTTGCGACAATAACGAGACAACTGAAAAAGTGGAAGTAATATCTACTCAGATCTTACTACCCTGGTATGCTGACTATGTCAACTACTTAGCAGCGAGAGTTCTTCCACCCGATCGAACTTATCAACAAAAGAAGAAATTTTCCATGATCTAAAACACTATTATTGGGACGAGCCTTTACTATTCAAGCGAGGTCCCGACGGAATCTTCCGTCGATGCATTCTAGAGAGTGAAATAGAGAACATAATTTCTCATTGTCATGAAGCCCCTTATGGTGGCCATGCTAGCACTACAAAGACCTGCGCGAAAATTCTACAAGCTGGCCTTTATTGGCCTAGTCTATGGAAAGATGTCCATGCTGCAATTATGAAATGCGACCGGTGTCAACACACTGGTAACATATCTAGGCGCGATGAGATGCCTCAAAAAGGTATCCTAGAAGTAGAAATCTTTGACGTATGGAGAATTGACTTTATGAGACCTTTCCCATCTTCTTTTGGCAACAATTACATACTTGTTGAAGTATATTATGTATCTAAATGGATAGAGGTTGTAGCCTCTCCAACAAATGATACACAAGTAGTGATTTGGCTATTCAAAAACATAATTTTTCTGAGATTCGGTGTACCGAGACTAGTATTTTCGATAAACTCTTAGCAAAGTGTGGAGTCCGACACCACATAGAAACACCTTACCACCCCCATAAACAAGCGGACAAGTGGAAGTCTCTAACAGAGAGATTAAACAAATACTTGAGAAAATTGTTGCCATATCTAGGAAAGATTGTTCGTTTAAGCTACATGAAGCATTGTGGGCATATAGAACAGCGTACAAGACACCCATTAGAACTACACCTTTCAAACTAATCTATGGTAAATCATGCCATCTACCAGTGGAACTCGAACATAAAGCCTATTGGGCTATAAAATATGAACCTTAGTTGCAAAGATGTTGGAGAAAAGAGAATTCTAGACATCCATGAATTGAAGGAGCTTAGGATAGATGCATACGAGAATGACAAAATCTACAAGGAACGAACTAAGAAATGGCACGTCAGACGCATCTCTAGGAAAGAATTCAATGAGGGTGATGTAGTACTCCAGTTTAACTCCAGACTTAAACTATTTCCAGGGAAACTTTATTCTAGATGGTTAGGACCTTTTGAAGTAATTAAAGTACTCCCAAGTGGCACTGTTGAAATTAAAGGAAAAGCCAGTGACCCGTTTATTGTGAACGGGCAGCATCTGAAGCACTACCATTGTATCGAAAATAGAGACTACTCAGCTAGCCCGAGACTTATACAGGGTTGAGTCATCAAAATATTTTTTGATTTTCAAAATAGGTCGAGCTTCTGACATTAAACAAAACGCTTTGTGGGAGGCAATATTATTAAAAATTCTATTTATTAAAAGTTTTTAATTTATTTTCATTAAATGTTTTTCTTAAAAAAAAATTTATAAAAATTTTCTATTCTTTTCTATTTTTAGGCATTAGGCCGATGCTGATTTAAAAATATTTTGATTACTCACATGATTCACATTTCTTCTTCTTCACTGATTTTCGCTATGGATTTTTCTAACACTATGTATGTCGCCTTCGTGAGTGATGCTCAGCAGAGACGTTATGAGATGCTTGTTCAGAGAGAGATGCATCCCACCATTTTTGTGCATGATCCCACACTGGCCGTATTGGGCATCAGGGAGAGTGTCTGCTATATGTTTAACCAAATTGGTTGAGATTATTTTATTCATCATCAGCAGCCTACCTACCACAACCTGATGCTAGAGTTCCTCAGTTCCTTGCACTACAACCCTGATATTGGTTTAGGATTGGTCAGAGGGTTGGTTTCATTAAGATTGTTTGGTTTTACTCACAGGTTCATCATCCGTGAACTTGTTGCTCTATTGGATTTCCCAGTTAGTGCTGATGTTGTCATTGAGATTCTTGATGACGAGTTTATGGACAACCATCTTGACTACTTTTGGGGAGAGATATCTGATCAGCGACAGAAGAGCTTCATTCCTAGACACTCATCAAAGATTCATAACCCCTCCATTAGGTATTTCCATATGATTATGACATTTACCCTATTTGGAATACCTCAGAATGATACCTCAATGTCTAAGGAAGAGCTGTTTATTATGTTTTGTGTGTTTCAGTTCAGACTGGTAGTTGGTGCATCGTTTATGCTTGCTCATATCCTGAGAATATCCCAGGCTCCTCATGGCCCGATATGTGTTGGTGGCTTAGTGACTATGATTGCTAATGCCCTATTTCTAAGAGGGCCATTATCCCGTCTGACCCTTTCTGGTGACTTTATCCCGCTTGACCTATCTCTTTGTTTTAATGTTGGGATGATTAGATATTTAGAGCCAAATCAGTTTTAGTTGCTGATTTATCACGAGTCGATCTACCGCTTCACGCTTCTTGACATTGCGCGATCCAGTGTGCATGACAGGAAGATTTTGATTTATGAGCTGGAAGGAGTAGCTGAGAATGACATGGAAGAAGAAGAGTTTGATCCTTTGACACCTCCCCACTATTATGACCCTCTAACAGGATTGGACGAGTCTGACCTAGAGATGATAGAGATAATCGAGATGATAGAGGCTGATCCTGTGACACCACCTTTACTTGACTGTCATCCATCTTGGGATCCACCCACAACTCCTACTGCCGCCGCTGTCCATGTTCCTTAGACTGATTACGCTGCTGCTATTGATGCTCTCACGATAGAGATCGCTGCTATTTGTTCAGATATTACTACCGGTGAATCTAGATCACCTTTTTCAGCAGTTTAATTCTAGAGGTGGCTGATTTATGTTTTTAGAATATTGAGGGCACTATTTTCTCTAGGTGTAGGGGATGAGTGTTTATTTAGGATTTCTAGTTTTTCATTAGTATCATTTTTTATTTCCTAGTTAGAATTTCTGTTATCTATTTTGGTTATTTATTTTTTAGAATTTTTTATTTGTTTCAGTATTTTTAATATCAGTATTTATTTTTCATTTATTTGTGTTATCAGTATGCATTCTTTATTGTGCTCTGCTATTATATATTATGATGCCATTGTGTTATTGTGTTCACCTAAAATAAAAAATGTATGTATGTTAATCTAGTAGACCAAGTAATGTAATTAAACCTTGTATGATACACCTAATTGTCACTTCATTGTCTCCTTGCATGATAAGTTTATTATTCCCACTAGACAATAAATTGACACATCCATGCCATGCCGCGGTCAACAAGAAAAGAATCTCATGCATGGCTGACACACCGAACGTTGCAGGAACGAGATTCTCTTGGGAATCAAGACCTTTTAACGACCGTTACAAAGGAGGTATATGTGGAATTCAACTTGAAGCTAGGTGTAATGATTGTTACACCTTCATTTTCTCCAACCACACACACGTTATAAACTCGACCAACCTTTGTTTCCTCATTCAATTTTCAATTCATACCATTTCAAACCTTTTCAAACTTCTCATCCGTTAAATTTCCATTCCACACCAATAAACACCACTCTAAATACCATTCAATACCTCCACTCATCTTCTCTTCACCATTAAAACCTTGCTTCTATATAAACTCTTGAAGAAAATTTCACCCTTACACTAACTTTCTTCAACAACTCTTCTACCTTTTAAACAATATCATTTCCAACACCTTTCCCAAATGGCCAGAAGAGCTTAGGAAGAAAGAGAGGAGCCATACCTCATTGATATGGTATTCAAAAATGGAGTCTCCGGACACCGACAAGAGCAACTTTACAGGAGGTTTCATCAGAGAGGTATACTTCCAACAAAGTATATCGATGCAGATTGTTTACATGACTTGGGATTTCTTGAAAGTGTGCAATTTTTGCTCCACGAATCTGGTCTACACCATATTGCCACTATGAATCTTCCAACTTATGAATCCCTCACGCTGGAGTTCTTGAGTTCTTTTTCCTACCAAACACCATCTACTCTAGAGGACGATCAATATCTAATCGGCGCAGCAAATTTCAGACTATTCAACACAGAGTACACCATGAACCAAGAGACTCTGAGTCAGATACTCCATTTTAACCATGGTGAAGGGGTGAAATATAGAATTCTTCCTGATGAAGATTGGACGGCAAGATTGTTCGCAATTTGGGAACGTTTAACTGGTAGTCATGTTAATGATTGGGTTGAGATTTTATCCACCCATATCTACAACCTGTGCATCCGCTATTTCCACCGCGTTCTAGCCAATACAGTGTTCGGGCGAGCAAACAACAAGGTGAAAGCTAGGGAAATGTATTTTCTACACTGCACCTTTACTCCTGATCTTAGTATAAATGTTGCTCCGTTCATTCTCAACCACATCCAGTCGCTTTTATCGAGAAATGCCAGCACATCACCTTTCTGTATAGGGGGTATAGTCACTGCTATTGTCCAATATCTAAATTTACAAGACATGTTGGATCAACTACCTTATTGGCAAGCTGAGTTTCTGGATATTGATTACTTCCAGTCTGGTCATATTGACAAAGCAAGAAGGGATGGAAGGTACAACCTGATGGTGCATCACAAGGTCGTTCCAGGCATTATTCTGCCAAATCTGGATATAACAAGAATCGGCATCGCTGCAAATTAGACTTATGACCTTCAAGCACCAACCCCTAGAGCAAATGTGCAAAATAATCAAGTAGGAGTAGGTAACGCAATACCAGAAGTGAATCAACTACCACCCCAACCAAATGTCCTGTCACAAGAAGAACAAGCAGGAAATGATCCTCATCCATCCACCATTGAAGCAATCTATGCATTGCTTTTACTTCAAGATCAGCGTCAATAAGAACTGATGCAGATGATGCAAGAGCTGCAGCGCGATCAACGCGACACCGCCTACTGGAACCATCGCGACATTTCAGACCTGACAGACGAAATACACTACTTGTCATTCCGTGTTGAGGGCTTGCATGCTTATGTTTACAACAGAAGATCATGGAGCAATTACCATGAAGATCGACAACATGTCAACTATCAATCTGGCGAATAATCCGATAGCACATGGCAGAAGCAAGCATATCAAAATAAGGTTCCATTATCTTCGAGAACAGGTAACAAAAGGGAAGTTGAACTTGGAATATTGCATAATTGAAAATCATATTACAGACATTATGATGAAAGAAGTGTATGTCAAAGTATTTAAGAAGTTAAGATCTATGATGAATGTAGATAGTTTAGACACAATGAATGATGTGGTGTGTTGAGATAGTAATCCCTTGTGTCGAGGCATCACGTTGCACGACAAATACAAGGGCATGCCAAAATTAGCCAAGTGTGTGTATCGAGTTATATTAGATGTCGCATTGTCAAAGTAGGTTGCTTGACACATGATTTCGACTTAGACCAACATAGGTATTTTGGTCTTTTGAGTTTTAAGTTTTGTCTTAGGAAGAGAGCTAACTTAAAACTATAAATAGAGGGAGTAACCCCTATTTTGTAATACATTAAACAATATTGCATTTTGCATGATAATGAGCAGAGAATTTACTCTATAGAATTCACAAACTCTTCTTTTTTCTTTGTTCAAACCCTAACTTCTTCTTCCCCAATTATTTTTTATTTTCTTCTCCATGGTTAAATTGTTGTGGATAATCATCTTGCAACTAGGTTGGTTGATTTACTTGAGTAAAAAACAAAGAACAAAAGAGATATTTAACCGGGTTGATTGAATCTTGTTCATCAAAATTGATAAGAAATTATTCAATATTTTGAGTTTATATATATATATATATATATATATATATATATATATATATATATATATATATATATATATATATATATATATAGATGAGGATCAAATTACACCAGCTAGTTACACCAACTGTTACACTCATTATTAGCTGTTGATTTTGTTTTGATCTAATGGTTATTAGGTGACTAGTTAATGCCCATATCATACATTCAAATAGTCTCATCTTATTTAGGTAATAAATCAATTCTATTTTATAAAATCATACTTTTATAAAATAAAATCTTTTTTCTCACTTTTTCTAATCACTTATGTAATTCTTCATATCTATTTTTTTTAAAAAAAACAATGTAAATCAAAATATAATTTTAAAAAATAATCATAATTCATAATAAAAAACGGTTCTTATTATTTAAAAATAATAATTATTTAAAATAATTTTTTTTCTTTTTACTTAAAGTAAGTTGATAAACTTTTAATTAGAGTACAAAATAACACTCAAATTGGCTATAAAAATTAAATAAATAAATAACGAGTATATATAAATTTTGTTGTGAAATTAAAATAATTAAAATAAAAAAGTAAAATAATATTTATAAATAAGCGAAAATTTTATCGATTTCATTATCCACTTTATATTTATTTTTCAATTTACAACTTAATTACTATGTACTCATTATTGGAGTTTCTTTTTGTTTATTTACATAATTTTTTAATATTATTTTATACTCTATTTAAAATCTTATAAAATATTCTAGTTTATCATAAGTGAGGAGAATATAATTTATTAAAATAAATAAAAACAGATAGTAAAATTTGTTTAAAAGTAAATTTATTTGTCACTAAAAGGTGAAACATATAATAAAAGATTGTAAAAATGATTTAAGAAATATTAATAAAAATCAACTTACATATTTCTTAAATCATTTCTACAATCTCTTAAATTTATTTGAGTTTATATATATATATATATATATATATATATATATATATATATATATCATACCATAGAAAAAAGCAAGATGAGTACTTTGGCAAGTTTGCCACTGGTCAAATTCTCATGCATTCTTCTATTTGTAAATTTTCTATAAATGGAAACTTTCTTTTATTTAATTATTATTAATTTTATTTTAATTTTTGATATCATTACACAAATTGTAATGTCACGCTTACAATTGGGATTTTTAAAAAAATGATCCGTCCACATTATTTTTCTTCCCATTAACTTTTGTATTGTTCAGGCAAAAATGAAGCATTAATTTCCTTCCCATTAATTTCTTTATGATCATTATTACAAAGTAAAAATGTTAATCGACATATTTTGAATACTCATATTTTGAAGAATTAAAATGCATTTAATAAATATAAAACTATAATATAAATTCTGTAAATTTACTTTCTCTATATAATTAATAATTATAATAATTATAAAAAGAAAAAATAGAATTAAGTTTGAGATTCATTAAGAATTATTTCAGTTTATTTTATAGAATTTATTAATAATTAATACCAATATTTATAGCCAACATAAATGATTTTTACTATTTTTTTCTAAAATATAAATGATACACAATTAATTTGATCATATAAATATTTTGTTGTACCAAAAACAAAATTCACTGGTAAAGTTATTTTATATTTCTATTTTTTCATTCTTATTATTTTTTTAAAACAAACAAAGTTATCTAAATTAAATGTATGATACAAATCTAATTAATCATTTTCATGTAATTTTTTCAAAATTATCTTATTTTCATGTTTACCATATACAAAATGTAAATTCTACTTTCAAGTTTTTTTATTTGACCATTATATAAGAAGGTAAATTAGAAATAAAAATTAATCTATTAATATGCTAATTTTTTTAAACATAGAATCACACAATAAATTTTGAATACTTATTAATTATTTAATTATAGTTAATTTTATAAAAGGCATTTTTACCTAACATAAGAAACAAGAAATATAATTTTTTTAATTATAATTAGTTCACACAAAATTTTAACAAAATATAGAAAATACCTTATAATAATTATATATATATATATAGAACATATTTATTTTAATCCAATGTACTAAGAATGATATCCCTTCGATAAACAAATATTTTATACTTAATTAAATGATACTTATTTTTAGACGGATGAAATATAAGATATTATGACATATGATATAAGAAAAAATAAAATTCAGTTAAAATAATATTTTTTTATGATAAAATATTAACCTTTATATTATAAAATTGATACAAATAGTTTTGACCTCAATCTTTCATTTAGGAAATTAATCTTTTTTTAGTTAAAATAGTTTTGACCTCAATCTCATATTTTTGCATTATAATTTGATGAATTTATTATTTTTTAATGACATATAAGATATATATTTTATTTTAAAAAAAAAATCAATTTTTTCTGTCTAATAACCTATATACTTTAATTGTAAATACTTATAAAATATTTTTTATTCTACAAATTTTTAACCCGTACAAATTTTTCCACACACACCTTTGTTTTTCCATTAAATTGCATTGAATTTACAATTGTGAGAACCTCCTTTCATGCGTTCTTTTCGTTTCCCATTCTTTGCCCTTAAATTGCATTGACGGCACAATTCTCACACGCCTCCATCTATTCATGTTCTTCTTCCCTTTTCCAATTCAAGGTTTCTTTTCCCAATTCAAGGTTTCTGCATATTTCCCAATTCCAAGTTTGTTCTTTCAATTTCTTTGTATGATTGCTTATTCTACATATATAAATATGACTTATATCATCTCCAAATTCTCATTCTGTTTGAACCGTTTCAATTTTCCAATATTTTACAATGGCTGCCACAAGATACGATTTTGTTTCTGAAATCACACCAGCAAAAGAATCATGGAACGTTGTTGTTCGAGTTATTCGATTGTGGTTTGTGCCAGACATGAATTGTAAACAAAAACATTATGCGATGGAGATGGTTTTAATCGATGAGAAGGTTGTTGTTTGATTTGAGAATAAGATTCGTGACGGTATTGTTTATAATTTTCAATATTTTGGGGTTGCCGCTAATACTGGAGGGTATAGGACCACGAAACATCAATTTAAGTTTAAGTTGAATTTGCAGAGTTCTACTGTGGTTACAGAAATTGGTGATGATATGGACTACTTTGATTGGTAAAGCTTTTATTTAATTCAAAACAAATATTCTATTTGTTTTTTATTGTCTTCAATTTTCGTTATTATTCAATTATATCATCATCTAATTTCTCTAATCTATGTAATAGATGTTCATCTAATTTCTCTAATCTATGTAATAGGGGGCTGTTGGACGTGAAAGGGTCTATGAAATGAAAGGACGTGAAAGGGTCTATGAAATGAAAGGAATGGTAAGGGTCTATGAAAGGAAAGGTGTAACTACTAAGTTTAAGGTTATTGAGGTACAATCCCATGGGTAAGTCATATGATTAAAAATGCAGTTAGAGTTACAATCCAATAACTGGTTTGAAGCTTGATTGTACGCTGTTTGGACCATATGTTGATGAACTTGATGCATACCTAAAATCTGGTAACCAGGCAGAATGCAATGAATTGTACCAAATTGTTGTTCAACCCAAACATACCCGAGGCAGATTACTACTTAAATCTATTAGTGCATATTAGAGATTGATGAGATAAATTACATAAATAACATGTCAAAAAAATTATTTGAATATTTATTGCTAATAAATAGTATAAATAACTAATAATATTTAAATAAAACAAATCATATTTAATATATGAATTAAATGACATTGAAAGTATATTTTAATATAAACAAATCATAATTATTTTATGATCACATAAATAAAATTAATCTGTAAATATATATTTTTTAAATTTTTTATAATATAAATAATATTTTATAATAATCTCCTTTGAGCAATTGCAAAGATTAATCTTTCAAAAATATTAGAATTATAATTAATGATACTTTTATTTTAGTATATTTAATAATTATTATATTTAAAGATTATTTTAAAAAATAAATTATAAAATAAATACTTTCTATTCCGTTTCTAGATTAACTTTTCTCATTCTCACACGTTCGATTAGACATATGTGTCACTATTTGTGGAAATTATTTTTTATAAAGGATTTAATATTTTATTTTATTTTATTTATTTTTTAATATACTTAATATCTCTGTTGATATTAATATGAAAAAAATATATATATTTATAATAAATAATCATTTTATATTTAAATAAAACAGATATATCTATATTAATAGTAAATACTATATTTTAAAAATATATATATTTTACTATAAATTTATTTTGTGATTTATAATTTTTTATAAAATTATAATTTCTTCTAAAAATTATTATTTAATAATTATAATTCAATAAAATATTGTATTAAAAATGAAACTAATAAGACAAAAATATTATTATATTATTTTAATTTTAATTTTTAATTAAATTATCTCTATTTTATTATTTTAATTAGATATTCAAATATAATTATTTTATATGTAATAGACATAATTATTTAAACTAATACAAATTAAAGTCGTGGTATATATATATATATATATATATATATATATATATATATATATATATATATATATATATATATATATATATATATATATATATATATATATAGACTTAAAGGATTAAAAACATAAAATGAAAGTATCAAAATAAAAAGAATTGAATATGACAATAATTAATATTGAAATATGTTGGTTTCAAAGCTAAATTTAGCATTTCTACCGAGCTTGGTCTCTTTGTCCATGCTTCTCTCCTTTTGTGATTTATTTGCAGCTGCTAGCTGCATACAAGAGTAAATGAGCTCATGAAAGTAGCAAACATTTAAAATTTATTTATAAATTAGTTATTTGATATCCGCACAAAGAGAGAGATACTAGTACGCCAAACAAAGTTGATGAAAACAATACATCCTATTTGCCATTAAAAATATACAACCGCTTGTTTTCAGTCAAAACGAATCTACAAATTGCTTCAGTCAAATAGATACCTTTTCTTCTTTTGGAACTTTTAAGCATTTTACTATGAATATTTGTTTGAGAAAAAGCAAGAAACCACTTCTACATGCATAGTGCAGTTGCTAATAGAAATTCCATTTAAATAAAGTATAAAATTTTTGTGATGTGATTGTTGACAAATTATTGTATCGATGGTTTCTACTCTAATAGCACTAATATTGATCAAAATTAAACTCAATTTGTTTTAGAATTATTCAAAGCGTGTAGTAAAATTATGAAACACCTAGAATTCACATTATATTCTTAGCATAATCTTAAAAGCATGGAAACATCACATCATCAAAAAGAACTAATAATAGAATGTTAATTCAATTAAAGAAAGGATATACAAATAAAAAGGTGATATAATATAAAGATAGTAGTGCAAATTGAGTGATAATTTAATGGAGATATTTTGCTTATCAATATTCCATAACGTTGACAGCTTGAACGCATGCAATAGCCTATTGGTGGAAGCAAATTGGAAGGATTAATTTATTTTCCAACAACTACACTGAATAGTCTTGTAAGTAATGGTGATTTTGCTTGTGAGTTTGGCATATTAATTTAGAGATACCGACTTGTACTTTTATCGGTTCAAGATAAAAGCTTAATTAGCACACAAAAACAGAATCAAATTTGTCTTTAAATATATCAGAAACACTTAAACCTTACATTCTTGTGTTGTGCATGAATGAACCAAATCAATAAAGTTGTTTTTGACTACCTTTTGTTCGTTCACTACATAATAATATCAAATTACCACTATTATTTTTAGACAATATCTGGCATATTATAAATCTAAGTAGGTAAGGTATCTATATACTCCGCTTATACATAATATTAAAGTTCCATTTGGTTAAAAAAAATTGGATTTCTTAATCCACTCCATAACTTTCTCACGCACTACGTGAATTTTAAAAATGCTTCTGGAAATCATAAATATACTTTCGGTTCGCACCATATATCATGCAAATCACGTTGAAAAAGGTTGGGTGTAAATCGGAAGTATACTTTCGATTTTAAACTATATGTAATTTTTAAATAAAACATGTATGTGAGACCAAATTTAGAATAAAATCTTAATATTATATTATTTAGTTTGGAATCGGAAATATATTTCCGGTTTTCACCAAAATATTTTAAAATATGGTGCGTATCAGAAGTATATTTCTGGTTTCCAGGGGCATTTTGGGGTTTTCATGGGATGCGCCCCACCCCTATGGGGTGGATTAAGAAATTCACTAAAAAAATTAGGAGGGAACGTTAGATATTTAATTGAAGGTGTTTTGGTGTGAAATTAGAATTGAATGGTAAACGAGGGACACCATTTGATGTGGTTCTAAATTTCGGTCGTAGTGGAAAATAGACTGAATTGTAAGATTAATACTCTAACGTTCAAATAAGTAAGAGAGTGAAAAGTGATGTGTGAATAATAATGAATTTGAATACATGAAAAATGATGTGTTTCTCTCTTAAATATGCGTAGAGGTTGCAATCAAAAACTGCGAGACATGGATCACTGTCAATTGTCGAATAGATTTGGGTGGCCCGCAAAACTCTCTTGACTGGAGTTATATGGTTCTAGAGAGTAGAAAGTCTACATGTTCCGCGTGCTTTAACTACTTCCACTTTACCATTTGACCTTTTGTCTTTGGGCTTTGTAGACGACCAAAAACAAGTGTCCTTCCAAACTCTAGTTGTTGCTCTACATGACGAGGGTTTTCAATATGTATTCCTATCCGATCACTGGATCCGAGGATATGAACGTCTTTGATGAGGGCACCATTGTCATTGGGAACATGAAATTTTATTTATTTTCTTGTAATGATAATGTTTTGTTAGGAACAGATGACACGTGTTCCTATGCTAATGGTGATGATGTTTTCTCTTTCTTAGAGTATACTTGAGTACCTCAAACATTTTTTAAAGAAATCTCAATTGTTGGTGGTGCACAATGGATCATACGATCCTCAATTATTGGTGACACCAGTATAAATTCTCTCTTACAAGTAGTTTTCACTCACAAGGCTCAAAGGCAACTTTGGTGAAAAATAAAATATTTAGAGAGACCACTTCAAAGAAATAGAGAAATTTAGAATTAGAGCGTGTAATGAAAAGGAAAGGCTTCTCCTTTATATAGGAGAAGAATTAACTAAAAAAGAAATGATCCGTGGACAAAATTAATTGTCCAATTGATTGGGTCTTTATTCTAATCGATTAGATGTCCTAAATAATCTATAATTTGAGCCCATTTTAGAAAATTTTGATAAAGAGTCATTACCAATCATTAATATATTATCATAATCGATTATATAATTAATTTTTCTTCTTCCCGGTGATTCCTATAGGCCCCATTCGATTAGGTAGTTTAAAATATGATTTTAATGAAGCTAACAACTCCCTAATCAACTAGTTAAGACTTGATTGGGTGTTTTATTGGTTAAGAAAGAGGTTTAAAAAGGTTTTTAAGTGTGTGTGTGTGTGTGAGTTGACTTAGTATATTAGGATTTACTCTCCTACTTTTATAATACTCTAGTCATTCAGGCATACACGAATAAGAGATCTTTCACACCTTTTATCTTTCACAACTTAGAGGCTTTCAAGATCCTTTGCGAAATACACTAGTTATATAAGCACTACAGTGGAATATTGATTCTCCTACTTGACGAGGCTTGATATGTATTTAAGTTTGGTTACCATCATTAAAGATTTAGAAAGCTATTACCCCAAACTTAAGTAATTATTGGTGTTGTCATCGTCAAAACATTAGGAATGTTTTCAAGAGGATCGTCAACTTCATACCTGCAAACACATAGATATATAAGAACATGTTTTCTTTGAAGATGGTGGTGATCTAGTGACCTAGGGGATTCGCAGTGTCGCCACTCTAGAGGAAGCCAATTTTAAAATTTCTTTATGATTTCTTTGAGAAGAGGCTTCTTGCACTACAACTTTTTGGGTTAACATAGTATAAGATCTTTTCAATTTTGAATAGGCTTTCTACCAAGGCCCGTGGAATCTACTATTGCATCATGTTACAAACATTTTTCAGCAGATCCTTTGATCCTTGTATGCTTAGGTTAGCTTGTAACAATTGAAAGTCGGGAAGAATTTCATGTCCAGGTATTACATATAGTGGTAAGGTATATGTGAAAGCTCACCTTGGTTAAATTGTTACGCAGACCCGAGGAATGAGAGAGGCTGGAATACTCCTCGATCTGCCATAGGTTAGACATGATATTGCCACGAAGGATTTGGTGAAAATTCTATTAAGACTGGTTCATCCACTATTTGATGAATAGGAAGTGGACCTTTAGAAAATTCAACAGCGAAAGCAAGAAACTTCTGTTAAACAATAGAGCGAGTGGTTTTGGATGCCACCATAGACGATGGATCTAAGAGAGTGTCTAATGGAAAGGAAGTTAGAATTCAATAAAAATGGGAAATAAAGATCATGGAACCATAATTGGTCAGTAAACGAGGAGGTAAATCTTGTTGTGGTGGTACTAAGATTTCAATGTTGTTTAGAGGGAGCTCACCTACAAGGTTAGCATTCTAACACTCAAGTTAGTAAGAAGGTGAAAAAGTCATGTGTGAATGAGAATATATTTGAATACTTGAGAAATAGCACGCTTTCCCTCTTATATAGAAGAAATAGCAGACAACTGAAAGCATAGAGTGAGACGTGGATCATGGTGAGTCATTAGATTGATCTAGACGGCCTTCAAAACTCCCTTAGGTGGAATCACCTACTTCTAGAGAGGAGAATGTCTACCTATTTCACACGCTATTACCACTTCCACCTTATCATTAGACCTTTTGTCTTTGGACTTTGCATACAGTCCAAAACAGAAGGGAATATGAGAGGTTATAAAATATCATGTTTGACAAGATGAAGACAATATAGCTATTTTAATGGAAAAATGTAAAGTTATATTCATTAGATTTAAGTATGACCTATTAGTATTTTGTTGGTTCCCAAAATCAATTTCCATCTTAGTTAAAGATACATTTCTATGTGTTGGTACAAAAGTCCATTTGGATTGTTTATAAGACCTAATTTTGCTCTACTAACAAATTCCAATATTATTGTTAAGCTGAAAAATTTGTATTGGATCAAATTCTAAATTTAGAATGTAAGTGTGGGTTTCTGATAATTATTATCATTTCATCCATATATATGGAATGTCCTTCCAAAAAAACAAGCTTAAGTCTTGTACCTCTAATTTGCACCATACAAACAATAATATTTATCATACAACATGTTCCTACATGAACTCACCTTCAATAATATAAATTATATAATATACTTCTACCTGGGTCCACCTTCAGGATGATTTTGGTCCAATAAAAAGACAAACTCGTGATGAAGATGACTCGAAACGACAACAAACCTTGTAATCAATAGAATAAAGAACTCATTAGGAAAATCAGACAAAAAAGAAAGGTAATATTTTGCGAGCACCTTAATTTCCTCCTAAATACACACCTAAACAATGTGATTGAATAAAGACAATTAGATGGCATAACGAGTAATACTTTGCCACTTTCCTTACAAGAAAGGTCATGGATCTCCAAAATCCTTAAAATCACCTATTAAAGGAGGACGAATGTCAGAATCAAGATACACACTCTCTAAATCTAAAATATTCCTTTTTATATTATCTAATAACTAATTTATGCGTGTTTAGAGTCGGCCAAAACTTTATTAATTAGTTAACTATTGGAGCTCACTATGTCACCAATTAATCAAATCTGATTTAAAGTTTCATTAGGTCCATATTTAGTCGTTGTATATCATATAAGCTTTCTAATCTAGCTTGTAGAAATGTATAAGTTGATTAGGTTGGTATATCAATTTAAAAAGACCAAATGGTAAATTGCATAACACAATAAAAAACTTGTTTGAAATTGTCCCTTTCTGGAAGTGGAAATCATGCTAGTGGAAGAACATACACCAAGTCATGGAGACCAAATAAAATGTTTCTTACAAAGAAAGAAATGACTGAAGGGCTAATATAAGTCCACTATTTAAATTGTTCATATAACAAAACAAAAAATAAATAAAGCATATAACATTAGCCACGATCAAACCTACCCTATAATTCACAAAGCACCACAAAAAATGTCCCTTTACCAAAAGTTTAAACAGTACACAAATGTTCCATGATAACTTTATAGACAATGGATATTAGTCATAGAAAGAGTTTGAATCAGATTCTCTTGTCTCAAAGTGGCTTAGCTTGCATGCAAACACTTAATTTTCTTACTATAAATTAAGACATGACACTTCAACTTCCTTTCAACTCACTACAACAATTTTTCATTCATTCACTATCATTATCATTATCATTATTAGTGTCTTTCATATAATGGGAGGCAAAAATAGGCAAAGGAAATCTTCATCTTTTCTATCTATTTTCAACATTTTCAAATCTAACAAACATAGAGGAGGAAGTAATTACAATTATTATGAAGAAGGGTCAAAGCCAGGGTACAAAATATGGCCTAGTGATGAAGATAAAGGTAGCTGGGGAGTTGCTGATCCTGTTATTGACATGAGAGCTACAGATTTTATTGCGCGATACAAGAAACGTGTTTCGGATTCAGAAATTCGTCAAGCTTAAGGCTAGCACTAGAAATTTTTTTGAATTATAGATTTTTTTATAAAAATTATTATTATTGTATCTTTTAATTTATTGGTTTTATTTAGATATAGATTATAAATTTTAAGTTGTAACGACCATAATTAATAATGTCTATTCATGTTTAATATAAACACTGTGTATTCAATCATTTGTTTACTCTTGAGAAGAAATCTGCATATTATTTACTATTATAAGCAAATGGTACATCAAAATGGATGAACTTGCTACTTCAAAGCACAGATTAATCTCTTGAGATCGCTTTAAAATTTGCATTTGATTTTATGAAAAAATCTGAATAAATCAGGGTGATAACTCTTTTTTTTTTTTTTTTTTTTTAAATAGTTATATTGGTCAGCTCAAAAATCTGCAGAAAAAATTTCTTGATCATATTTCTCAACCATATATAAATATTAAACTATTATATATATTTCTCTTCACAGAAAATGTCTGATTGGTAAAAATATTTTTCTTTGATGATAAATTTCTCTCTTCATTATTAACTGGAATAAATAGATTTTTCGTTTTTAAAAATTTATTAACTTTATTTTTACTCCGTGTAAAAATTTCCTTCAAACTTATTTTTCTATATATGTTTTGTTATTAATTTTAATAGTTTTTTTTAATTATAATGATACTTCTTTAACCAAAGATCACTTGATAAAAATTAAATATATTTTTTAATAACAGGTATGCCGAAATATTAATGGTATGTTTGGGTAAAAAAAAAAGAGAGGAAATAAATGAAAGGAAAGAAAGTATGAGAAAAGAAAAAGAGTGGAAAGTAAAAGGAAATTTTAATTGTTTGGTAAAAGAGAAAGTGAAAAGAAAAAAAATTAAAAAATAGGAGTAAATTTTTTAATTTTATGTACATTAACAAAAATAACCTAAATAATCTTCATTGATTTTATATAATTTATTATTAATTAAATTTTATGTGAAAACTTTAATATGTAAGTTAAATTTTTTGTTTGTTTGTTTGTATTGAAGTTCTAGCAATCATTTTATTTTAAAATTTAAATGTTTTTAAATATTTTTTAATTAAATAAAACTATTTAAATATTTTTTAAATATTACTTGTACCATTTAATAGATAAAGCCACTTATAGAAGCGAGACAATGAATATTTTTCTGTAAAAAAAAAAAAAAATTCAATCTACTGATTGGTTTTACAAAATAAAGGTTGAAGTATGCATGTAAATTGTAACAACACTATATTTATTACAGGTGGTTACTACTCATTTGTTATTGCATAAACGTTGGAGCATTAATATTAAATAGGGTAAATTTGTCTTTTTAATATAATTTAGGTCTAAGTTTCTGCCCATTCATTTTCTTTCCATTCATTTTCTTTCCCTCTTCCTTTCTTTCCTCAAAACCAAACATAGTGTAAAATATGAGAGTTTTTTGTTCCGGCTAATATAAGCTTTGAGAACAATGTTTTTTTAGCATATGATTAGGATGTAAACTATTGTAAGACAATAATGTCACTTTTATAAACTTTATTTTAGATAGATTCACTATTAATATGTAAGACATTAATGTTTTAAAATAACTAATTTGTTTGGTAAAATGTATCTGATTTTTAGATTTAAAAATATGTTATTTATGTCTTATGATTTAAAATAATATTTAATAATTTTTTGTTTCAATTTTTATATATATTAGTTACGTGTCTTGCGACCAACTCGATTTCATCTTTGTATTATCTATTTATTTTATTTTATTTTATTTTATTTATATTACATCATATTTAATTAAATTTTGATTTGAGTTTCAGTTTATAAAATTGATTCAATGTAGTATTATTATTATTGTATATTATTAAATAAATGGAGCGGATTGAGAATATGATTGAGTGAAACAAAATAGAATGAAATAGAATAAAATAAATACATTATTCTGTTATTTAGAAATTTCAAAATGAAATAAGATAAATTATTCATTTCAAATCAAAGAAAAATAAATTTTGTGATAAGTGATTGAATGAAACGGATTCCATACCACTCAATTTTGCTATATTCAATATGATTTTAAATGATACCAACTTTCATTTAATTTTATCAATCCAAACAAAGTTTTAGGTATCACATTTCATTGTATAAATTATTTTATTCAATTCTATCAAGCCAATAATTTTTATAAAATTATATAACTTTATTATAGAATATCACAATTTTTAAAAAAATTAAATAAAATTAATTCAACTAATTTTTAATTAAATATTATTTTAATAATTTCATCATTTTACTATGACTTTTTCTAATCTTAAAATTTAAAAAATTTCTTAAATTTAAAACTATTTTTGAATAATTTTTAATATATAATTTTGATCATGATTTAATCCTTAATAGTTAATATCAATGTTATTAATTTATTAAAATTATTTTTTTTAATTTATAAAATTGAGTTTAGACTTTAACTATTTTAGATAAATTTGTAAATGTTTTTTTAAATAATTGTAAAGAAAAAACATTTTGTTGATATAAAATATAAACGTGCGTTTTTATCTTTTAAGCATTGTATAGTGGCTTAGAAAAAAAGAGTCTTGTACTGAAAAATGATGTGAATGCAAGCTCTTGGAATCTTACAGAGTATAGACTACCAAGAAGTGAGCTTTTGTGGTTTCTTTAAGGGGCAAAATAATACCGTACATTGTACTGTATTATTCTCATCAACCTTTTTTTATGCCTAAGTTTCCAAAAACTAGTTATTTTCATTTCCTTTCCTTTTTGCCCTTTATTCCTTCCTTTTGTCACTTACATCTTTTTTCCAAATAAAGAATTTGGAAACATCGGTAAGTTACATGGAAATTGAGTTTTGGAATCAATCACTTTCCAACGAATAAAATGTGATAATGAAATTTTTTCTGTTTTAGGGGTAAGGTAGAGAACATCATTCGTCGTGTTCGCCCAAAACAAAATGGAAAAACGTTGCTATTGTTTTCATAATAAGATGTTTTATGCTATTTCTTTCCTTTTCTTTTTAATATATATAGTAATGTTCCATTGAAGAACTTGGAATGTTCAATGAAAAGGTGATACGAGGTTTATACGGTGGATCAAGCTTCCGGTATCACGGAGAAGTGAACATCTAATATTTTTCTCTTCTCTTTCTCTCCTCCGTCTCTACTCTTCTATTACATTATTTTCTCATTAATTTCATAATACGTTATCAACACGAAGTTCCGAGACTTAGAAGGTACTTTTTTTATATTCTCTATGTGTTATTTATAAAATAATAATTAGAAAATAAAAAAGAAAATCAGTAATGATTTTCATGCATTCCAGAAGAATTGCATGAATAATATTAAAGTTGTTTCAGAAGAATAGTAAAACAATTTATATAAGTTCCTGAAGAACTTATCAAGCATTCCTGAAGGATAGCAAAATAAGAGTTTATTATATAATTCCGAAAGAACTTATCAAACATCCATGAATGATAGAAAAATAATAAGTTTATATTGTTTTGAAGAAAGCATCCCTACAGGATCAGAAACTATTGAATCTCTTATATAGTTCTTGAAGAACGTATGAAGAATCCCGAAGGATCGAAAAACATTCATTTTTTTTCTTATAATTCCTGAAGAACATATAGAGCATCCTTGAATGATAGCAAATTAATACATTTGTTTTATAGTTCCTAAATAACTGAAGAATTGCAAATATTATTTTTATTAATAAAATAATTTGTGATTGAGTTATTGAATAATATCATAGTAATAATTATGTAAATGATGATATTTTAATTTTGATTGATGAAATTAATTATAGTTCCAGAAGAACTTAAAATTTAATACTATTATTAATAACATATTCGGTCTCTATTGATCAGAAAATCAATGATGTTTTTTATGCATCCTACAATAAGTGCATCAATCATGTTAAACAATTCCAAAAAGATTGTATCTATAATATTAATGAATCTCAAAAGGAATCAATCATGTTAAACAATCTCAAAAAGATAGATCTCAGAAGGATTTGATTATAACACATCCTAGAAGGTTGCACTATAATATTAACGAATCCCA
This sequence comes from Vicia sativa, assembly GCA_021764765.1. Lineage (NCBI taxonomy): Eukaryota > Viridiplantae > Streptophyta > Magnoliopsida > Fabales > Fabaceae > Vicia > Vicia sativa. The sequence goes on from CM038795.1 coordinate 93,435,603, forward strand.
AAAAGATTTAATCTAAATAATATTAATGAATCCTAGAAGGATTACATCAATTATGTTTTAAAAAAATTAGCAAAATGATTGCATCAATAATATTACCCAATTTCAAAAGGATTGCATCATTATAGTGAAGTATCCCGATAGGATTTCACAATTGCGTAATTTTTTTTCTTTATTCTTACTTGAAGATTTGAAAAACAAGTAAAAATATTACATCATCCCTAAAGGATTGTTCAAAGAATGTATTTTTTTTTTATCATCCCATAAGGATTTCAAATAATATCGTTATTTTAATATCAAACATTTTTGAAAAATTATAATTTTTTGTTGATCATAGTTGATAAATATTTTTGGTCAATTCTATAAGAATCAGACAATCAAGAAAATACTTTCAAGAATATCTTCAAAATATTTTATATTTTTAGTATAGCTGTTTAAAATATTATATTGTAATGATAGTGTCTCTTAATATCAATATTGATTTTCCCGATTCTTATTTATTCCTTATATTATTCTATTGAAATTTTCTAATGATATTTTTATTTTATTTAGTTATTAATGAATTTTTTTTTAATTCTTTTAATTTAGTTTATAACAATTAAATCAAATGAAAATTAATCATTTGTTTAAAATATCTATTTTATCTTAATGTTTTGATATCAACAAAATTTCAATTATATTTTCACTATATATTATAAACAAGAATAATCGATTTACAAATCATAATTGTAAATCAGAAGTTTACAAATCAAATTTGACAAATTAAACAAGCATAAATCACAAGCATAATTGTAAACTAGAAGTTTACAAATCAAATTAAGAATGTTGGCAAAATCGATTGGGTCATCCCGAATGTATTATGATGCGAGAATTAGTTTTGAAGAATCAGAAGTTTCTTCAATCCAATAAAATTTGTGTGTTTCTAAAGAAAATTTTGAGAAATTGAGCTTTTATGACATTAATTGTTGCATCGATTAAAAGATCATGCATATGTCTACTCACAAGTCACACCCAAAAGTTTGTGAAATTGTTTTCTCAACTAATTAGAGTCAAATCTTATTATCTGGAATTTTTAAAAATTTCTTGTTAAGTATCATATATATTATTAAAATTGATATTGAACATCATGTAGCATATGTTCATAAAAATGGACTTGAAGATCCATTCTTTAGATGTCTAAAGTTAATTGTATGATTGATATTTGTAAGATCATAAGTTCTAAATTAGATATTTGAAACAAAAAATATGAATATTAATATATTCATTCACATTAAGCCAACAAGATAGTATATGTTAATTCTCCTCTTAACTTACAAATTATTTTAGAATAATAACCTAATACGTCTCATCTAAGTAAAATTTTGGATGTGTTGTGCTTATTTAATTGCTCCAATATAGTACGCTAAGATGAGTTTTGAAAGAATATTGAGAAAATACTTTTTTATATGAATCCCGTATTTGAGGTTGTATCTTGATCCAATAATTGGATACTTGTTTGAAGCCTAGTAGGCTGACTATCAATTGATAAATTAATTTTCTCAATATTAGGAGGAGACAATAAACAACTGAAAGTGTGAACCAGGAGTTCAAATGTGAACAAGAAGTTCAAATGTGAACCAAAAGTTCAATTGATAAAAATAAATTGTTGTCTTGATCCTCGTACAGACCAATATGAACAAAAAGTTCAAAATATTATTAATTTGCAAAGTTTATGAAATAAATTATCAGCTGTTAGTACTTCACTCAAAGTGGATTCTCCTATTGGATAAGCTAATCTTGCAAATGAGTTGTAGTCGCGCCTGAAGCGTGGTATGAAAGTTGGTTCCAATGGTAAAAGTTCTCTACTAAGATAAGAAACTAAAGTTAAAAATTACTCAAGTGAGGATATTAATATTCAAAGAGTACTCTGACATAATTTATTTTTCAGTTCCAGAAGAACTATCAAGTACTTGAAATATGAAATAAAGAGATCTCGATAAATTATATCTTGGATGAAATAGAATGGAACCAAAATTAAGATAACCAAATAAAGTCGACATTGGCAATGTATTTGTATACAATATAGCGCTAAAGAAGATAAACGATAACGAGGATCATGAAACAAAGTTTACTAAATATTGTAGGCAAAGTGAGAATTGGTCAAAATGAACAGATCATGAATCAAAGTCTATCAAAGATTATAGACAAAGTGATAATTGACCAAAATGAACGCATCATGAATCAAAGTCTTTCGAAGATTATAGACAAAGTAATAATTGGCCAAAATAAATAAATTCAATTGAAGAATAATTTAAACTCGTTTTAAAAGCGAATCTTTTTTGGACTTGTAGTCCGATACCTTGAGGTGTGAAATTAATGAGATATAAATGAGTTTTTATGAAAAAGTAAAATAAGAATGGTATAAAGTTTGATTTGTTGTTCAATGATTTTCACAAATACCTAAGATTGGTTTTGATGAAACATATCCACCTGTAGTGGATTCAATTAATTGTTTTGATATTTTATTATCCTTGTAGCACATGAAGGGCTTAATATGAACATGATGGATGTTGTGACATCTTATTTATACGAATCACTTGATAGTGACACTATTTATTTGTTTACTTATGTTGGTAACACTATTTCATGGAGACATGTCAAATTAATCATGGCAAAAGACTTGTTGGTTGACTTATGGAAAAAGAAATACAACAACCATATATGAAGATAAATATTATATGTATTACTCAATTGAAAGATGATTATGTTAAAGGAGATTGAAGAAAACATGTTTCTCCAAAGTTTTTTTTCCACTTACAATCTTCAGAAAAGTGGTAATATAAGCTCCAACAAATTTATTATTCTGGTAATCTTACCGACCTTTTAGTGCAAAAGATTGGCCTTCATCATAGAAGAAATGATTGTTCAGCTGAGGGGGAGAACCAAATTCGTTCAGCTGAGGGGGAGAAATGAATTCTTCTAAAAAAGATATGTACTCTTTTTCCTTCACTAAATTTTTTCCCATAGGGTTTTTTCTTGTAAGGTTTTAAGGAGGCATATCCTGAACAAACATCCAATGAGACTATTATGAATACTGGATTATTGTCTCCCAATAATTTTCTTTCTTATTTGTAATAATCTGTATTGAATAGTAATGAGGTAGCTCCCTCACATAGAATGTTGTACTCTTTTTCCTTCACTAGAATTTTTTCCACTGAGTTTTTTCTAGTAAGGTTTTTATGAGGCATATTCTTTGTGAGTGTTATAAATGGAATGATTATGGATGTCCATCAATTAGGAGATTTCAATTGACTTTCTATTTATTACATATATCTTATAAATAAGACTCATATTGTAACTGAAATCTACACAAATAATGAGAATAACACGATCTTATTTTCTCTCTTCTCTTTCTCTCCTCCGTCTCTAATCTTCTATTACATTGCTTTCTCATTAATTTCATAACAATTATAAAGTATTATGATTTATAGAATTGTAAAAGTTATAAAAATGATTTTTTTTAAGATATTAAAATAAAATCTATTAAAATTAGAATTAAAGACTTTATAAAAAAGATGAAAAAATTGACACAATCTTTGGTTGGAATCAAATTCTATGACGATGATCAAGGCTTTCAAGTCTCCTACTTTAGTTCCGTGAAAAGTTAGAAATAGATGGAATAACTGTATAAATTTAGTCTCTAATTAGAACTTTGTGGCCTCCCATATTTATAGGGAAGGTAATAATTGTGCAGATGATTTTGCTAACATAGGTCTTAATATATCTGATTCTTCTTCTTTTTTTAAATTCCATTCCTGCTAATTTGCAAGCAGATTTTGTAAAAAAATAATCTTCGAATGTCTTTCTTTAGGTTCTCTACCTCTTGATAGGATTTTGGTTGATGTCCCCCTATCCTTTTGTTCCAATCTTCTTTTTATTAACATATCATCATTTTTAAAAAAAAGTAACATAAAATATAAACCACATATTTCAAAATATTAGAAGTTTTTTATATTATTTTTTTTATATTGTAACATTAATTTTGACATCGTATAACATAAACATACATTATTGAAGACCAATACATAGTCAAAATTACAAATTTTTAAAAAAGTTATCATATAAAAATGATTTTTATGAAAATTTATTTGAAATAGCTTCAAAATTAAGTGATTTTTTAAAATTTTGTTATCCAAAAAATATTTCAATAATAAAATGAAATATCTAAAATAACATTTTAAGAATAATCATTCAACCCAAAATTTCATTTGAAACTTTTATAAAAAAAAGTTTTGTAATTAGTTGTTTATCAGATTTAAGAATAACCATTCGACCCAAATTTTCATTAAACACTATAAAAATCACTTTTTAAAAAAATCCAAAACAAACAGGCTCTATATCAATATGCATCAAATTTGTTGTATGTGTGTCTGGGAGTTTGATTTGAAAAACATTACCGTAAACCGTACAAAATATATATTCTTTAAAATAGTTAATTGCATGCTCAAAATTAGTATGTTAGGGGTGTTCTCATTCTTTTAAATATGGTAATGCTAATATGTGACTTAAAAACAACATATATTGAAGAATTTCTTTTTTGAAAATTATATATTGTTTTCGATAAAAATTAAAAATTAATGTTTTCATTATATTTTTTAATATAAAGTTTTTATTTTTAGGTTTGTTAACATGTGATCTTAGGACACATATCAATATTATCCTTTAAATATTTTGTTATATACATTAGTTTTAAACTAAAATTCTAACAACTACTCCCTCTATAGTCTTTAAGAAAAAGTTTACCTTTTAAATTTATTAATATATATATATATATATATATATATATATATATATATATAGAGAGAGAGAGAGAGAGATCAAATTACACCCGAAAAGTTACACCATGAGTTACACTCGCTTAAAAACGTCACTTCGGATTAATATTTTTTAAAATCAACCGTTGGATTGAAACATACTATCATATAGATCATACGTATAAAGTTTGAGATTAATCTATAAAGTTTTACTATGTCATTGAACTACGTCAAAATTAACGTTATATGAAAGTCCATTTTGACCTTAATTTTTGGATATCTTGATCGTATAGTAAAACTTTATAGATTAATCTCAAACTTTATACGTATGATCTATATGATAGTATGTTTAAATCCAACGGTTGATTTTAAAAAATATTAATCCGATGTAACGTTTTTGAGTGAACTGTAACTCTTCTGTAATTTGATCTCCTATATATATATATATATATATATATATATATATATATATATATATATATATATATATATATATATATATATATATTGTAATTACATTAAATGTTCAATAAACTTTAAAAAATAAACCTTTTTTAAATTAAAAATCAAACAGAGTTGTATATTAGGAATATATTTTTTATTTATAAAAATATGATACTATATTAATGGACTATAAATGTATACGATTCTTTTAATACAAGATTTTTAAATTTGAATTTAATATATTTGGACTAAATTAAATCTTCATATCTCATAGCCTTATTATTATTATTATTATTATTATTATTATTATTATTATTATTATTATTATTATTATTATTATTATTATTATTATTATTATTATTATTATTATTATTATTTATACAATCATCTTGCAACATAAAAATAATATAATTATCTTGCAACAAAAAATTCAAACTGAAAGAATGTGGATTTTTAGGCTTTACTTGATTGCATTCCTGGCTCTCTTGCACATTTCTCTTGTTGCAAGTGGTCATCAAATAAGTTATGAAATCCAAAGAAAAGTACCTACGGGTCCAAATCCAGCACAATCTCCAGATCCTATTCCTCTCATGATAAAGTCTTTTGATTACAATTTTGTTCGAAAAATCAAATGAGAAGTTCTTACGGGTCCAAATCCAGATCAATATCCAACTCCTGCCATGGTAAAGTCAATCAAAAGACTAGTTCCTACTGGTCCAAATCCAGCTCAATCTCCAGATCCTATTTCTAGTGTGGCAAAATCTTCTGATTCTTCTCCAACCGTGAAATCTTAAATTATATCATCCTATTCCGAGTGTGGCAAAATCTTATGATTCTTCTCCAACCGTGAAATCTTAAATTATATCATTATATTTCATGAAGTTTCTTAAGAAACAAATACCTTAATAGTTCCATAGGTAACTTATGTTTTACGAATATGATATAAAACCAAGCTATCAATAATTATTACATTTGTAGCGTGATAACAAAATTTCATTATATACTTATATTTGTTTATCGTTCAAGGTTTAGGTTTGAGGAAAAGCTTTAATGGCCGTACAACATGTTACACTCCAACTTGCACACCTTTATCACTAGTTTAGTGTGGATTAATCTCAAACTTTCTAAGTATGATCTATATGATGATATGTTTCAATCCAACGGTTGATTTTAAAAAATATTAATCCGAAGTGACGTTTTTGAGCGAGTGTAACTCATGGTGTAACTCTTCAAGTGTAATTTGATCCCTCATCATATATATATATATATATATATATATATATATATATATATATATATATATATATATATATATAAGTAGCGTTTTAGTGTAACTCATGGTGCAACTCTTGGTGTAATTTGATCCCTCCTCATATATATATATATATATATATATATATATATATATATATATATATATGAGGAGATCAAATTACATGAAGAGTTACACCATGAGTTACACTAAACGCTACTCTGATTAATATTTTTTAAAATCAACCGTTGGATTGAAACATATCATCATATAGACTATATGTATAAAGTTTGAGATTAATATATAAACTTTTACTGTACGATCAAGATATCCAAAAATTAACGTCATGGTGTTAATTTTTTTCTTAATATTAGTAGTTGAATATATATTATTATTATACATTTATTATTATTATTATTTTAATAGTGTTAAGCTGAATATTACATGATTATTATTATTATTATTAATATTATTATTATTATTAATTATTAATAAAGAATCAATTTAAGAAAAAATTGAATTATGATTGATGTTAGAGAAGCTTTCATGATGACATGTGAACCTCAAGATGTAAAAAAAATAATATGAGATTTTTAGATGTGGCATATCATATTTTTTTAATTTGTGACATTTGTATTTAAATAGTTATAATGCTTTTATGATAAAATATACATTTTTATTATTTCTTTATAAATAATGATGTATCTATTAAATGAGTTTATTTTTTCAAATTATATATTTTTTGAAGAATAATAATAACTTTGAATAAAATTTAAAATAGTTAAAAGGTACACACTTTGTTATATAATCTCCATACTATTGTTGTTGCTATAACTATATGTAATAAATACTTTTGTTCATATTTATTATACAATTTTATCCATTTTAAATAAGTAACCCATAATATTTACGTTAAAATGAAAAAAAAATATCAAAATTACAATGAATGTTTTACCATACATCCCACTAATTGAGTAATATATTAGTATTTTATCTATAAAAATAATGAATAGAAATAAAAGTGATTAATATATATTTAGTTTGTGATAAACAAAATGAAAGAAACATAAATTAAAATAAGAGGAGTGCTATTTAGCCAGACTTGTTCACCTACGAAAATCTGATGATATTTTAATTAAAGAAACAAAATATGATAACATTCTAATTAAAAGATGTGGAATAACATACATAGGAGAGATAAAATAGATGAATAGGATGCATATATTTAATCCAATGGCTATTAACAATCCGTTTAAATTCGTACATGTTCATTTTCGTACCAACAAATATTTCTCTTAAAATATTATTGATTCTCATTTTCTTATGAGAATTGATCTCTCAACAAAATTATCATATATATCTTCAAAACATGCACATGAAATTTTAAAAAAAAAATACAAATTTTAGAAAATGAAATAATAAACATTTGAAAATTAAAAAGAAATGGAAAAATAGATTTTTTTAAGATAGTATAAAAAGATACGTGTAAGTGGCAAGTTTAATAAAAAGATACACAAAGTAGTTGAAATGGTGATAGAATCTTCATATTAGTTTCTATAATTTAATCCATTTCAAAAGAAGTAATTCAAAATATTAACAATGAAGATGAAATAAAAGAAAATAGAAATAAAATATTTACAGTAAATGTTTGACCATACAACTGAAATAAAAGAAGTTACATATTAGTATTTCACATATAATAAATAATGAACAAAAAGAAAAAGGAATGATATAGGTTCAGTGATACAATGTTAAAGAAAAAGAAAAAAAGTTTGGGTTAAATATATAAACCTCCGATAATGTTAGCGAATTCTCATTTAGATCCTGGTAATATTTTTATTTGAATCGTCCCCTTAAAATGTTAAAATTCTAAGTCTTTTGCCCCTAGGCGAAAATATTACCCTCTTGTAAAATATTTTTTTTGGTCCCCCCGCCGCTTCGCTTTGTTTTTACACGTTTAGGAGTACCCAAAAATTATAGAGGAGTAATTGAAAAAAAATAATTTTACAGGGATATAATGCGAATCTCGCTAACATTACAGGAGGTTATATATTTAACCCAAAAGTTTAAATAAAAATTTTATTGTGTACCATTTTGGATGAGGAATGATGTTTTAACAAAATTCTCATATTTATATCTCCTAAGTTAATGAAAAGTTTTAGAATTGAAAAGTTTTATGAGATATTAAAGTTAAAAACTATCTCTATGCCTAAAAAAGACCTACAAAAGCGTTTTTTTTTTGCTTTAAAAGCGCTTAAAAGCGCTTTCGTAGGTGGCGCTGCTATAGGTTTTAGCAGCGCTTTTTGTTTAGGAAAAAGCGCTTTTGTAGGCCTACCTATGAAAGAGCTTTTCACTAAAAAGCGCTTTCATAGGTAGGCCTAAGGCAGCGTAGGCACCTATGAAAGCGCTTTTCCAGAAAAAAGCTCTGCCTTAGGCCACCTATGAAAGCGCTTTTAGGTAAAAGGCGCTGTCTTAGGACTACCTATAAAAGTGCTTTTAAAATCACTTTCATAGGTATACCTTAGGTAGCGCTTTTACTCAAAAAGCGCTCTCATAGGTGGCCTAAGGCAACGCTTTTAGGTTAAAAGCGCTTTCATAGGTTTTCTACTAAAAAATAAAAAATTTAAATAATTTTTAAACCTGCATTTTTTGCAGCATTATTTCATAAACATGTAATTCATAAACCGGTAACTTACAATGTTATATACAAATACCATTATATACCACTGTTATCCAAATACCAAATTTAAATATTATATACAAATACCATAAATATATATACACATTGTAATTCAATTAACATATTTTTAACATAATCAAAATCAACCCTAACAAAATCAACTATATAACACTAAGTAAATCAGTCCTAATGTACATATATATTCAAGATCCTAATCCTGCAAGATATGAACATAATAACACGGTTAGTATTGTATACACACAACAATGTATTCATAACCATTTTCACACAATAATGTATTCATACCTTATAAGATTCTTTGCTCAATAAAATATTGACACAACTCCTCTTTGAGTTCTTCCAATTGAAGTTTTGTGTAATATGCACACTTGTGTTCATCAAAATACTACATAACAAAACAAAAAATATGCATGATTTAGTTAAAAGTAATAAATCATATGAAATATCCGATAAATAATAAAACAAATCTAAGTTATAAATCTATACCGTGACTGGTGTGACACCCCAAAATAATTCGGTAATTAAATAATTATGATTTTTAAATTATTAAATTAATTTAGAACATAATTTATTAATATATTGAATTATTAAGATTAAATGATGGAATTAATTGGGGAAGAGAAGTAATATTTATTTTATTTATGATTAAAAGGAATAAAAAGGAATAAAATAAGGGAAGAAGGAAAATAGAATCATTTTTTGGAGAAAACAAGATACGTGAAGTTAAGAAGAGGAGAAAGAAGGAAGAAAACCTAGAAGTGTCAGAATTCGAAGAACCCACAAGGTAAGGGGTGATTTCGATTGATTATTGCTTATTATAGGTTTTGATTTTAATATTATAGATCATAGCATGTTAGGAAATTTCGGTTTAGGAATTCCTAGGTTTCCATGGATGAATACCTATCTGTGTCGGATTGTGTCAGAATATAGGTTGGAATCGATTAAGGTGTCAGTTATTGAATAGAAATGATGGAAATATGTTGTTTGATGTGATAATGATGCAAATTGGATGTGTTTTAGTGTTTTCCATGTTTAAATTTGTATGGGTATGTGTGGATTGGGTTTAGAATGGAAGAATGCTGTCAAAAATGCAGAAAATGACTTTTTGGTACGTGGGAACCGGTTCCCAGTGGGGAGGAACCGGGTTCCACTTTGAAAAATTTATAAAAACTTGAAAAATACACTCAGGAACCGGTTCCTGTATGGGTAGGAACCGGGTTCCCATACATTTTTCCAGAAGCGTGTTTTTGAACTTCTGCAGGAACCGGTTCCTGTATATGTAGGAACCGGGTTCTGCTTATTTTTTTTTTAAAAATTTTAAAACTTCAAAAATTCATAACTTTCAAACCGTAAGTCCGTTTTGAGCGCCGTTTTGGACGTTATTTCCTAAATTTAATGCTCTACCTTATGAAATGAAAATATTTTAGAAAACTTGAAATTATTTTTGAAAGGAGTCGAATTTCGAAATAAATGATTATTACTGACACATAATGATGTATGTGTATTAGAGGACCTTTGGTGGTTGGGATACTAATAATGTGTAGATGTAATAGCATGTTTATGCTGATGTTAGATGTATGCATGATTGGTTGATATATCATGTTGATTGGTTTGCATGTTTATGCTGATGTTAGATGTATGCATGATTGGTTGATATATCATGTTGATTGTTGTGATTCAGTTATGTTAAATGAATGTATACATAGACTGATTGATGTTGCATGCTAGTGATGTGCGTGCATTTGCATTGTTTGGTGAAGTTAATTCCCATTGTGCGAATTTGACTTGGATTGCCGATAACCGATACCAGTGAGGATGAGTGGTTAATGGATTCGTGTCCGGGTGGTTATGGACGAATCGATGGAACCGTATCCGTTGATGATGGATCGTGTTGGGTGACTTGGTCACGTGTCGGTACCGCATGCATTGAGTCGCATTGTATTTGTATGAAGTGGTAACATGTTAGGATGTCTTCCGTGTTACTCTTCTTTGATTATTATGATTATGCATGATGAATGTGGTTGTGTGTGTGAATCGAATTTATGTTAAGTGGGTGAAATAATATGCTTGTGATATATTATTGATTGAAAGACTTATAATATGCTTTAATTATGAGAAGTCTCACCCTTACTTTACCATTTCAGATTAAGGTTAGCAACTGAAGAGTCGGTGAGGATGGCTCTAGAGCTTATCGTTTAGTCCGCGTGTCAGTGTCATGCTCTGATTAGATTGTAACACTGGGGAACGTTAGATGAGGAATTAGACATTGGTTTATTGTTTAATTAAAATTTTGTTGGGAATACAATGATTGAATTATTCCGTTTTTGGTGATGATATTTTCCGCTGTGTAAGACATGGTCTTAATTTGACTGAATTATTGAAAATGTTGATCCTCAGTGTAGCATGGCTACTATTTGAATGAAATTTGTTTTATTTATTAATTGTGACATCCCTGATTTCCGTGTTAACTCTGATTAAAAGATGATCTTGATATTAATTTAATTGATATATTCGGGGTATTTAGTTGGGGTGTTACAATAGTGGTATCGAGCATAGTCGGTCTTGTCTTGTGTCGTTACCCTTTAGTATGCGACTAGTGTGAAGTAACACCGCCGATACTTGTGTGCTGATGTAGATTTTTTTTGTTATGTTACAAGAACAATGGTGGAAGAGGTAGCGAAGGAATGATGATGCTATTGAGGCCTTGGGAATGTTGGTGGAGTGCTCGGAGGAACCGAAGAAGGAGTTGGTGCCGACAATTGGGGAATTTTCGGAGGAATAATCCTCCATTGTTCAAGGGCACGCATGATCCGAAGGTGCTCAGTGGTTGAAGGAGATCGAGAGGATCTTGAGTGATTGATGCGAGGGTGAAGGTGAGATATGGAACTCACATGTTGAAGTCGATGGGTGGGTTGCTACCGAAGAATGGAAGAAGATGGCATTGCATTGTGTTCGGAGAGCTTTTCGAGGAGGTATTTTCCGAGGATATCGAGGTAAGAAGGAGATTGAGTTTCGGAGCTCAGCAGGTAACAAGACCGGTGAGTATGCTTCAAGTTTCTCGAAAGAAGTATTATGCTCATTACCCTAACGATGCGGATGGAGAATTTTCCAAATGTATCAAGTTTGAGAATGGTCTTCGTGATGAAATTAAGTGGTATTCGGTATCGTATCCAAGATTTTCGATCCGTTGACGCAGTAGGATTCTAGAGGAGGATCTTGCTAACACTAAGTCGAATGCTCGAGGATATGTTGATAGGAAAGGTAAGCAACAGATGGATCGTGGTAAGCCTTATGATAGGAATAATCAGAGATCTAGTGGTTGGAAGAAGTCCGGTGGAGGAGATTCTAGTTCTTCCGTTAAGTGCTACAAGTGTGGTGAGACAGGACATCGCATGGTGGACTGTAAGAGCAATGATAAGAAGTGTTTCAAGTGTGGAAAGTTCGGCCATGTGGCCAATGACTGCAGAGTGAAAGTGGTGACTTGCTACAAATGTGGTGAAAAGGGTCATACTCGTCCTCAGTGCACAAAACCCAAGAAAGAGCAAGCTGGTGGTAAAGTGTTTGCATTGTCTGGATCAGAAACTAAACCAGATGATCGGCTGATTAAAGGTACATGTTTTATTAATGGCATACCTTTGATTGCGATTATTGATACTGGAGCTACGCATTCTTTTATTGCGTTAGATTGTGCTAAGAGATTGAATTTGGAAATTTCTAATATGGATGGAAGTATGGTTATTGATACTCCTGCGTCGGGTTCAGTGACTACTTCGTATGTTTGTAGGAATTGTCCTGTTGTGATTTTTGATAAGGGTTTCGATATGGATTTAGTGTGCCTACCGCTAGAACAACTTGATATCATCCTTGGAATGAACTGGTTGGAATTCAACCAGGTTCATATCAACTATTTTGAGAAGACGGTCATTTTCCCTGAAGAGGTTAAGGTCGAAAGTGAGATTATGTCAGTAAAGCAGATGAACCTAGCTGTGAAAGATGGTGCGGTGGTGTTTATGTTGTATTCCGCGATAGGAAGGAAAGGCAAAGAGTGATGGATTGCCGTGGTGAATGAATTTCGCAGGTGTTTTAAGACGTTAGTGAATTGCCACCGAGAGAGAGGTAGAATTTACTATAGATTTGATTCCTGGAACTAGTCCGGTGTCGATGGCGCCTTATCGCATGTCGGCATCTGAATTAGCTGAACTGAAGAAGCAGTTAGAAGAATTGATGGAGAAGAAGTTTATTCGTCCGAGTGTTTCGGGGTGCTCGGTGTTATTGGTTAGAAGAAGGAAGGTTCAATGAGGTTATGTGACTACCGACAGTTGAATAAAGTTACAATCAAGAATCGGTATCCTTTGCCGAGGATTGATGATTTGATGGATCAACTTGTTGGAGCGTGTGTATTTAGTAAGATTGATCTGAGATCTGGATATCATCAGATTCGTGTGAAGTCGGAGGATATTCGAAACGCATTAGAACGAGGTATGGGCACTATGAATATTCATTATGCCGTTTGGAGTTACTAATGCACCGGTGTTTTCATGGAGTATATGAAGGATATTTCATCCGTATCTTGACAAATTCGTAGTAGTGTTCATTGATGATATTCTAATTTATTAAGCGATGAGGAGCACGAACATCTCGAGTTGTGTTGGAATCTTGAAGGAAAAGAAGCTTTATAAGTTGTCCAAGTGTGAATTCGGTAGAGGAGGTGAGTTTTCTTGGGCATGTAATTTCCAAGAATGGAATTTGTTGATCCTATGAAGGTAGGTATCTCGGAAGCGCGAAGAATGCTTCGGAGATCCGTAGTTTTCTGGGTCTTGTAGGTTATTACCGGAAGATTATTGAGGGGTTTTCCAAACTAGCGTTGCCATTGACTAAGTTGACCAGGAAGGGTCAGGTGTTTGTTTGGGATGTTGAATGAAGGGTTTCAAGAGTCAAGAGGGTTGACAAGTGCTCCGATCTTGATTTTTCCGATCCGACTAAGTCTTTTGTTGTGTATTGTGATGCATCATTAATGGGATTAGGTGGTGTGTTGATGCAAGATAAGCAGGTTGTGGCTTATGCTTCGAGACAATTGAAAGTGCATGAAAGGAATTATCCGACCCATGATTTGAGTTAGCATTGTTGTGTTTGTTTTGAAGTTATGGAGGCATTATTTATATGGTTCTCGGTTTGAGGTATTCGATCATAAGAGTCTCAAGTATCTCTTTGATCGAAAGAGTGAACATGAGGCAGAAGATGGTTAGAATTTAAAAGATTACGATTTCGGTTTGAATTACCATCCCGGTAAAGCAAACGTGGCGATGCTTTGAGTAGGAAGTCCTTGCATATGTCGATGTTGATGGTCCGTGAGTTAGATTTGGTTGAGCGCCAGATTTAAGTTTGGTTTGTGAAACTACTCGAATAGTGTGAAATGGGTATGTTGCGACTAGTGGTATCTTGGAAGAGATTAGAAATGGATGAAACGATGTTGGTTTAGTTGATAAGTTGACATTGATCAACCAAGGTCAAGGAGGCGAGTTCGAATTGACGAGAATGGTGTTATGAGGTTTGGTGATCGTGTGTTCGGATGTTGCCGAGATTAGGAAGAGTATTTTGGAAGAAGGACATCGAGCGGGTTGAGTATTCATCCGGTGCTACTAAAATGTACCATGATTCAAAAAGTTGTTTTGGTGGCCGGAATGAAAAGGAGATCTGAGTTTGTGTATGCTTGTTTGGTTTGTCGGTCGAAAATCGAGCATCGAAACCGTGGATTGATGGAGCCGTTATTCGTTCCAGAATGGAAGTGGGATGGAATCTCTATGGATTTTGTGTCTGGTGTGCCAAGAACAGCAAAGAACTGTGACTCTATCTGGGTTATTGTGGATAGGTTGACGAAATCGCTCATTTTATTCCGATAAGAATGGATTATCCGATGGAGAGGTTGGCGTAATATGTCGAGAAGATTGTGAGTTTGCACGGTATACCTTCTAGTATTGTGTCGGATCGAGATCCGAGGTTTACATCTAAGTTCTGGACGGGATTGCAAGAAGCTTTGGGTACCAAGTTGCGTTTGAGTTCCGCTTATCATCCGCAGACAGATGGTCAGACGGAAAGAATGATTCAGTCGTTGGAAGATTTCCGAGAGCTTGTGTGTTGAAGGGTGGAGCTTGGGATAGCTATCTTCCATTGATTGAGTTTACCTACAACAATAGCTTTCACTCGAGTATAGGTATGGCTCCGTTTGAGGCATTGTATGGTAGGAGGTGTCGGACACCATTGTGTTGGTATGAAACTGGAGAGAGTGTTGTGATTGGACCAGAGATTGTGCAGCAGACTTCGGAAAAGATTAAGATGATTCAGAGAAGATGAGAACTTCTCAGAGTCGCCGAAAAGTTATCATGATAAGAGGAGGAAAGACCTTGAGTTTAGTGAAGGAGAACATGTGTTTATGCGAGTTACTCCGATGACTGGTATTGGTCGAGCTTTGAAGTCAAAGAAGTTGACTCCACGATTTATTGGTCCTTTTCAGATTACCAAGAGAGTTGGGAAGGTTGCATATCGATTGCTTTCCGCCACTTGCAAATTTGCATGATGTTTTCATGTGTCTCACCGAGGAAGTACATTCTGATCCGTCTCATGAAATTGGTAGATGATAGTACAAGAGAATTTGATGGAAGCGACTGCGAATTGAGGATCGGAAGTTGAAACAATGAGGCAAAGAGATTGCATTGGTGAGAGTGGCTTGGGAGGACCGGTGATGGAAATGTCACTGGGAACCGGAGAGTCGATGAAGGACTCGTATCCCGAACTATTCGTTCGAGGTATGTTTTCGAGGACGAAAACTCTTTAAGTTAGGGGAGTTGACACCCCAAAATAATTCGTAATTAAATAATTATGATTTTTAAATTATTAAATTAATTTAGAACATAATTTATTAATATATTGAATTATTAAGATTAAATGATGGAATTAATTGGGGAAGAGAAGTAATATTTATTTTATTTATGATTAAAAGGAATAAAAAGGAATAAAATAAGGGAAGAAGGAAAATAGAATCATTTTTTTGGAGAAAACAAGATACGTGAAGTTAAGAAGAGGAGAAAGAAGGAAGAAAACCTAGAAGTGTCAGAATTCGAAGAACCCACAAGGTAAGGGGTGATTTCGATTGATTATTGCTTATTATAGGTTTTGATTTTAATATTATAGATCATAGCATGTTAGGAAATTTCGGTTTAGGAATTCCTAGGTTTCCATGGATGAATACCTATCTGTGTCGGATTGTGTCAGAATATAGGTTGGAATCGATTAAGGTGTCAGTTATTGAATAGAAATGATGGAAATATGTTGTTTGATGTGATAATGATGCAAATTGGATGTGTTTTAGTGTTTTCCATGTTTAAATTTGTATGGGTATGTGTGGATTGGGTTTAGAATGGAAGAATGCTGTCAAAAATGCAGAAAATGACTTTTTGGTACGTGGGAACCGGTTCCCAGTGGGGAGGAACCGGGTTCCACTTTGAAAAATTTATAAAAACTTGAAAAATACACTCAGGAACCGGTTCCTGTATGGGTAGGAACCGGGTTCCCATACATTTTTCCAGAAGCGTGTTTTTGAACTTCTGCAGGAACCGGTTCCTGTATATGTAGGAACCGGGTTCTGCTTATTTTTTTTTTAAAAATTTTAAAACTTCAAAAATTCATAACTTTCAAACCGTAAGTCCGTTTTGAGCGCCGTTTTGGACGTTATTTCCTAAATTTAATGCTCTACCTTATGAAATGAAAATATTTTAGAAAACTTGAAATTATTTTGGAAAGGAGTCGAATTTCGAAATAAATGATTATTACTGACACATAATGATGTATGTGTATTAGAGGACCTTTGGTGGTTGGGATACTAATAATGTGTAGATGTAATAGCATGTTTATGCTGATGTTAGATGTATGCATGATTGGTTGATATATCATGTTGATTGGTTTGCATGTTTATGTTGATGTTAGATGTATGCATGATTGGTTGATATATCATGTTGATTGTTGTGATTCAGTTATGTTAAATGAATGTATACATAGACTGATTGATGTTGCATGCTAGTGATGTGCGTGCATTTGCATTGTTTGGTGAAGTTAATTCCCATTGTGCGGAATTTGACTTGGATTGCCGATAACCGATACCCGAGTGAGGATGGGTGGTTAGGCTGGATTCGTGTCCGGGTGGTTATGGACGAATCGATGGAACTGTATCCGTTGATGATGGATCGTGTTGGGTGACTTGGTCACGTGTCGGCACCGCATGCATTGAGTCCGCATTGTATTTGTATGAAGTGGTAACATGTTAGGATGTCTTCGGTGTTACTCTTCTTTGATTGTTATGATTATGCATGATGAATGTGGTTGTGTGTGTGAATCTGAATTTATGTTAAGTGGGTGAAATAATATGCTTGTGATATATTATTGATTGAAAGACTTATAATATGCTTTAATTATGAGAAGTCTCACCCTTACTTTACCATTTCAGATTAAGGTTAGCAACTGAAGAGTCGGTGAGGATGGCTCTAGAGCTTATCGTTTAGTCCGCGTGTCAGTGTCATGCTCTGATTAGTTGTAACACTGGGGAACGTTAGATGAGGAATTAGACATTGGTTTATTGTTTAATTAAAATTTTGTTGGGAATACAATGATTGAATTATTCTGTTTTTGGTGATGATATTTTCCGCTGTGTAAGACATGGTCTTAATTTGACTGAATTATTGAAAATGTTGATCCTCAGTGTAGCATGGCTACTGTTTGAATGAAATTTGTTTTATTTATTAATTGTGACATCCCTGATTTCCGTGTTAACTCTGATTAAAAGATGATCTAGATATTAATTTAATTGATATATTCGGGGTATTTAGTTGGGATATTACAACTGGAATCTCTATTTCATTCATTTGAATGATTTCTTTGATAAACTTCAAAACGAAGTATCCGCAATCTATGCCGTTTTGTTGTTGAGGACACTACATAGAAAAACAAATAAGAATATATAGATGTATTGTTTTATCAAGTAGCATAAATATTATAAGAAAAATTGTGGAAATTAATATACCTGCACTTTGATCCAATTAATGTTGTTTGATTTAGACCGTGGTACCCGAGGTTCCCTTTGACAACAGAATACTTGTATTGATATGACAAAATTAAAATATTTATTTAGAACAATGACATAGAAATAGTTAAACATATAAACACACACGAATGTTTAGAATAATGTCACTTACGTATAAATCATTAACTACATATCCGGATAATTTTTCCAATCACCGTCAACCGAATTCAGATAATAGACCACTTCTTTTATGGGATCGATAGCAAGCAACAATCAGTGACATCTATAAATTAAAGCAACAATTTAGATGAAAATTTTATTGAAAAAAATATAAATATTAAAATGAACTTAGAATAAAAATCTAACCCTGAATTATACGCAAAAAGATACAAGCTTTCTGTACTGCCAGTTGCCATGAATCTATTGACCAAGTGTTTTCTTACTGACTTCGGTTCCCTAGCAATTGTCGCTCCGCTGACACGGGAGGAAGACACGAAATGGAATCTATTTGACAATTGATTCCCGCGCATCAATTTGTCATATAACATCCTTAAATAAAAACATAATTAATATTAGACTATTTCAATTAAATGTTTAAAAAAATGTTCAACCAATTAAATAATATATTGATCGGGTTACCGGATGTACGAGTGCATAACATTGACGCCTAATTCTCCATGAAGAAAGATTTGTTCCATGTCCTCTTGTCCAATTGTTTTGATACACGGAAAACCAAAGACACATACATCCATATCCATTTGACGAATACCACCATTCATCAAATCTGATGTGCCCACTAGTGTTTCAAGACACTGTCGAAATCTAGGCATAAATTTTCGGACAGGAACCCTTTCTTGGGTGGTACCCTACCAACTTTCTGGATCACTTGTTGTGACCCTTGAAAAGATATATAAAAATCATATAGACTTATGTAAGATATAAAGTTATGCAGTTTTTTATTCTGATCATATAATTAACACTTTAAACATACCTCTCTTTGCGATGCAACAGACTCGCTGTGTTGCAAAATCCCTTTATCCTTAGATGCGGGTTTTGTAGGAGTCTAAAATTACCATGTAAAAAATTGAGGTCAGAACTGTCAGTTGAATACTTAAAGATTCATAATGGTTTTCAACATACCTGATCATCTATGAAAATGAGGTCTAATGGTCATGCACAAAAGATCCTACTGCATCTCGCAACAATGTGGTCTCAGCAACAATGTTAGGTACCGGTAGCAATGCATTCATATCTAAAACAACATTTGCCGATACCTTCATGTGTCCATCCGGGAGCGGTCTATGGTGAAGTAAATTTCCCAAAGTGTTGTGCACTTTTCCCTTGCCAACTACCCGATAAGTCGGTGACGATAAGTATAACTGACAACATGAAATGTCCTAAACCAATAATAACCGTTAGACTTCCTTTATAAATTACAATTAAACTTTATCTAATGGATTATCATCTTAATTACCTCGGGAAATTTATGTTGACAGTTGATACTAGCCTTGTCACTAGTTTCTTTCTGCTGTGAACTACTCTTTTCCACCATATATCTCTCTTTATCCTTCTGTAGTTCACGAACTTGTGCTTGTAATTCCTACAATGTTTGCATCACTTCTGCATTGCTAGGATTTTTTTCTTGGATTCTTATACAGAGAGGTTGGAGTCACACCATGACCTTTACCCCTCACTCGACCCGGATACTCAGCAACATTTAGTGCTCGACTGAGTACGCTCTTGATATCCTGGTCATCACCGGTGGATACCGATTGCGATAGGGTCTCATGTAATTCATTTACATATCGAAAATTATTAGTGGAGATAAAAAATTAATTATATATTAATAAACATTTAATATAATTTAATTAAAGACATAATGTTATACTTACACACTCATCATAAACATGTTGCAGATCGGGATTAACAACTCGATCTTTGCCAACACGAGCTTCCTTCCACAACACATGTGCGGGTAGTGATGTTTTGTCACTTTGCGTATCTTCTAACTACGCATTGTTACAAATAATATGATCATCAATTATAACACATTGAGAGAATTAATAAGATCGTAGAATTGATATTTACTAACAATTTTTTCTTGTAAGCGTGCATATCCCAAACGCCCTTTTTTATATGGATATGCGGGTTTTGACGCTCTCTCGTGATTTACGACACTCATTTTCTTGAAATTATCGTCTCTTCTTTGGCCTACAAAAGCCACCCATTCTTCAGGTGTAATGAAGCTCTCATATTTCTTTGTACGCTCAGGATCCTCTTCAACAAAATTTCCTTCCTCATCTTTAAGATACTTATTTGTTAAAAAAGTTCTCCACCCTCTGTGTCTTTTTCCGGCCAAACCCATTATATACTTTTTGCGGGCATCTTCAATGTTAAAGGACCTCTACAAAAAAACATACGCATAGAGTTTGTTAGTATATGTAATTTAAACACATTATCGTCAATATAAAACAAATAATAACAACCATATATGATACCTTTATCTCACTCCAAATTTTTTCTTTAGCCTCGTCCAACTCTCCTTTTTTCCATCTAGGAGTGGTGATCGGGATGTGCATACGGACAAGTGTGTCGATGTAGCTTGTTAGTTTTGCAGAATTAGACCCAATTAGTTAGTCCTCATTATTCCAATCTACATTATGTGTAACTCCTCTATCTCTATCACGGATGATTCCCCGCATAATAGTTATGCCTCGTGTGATATCCTTTTCTGAAGTATCTTGTGGAACATTTTCTTGTGGAACATTTTCTGAAGTATCTTGATTACTTGCCATTTGACATGTAATAAAGAAAAATAAAATAAAATGACAAATTTAAAAATCCATAATCATATATACTATAAAGAAAAATAATGAAATGACATATATTTAAATTTTATTGAATGATATAGGCTATAATCATATATACTATAAAGAAAAAAAATGAAATGACATATATTTAAATTTTATTGAATGATATAGGCTATAATTATATATACTATTAACTTTTTCATTAACATCTCTTTCTTTTCTTGGTAGGAATATGTTTTACTCGTCTCTTAACAACGCGGACGGTTGGATTGATCCAAATACCCTCATTATGATCATTTCTAATACATGACTCATTCTCATTTTGATCATTTCTGTTAAAAGATTCAATGTCAACACCAATATCGCCTTGATCTCCAATGTTTTCATCAATTACTTTGTTAGATAAAAGCACTATAGACCATTTCGTCAGTAGACAATGCCAAGCGAAGGTTTCTTGCTTCTTTTCCAAATTCAGGATAATCATTATCAATTTTCATCCACTGTGGAGAATCTGCCGGATGTTGAAATTTTCCATCAATAATTCTTTCATATGAATGCCAAGTCAAGTGTTTTGAATCGGTTTCACTACGACACATCCGTCTAAATCTCGGGATTATAGGAAAATAACATAAGACTTTTGTTGGAGACAACTTTTTCTTATATCGAGGGGCACCATATTTAGGACACTCATTTAACGATGCGTACTCGTTTCGACACAAAACGCAATCTTTTGTACATGCATGTATATTATCATGGCTCATGCCAATAGAGTACAACATCTTTTTGGCCTCATACGTTCGATTGGGAAGAACATTATCCTCTGGTATCATTTCTTTCATAAGGGCTAATAACTCTGTGAAACTTTTATCCAACCATCCATTACCGGCCTTTAAGTTGTACAACTTTAACACCGCAGACAATCTTGTGAAATTTGTACAACCATTATACAACGGTTTCTCTGCATCGCTTACCAACCTCTCGAACATTTTGGGACAATCATTAAGATCTTCTTCAAGGGCTTCTGCAATCTCTTCGACTCGATCATAATCGTATGTATCTGTGCAATTGTCGTTTGAAGCATAGGTCCTCTTATCTCCCGATTCAACATTCCCGTTACTTTTCTCACCATGCATATTCCAACATGTATAACTTCTATCAATTCCATACCGTATTAAATGCGATGCCAATGAATCACCAACCCGGTTCCCATAACAGCAATACAAACAAGGATATGTCATTCGACTGGGGTCTTTGGCGTGCACAACAACAAAATTAACAAACTCCGAAACCCCATTCTCGTAGTCTTTCGACAATCGATTGGAATACATCCATGTCTTATCCATATCAACTAATTAGTGCACAAAATAGTATACTGCATTTTTGTCAAAACGCAAAGTATATATGGAATGGATCCGTATTAAGAAAATGCAACATACGAAAGGCAATTTAAGACAAATTCATCACAATACCAGTAATTTGAGGAAGAAATTTACCTCGGATTTATCGGACTCAAAGAAACGCGGAGAATGAGCGTCGTACGTCGAACTAGGCCGAGAAACGCTACTAATTCAAAGAAAAGAAAACTTCTATTATAAAAAATAGGATGAATGTACATGAACATTTAACTAAACGACATGAATGAATGTAAGTGAAACTAACATGATAAACCAAATTCAATGCAAGCTATAAATCAAACGTAACAAAATCCGGGCAGCCATGAACAAACTTAGTAACGCACATTAAAGTTCTATTTAAAAAAATAGGATGAATGTACATGAACATTTAACTAAACGACATGAATGGATGACCTTTTTCTTAAGCAAAAGTCAACATAGTATTATTGTTCATAACATATTCAAAATATAATAAACACAACGATTAACATGGTTTTTCAATCACAATTGAAACAAAAGGCGAGAAATAGTATTACAACATGAAAATGAAGTTCTAAATAGGCTTCGAACCTTCAAACAAAATTGCTATTTGGGATTGTGATAATTTTAAGAGACTTAGTCATAGACAGTGTTAATTTTGACATCGTTAAAGATTTCTGAAATAACTTCAAAGGTAATTTTGTGTTTTCTTATGGAATTTTAATTGCACGTCCCTAATTCATAAAATTGCTAGTCTATAGAAGTTGTCTGATTTTTGGTAAATTTCGTAATTGCGTTTAGTATGTAAAATAAAGTCTTTGGCTAAAGTACGTCAAATTATGGATGAAAGTTTTATTACTAACGAATAGTGTAAGTTTTTTTATAGTTAAATATGCAAAATTACACTTCTAAAAAAATTCTCTTGGTAGTGTATTTCCTGTCAAGATCCTCTGAAAAAGTATTTTCCATAAACTTTGCAAATCTTAAGGGTTGGTTGAAAAACTCATTTCATTGTAACATAGTATGAAACTGTCAAAATAGTTTTCCTTAGCTGTAAATGCACCTTATACATCACTAAATCGAACTCAACTCTAGTGCAAATTAAGATAGAACCAGACAGCGCAGACGCAGACAAAGGCAAACGAGCTAGGTGGTTGCTAAGGAGAAGGGTTATTATGCATTCAGAGAAAAACAAAGAAGACAAGAAGACAGCAGCAACAACATTGGTTTATAAAAGGGAACATCAACAACAACTTAGCCAAGAAGACAAAAATCACTATATTTACACAAAACTGTCACAAACAAAAGCTCCATTTACACCTCGCCATGGAAGACATGCATAGAATCGAAGCATAGAATCGAAGGACAATAACAAAAACAGAAACATCTAGCCATGGCAGACATGCATACAGAGAGAAGACTGAGACTTACCAAGGAAGACAATGATGGCAGACACGCGAAGAAGACTGAAAGCTGAAGAACGGTGAACGACGACGAGTGCGGAAGAACGAAGGTTGAGAATGCCAGGAACGGAGGTTTCACGCTGGAGGTTGAGAAGGTAGACGAAGATGAACAGAATGCAGGAACTGAATGAGGGCCCAAAAATTGTATTTAGGGTTTTCAATTTTATTTCTAAAATAATCTATGAAAGCGCTTTTAAAAGCGCTTTCTAAAGCCCATATATAAGAGCGCTTTCTCCTTCAAAAGAACTTTCGTATCATAGGCCTATACCAGCGCTTTTAAAAGCGCTTTCTTAAGGCAACCTATCAGAGCGCTTTTTAAAAGCGCTTTCTTAATGCCACCTATAAGAGCGCTTTTTAAAACCGCTTTCTTAGGTTAGATATTTCTAATGCCTTTAGCAACGCTTTTTGAAAAGCGCTTTCTTAGGGAACCCTATGAAAGAGCTTTTTTTAAGCGAAATTTTTTTAAGGCCTATGAAAGCGCTTTCTCTTAAAAGCGCTTTCGTAGAGGCACTGCCAAAAATTATTTCTGTTGTAGTGTATTAAAAGAAGAATTAAGGAATTCATAAAACAAAGATATTAAAATGGTAGAATTATGAAAGTTATAAAAAGGAAAAGTTATAGTATTAAAGTATTATTGTTATAAGTTGAATGATTATGGATGTCCATCAATTAGGAGAGTTCAATTGATTTTCTAATTATTACATATATCTTATAAATAAGACTTATATTGTAATTGAAATCTACACAGATAATGAGAATAATACGATCTTATTTTCTCTCTTATCTTTCTCTCCTCCGTCTCTATTACATTGCTTTCTCATTAATTTCATAACACGTTATCAACACGACGCTCCGAGACTTAGAAGGTACTTTTTTTATTCTCTATATGTTATTTATAAATATAGTAATTAGAAAATGAAAAAGTAAATCAATGATGATTTTCATGCATCCCAGAAGAATTTCATGAATAATGTTAAAGCTATTCGAAAGAATAACAAAACAAATTAATTATATAGTTCCTGAAGAACTTATCTATCCATGAAGGATAGCAAAATAATATTTATATAGGTTCCTCAAGAACTTATCTATCCCTGAAGGATAACAAAATAATATTTATATAGGTTCTGAAGAATTTATCAAGCATCCCTAAATTCAGGATAGCAAAATAATATTTATATAAGTTCCTGAAGAAATTATCAAGCATTCCTGAAGGATAGCAAAATAAGAGTTTATTATATAGTTCCCAAAGAACTAATCAAGTGTCCATGAATGATAGAAAAATAATAAATTTATATTGTTTTGAAGAACATATGAAACATCCCTACAGGATCAGAAATTATTCAATCTCTTATATAGTTCTTGAAGAACGTATGAAGAATCCCCGAAGGATCGAAAAAAATTCAATTTTTTTTTTATAATTCCTGAAGAACATATAAACCATCCTTGAATGATTGCAAAATAATACATTTGTTTATTAGTTCCTAAATAACTGAAGAATTGCATATATTATTTTTATTAATAAAATGATTTGTGATTGAGTTATTGAATAATATCATAGTAATAATTAATCAAATGATGATATTTTAATTTTGATTGATGAAATTATTTATAGTTTCAGAAGAACTTAAAATTTAATATTATTATTAATAACATAATCTGTCTCTATTGATCAGAAAATCAACGATGATTTTTATGCATCCTACAACAAGTGCATCAATCATGTTAAACAATTCCAAAAAGATTGTATCTATAATATTAACGATTCTCAGAAGGAATCAATCATATTAAACAAACCCAAAAAGATCTCAGAAGGATTTGATTATAACGCATCCCAGAAGGTTGCATCTATAATATTAATGAATCCCAAAAGGATTTGATATAAATAATATTAATGAATCCTAGATGGATTACATCAATTATGTTTTAAAAAATTAGCAAAATGATTGCATCAATAATATTACCCAATTTCAAAAGGATTGCAGCATAATAGTGAAGTATCCCGAGAGGATTTCACAACTGCGTAATTTTTTTCTCTTTATTCTTACTTGAAGATTTGAAAAACAAGAAAAAATATTACATCATCCCTAAAGGTTTGTTCAAAGAATGTATTTTTTTTATCATCCTATAATGATATCAAATAAAATCGATACTTTAATATCCAACATTTTTGAAGAATTATAATTTTTTGTTGATCATAGTTGATAAATTTTTTTGGTCAATTCTATAAGAATCAGACAATCAAGGAAATACTCTCAAGAATATCTTCAAAATATTTATATTTTTAATATAGCAGTTTAAAATATTATATTGTAATGATAGTGCCTCTTAATATCAATATTGATTTTCCCGATTCTTATTTATTCCTTATATTATTCTATTGAAATTTTCTTATGATATTTTTATTTTATTTAGTTATTAATGAATAATTCTTTTTTATTCTTTTGATTTAGTTTATAACAATTAAATAAAATGAAAATTAATCATTTGTTTAAAATATCTATTTTATTTTAATGTTTTGATAACAACAAAATTTCAATTATATTTTCACTATATATTGTAAACAAGAATAATCGATTTACAAATCATAATTGTAAATCAGAAATTTACGGATCAAATTTTACAAATTAAACAAGCATAAATCACAAGCATAATTGTAAACTAGAAGTTTACAAAATCAAATTTAAGAATGTTGGGAAAATTGGTTGGGTCATCCCAAATGTATTATGATGCGAGAATTAGTTTTGAAGAACCAGAAGATTCTTCAATCCAATAAAATTTGTGTGTTTCTAAAGGAAATTTTGAGAAATTGAGTTTTTATAACATTAATTATTGCATCGACTAAAATATCATGCATATGTCTACTCACAAGTCACCACCAGAAGTTTGTGAAATTGTTTTCTCAACTAATTAGAGTCAAATCTTATTATCTAGATTTTTCAGAAATTTCTTGTTAAGTATCACATATATTATTAAAATTGATATTAGACATCATGTAGCATATGCTCATAAAAATGGACTTGAAGATCCATTTTTTAGATGTCTAAAGTTAATTGTATGGTTGATATTTGTAAGATCATAAGTTCTAAATTAGATATTTGAAACAAAAAATATGAATATTAATATATCCATTCACATTAAGCCAACAAGATAGTATATGTTCGACTTACAAATTATTTTAGGATAATAACCTAATATGTCTCATCTAAGTAAGATTTTGGATGTGTTGTGCTTATTCAATTGCTCCAATATAGTACGCTAAGATGAGTTTTGAAAGAATATTGAGAAAATACTTTCTTATATGAATCCCATATTTGAGGTTGCATATTGATCCAATAATTGGATACTTGTTTGAAGCCTAGTAGGCTGACTATTAATTGATAAATTAATTTTCTCAATATTAGGAGGATAAAATAAACAGCTGAAAGTGTGAACCAGGAGTTCAAATATGAACCAAAAGTTCAATTTATAAAATAAATTGTTGTCTTGATCCTCGTACAAACCAATATGAACCAAAAGTTTAAAATATTATTAATTTGCAAAGTTTATGAAATGAATTATCAACTGTTAATACTTCACTCAAAGTGGATTCTCCTATTGGATAAGCTAATCTTGCAAATGAGTCGTAGTCGTGCCTGAAGCGTGGTATGAAAGTTGGTTCCAATGGTAAAAGTCCTCTACTAAGATAAGAAACTAAATTTAAAAATGACACAAGTGAGGATATTAATATTCTAAGAGTACTTTGACATAATTTATTTTTCAGTTCCAGAAGAACTATCAAGTACTTGAAATATGAAATAAAGAGATCTCGATAAATTATGTCTTGGATGAAATAGAATGGAACTGAAATTAAGATAACCAAATAAAGTCGGCATTGGCAATGTATTTGTATACAATATAGCGCTAAAGAAGATAAACGATAACGAGGATCATGAAACAAAGTCTACCAAAGATTGTAGGCAAAGTGAGAATTGCACAAAATGAACATATCATGAATCAAAGTCTATCAAAGATTATAGACAAAGTGATAATTGACCAAAATGAACAGATCATGAACCAAAGTCTATCGAAGATTATAGACAAAGTAATACTTGGCAAAAATAAATAGATTCAATTGAAGAATAATTAAACTCGCTTTAAAAGAGAATATTTTTTGGACTTGTAGTCTGATACCTTGAGGTGTGAAACTAATGAGATATAAATGAGTTTTTATGAAAAAGTAAAATAAGAACGGTATGAAGTTTGATTTGTTGTTCAATGATTTTCACAAATACCTAAGATTGGTTTTGATGAAACATACCCACGTGTAGTGGATTCAATTAGTTGTTTTGATATTTGATTATCCTTGTAGCACATGAAGAGCTTAATATGAACATGATGGATGTTGTGACGTTTTATTTATACGAATCACTTGATAGTGACACTACTTGTTTGTTTACTTATGTTGGTAACACTATTTCATGGAGACATGTGAAATTAATCATGAAAAAAGACTTGTTGGTTGACTTATGGAAAAAGAAATACAACAACCATATATGAAGATAAATATTATATGTATTACTCAATTGAAAGATGATTATGTTAAAGGAGATTGAAGAAAACATGTTTCTCCAAAGTTTTTTTTCCACTTACAATCTTCAGAAAAGTGGTAATATAAGCTCCAACAAATTTATTATTCTGGTAATCTTACCGACCTTTTAGTGCAAAAGATTGGCCTTCATCATAGAAGAAATGATTGTTCAGCTGAGGGGGAGAACCAAATTCGTTCAGCTGAGGGGGAGAAATGAATTCTTCTAAAAAAGATATGTACTCTTTTTCCTTCACTAAATTTTTTCCCATAGGGTTTTTTCTTGTAAGGTTTTAAGGAGGCATATCCTGAACAAACATCCAATGAGACTATTATGAATACTGGATTATTGTCTCCCAATAATTTTCTTTCTTATTTGTAATAATCTGTATTGAATAGTAATGAGGTAGCTCCCTCACATAGAATGTTGTACTCTTTTTCCTTCACTAGAATTTTTTCCACTGAGTTTTTTCTAGTAAGGTTTTTATGAGGCATATTCTTTGTGAGTGTTATAAATGGAATGATTATGGATGTCCATCAATTAGGAGATTTCAATTGACTTTCTATTTATTACATATATCTTATAAATAAGACTCATATTGTAACTGAAATCTACACAAATAATGAGAATAACACGATCTTATTTTCTCTCTTCTCTTTCTCTCCTCCGTCTCTAATCTTCTATTACATTGCTTTCTCATTAATTTCATAACAATTATAAAGTATTATGATTTATAGAATTGTAAAAGTTAGAGAAATGATTTTTTTTAACATATTAAAATAAAATCCATTAAAATTAGAATTAAAGACTTTATAAAAAAAGATGAAAAAATTGACACAATCTTTGGTTGGAATCAAATTCTATGACGGTGATCAAGGCTTTCAAGTCTCCTATTTTAGTACTGCGAAAAGTTAGAAATAGATGGAATAACCGTATAAATTTAGTCACTAATTAGAACTTTGTGGTCTCCCATATTTATAGGGAAGATAATAGTTGTGCCCATTCCTGCTAATTTGCAAGCAGATTTTGTAAAAAAAATAGGCTTCAAATGCCTTTCTTTAGGTTCTCTACCTTTTGATAGGCTTTTGGTTGATGTCCCCCTATCCTTTTGTTCCAATCTTCTTTTTATTAATATATCATCATTTTTTTTTTAAAATAACATAAAATATACACCACATATTTCAAAATATTACAAGTTTTTTCTATTTGTTCTTTTAGATTGTAACATTAATTTTGATATTGTATAACATAAACATACATTATTGAAGACCAATACATAGTCAAAATTGCAACTTTTTAAAAAAGTTATCTTATAAAAATAATTTTTATGAAAATTTATTTAAAATATATTCAAAATTAAGTGATTTTTTAAAATTTTAAAATCAATAAAAGGTTTCAATAATAAGATGAAATATCTAAAATAACATTTTAAGAATAACCATTTAACCCAAATTTTCATTTGAAGCTTTTATAAAAAAAAAGTTTTGTAATTAATTATTTATCAGATTTAAGAATAATCATTCCACCCAAATTTTCATTAAACACTATAAAAATTATTTTTTTTAAAAATCCAAAACAAACAGACTCTATATCAATATGTATCAAATTCGTTGTATGTGTGTCTGGGAGTTTGATTTGAAAAAAATTACCGTAAACCGTACAAAATATATATTTTTTTAAATAGTTAATTGCATGCTCAAATTTAGTATGTTAGGGGTGTTCTCATTCTTGTAAATATGGTAATGCTAACATATGACTTAAAAACAACATATGTTAAAAAATTTCTTTTTTGAAAATTATATATTGTAGTATATTAGGAATATATTATTTATTTATAATTATTTATAAAAATATGATACAATATTAATGGACTATAAATGTATACGATTCTTTTAAGGCATATTTTTAAATTTGAATTTAATATATTTGGATTAAATTAAATATTCATATCTTGTAGCCTTGTTATTTATACAATCATTTTGCAACATAATAATAATATAATCATCTTGCAACATAAAAATTCAAACTGAAAGAATGGGGATTTTTAGGCTTTGTTTGATTGCATTCCTGGCTTTCTTGCACATTTCTCTTGTTGTAAGTGGTCATCAAATAAGTTATGAAATCCAAAGGAAAGTACCTACAGGTCCAAATCCAGCACAATCTCCAGATCCTATTCCTCCCGTGATAAAGTCTTTTGATTACAATTTTGTTTGGAAAATCAAAAGAGAAGTTCCTACGGGTCCAAATCCAGCTCAATCTCCAGATCTTATTTCTGCCATGGCAAAGTCAATCAAAAGACTAGTTCCTACTGGTCCAAATTCAACTCAATCTCCAGATCCTATTCCTGCCATGGCAAAGTCAATCAAAAGATTAGTTCCTACTGGTCCAAATCCAGCTCAATCTCCAGATCCTATTCCTAGTGTGGCAAAATCTTATGATTCTTCTCCAACCGTGAAATCTTAAATTATATCTTTATATTTCATAAAGTTTCTTAAGAAACAAATACCTTAATGGTTCCATAGGTAACTTATGTTTTACGAATATGATATAAAACCTTGCTATCAATAATTATTACATTTGTAGCGTGATAATAAAATTTCATTATATAATTATGTCTGTTTATCGTTCAAGGTTTAGGGTTGAGGAAAAACTTTAATCGCTATACAGCATGTTGCACTCCAACTTGCACACCTTTATCACTAGTTTAGTGTGGGTGTTTTTTTATGCAATTCTAAGAGAGTTAGGTTTTGCAAGCGTTGCACTTAAATAATTTATTTTAAAAAAAAACACATCCTTTATATATATATATATATATATATATATATATATATATATATATATATATATATATATATATATATATATATATATATATATATATATATATATATATATATATTTTGGACGTTCAATAGTTTCGAATGCCATAGTAAAAATAAAACCTGAATGACCTATATCATGTTGTTGGGAAGAAAACTTTATTTTGTACCCCCACAGTTAATCCTGTACCCCACATTTTATAAAAAATGACATTTTTACCCTAACTGTAATTTAATTATTTTACTATTTTATTTTTACCATTTACGAAAAAGACAAATTTTTACAGATTTGAAAAACACTTCCGGAACGCTTTCCGGAACACTTTCAGCAAGTATTCCGGTATGTAAAAACACAAACCAAAGTTTTAAAAGTGTTCGGATTATTAAACCATTCCGGAACACTTTGTGCAAGTGTTCCGGAATGAATACCAAATTATATAACAAATCGGAACACTTTCAAAAAGTGTTCCGGTTTGTAAATAGTGTAAACCGGAACAGTTTCTTAAAGTGTTCCGGAACGCTTTTTTTTAAATTTTTTTCAGGTATGGAAATTCAAAAAAACGAATCCTCCATAGATACGACAGATGTATTCACTACAACAGAAACATTCGCTACACGAGAAAATGTTATTAGTTGGATCAAAGAAGTTGGATTAAGAAATAAAATCACCGTTATTATTAAGCGTTCGGACACTGAAACTGGCAAGAGAGGAAGGAGGAATAAGATAATTTTTGGGTGTGATAGAGGCGGAAAATACAAGGATAAAAGTGGAACTCAGAGCGCAACTAAGAGATGTGGATGTCCGTTTAAAATAAGATCGACCAAAAGATGGGTTGGGATGGAAGGTAGATGTAAAGTGTGGAGTTCATAATCATGGATTACGATAGGCTTGAAGGGCATGCGTTTGTTGGCAAATTGACCTCGGATGAAAAACAACATGTTTTTATTTAACAAAGAGACATGTTCCTCCTAGACACATTTTGACTTCCGCAAGAGAGAAACTCGAAAATATCACTCGGATCACTCAAATTTATAAGCGAAGAGTGTGATAAAAAAGAGATAAGGGTCCAAGATCCGAGATACAACATTTGCTAAAGCTAATTGAGGATGCGGATATGTCTTGGAGTAGAAAAGAGATGGTTCAGATATTGTGAGAGATATTTTTGGGCGCATCCAGTCCGTCAAGTTGTGAATATCTTTTCCATTGTCTTAGTTATGGATAGCACATATAAGACAAACAAATATAGGCAACCTCTCTTTGTAATTGTTGGCATGACATCGACGGAGTTGACTTTTGCTGTTGCATTTGCTTATATGGAGTCCGAGCGCATGATAGTTTTGTTGGGTCTTGGAGAAGTCAAGGAATTGTTTGTGCAGAAAGATCGTCCAAAAGTGATTTTGACGGATAGAGATCTAGCATTGATGAAAGTGTGGAAATTGTGTTCCTACTACACAAAATTTGCTATGTCGTTTTCATATTAACAAAATGTTGGGATGCGATGCAAGCAATATGTGGTGAAAGAAATGCGAGAGACCATTGACACATTATGGGAGGAAGTTGTGTGGGCTAGTGACGAGGTTGAGTATGCTCAAAAGTTGGAACAACTTGAGCAAGCATGTTTTAATTGTGCTGACTTTATTGATTATGTGAAAGACACATGGTTGATTCCACATAGACATAGATTCATTGGAGCATGGATTGATCGAGTACTTCATTTGGGCAACACCACGACTAACCGGTATATATTTTATTTTATTTTATTGTTATTATTATATTATGCATGAATATTATTTATATATATTATGCATTAATATTATTTATATATTAATATTGTTATATATATTATGCATTAATATTATTTATATATTAATATTGTTATATAATATTGTTATATATATTATGCATTTATATATATTATGCATTTAACATCATGTTATATATTTGTTATACATTCATTTTTAGGGTTGAATCCGCTCATTGGAAGCTAAAGCAGATGTTGGGAAATAGTCTAGGTGACATGGTCAATTGTTGGGAAGCTATGAACAACAACCTGAGGATACAAATAGGCAACATTCGTGCTTCGTTTCAAAAAAGTTTTTATGAATGTGAGCATGCACATGTTAGTCCATTCTATGGTAAGCTGCGTAGTTTTGTTTCTAGAGCTCCGAGACGCATTGCGAAGAGTTAAAGAGAGTTGATTATGTTGGAACTTCTAGAGAAATATGTAGGTGTACTCATAGAACAAATTATGGGTTACCTTGTGCTTGTGAGTTAGGTAGATATGTGCTTAGTGGTGTACCTATACCTATTGAGAGTGTTCATGATCATTGGAGGAAGTTAAGTATGGAAGGTGAATTGCAGACAGAAGGAGAAGATGGATCGGAGACTGACATGAATAATGTAATGGAAGAAATATGGAGAAAGTATAGATCATCGATGTTGTCGGAAAAGAGCATTAAGAAGTAGGTGTAGTGAAATTGCTTATCCCAACAACTTCCTTATGTCCACCACCGACAAAATAAAACCAAGGGAGGAGTCAAGAAGAAAGGAAGAAACCATTGGGTATGATGTTTACAGGGATCCTTCACAGCATGAGTATGTTGAACAAGCATCTCAAACTTCACAAAAGTTGTCTCAAAAATCCCAATCAAAGAGAGATTCAAAATCAAAAAAACCTACAAAGAAGACTACACTCTTCAGTTTCCAAGTCATATCAGGTCATATAAAATTATTATGCATTAATATTCATAGTGTTGATTATTTTATGTTTATTATTATATTATGTATGTATAATGCACTAATATTTATAATGTTAATTTCTTAGATCATATATTCAGGAGATTGTGGATGTTGAATCAGATGGTAATTGTGGATTTAGAGTCATTGCATCGTTGCATGGGTATAGTCAGGATGGTTGGGCAATGGTTCATCGAGAGTTGGACATGGAAATAAGAGACAAGAAGAGTTTGTATGAGAAGTTATTCGGAGATAGACTATCAGCAGTGAGGAGCGGGTTGATGATACAGTCCACTGGTATTCAACCAAAAGAGAAATGGTTGACACTACCAGACATGGGTTACTTGATAGCGAACCGCTATAATGTCATTCTTGTTCATTTAGGCAATCCTTGCTTGACATTTTTCCCTTTGACATCATCACCTCCACATAATCCTACTATTTGGTGTATAGGTTTAGTCAACGGTAACCATTGGGTGCAGGTAATAATTTATATATCCGATTATAGTATTTTCAATTATTATTTTCTATACAAAGTGTTGGATTAATTGTTTTTTATACTCAGGTAAACATGAAAGATGGATTCCCCCCCGGTGCCTCTGATTGGAAGAAGTTTCGTCACACGGATGCAATCGCATGGATGATATCATTAGCGGACGATTGCAACTATGGCTACATCTTTCGCCAGTTTTACCTTCTTATATTTGCTTAGAATAATCCTGTTTTGTGTAATGTATTTTGTGTAATGTAGA
Source organism: Vicia sativa (assembly GCA_021764765.1). Lineage (NCBI taxonomy): Eukaryota > Viridiplantae > Streptophyta > Magnoliopsida > Fabales > Fabaceae > Vicia > Vicia sativa. The sequence continues at coordinate 93,470,379 of CM038795.1, forward strand.
ACTAAATTGTTATGAAATGTAACAAAGCATTACAACAGACGCTTTTTTTATTCATCCAAATATTCAAATGACTTCAATGATAAATTAATGATAACATACACTAAAGAGAAATAACGCATAAAATCATAAATATTTAAAGAGTTACTAGAGAGTTACTAAAAATAAGTCACAAATATTTACAAAGTTACTAAACATTACACAAATATTTAAAAAGTTACTAAACATTACTAAATCATAAAATCACTCTTCATTACATAAATGTAGCGCGGTAAATAAATCCGCAAACTGCGGATCATCCTCTTCAGCAGCAAATTTTTGTAGATGATGATGAATTAATGCGGAGATACGAGCCAACTTAGGATCGGATGGCCCTGTTGCAAACTGTGGAACTGGCACCTGTCTTGGTTCATCAACCGGCGGTGGTACCAATCGAGGGTGTGACACCCGATAATACCAGTCCAGATAATTTTCCACAGTCTCGGAGGGAAATGTGATAGCAGTTGTGTGACCAACTACGTCTACAACACTTTGGTCGTAACCAATCCAGTCAACATCCACATCCGCCTCAATAATATCGGTGGGCGAACGTGGTATATACTGAATAAGACCAAACTGACGTAAACATATGTCAGCCAAATATAATACATAAGTACCTCCCAACAGTCCTCCTCTCGAAATAAGCAAGCGGTCGAACGCATTAAACCGCCTATGATCCTCAAAGGACGCCACACTACGCCAACCGGTGTCAATCTATCGAGGACGCAATGCATCCACCTTCAACGCCTTGCTTGTATGCCCATCTCATCGCCTCGGCATTCCAACGTTCTCACTTGGATGCCGCCCACTACTCTTTCAATTCCGTGAAAATACTCATGGATCCAAAGATCGTGTCAATAAAATTAATAAACAATTAATAATAATTAAAAATTATCTAAACAATAAATAATAAATAAAATTATCTAAACAATAAATAATAAATAAAATTATCTAAATAATAAATAATAAATAATAAATGAATTACGAAGAAGAGTCGGATAACCAGAAGTTGTTTGGTGCCAAACATACATGCATCTCCAAGTGAAGCATACAAGGTCACCAATGCAATGCCTCAACTATATCTTCCAAAGACCTCCAAGTCGCAAGAGAGATATATATTTTGCTCGACAAGCGTAAACGTCTTGTCGGCAAAAATAGTGCAACCTACTAACATCATCAAGCACGCCGGTCGCATATTCCCAATTATTAAGACCTCTATGGGCAACAAAGGTATCATACAACCATTCCAACTTATAGTAGGCACCTCTTGCCACGAACTAATGGCTTCTACGTGACACTCCTAAATATGTCACAAAGAAGCTCAACAAAGATCATCTTCAATGACATGGTGGGAGTCCGAAAATACCTCTAATAGGGAGGTGGAGAATACAAGATACGTCATCGAGAGTAATCGTCATCTCACCAAATGGCATGTGAAATGACGACGTCATCGGAATGCCACCTCTCTACAAAAGCAGTGATTAAATTCGGATCTACCTTTGTCATACTAGATCTTTGCAAATGTGCAAGACCCGAATTTGTCACCAATCTTTCCATCTCTCTAGGGAGTTGCAGGGGAACCCATTCTTTGAGTTTTTGACCAAAGACATTTTAATTGTTTTTTCGGTCCTCTTTCCTGAAAAAAATGTTGAAAAAAATTTAACATATTAATAAACTATGCCAAAAATTAACTTAATTCATTTCAGATTAAATTTTCATTTACTTACCTCTCCGTACCACAAATGTCGAGCACAGTGCTGCTCGTATCTAACTAACAGTGATAAATCAGATGGTCCACCCGGGAATCCCCTAGGCACCTCCGGAGGATGTGATCCAGATGCACCATCATTTCTCCGAGCACAAGGTCGTCCGTCAGGGCCTAATCGTCGAGGCATTCTGAAAAAAATAATAACATCAAAATATGAAGAAAAAAAAAGAGAAAACCCAAACCGGAACACTTAGGGGAGAGTGTTCCGGAATGAATTTCGGAACACTTTTAGAAAGTGTTCCGGAATGCAATTTTGCAAACCGGAACACTTTCTAAAAGTGTTCCGGAAAAAGACAAAAAAAAAAAATTAAAACCGGAACACTTCCCAAAAGTGTTCCGGTTTGGAGAAAATTCCGGAACACTTACATGATCGGAGTGCTTTTTTGTGTACCGGAAGACTTTCCCAAACTGTTCCGGAATGCAATAGGTTTTGAGAGATTTCAGAACACTTTTAGAGGAGATGTGAAAAATGAATTTTTTTTAAAATCTTATATTTTTTATATGAAGGTATTTTCGTCCAAAAATTACTGTAGCGGGGGTACAGGTTAAAAAATGGGGGTACAAAATAAAATTTTCTGTTGGAAATTATATTTAACATCCTCGCACACATTTATACTTAACCCTCCAATATTAAATGGAATAACTATTTTTTTAAAAGGAAAATATATTTCTCGTCTTTTATAAATGATTTAAATTCAGTTTTGATCTCTATAAATTTTTATAATAATGGTCTTTTAAAAAATTTACATTCACACCATTGGTCCTTTATGTTAAAATTGTCATTAATATCGTGGCTAATTCAGTCAGTAGGGAAAATTATATCTTTCTATAATAATTCATATTAATTAATTATTTGCATATAAAATAATTTTATAGAACATTTAGATTATGTTTGTAGTTATACTATTAATTTTTAAATGGGAAAGACAATTAAATAAAAAAATTATTATGATAATTTAAAACGTACAAATTTAAAAAAAAGAATATTAATTAACTAAATAATATTATTAAATAAAATGTTAAATGTATTAATATACTATTAATATTAGTAGTTGAATATTATATTATTATTATTATTATTTTAATAGTTATAATTGATTTAATTATTTATTATTAGTATTATTTTTTAATTGTGGTAATTTTTTATATTATTATTATTATTATTATTATTATTATTATTATTATTATTTTAATAGTATTAAGCTGAATATTACATGATTATTATTATTAATATTATTATTAATATTATTAATTATTAATAAAGAATCCATTTAAGAAAAAAATTGAATTATGATTGATGTTAGAGAAGCTTTCATGATGACATGTGAACCACAAGCTGTAAAAAAAATAATATGAGATTTTTTGATGTGGCACATCATATTTTTGAATTTGTGGCATTTGTATTTAAATAGTTATAATGCTTTTATGATAAAATATACATTTTTATTATTTCTTTATAAATATTGATATATCTATTAAATGAGTTTATTTTTTCAAATTATTTATTTTGTGAAGAATAATAATAACTTGAATAAAATTTCAAATAGTTAAAAGGTACACACTTTGTTATATAATCTCCATACTATTGTTGCTGCTATAACTATATGTAATAAATAGTTTTGTTCATATTTATTATACAATTCTATCCATTTCAAATAAGTAACTCATAATATTTACATTAAAATGAAAAAAATATCACAATTACAATGAAATTTTTACCCTACACCCCAGTGATTGAGTAATATATTAGTATTTTACCTACAAAAATAATGAATAGAAAGAAAAGTGGTTGATATATATTTAGTTTGTGATCAAAAAATGAATGAAACATAAATTAAAATAAGAGGAGTGCTATTTAGCACGACTTGTTCACCTACGAGAATCTGATGACATGTTAATTAAAGAAACAAAATATGATAACATTCTAATCCTTGCATGCAACTCAAGATCAACCATTCTTCCTTCTGATTTTTGTAGCTCCTCTTCACCCAATCTCAAGGCGAGTCTCTTAGATAGAGACTTAGGGAAATGAGATTTTTGAAAAGTATTGAGATTTTGGGATTTTGAGTGAAAATTGATGCATGCATGTTGATTTTGATGATAAAGTGTGCTTATAAATCTGTTTTTCATGTTCTAATGATGTGGGTAGTTGTTTGGAAGGGAGAAATTGGGGTTTGGGACCCCGAACGTAATGCGTTTTGATTTTTTGCGTAACGCACCGTCTGTCGCCAACGCCCCATAGTAACTTGAAAATGTTTATTTCGCAGGGGCCGCTCAGTGGTGTGACCCCGCTCAGCGCGGTCTCTTGTGTAGATCTGAATTATTTCTTCCCCATGTGCACAATGGTTCTAATGATTAAACCATTGGCCTTAGTGACTCTCTAACAGAAGAATAACTTATTAGGCGACTAGTGAGTGTAACTAAAAGCAACTTGGATAATTGTATGGTTCGATTATGCTTAACACTTATTGTATGGATAATTGTATGGCTTAGCTTGCGACGATGTTTCTCGGCGATGATCTTTATATTCTTTATATTTTCGCTTATGTATCTGGATGATGTATTAGTAACTATGAATTTGTATTATTTTGGCCATGACTATTTCGGAAAAAGTTTTTAATTATACTAATACTCTCCTTTATTTCCGCTTCTTAGGTATGAATTTGGTTACCATTTAATATCATACATGTATTATCCTAGGCAATGATATGTGGTGTGTTACAATATTAGTATTTTACCTACAAAAATAATGAATAGAAAGAAAAGTGGTTGATATATATTTAGTGTGTGATTAAAAAAACTGAAAGAAACTTAAATTAAAATAAGAGGAGTGCTATTTAGCACGACTTGTTCACCTATGAAAATTTGATGACATGTTAATTAAAGAAACAAAATATGATAACATTCTCATTAAAAGGTGTTGAATAACATACATAGGATCCATAAAATAAATGAATAGGATCCCTATATTTAATCCAATGGCTATTAACAATCGGTTTAAATTCGTACATGTTCATTTTCGTACCAACAAACATTTCCCTTAAAATATTATTTCAACTTGTTAAAACACAAGTCACCACACACATAAACAAACACAAACAAACATGCTTGTTTTACGTCGTAAGCTCGACGCCTTTATTATGCGAGCTAGTAACCTCCTCTCGTCATGCCATGGTATTGCCACACCGCGCAAACCTAAAGAAAGTGTCATTAACATTCACATAATAAACGTTACGAAAATGAGACAATTCACAACAATACTTGAAAAGTAAAGTAAAACACATATATGCACAAGTGTGAAAGTAAACACAACATGTACAAGTAACAATATACAAGTCCATATACAAAGTTTATACAACATATACATTAATTACAAAACTCAAAAACAACGGAATTATCCCAATACAGAAACAATAAAACCAATCCCTATCAAAAACTATAAGGTTGATGGAATTGGGAGACAAAAATCACACCCCAAAACCATGAAACTACAAAATGAGACAAAAGGAAATTATATACAAAATTTTGTCTCGCAACCATCGCCCAACGCTCCAATTGCACCGCCCGGCCCTGCTTCTTTATTACTTGGCCCGCGTTGCTCCACGTAAGCATATGGCCAAAATATCTCTTCACCACCCGACTACTAAACACACCGCCCGATGCTGCTTCTTTTCCTCGCCCAGCAAGTTGCTGGCGAGCCAAAGTCAGAAGTTATTGGAATTTGACAAAGTTGCTTCGCTCCCTTCACCGTCCGACGAGCTTCCAACGCTGAGAGCGCCCTGTGTTCGCTTCCTCAACGCTCGGCGGTGGACACCAGAAAAGCAACTTTTGTTGCTTTCTCTGCACAACTTTGACTGGCTCTCTCTTTTGCCTTATTCCTTTATTGATCAAAACTGCATCTTGGAGTTTTTATTCCTCATTTCTTAAATCATGCTCAAATACCTACAAAAAGAATACAAAATAAATCAATCGGTACAATATGTACACAAAACACAATTAAACATATTTACAACAAAAAGTGGGGTTACTCAACCGATATTAACAACAAAAGAATAGATAAGTGCCACAAAACATATATACAAAATAACTACATTTTAGCACTTATAAAGGGCTGAGCTCAATAATCGATGTGAATATTTTTCATTGTTTATTCTTCACGAACCAAAAGGGACAAGTTTTCTTCAAGTGGTGGAGCTCACAAACCAAATAGAGACTTACTCTAATCCCCAACAAGAGCTTTTCACAAGTTTAGCTTCTAATCTAAACAACTTATTCTTAAGAAAGAATGATTCACTCAAGAGGATGAAGAACCCTTGGTGAATTTAAAATAACACCCCTAAAAATAAAAACTTCCTCACTAAATTCAAAAACGTTTGTCAAAGCCACGGTTAAAAACATGTGAGAGAAAGAAAATTAAATTAGAGAGAGAGTAGGGGAGAAGAATATGAGATATATCAAATTTTCTTGATATTAAGAAATAAAGGAAGATGTATCTATTTATAAGTCAAAGGATGGTTCAAAAAGAAATAATATATGGGAAAAATTAACTCACCTAATTGATTAGGTCTTAAGTTTAATCAATTACATACCACAAATAATCAAATATTACTGCCCAACATGAAAGATTTTGATAGAGAGTCGTTACCATTCATTAAAACTATGTCATAATTGATTATAAGCTTGTTTCACCCTTTTCTAATCAGTTAGGCATTTGGTCTAATTGATTAGGTAGTTCAAAAATGTCATCTATATTGGCTCCATAAACATTTTAGGTTTCTTTATTTGAAAAATATAGGCTTCAAAGATATTTTTAATGTGTTGGTGTGGGTGATTTATCCTTTTTACTTCCAAAAATGCCCTTGTGTTTTTACACAACACTAATCACTCAACTAGACACGGTCAAATGAGCTTTCACACTTCCTCTCTTTCTCACTTTGAATTTTAAACTCTTTTTCCAAATATACCAATCCCATAAGCAGTTCACTTGAATCTTCTTGTGGATGAGACTTGAGATATTTTCAAGTAAGATACATCATCATATGAGAACACTCGTGATTTTAAAACCCCTAGGTTTTAGCTTGATTTAGAGGAATAGATTTATCAACCATTTTGTGCATTTATGACCGCTTTCATGTGTTGTCATCATAAGAGCCATGATGTTATTAGGGTTGAGCACATCTTTATTTTCTATGAGCTATAATCACTTTACACTTGCATGCAAATAGTTCCACAATACTTGCATCATTTGTTAGTGCCCACTCCCACCTTTGCATCCCTTATTCTTTTTTTCTTGTGCTACTCTCCTTATCTTTAATGTAACATTTTGCATGCGTCATGATCACATCCAGTGATGTTGAAAGCTTCTGCACTAAGGACTCATTAAAATGTCTCACCTTAAGGTCGTTATGGAAGGCTCACACAAACATCTCTTGTTTAGGATGGGTGAATTTGATGGTTTCTTTGTTAAAGTGAGCTAGGTATTCTCGTAGATACTCAGTGTGTCCCTAAAGAACATTGAAGAAACTTGTGGTTGACACCTTTTTGTAATTGCTGGCAGAAAAATGATAGATCATTTTCCTAAACAAGTCTTATTAAATGGTCAATTAGAACCTCAGAAGTATCGTGTACCATCATAAAGTGGCGTTCTTCAGTGTGTCCTTCACTAGCTTGCATTATATTGAGTTAGTGGCACCACTGATGGTCATTTGAGTGTTGACCATTATGATATGTTCTTGAGGGTCAATCTTGCCATCAAAGGTTGCCAATGAAGATGACTTGAAATCATCTAGGACTTGATAATTCCAAATGTTTGGCGTTAGAGATTATGGGTCGACCAGATCCTCCAATTCCTCACTTTCAAGTTAGGGTTGGTGTTGATTTTGTTGTAACATGAGTATGTAAGGACACCAATTAATTACTCTTTTGATGCAGGTTATAAAAAGTCACAGTGAATAATACACTCTAAAATATTGAGTATGTCTTTTCCGATTGATGTGTCCCTTTTTTATATTAGCTCTCGATTGCATGATCCAAGCCAAAGGCTATGAATGTCATTAATCAACATAATTGACATTTTTGGTCGTTGATGCGACACTTGTTATATTTAAGAGACACACTTAAATGTGTTGATGTCATATGATAATGATCCATAAATGTTATCCATTGATATCTCACCTAGGGCAACTTTCTAGTTTGGGTTACAACCATAGCCCTTAATTGTTTTAGGATGTATACAACTCTCAGACATAAAGTTTAAGATTTATAGGAGTGAAATGCTTTTAGATAAACCGACTCTCTTATTTTCCATAATGTGATGTGTTATTAAATTTATGAGATGTTTTATTTAGACATTTAATTTTGGGACAACTTTTGAAACACCTTTTTCTCTATCTTCTTATTGGACAAAATCAATAGAAAGAGAAGGAGGGAGAGAGAAAGTAAAAATACAACGAGAGTATGAGAGAGAAAGTTGTTCCAAAATGTGTCAAAAATAGATTTCAAATAACATTAGTGTAAATTTATTGTGTTGTTTGGTTTAAAAAAAAAGAGTTTATTAGTATGTCGTAATAGCACTTTAAAGTGTTGGCATATAGCACTAATAAGGTGTTTTATTGGTTTGTTCTCTAATCTGTCGGGTTGGGTAATAATGGATGTGGGTGCATTGTATTTGTACCGTTGTGTGATAGGATAAGATTATCCATCCACCTCGTCCACGTTAATGTTTTTATTTATACGAACCTAATTTGACTATCCGAACAAATTCTGGCCTACCTTGTTACTAACGTCTTCAAGTCAGGTCCGGTTGCTAACTTTTTGTATAATCATATTTTAGGGTCCACCTCCCTCATAGGTTGTATAGGGGGTGCATTATATTTAATAAACTCTATGGCATAGTACCATAACGCATGCACTCGTCCTATTAGATGTTGCATTTGGTCCATTTTTTTCAATTTTGTTTTTCATAAAGCATTGACAAACTAACTTATCTATTTAAAAAAGCATAACTAATTTATATTTCGGGTTTAAATTCTGTTAGACATTAATAATTCTTCTATTGAGGTATATATAGTTGTTTTCTGACTTTAAAAAGATCTCCGCTAGTAAATGACGAAATTGATTTTCTTAAATTAGTCATTTCAAAATAAAATACTAAAATTTAATTAAAAATAAATTTTAATTTGATTCAACATAAAGAATTTAAGCACGAGGAGAATGCTTAACAACGACCCTCCATATGCAATTCTCATATACAGTAGATACAAACAATCAATGTGAATTTAGTAGATTGCTTATGCACAACCCAACACAGTAATATCAAAGTAAAGAATAGGTTAACAAATTTATCGAGCCGATTTGTGCTATTAATACATAGTAGTTCAAATCAACCACCATTTTTAAACTCACAAGCTTCACACTTTCATTTTTACACTTTCATTTTTTATATAAGACAAAATGAAGCCAAAAACAGCAAAGCAAAACAAGAGAAGATTATTGACACGGAAACTTTATTATTATAAGATAAAAGAAGAATAAATTGTGTCCATCATGAGTGAACAACTTCTACACGAAAGGAAAATACAGCAATGACGCCCCCGAAAACTATTCACGACCCACCTGTCTAGCAAAGAAAACAATCAATATTTTCACGGAAATTAATTATTAACAAAACAAAAGGCAAAGAGCATGATAAAGCATCACAATTATTTAGCATCATTTGTTCCTTTTTATATTTCCTTAGTTGTCCAAATAATTCAACTTACTCAAAATAATACTAATTTTTATTTATTACGCATCATTTGTTCATAATCCAAATTCAGTCGCGAAAACAAACACTTGACGTGCAAGATTAACGAACATTAAAATATCTTCTATACAAATCAAATCAAATTCATATACTTGGATCTAAGAAGCATAATACTCAATTTTTCAAATAACAATCACAGTTTTATGTAAAAAAAAACAAATTGTAGTTAATTCACAACAGCAGCAGCGACAACAATCAGTGTCTTGACTATCTGTACGGACCAAAATTGCAAAAACCGGTGATCACGGATCAACACTGTTTTTCAAAACCATGCAAGCTAGTATAGAGAAAATAGATTCTTACATAGAAGATTTGATCATGATTGATCCTTAGTGATAGCATAGATGGCATACAGAATTCCAGGAAGATAACCCAAAAGAGTGAGCACCAAACATAGCCAGAACTCAACCTATACACACAACACAAAACAACCAAACAATTAATTAAGCATCAAAAAATCACCACACAAAGATACAAATAAAAATGAAGGAAAGAGATTTAACTTACTTTGCAGCCAAATTTGAGAAATACACCAAGAGGTGGAAGAAGGATGGCAACAATAATATCGACGCAGGTAGCAGTGCCCATTTTGTTCTTCTGGTTGGTTAGGTATTGACTCTGAGAGACTTAAATACAATGTGATGTGGAGGATTAAGACGCGGTTTTCATTTATAGAACGTGGAATACACCTAAGTTTCCGTTTCTTTTTCATTTTTTGGGCCGTGTCGATTTTTATTAGTTTTGGTCAAAAGTTTTAAAAAAAACTCTAGAGTTTTTCAAGATAGGTAGGAAAAGATATAGAACTTTTGATAATATTGTTTTCTTTTTCATTAAGATACATAGGATAAAAATATTTATATTTAAAATAGGTAAGTAATTATTTATTTTCTTTAATTGGTTTGTTTAAGATTGTTATAGAAAAGTTATAGAATTTTAATATTGTTTCTTTTCCGTTAAGAAATGAAATAAAATTATTTATATTTAAATGGGTTAAATAATTATTTATTTTATTTTATTGTTTTATTTATTAATTATTTTTTCTAAGTATTTGGTTTCAGCCCTCAAATTTGATATATAAAAAATAAGATAATAGAGTGACTTCATGGTAATGGCACTAAAGCACAAAATATATATTTTGATATATTTATGTGTTGAAATATGCTTTTATTTAAATGGGTTAAATCATTATTTATTTTTTTTAATTGGTTTATTTAATATTTTTATAGAAAATTTATAGAATTTTAATATTGTTTCTTTTTCATTAAGAAATAGAACAAAATTATTTATATTTAAATGGGTTAAATAATTATGAGTTTAGTGGAGATGCAGTTAGTGTAAAAAAAAAATCGTTATCAACCAATAAAAATATATCATTTTTCATGTTATATCAATAATTTAAAAATTATAATATGACTTAATTGAATACATAATCGTGATTCATTTCCAATCATTCTAAACCTTTTAATATTACACATGATATCCTATTTGTATAGATCTTGCACCCCTGGATATTTTATTTTGCACCAGACATGCACTTGCTCACCTTTCACATCGTTTCTTCTTTATAATAATATTATATCTTTTACTTACGGGTTATTATTATTATCTACTATATATTAGTCAGAGACACGTACTCCCGCACAAAAAAATTTGTGGTGTAATATTTTTTTTGAACGATATGAATAATATAAATAAAAGAAACTATGAGCAATTTATATAATCAAAATATATATTATTAGTTGAATCATATAAAAACACATAAGTTTAATTAAATATATTTAGACATAGTAAATATAATATAATCAATCTTAAAATAAATAATAATTATGGAAATTTAACTGTATTAAATAATCATATATAAAAAAAAATTAAATATTAAATAATCATAAAAAAAATTTAACAAATGTAAATGTAAAGTTTTAGATATAAATGCAAAATTTAAAATGATTTACTTATTTATAAGATGAACAATAATCATATATTATTCGTGAAAGAGAGAAAAAATATTATTTCTAAAACAAAATTTATTAATTTAAATAAAATATATTATTCTGATAGTGACCCGTAAAACAAAAAATTTATTATATGCACACATTTAAAATATATATATCAATAATAATTTTAATATATTTAGATGCACATATATATATATAGGTAAATTGAAAATGAATTATTTAATTATAAAATAAAGGATGTTTAAAATTTTTGTATTAAATAATCATAAAAAAATCAATAATATGGAAAAAAAAAAGTTTATATTTGAAAATAATACTAAGTCTTTAGAATAAAAGAAAATGTTGATTAAAATAAAATAAATATTATATTGATAGTGACTCATAAAATAATTAATTAATTTTATTATTATAATTACGTGTATAAATTAATTCTATACTTTAATCAACAAACCAATAGTGTGAGGAACGAAATAGCTATTTGTATAGTAGTTTAGTTTGAAAATAACTATGATTAAAATAAACATGTAGATAGCTGTTATGTTTTTTTATCTAAGTAACCAAAAATTGTAAAATTAAGTGTATAATTTCAAACTATCATTTCTAAAAAAATTCCATCTAAAAGAATTTCAAATTCAATAATGCATGTGTGGATACAACAACAATCACTACCAGTTGCAACTTAAACAAAAATAATATGTACAAAAACATATATAATAAGTCATAAAAACCATAAGATATACAACTGTAAATAATGGCAAGGTGTCATGGCATCAAGAAACAGTAAAAGAATAAAAGGAAAGAGAAGAGAAAGAGTAAAGTGATAAAACACTGTTTCATTGATTACTGTTTACAATACATCAGTTTTGTTTATATAGATGATGATTAGTGTATAAACTAACCACTAAATAACAAACAAACAGGTGTATTATACTGTATGAATACATGAGTTAATCCCTCCCTCAAGTTGGACTGTGTATACTACAAAGTCCTAACTTGGTCAAGATAGAGAGGCAGAGCACGGGTGGCTTCAAAAACATCAGCCAATTGAGTTGTAGTGGAAATAGGGAGTAAATGCAGCAGCTTGGATTGAAGCTTCTCCCTGATCACATGACAATCGAGCTCAATGTGTTTGCTCCTTTCATGAAAAGTGGGGTTGTGAGCTAGATGGATAGCAGATTTGCTGTCACAAAACACTGAGGCCTGGCTTGGAAAATGTGATTTGTAAATCTGCAAATAAGTGTTGGAGCCACTAAAGCTCACAAGTGAGAGATGCTAAAGCTCTATACTCAGCTTCAGTGGAGGATCTTGAGACTGTTTGTTGCTTCTTAGATTTCCAACATATGGTTGAATCACCGATCATAACACAAAAACCCGTGATAGATCTTCTGGTTTCTGGACACCTGGCCTAGTCAGAATCAACAAATCCATATAATTGAAACTTACTTGAAGCTGAGAAGAGGATGCCTTTTGCAGGACAACCCTTCAAACATCTTAAAATTCGATTGACAGCCTTTAAGTGAGGAACACGTGGTTAGGATACATATTGGCTTAAATTCTGAACAACATACGAGATATTAGGATGAGAGTTGGTTAAGTAAATTAATCTTCCAAGTAGCCTTTTGTATGTTGATGGTTCAGGTAACAACTCACCATTTGTAGATGGTAACCTCAAATTGGGATCATAGGGAACAAATGATGGTTTTGCAGCCAAGTAACCTGTGTCCTCAAGAAGTTCAAGTGTGTATTTCCTCTGATTGAAAAGGATTCTTGCATTTGACCTGGCAATCTCAAAACCTAGAAAGAACCTCAAAGCACCAAGATCCTTGATTTTAAACTTTTGATCTAGGAGGTGTTTGACACGAGTGATTTCTTTCAAGGAATTCCCAGCCAGCACTATATCATCAACGTAAACCAGGAGTGCAGTGAAACCTTCTGCAGTAGACTGAGTATACAAAGAATGGTCTGCTTGAGACTGGTTGTATCCCAAAGATATAAGAAAGGTGGAAAGCTTGGAATACCACTTCCTACTTGCCTGCTTAAGGCCATAAAGGGACTTATGCAACCTGCATACCTGGTTTTGATCGGAAACAAGGATACCTAGAGGCAGTTTCATATACACTTCTTCATTCAAATCTCCATGGAGGAAGGCATTGTTGACATCAAGTTGCTCCAAATGCCATCCTTTAGTAGCAGATATGGCCAAAAGGACCCTGACTGTAGTAATCTAGGCCACAGGAGAAAAAGTGTCAAAATAATCTATACCCTCCATTTATGTATAACCCTTAGCAACTAGTCTTGCCTTGTACCTTTCAATGGTCCCATCAGCCTTATACTTCACCTTATAAACCCATCTGCATCCAATGGGAATCTTTCCAGGTGTCAAGTTCACAATAGACCAAGTATTATTAGATGCTAAAGCCTTCAACTCAGCTATCATAGCATGCGGTCAACACTCCAGCTTATTGGCTTGTTGAAATGTTTTTTGCTCAATATGAGATGAGATACTGCAGCAAAAATGCTTATAATAAGGAGAACAATGATGATAAGAAAGGACAGAAGAAAGAGGGTAGTTGGTTTTATGAGGAATTTGTGAAAAAGGTGTAGAGGTAGAAGAGTGATAATAGTGGAAATCTGTTAGATAGCTAGGAGGGTTGGACACTCTAGTGGACTGCCTCAGTGGAGGAGCATTATTTGGTGGAGAAATGTTGTGACTGGTGGGTAAAACCTGTGAGAAGGTGTCATGAGAGTGATTGATAGAAGTTTTAGGATTATGAGTAGGACTGCCTGTAGAAATAGAGTCCAAGGGCTCAGAATTGTTTGACTCATTTGCTCTGTTAGTAGTGTTTTGGTCAGAATATGGATCAGCAGGCCTAAGAATATGCAAAAGGCTGGAAGTAATGTCAGGCACATTAATTGAAAAAGGTGATGTAATTTCAGGGCTATCAGAAGCATAAGATAAATCAGAAGTAAGAGTTATATCTTCTGTACCACTAGTAACAGGAACCTCAGTGTCAATATCAGCAAGTGTGTGATGGTGTGAGCCATTAAAGGAAGGAGTGTTGGTTGATGCATTACTTTTGAAAGGAAAATAGTTTTCATAAAACACTACATTTCTTAAAACAAAAATGTTGTGATGCTGTAAATCATACACAATATATCCTTTAGTACTTTCCTTATAGCCTAAGAATACACATTTTTTGGCACGGGAATCAAACTTTTCCCTATGATTCAACAATGTTAAGGCATAACACAAACAACCAAAAACTTTCAGATGGATCAGTAATTCATGTGGGCACTTTGACTTAATTAAGGGAGAGCGTAGCCTATTTATGATATGGATGGCCTGCTGAATGCAAAAAGTCCACCTATTTAAAGAAATATTTGAATGAAAATATAGAGCTCGAGCAACATTCAAAATGTGCCGATGTTTCCTTTCTACCACCCCATTTTGTTGTGGTGTTACAACACAAGATCTCTAATGCATAGTGCCTTTAGATTGTAAAAAAGAAGTCATGGCTAAAAAATTTGTGCCATTATCAGATCTAATGCATTTTAGAGATTTGTGAAATTGGTTTTGAATATACTCAATAAACTGAATAAGACTAGATTTAGTTTGTTCTTTGGTTTTCAAAAAAATCACCCATGTAAACCTGGAATAGTCATCAACCAAAGTTAAAAAATAATTGTTCCCTAAAGTAGAAATGATGGAGAAGGGTCCCCACAAGTCAACACGTAATATATCAAAAACTGAATCAAAGTGAGTAATGCTTAAAGAAAAAGGAAGCTTCTTTTGCTTTCCAAAATGACATGAGTCACAAGGTACAACTTTATTATTGTATGAAATGAAAGGAAAAACTTTGGATATACTCTATAATCCTATATCAGAGACATGTCCTAAACAAAAATGCCAAAGATTACAACTATTACTAGTTATAGTAGAGTATGAAGAATGTTGCCCTGCAGAGTCAAGAACATACAGGCCTCGTTGGAGATTAGCTATACTAATCATTGTCGTGGAATGGCTCTGCATGATGTGATAAGAGTGAGTACTGAATTGGACAATGCAGTTATTGCTAGCTACTAACTTGGCAATGGAAATAAGCTTTACACAGAAACTTGGTATATACATGACATTATGCAAGGTTAATGAATGAGAAACATGGACAGTGCCACAAATGGAAGCATGAGTGTGATATCCATCAGGTAAAATAATAGAAATAGGAGCGATAGTTTTATGATTAGTGAACAAGGCAAGATTATAAGAAATATGATATGTGGCTCCCGTGTCTAGTATCCAGAGGTGAGGGTGCTTACCATTTTCAATAGAAGTGTATGATTTCAAGGCAAAAGGAGAGTTGGACACTGAATTGGCCTTTTAATTGATCTTAGACTGCTGCAGGAGCTCCAAGAGACTGTTATATTGATCCTAAGTGAATGTAAGGCTTGGTGCAGCAACTTCTGCAATATGGTTAGCACTAGCCCCTGCTGAAGAGGATGAATCAGAATTTGCATCCTTCCCCTTTGATCTGAAGCCTGGAGGGTAGCCATGTTTCATAAAACATGTATCAACTATGTAGTTATTTCTCCCACAGTGAGTACAGACGCGAGTATTCCCTTTCTAGGCATTTAAAGACTGAGGTTTGCCCTTGGCATTGTAACCAGATTTACCAGTCTGAACCTGCAAGGCTGCAACTTCATCTAAGTTTCCAACACTTGGAACTACCATAAAAACTGAATTGGCCATCTCTCTTTCTTGTTGAATAACCAAAGAAAACACTTTGTCAATATCAGGTAGAGGATTCATCATCATGATCTGTGACTTTGAATGAGTAAACTTTTCATTCAATCCTTTAAGAAATCGGATTACATAGTCTTGTTCTCTGTATCTCGTGATGGATGTGATAGAATCGCAAGAACAAGGTATAGCACAAGAACACGCAGGAATGGGGCGATAATTTTCAAGTTCATCGCATAAAACCTTCAATTGCGTAAAGTAATTAGGAACGTCAAGAGTGCCTTTCTTGAACTTGTACAAATCTTCTTGGATATCCGAGATGCAAAATATGTCGTTGTGTGAGAAACGCGTCTTCAAATTCTTCCATACACCAGCTGCCTATCAATCCATAGAACAGACATAGCAATGGATTCAAATACGGAGCGTTGAATCCATGCTAGTACCATGGTGTTGCAGCGAATCCAGGGCGAATATAGAGGATCGTTCAGGGGAGGTTTGGTTAGGTTTCCATCTATGAATCTTTCTTTGTTAGGTTTGGTTAGTCTATGTATGGTAGTTTTTGTCACCAAGGGGTGGTGAAACAAGAACTAGAGCAGGATTTTCATTAGGGTGCAGGTAGTCAGGGTTTGCAGAATTGGTGGTGAAATCTGCATAGTTGATGGTAGCCATTATTGAAGCAAGATTCAATCAGAGAAAATAAGAAAATTGCAAAGTGAAGAAACAAGCGATGAGGAAGAGGATAGAGAAACAATGGCTACCGGAGCTTTTGAAGCTCTGATACCATGTTAACAATGGCAGCACAAGGTGCCATGGCATCAAGAAACAATGAAAGAATAAAAGGAAAGAGAAGAGAAAGAGTAAAGTGATAAAACACTATTTCATTGATTATTGTTTACAATACACCCGTTTTGTTTATATAGCTGATTAGTGTATAAACTAACCACTAACTAACAAACAAACAGGTGTATTATACTGTATGAATACATGAGTTAATAACAACAACAACCACTCTTTTTCTTTTGATTATGAACTTTTATTGGACAACTTTAATACAGAGCTAATCTATGTAAATAATTTTCTATAGCTCTTCTCTAAGCATATATAATAAGTCATAAAAACCATAAGATATACAGTATACAATAGTATATATGTATACCAATTACAAAGTATAAAATCCATAAGACCATGGCAGATGTGGATCATATGTAAAACTGCAAGATTCGAACGCGGGATACGCCTGCACCTTGAAGCAGCAGCTCGACTTTAAAATGAATTAACAACTCATAAACCTTTAATAGCGTCTGACATTAGAGGGATTTCTTGAGATTTAAAAATATTGCAACAATTACCTAGGGATGGCGTGTCAATAGCTAACACGCGCGTGTGGCCTATCAGAAGTTTTGAACATATGTTCAACTTCTAGGTTAAAAGCATTATAGTTGTTTGATATAATGAACTTCTGACCATATTTGTAATGAAACATTTAGAGAATATTTGAGAACTTCTAGATATTGTTTCTAACTTAACTTCTCTTATGACTTCTAAAGAGATATTAACTAGAACATTCATTTAAAAGCAGAGCTTCTGAAAGTAACAACACAAAAATAATGATAAACACAATTTAATTTAGGACAAAATTCCATACTAATATTCTTTAGAATGAATTTAAATCTATCTTCAGAAAGAGGTTTAGTAAAAATATCATCTCATTGATGGTTTGTGTCTACCAAGTTTAAAGTTAAAACACCTTTCTGAATATAGTCCCTTATGAAATGATGCTTAATTTCTATATGTTTTGCCTTATAGTGAAAAATAGGATTTTTTGATAAACATATAGCAGAAGTATTATCACAGAGGATTGGAATCTTACACTCATACGAATGATAGTCTTCTAATTGACTCTTCATCCAGAGCATTTGAGTGCTACAGCTAATAGCAGCTGCATATTCTGCTTCAGTGGTTGAAATTGCAATTGTGGCTTGCTTCTTGTTGTACCATGAGATCATATTTTCACCTAGAAATTAATAACTTCTAGAGGTAATTTTATGTTCTACTCTATCTCCAGAAAAGTCAGCGTCACAATAACATACTAATTTAAAGTCTTTGGATTTTTTGTAACATAGTCTAACATTAGTAGTACCTTTTAGATAACTTAGAATTCGCTTAACAGTAATTAAGTGAGATTCTCTGGGATCTGATTGGAATCTTTCACATAAGCAAAAGCTAAATAGAATATATGGCCTAGATGTAGTTAGATAAAGAAGAGATCCAATCATACCTCTGTAGAGTTTCTAATCTACCTTCTTACTTACCTCATCTTTTCCCAAAATGTATGTAGGATGCATTGGGGTTTTTGCTTCCTTACTTTCTGATAATTGGAATTTCTTCAGAAGTTATGTAACATACTTAGTTTGATGTATGTAAGTACCTTCTGAACATTGATTTATTTGAATTCCCAGAAAGAATTTTAGTTCTCCCATCATACTCATCTCAAATTCTGCCTGCATAGATTCAGCAAATTCTCTCCCAAGAGAGACATTAGAGGTTCCAAAAATAATATCATCTACGTAAATTTGACAAATTAGAATATCATTTTTAAATGTTTTTCCAAATAAAGTTGTGTCCACTTTCCCTCTGGTAAAATTATTTTCTAAAAGAAAATTGCTTAAACGATCATACCAAGCTCTGTGAGCTTGTTTTAACCCGTACAAAGATTTTTTGAGTTTAAAAACATGTTCTGGAAATTTTGAATCTTCAAAACCAGGAGGTTCACGGACATAGACTTCTTCTTCTATATAGCCATTTAAAAATGCACTCTTAACATCCATTTGATATAGAGTGGTGTTATTTTGAACAACAAAAGAAATTAATAGTCTAATAGATTCTAACTTGGCGACTGGAGCAAAGGTTTCATTATAATCAATACCTTCTTGTTGACTATACCCTTTTGCAACCAATCGTGCCTTGTTTATGACAACTTCTCCTTTCTCATTTAACTTATTTCTGAATACCCACTTTGTTCCAATTATATTGAATACTTTAGGCTTTGGAACTAGATCCCACACATCATTTCTGGTGAATTGGTTGAGTGCTTCTTGCATTGCTATAATCCGATCATTATCTTGAAGAGCTTCATCTATTGAGGTTGGTTCAATCAGAGAAACTAGACCAAACAGTGTTTCTTCATTGTTTCTTAGGGAGGATCTTGTTCTGATAGGATCATCTTTCTTTCAAATAATTACATTTTCTGGATGTGCTGACGTGATTCTTGGAAATCTTTTCTGTGAGGGTTCTTCAGAAATTCTTAAGTTTTCTATAACATCTTCAACAGCAGGATCTTCTGAGTTGTCCTTTTATTTTGTCCCTTCAGATTCTTCAAAGTTTGTCACCAGAACTTTTGTACCTGCAGAATTTTCAATATTCTTTGGCTTTTGATGGCCAAGCTTGTCATCAAATCTTACTTTGATTGATTCCTCAACAACCAGAGTTTTTGTACTGTACACTCTATAGCCTTTTGAGAGTTCAGAGTATCCAAGCAGAATACACTTTTATGCTTTAGAATAAAACTTGTTCAAATGTTCTTTAGTGTTTAGAATATAGCAAGTACTTCCAAATTGATGAAAATATGAAATGTTGGGCTTTTTGTTCTTCCACAATTCATAGGGAGTCTTTTTAAGAATAAGTCTTATAGAAACTCTATTTTAAATATAACATGTTGTGTTCACTGCTTCTGCCCAGATGTGTTTAGCCATATTAGTTTCATTGATCATGGTTTAGGCCATTTCTTGCAATGTTCTATTCTTTTGTTCTACAACTCCATTTTGTTGGGGACTTCTAGGACAAGATAAATCATGAGATGGGACCACTAGTAGGAGATGGGACTTCAGGGCTATCAAAAGCATAAGATAAATCAGAAGTAGGAGTTATATCTTCTGTACCACTAGTAACAGGAACCTCAGTGTCAATATCAGCAAGTGTGTGATGGTGTGAGCCATTAGAGGAAGAAGTGTTAGTGGATGCATTACTTTTGAAAGGAAAATAGTTTTCATAAAACACTACATTTCTTGAAACAAAAATGTTGTGATGCTGTAAATCATACACAATATATCCTTTAGTACCTTCCTTATAGCCTAAGAATACACAATTTTTGGTCATCATTCCTTTATTTTTCTCAAATCTTTTCTTTGGATTTTCTCTCTGTAGCTTGGGACATTCACTTCTGAAGTGTCCAGATTCTTTGCATTCATAGCATGTGACACTTCTTTTACTCAACTTCTTGTGTCCAGAAGATTCTCCTATATCTTTAGATCTTCTGTGGTTTATGAACTTCTTTTGCCTATGCTTCCACATTTGATTTATCCTTCTGGACATCATAGATAGCTCATTTTCTGACTCTGAATCTATAGAGCTTCCATCTTAAACCTTAAAAACATTAACATTAGATTTTTTGTAGCTTTCAAAGCAGTTGACTTACCTTTCTTCTGAGGCTCAAATTCATCAAGCTCTATTTCATGACTTCTCAGTGCGCTGATGAGTTCTTCTAGAGATATAGCATTCAAATCTTTTGAGACTTTGAAAGTTGTCACCATAAGTGCCCATCTTCTGGGTAAGCTCCTGATAATTTTCTTTACATGATCAACCTTGGTGTATCCTTTACCTAGCACTCTCAGACCAGCAGTTAAGGTTTGAAACCTTGAGAACATTTCCTCAATGGATTCATTTTCCTCCATCTTGAATGCCTCATACTTCTGGATAAGCGCCAGAGCTTTAGTTTCCTTGACTTGAGCATTTCCTTCATGTGACATTTTGAGTGACTCAAAGATATCATGTGTTGTGTCTCTATTTGTAATTTTTTTCATATTCTATTTTTGAAATGGCACTCAACAGAATATTTCTAGCTTTGTGATGATTCTTAAATTATGTTTTCTGTGTTTTGTCCATTGCTTCTCTTTCTATTTTGTTTCCATCTTGATCTACTGGATGTTTGTAGCCATACAAAACTATATCCCAAAGATCAGGATCATAGCCTGAAATAAAACTTTCCAATCTATCCTTATAGTATTTAAAATCCTCTTCATCAAACATAGGAGGTTTAGTATTGTTGTTGTTGTGATCTGTTGCCATTTGTGTTTTCCTTCTGGATCTTTATCTGACACTGTTAAGTGTTTGCACCTAGAACCAAGCGCTATGATGCCAATTAAAGGCTTAGAAAACACTTAGAAGGGGGGGATTGAATAAGTTTTTCAGATTAAATCTTACTTTTTATTAAACAACAAAACTAAACAAAACAAGGATTTTTATCCTGGTTCGTTTGAAACTCAAACTACTCTAGTCCACCCGTCAAGGTGATTTCTCCTCTCTCAACAAGGCCTTAATCCACTATAATCCAAAGATTACAAATGCATAACCAATTATTGTGACTAACAACAACGCACAAGCCAACTGCAAGTGACTAACACCTCTAAGACTCAACTAGTCCTAGCCCTCTTGAGAAATATGACCTAACTGGTCTCTCAAGGATCAAGTTCACAAGAACTTATAGATAATGTGTTTACTATTTGCTTCTAAAAAGCTTTATCACTGAAAGTGATTTTTACACAAGTTATTTAGCTCAAGAACTTAACAATAAACTTCACAGGATGATATTTTTCAATTTAGCAACGTAAGTTTTCAAAGAATGATTGTTGTTTTTCTTCTTTGAATCTTTCTACAAGAGAGTTTTGTTGAGGTGTCTCAACACAAATTATTTGATGTAGAATGCCAAGTGAGTCAGAGTAAGATTGCATAAGAAATTTAGGGCCATTGTCACTTCTAACAATTTTGATATTGCATAAAAATTGAGTTTTGTAGTAAGTGATAAAATGTTGAACATGTTTTCTTGTTTTAGATTTGTTATGCATAAGAAAAATCCATGTGTACCTTGAAAAATCATCTATAATGGTTAAGAAATATTTAAAACCATCTAAAGAGGGAATGGTAATGGCCCCCCAAATGTCCATATGAATTAAGTCAAAACATTGAATAGAAACAGTAGTGATTATAGGAAAAGGAAGTTTGCATTATTTAGATAAAGGACATGTATGACAAATAGAGTTTTTATTATATTTGATAATAGGAAAGGATTTTGACATTTGATGTAAAACTTCATTAGAAGGATGGCCCAATCGATGGTTCCATAAAGAGACATCTAAACTATCAAAATCTTTAGAACTAACATGATTACAAGTAGTGTTGGGAATAAAATTTGAAACATGGGTGCTATAAAGTATGTAAAGGTTGTTAAGTTGGGTTACTTGGCCAATCTTCTACTTGGTAGACACATTCTGGATATAACAAGAATTGTGTAAGAAAGTAATTGTATAATTGGAAGTATGGCAGAGTTTGGAGATAGAAATTAAGCTGAATTTAAATTCAGGTATATAGAAAACATTATGCAGAAGCAGAAAGAGATTGATAGCAACAATGCCAGAGTATTTAGCAGTTAAATGGCTTCCATTAGGGAGATAAATATGAATAGGTTTTATAATGATTAGCAAAGAGAAACATGATATATGGGGGCATACGTGGTGAGAAGCACCAGAATCTAGAATCCATATAGAAGGAGTGTGTAAATTACTACATATGTTGACCATACCTGAAATGGCAGCTTTTTCGTCTTGAGAGTGATCCTTTCTTGATTTCCGAAGGAGAAGTAGGAGATGTTGATAATCTTCTTTAGAAATTGTAGGAATAGCCTCTATAGTGGTTGATTGCTTGGAGTTTGCAGCATTTTTAGGGTTCTTGTTGCGTTATCCGGGTGGGAGTACATGCTTAAAGTAGCATGTGCCAATGGTGTGGTTGGTTTTGCTGCAATTAGTGAAAACCATCGTGTTCTTTGTGTTGCCACGACCTTTGCCTTTGTGATTGTTGTTACTGGCGTAAAGAACAGTGGGGTTAGTTGCATTGGGGATTTGTTGTTGTCCTATAAGGGAATAAACACGACTTATAGCAGGAAGAGGATCAAGGAGTAAGATTTGTGTTCGAATGTTTTGGTAATTATCATTCAATCCCTTCCATTTTCTTGAAATTACGCACAATTTTGGATAATTCGCAAGTGCAAGGGATTGTACAAGAACAAGTAGGTGTTGGGCGTAAATCTTCCAATTCGTCTTGTAGAATTTTTCAGATCGGTGAAATAGGTGGATAAAGAACGATCACCTTGTTGAATTGAATGCAGTTCACGGAGAAGATCAGAGAAGCGAAGTGATTACCTTTCGTGAATCGTTCGTGGAGATCTTCCCACAATTCATATGCAGAGTCGAAGCATATCGTGCTCTGAGCTATATAAGGTGAGAGTGTGCGATTGATCATGTTGTTGGCACGTTTCCAAAACTCATAGTTGGAATCTGATTCAGGAGGTTTTGGAAGAGCGCCATTGATGAAGGAGATCTTGTTCTTAGATGTTAAAGCACGTTTCATCGATTTGCTCCAATTATGGTAATTGTTGTCATCGATAAGGGGTGTTACGATGGTGGCACTGGGGTTCTCGCTGGGATGAAGGTAGTAGGGATCACGAGGGTTTGAAGCGGGATCTTGTTTCTTGGGTGATTTATCTTGGGAGGTTTCAGAATCGTTATCGGAAGCCATGGATGGGGAATGAGGATGATTAAAGGTTTATATTGAGCGGAAAGGAGAAAGAAGAAGGATATGATCTGCTGATACCATGTTACAGTTAAACAATGTGTGCAACAAAGAAGATGACATTGCCCATGGCGGGGGAAAGAAGAATTTGATACCATCTTACAGTTAAACAATGTGTGCAACAAAGAAGATGACATTGCCCATGGCGGAAAAAGAAGAATTTGAATGAATGAAAATGAATTGCATTAAAATCAGTAACACATGATACACTAATATATAGAAAGAATTGAGCCTAAAATAACCTAAAGCCCAGAAAAGGAAAACAGGCCCAAAGGATAAAACTAATATCTCTAATAGTCTGCATTGAATTAGCATTACTGTAATTATATGTTGTCATGATGTTGTATCGCCCATATGCGACAATTTATTTTACGAGTCATGTACTTCGAGTGGTTGGTGAGGTTGTGCCAAATGTCTTCTGGCTTAGTCTTGAGAATGAGGTTGTTCTGCATCAATTTATTTAATTCTTTGCCACTCTTGTGTAGCTACATTATTATTTTCTTTCTTTCTAGAACTATCATTTAGTTCAGCTAAATCCCAATCACATGGTGCATTTACTTCATCTGTCACAACAATGCTAATATGATCAAACACTATAGAATTTTCAAGTCAATGAGGGTTGGGCTGTTAGAGTTGGAGCATGGTCGCCTCTTTCAAGTTTAATATTCTTTCCTCCGTTCCACATGTGGGCACTGCCGATCATAATGTCTAAGTTAAAAGCTATCATAGTATCTAGGAAGACAAGCAAAGCATGGAATTGAGCAAATCTTTAACCATTTGACACTATAATGGTGAAAACCCTCAATAGGAGTTAGAAACGACATGTATAAAATGTGTTGAGAAATTCCATAAATGTGCAATGTGAAATGATGTATTCCACAACATTGGACATGTTATGGTATGACCAAAGAAAGTCATCTGTCCAGGTTCATATTTCAAATAATGTAACTTGCAATAGTAATACTCATTCAACATATCTCCATTCCACCAAATACAAAATATATTAACTCAATCTGTAATATTTGCAACTTACCTCAGTGTGCTTGCTGGTTTCAATAGTTTGTCTTGTGTCTTAACTCACATGCTTTCACAAGATGTCTTATAAAACTATGACATTGCAGATCATCTAATTTATGTAGGCATGAACCAGCTTATAGAATATAGTCCATTCTAGCCTCCTAGAAAAATATTTATAATATTAAATAGATGATTAAATATATTTGTCAGCAATAAGAGAATCTATACGATAAAAACTCACTAGAAAAATAGATGACTTAAGTTTTCATCTTTCTAAAAATTTAGTATTTATCTTGTAGGTTCTTTTAATGCTGACAAATATATAAAATCGCCTATGTGATACATCATTGCTAATCAAGTGACGTGAATGTTATGCAATATGATATAACTTTTATGTGTATAATTATTTTTTAATTCTTATATATGTATTGAATACAATGCATAATTTGTGTCACATTTGTATAGTCAAAATTTATTGGCGTGTTTGTTTTGACTTTTTTTTTAAATGATTTTTATAGTATAACTTAATTTTGTGTAATAAAAATTTACAAATAATTTTTTCATAAATATTTTCAATAAAAATTCGATTTGAATAGTTATTTTTATATTTTACTTTTTTATGAAACTTTTTTTTAAATATTAAAATTTTAAAAAATACTTAATTTGAAACTATTTCAAATAGATTTTTATAAAAATAATTTTTGAAAAATAATTTTTTTTAAAAAAATTATAATTTTGATTATGTTTTGGCCTTCAATAATGTATATATGTTATAAAATATTAAAATTAATAATTTAATTTAGAAAAAACAAACATCATAAACTTGTAATATTTTGAAAAACAATTTTATAAATTTTATTTTAAAAAATAAAAAATTTATTTATTTTTAAAATTGAAACACACCGATCATATATCACTAATTCCATGAGTATGTTTAGTATACAATAATCTCAATATCACATATTAGATATTATTCCATGTAAGAGAGATAAATTTCATCTAGGCCACATATACTCCTTTACATGACTAATAGAATACCCATATAATCGATTTATAATTGTCTTGTTATGGAATGGTACTGAACAATCAATTACTCATGTAAGAACCATATTTGTTTCTGGTCAAAGGGTGTGACTCCAATCTCTTTAATTAGAGATGAAGATAGACACGGAGACCAAATAAGGGCAACATTACTTTAACATACAACAAAATAGAGGATTGATTACTGATGTTCTAAGAGATGAGGAGCATGTTCAATGCAATAGGTGCAAAGGCTAGGATTGATTACTGATGTTCTAAGAGATGAGAAGCATGTTCAATGCAATAGGTGCAAAGGCTAGAAGATGTTAGTTAAGATTGTTGAGAATCAAGTGTGAGGAAGAAGTCTCATATTAATTAAAAAATAGAAGATTGAACACTATATAAGTTAGAGAACTCATAAAGGTGGATATGTAATGTGTCTCTCATAAAGGTGTGTTCCAAGTACGCTCTCTCTTCAAAATTGTCCCTTAACGGTGGTATCATGAGTCTATCGTTTTGAGATATCGAAACACTTTTCGCAGACGGTGGATAAGATAGAAGGTGTTCCCCTAACAAAGATATTTACTAATATATATATATATATATATATATATATATATATATATATATATATATATATATATATATATATATATATATATAATTGTATGTGTTACTCTGATATTCTAGTGTAACTGTTGGTTCTTGTAGTTGTAAGTTCAATAACAACCAATTCTGTATAAATAAGCAATATTTTATTCAAATTAAAGTATTATGGGTACTCAAATACAAAAATAAACATACAGAATAATCATCGACTTAACACACATTAATTTTGATTTTGTCTATATTTCTAACAATATCCAATCTCACTTTCAATAAAGAATGTCTTGTGAGACACTTCTGAGGATTTGATTTTCTACCAATATTTTTCAATTTGATTTTCATTTTTATAATTAGTTTGAATCTAAATTTTTGAAAAGATCTCGTGAAATTCGTACTAGAAAAATACATGAAATTCTGCCAATGCCATTAAAATAATTTATTCTGAACAACTAAAGAAAAGTGGTCTCATATTTCATATTTGACTACATTGAATAAATATTATAATAATTTCAAAGTCAAAGATAGATGAACAAGATTATCACTACTATAATTCAAATGGACAGGCATTTCTAGAGTTTACAAGCTTCACACTCCCAATTCCACACAAAAACTGAAAACAGAAAGAAGTAAAGGAATATTGACACTAAAAAGATGTAGCATAATAAAAGAATAACTTTTGTCCCTCAGCAGTGAACAATTTTACACGAAACTTGAATGTCACCCTTGAAAACTATTCATGATTCACCTGTCAAGAAAAAGCATTGAATATTTCCAATGTCAATAATAGAAGAAGAGTAGTTAATTATTAATAATTAACAAAACAAAAAACAAAAAGTAAGATAGGTAAAGCATCACAATTATTTAGCATTAGCAATGAGATAGATACATTATGATATGGGAGAATGAAATCCACGCATATTTCTCAAGCAACTTTTATTATTATATATAAATAGAAAAGTAAATAGTAAATTTATTTAATTTGTTCACAAATGTAATAATTTTAAAGGATTTTTATGTTAAGGAAAATTTAAGGAAAAATATTTTGGAAGTTTGAAATTTGTTTTAGTATCATATCATCTAAATAAAATAATATTTACTCAAATAGAAAATTTAAATCTATACCAAAATAAGTTAAATTAGAGTAAATTATAAAACATCAAAACTTGTCAAAATTTATACAAAATAAATTCTAATTTAAAATTAGTAAATTATATAAAACATCTAAATTTATCAAAATTATATTAAGACCTCTAAAATCAATTTTGGAGGTCAATTATGGTTACTTGAAAAATGGATTACATATAATAAACAATCATATCCCTACTTATAACTTTTTATAATTGGTAAGTAAAAATACAATCCAATAAAATCTAATGAAATTCATATACTTGGATCTAAGAAACATGGAGCAAGATAATTTAAATTTAAGGACATAACTCTTAAAGATAATTAATTAAATTAAAAAAACAAGTAGAGAGAAGAGAAGTGGTACTTACAAAAGGTACATAGATTACTTAGTGATAGCATATATAGCATAGATGATTCCAGGAAGATAACCCAAAATGGTGAGAATCAAACAGATCCAGAACTCAACCTATAACACAAAACCATTCAACAAATATTTATTAAGCAATGAAAAAGTAACCTTGAAAAGGAAGGAAGAGAGGGTTTTGTTTTATACTCACGTTGCAGCCAAACTTGAGGAAAACACCAAGTGGTGGAAGGATGATGGCAAGGATGATATCGATACAGGTAGCTGTGCCCATTTTTGAGTTCAAATTGAAAGAGAAAGAAAAAGTGATAGAGAAGAAGAAGAGTTTAGTTTAGAGAGAAAGTGAGGGATAGGATAAAGACGAAAGATCATGGTTCCATATATAGGACTTGGTGTCGACAGCCAAACCAAACGTTTCCATTTTTTATTGCTTTTCTACACCACGTGGCTTCTCTACTTTGCAAACAACTCCAACTGATATACCCACCTATGTAAAGTTTATTAGTAATTTAGATAGAGCAATGTTCCCTTCATTATTCATTATTATACTGTGAATAGTATATTTTTATTAAAATGGTATTAATTTTTTTAAAAACATTTTTTTTAAATATATTTTTAAAAATTATTTTATAACACAAATATGTAGTTATGTCATTAATCAATTTTATAATTGTATTAACCACAAAAATATATGTTATTAATCAATTATTTTATTTATAATTTTTACTACATCAAGCAAGATTTTAGAGTTTTTTTTTTTTTGTTGGCTTTATACAAGGGTGCTATAGGTTTAGGCAGCGCTTTATTTAAATGCAAAAGCGCTGTCTAAGGTGGTCTTTAGGCAGCGCTTTTTTTAGTTAAAAGCGTTGCTTTTAAGGCTTTTTAAGTCAAACTAAGGTGGTCCTTAGGCAACGCTATTTTAGTCAAAACGCATATTGTTTTTTTACGCGCTTTTGAAAAAGCGCCTACCACCTTAGAAAGCGTTTTCTTAGTCAAAAGTGTTGTCTAAGGAGGTCTTTAGAAAGCGCTGCCTAAAAGCCACCTTTCTTTAAAATTCCCTTATTTTCTGTTTTAGGTAGCGTTTTCGGAAAAAAAAAAAGCTGCCTAAAGTCAACGACTTTTTTTATATATTTGACTTATTTTTCCATAAACCTGTAATTTCATAAACTTGTAATTCCATTACAATATTATATTATCATTATTTGCCTTTAATTTATTTCAACAAACAAGCCTTTATAAACATAGGCATTATAATCAAAATTATATACACCATTATAAACAAACAATCCAAAATATATATACCATTAATCAAAAATATATACACTATTATATTATAGTTCAATATACACATAAACCATTTGTTACAACATAATCAAAATCAACCCTAACATATAACCTAATATTTCTTAACATTTTTCAACTACGAATACCTTATATGATTCTTTGCTCAATAAAATATTCACAATTCCTCCTTGACTTCTTCCAACTGATTTTTCGTGTAATAAGCACACTTGTATTCATCAAAGTACTACATAACAAAAATATAATATGCATGATTTAGTTAAAAGTAATAAATTATACGAAAAATTCGATAAATAATAAAACAAATCCTAAGTTATAAATTCATACCGTGATTGGGATCTCTATTCGATTCAACTGAAAGATTTCTCTCATAAACCTCAAAATGAAGTATCCGCAATTTATACTATTTCGCTGTTGAGCACACTACATAGAAAAATAAATAAGAATGTATATTGTCTTATTTTATCAAGTAGCATAACTATTATAAGCAAAATATTGGAAATTAATATACCTGCACTTTGATCCAAATAATTTTGCTTGATTTAAACCGTAGTACCCGAGCTTCTCTTAGAGATCAGAATACTTGTATTTCTCTAACAAAATAAAAACATATACTTAGAACAATGTCACAGAAATAATTAAATATATAAATACACACAAATATTTAGAACAATCTCACTTACGTATCAATTATTAACTTCATATCCGGAAAATTTGTTCAATCACCGTCAACCGAATTCAGATAATAGACCACTTTTATAGGATCCATAGCAATCAACAAGCAATGACGTCTATAAATTAAAACAAAAGTTTAGATGGAAATTTTCTACGCAAAAAATATAAAGATTAAAATGAACTTAGAATGAAAATCTAACCCTGTGAGAATACGCCCAAAGATACAAGCTTTCTATACGGCTTGCCATGAATCTCTCAAAGTGTTGTCTTACTGAATCCAGATCGTTAACAATTGTACGTTCGTTGACACGGAAGGAAGACACAAAATGGAATTTGTTTGACAATTTATTCCCGCGCATCAATTTGTCATACAAGAACCTTAAATAAAAACATAATAAAGCTTAGACTATTTTCATTGAAATGTGTAAATAAATTGTTTAGCTAATTAAATAATAGTTGATCGCATTACCGGATGTATGAGTTTACAACACCGTTGCCTAATTATGTATGATGCAAAATCTCTTCCATGTCCACTTTTGCAATTGTTTCGGTGCAAGAAAAACCAAAGATACCTTCATCCATATCCATTTGACGAATAACACCATTCATCAAATCTGATGTTCCCAATAGTATTTTAAGACACATCAGAAATCGAGGTACTAATTTTCTTGACACGGTTTTTGGAAGATCCCTTTTCTTGTTGGATACACTACTAATTTTCTGGCTCACTTGTTGTGACTCTTGAGCAGGTACCTAAAAATCATATAACTTAGGTAAATTATAAAATCATACAGTTTTTGAATTCAGATCATAGAATTAACACTTTCAATGTACCTCTTTTTGTGATGCAACAAACTCGTTGTGCCTCAAAATCCCTTTATCCTTAGATGCGAGTTTTGTAGGAGTCTAACATTACCATGTAAAAAATGCACGTAATGATTTAGAATTGACATTTGAATACTAAAAGTTTCATAATGGTTTTCAACATACCTGATCGTCTATGAAAATGAGATCTGACGGCCATGCAACAAACGATCCTATTGCATCTCGTAGCAATGTTGTCTTTGGGACAATGTCAGGTATCGATAGCAACGTATCCAGATTAAATGCAACATCAACTGATACTTTCAGATGTCCATTAGGGAGCGGTCTATGTTGAAGTAAATATCCCAAAGTGTTATGCATTTTTCCCTTGCCAACTATGCGATAAGTCGACGACGACAAATATAGTTGACAAGATGAAATGTCCTAAACCAATAATAAATATGACATTGTTAATGTGTGTATATATATATATATATATATATATATATATATATATATATATATATATATATATATATATATATATATATATATATATATATATATATTTCTATTAAATAAATTACACAAATTTAATTTCATAGTTATATATATTACCTCAGGAAATTTCGTTTGAAAATCACAATTTATACTATTTTTCTCACTAGTATCCTTGATCCCTAAACCTTGCCATTCTTTCTGGCGTATTTCTTTATCCTTTTCCAACTCATCAATTTTAGCCTTTAACTTTTCTAGATCCTCCATCAATTCTTTGTTGCTATGAACTTTCCCCTTTTTCTTGATACCCAAAGATGTTGGAGTCACCCCAAATCCCTTACCCCTCACACGACCGGAGTACTCAGGAATGTTTAACACTCGACTAAGTAAGCTCCTGGAATCATGGTCTTCGCCTAGAGTTAAAGATTGAGATAGACTCCCCTGAAATTCATATGCATATCAAAATTAGTGGTGATTAAGAAGCATGAATTATTTGTAATAATAGGATAAGTTACATAATTTTTCAGGAAAAGTTACAAAAGTTTCAGGAAAAGTTACAAAAGTTTCAAGAAAAGTTACGAAGTTCTCAAGGTAAGTTACAAGATTTTTAGGTAAAGTTACAAAGTTTTCAGAGTAACTTATACAGTTGGAATAACAATATACTTACACATTTCTGATAAACTTCTTTCACATCTTCCTTAGCAACTCCATCCTTGCCAACACGTGCAGCCCGCCATAAAACATGTTCCGGTAGAGATGTTTCTTGACTTTTTTCCTCATCCAACTACACGTCAAGAGAAATAAAGTAGTATTAAGATCAAGAATATAACACATGAGAAATAATAAAATCAAGTATATCATAGCATTTAACAAGTACTTACTATTCTTTTTGCAATACTGGTAAGATCTCAGGATCAATCACCTTACTACAAATTAACTTGAAGAAAAAACACAATTTAGTTATGGCGCTTCTTACATTATCTGGAAAAATAAAATGTATACCTATTGGTATAAAATACTCAATTATAACATGGTAATCATGTGTCTTTAAACTCTTTAACTTCAGGTCTTTCATAGACACAAGTCTTCTAATGTCTGAAGAGTAACCTTTTGGAACTTTAACTTCACTCAAAAACTTACACAAATTTTTTTCTCCTTTCTAGATAGAGTATAAGCAGTAGGTGATAAATATGTCTGTCTTCCTTTCTTCACGAGTCCTAATTCAGTTCTTATTCCCATCTCTACCATGCCCTCCCTTTCTTTATGGCCTTCCTTAGACTTTCCTTTTATATTGAGTAGCGTACCAGTAACACTTTCAAATACATTTTTTTTCAATATGCATAACATCAAGAAAATTTCTTACGTACAAAGATTTCTAATATGATAATTAAAAAAAATCGATCTCTTCTTCCACCCACATGTGACAACTTTATGTACAAAAAGCTTGCCAAACTGAATACTCACATCTTTCACCTTTTCAAAAATTTGATCACCTGTCAATCCTTGTGGAGCTCTACGTTGTTCGGTATCTCCATTGAACTCTTTTCTCCATCCATGATATTGATGTTTAGAATTTAAGAATCTGCGATGACCGAGAAAGACATTCTTCTGACAAAATATCAATCGCGTCACATCGGTTCCATCTTCACAGACAGGACACCCCTTTTCACCTTTAATGATATACCCAAATAGATTTCCGTATGTTGGAAAATTGTTAATTGTGCCAAACAACATCGCCCTCAAATTGAAACTTTCTTTCTGATATCCATCATAAACCTCCACACCGTTCTCCCACAAAATCTTCAAATCTTCGATTAAAGGTTTCAAGTATACGTCTATGCCATTCCCTAGTTGTTTAGGCCCAGAAATTAACATAGATAACATCATGTACTTATGCTTCATACATAGCCATGGAGGTAGGTTATAAATTATAAGAATCATAATCCATGTGGAATGTGAGATACTTTGAAGACCATACAGGTTCATTCCATCCGTAGATAACGCCAAGCGAAGGTTTCTTCTTTCTCCTCCAAAATCAGAATAATCATTATCAATTTTCTTCCACTGTGGTGCATCTGCCGGATGTCGAAACTTTTCATCGATAATTCTTTCATCTGCATGCCAAGTCAAGTGTCTTGCATTGATTTCACTATGAAACATGCGTCTAAATCTTGGAATAATAGGAAAATACTATAAGACTTTTGTTGGAGATAGTTTTTCTTATATCGAGATAAACCACACTTAGGGCACTCATTGAATGATACATATTCGTTTTGAAACAAAATGCAATCATTTAGACATGAATGTATCTTATCATAGCTCATGCCAATAGATCACAATATTTTTTTGGCCTCGTAGGTTCGATTAGGAAGAACATTATCCTCAGGAAGCATATCTCTCAAAAGGGATAATAACTCTGTGAAACTTTTATCTGACCATCCATTGCGCGCCTTTAAGTTGTACAACTTTAATACCGTATACAGTCTTGTTAATTTGGTGAAATCTTTATACAATGGTTTCTCTGCATTGCTTACCAACCTCTCAAACATTTTGGGACAATCCTGAAGATCTTCTTCAAGTGCTTCTGCAATCTCTTTGACTCGATCACAATCGTATGTATCCGTGACATTGTCATATGAAGCATTGATCACATTACTTTTCACCCCTGGTTCAACATTCTCGCTGTTTTTCTCACCATGAAATAGAC
Source organism: Vicia sativa (assembly GCA_021764765.1). Lineage (NCBI taxonomy): Eukaryota > Viridiplantae > Streptophyta > Magnoliopsida > Fabales > Fabaceae > Vicia > Vicia sativa. The sequence goes on from CM038795.1 coordinate 93,504,478, forward strand.
AACACATATAACTTCAATAAAATCCACACATCAGTAAATGTGATTTCAATCCATCTGCGTCAACCCGGCCCACATAACAACAACCCAAGCAAGGACATTTCATTCTAATGGGGTCTTCAGCGTGTTCAACAGCAAACTTAATGAACTATATTACCTCATTCTCATACTCTTTTGACAATCGATCGACAAACATCCATTTTTTATCCATGGTTTTACTATTAAGTAAACTAAATAAACACACTAATTAGGGCACAAAACGGTATAATGTGTTTTTGTCAAAACACAAAGTATACACAGAATGGATCCGGAGCAAGCAAACACAAATATATTCACGCAATTTCAGACAAATTCATCACAATACCAGTAATTTGAGGAAGAAATTTACCTCGGATTTACCAAACAACAATGTTGAGAAGTTGAAACGAGAAGGTCGAACTCACAGAAACACATGGAATGAGCGTTGTACATATAAAACAACATTCAGGATAAGTCATAACATATAAAACAATATCCGGGATAAGTCATAACCTCAAAAACAATATCCAGGCAACCACTTATCTTAACGGGTCAAACTCAACAAGCTTCTAAAAACGAAAGAACTTCTTTTAACAAGCTTTCTAGTTATAATTGTTACAACTTATCAAAATGAAACTTATTTGATGAACATGAACAACTCAAGAACCAAGTAATCGATCATTCAAGAATTTCAATTCACAAATGAAACTAAAACCAAAGAAGCTCAAGTTATTATTCAATTCACATTCGAAACATGGAAAATCGAATTCAAAGTAAGTTCTAAACCCCTAAACCAAAATCCGGGCAGCAACTACCTAAATCCAATCATGCTCAATGAAATTATCTCGAGCTAAACTTGCTCAAACCATAAACAAGTTAGTAATTACAAGGTATCCAATCAAAATGAAACTTATATGATGCACATGAACAATTCAAGAACCAAGTAATCGATCATTCAAGAATTTCAATTCACAAATGAAACTAAAACCAAAGAAACTCAAGTTATTATTCAATTCACATTCAAAACATGGAAAATTGAATTCAAAGTAAGTTCTAAACGCCTAAACCAAAATCCGGGAAACAACTACTTAAATCCAATCATGCTCAATGAAATTATCTCGAACTAAGCTTGCTCATACCATAAACAAGTTAGTAATCACAAGGTATACAATCAAAATGAAACTTATATGATGCACATAAACAATTCAAGAATCAAGTAATCGATCATTCAAGAATTTCAATTTACAAATGAAACTAAAACCAAAGAAACTCAAGTTATTATTTAATTCACATTCGAAACATGGAAAATAGAATTCAAAGTAAGTTCTAAACCCCTAAACCAAAATCCGGGAAGAAACTACCTAAATCCAATCATGCTCAATGAAATTATCTCAAACTAGTGTTCAACACAAACGAAATTCACAACGTCACCATAACCGAACTCACCGTTCCACGTTCATAACCAATCAATTTAAAATTTCGAGCGAACTAAATCAAGAAACGAAAATGTATAGACATTAACATATGGATTATATACCAACATCAATGATCATCACAAGTTAACACAAACGACATGTTATTGGTATTAAAACCTCCATCAACTTAAATACGAGTCATGACTTCAAATGGGATTATAACGAGAATAAACATTATCAAAGCATAACCTCAAAATTTAGACTTGATTCAAGTTAAACCATGTAAACAGAAAATAATTTCTCTGTTTCAGTCATTCTCTTTAACACGTAGCGTGAATTTCATCACAATCATACAATACATACCTTTTCTCCTGAATCAAATTATCCAATAACATTCAGTATCAACAAAAACGCAACAATAAAATCAACAAAGAATTCAAGAGAGTAAAATCAAACTGAATGAAAAATCTCACACAACATTGTTCAAAGCTATATTGTAGAAATTGTGAACTTAGAAAATGTATATATAAAGCGGAGAGGGAAGAAAATTCTCAAACCTAATACTAATTTATTATTAATTTCATGCTACGATTCAAAGAGTTTAGAATTGAGATTGAGAAGAGAAACAAACTTGGTTTATTTGGAACAGAGGTTTCACGGAGGAGAGTGATGGTGGGTCGTTGGAGGGTGATGATACAGAGGTTTCACGGCGGAGAGTGATGGTGGGTATGATGAATTTTTGATGAAGATGTGTTGAAACAGAGGTTTCACGACGTAGAGGTTTAATGGAATAAGGTTTTGGTTGAATGGAGGTTGAAGAAGGTAAGATTCGGAGGGTGATTGTATGAAGGGAGTGAATGGAGGTTGAAGAAGAAGAAGTAGCAGAACACGAGCAGAGAGTGTGAAGGGTTTTGGAAAGAATGAAAAAAATATGGTTTATGTTTTATTTTTTTAATAAAAAAAGACCGTTTTACAGAAAGCGCTGTCTAAGGGGGGCTCTAGCAGCGCTTTCTGAAAGCGTTGTCTCAGGGGGGGCCTCTAGCAGCGCTTTTTTAATAACCTTTAAACAGTGCTTTTGAAAACCGTTTTCTAAGGGGTCATTTAGCAGCAGTTTCCCAAAGCGTTGTCTAAAGTGCACCTTAGGCAGCGCTTTTGTTGAAATTTCTACAAAGTTTTTCGTGTTTTTTTTAAAACTTTAGGCAGTGCGTTCTGGAAAAAGCGCTGCCTAAAGTGCGCTGTCTATTTGTCTTTTTGACGTGGTGTTATTAGCCATTTTTACTACTTTATTAACCAATAAATTACATAGTACTAATCATATTCTGAAACTTATATAAATGTATTAACTAATCTGTATACTCTATTAACCAACTTTATTTTATTATTTAATTTTTTTATGTTTGAAAACTCATTAGCCAAATTATTATTGTATTAACCAATTTTATACAAACTATTAACTCAAATCTGAATGGTATAAATATTAATTATTTTATATTAAAATATATATTAACTTAGTTTTAATATTTCATTAATCAAAATAATTTTAAAAAGAAAAAAATCAAAAAAATACTAAAAATATTGTTCAGATACTTGTGAAAAGTATTTTTGGTGTAAGTTTAGAAAAGTGGTGTCATGATATCATTTCTCATTTAGATATAATATTATCAAGATTTCATATATTTTAGAAATAAATAAGAGTGAATGGTATTATTATTTATTAAATAAAATATTAATATATGTATAAACTTAAAATATGAAATAAGTTGAACTATTAGTCTAAAAATTGCATAAAATTATAAAAAAGTAGAAAAAGATAAACTACCTAAAATACATTGATTAATTAGATTGTTAAATAATTTATAAAGTGTGGTGTTTAAAAAAAAAACTATCTTAATAGCCATAAAATTATGGCATACGAAAAATGTGTATTAGACTATTTTCGGAAGTAGCACATGAGTGTTTTTTATTTTATTACTAGTAAGAAATTTTTGCTATCACACAAGTCCTATCTGGATTCATATAACATGGATCTAAAATTGATTTATAAAAATTCTTCGTGCATATCGATAAAAATATAACATAATTTAACAAAAATTCAATCACTTTTGAACCAAATAGTACATCAAATAAATGAAATAACATTCAATCTACTGATAAGGTAAGAATTTTTTTGAAATTTCAGCTATTTAAGACCATATGTATGCATCTCCATGGTATTATCTTCATAGTAGCATTTGATATTCATTCCGCAAGATATATCTGCAATTTTATTATATCAAATTAGATATTAATGATTCGAATAAAATTATAAATACAATTTATTAGTTTATTGGACTTACCAACTAACAAAGTGATTGGAAAAACTCCTTGTATACAACATTTGTGGTGGTAGAAGAGGGTGCATTCTCGTTGTCATGTATTAAGATTTTAAGACCACTTTTTGCTTTAAACCTTGAAATTGCCAGATACAATTGTCCATGACTAAAAATAGATGTAGGAAAATACAATTCAACAATATCAAGCGATTGACCTTGGGGGTTTATTAATTGTCATTTCGTAGGAGACAATGATTGGAAATTGTCTCCTAGTTAGCTTAAATGGTCAAGGTGACTCAGATGGTGACACAGACATCTGAGGAATGTAAAACATGTTACATATGTTCTTACCAAACATAATTTTTGCCTCAATGACATGATTTGCTAACCTTGTAACAATAAATCTTGTTCCATTGCACAATCCTTCATTTTGGTCCAAATTCCTCATTAACATAATTGGGGTACCAACCTTCAATCTGATCATATGATTTGGTAGACATGATGTTATTAGTTTACTACGAAATTATGGAGTTAGAACTTCACACGCTTCAGTATAACTTGTATCGATTCTATCAATTGAATCGAAACTCAGATACTCTTTCTCTTCTTCTACAAAGTGCAAAAACATTTAATATTAATACATTAGTAAAATCAATGTGAAATACTGATTTTTTGCATGTATATATAGAATAAAATTAAAAATATTATACCTGGTATCATATCCAACTCATAATGATTGATTTTTTCCACAACTTCAATGGTTGAGGCAAGTATTGCTTTTCCTTGTAAATATTGAACATTTTGGAAAATTTCCAGCAAATTGGGATATGTACTTTCCACTATAGTTTTTATAGGATCCTGAAAATTGGATATTAAGAGTTCTTGAGGAATTTCAATGTCAGCCAATCAATCATTTGGTTCACGTATCTTACCATCCCTAACATCTAACATCTACTTAGAGAATTCTGCTAGTTCATTAGAACTTGTACCATCTCTTCCATGCTGAAGTCTCATGTTTTTTGTTAGTGTTAGAACCTGACAATAGTCTCATACATAAGATGAGCAGATGAAAGCATGAACAATATCAAAACGCCCTGCTCTTGGAACAACTGGAAGAATTTGTCAGAAATCTCCTCCAAAAACAACAACCTTCCCACCAAATATTGTATTCGCAAGACCTTTTTTCTCATCACATCTTTAAGGGTTTTATCTAATGAAGAATGTGATGTAATGAAGAATGTGATGTAAAGAAAATAATGTTCTACATGGAGATGTAACATCACAACTGTTGAAGACACCAAAAATTGAAGTGGAGGCAGATAAGATCCAAACTTATCTTTTGAAGACGTATCTTTGGTCATACGCATGGTTGATAATATGGTTTCTTCTATTACAAGTAACCGAGTGTGGCAATCCATATCTTGTATAGCAAGGAAACTGTGGCAAATTCCAAATAAAGAATGCTTCTAGTACTGTGTGGACCAAAATTAAATATGTCCTTATTTTGTGTAACTCAGGGGGAGTATAAATATTCTAGAAAGCTTCATCTTGGAAGCTAAAAGGAGAAGCGCTAAAACTAAGGGGGAGCAACTATCTATGTGTTATTTGTTAATCGTGTATGCTTCCAAAAGTGCTGATGATGTGTGTGGGAGGAGAAACCATCTATGTGTTAATTATGTGTACTTTCAAATGCTATTGGCACTTTGTATAAAGGATAAAATGATTCTAATCTTGTTTTATGCTGCTCTAATAAGCTACAACCGAGGGGGAGAAACTATTATGTAGCAAGTGCAAAAGGATGCTTATATTTTCTTTAGTTGGGAATGTCCCGAAGATGAGAATATTATTAATATTGTTAAGTTCTGGTGTGGATGTCCCACATAATGTTGGAGCATAAATGTCCTTGTGATTCTAAATATTAAATCTCATATGTCTATACTGAAGTAGAAGTGTAGTCTGAAAAGAAATGTTATTACACACCAGAAGAATGAGCTGTGGAAACATATGGGCACTTAGGAGTGGAAGTGACAAGTGTATTATGGTAAAGAGGTACTGAGAAGATATAAAAGAAAAGTTAGTCACATGAAACAAGAAGACAATGTCTAACTAAATGTCAGGACATTATACAAGACATATCTCTGCATGGACAACATACGTGAAGTGATCGATGCATACATTGGAACTGTTTTATCTCAAAAGAAACAATCAAGAGTATTAAAGGCATTCAAAGATAGCTTGGATGGTGCACAACAAGTCATATGACAGATTCTCAGCCTAAATTAACGCACCTTGACCAACAATTAATTTGTTGTTAATTCCTAAGAAACTGTTGCTCTATTTATAAGAGATCTCTACTACCCAGAAAGGAATAAGTAAGAATTCAGTAATTCCATCACCACGAGTTTCACTAAATTCTGGGAAAACTATGCCTGGATCAAGTTTGGTGAGGGCTATCATTGTCAAATATTAGCTAAAAAGGGGGAGAGAATTACTGCCACACATATATGTGAAGCAGAAGAGAGTAAAACAAGGGAAAGCGAAACTATGTCTAAGTCACAAAACAAAACATACCAAATTATTTGTGACTTATGATATGAGTTTTAAACACAATTGTGACTTGCATTCTGAGTTACCTGGGAGAATTTCAGAATACTACTTGTGAGGTAGTTTATCTCCCACGGTCCTCTTTTTCCACCACCTATGACAAGAACTGGTTCTTGCCTTAAGGGGGAATGAGAGATATATTCTTCCTCGTGTACTCCTGGACCTTCCTTCACTTTGACATGTTGGTTCAATGGAGGAAATCAAAAACACGAGAAGATGTCGAACTAGATGTTGAGACATTATCCTCAATTGACAGGCCATCAGCGCATTCCTTGGAAGAACTACTGATGAAGTTTTTGCTCATCTCCAACTCAAGCTGTGTGCAGAAGACTATGAAGAAGATGCTGGAGAATCTTTTATTGTTAATTTTTAATTGTAATTGTTGTTGATGTTTTGATGTAACTTCTTGTAATTGTATTTATTTGTTTTAGCTAAAATTTGCCAAAGGGGGTATTGTAAGTTCCTGGTTTTTATGGATTGGCTAAATTTTAATAAAACAAATAATAGCAACAACAATATATTGTACAATAGGATACTTAACTTGTTGTAATCCTATTGGAATGCCTAAACATGTTGTGTTGAGTAAAATCAACAACTAGAACAACATGTCAAATGAGATGTCGAGACATCAGACATCAAACATCATGCTACTGAACTATTAAGTCTGTTACAGTCCTGTTTTAAATTGTGCAGAATATTCTGGGAATATTATGCATCATATGTTGCGTGTTTGTGAAGGAATTTGTGGAGGTCCAGAAGCTAAGAAGAAAAATCAGTAAGGACCTTGATTGTAGCAGAAGTTTTTTGCTTGTTTATCTACAGAGTTTGTTACTGCAGTTTGTTACAGCTTTACGTTGTTGTTTGAAGGCCCAAATCCAGTTGGGTAGAAAGTTATAAATAAGCATTTTGTAACCTATTTTTAGTAATCTAACCAAATATAGAAATATGTAATCATTAGGGTTAGCCATGTAAGTAAACCACCCGAATTATGGGATGGTCACTGATTTATACCTTGAAGCCCGTAGGCAAGAGGATTATTGTACTCACTCAGAAGCTGTGAAGCAATGAGTTGAGTTATGTTCTTGGAGGAAACTGTGAAGTAACTCCAAGTATTTTTGTCAACAAGTTTTTGACTCTTTGTGTGTTTGGAGTGGTGTTCTTCAAACTGATTGTTTTTGTTGCAAGGGTTTGCAACATTTAGGTATCACTAGGAAGTGAGTAGAGGTTCTCTTATCTTAGATGGGCTTCTAAGATAAAGGTTTCATTGGGTAGTGATTAGGTAAACCAGATGTTGTTTTTCTGTAAACCGGAGGTTGTTTACATAAAATAATACTATTGATAGTGGACTCTTCTTCCTGGCTTGGTAGCCCCCAGATGTAGGTTGATTGAACCGAACTGGGTTAACAACTCTGTTGTGTTTTTATTATTTTCTTGCACCGTATACCTTGTCTGTTTGTATAAATGTCAGACCAGATGTCTTGACATCCTTATAGGACATCTAGGTCTACTACACCAGAAATTTCACATGTCCTTAAATTCATGCAAACTTCTTTGATTCAATTTCATCATATTCTCAGTCTCAATTAGTGTCAAATTATTCAACTCAGTGGTGGACAAATGCATATCTACAAAGAAATATACAAATTAATATTTCATATACACCACAAACATCATAGACGTACAAATTACACTTGTAAGGCTAATTGGTCAATTTATATAATTTGATATGATTGTAGCCATAAAGTAATTACAACTTGTTATGTATGTTTTGAATAATTCAAATAAAAAAATAACGAACTTACAACATCAAGATAAATGTACATTTTATTTGAGGTATCAACATAATAATATGGTTAAACATTGTGCAGTGAGGTTGATTTACATTGTGCTGCATACATGAAGAAGCCTATAGTCCATAAATTGCTTATATCATAGATTGAAAATGCATAGAGCAGTTTAGAATATAAGTACAACATTAACATGGGATACGTGGCGCTCTGTTTTACTTGTTGTCTTCTACACTTTATGGACACATTTTCACAGATATTAAGAAACTCAATCAAGTGTAGTTAACATTTTAGATTTTGGTGAAAATATTAATTAAATTTACTATAATATCCTCTATATTAAATTTAATTGAGAGTTGGAAATTAAAATAGAGGGGTATATTATGAATTAAAACATTAACTAATTTAATAATTAACTTTTGCTTATAATAGTGTCCAAGAAATGAAGTGTTTTTGTTACTTATAAATGTGTCTGGAGGGTGTACTTCTTAGTGTGTTCATTTCACTTTATCTTTATGTGTGCAAATTTCCTAACTAGTGGTTCTAGAGTCTGTGTCCTATTTGTTTAATAGAACTACTACCATTGAACGTGTGTGTAAAGCTCAGTTATCTAGTCTTATTGTGTTTTTATTAATTCTAGAGTCTTTGTGACCATAATAGACTCCAGTATACTTGAGAAAAACTCAATTAACTCGAGATCTATTGTGTTTATACTCGTCTGACATTGCTTCGATTAAGAGATCTTATTTAAACCCAAGAGTCGTGTGTGTGCTAATGTTGGCTGAAACTTCATTTATTTTCAGTTGTAACATGAGATGATGTCATGTAACTGGCAACTGATAATTATTGTGTGCAAATAATGTTCATCTTTGTGTTGTGAAACAAAAACCCAGTTGTTATAAACCTTATTTTGGCCTATGAAAGGGAACCAATTTGATACCCTTGGTTTTTTCAACAACCTATTAGCTTTTTTGAACTACTTCAAATATCAATCTACTTAGTTGTTAGTTCCATGGTTTTAGGATTGGCATAATTTTGCTAAAATATGGTTCTATACTGATGTTGATCAAGATGGTGCATTATTCTTATCAACTGTCATAATAATTATGTTGTTATGAGTTTTTAGCCAGAAGTCGAAGCAGATGTCATGACATTGTGGTCTGGTACAAAAAGTGCTTTTGTTTTTAAATCTTGACATATTTGATCTATTTCTGTCATTTTTCTTTGGATATATTCAGTAAATTTTGCATGTCAAGAAGATTTAATCTGGAACATTTGATTTATATCTCCAGGTGTACATTAGTTACTAAATTGGGTCTTGAGACAATTTAGGAAACTTTGTATTGGTTGTTCCAAGATTTAAGAAGATTTTCCTAGACAATATGTACATCATTTAGCTTATGGATCAAGAAATATTTGGATGCATATTTCGAAGCCCAGGGAATCAAGAGGTGTGTTTAAAGAGAACACATAACCTAATGTAATTACTTATTTCAACAATTGTAAAATTAGGGGAAGAAAAAATAGTCTTAGATTTAAAGTTTCTTGTGTATTGTGTAACGTAAGTCTCCGTTATATCTTTTGATAGTTGTGATCAACATTATGTTCTCACTCAGAAGCCTTTAGGCAATGAGTTGAGTATTGTTCTTGGATGAAGCTTTTAAGCAAATCCAAGTATTGTTCTTAGTCAAGAGCCTTGGATAAGTATTGTAATGGAAATATGATTTTCTTGTTGAGTTATTTTCGATACACTAACTGGGATTGGGACTGTTAGATATCACTGAGGTGATTTATGAAGTGAGCGGTGATTTCTCATATTTAGAAGGTTCCTAGGTAGAAGTTGCATTGAGTGGGTATTAGGTGAGAAGTTGTAATTTGGGATTGTTTAGCTTTGATCTAATATTGCTAATACTGGACTTCCTTCTTGGCTTGGTAGCCCCTAGAGTAGGTGGCATTGCACCGAACTAGTTTAACAACTCTATGCGTTATTTATCATTCTGTAATTTAAGTTTCAGTATTTGTTATAACTTAATAAATATGTTCAGTTTGTCAACATATGTTGTAACATCTATTGTGACATTGTTCTGATGTTGAGACATCAGTATAAACATGTGTTGCATGTACTTGAGAAATTTCATTAGTTATATGGACCATCCTTATAAATAGATTTATTCAATGTCACTTTTCCTTTCTTTCAGCTATTTACCCTGAGTTTTTTTTGTTTTTTTGGTTTCATGAACAATGAGATTTCCTCATGATCTTCGTTCCTCCTTTAATTTCTTTCATAAAAAGGAACATTTCCAACAACGCCTTCACATGATTCTCAAAACCATAACTATAACTATGATAATGATGACACCATATGACCCACTTCTCTAATTTCATCCATTTTGTTGGTTGGTGCACCCTCTGCATGAGAACACATTTTTGTTCACATGTAGGATCTTTTCACCTCGAGTTCTCCCACTTAGATCATCATGGATGGTACCATGAACTTTTGGTCCTACTTGCACTATGAGCATTATAACATGTCAACTGCTAAGAGTTAGTTCTCCATAGATGTACATCTAAGAGATTTCAAAACCTTTCTACCTTCAAAGTATGATTACCTTGCCTCGCTAATTTGGATGGAGATAGCTAAAGGCCAAGCTTAAAAAGTGGGGAATATTTGAATTGATCAAACTCTTTGCTGAAAACATGAAGTTGGTCATGGAGCACTTTTTAGTCTACTTGGTAAATATATTTTTAAAAATAATAGTGTTATAGGCGGCCAAAAAACACACGAAAAAAGTTTTTTTAAATAAAACATGCCATTAGAAATGTCTAAATAAATTAGTTTTTTTGTTGTAATGTTTATGGTAACTAAAACCTTAGTCCATGAATCACCTATGCTCACCCAACGAGCCCGTGTCTTCACCTAGAAAAAATGTCTCATAAAGGATGCTTTATTCATTGTCGTGTCTTTTTAGGGAAACCACTGCTTCACCAAGCGAGTCCTCCGTTACTCAACATTTATGTTTTGTGTTTTCTCTTATAACTTCAAATGTAATTATGAATGTGTTTGCACATATTTCTGAAAAACAACCTCTAGCCTCTTAATTAAAGTTTACTAGCAGGATTGACAACAGAATCCTAGACTTAATGTTAAATTTGATATGTTTTTTTATGTTTCAATTGGGTAAAGATTGAGAAACAACACAAAGAAAACAACAAAGATAATTGGAAAGATAAAAACAAGATTTGAAACTTGAAAAGATAAATGCTTTGAATTAAAATGGAACTTAATCATACATTTCAAACTTGACTTGTTTCTCTCTTAACGCTAGTACTTTGAGAAAGTCTTTGAAATATTTAAAATGTGACCCGTTAAACTGAATACAAACTTTGCTTAAATAGATATAAAAATAATTGTTATCTAAATGTTCGATCGTTTGCAGCATGTCATATATTAAGTTCAGGAAAAAAAAAACCTTTGATAATTTCCCCATACTCTTGACAAATGTTTTGCAAAATTTGTTATTTATCAACTGCCTACGCGTTTAACTTGGCTACAACCAGAACTCAAAATAAAATTTAGCTAAATCTCTGAAGCTTTTTCTTTGAGATTCGAATAGGTTCGACCATGACCTACATGGTCAACCAATCGATGTCGAAGATATCCCCTCCACTTGGCGCTAGGGTTCGACTCTTATAGCTCCAATTAACTTAGTTGAGAATTCCTGGCTAACAAATGACATTGTTAAAATGTGCAGGCAAATGTTGTACATCCTTTTTATGACAAATTGAAGGTTTTTTAATATAATTTATTGTTATATAAGTTGATAATTGATTATGTGAAACAAGTAATTTTGCACTTATCATATACTGACACTTTATTCCACCAACTATGTTTATTGTTTAAATTTCATTAGTATCACATCTCTTTAGTAATGAAATTTTGCATAAATTTATATGCTTCCATTTTATTTTGAATTTTAGAAAATGTATAACCACTTATCAATAGTAAGACATGCATATGTTTTTTAATGTCAAGTAATAAGATATATAAATATAAAAGAATCAAAAAGTTACAAGAGAACCGACAATACTCAAATGCGAAGGCATCATAAAAAAATAAATCAATTCTTTCAAACCAAAAATAACAAAAATAAAAAGGGTCCCTATAAATATTCAATAATTCAATTTTATCCCCTCTAGAAAATTACTTTAAACAATGGTCTTTCTAAAGTTTTACATCCATAATTTTGGTCCATGCCATCAACATCCATTAATAAAAGCTGATGTGGCATGTCACATGAAAGACAACTTGGCAAAAATCTGAAAAACGCCTTAAATTGTGGGGGTTACAAACCTCCTCTAAAAAAACCCATACAATACATCCTCCTTCAATAATACCTTCAAACCAAACCCATAATTTAAACGGTGAACCCAAATTTGGACTTTTTTTCCATAATCAACAAAGAGGCGTTCCAACCAGTTGTTCGATGAAATGCCCTACAAGGTTATTGTGTCTTGGAATCTAATTATATCGGATTATTTTTCTTGTCACAAACGCCAATTTGTTGAAGAAGGAAGAAATTTGCTTGATAAAATGTCTCAAAAGGATTTTGTCTCTTGGAACACTGTTAATAGTAGCTACGTCAAGAATGGAAGGATGGATCAAGCTCTTAAGCTATTTAACTCTATATAACAACAAAATATTGTGTCTTGCAATGCCATGATGTTACTTGAGTTAGATGTACTATTTTTGTTGGTTTTATCAGTAGTCGTATTTCCTCGTCCAACACCATTGAGAAAAACACAAGAAATAACGATATTGGGAATAAGAATATGAATATTGGCTTAAGAATGTTTGAGTTCAATTTGAATAGTTAAAATACCATGTTTTAAGGTTGTTGTTGGTTCCAAAGTTACATGGAGGTAACTTTGTGAAGATTAAGACAGTTTAAGAGAAACTAATCCAAGTGTTAATGTTATTGTTGGTTCCAAAGTAGGGATGTCAGTTTGGACACATTAATGGGATCCCATGGGAACGCCTGTCGGCCCCAAAGATGGGAATTTTCCCTGGGATGGGAGAAAAATTCCCGAGCATTTGGGACGGGAATACACCCGCCTATTATTTTAATATAGTTAATTTAATATATATATTTTAGATTAGGTTTTTTAGTCATTTCCTTTATGTTTATTTATAAAAATAAATAAATAAATATTCATGTATTTATTAAGAGAGAGAAATGTAAATATTAGACCCTAAAAAAGTTGAAGCGTTTCATTTTCAAGCATACTCATGATGCTAAATTTTATAATTATCCCTTATTACAGTTTTGATGAAGTATAGTTTTTTAAGCATAATTATGTTGTTGGATTTTTTTAGTTGTTTAGGCATATTGTTACTTTAAAAAGTATTATAGTTCATTTTGTTGAATTTTATAGCATTTTATAGAAATTTATAAAAAAAATATTATTATTTTGTGTTCCATTAGTATTTTTAATAAAAAATAATAAATGTCAAATACTAGTATTTTTTAATAACATAATAAATATGTGAATTCTTTGTGCTTTTTATTTTTATAGAAAATATAAACATTTTTAAAAAATAAAATATTAATGAATAAATGTAGGATCTATGGGGATCTCATGGAACGGGATCCATGGGAAGGATGGGATAGAAATTCCCGTGGCGGAGATCGGGACGGGACGGGAATGAATTTGATGGCGGGGAAAAAGATGGGGAAGTGTCCCCCCGGCCCCGCCCCGCCCCATTGACATCCCTATTCCAAAGTTACAAGAGGGTAAAAGGATTATTCATGTGGGTGTTTGCACTGTAAAAACACATTTTTAAGGAGTTTTATAACCCATATAATCTAACTTGTTTTTTTCTTATAGTTAAGTGTCACGCCAGCTTCTGTTAGAGCAAATAGACTACTGGAACTAAAATTAAAGATAGAAAACTTTAGGATGACAATCATTCGAAATAAATTTTATAAGGACTAAAACTAAAATTTGTTTATTTATAAGGATTAAAAATATATTTAACCTATATAAAAATAAAATCCAAAACAAAAAAAAAAACAACTTAAAAAAAACATCTGAAAACTTTGTTAGTCAGAGAAGTAAATAAAGAATACACCTTGTCTAGAAATTAAAATAGAACCAAAGGAAAACAAATAAAAAAAATCAAGACTTAGAAAACCATACCATTTTGCGCACCATTATCTTCGGAAGCAAAACAAAGGATTCTACTCCCAATCCTTGCGTGAAAAGGTGTTGCCCAAAAGTAACCTCCAACCTACTCCCAAGAGGACTCTATACACATTTTACACCCCTTATTTAACACTTGTACCCACTCATAAGAGGATTCTATACAAATTTTACACCTCTTACTTAACAATTGGAGTTTTCCCTAAAAAATAGTCATGTTATACAAATTTTACACCTCTTACTTAACAATTGGAGTTTTCCCTAAAAAATAGTCATGTTACGAGCTTTTTATACATACCAAACCATTGAATCTATATCATTTATAACTCCATTGAAGTACTCCCCCCTTCAAACATCCCCCAAAACCTCAAAAATATCCTCAAATAAGTGAGGTAAGTTGAAACCATTGAATCTATATCATTTATTGTATATATTCTAACTCATTATACTTGAAATGACTCATATTATACTTGAAACAACATACCATGATAAAAATAATAATACAATACTATTTTTTTGTTCTCTTTCTCTTTTTTGTCTCTTCTATTATATTATTTCTTATTAAGATGATAAGAAAGAAATAAGATGATAAGAATGTGATATTTATTATTCACTCTATTTATTATTAATTACTCTTTCAAAATTTTACACTTACTCCCTCTAATTCATTTGAATTTTGTGCCTTAAAACCATTACTACCTAATCAACCTCTCAAATGTATGTTTTATCAAAGTATGTTTTTACTATAACACTTACATAAATATATTTTAAATGATTTATTTAAACATTATAATTAACAACTCAATTCTACAAAATTAACAGGTACGTACAGTGTAATGAATTAATACTTTGTTTTCCTCTAATCTCCCCCATAAAAAAATTAAGCGTGTGTTTTACTAAGGTTATACAACAACTAAGCATGTCTATAAAAAGATTTAACGAATAGTATATATATTAGAAAACTAGAAAAGCAATAAAAGCGTATGGTCCACGATCCATATTCATGTGCGGATGACATTCGTTTAATCAGTCGGCAATGCAAATGTAACGCTGGATAAAAGAAAAGGAATGTTGAAGAGCTGGCACACGTGATGGACCCATTTTCTTCTAATACCTTAACCACAAAGGATCTAGCTTATTAGAGTAACTGAGACGTTTTAATGTGTAATTTAGAAATTTTGTTAATTAAAATTTAGAGTTAAGTTAAGAAGAATTGAAGGCATCCCGTCTCTATCGCTGCCCTAAGTGGCTTCCTACAGCCTGGCAGCATTCAATGTCCTATTAGAAGAAAAAAAAGTTCAAACCATCATCAATTACAATTGTCTTAAGATCCCCAAAGGTTGGTCTAATAAGTGAGATTTAGATCTTGAAAGTGTGCTCTTGTCGATTAAAAAATATATGAATAATTATCAACTACAAAAGCGGACATGTGTACAAGTATCTTATTATCTCAATTACCAAAATTTTAAGAGTCTCTTTTTTAACTACTCAATTTAACTATTCAATTATATGTACATCTTTCGTGATGATGTTTGAATATGATTTTCAGATCTGCAGTGTTTTAATTTCAACTTCTTTTTTGCTATTTGCTTTCGAAGATAATGGAACTTCATCTCGATGCGCTTATTTTTCTTTTATGTGTTATCAAATTCTTCGCTAAATTGATTGTTGACATGTTGTCGATTTTCAAGGTAATTGCTCTATGATTCTTTGTTGTAATCCCTTCGATCAAATTCATCATCCATGTTACTTGACATGCACAAAGAGAAAGATATATGTACTTTGTTTCACACGACGAGAATGTTACTACTGGTTCTTTTCGCAAGTTCCAACCAATTGATGCACCACCTAACATAAAAACATAATCAACTATGAATTTTCTATCCTCAACATCACTACACGAACTTGAGTTGGTGTAATCCAATAGCTTGAATTATTTTCCTTCATCGATTGTAAGAAACAAAATGTCATAGTCGAGAGTTCCTTTGAGATGCCTGATATGTGCATCTTGACGAACATTCTTCTACTATTGTACTTATGCATTTCTATAGTTTATTTTATTATTTTTACTATTTTAGTGAGTTTTTATATTTAAGTTTATTTTTAGTTTTATTTTTCAGCTTAACTGTTATTTGATACCTTCTTACTATGTAGACCATAACTTGAGCTATGTGGATCAA
Source organism: Vicia sativa (assembly GCA_021764765.1). NCBI lineage: Eukaryota > Viridiplantae > Streptophyta > Magnoliopsida > Fabales > Fabaceae > Vicia > Vicia sativa. The sequence continues at coordinate 93,520,992 of CM038795.1, forward strand.
GTTGGTGCATTTTGAGATGAGTTGAAAAGCTAAGAGAAAGAGATACATATTTTGTGTTGATGCAAAAAGCTGATTCTTAGTGCAGAAGACTTGATTGAATAAATAGTTTTAGTTTCAGACTTTAGAAAATAACTAGTTTGGGTCAATTTTGCGGGTCGGATTTTATGATTTTTGACCTAGTTAGGATTGTGATATATTGGATCGAACTCTATTGGGTCGAAGGTAGTATCTTGCAGGTGTATGTTGTTTGAATGTGTACGAACGCACATTCTCTTGCTTGTTTACGTACGAACGCGCATCCTATTATGTGCTTGTTGGATTTACACTTTTCTTGCAGGTTATCCTATTGTTTGAATGTGCACGAACGCACATTCTATTGCCCATTTGTGTACGAACGCGCATCCTTTCATCTACTTGCTTGGGTTTTCAACTTTCTTGCAGGTTATCTGATTGTTTGAATGTGCACGAACGCACAATTCTATTGCCTATTTGCGTATGAACGCGCATCCTTTTGTCTTCTTGCTTGGGTTTTCACCTTTCTTGAAGGTTATTCAATTATTCAAATGTTCACGAACGCACATTCTATTGCTTGCTTGCGTACGAACGCGCATCCTATTGCCTGTTTGTTGGATGTACACCTTTCTTGCAGGTTATCCAATTGTTCAAATGTGCACAACACACACATTATATTGTTTGTTTGCGTACGAACGCACAAACTTTGTCTATTTGTTGGGATTTCATCCTTTCTTGTAGGTTATCTTGATTTGAATGTGTACGAACGCACATTCTGATTCTTATTTGCGTACGAACACACATTCTTTGTATGTTTGTTTGATTTTCACTTCTCTTGCCGGTTCATTTAATTCGAATGTGTACAAACGTATATTCTAAGACTTATTTTCGTACGACTGCGCATCCTATTGTCTGGAATGTGATTTCTTGCAGGTTTATCTTGTTTTAAATGTGTACTAATACACATTCTGATACCTTTTGCACACGAACACGCATTCCATTGTCTATACTGTCTGGATTACAACCTTTTGCATGTTTACTTGATTCAGATGGGTACGAACGCACATTTCGTTCATGCTTTGATGCCTCAGTGCATTACTCACTGGTTTTCTTTATTGCTTGGCAGCAGTACTTAAAGTTTTCCGGAGTATTTTTAGCTTTCTATTTCTTACGGATTGTTATCCGTGTGGTATTTTCTATACCTTTTTATCGCATTCTTTTACTATTTTTCTAGAGAGCATGAGAAGTAGGGTTTTACCGCTTTCTTTTGCCATGAGAAGTAGGAATAGAGATGCATGATGGGGCTTCCGTAGTTGGAGCATGTTCAAGAACCCCTTTGGTTTAGTTAAAGACCCATTTAGAGCGATTATGTTTGCTACTTGTGTTTGGTTTGTTTAAAATACTCTTCCGTTCATAGGGAGGTACCTTGAGTCATTGTGTTTACTTTTGTGCTTGCATAGGTCATGAGTGGTTAGGAAACCTAGAGTGGCACCACCAAGCAAAGACCCTCTTTGATAAGATCAACAGGTGTTGTATATCATGATGATATGATGGGCACGTGGAAAGAGTTCGCAATCAACCCCCACCCAGTTCTAGTCTGTGTCAGCTCAGCACACGTGAATTGTATTGCTTCCTTATCGATTCAATAATAAAAGTGGAAACCCATATTCTGACTCTCCACGCCTTCTCCTATGGTTCGCATTTACTGTTGATACCTACACTCATTTTCTCTTCACACTTGACAATGCATGTCATGATGTGATACCTTTCATGGGAATAGAATATGTCGACTCCTAGTTGTTTCCGGTACATCGATGCTATTGTAGGCTATGAGACTTCCTTCTTTTTCTACACATGTGTGATCATTTGTTTGTGCATTGCATTGTTTGTGTGCTTCTGCCAAAGCACTTGCTTACTTCATCCCTTTGCACCCCTTGGTTCTACAACGAGGACAAATATTAGGATAACTTTCCCTTAAGACCGCTCGGTTAGGATAGCTCTTGAGCCTAGACATTAGGATATACATCCTTTGCATGTAAACATAGGTAGAGATTCCCTTGCATCCTCAACCATAGGTCTAAAATTTGCATGATAACATTAGGGTAGAACTAGTCAGTCTCCCTTTACATGTTTTCATTTTTCTTTTTGAATCCTTGCATGTAATAAAACTAAAACTTGTTTTCTTTCCTTTTGAAAATCAAAACACTTAATAATGGTTCAGACTCCTTTTTCAACGTAAGAGCAACCAACCTCACAACAAACCTTTTTTCGCCTACGGGCGCTTTTTGTGTGTGTTTCAAACCTTTTGGAAAAAGGTGTTCCTTTCAAATCCAAAAAATTGCTAAGTGTGCGAGCGGCCGAGCATAAGACTTCTTATAGCTGCAATGCCAAACACGGGTTTTAATTTTGAGGATGCGGAATCGAACTTCCTATAAAAACAATTGCAACCCATCAAAACATGTGAGCCGAACTACGGCGCTCTAACTTTTCCATTTCACGAGGGAATACGTAGGCATCTTGTCACGGGGCTCGATCGAATAAGACTTTGTAAATACTTCCTTCTTTTCCCCGTGTTTTATTTATTTTCTTTTCTTTCACATGCATTATAGTGATTAAGCGATAGATAGATATAACACACCCTAGAAAATATAAGTGGAAACCGTAGAGTACTACGGTCGTGTGGGGTGCTAATACCATCCCCTCGCGCAATAGACTCCCTTACCCCGATATCTCGGTCGTGAGACTGCGATTTTTCCCTCTCAGGTTTACTCGATGTTTTCCTTTCCTCTCGCGGGATAAAAAATGTATGATGTCGACTTCATTGACATAGTTATCCGATAATGTTCAAGCGATTGTTTTAGATGGTCAATTCTGCAAACAAGATGGAGGTTGTTTACTCTAACTTGATTCAACTGTCAAGTATATGAGAGCATGGAACTCTGGTTCTGAATCAAATGAATACCATTATCCAAGAAGAGATAATGAAAAGTGTATCAACCTATGCTCAGTGGTTGATAAGTATTTGCACTTTGGAAGTGTCATCCAATCTGTTTGGAATGATCCTTGTGTTTTGACTTGAGAAAAGAAATTAGAGCATACCACATCAAGAGCAAGGTATGTTCACTGAACGAGGTTTTTTCTTGAGCTGAGTCCAATTGTGTTGTGTCCCCACTTGTTGGATCTATTGGCTATGCACTAAGGGCTAAAGTGCATTAGTGAGCCTTGAAGAAGCTAAGGTGGTTATGGTATTGTGTTAACCCTATCATCTACTAGTTACTTCTGCCTCATATATCTATTTAGAGGGAATCTCCTCTCCAAATGAAGAAGTGTGGCTCCTACCACCTCAATGTCAGACAGGAGGTCTGTACATATGTTCCTGAGGTGTATATCATGCATGTCGTTGCATAAAGTCATTGTCTAATTATGAAGAATGATCAGTTGTTGAAGAATCATCTTTTATCCCCAACAAGAGTCATACAAAGATTACTGTGGAGATTCCTCCAAAAACCATAGTTGTTGAATCTGTGTGTGAAATGTAGATGTCAAATATGATGTTAAGACATTTATCTCTTTTAAAAAAAGGCCCAGGATGTCCATAATAAAGTGCAAGGTCAATCCACTGACCTATTCTGGAGTTGTTGTGATGAAAGAGGCTATCATGATAAAGTCATCAGTCTGAGCCACATGAAGGCAGAAGAAGTAAGCATGAGACTAATGGTGAATACTTTGATGGGAGATGAAATGCTTATCTGAAGACCTATGCAATTTTGAAATCTGAACTCTCAAGGTTTAGTAAAAGTATAGAGAATTTATTTTTATCTATGTGGCTTAGTAGCTTAAAATCTACTAACTACTGAGAGTTTATTTCTCTCAGTGGTGATAATTGACAAACAGATCCAGCTTCCAAAGTTGATATCCTAAATGATGTTGGAACATCATGATTACTGGTTGTTAACAAGTTCATCACTATATTCAGGAGTGGTATTTTTAAATACTACATGAGCAGTATATGAAGCTTCTGGCCCTATCCACAAGGGTGTATGGGAAAGGCAATACTTCTTAAGTCAGCAGTTATATCCAGAAATTGCTAGGAGTTCAACATCGGATAGGGGATATGATCAACATGCCTTTCAAGGGACGACTTCTTCTTCAACAAGGAACATAGTGGTAGTCTAAAACTTGTACAACAAAGAAGCTAAGAGCATTTGATATGGAATATATGAAAATCTCCAAGTCAAGTGTATCCTTGCTTATTTGGACAGCTCAGGGTACTTGATATCTCTCTCAAGGAGATGATGGTTCTGGATCTGTAAAAGTTAAGATGATTTTACATTATGAAGTCGTACTCAACTGATATGTCCAACCAGGAGTATGAATAATTGATACCCTACACTATGGGAAGATTAAGTCCCTAAGAACTCTTCATCTTATGCTTCAAGGTTCATCTTTAACTGAAGCATTATTGTCCATAACAAGAGAAGCATTGGACCTGTTCTTGGATTGGAGATGTAGTAATGCAATCGTGGGAGTGGAATGTCAAACATCATATTATGACATTTCAGTACGCTTGACAGGGTGTAAATGGTTAAACGAAGTAAAGATGGTTGGTGAAATCATTTGATCTCAAGTCCCTCAAGGTGTACTGTTGATAAATTACAGGGAGTCTGGGAGAATTTATTTTTCTCTGCAGAATCTAAATAGGGTATTAAGATCAGCAAAGACAATATACTTCTACTTCTAAACTTATGGAAAGTCTTGAAAACACTAATCTTTTCAATCTAGAAGAATAATGTCAAACACAAAGTTAGGACATATCTCAAGATATGTTATTTTTCCTTGAAGACCAGTAAGGATCAAGCTTAAACGTTATATCTAAGACGTGTGTAGATGGTGTCCATCACGTGTTCTGACTTGGTGCATGATTTGGAAATTTTCAATTCTAGAATAATCGGGTTGTATTAAAGGAATTCATTGCTTTCAGTCAGTGCACAAATTCACCTGATGCGGTTTTTGTTGAAGTAGCGTTTCTTGACCAAGACAATTGTTACAATCTAGGTACGTTATTTTAGTTGTTCAGGTATTTAGAGTGTATTTGTGTTCCTTTTCTATCCTTAACTTTTGTATGTGTCCTTGTTTTTTGTGTTCTCATGTGCTTTGTTCGGATATGAGTAAGTTTAGAGTCTGTGAAGGTTATGTTTGTCAACTTGTGGTAAACATAAGAAAAAAGGGTAGTATTCAGACATTGTTAAGTTTGAGTTCACTCTTTGCAGATGTCTTTGCAAAGATGTTGAATAGGATGTCCTATTCTGAATCTATTGGTTCTTGCATTTTTGCAAGTATTTTTGTTTAGTGTCTTGTTTTTGAGTTATGAACACACATTTTGTTTTGTGTTTTGAGTTATCAAATATAGAGGTATGGCTCTCTATGCTTGTAGATGGATAGTTCAAGTTTTTTTGGTCATTTATTTCCTCTTGTGCTCTAAAAGAGGATGTTGTGTTTATTTGTGTCGTAGCATTGGTCTCAGTTTGAGGGGGAGTATTTAGTATCTTCTTCCTCATGTGCATCATGGCCTCAGTTTTTCCCTTTTTTGTGAAGATGTTGTCTATGGTGTTATGTTTCCTGTGCTATAGTGAGTTCTCCTTCAACAAGCCTTTGTTATATTATGGCAAAAAAGGGGGAGAAGTGGTTATGTTATGTTATGTTATCTCTGAAGAGAAACTTTTAAGAGGGAGAAACCTTGTGTGATCTGTGGGATCCTTAAAAGAGAGAGAACATTGGAGTTGGACCTGCCCGAAAGATGTCCTAGTATGATGTTACGACATCATAAAAGAAGACTGAAGACTGTCACTTATAAAGTTTGAAATATCATAAACAATGATTACGAAAGACTACTAAATTGTTGCTGCTGGATTATATTGTTAAATACCATTGTATTATTTTTTTAAGCTTTTGTAATGCAAAAGTTGTATAAATTAGTTTTTAGCCAAAATAAGCCAAAGGTGGAGATTGTTATTTCTCTATTATTTTAATTGGCATTATGTTTGGTAAAACTAATATACTAGCAATTAGTTAGACAGAACTTGTAACTTGTAACAGAAAGCGGGTGGAAGTTCTATTTGACAAAGGAACATGTTGAGTTGAAATGTTTCATCATCTGTAAAACATGTCAAAGAAGATGTCCTATGCAGATTCAACCGATATCGCGCTTGAACACATCATAATTGTTGATTGAATCTAACTCAGCAATCAACAACAATGCAGAATATTACAATCCAATATTATGCATTCATAAGTGGCGCAAGAAGAATCTGAAAGAATCAAATTAGAATATTCTTGATTGAAGACTTTCTAAGTTTGGAGATATTTTAGGAATATTTGATTGAAGACCTACTTTGTAGGAGAATATTTTGTAGATTTGTAACATCTTGTTTGTTGTTATAATATGGAGATATTTTATGAGAATCTTTTGGAGATTTCTTACAGTATATGTTTTGTTATTAGAAGCCCAAGAAAAGTTGGGAATAGGTTATAAATAGAAGCATTGTAACCTAGAAAACAAGCCATCTATCATGTAAAATAATAAGGGTTGTGTTGGTCAATGAACCACCCAGTTTGTGGGATGGTCATCATGTTCTCACTCAGAAGCTATGAAGTGATGAGTTGAGTATTGTTCTTGGAGGAAGGTTTGAAGCAACTCCAAGTATGTGTTCTTAGTCTAGGGTCAAGGTTGAGTATTTGCATAGAAGTGTATCTTCTCATCATGGAAGTCAGTCTTCTACTTTTCAGGTGTTGAAGAGTTGTTGAAAATCAAGTTGTTGATGTAGTGGCTGAGATGTTGACTGCTAGACATCATTGCGATGATTCAAAGTGGGATGGGATATCTCATATCTAGGGAGGACCTAGGTAGAAGGGTCATTGGGTACTGATTAAGTGAGGAGTTATAAACGGGGAGTTTAACTTTGAATTATTACTGCTGATAGTGAACTTCATTCCTGGCTTAGTATGCCCCTAGATGTAGAAGAGTTGCTCTGAACTGGGTGGACAATTCATGTGTGCACTTTACTTTTCAGCAACTACTTTAATTGTCTTTATCTTGCATATTTTGTTAATAATAGACTGGATATCTCGACATGTTATTAGACATTTGAGTTTGTTGTACCAGAATTTCAGATATTTTGAAAAGGGAAAGGAAGATTATGTGTGCAAGTTGAATAGATCGTTATATGGGATGAAGCAATCTCCTTGACAGTGGAATAGGATATTCAACAAGTTCATGGCATGCATAGGTTTCTTTAGAAGTCAGTTCAACCATTGTGTTTACTTCAGATTTCGACCTGGTAATTCATTTGTTACTTTGTTGCTTTACGTTGATGATATTCTCAGAGCAAGCAACAATGTTGAAGAGTTAATGAGGGTGAAGGATGAACTCAATAAGGAGTTAGAAATGAAGGATCTAGGAGCCGCTTCAAGGATTCTTGGGATTGACATTCGAATAGATAGAAAGCAGTCAAAATTATGCTTATCTAAAGAGGCATATCTACAGAAGATTCTCGAAAAGTATGGTATATCAAATTCGAAGCCTATTGTGACTCCAACAAACCCTCAACTCAAGCTGAGTATTGATCAATGTCCCAATACTGAGGTCGAAAGAGCTTATATGAATAACATCCCATATGCAAACATAGTAGGATCTTTGATGTATCTATGATTTGTACTATGCCCAACATAACATATGAAGTACGTCTTGTAAGCAGGTACATGGAGAATTCTGGAGAGGCTCACTGGCAAGCATTGAAGTGGATTCTAAGGTACATAAATGAGTCTCTGAATAGAGTCTTAATTTATGGTGGAACCTTGGGTGAAGATAGTAAAGCAGTAATTGAAGGATAAGTCGACTCTGATTATGCAGGTTGTATGGATTCTAGAAAATCTATTTCTGGATATGTTTTCACTATGTTTGGTACAACAATTAGTTGAAGAGCAAGAGTTCAGAAGGTTATTGCATTATCAACCACTGAAGCAGGAAATATTGCTTTAACTGAAGCTATGAAAGAATCATTGTGGCTTGAAGGTTTTGCTAAGGAGATGAAAATTCAAGGTGAAGTTATCACTGTTAAATGTGATAGTCAAAGTTCAATACACCTATCAAAAAATTCAGCCTATCATGAGCGAACCAATCACATCAATGTGAGGTTGTATTTCGTCAGAGGGGTGATCGAGTGTGGAGAAGTCCAAGTGCTAAAGGTTTCGACAGAATACAATGTTGTAATATGATTACAAAGATAGTGCCAAGTTGCAAGTTTTTCCATTGTATGTAGTTGATAAAGTTGCATGAAGAAAACTAGTTTATTCTTTGATAATAGAGTTTTTCGAAGGTGGAAATTTGTGATATATTGGATCGAACTCTTTGGGTTGAAGGTAGTATTTTGGTTCGACGGAGTTTAGCATGCAATCGAAGGTTTCTCACATGCTATTGTCGAAGTGTTACAAGTTGTAGTTGAAGTGTGTTCTAGCGTGTAGTGTCGAAGGATGCTTTTTTTGATGGGATTGTTAGCATCGAATTGAGCCTATTTGTTATGTCCAATTGTTTAAGTTAGCTTGTACCCTAAGTTAGTTTGTAATGGGTATTTGTGATAAAACCCCATTAGCTTAGTATGTTAAGTTTATTATAAATAGCATACTAGTCTCTCATAATTGTATACTATAAATCCTAATTTATGGTGAAAAGGTTATTTGTTATTCTTGTATACTTGTAATCTTATTTGAAGATAAATGAAAGAATATCAATTAATAACCAATGTTTGTGTTCTTGTTTTATCATCTTTTTTACCCTTGTTTATTTCTAGATCATTAAGAAACAAGTTTATACCTTGTTTCCAAGGCATCCGATTCACAACAAGGATTAATAAGGGGGAATTCGTTATTTTCCTTTATCCTAGGTAGTCACGGTACAGTTCATCATCTATGAATTCAGTATCCACAAAAATACATTGGTTTAGCATGAATATTATGGAGAACTAATTTTAAAGGGTTGATATGTTGTACCGTATCTCCTTTAACTTTGAGGTTATTATAATTTCCAAGAAATTTCAATTCTATATATGATTCTGAGTGCTTTATTCAATTTCCATTGTTTACTTAATTCAATTGCATATTTTATATAATAGGATTGATTTATTTCGATTGATGTATTTTTTTGTTAACCGTATTTGCGTTTTCTTAATTTGCGGTTGTGTTATCTGTTTGCTTAATTCCAATTTAGGAACATAAATCATATATTAGTTTCAATCACACTTGTTGTTGTTGTTGTAATCTAAAGGGAATGGAATCCGCTTAGAGCTTGGGAATTATGTGAACGATGATAAGTTGGAGAACAAACAATAGATTAGCTTATTTCATAATCACTTATTTTAATCATTTTTCCTAAATCGAAACTGAAACCCCCTTTTGTTACTATCAGTTGGTCAATAAAATCAAGAGACTTTGCGATACGATACTCAAGTGTTTCTTCTCTCTTACTATAGTTTAATTTACTTGTTTTGACTCATGTGCGGCATTGAATCAAGTTGGCATCGTTGTTGGGACTCTTGTCGTTTTTAACCGTTAATTAAGTCATAGGTGTTGATTGTTTTGTTTTGATTGATTCATATCCGAAAGTCTGACCTGGTTCAAAAACCCATTGTTTTGAAAAATTGTGTCTGTATCAAAACCTATTTCGTGCCTTCTAAGTAAAAAAATTGGGCGATCATTAATCCCTATCTCTGGAAGAGTTGTGGAATGTCACCCTTAAAATCCAAAATTCATAGTCTCAGAAAATTTCAAAAAAAAAATCTCAAAATTCTTATTTGTCCTAATTAGATTAAATTTCGTGTTTTTGTATTTTTTTTTTAAATCATTTTTTGTGTGTTTTACACTTATTTTTGTTAATTTGGGACATTATAGGTATTTTGTGTTTGTTGTTACATGGCTGATCAAATAACATTAAGAGAGATTGTTGCTCATGATGTTAATTATCATGGTTTATGTATCGAATATGTTGATGTTGTTGTTCCATTTGAATTAAAATCTAGTTTAATCTACTTGCTGCCAAAGTTTAATGGTCTTGCAGGTGAGGATTCGCATAAGCAGCTGAAGGAATTTCAGGTTGTTTGTTCCAAACCTTTGAGACCTGAAGGAATAGCAAAAGACCATATCAAGTTGAGAGCCTTCTCGTTCTCACTTCAAGGATTTCGAAAAGATTGGTTGTATTACCTTCAACCTAGCACCATCAGAAGCTGAAATGACCTAAAAAATTTGTTCCTTGAAAAATATTTACTGCCTCTAAAGTTGCATCAATCAAAAAAGAAATATGTGGTATTGGACAATACAATGGATCATTGGTTGAGTATTAATTGTGAGAGATTCAAACAGTTAGTATCCAGTTGCCCTCAACACCATATTACCAAGTAGTTACTTATCCAGTACTTCTATGAGATATTGCTACAAATAGATAGAAACATTTTAGGTGTCGGTATTGGCGGAGCACTTATTGATAAGACTTCAGCTTCTACCAAAGCTTTAATTGAAAACATGTCACTCAACTCACAGCAGTTCACAACTAGAAACAATTATGTAATTTTGAAATGAGTAAGTGAAACCCAAACTTCTTCTTCCAACAAGGCCTTAGAAACCAAATTGATGAACTTACATCATTAGTCAAACAATTGGCAGTAGGAAGAACTCAACGAACAAGGTTAGGTAGAATTTGCAATTGCCTTGAGCATCCAACAGATTTGTGCCCCATCTTGCAAGATGATTCGGTACCATATACAGTTAAAGGAAATGTACACGTCATCATTCATGTTTCCTCTCAGGGAGTGCTACCAGTTGTTTGGGGTCAGGCTTAGGGGATGGGATCTTGGGCGGAGGTCCGATGATGATGTGTCATATATTCCGCCTTTTAAAGGGGCCTCGTTCTTATTTCGGTTCGCAATATTGTAGTTTTGGGATTCTTCTTCAATTCGTATGCGAGTAATCATTCTCTTAACTGAAAATTCATTAGCTTTGTGACAATGTGGATTTTTGAAATCTTTCTAACTAAAAGGCAAAGTGTCAATAAGAATACCAATTTAAAATTATTCATCTAGAGACATACCTTCATTGATAATTTCTTGAGCATGCTTTTCAATTTCATGAGATTGAGTCATCATGTATCTTTCATCAACTATGTGATAATTTAGGTAGCAAATAACATCATAATTATTTGGTTCATCTTCCTTCATATCATATTTCTTTTTGGAGCCTATAAAAACTGGCTTGAAGTATCATAGTTATTATAACAATCATACAAATCATTTGCAAATTTATTCGGAATAAGATTTTTGTATAGATATTCACTCTCCTTTTATAAGAATAATTTTTCCTTAGTTGCAGAATTTTTTCTTTAACATGTGTAACAATTTTAGTAGCATCAAACTCTTTGGGTGTATTTCTTTCAATGGTTAAAATTTTAATCATAAGAATGTTATTCTTGAGAATATTATTACTGGGAACATTATTCCCATCTACATGGTTGGTGAGTAGTTTCATCTTCTAGAAATATTTATAAAATATATGTATTTTAAATTTTAAAAATAAATAATAAATAAATTGAAATATTTGATAATGAGAAATTATATGTGGTTAGTTCTTATTTTTATGGAAATAAAAAAATTCACTCTATAACATGAATATAGAAAATGACAAAATTGTGTGTAAAATAAATTCCTAAAAATAAAATGCTCTTAAACATAATTTTTTATAACTTAAAATAACCATTGACATAAAAAAATATTTCAGTCTATATTTTTGGTATAAATTCACAATCCATGAAATAAACACTCATTTTATTATTTGTTGCATCACAATCCATAGATTTATTAATGTTAATTTATTCATTTGATATGGAAGAAAATTGCATCGTTTGTTGTAAACTTTTGAAATGATTTGTTCGAGACATCAAAAGTTCCAATAATTTGTTTAGTAGTCATGACAACTGAAAATATCTTTAAAATAATAATTTTAAATTTAAAAATATATCATCAAAGAAATTATCATTGTCGAATCACATATTAGATCAATTTTTCAAAGAAATTTCATGACATGACACACGATCAACCATGACATTTACAAAATAAACCAAATCATCTCAAATTGTTAGGATTACTACACTAGTTTACAATAGATACCTATCATCGATCACCGGTCGAAAAGGGGAGATAAAAGGAGAGCAAATTTGATTATGTCATGATTAGATTTTTCTATGCAGTGCACTTGGATGAATTGATTAAAAGGGTATATGCATGCACCAATTTCAAGGGTGGTAAAAGTGAATATATTCATGCCAGACTATAGTGTTCATCTTGAATAAATTTAATGCAAATTAAACTGAAAAGAAACATGAACAAGATTACTACATAGAGGAGTTCAATTCGATTGAATTCACAATGTCATTTCAGCACAAGACAAAAACTAAAGTTAAGAACAGAGAAAAAGAAAAAAGGAAATAACTTTTGTCCATCCCAACAATTTTAAAAGAAATTAAATTCTGATTCTAAATTGAAAGACATGAATGACTCCCTGAAAATTATTCATGATCCACCACCTGTCAACAAAAAAAATCGAATATTTTCACTCTCAAATAGAAAAAAAGTTAACTACATATAACTCAGCAATTATAATGCCATATACTTAGATCTAAACAAAAATCAGTTAGTTAACCATTATAATAGTGTGAAACTTATTGTTCAATTAGTTCATAAGAAAAGTATGACATAAGCCAAAGGTTTTAAAAAACTTTCGCAACAAAACGGTATTATTAGATGTTGATATTGACAGTAATATTAACTATTTTTATATTAAAAAAATAAATTATAATTAATTCATACTCTACACTATTATTCACTATTTTTATATCAAAAAATAAATTATAGCTAATTCGCACTACTCCAACAACCACGATCAAAGTGGTGATATTTATAGTGAGCAAAATTGCGATATTTCATGAACCTAATTAAGCTTAATTTATTTAAATAAAAGCACATCATTCAAATTTTAAGACAAGTGGAGAAAAAAATGGTACTTACAAAAGGGTTACACTTACATAGAAGATTATGATGAGTCACTTAGTGATAATGTAAATAGCATAGATGATTCCAGGAAGATAGCCAAAAAGAGTGAGAATCAAACAGATCCAGAACTCCTCCTATGTTTATAACAACAAACAATTAATTAAACATGAAGAAAAAAAAAATCAAAAATAGCCCTTGGAAAGAGAGTTTCACTTACTTCTAAGCCAAACCTTGAGAAGACACCAAGAGGTGGGAGAATGATAGCAATAAGGATGTCGACGAAGGTAGCTGTGCCCATTTTCTTTTGAGTTCAAATTTGAAAGAGAGGAGGAAAGTGGTAGAAATGAAGAAAACTTTAGTTTACAAGTGGTGAGATATAATTACAAGTGTGTTGTTTTGTTGTTAGGTATGATAAACTTAAAGAGAGTAAATGTTATGCGATAAAGACAAATGAGGTGCGTAAGGATTTAGGACCGGTAAACAAGAGTAGTACTAGTGTAGCCACACCTCAAGGCTTTTACAACCATGCAAAAGAAGATGAGAGAGTGAGAGTTGGACGCTAGTGAGTCCTAGAAGGAGCAGAGTGAGAGTGTTGGCAAATATGGTAACTTATTGCATTTATTAATGTAGAATATAAGAATGCTATATAAATAGCTAAAAAAACTCAAAATGAAAAAAAGATTGTAATAAATTTACTGTAATTTATTTTCGTTTTGGAAAGCTAAGGCTAATGAATGATTGATTAAAGGGAAACTAAGACTAAAATAAATTAGACTAGAAAATATGATAATAAAGAGAGACCGGAATGTCTATTCCGCGTATCTCAGAGACCCTGTAACTTGTTGGCTTACATTGAAATTAGAAAAGTGTTTAGTGAAAAATATTGATTTAAAAGTATTTATCTCACACTCTCATGCTATTGACTCTGACTATACTCTTAAACTCTGACTTATAGTTTAGGGTTTATGAATTAAAAGTGTTTAGAATTTACTACGCCAAAATTGAGTTTTGGCAGCACTACATGGAAAGCGCTTTTAGCAAAAAACGTTGTTGTAGGTTGAAAAAAAATTCACTTAAAAAAAGCGCTTCTAAAGGGTACCTTAAGAAAGCGCTGCTAAAGGCCTTACAAAGACCCCATCTTAGAAAGCGCTTTTTAAAAAGCGTTGCTAAAGGTTAACCTTAGAAAGCGCTTTTTAAAAGCGCTGTTAAAGCTGGCCTTTAGAAAGCGCTTTTAAAAGCGTTGCTATAGGCATATGAAATGAAAGCGCTTTCTAAGGAAAAAGTGCTGCCAAAGCTAACCTTTAGAAGGCGCTTTTTAAAAGCGCTTTCGTAGCTAATTTTATAATTAAAATTTATAAACCCTAAACTAACAAAACACGGTTCATTTTCTCAGTTTCTCAATACTCACACGATTTCTCAGTTTTCTTCAATCATCCATCTTCGTCTTCAACCCATCTTTGTCTTCCATCTTCGTCTACATCTTCCTTTCTTCGCTTCTAACCATCTTCGCTTCGCCGTCTTCACCTCGGCCACGACATACTCCCTCTGTCAGCTAACCTCGCCGTCATAGGAACCTTCTTCGCTCCAGTTTCCATTGTTCTTGATGGTACATTCTCGTTTTCTTCTCTTTATCTTCTCTTTGCTTTGATTTTGATTGTTTCATTGTTGATTGATTTTTGTTATAATTATTTCATTGTTATGAGTTTGATTATTGTCTTGTTTAGAGAGATAAGTATATAATATATTGTACTGGTTTTTGATTAAGTAGGGTTTTGTAATTTTGATTTTGATTTCGCAGCATCCGAACATTAACAAGCGGCATCCAGCAGCATCTCATCTTCACCGTGCAGCTCCATTTATTCGAATCATCATCACCATCCGACGTTGACGCATTTTGGTAACTCTATTTCTCTTGCTTTTGTAACTGATTTTGTTGCGATATTTATTAAGGGTTGTTGTTGAATCTTGTTCTGTTATGCTAAATTTGTGCTGAAATTTGTGTAATTTTATAATAATGAAGATGTTTGTTTGTTCACTATGAGGTTCTAAGTGTTTGTCTGGTTATGTTGATTCAAATAAAGTATTTTTAAAGTCAATACTATAGGTTTGTTTGTTGATGAATTAACATAGATTTTGGTTGATACAATATTAGAGGTTTCGATTGAGTTAATTGAATGAAATTTGATTATTGATTGATTATGGCATTCGCCTGTTTCATATTGGTGAAGTTATAATGATTGTGAGATAAAGTTCAATGCGGTTAATATGATATGTTAGTTTCGATTGAAACTTTGATTGGGCATTATGTCGTTTCTTTTGTGTGAATTTGAGCGAGAAAAGTCATTTTATTTTGAGTAATCGATTGAATTGTGGCTGCCTGGATTTGTTTTAGTCGATTAATTTTGAATTTAAATTCAACTGTGTCCACTGTTACGCTACAAATCTGAAGAAAGTGATTTGAAGTTAAATTGAACAAATAACATGTGTTTTTTACCTTCTCGTTTCAACTTCTTGACGTTTTTGTTCGGTAAATCTGAGGTAAATTTCTTCCTCAAATTACTGTTATTGTGATGAATTTTTCTAAAATTCCGTGAATATGTTCCGTTTTCTTGCTTCGGGTCCATTCCGTGTATACTTTGCATTTTGACAGAAACATATTATACCGTTTTGTGCCCTAATTATTGTTTTTGTTTAGCTTAATTAGTAAAACCATGGATAAGACATGGATGTATTCCAATTGATTGTCGAAAGAGTACGAGAATGGGGTATCAAAATTCGTTAAGTTTGTTGTTGCGCACGGCAAAGACCCGATTCGAATGACATGTCCTTGTTTGGGTTGCTGTTATAGGAGTCGGGTTGACGCGGTTTAGTTGGCATCGCATTTAATATGCTATGGAATTGATAGAAGTTATACATGTTAGAATATGCATGGTGAGAAAAGTAACGGAAATGTTGAATCGGGGGATAATACGACCTATGCTTCAAACGACAATTGCACAGATACATACGATTATGATTGAGTCGAAGAGATTGTAGAAGCGCTTGAACAAGATCTTAATGATTGTCCCAAAATGTTCGAGAGGTTGGTTAGCGATGCAGAGAAACCGTTGTATAATGGTTGTACAAAATTCACAAGATTGTCTGCGGTATTAAAGTTGTACAACTTAAAGGCGGGCAATGGATGGTCAGATAAAAGTTTCACAGAGTTATTAGTCCTTATGAAAGATATGCTACCAGAGGACAATGTTCTTCCCAATCGAACATATGAGGCCGAAAAGATGTTGTACTCTATTGGCATGAGCTATGATAAGATACATGTCTGTCCAAAAGATTCCGTTTTGTTTTGAAACGAGTATGCATCATTAAATGAGTGTCCTAAATGCGGTGCCCCTCGATATAAGAAAAAGTTGTCTCCGAAAAAATTCTTATGGTATTTTCCTATAATTTCGAGATTTAGACGCATGTATCATAGTGAAACTGATTCAAGACACTTGACTTGGCATGCAGATGAAAGAATTATTGATGGAAAGTTTCGACATCTGGCAGATTCACCACAGTGGATGAAAATTAATATATTATCCTGAATTTGGAAAAGAAGCAAAAAACCTTCGCTTGGCATTGTCTACTGATGGAATGAACCCACACGGTATTCAAAGTATCTTGCATATCACATGGCCTGTGATTCTTATGATTTATAACCTACCTCCGTGAATATGTATGAAGCGTAAGTACATGATGTTATCTATGTTAATTTCTTGGCCTAAACAACAAGGGAATGACATAGACGTATACTTGGAACCTATAATCGAAGATTTGAAGATTTTATGGTAGAACGGTGTGGAGGTTTATGATGGGTATAGGAAAGCAAGTTTCAACTTGAGGGCGGCGTTGTTTGGAATAATTAACGATTTTCCAGCATACGGAAATCTATCTGGGTATAGCATTAAAGGTGAAAAACGTGTCCTGTATGTGAAGATGGAACCGATACGACGCGATTGAAAGCTTGTCAGAAGAATGTCTTTCTCAGTCATCGTAGATTCTTAAATTCTAAACACCAATATCGTTGATGGAGAAAAGCGTTCAACGGAGATACCGAACAACGTAAAGCTCCGTCTGGATTGACAGGTGATCAAATTTTTGAAAAGGTGAAAGATGTGAGTATTCAGTTTGGCAAGCCTTTTGCACATAAAGTTGTCACAGGTGGGTGGAAGAAGAGGTCGATTTTTTTTGAATTGTCATATTGGAAATCTTTGTACGTAAGACATTTTCTTGATGTTATGCATATTGAAAAAATGTATTTGACAGTTATGTTACTCAATATAAAAGGGAAGTATAAGGATGGCCTTAAAGCAAGGGAGGACATGGTAGATATGGGAATAAGAACTGAATTAGGACCCGTGAAGAAAGGAAGACGAACATATCTACCACCTTCTGTTTACACTCTATCTAGAAAGGAGAAAAAATATTGTGTTAGTTCCTAAGTGAAGTTAAAGTTCCAAAAGGCTACTCATCAGATATTAGAAGACTTGTGTCTATGAAAGACCTCAAGTTAAATAGTTTAAAGACGCATGATTTCCATGTTATAATGGAACATTTTCTACCGATAGGTATATGTTCTATTCTTCCAGAAAAAGTAAGAAGCGCAATAACTAAATTGTGTTTTTTCTTCTAGTCAATTTGTATTAAGGGGATTGATCCTGAGATCTTACCAACATTGCAAAAAGAAATAGTTGTTACTTTGTGTGATCTTGAAATGTATTTTCCTCCCTCGTTTTTTGACATAATGGTTTATCTTGTCGTTCATCTTGTGAAAGAGACACAATTGTGTGAACCAGCTTATATGAGATGGATGTACCCTACTGAACGTTATATGAAAATATTAAAAGGGTATGTGAAAAATCGAAGTCGACCAGAGGGTTGTATTGCCGAACGATACATTGTTAAAGAAGTGGTTGAGTTTTGTACTGATATATGTCAAATGTTAATCAATTGGACTCTCCAAATCTCATATTGTTGAAAAAAAAGTACGAAGCTAATTGTAAATAAAGTTGTGACAGTATCAAGGGTCGAACGGGATCAAGTGCATTTGTATGTTCTGCACAACGAGATTGAGGTTAAGTCGTATGTTGAAATGCACAAGGGTGTTCTTCGAGGTTTAAATCTGAATAGAAATGAGAATTGGATAGTACGAGAGCACAATCGAAGTTTCATACCATGGTTTAAGGAACATATTTATTCAAAGTATCGTTCAGATCCCGCTTCAGTAACAGAAAGGTTGAGATGTTTAGCATATGGTCCAAGTTTGGTTGTGTTTTCTTATAGCGCATACGCAATTAATGGATACACATTTTATACCAAAGAACAGGATGATAAAAGTACTATGCAAAATAGTGATGTCACCTTGGTAGCTGAAGCAATGCACATATTAAGTGTGAAGGACTTATACTCGAAATTTGCAAATCTGTCATATTTTGGGGTTATCGAGCGCATTTGGGTGTTTGGTTACAAGAAGTTTCAGATTCCTATATTTGGTTGCATGTGGATTGAAAATAATAATTCCATACGAATGGATAAGTCAGGAATTTTGCAAGTGGATCTTAATAGGATGGGGTACAAAGATGAGTCTTTAATTCTAGACTCTCAAGCTACACAAGTGTTCTATGTCATTGATCCGACAAGTACGAAATGGTCTATAGTGCTTTTATCTAACAAAGTAATTGATGAAAACATTGGAGACCAAGGTGATATTGGTGTTAACATTGAATCTTTTACCAGAAATGATCAAAATGAGAATGAATCATGTATTAGAAATGATCATAATGAGGGCATTTGGATCAATCCAACCGTCCGCGTTGTTAAGAAACGAGTAGAATATATTCCTACTAAGAAAAGAAAGATATGTTAGTGAAAAAGGTAATAGTATATATAATTATACCCTATCTCATTCAATAAAATTTAAATATATGTCATTTCATATATATTCAATATATATATGGATTATTGATTATTGATTTTTATATTTGTCATTTCATTTTTATTTTTTTTCTTTATTACAGGTCAAATGGCTAGTAATTAAGAAAACTCACAAGATGCAAATGCTCCAGATGGTACTTCAAAAAAAGATATTACATGAGGCATAACTATTTTGAGGGGAATCATTCGTGATAGAGACAGAGGAGTAACATATAATGTAGATTGGAATGATGAGGACCAACTAATTGGGCTTAATGCTGCAAAGTTGACAAGCTACATTAGTACACTTGTTCGTATGCACATTCCAATCACCACTCCTAGATGGAAAAGAGGAGAGTTGGATGAGGTTAAAGAGAAAATTTGAACTGAGATAAAGGTACCATATATGGTTGTTGTTATTTGCTTTATCTTGACGATAATGTAATTTAGTTACTTATACTAACACACTCTATGCGTGTTTTTTCATAGAGGTCTTTTAACATTGAAGATACCCGTAAAAAGTATATACTTGGTTTGGCCGGAAAAAGACATAGAGGGTGGAGAGCTTTTTTAACAAACAAGTATCTTAAGAATGAGGAAGGAAATTTTGTTGAAGAGGATCTGGAACGTCCAAAGAAGTATGAGAACTTCATTACACCTAAAGAATTGGTTGCTTTTGTAGGCCAAAGAAGAGACGAGAATTTCAAGAAAGTGAGTGCCATAAGTCGCTAGAGAGCGTCAAAACCCACGTATTCGTACAAAAAAGGCCGTTTGGGATATGCACGCTTATAGGGGAAAAATATAAGTGAATATAAATGCTACGATCTTATTAATTATCTCAATGTGTTATAATTGATGATCTTATTATTTATGTCAATGCGTAGTTAGACGAGACGAAAAGTGACGAAACATCACTTCCAGCACATGTGTTGTGGAATGAAGCTCGTGTGGGCAAGGATCAAGTTGTTAATCCCGATGTTCAACATATTTATGATGAATGTGTAAGTATAACATTATGTTTTTAATTAAATCAATTTGTTAATCCCGATGTTCAACATATTTAAATCAATATGTAAATAAATTACAGAAGACCCTATCGCAATCGGTATCCACGGCTGAGGACCAGGATAACAAGAGCGTACCTAGTCGAGCACTAAATGTTGTTGTGTATCCCGGTCGGGTGAGGGGTAAAGGTCATGGTGTGACTTCAATCTCTTTGTATAATCATCCAAGGAAAAGAAATCCTAGCAATGCAGGAGTGATGCAAACATTGCAGGAATTACAAGCACAAGTCCGTGAATTACAAAAGGATAAAGAGAGATATATGGCGGAAAAGAGCAGTTCACAATTGAAAGAAACTAGTGACAAAGCTAGTATCAACTGTCAAAATAAATTTCCTGAGGTAATTATATATGTTATTGTGAAATTAAAATAGCACATTTATGTTAATTCACATATATACACAATAACAGTAAAATATTTATTATTGGTTTTGGGCATTTCATCTTGTAAGCTATACTTATCGTCACCGACTTATCGCCTAGTTGGCAAGGGAAAAGTGCATAACAATTTGGGAGATTTACTTCACCATATACCGCTCTCGGATGGACACATGAAAGTATCGGTTGATGTTGCTTTAGATCTGGATGTGTTGCTACTGGTACCTGACACTGTTTCAGAGACCACATTGTTGCGAGTTGCAATAAGATCTTTTGTTGCATGGACATCGGACCTCATTTTCATAGATTATAAGGTATGATGAAAATCATTATGAATCTTTAAGTATTCATCTGTCAATTCTGAACTCATTTTTTTACATGGTAATTTTAGACTCCTACAAATTGCAGCACGACGAGTCTGTTGCATCACAAAAAGAGGTACGTTTAAAGTGTTAATTATATGATCCGAATAAAAAACTGCATGATTATATAGTTACCTAATTTATATGATTTTTAGGTACCTGCTCAAGGGTCACAACAAGTGAGCCAGAAAATTGGTAGCGTACCAACCAAGAAAAGGGTTCCTCTCAGAAAATTTGTGCCTCGATTCCGGATGTGTCTCGAAACACTTGTCATAACAACAAATTTAATGAATGGTGGTATTCGTCCAATTGATATGGACGAAGGTATCTTTGATTTTTCTTGCAATGAAATAATTGGACAAGGGGACATGGAAGAGATTTTTCATCATAGAGAATTAGGCGTCGGTGTTATGCACTCATACATCCGGTAATTCGATCAATATATTATTTAATTAGTTGAACAATTTATCTACACATTTCAATGAAAATAGTCTAATGTTTATTATGTTTTTATTTAAGGTTGTTATATGAAAAATTGATGCGCGGGAATCAATTGTCAAACAGATTCTATTTCGTGTCTTCTTCCCGTGTCAGCGGAGTGACAATTGCTAGGGAACCAGAGTCAGTAAGAGAGCACTTAGTCGAGAGATTCATGGCCACTGGCATTACAGAATCTAGTATCTTTGGGCGTATAATACTATTCCTATAGGGTTAGATTTTCATTCTAAGTTTATTCTAATCTTGTTTCTTTTGCGTAGAAAATTTCCATGTAAACTTTTGTTTTAATTTATAGACGTCACTGGTTGTTGGTTGTTGTGGATCCTATAAAAGAAGTGGTCTATTATCTGAATTCGGTAGATGGTGATTGGACTAATTATCCGGAAATGAAGTTAATGATTGATACGTAAGTGAGATTGTTCTAAATATTCGTGTATATTTATATATTTAATTATTTCTGTGAGATTGTTCTAAATATATGATTTTATTTTGTTAGATCAATACAAGTGTTCTGAAGTCAAAGAAGTGCTCGAGTACAACGGTCTAAATCCAACAACATTACATGGATCAAAGTGCAAGTACATTAATTTTCACAATTTTGCTTATAATAGTGATGCTACTTGATAAAACAAGACAACTATAAATTCTTATTTGTTTTTCTATGTGGTGTGCTCAACAGCAAAACGGTAAAGATTGCGGATACTTCGTTTTGAGGTTTATCAAAGAAATCCTTCAAATGAATCAAATAGAGATTCCAATCACAGTATGGATTTATAACTTAGGATTTGTTTTATTATTTATCAGATATTTCATATAATTTATTACTTTTAACTAAATCATGCATATTATGTTTTGTTATGTAGTACTTCGATGAACACAAGTGTGCATATTACACAAAACTTCAGTTGGAAGAAATCAAAGAGGAATTGTGTCAATATTTTATTGAGCAAAGAATCATATAAGGTATGAATACATTATTATGTGAAAAGTGTTACGAATACATTATTGTGTGAATACATTATTGACCGTGTTATTATGTTCATACCTTGCAGGACCAGGACCTTGAATACATTATTGATCGTGTTTTGTTCATACATTAGGGTTGATTTAGTTATTGTTAGGGCTGATTTTGTTAGGGTTGATTTTGTTATTGTTCGGTATGACTTTGTAAGGCTGACTTTGGTTGTGTTAGAAATATGTGAATTGAATTGCAATGGTGTATATATTTTTGATTACAATGGTATATAATGGTATTATAATACCTTTTTTGTATATAATCTCTTCTTTGTTGAAATAATGGGATTACGATTGTAAATTACAGGTTTATGGGATTACATTTGTAAATTACAGGTTTATGAAATAATGCTGCAAAAAATGCAAGTTTATGAATTATATAAATTAAAGGTTTATTAAAAACCCCAAAGAAAGCGCTTTTCAAGAAAAACGCTGACATAGGCCTACCTTTGAAAACGCTTTTTAAGAAAAAGCGCTGCCTAAGGTATACATAAGACATCGCTTTCAAAAATGATGCCTTATGTATACCTTAGGCAACGCTTTTTCTTTAAAAGCGCTTTCAAAGGTAGGCCTAAGGCAGCGCTTTTCCTGGAAATGCGCTTTCTAAAGATGCTTACAGAAAGCATAAAGGGCATTCTAAAGTAGGCCTAAGAAAGCAATTTTCCATAAAAAAGCACTACTAAAACCCTACTTAAGAAATCGTTTTTTAGGAAAATGTTGGCTTAGGTATACCTAAGGCAGCGCTTTTGCCTAAACAAAAAGCGCTGCTAAAACCTATAGCAGCGCCTTTAAGCGCTTTTAAAGGGGAAAAAAGCGTTTTGTAGGTCTTTTTGGCGTAGTGATTAATGCCTAGTTTTTACTATCCGGTTCTACCCCCACGCTCTCGTAGTGTCGGCTCGACCCTTAGTTAATTTCCCACTCTCGTGGAAAAATCATGTTAAATAACCTCTCACTCTCGTGACAAAGCTATTTAAATTCAGTTTAGAAACAAAGACCAAAATAAAATTTTCACATAAATATTTTAAGCCAACTTCGTTACCGAGTCCCGTCGGTGACGACAGTCATCACATATCGAACTCAAGACTAATTAGCTAGACATGTTACTAACTAAAAATGCATGAATCATTACGGTTACGATAAAGAACGACATAGCAATTAAGTTTGACAAACAAAGAAATAATAATAAATAATGCGATAAAAAGGAAATCTGTAAATAATGCAAAAAGAAAAACTAGAATTACTTCTGAAATAAACTTCGTGTACAATAACTGAAATTGAAATTGAATTATTTCAACACAATTTGCTATTCCGAAATACAAATTGAATACAAAAAATAAACCTAAGACTATAGTTGTGATAGTCCCCCGATGTGGAAGATTATCACTTTTACATGGTTGATTTTCTGCTTAAAGGATCTAAGAACAGAACTCTGGCTCCCAAAATGAAGAATGGTGGAACCCCTCTCAAGTTTAATTGCCTTCCCTTTTATAACCCCTGCTACTCTTGTTAAGTACATGGAGAAAAATCAGGGAGTTCATGCCTTCATGGAGAAATAATCGTGAAGACTGGGCTCATTACGAAATACTCGGGGAAACTGAGCTTGAGAGTCCTGACGTGCAGAGAAACAACATAAAAAGTGTGGCTGGAAAAACACTTGTGGCGGGGGGCATGCCTTATGTGCCGCGGGGCATACAAGCTTTCAAGCTGTGACGACCGACATAGTGTGTGTGCCGAGGGGCACAGGCTTTAGGCATGTGACGATTGACATGAAGCTGTGACGACCGTCACAATATTCTTCCGTGAATTTTCTGCTACTTTCTGCTGTTTTGTGATTTTCAATCCAATTCTTTGCCATTTCTTCCTTTTTCTCATGCAAGCCTCATCCAAGCCTTGTGGACTATAAATACTTGGAACAAACTTATAATACCAACATAAAATGACATAAATAAATAAAAACGGTAATAAAATGCATACGATTCGAGTCGAATAAACGATATAATTTCGCGCTATCACTTCCGTTCCAAAATAAGTGTCATATTTAGGAAAAAAATTATCCAAAATACTTGTGACTTTAGATTACCAATATAATTTTATATTTAATTTTATAATTAAACTATATAATAAATACTCTTAATTTATTATTTTCTCACTTAACATTAATATTAATTTGAATACACCAATAATTAATCAGAATAATTTGGTAAAGTCACTATTCTCTCTCTTTCATTTATTACAATTTCTTAATCTATATAAAATAGTAAATTGGGACAAATAATATGGGACGAATGGAGTACTTTCTAAGTTGGGTCACTCAGCAATATTAGGCTCCTTACTATCTAGGCATAATAACAAAGTGCAGGCATTTCTTAATCGGTGTAAAATAGTCAATTGCGACAAATAATATTAGACGGAGGGAGTACTTCTAAGTAGGGTCACTCAACAATACTAGGCTTCCTACTATCTAGGCATAATAACAAAGTGCAAGCATCAATATAGAATAAGTCAAATGATCTGATATTTCCTTTTGGAATAATTGTTGGTTGGCTAATCAATCTCTTAGTAGCTTCTCATCATATATAGACAGTTACTCCCCCTTAATATCAGCACTTCTCCCTTTTAGCTTCCAAGATGAAGCTTTCAACAATATTGTTACTCCCCCTGAGTTATACAAAATAAGGACATCTTTGATGTTGGTCCTTATATAACTTGAAGCATTTTTTTATTTGGAATTTGCCAGAGTTTCCAAATTTGGAATCCTTAGTTTACTTGCTACACAAGATTTAGATTGTCACACTCTGTAACTTGTAAGAGAAGAAACCACATAGTTAACCATGCATATAACCAAGGATACGTCTTCAAATGATAAGTATGAATCTTATCTGCCTTTTTCAATCTCTGGTGTCTTCAACAATTGTGATGTTACATCTTCTAGTAGAACATTCTCTTCTATACATCACATACTTCATCTCTTCATATTTCAACACAGTTATCACACAAATATCCAGCTCTCATCAAGATATTTGTTAGCATTTGTATGCATCTCTCAGCTCTTAAAATAATCACCAGATAATGTTGCCACACATCTTAAACTTGTGAAGATCAAAGTGAACTTTAATATTGACATACATTTCACAATATACCATGAATCTTTTAGACAAACACTCAGCTCCCAATAGAGTATATATAGTTTGGTATTTAGGTTACATCCTAATAAGTACTAAGTCTCTCGTCAAAGTACCTACTAGTTAGTCAGTTAGAATTATCTACTCACACTAGATTATCCTGATTGATTACTTCTTCACACTTATATTTACTTCCTGGAAATAATACAACTTTCATTGTTGAAGACATTTAGATGATGTTTTAACATTTGGTACGACATCATCTATTATGGTTCTGGGGGGTAACATCCATAATATCTCATCCATAACACTTGGGAGGAACATAGGAAGCACAACAAACACCACCTTTACAATCAAACAATCAACATAACCAAGGGATAATATGAGCCACTTCTCAATGAGCATTTCTTCAGACTTTCATTCTGAACTTGAGATAATGGATGCTATAGTCTGTACCTACAAAAGAGATTCCCTCAACTAGGTTTTTGGAATAGACTTACTTATGACATGACACAGAAATATGCAGATTCTTCAAAGAAATCTGACTCCCTTGATTCTTCTAGACAATACCCTTCCAAGACAGTATTTAGGGTAGTCAACATTTAAGACCATAAATCACTGTGGTTGAATCACAATATTAAGATTCAAATAAATTTGTTCTATGGTCATGAACAGAACTCCACATATCTGGTTTCTTTAGTCAGAAGAATGTCCCAAGTATAAGCTCATCTTGATTTCACATAAAGGAACAGTAGAGTGTACCTTTATGAGTCTTTTTTACTTGCATTGAGCTTAACTTTTATACTCCTATAAGCTTTGGTCAGAAATAAACTGACATCTGGAGTAGAAAACATGTTGATTGTGTCTTGATCAACTAATATAAAGCAGATGTCTCCTCTTCCAGATCAGGAGTAGGTTCCAAACATAAGTACTCACACTACATTTCTTTAGCACCCAAAACATATGTTCTTCAACTGGTAGATGCATACTAGTAGTAATAATGTTCTAACATCCCATAGAACATCAGTTTCATCTCCTTGGAACACATCATCCTTGATAATCTTCAATGTCTTCAAACATTATGCAGATGAATATGAGGATCGTTGATCAATTGATACTCATCAACTCTATTAATAAATGTCTTTATGAGTGGACTTGAGAAGGACTCAAGTATCTTTGACACTTTTAATATAGTTGAAAGAATCTGCCAAATATCCTGTTGATAAAAATATAACCCTAGAGTTCTTCTTGCACTTTGAGGGTTGCATCAGAGGCTATGCAGCAAATATAGCCATACTTCAACATAATTTACACAATGCTTACTCCATAATTTAATTGTAAGCATGACATCTAAGGATTGAAAATAAATCAACCCTACAATACACTTGCTTCTTCACCAAGCAATAGACTAGACATAACCAATATCATGACCAGAAGGAAACACATAAGCACAAGAGTTACCTCATCACTATCTTCACTCCCGCATGAAGGTTTTGACAATTTTCTTCTCTGTACTAAATATAGGCTGAACAATTCAATCCAAATTCTTCACTCCCACATGAAGTCCTTGAATTTAACTCTCTTTGTTCCAACTTCATTATCTTCTTTCATCAAAGAAGGTACAACAGCTCTGGTCAGGTTGGTCTAGTCCTCCATAAAAAGGTCCATCCTCCACTTCAAGGGACCATACAATATGAACACTCCTTGTTCAAACAATCATCTACCTTGTACACAACCAGAAAGTATCCCCCATGGATCTTATCCAAAAACATACAGGATTCCTGCTCTGATACCAATTGAAATTTTGGTGCAACAACAGACTCAGATTTCATATTAGGATGTCTTGACATCTGACTTGACATTATAATTACATACAAGGTAGAGTTGAAATTAACAGTGCAGGAAACAAAAGGAACGCACAGAATTGTTCACCTAGTTCGGTTCAAACCAACCTACATCTGGGGGCATACCAAGCCAGGAATGAAGTCCACTATCAGCAGTACTAATTCAGAGCTAAACCTCTCTATTTATACTCTTCACTTAATCCATACCCAATGACCCTTCTACCTAGGTCCTCCCTAGATATGGAATATGCTCATTCCACTTCCACTCATCGCAATGATGTCTAAAAGTCAACACCCCAGCCACTGCATCAACAGCTTGATATCTATCAACTAAAACACAGAAACTATTTGGAGAACATCACTCCAAACACAAAATAGTCAAACTTGTTACTCAAACAAACTTGGAATTTCTTCACAGCTTCTTCCAAGGACACAACTGCACTCATTACTTCACAGCTTCTGAGTGAGTAAAATAACCCTCTTGCCTACAGGCTTCGAGGTACAAATCAGTGACCATCCCACAATCCGGGTGGTTCACTTACATGGCTAACCCTAAAGACTACATCTTTCTAAAACCGGGTAGCTTACTAAAACTAGATTACAAGTGTTTATTTATAACCTATTAACCAACTGGATTTGGGTGTTCAAATAACAACTTGAAGCTGTAACAAACTACAGTAACAAAATTTCTGCAAAAAACAAACAAGCAAATAACTTCTTCTACAATCAAGTTCCTTGTTGA
The DNA here is from genome assembly GCA_021764765.1 of Vicia sativa. Taxonomy (NCBI): domain Eukaryota; kingdom Viridiplantae; phylum Streptophyta; class Magnoliopsida; order Fabales; family Fabaceae; genus Vicia; species Vicia sativa. Next base: position 93,549,065 of record CM038795.1, read on the forward strand.
TTTTTCTCCTTAGCTCTTAGACCTCCACAAATGCCTTCAAGATCATGCCACTATTGTTGCATAATATTCCCAGAATATTCTGCACAATTAAAACAGAATTGTAACAAACTTTGACAGTTCATTAGCGTGATGTCTGATGTCTAATGTTTCGACATCTCATTTGACATGTTGTTCCAGATGTTGAAAAACTTCAACACAACATATTTAGACATTCCAATAGGAAGAAGAAGAAGAAGAAGAAGAAGAAGAAGAAGAAGAAGAAAAAGAAGAGGTTCATATATCCTACAGGCAGAGAATAAAGAAAAGTGGAAGAACGAAAGGATGTCTTCGAGTTGTAGTTATGTTGATCAAAAGCACTAAAAAACATATAACTTTTGCTTCATAATTGGATTTTGTAGGGTGAACTGGAAAAAATTAGTTGGATTATTCTACATGGAGATGTCATAAAGGTGGCCAAAGATGATTGAAGTCAAGAAAATAGGTTGATCTGATTCACAAAGACGGAGAAGTAGAAATCGTCCAAGTGTTGGCAGTATGGATAAAAGGTGGAGAAATAGGCACCTAAGGTGATATGGACCCGTGTTGAAATGGGGTATGATGGCGTGGTTATGAAGTTAATAAGTTATTATAGGTATATGGGGTGTAACTATGAAGAAAGAAGTGCAAAATGGAATTATGTCTCAGAAGCCAATATTCATGTGTTCATGAAACAAAGACAGAGGTGTTAGAGGTGTTAGATCCTATGATATGTTGTTTGTTATGGGGTCTAACGATTTCGAGGATGTTGGTAAACAGTCCAAAGGGAGATAAGGAGGAATTATGACATTACAAGACAAAAGTTTGTTCTCTAACATAAAATATCTATATTTATAATTTCGTTGATTGAGTGAAAGGAGAATGGGTAGCTGATCATAAAAGTGAATTCTTATCTACCCAACTCAAAATATTGACTGATCCTAAGCTTAAAAAAATTAACCAAGGTGAATTCTTATCTATCCAACTCAAAAAATTAGATAGAGTTACATTCTATATAAAATGTTTTAGAAACATCAAAAATTAGGTATAAAATATTTTAGAAACATCAAAAATTAAGTAGTTTATGTTATTGATTAAAGGTAGATTACACAACTTTTTATAATAGGTAAAAAGTTGTCCCTCTAACTAATTGATGCAAGTTTATTTCCCTCATGTTTTTATATTAATATACTATGCATCAACCAAAACCAATTTTAAGAGTGGTAACCGTGAATATATTTTTGCCGGACTTTAGTGTTCACCTTGAATATATTTAATGAAAATTGAAGTGAAAGATACTTTAACAAGATTACATAGACTTCAATTCGATAGAATTCACAATGTCATTTCCACAAAAGACAAAAACTGAAGTTAATAACAGAGATTAAAAAAAAGAAAAGAAAAAGGAGTAAACAAAAAAGAATAACTTTTGTCCATCATCACTCAACAAATTTCACACGAAACTTGAAAGACAAGAATGACATGATCCACCACCTGTCCACAAAAAAAATCAAATATTCCACCGTCAATAGAAATAACAAAACATAACGCGGAAAATAATTAGTTTTGATTACTAGCATTGTCTATGTAAAGGAAATAACACATTTTTTATTTTAAATTTCTTATGAATCTTGTCTCTTCTTCCTTCAATTCTCTTCTTCTTGTCTCTCTTCTTTTTATATATATATATATATATATATATATATATATATATATATATATATATATATATATATATATATATATATATATATATATATTATTTTATTTTATTTTGTCGTATTAGTGCAGCGTTGTGTGATTTCGTCGTCTTAGTACGGCGTTGTGTTGGTAACCGGTGGTGTTACTTAATTTTCTGTCTTAGTGTGATATTTGTTCGGTTTCGATTTGACATATTAGCTTCGATCTGGTGCATATTCAACCTATAATTTTGACGTCATCAACATTACAGACTCGGAGACATGAGTCTTTCGAACATTTCAATTTCGTCATATTTGTAAGTTTTTTCACATTTGTAGGTATTTTGTCGTTATATACTATTAACGGGGATGCTGTGAGTTTATTTGCAGATTCATCCTTTTCAGTTTATAGCGATTTTGAATTTGGATTATTCGATGTATTCTATCGATTTGAATGAATGAATATCTTTTTTTAATAAATAAAAAACTCTATGTAAAAAATTCTATCACAACCGTTCATAAATACTCCCTCCGTCTCATAAAAGTATCTCATTTGCACATTTTTCATGTTTTAAAATAATTTTTCATGTTTTAAAATAATTGTTGAATACCAATGCAATATTTATTACTACCTCTGTTCCTATATATAAGAGACAATTCATTTTTTAAATTCATTGAATAATCAATGTATTTGGTCAATTTATAGACTAGGTACATTGATTATTCAATGAATCTAAAAATTGAATTGTCTCTTATATATAGGAACGGAGGTAGTATTTTATTTCAATACTACCTTTATTACCACACATGCATGTTCATACTCCTTCTAATTTTATATTATATTCTCTCTTCTATGCATAATGATAAATGATATTTTAGTACAAACATTCAGTCTTATCATTAAAATCAACATACTCAATTATTTTTTAAGATCTGTCCATTATTCAAATGAAACATTTTTTATATGAGACACTTTTTATGAGACGGATGGAGTATTATTTTATTAATAATTAAAATAAAAATTTAATTTAATTTTAAATTTAAAAATTATGACTCACTGTGTAAAATTTAATTTCTTTACTTTGTGGATTTCGATTAAATTCTAAAAATTTATCAAAATTATCAATCATTTTTTATAGTCCTAATTTAGTTGAATCTAACAAATATACAATTAACGAAAAATCAGGTTCAATTGGTGCATAAAAAACATGCTTAATCCTAATTTAGTGAAATATAATAACCACATCATTCAAATTTGAAGACAAGTAGAGTAAAAAATGGTACTTACAAAGGGTTATATATAGAAGATGACGATGAATCACTTAGTGATGATGTAAATAGCATAGAGAATTCCAGGAAGATACCCAAAAAGAGTGAGAATCAAACAGATCCAGAACTCCACCTATGTTCATAACAACAACAAAATTAATCAACCAAAAAATTACAAAAATGACCCTAGAAAATAAATAGTAAAATTTTACTATGACAATAAATTTAAAAAGTAAATTTTCTCTTATTAATAAAGACTTACTTCACAGCCAAACTTGAGGAAGACACCAAGAGGTGGGAGGAGGATGGCAATAATGATATCAATGAAGGTAGCTGTACCCATTTTCTCTTGAGTTCAAATTTGAAAGAAAGAAAGAAAGTGGTGGAAAAGAAGATGAAGAGTTTACTTCACAGAGAGTGTTGTTTTTGTTGTTGTTTGTTAGGTAGGATGAGTTTAAAGACAGTGAATAATGTAATGCGATAAGGACGAATGAGGTGCGGTTCCATTTATAGGAGGTTGTGTCGACATACGAATTGACGTTACGTTACCATTTTCGATAACTTTTTGGGACCACGTGGCTTCTATACGTTGCAAACAGCCACAGCTAATATAGAATACAATTCTTATATTATTAAATCATTAAAAAATTAGTAAAGTAAATTTGGATATTTTTTAGGGTATCATTATGAAGAATAATTTTATATACGGTTGCTTAGAGGATCAAAACTATTCTTCTTGATATAATTAGTTATAATCAATGCCTCTTTGTCGTGTCATTATTTGTGCTAAGTGTTTTCTTTAATTTCTTTTAGGGCCTTATTTATACTTGCGTTGTTTGAAAAAAACATCCTTTTTATAAGAGTTCGATAGTAGGGATCAATCTTCACCATTGCTGAATTGCGGAGGTAGTTAACATGCCAATATATGGAATAGGTTATGTAACGTTTAATTACCCTAAAATTTATTTAATAGGGACAGATTCGATATATAAGTAGACGTGATCACCAGTGATAAATACAATGAAATATAGATTATTAAGATGGAAGAATAAATATTTATTTATTAGTGGTCGGTATTTGGCATACACAGAGGGAAAAATAAATAGTTGTCTTAGTCTAGACAGTGCGACTTTAGGAGTGCACTAGTGACTAGATCAAAGTCCCCGGCAACGGCGTCAAAAACTTGACGTGCGATCGACCTAATGTGTCTCACAGTATCCTAACTGCAAGTGCACAGTCTATCGCGGTAGTAATAAAAGAATGTCGAATCCACAGGGACTTTATAATCACTCTAGTGCTAGGAAAGTAATGCTAGTTTAGCTAAGGCGAATGATGTCACGTTTGGTTTTTAGGGAGGTAAGGGAAAGTAAAACTAATTGATTTTAAATGAATAATAATAAGCGGTCGGTATGTAATAGAGTGGACCTAATAGGATCTAATCGAACCTAAGCGTATAAGGATGGTTAACTTAAATGTTCTGTAGAAATAATCAGTTTAAAAACCCTCAACTCACACTTTCGTGGTCTTATCTCGGATTATACGTCTAAAGCCCTATGCCTGCTCTCGCTAGCCCATAAGTGCTTAGAAAATACTCTTTGAAAACTTAATTAATTCTAATTCGTTTTAAAGCACTCTCGCTGTATTTAAATCGAATGCCTAACTTTAGCTATCCGGTAAAAATCTCACACTTTCGTGGTCTCGATCCTAACCTATTTACTTTTCTTACTTTCGTAACAAAAAGGTTTTATTTTTAAGCACAAAAAATTATAACCAGAGTCTAAGTTGATTAAGGTTTTAGCTTAGGTTTTGATTAAATGCCTATTGTCTTTAACTATCCTATACCGACACAAAGAATCTAGCTAGCCATTGCAATTAAAATAAACTCACAGTAAACAGAATAATGGAATTGTAAAGCAAACATTCTTAATAATTAATAAAACTTAAATTAAATAATTAAAATATACTGTAAACCAAATGTAATGGAAACCTGAAAATAAAGCAAATACTTCTAGTCCTTCTTCCACAGATCGGAAACTCGGACCTTCGGAATTGGGAATGTAAAAGAAATCTGAGGCTTGAAATAAATTCTAAACTAGAATAACAATTTCCTAATGTTGGAAATTGTTATTTGGACAGTGAAGTAAACAAAGGAAATAACAAAATGCAGAGAAAATTAAAACTGGTAAAACGATGGTTTTCAATTTGGGCAGAGCTTCCGCACGGTTAATCTCAATAATGCTCTGTACCTTTCTCTTTGTAATCCATGCTATTTATAGAGAAGGAATGCAATCGCGTTGGAAATAATTACGCTGGCTTCACTTCAAAACTTCGTAAAGAATCGGAAAGTGGGATGAATCGGGTCAAGCGGGTCGAGTGAAATCGTGGAGTCATCAAGACTCTTCATCGAGCTTTTCCACGTTCTCCACGTATTTCATAAACTGATATATAGCTTGTTACGGTCATGGCCACTGTGTTACGAGCATATTTCATAAAGTAGCGTGTTACGGTCGTGGCAGAAACATGACGAGCGTAACCTGCTTTGAGTTGTCTTACGATCGTGGCAAGGGGGGTGACGACCGTAATAGCAGCAAATTCTGGTTTTTTTGGCAGATTTATCTTTTCTCTTCTGATCTTTGTTGCAAACTTGTTCATTTGTTGTTTTCTGCTATTTTGACTTGAGATGTGTGGTACCTGCAAAAAGACATAAAATCTCGGAATATTCGGGAGTTAAACGGGTCAATCCGATGTAAAAACAGGTTAATTTCATAGTAAATATATGGTACGATTTCGTGTTATCACGAACCAGTTGAAGAACTAGACATGGGTGATCTACCACATCCACTCAAATCTTATGTTATTCCTTCACAGGAAGAACCACACAATAGCATTGTTGCTCAAGCCATAGAGGTTAACAACTTCGAACTCAACCATCTCGTCTCACCAATGAACCGCTTTTGTGGATCAATGGACGGCCCTAATCTACATCTATCTATGTTTCTGCAATACACAGATACAATTAAAGCAAATGGGATCAGTCAAGAGGCGATAAGACTTCGTCTTTTCCATTTTTCATTAAGAGATAGAGCCCGAGCTTGGCTCCAATCTCTACCAGCTAACTCATTTATGTCCTGGAATAAGTTGAAGAATGTCTTCCTCGCGCGATATTTCCCACCAAATAAGACAGCTATGCTGAGAGCCCAAATAAGAGATTTTCGACAAAAGGACAATGAGTCTCTTTTCGACTCTTGGGAAAGATATAAAGACATGTTGAGGCTTTGTCCACATCATGGGTTAGAAGAATGATTAATTATCCATACCTTCTACAATGGTTTCTTGTATAACACGAGACTAACAATAGACGCCGACGTAGGTGGCGCACTTATGGATTATGACGTACCCTATGCACTCATAGAGAGTATGGCCCAGAACCACTACCGGTGGGGAAGCGAGAGAGGTCAAGTAGAGAAGGCTTCTAGAGAGAAAGCACCAACGAAAGGTGGGATGCACGAGATTAGCAGTCTAGAAAACGTCTATGCTAAGGTAGACACTCTCACCAAGAAAATAGAAAGCCTAACCACAGTACCTCTAGCCACCGTGGTTGCCATAACTCCTAACTACGAGATATGCAGAGTACTTGGATATGTTGCTGCCGAATGTCAACTCTTAGTAGAAACTCTCACTAACCAAGTGCATTACACTCAAGGAAACCCTTACTCGAACGCATACAACCCTGGATGGAACAATCATATGAATTTCTCATATAATAATACCAATGTGTTGTATGCGCCTGAATAAGCACCATTTGTACCACCTGGATATCGAAAAGCACCTGCAGCCACTCCCAACGTGCCTAGGAAGTCTAACCTCGAGCTGATGATGGAAAAATTTATAGCTACTCAAGCTCAAACCAACAAGGAGTTCCTAAACCAAAATAGTCACACCAACGAGCAAATCAAACAATTAGTGAATAAGGTAGATGCTTTAGCCACACATAACAAGATGTTAGAAACCCAGATTTCACAAGTGGCCCAACAACAAGCTCTCACCGCTGCACCTGCCTGTACATTTCCAGGTCAACCTCAACTAAATTGGAAAGGATATTCCCATGCTATTATACTGTGAAACGGAACTGAATACGAAGGACCAGAGGATCCTAGAACTAAGAAATCAGCCATGTCCCGAAGCTCTGGAAAAACAACTGAGAAAGAAAGTGAACCGAAAGAGAAAGATAAAATAGGTGATGGAGAGACGGTAGAAAAGGAAAACCCTATGTTACTCTGCCACCTTACAAACTGAAGACACCGGCGGAACCTCCGACTGATAACTGGTATCAAATAGAGTCGCCATCGAACGTCTTTTATCTCACGAGGGAGAAAGGAAAACATAGAGTAAACCTGAGGGGAGAAATCGCGGTCATATGACCGAGAGATCAAGAGAATCTAGGTAAGGGAGTTAGTTACGCGAGGGGAAGGGATTAGCACCTCACACGCCCATAGTACTCTACGATATCCACTTTCTATTTCTAGATAAAGGGTGTGTTATATCTATGCTTAATCGTTATCATGCATGCAAAAGGAAAGAGAAAATAAGAAAACCAAGGGGAAAAAAAGGAAGTATTTATAAAGTTTGCTCGATCGAGCCCCGTGACAAGATGCCTACGTATTTCTGCGTGCAATGGGAAAGTCAGAGCGTCGTAGTTTGGCTCACTTATTTTAGTGGGTTTTGTGTTTTTTACTTGTGAAAAAGGTTTTAAACACAAAAGAAATGAAAGTGCGCAAAGACGAAAGGAGTTTGTCTTGGTTGGTTGTTTTTACCTTGAGAAAGGAATTCAAACCATTATTAGGTGTTTTGTTTGCAAAGGGAAAAGAAAAGCAAGTTTTGGTTTTATTATATGCAACATGGTGGAGGTGGACCTATGGTAGGAATCTCTACCTATGTTGACATGCAAGGGATGTGAATCCTAAAGTCTAGGCTAGAGAACCTGGAGAAAAGCAATCAAAGCAAGCACAAATCACAAGTAGAATTGCCCTAAACGGGTCTTTAAATAAACCAGAGGGGTTCCTGAACATGCTCCAGCTACGGAAGCCCCATCATGCATCTCTATTCCTACTTCTCATGGAAAAATAAAGCTGTAAAGCCCTACTTCTATGATATCTAGGAAAGCTGTAAGAGAATGCGGTAAATGGTGTAGAAACTACTAAACGGATATAGAATCCGAAGAGCACTACGAGCTAGGGAAATACTCCGGAAAACTTCAAGTACTGCAGCCATACAATGAGAGTAAACTGGTGAGAATAGCTCGAGGCATCAAAGCAAAAGGGAGTGCGCGTTCGTACGCATCCGGAGCAACAAAATCTGCAAGAAGGGAGTTAGACCCAAAGAACAAGTAGAGGAATGCACACGTGGGTGTACAAACGCAAAACACCTACAAGAAGGGAGTTAGACCCTAAAAAACAGACAAACGGATATATACGTGGGTATACAAACACACAGCAAACCGCGAAAAGAGAGTTGGACCCAAGAGGCAAGCACAAGGAATGTATACGTGGGTATATAAACATGAGAAACCTGCAAAAAGGGAGTTAGAGAAGATAGTGTCATCCCTATCATTTTGGGAAGACCATTTTTAGCCACTGCCGGAGCCATAATAGATGTTAAGAAAGGAAAACTAACCTTTGCAGTTGGAGAAGAAAAGGTCGAATTCTTCTTGACACAATTCCTACAAGCCCCAACTATCGATGATACGTGCTATCTTTTAGACGTGATAGACGAATGTATCAAAGAGATGGAGTCAGTACAGGAATCTGATTCCAAAACTATGAAGATTCAATTGCCCCTGATTTCTGAAGATGATAATCGGTGTCCAGATTATTGTGATGAAAGTTTAAGTGAATGTCTAGCACTTACACCGAATCATATGCCTTATCCGAAGAAACCCGACTTGGAACTCAAAGCTTTACCCAAAACCCTAAGATACGAATTCCTAGATTTTGAATTCAGAAAACTAGTGATAGTTAATGCAGACTTCGGACAACTCGAGACGGAAAACTGTTACATGTTCTACCAAAATATCCATCCGCTCTATGATACAACATTACTGATCTCAAAGGAATAAGTCCTTCCATATGTATGCATCGCATCATGCAGGAAGATGACTGTAAGACATCTAGAGAACATTATAGAAGAATTAATCTGATTCTGAGCACTGTACTAAAGGACGAAGTAGCCAAACTTATGAATGCAGGAATCATATATCTGATATCTGATAGTCAATGGGTCAGTCCAGTCCAGTGCGTACCCAAAAAGGGAGGAATAACAGTCACGAAAAACAAAGCTGGAGAACATATAGCAGAAAGAGTCGTGAGTGGAGCCAGAATGTTCATTGACTATAGGAAACTAAAAAAATCCACTCGTAAGGACCATTTCCCTCTACCCTTCATTGACCAAATGCTTGAGTGATTGGCTAAGCATTCCTACTACTGTTATTTGAATGGTTATTCAGGTTTCTTTCAAATTCCTATCCACCCTGATGACCAAGAAAAGACTACATTCACATGCCCTTATGGTACGTTTTCTTATCGAAGAATGTCGTTCGGATCATGTAATGCACCAACAACGTTCCAAAGGTGTATGATGTCCATCTTTGCCGATTTCATAGACGATATCATGGAAGTCTTTATGGACGACTTCTCTGTGTGCGGGAAAAGTTTTGAAGGATGCTTGTCAAATCTAGAAAAGGTATTGGAGAGATGCGTGCAAGTGAACCTAGTTTTGAATTGGGAGAAATGTCATTTTATGGTAAAACAAGGAATTGTTCTTGGACACATATTTTCCGAGAGAGGTACAAAGTAGACAAAGCCAATATTGAAGTAATAGAAAACCTCCAACCACCAAAGACCGTGCGAGAAATACGAAGTTTCTTAGGCCACGCCGGTTTCTACCGATGTTTCATAAAAGATTTCTCAAAGATATATAAAATGCTCACCAACCTCCTAATGAAAGAATATGAATTCATCTTTGATGATGATTTCCTGAAGGCGTTTGAACGGTTGAAAATAGCTCTTATATCTGCACCCATCATACAACCACCTGATTGGAGTTTACCATTCGAGATAATGTGCAACGCAAGCGATTATGCAGTAGGTGCAGTCCTAGGAAAAAGAAGAGACAAGAAGCTCCATGCCATATATTATGCAAGTAGAACCTTGGACTCGGCACAGATAAATTACGCCACTACAGAAAAGAAACTTTTGGCCGTAGTGTTTGCATTGGATAAATTATGTTCCTATATAGTAGGCGCAAAGATTATAATCTATACAGATCACACAACTATCAAATACCTACTAGCTAAACAGGACACCAAACCAAGATTATTGAGATGGATCTTGCTCTTGCAGGAGTTTGATTTAGAAGTCAAAAATAAACCGGGCTCTGAGAACCTTGTAGATGACCATCTGTCTAGAATGGAAAACCTTAATCCTGACACTGTACCTATTAATGACGATTTTCCATATGAAGATTTAGTAGCCCAAATGGAATCTAAAAATGGAATTAAACTAAGCCCTGAACTTTTTGGTAATAACGAGACAAAAGAAGAAGAGGAAGTAGTATCTGCTCAAATCTCACTGCCCTGGTACGCTGACTATGTCAACTACTTGGCAGCGAGAGTTCTTCCACCTGATTTGACTTATCAAAAAAATAAGAAATTCTTTCACGATCTCAAAAATTATTATTAGGACGAGCCCTTACTATTTAAGAGAGGTCCTGATGCTATCTTTCGTCGATGCGTTCCAGAGAATGAAATAGATAGTGTAATTACTCACTGTCATGAAGCCCCTTATGGGGGACATGCAAGTACATCAAAGACCTGTGCGAAAATTCTGCAAGCCAACCTTTATTGGCCCAGTCTATGGAAAGATGTACATGCTGCAATCATAAAATGTGATTGGTGTCAACACACTGGTAACATTTCGAGACGCGACGAGATGCCTCAAAAGGGTATCCTGGAAGTAGAAGTCTTTGACGTATGGGGAATTGACTTTATGGGACCTTTCCCATCTTCCTTTGGCAACAATTACATATTAGTTACAGTATACTACGTATCTAAATGGATAAAGGTTGTAGCCTCTACAACAAACGATGCACAAGTAGTGATTAGATTGTTCAAAAACATAATTTTTCCAAGATTCGGTGTACCAAGACTAGTCATTAGTGATGGTGGCTCTCACTTTATTTCCAGAACTTTTGATAAACTCTTAGCAAAGTATGGAGTCCAACACCGTGTAGCAACACCTTACCACCCGCAAACAAGTGGACAAGTGGAAGTCTCTAATAGAGAGATTAAGCAAATACTGGAGAAACCTGTTCCCACATCTAGGAAAGATTGGTCATCTAAGATACATGAAGCATTATGAGCTTAAAGGAAAGCATACAAGACACCCATCGGAACCACACCTTTCAAGTTAATCTACGGAAAGTCATGTCATTTACCTGTGTAACTAGAACATAAAACCTATTGGGCCATTAAAATCATAAATCTGAACTACAAAGCAGTTGGAGAAAAGAGAATTCTAGACATCCATGAATTGGAATAACTTAGACAAGATGATTACGAAAATGTCAGGATTTATAAGGAAAGAACTAAGAAATGGCACGACCGACGCATCTCCAAAAAAGAATTCAGTGTGGGTGATGTAGTACTCTTATTCAACTCCAGACTTAAACTATTCCCCGGAAAACTTCGTTCCCGATGGTCAAGACCTTTTGAAGTTACAAAAGTACTCCCAAGTGGCACTGTTGAAATTAAAGGAAAAGCTAGTGATCCGTTCATTGTAAACGGGCAACATTTGAAGCACTACCATTGCATCGAGAATAAAGACTACTCGGCTAGTCTAAGACTTATACAGTTGCCAGCTAAGTCACCAAAATAGTTTTCAATTTTCAAAATAGGTCGAGCTTCCGACGTTAAACAAAGAGCTTTGTGGGAGGCAACCCACCATTTTTATAAAAGAATTTAGTTTTATTAAAAAAATTTAAATTTATTTCTCTTAAATGTTTTCTTAAAAGTTTTTATAAAATTTTCTATTCTTCTTTCCCATTCTTAGGCATTAGCCCGATGCTGATTTGGAACTAATTTTGATCACTTACAGGATTCTTATTTCTGCACTGATTTTTGCTATGGATTCTTCTAATACTATGTCTGTCACCTTCTTGAGTGAGGCCCAACAGAGGCGTTACAAGACACTTGCTCAGAGAGATGCATCCCACTGTTTATGCACACGATCCCATATTGTCCGCTTTAGGCATCAGGGAGAGTGTCTGCTTCATGTTCAACCAGATTGGTTGGGACTATTTTATCACTCAACTAGCCGCACTCGATGCGATATATGCATCGCTTTTACTTCAAGATCAACGTCAATAGGAACTGATGCAGTTGATGCAAGATATGCAGCGCGATCAACGTAATTCCGCTTATTGGAACCATCGCGACATTTTTGACTTGACTGATGAAAAGCGCCACCTATCATTCTGCGTTGCAGGCCAGCATGCACGTGTTTACAACATTGGTGAGGAGCCTCCTAGAACCAGAGGAAGTGGAGTGAGGACACATGGCAGAAGAAGAACACGAGGTGAAGCATCAACCATCAGAAATATCGGAGACAACAATGAAGACTGATTTATTTTCCTATTTTCTTATATTTCTTTTATTTTCCTTAAGTTTCTTTGTTAGTTTTCTTTTTTTTCTCACTTTACTTGTCGCATTGAGGACAATGCTCAGTCTAAGTGCAGGGGAGGAAAACTTTGTATTCAATTTCTAGTTACTTTTGAATTCTAGTTATCTCCCTTTCCATTCAATAAAAAGAAAAAGTTCCAGATCGATATTCATGTCCATAAGTTATTCTTACTTCCATACGTTTCTTGAGCCATAACAAAAAAATATTATTTCAACACATTAGCTCGGTACTTTCGGAAAGTATATAGGTTTCTTATGAGGCTTCATTAAAATTTTTGAACACGATTCATCAAAGATAATACCACCTTGACACCCAAATCTTCTAAATCATGCAGATCAGTTTGAGTAGCTAGATACCGAGACCTTAAGTTTTAAGTTTTAGATCAACCCCGAGTAGTTTATACAAGCAGTCAGCACCGTCTTATCCATAAACTACGTAGGGAGCTGATGAATATAAGTGACTGGTCATTATCAGAAAAAACTTTAAAAATTAAGATATAATAGGGAATGCGTTGATTAAGTTAGGTGACCCTCACCAGGTCATTTAATCCAACAGTTGAAGAACCTACAAAAACCAATATGAAAACTACTTATAAGCATGTTCAGTGGTATCTGGTGCTGAACTTTGTAGGGTGAACCACGGTTCAATCCCCCAAGACTTATGATTTGGAAGAGAAAAAGGGTTACCAACTTGCGTACAAGAACCCTGTGCATAAAATGACCAGAATCACTAACTGGCTACTTTACTATGTGCGTGCGAGAGATAAAGGGCTTAATGTGATTGCGCGAGAATGAAAGCGGTTGATTTCGAACGAGAAGAATTAGGTTGAGCTATGATAGCATGATTCAGACTGGTATGCATAGGAAGGAAGCTTTGGACCGTGTCTATGATTTCGTGTCATTTCTGTATCATCAGTGTCGGAACCCAGTTCCATCTTTCTAAAATGTAACGCCTATCAATCACGTACAATTTGAATTGCATCGTGTGATTGTGTCAGAAACTTTGCGCTAAATTATTTTAAAGCCTATCATTTGCTTGAGGACAAGCACAAGTTCAAGTGTAGGGGAGCTTGATAACACGAAAATGTATCGATTATTTAGACCAATTTATATGATTTTTATTTGCATTTTAATTAATTAAATTACTCTTTATTCGTATTATGCCGGTATTTTCTATGTTTTCAGGTTCTTACCAATTATAAGGCAAGTGCGAAGAAAGTCGGGAAAAGACAGATAAATCATACCAAAGTTTACAAAATAGAAGCATTTATTGAAGTACGTGGTGAATAGCAAGAAATGGGAGTGTGAAATGAGCAAAAATATAAATGAGTTAAGGAAACAGGCTCAACCCACTTCCAACGCACGCTCCATCACCAAGCCGAAGGGTGTAATGACCATTACACCCCTCCAAGGCAAACCCTAGAGACCGTCACAGGCCAGGGATGAAGCTTCTTCACTAAGGCAAGTTGTGGCGGCCGTTACGCATGACTCACAGCTCCGTAGAGACTGCTACGGAGGAGAAATAGGAGGCGATAAAAACGTAACAACTCTATTTCCACTCGCGCCTCACTCTATATAAATAGGCCACTATATTTCATTTCAAATACACTTTTTCTTCTGCATTTTTATACCATTACTCTGCCGAATTTAATTCCGATTTTATTTAGTTTTTAGTTTCGATTTTTAGTTTCAATTTTTAGTTCAGTCTTTCTTTTCTCGTAACAATTTCCACATCGGGGATTGTTGCGAACCTTTTCCAATTCTAACCTTACGTTAGAATTGCGCCTTTTTAATTTCCCTCATCGCATTTGAATTTACGGACAACGAATGGTAGATCTCACCAACTTGTGGGAGACTCCTGGAACTTGCCAAATATTCCGCCTTTTATTTTCAGGTTTATTTTAATTAAATTATCTATTGGTTTATTTAATTCTGTTTATTTATTTATTGACTTATTTAATTGCTTACTTATTTTATGTTTGATTTATCTAAAATGCATGTTTTATCTGAATTGTTTGTTTATCACTGTTGCGATATAGTTGAATCGCTTAACATGCTAGGCTAAATTTAGTAATCGGTATGTAGTGTCACATAGCTAACGGGGTTTAGCAACGCCATTCGACTTATTCTGTTTTAAAAAGATTAATTTTCTTGTTTCAATTATTAGTTCTAAATGCAACTGTTTTGTTACGAGAGTAAAACACAGATTAGAAGTTAGGATCAATAAAGCGAGCGTTTGAGATTTTAACTGGACATTAGTAATTGAACATCGACTTAAAATACAACGAGAGCGCTTTTAAGTTGATTAGGTTTAATTTATTTTTAAAAACTATTTTTAAACTCTAATTGAAACAACGAAAGCACTCACTTAGGTTTGATTATATAATCTGAATCAATAAACACGAGAGTGTGAGAAGAGGATTTTTAAACAAGTATTTCCTACTGAAACACATTTTGATAATATAATTTAAGTCAATGAGTTGCTAAATCCCTAAGCCCGACCATTACATACCGATACTTTCATTCTGAATCTAAACTAGATCTTAATCAGTTAGGTTCCCTAAAACCAAACATTATTTATATTATTAGCCTTAGATTTACGTAGTAACCTAAGATAACGGTAGATCAACATTTAGTCCCTTGGGATTCGATAATCTTTAAAACTACAAGTCATAGGACTGTATACTTGCGTTCTAGATTCTATAAGATGTATAAAGTCGCGATCAAGTTTTTGGCGCCGTTGCCGGGGACTAACAAGTTGATATCATAACTCTTAAAGTTATGTTGTAAAGACTAAGGCACCATTACCAATTGTATGCCAAGTACTCGCTCTAGAAGCGAAAACTTAGTGCTACCAATTCCAAACTTGAGCGCTCTATCATTTGAAGACGCCACATACGAGTACCTCGTACCAATCAACTTTCTTCTCAATCTACAATTTCTGCCAAACCAATTGAAGAACTAGACATGGGTGATCAACCACGTCCGCTCAAATCTTATACTATTCCTTTGCTGGAAGAACCGCACAATAGCATTGTTGCTCCAGCCATAGAGGTTAACAACTTCGAAATCATACCATTTATGTTGTCCGCTGTACAACAGAACCAATTTTCTGGTGGATCAATGGACGACCATAATCTACATCTATCTATGTTTCTGTAATATGCAGATACAGTTAAAGCAAATGGGGTCAGTCAAGAGGCGATAAGACTTCGTCTTTTCCGTTTTTCATTAAGAGACAGAGCTGGCTCCAATCTCTACCAGCTAACTCAGTTACCTCCTGGAATGAGTTGAAGAAGGTCTTCCTCGCGCGATATTTTCCACCAAGTAAGACAGCTATACTGAGAGCCCAAATAAGCGATTTTTGACAAATGGACAATGAGTCTCTTTTCGATGCTTGGGAAAGACATGTTGAGGCTTTGTCCACATCATGGGTTAGAAGAATGGTTAATTATCCATACCTTCTACAATGGTCTCTTGTATAACACGAGACTAACAATAGACGTCGATGCAGGTGGCGCACTTATGGATAAATCTTATGACGTAGCCTATGCACTCATATAGAGTATGGCCCAGAACCACTACCTGTGGGGAAGTGAGAGAGGTCAAGTAGAGAAGGCTTCTGGAGAGAAAACACCAACGAAATGTGGGATGCACGAGATTAGTAGTCTCGACAACATCCATGCTAAGGTAGACACTCTCACCAAGAAAATAAAAAGCATAACCACAGTACCCCCAGCCACCGTGGCTGCCATAAATCCTAACTGTGAGATATATGGAGTGCCTAGACATGCTGCTGCTGAATGTCAACTCTTAGCATGAACTCCCACTGACCAAGTGCATTACGCTCAAGGAAACCCTTACTCGAACTCATACAACCCTGGATGGAAGATATGCGGAGTACTTGGACATGCTGCTACCGAATGTCAACTCTTAGTAGTAACTCCCACTGACCAAGTGCATTACGCTCAAGGAAACCCTTACTCGAACGCATACAACCCTGGATGGAAGAATCATCTGAATTTCTCATATAAGAATACCAATGTGTTGTATGCGCTTGGACAAGCACCAGGTGTACCACCTGGATATCAAAAAGCACCTGCAATCGCTCCCAACGTGCCTAGGAAGTCTAACCTCGAGCTGATGATGGAAAAATTTATAGCTACTCAAGCTCAAACCAACAAGGAATTCCTAAATCAAAATATTCACACCAACGAGCAAATCAAACAGTTAGTGAATAAGGTAGATGCTTTAGCCACACATAATAAGATGTTAGAAAACAAGATTTCACAAGTGGCCTAACAACAAGCTCCCACTGTTGCACCTGCCGGTACATTTCTAGGTCAACCTCAACCAAATTTGAAAGGACATGCCTATGCTATTATACTGTGAAGCAGGACTGAATACGATGGACCGTAGGATCCTAGAACTAAGAATCCAGCCATTTCCCATAGCTCTAGAAAAACAACTGAGAAAGAAAGTGAACCAAAAGAGAAAGAGAAAATAGGTGATGGAGAGACGGTAGAAAAATAAAAATCATATGTTCCTCTGCCACCTTAAAAACCACCAATCCCTTATCCTCAAAGACTCACTCAATCTAGAAGGGCAGGGCAATTCAAGAAATTCGTGGAACTTCTGAAACAACTAAATATCACAATACGTTTCACAGAAGCTATCACTCAAATGCCCTCATACGCTAAATTTCTTAAAGTTGGAGAAGAAAAGGTCGAATTCATCTTTACATAATTCCTACAAGCTCCAACTATCGATGATACGTGCTATCTTTTAGACGTAATAGACAAATGTGTCAAAGAGATGGAGTCAGTAAAGGAACCCGATTCTGAAACTATGAAGATTCCAATGCCCCTAATTTCCAAAGATGATAATTGGTGTCCAGATTATCGTGATGACAGTTTAAGTGAATGTCTAGCACTGACATCGAATCATATGCCTTGTCCGAAGAAACCCGACTTGGAACTTAAAGTTTTACCCAAAACCCTAAGATACGAATTCCTAGATTTTGAATTCAGAAAACTAGTGATAGTTAACGCAGACTTCGGACAACTCGAGACGGAAAAACTGTTACATGTTCTACAAAAATATCCATCCGCTCTATGATACAACATTACCGATCTCAAAGGAATAAGTCCTTCCATATGTATGCATCGCATCATGCTGGAAGATGACTGTAAGACATCTAGAGAACATCAGAGAAGAATTAATGTGATTCTGAGCACTGTAGTAAAGGACAAAGTAGCCAAACTTCTGAACGCAGGAATCATATATCTGATCTCTGATAGTCAATGGGTCATTCAAGTCCACTGCGTAAGCAAAGAGGGAGGAATAACAATCACGACAAATAAAGCTGGAGAATACATAGTAGAAAGAGTCGTGACTATAGGAAACTAAACAAAGCCCACAGGTCATAAAAAAAGTCTTTTAAACCTATCCGACCGATTATTTAAATAAATAAGAATAAATTTATTATTATTATTATTATTATTATTATATTTTTTGTACTTAGAACTAAAATAGAAAATAAATCTATAGGAAACAAAGCCAGAGAATGTGTATTGACTATAGGAAACTAAACAAAGCCACTCGTAAGGACCATTTCCCTCTACCCTTCATTGACCAAATGCTTGAGCGATTGGCTAAGCATTCCTACTACTGTTATTTGGACGGTTATTCAGGTTTCTTTCAAATTTCTATCCACCCTGATGACCAAAAAAATACTACATTCACATGCCCTTATGGTACGTTCGTTTATCGACGAATGTCATTCGGATTATGTAATGCACCAACAAACATATACTAAAACTGTGTAACATTTCTTCATCTAATAAACATGATTCCTTTTTGTGCAAGTCATGTAGTCTTTTTAAAGCTCATCAAATTCATGCCCATAGATATGGTGATTAACGACAAGAAGTGATTTTGGGGTTTGAGGCTAAGAAGAACAAAAAAATTTCAGCATGGTGGAAGGATTTGTTATCAAGTAGCATTAATAAAACTAACATGTTATTGTTTTGCATGAAATATTAGTTGTAGGTTAGGCAATGGGGATACAATACTATTTTGGTATAGCATGTGGTTGGGGAATTCTCCCCTCATGGCAGTATTCCCTCATATATGCAGCCTGTCGAAGAAGTCAAAGGGGAAAGTGGGTGAGATGGGATCCGGGAACATCAACGGTTGGATCTGAGAACTCAACGTGGATGTAGACGAATTGTTAGGCTACCCGAGAGCTAATGAGGAGGATTTTGGTCTGATTAAAATATTAAACGAGCACAAACCATCTTCCAAAACGGCCAACATTTTCAAGTGGTGGCCTAATCAAGATGGTATATTCACGGTAAAAAAACTATTACTTTATCCTACGAGACAATGAGATGAAAGATGTTTTGGATACGTTGTTATTGGCATGTGTGACACTGATTTGGAAGATTTATATACCTTCGAAACTCAGTTTTTGGTTGAAGGATAGTTCTAAATAGACTTCCTACAAAGGATCAATTAGTAAAGAGAGGTATTATTCATGTTGAACAAGAAAATATTTGTGTCCTTTGTCATGAAGAAAATGAAGATTTGGATCATTTGTTTTGCAAATGCAAGTTTTCCCAGAATATTTGGAGGAATGTTTATGTCTGGCTAGACTCGAAAGAGTTGAACGAACATGAGGTATTAAGACACTTTGAGCAATTTTGTGATGCATAGCAGGAAAGACAAAAAAAAGAAGAGAATTGTGTTGGTATGGATTGCAACTGTTTGGTCATTTTGTATGGCTAAAAATAACTTATTGTTCAAAGATTGTGCTTGTGTTTTAGATGATATAATAGTTAATATTAAGATGTCATCTTGGTATTGACAGAATATTGGCTCTAAGAGGAACAAATGTACATCCTCATATAATTAGATGCATACCCCCTTGATTTTTGTAATACGATCTAATCATTTGTAACAGATTTGAGTACCCCTTATGCTCTATTTTAATCTAATCAAATTTACTTATAAAAAAATTCATGCTCATATTTCTTCTAATATATAAGTCAATGTATTTGATGTGATTTATTCTAATTTATGGAGTCCCTCGCCTCATTCCTCTAGTTGTAGTTATAGGTATAATATAACCTTTGTTAGCTCTACAAGTCTTTAAACTATTTCCTTGGTCAAAACCTAGTTTAGAACAACTTTATATTTAATAATAATTATTGTTTTGTAGTTTTTAATTTAATTTTATTTAAATCAGTTTAAAATAACTATTTAAAAAGGTGTATTAAAAAGATAAAAGTGAGAATATGTCAGACTGATTAACAGGGGTTTACGACCTAGTTTACATAGGTTCAGATCAGGCAAACATGCAAATTTTTTCTTAAATAGAAAAGGTTAGATTTTTTTATAAACCTATTTAATTAAAAAAACATCAGGGCATAAAAAATTCTTTTAAACCTATCTGACCAAATTATTTAAATAAATAAGAAAAAATTTATTATTATTATTATTATTATATTTTTTGTACTTAGAACTAAAATAGAAAATAAATCTTAGTTATGTTGAAGAATTTGTGAAAATAAATTGAAAAAATTTATGAACAATGTCATTAATCGTTTTCATAAGTTCTCTCAAAAAAATAAATAATTTTATAAAATTTATGTTAATAGATAAACTTGAATAATTAAATAGAAATAAATATTTAATTTTATTAATATTTTATTTGATAGTCTATTTATATATTAATTTAATTATCATTTATAACTATTCATTTATGTAGATTAATAGAAGGCTTGAGGCGAACCTACAAAATTTAAACTCGAATTTAAATATAAGTTTATGATAGATTAATTGCTAAACTTAAACTTTATAATTTTTAAAAGACCTAACTCAAATTTAATAAAGTCTAGCTCCACCTAGTTTATTTTCACCGAAAACAATGAAACCCAATGAGTCTACAATCCATATTCACATGCGGGTGAAATTCACATGATAATAAGTCGGCAATGCAAATGTAACGCTGGAAAATTATTTAAAAAAAAATAGAAAAGTTGAAAATGAAAGTTGAGTAGTTGGCACACGTGATGCAAGGAATTGACGGTTAGTTAGCTTAACCGCAAAGTATCTAAGCTTAATTGATATAGAATAGAATACTTAAGATGAATTAATGTGATTATAAATTTTGTTAATCCAAATTTAGAGATAAAATAAAAGCAATGGCACATGACCACACAATATAAGTATAATCCGACTTTATCGCTGTCGTATGTTGTTTCATGTCACTGTGCATCCTACATTCATTACATCATTTTGGTGGTATCTTGCAGCCTGTCATCAACTGAATTTTGTAGCTGAAAAAATAATTAAATTATTTATAGGTAGATGAAGAGTAATTATTCTCTATAGAATTAATTTTGTTAGTAAAATATTTCAAATGATAACTCTGCTAGAAGGATCTCCCAAACCTATTAATAAAAGTTTTACCAATTTATTTTTATTAATAATTACTTTAATTTATAAATAATTTTTTTTATCATGAAAATATAAAAAATTGATATTAATATAGTATTTAATATATTTGATAACATTTTTTATATAAATTCTATTTTAATATATTGTAAAAAAATAAAAAGTTTGTAATTTAAAATATTTCATAGTAAAAGATCCTGTACTAAAAGACGAATGATATATTTGAATATTGTAATATATATAACGAAAAATAATAATTTAAAATATTATAATATTATATTCATTGAAATTAAGAATTATTGTTATATTGATTTTACATTTGGAGATACGGTGAAAATCCTAGATTTTTCTGTCAATGTTATTAACGTCTCATCCTCCACTTGATTCTATCGTCACCTCTTTGTTGTTGCGGTTACTATATGAATTCTGTCACTTTGTTTTAGGAACCAATCTCTCTCTTCATTCCCACAATTACATTCATGTTCCTAATCGATTCCCGCTACAGAAATTTCAAATCACAACCTCAAAGATCATGTGCACAAGCTTTGAAAGGGGTATTTGATATTCCCTTTTTTCCAACTTCCCCAACTGGTGATTAAAGGTGATCGGCCTTCCATTACCATTCTCAAAGAGGAGTACATGCATGACTTATTGATTGTAGGAACAACCTTCGTGGAAGAGTTCTTTGGTTCAGATGATCTTCACCTCTTATGGTGGCAACTCTTAGAGGGAAACTTTCTAAACTATGACCGAAAGTAAAAAAATTGGGGCTTACTGTCCATATGAAAAGGGTTCTACAAATTTAATTTATCTATAGCCGAAGACATGAGGACGGTTTGTGCCTCTGGTTCCATCAATCGGAATTCAGGTTCTTTGAAGCTTTTCGTCTGGACTAAGGACTTTAATCCTTCTGCGCAACATAACTCTTCTGCTCAGGCGTGGGTTCAATTTTTAGGTCTTTCATAGGAGTATTAGAGACCTCAATTCCTTTTTTCCATTGCTAGTTGTGTTGGCAATCCCGTTTGTATTGATGTTGCTTCCTCAAAGTCAAGGTTTGACACAACTTTCGGTCATTTCATTCGTGTGTTAATTGAATTGGATTGAACCCAAACTCTACACTATAATATTTTGGTAGAATAAGAAGGTTTCACATTTTTCGCTAACATTGAGTATGAAAACATCCCGGTCTTTTGCTCACACTGCAAGAAGGTAGGTCATGAAGTGAAGGATTGCAATCAGTTGAGAAGCAAAAACCAACCTAATTTCAAAACCAAACTTGTTTATGCCCCTAAGGTTGTTTCGAAACCTCTTGAGGATCTTGTTTGTAATGTGGCAAAGGTTGTTGAGGATACATAAAACGAAATTTCTGAAAATGAAAGTGAAAATGATGAGCGTATTGATGATGGGGATGCAACGGTCTCTTCATTTGTTGCTGCTACTGTCCCAAAAGTTTCTTTCTCTAGTCTATTCTCGATGAGGGGTCCTATTCTTGAAATAATGGCGACTAATCCAAATCTTGACAATTTTGGGTCTAAAGTGCTTGTGGATAATGATACACAACAAATTTTGACTAACAAGGAATTTGAAGTGGCTACTACAATTTTTCTTAATAATTCTAAGGGAATTTGGAAGATATTGGAAATGATAATAATGGAGTTTTTACTACAAAAGTATCAAAAATTCACAAGAAGCAGACCCATAAAAAAAACACTCTATTAGGTCCTAAGAAGGTCTCAAATCAAGGTTATTATGAAGAGTCTATATTGGAATAATAGAGGTGTGGATAATGCTCCTTCTAGATTATCCTTGAAGAGATTAATAAATTTTTATAATCCTAACTTTATTTTTATTTCTAAACCAAAGATGGATTTCCAATTTTTTCCAAACAATTGGTTATATAAACTTGTTTTTAAACCCTTTTCCTTCAATCTCATAGATCAACCTTCTTTGTGGTGTTTATGTCTTGATGATCTGTATCCTACTATTCTTTCCACTTTTGATCAATTTGTTGCTTTCTCTTTTAAGTTGGATCACACTTTGTTAGCTTGTGTCGCTATTTACGCGTTTACTAAGTTGGTTACTCGCTAGATTCCGTGGCATAATTTTGTTGTGATTTAAAGTTCTTACATTCTTCCTTGGTCTTTCTTTGGTGATTTTAATGCTATTTTAGGGGATCATGAGCATCGTGGTCCTCTCTGTCCTGCTCGTGGTCCCATGGTTGACTTCAAGTTATGGACGAATTCCAACGATCTTCTTCATCTTCCTACTTCTGGAGCTAGGTTTACTTGGTCTAATAAGCGAGATCCTCCTTTCTTTGTGGAAAGACGTCTTGACGGGTACATTGGGAACCAACTTTGGATCGATAGTTGTAACCAAATTTCGGTTTCAACTCTCCCTAAAGTGCACTCAGATTATTTCCCGCTTCTGCTTGAAATGCATATTAATCAAGTTAAGGTTGTTTCTTAGTTTAAATTTCTCAAGGCTTGGTCGCTTCGTAAGGATTGCAGAAATGTTATTAAAGTAGTTTGGAACCAAACCATTATCGGCTGTAATATGTTTGTTCTCTCTAAAAAGCTACAACTTTTGAAAAAAGAATTGAGAGGTTGGAATAGAAATATCCTTGGAAATGTCTCATTTAATGTTACAAAAGCAGAGGATATCCTCGGTGATATTCAACATAAAATTCAATATGGGGAGAATATTGATGAAGGCCTTAAGCAAAAGGAGATTCTTGCTTAATTTGACCTTTTAGAAGCCTTAGGTGTGCAAGAATGCTTTTGGAAAGAAAAATCTAGAGTGAAGTGGCATGTGGAGGGGGATCGTAACACGACTTTTTTCCATAGGGTTACCAAAATTAAGTATAAGATGATGCCCATTTCTATTCTACATCATGAGAATAGAGTACTCACAGATACTAAGGAGATTGCGGACTATACTGTAGAGTATTTCAAAAATTTGTTTTCTACTAACTCTGTTTATTTGCATGATTTCCGCATGGTGGAGGAGACCATATCTTATTTAGTCGATGATAATATGAACCTTATTCTCACCAAAATTTATCCATGGAAGAAATTTATGCAGTTGTTTTTGCTCTCAACAAGGATAATGCGTCGGGACCAGACGATTTTGGGGCTGTTTTTTTTATCAAAATTATTGGGATATTTTAAAAAAGGGCGTCTCTAATGCAGTCTTCGTATTTTTGCACTCGATTTGGATTCTTCCTAGTTTGAATTCCATCACTATTGCTCTCATTCCCAAGATCAAAGGTGCTAACTCTCTGGATCTTTTTCGTCCCATATCTATTTCTAATTTCAAGTTCAAGTTGATATTCAAGATCATTGCGGGTAGACTCTTCTATTATGCCATTTTTAATTTCCAAAAAGCAACAAAGTTTTATTCAAGGCAGGCAAATTTATGATTATATTGGTTTAGCTTCTGGGGCTTTCAACTTATTGGATTCTACAAGTTGGTGCAAAAACTTAGCTCTCAAAGTGGATATTCGGAAAATATTTGACACGCTTAATTGGAATTTCCTTTTGAGGGTGCTCCAAAAGTTTAGTTTCAGTTACAAATTCTATTTATGGATTAATTTTGATCATGCATAAATTTCCCAACCGAGATATAAGACCGGAGGAGGGTTTGTAGACATCCGGGATGGATCTCGGACTGTGGCTATGAGACGCTTATCCGACATTGTTCCCGGAATTCGGATAAGAGACCGGGTCAACCCCAGGATATGACCCGGACCTCTATCTGAGCTAGGAGGGTTGGATTGGTCTCTGTTACGCTATTTATGGGTCGGTTACGGACGTTACGAATCATTAAGTAACGGTTTCATGTATTAAATAGACGGTTACGCCATTATGATCATTAGTGGCAGCTATGCTATAAAAGAGGCCTCAGGGCCATGGAAAAAAGGGATTTATCTCATTCTCTCTCTAAACTACACACTAAAGAGGAGGTATCTATTCCATCTATAAGGGCTCCCAACAGCGGGGTAAGCTAGACCGGTAGCTTGGAAGCCATGCATCCTTTGTATGAGCCTCCGAATCCCTTAAGATCATATATATAGTTTTTCCTGCAAGAACATTGGCGCCCACCGTGGGGCCCGGTAAAACTTTCCCGGGCCTCAAGATTCATTCTAATTCTAGTTCCATAGGAGCATCAGTCATGGCATATCTTAGATATATGCGGATCACGAATGTTTAACATGACATTGGACATATGTTAACAAAGCCTCCAAAAGATAAGCTATTGTGGTTTCTCTGTTTGATAACTGCGCAAACTAATATTGTTTTGCAGTTAAGCTTTTTAATTATCTCGGCATTCTCGACATGCACATTCCGATCCGAGCACAAGCTTACTTCCATCGAAAGAGCATCGGAGATGACCATGTTGTTGTATCCTTACCAATGACGACAGAAAGGTCGTCTCGAGTTCCATAGGGGATTCGGAATCTTCTTAGGGTCACGTGAAGCAAAGATTGCGTAGTTTAACAAAGGGTGATGGTGATATCACTGTTTCTCGGCCAGCCTCAAGGAGATAGCTTCGGCGAGACCGTGTATAATAAGTTGTATGAGGAGGAAAACGTTCATGTTCCGAAACCGGAGCGTCCAATAGTATCTCTAGCAATTCATCTCTTTCATCAAAGCGCTTTTATGTTTCAATTAATTATTCATTTATATCTTTATGAGTAAATTAAATGTGCATTATGATTGTAGTTTGGGACGGCTGGAGGAACAACGTTCTTCTACTCACAACTAATACGTTACCCTCATTTAATACCCAAAAGGCTTTTTCAACAGAGTGTTTATGATATTGAGTAGGTGTGTTGGTGATGTTACAGGGGGCACAGTCAAAGGATCGTCGGAGATAGAATTTTAGTTCCCGTCATCATCAGGCGATGAACGTTCTTCGATCCTGGCCGACATTTCGTACCTAACACAACCTCAAGTGACTAAAGTAGTGCCCGTGGAAAACATGCAATGGCTCCGATCAAGAGATCTGACAAGAAACAAGAAAGAATCAGATCGTTGGCGAACTCAGACTCAAATCGTCGGTAACACTAAAGGTCATCGTTTGACGATGATGGGCCGGTACCCAAATCAAGCCCATCCTACTCAGGTCACCACCGACGGCAAGAGTGTGATACAAGAAGCTGGGATAAAAGGATTCCTGGCTATGTTCTTTGTGCACTGTCGGATTCTCGGCAGCACCTTCACCGCAGACCCCATTCTCCAAGTTGGTGGAGGATTCTATCAGTCCAGTCGACCCCAGTCCTCTACTCCGAAAGGATGCAAGAATCAAGAAGGGTCACAAACCACTGTGCCGGCGTCGTCGATGTCGTCATTAAGAGATAAGTCTATTTCAACCTCTTTCTGTGTGTGTAAATTGACATGTTTCTGTTAGACTCATCAAACAATTGAATTCATGCTGGTTTACATCTATATCGATGAAAATGAAGTATATAAGAATTGAATTATGGACTCCGGACTTTATGTTATTTAGTGTTGATGTTTATTTTGTGTTGTGATCTACATGATATATGACAGCTTCAATATGTTTTGGTTTAAGCTTGTATAGATGTCCATAATGCTATTGCCAAAACATATGCACATCATGTGAGGATAAATAGGAAATGCTGAGTAAACCGAGGAGATATGAAGTCAGGATTCGATGGAGCTTGTTCACGGATTCTCAATAAAATGCGGTGTTGGAATCTTATCAATACCGATATGAAACTCAGTCTAGGGTCGCAATGGGTACTCGGACAGTTTCCAGTCAGCATCCATCATTCAAAACCATTGCAAATCGGAGACCCAGCATAAAGAGACCGGCCATGAAGATGGGTTTTTGATGACAGGAGAACAACCCGGAGGTTTATTAGACAAACTCCGACGTTATAATAAAACTCAGATAAGTTACTCGTTTCATTTATTGTAATCCTTTTTAGATTCAGTCATTTACAGAGGATTGAGACTGTCTATATCTGTTGACCAAATACATTTATTTGAGTCTGCATCCAAACAGATTACGTTTAGCCTGTGTTTATGTTATCACGATGGACACTATAGCAGTTACTGATAGTATTGCAATTATTGTCACCATATTTTGTAACTGCCCGTGGGGAGGTTGTTTAATATTAGTGCAACTGACCCTTTATACCTTTGTTTTGTAACCATCATCATGTTCGATTTCTGCCAACTATCGCTCATGAGTCACAAGATGGTGTTGATTTCTGTTGATAAGTAGCGCCGACATCCTGCACAATTATGATGAATGTCCAACTATCATGAACGTCCCGCAACAAACCGTTATGATTTCCAGACTGCCGCGAAAGTTATGCAGCGAGATTTGTTATGGAACTGCTTCTCTATAGATCAATGAAAGTCACTCGGTATTACACTCCAGCAAGGTAAAAGTCAAATGGCCTTGATGGTTAAGCAAAGAGGACTGATAGCTCACCGACATCCTTTCTGCCGCATTATGGACGTCAACGGCATTCCAACTCAAGGCAGTGGCAAAAGATAAAACAAATAAGGTCATAATCTAAGTGGCTAGGTGGCTAAAACAATAAGACATCCGGGACGGTGAAAGTTACACACACCATGGCTGATGCATCATGGCTGTAAGTCTGCTAAGAGGAAGGAAAAACTGTTGCCTTGTAGCAGAATTGCAGATATTGGTAATCAAACCGGTCCCTCATTCACCAGAAGCTCTGAACTCGTACAAAATAACAATTACTCGAATGATAGTATCAAGAAGATATCAGCTGCTATAGCAACTTCAAAAGATAAGTGTTTCTTGCTACCCATATTTCTAGTTAATTGCATTATGGTAGCAGTTACAAATAGATTACAAATAAATAGCATTATAATTTTCCTTTCAATATGTATAACCGTCCTGGAGGAAGTTGTTTAGTATTATTGTAACTTTCCACTGAGACATTAAATATCAAACTGGATGCTATTTTTGTGATGGATTGGTTAAGAATTGAAGACGAAATTTCTTAAAGTATTATTACATACATGTAAGTACTATGAGTGATACATAAGTGTTTCCCTCACATCTCATATTCAATCACGGCTCCGTCGTAAAGTAGCTCACATTCTGGGATATAAGTTATTATTGTTATTGTTTATCTTTGTTATAAATGTTGTACATTACACCATAAATGAGTTAATTCTTTGGGACTAACATTGCTCAGTGCTTTATTTTGGTTCCTGTAAACTGACCATTGTTGGTTTTGGCTAAGGTTATAACGCCAATAAATGAGAGCAGTGGAGCACTATCTAATGATGAAAAATAATATATGCAGGAGTGGAGGGATATAACCGTCTTATGTTAGAGTTATTCAGATATAACAGAATCTGATCCAAGGGCCAAGGTTGCTTTGAGAAAACGATGTTGTTGTAGTATAAAAAGAGCAAGTTCACGATTAAAATTATCAGACGACAGTGTTTGACATAAACGATATTATGTCTGTTTTAAGTATGTTATAAATTGTTGTTACTAACGAAATATATTAAACCACATGATAGCACAGGTGGATAAGCGGGCATAGAGAAACATGGAGTGTTCTGAGCCAAGTAATACGGTTGGCAGTATCAAAAGCCCGGACGATATAAAATTGTGATTTAATTGCTTAAATGTAAAAATGAGAAAATGTCTCGGCATTTTGTAAGTTAGCTTTCTCGGATTTAAAAAGAAACTAAAAATGTGTCGTCCCTATCCCCTACGTGGGCAGGAGGCATTCTATTTTTGTTAGTGTTAAAATAAGGAAGGATCCGGACAACATGTAGAATATAAGCAAAGTACCTAGCCTAAAGCACTCGAAGAGCAAAACGACAAAACTGAGTCCTCCTTGATAAGGATGGCTTGGTATCAAAGCACTTCATCTTTTTTCAACAAAGACTAAGCGCTCGGGGGGCTCATATAACCATCCTAATCAAGAATGGTAGAAGAGAAGACAGCAAAAAGCCGGGTAGATTGAACTGTTGCAATTTTGTAAAAATTACAATATTGTTTAAAATACCATTATGTAAAGGTGTCGTCTTACCCTCCTGTGTGAGGGAAGAGGCATCTTGGAATTAATTATAGTTTGTAAAAACTACATAGGATGTAACGGATAAAAGTGCTCCGCACCTCAAGACTCGGATATGGCGACGTACTGCTAAGCTCGGTCTATGATCGCCTTCACCACGGAAAGGCTCGCTCCTATGCGGAATACTCCTGGTCAACCTCGCTTGAGGCTCGAACCCATTGGCGACGTCGCTAAGCTCGGTCTATGATCGTCCTTCACCACGGAAAGGCTCGTCCTATGCGGAATACTCCTTGGTCAACCTCGCTGAGGCTGAACCCACGACGATCGCTAAGCTCGGTCTATGATCGCCTTCACCACGGAAAGGCTCGCTCCTATGCGGAATACTCCTTGGTCAACCTCGCTGAGGCTCGAACCCATTGGCGACGATTTAAGCTCGGTCTATGATCGCTTTCATCCACGGAAAGACTTTGTTCCTATGGAATACCTCCGTCAACCTCGGTTGGGCTCTCGAATCCGTCCTTGATCATCCCTATAGAGGATCTGAACCTCAAAGGCTCTGTCCACGCGGAACAACCTTCCGGTCAAACTCGGTTGGGCTCTAAATCCGTCTCGGATCATCCCTATGGAGGTTCGAACCTGAAGGCTCTATATCTAACACGTAAAGCGTAAAAATCAAGTGGTGTCATGAACAGTTGTTATGTGCTTGGAAAAGCCAATATAGCCTGCTTGATGCATCATGCGACTTGGGGGCTGGTCTAGTTAAGCTAAGTCTTACTACCAATAGCCCGACAAAATTCTGAGCCAAGGTCGGACTAAAAACGAGTGTTATGCTTGGGTTAAACCGAGTCTCGATTCACGACGAGGATAGGAATACATTGGCCAGAACAAATGTTTGCTACGCCCATGGCTGGGGATAGTAGCATAACATAAAATCGTTCACGAGCAACCTTAAAAGCTCTGTCATGCCGGGCATGTAAGGCGAAGGACCTTAATTGGA
The DNA here is from genome assembly GCA_021764765.1 of Vicia sativa. Lineage (NCBI taxonomy): Eukaryota > Viridiplantae > Streptophyta > Magnoliopsida > Fabales > Fabaceae > Vicia > Vicia sativa. Next base: position 93,579,262 of record CM038795.1, read on the forward strand.
TTCCCAAAACATTTTCATCAAAGCCTTGACTCAAGATACTTGGGGCTAGTCTGCTAAATATCTTCCGCTCCGACGAGATGTGAGGTCGAAGGAATTTTTATCCCGCCATGCCCGGGATCCGCCGGCTAAAACGAAGCGTTACTGGAGTGTCGATTCCAGCGACGTGCGTAACATTTAAAAACCTCAAAAGCGAAGAATGGTAAAACACTGTGTGGTATTGGAGGACCGGCCTGGGTCAAAGTTTATGTTTCTATTAAAATCGAGCATAAGGCTTCAAGGTCTAGAAACCATATGCTCGGGGGGCTTATGATCATGCATAAATTTCCCAGCCGAGATATAAGACCGGAGGAGGGTTTGTAGACATCCGGGATGGATCTCGGACTGTGGCTATGAGACGCTTATCCGACATTGTTCCCGGAATTCGGATAAGAGACCGGGTCAACCCCGGGATATGACCCGGACCTCTATCCGAGCTAGGAGGGTTGGATTGGTCTCTGTTACGCTATTTATGGGTCGGTTACGGACGTTACGAATCATTAAGTAACGGTTTCATGTATTAAATAGACGGTTACGCCATTATGATCATTAGTGGCAGCTATGCTATAAAAGAGGCCTCAGGGCCATGGAAAAAGGGGATTTATCTCATTCTCTCTCTAAACTACACACTAAAGAGGAGGTATCTATTCCATCTATAAGGGCTCCCAACAGCGGGGTAAGCTAGACCGGTAGCTTGGAGGCCATGCGTCCTTCGTATGAGCCTCCGAATCCCTTAAGATCATATATATAGTTTTTCCTGCAAGAACAAATTTCATTCTTCGCTCGTCCTTCATGTCCATTAATATTAATGGGGCTTTACATTGTTTCTTTAACTATTCTAATGGGATTCAACAAGGAGACTCATTATCGCCGTTACTTTTTTTCCTGGAGGAAGAAGTGCTTAGTAGGAAAATTCTTAATTTAGTAGAAAATAATAAGTTGGATCCTATAATAGGCCCAAAGAAAAACAAGGTTCCCTCTCATATTTTATATGCAGATGATATTCTAATATTTTGGAATGTTAAATTTTCAACATCAATGCTCTTATTGCTACCCTTAAAGAGTATGAGGCTATTTCGGGGCAAGTAGTGAACTATAAGAAGTCCTTAATTTTTTATGGTTGTTCTTGCAGGAAAACTTATACAAATGTATTTAGGGATTTGGAGGCTCAATCTAAGTATCTTGAACTCCAAGCTAATGATTGTCTTGCTTATCCCGCTGGCGGGAGCCTTTTTTATAGAAGTATCCAGACTTCCATGTTTAATGCCTATAACGGTTTATGCCTTCCCAGTTCCATAACTGAACTTCCTTAAAGGTGAGTAACTTCTGTCGTTCACAAATGATGACCTTAATGTGTAACGCGCGCCGCCAAGGTTGATGTGGCAGTTTCACCTTTGATGACTGGCTTAGACGTAACGCTTGCTTTATTTGCCGAGCTAGATCCTAGCTCGTAAGGCCGGGTTATATTCCTGAACCATATTCCGATCTCCATGCTTTTCGACCGAGGACCATGCTCGACTTCTTCCTTGTTTCTTCCGTCTTTATAGCTCATCTAGGATTTCATGTATGATTATAAGCCCCCCTAGCATATGACTTCATGCTTTTGAAGTTTTGTGGTCGATAAATATAAGAATCATGAATTTCAACCGAGATTCACGTCGGTTTAGATGACCTGTGAGCACGTGTGTTACACCCCCTAGTTTCACTGAACAATCACCTATTTTGGTATAGGTGTACTGATTATCGTTAGTGGGTTTTAATTTCCAACATGCTACCTCTTCATTTTTTCCTTTTATAACGTTCCCTTCCTTTTTCAAACCCTATTTCCTTATTCACCCCTCTCCACAAAACCTTCGTTGTCGTTTACTCAATCAGAAACCTTTCAAGTCCTTCAGTCGTACTTTCAGGTATTCATTCTTTTCTCCATTTTCTTCTTCTTTTATTTTACTCATAGGTTGGTGATCATTAGAGAATGTGAGGATTTAGGTTATAGGAAACATTTAAGTAGTGATCAGCATAGAGTCTTGTGGGAGGAATGCATGCAAGAGATGAGGGATGCCTTAGGGGTAGAGGAACTAGAGAGGGTTATGAAAAAGATCGATTCTGAAGTTCTAACCTCTGATAGTGATTATGACCCTGACTCTTCAGGTTCCGTGGAGCTCCTAATGGAAACCAACAAGTTGCTCAAAGTAGAAGCCCTAGGTTTCAAAAAAAGCGTTGTTAAAGACTTGGAAATTGTTATCCTCCGGTCTCTCTAGAATGTTTCCTCCACAGGAAACGAAAATGATGTAATCCTGGAACCCATATGAGACCGGGGAGAATGTTTGTATGTCTCAACCCAAGGGAGTAAACCCTGAGTGGTTTTATTTCTATGTTGGGGTCGTAGAAGAGTTAAACATACAGTTTACCTTTACTGACTTTGAAACTGATATACTCCGAACAGTGAACGTATCCCCCTTTCAACTTCGCTCGAATAGTTGGGGATTTATAAGAGATTTTGAGTTGATTTGTAGGGCTTTGACTATAACCCCAACTATAGGGTTATTTTTCTCTTTCTTTGAAATAAAGAACATGGATTCTGGAAGTTGGGTTTCTATAAGCGGTATCCCTAAGAGAAGTTTCCTTCAAGCCTATTCCTCCAACTTCAAAGGCTACAAGGAACGTTTCTTTTGAGTTAGGTGTGGTCCTCGGTGTCCGTAGCTTATCTATGGCACTGACGGGCACTATAAGTTTCCCTTGTATTGGATAGGCAACCCACTACCCATCTTTGGCTTTGATTATGACGCTTTGAGTGAATCAGAAACTCTGTCTCTTGGGATCTTAGATTCATTCCAACCAATCAGGGTTAGGGACTTATTATCACTATCCCAAATGAAATCCCTGCTTTCTTAGGTACGTTTCTTTTTACGCATTACCTTTTTGCTAGGTTTACCTCTCTTAATTAACCTCTTTTCATACTTTCCAGCATGCAGGTAAGATGATTGACATGTCTGTGAAAGAACAAAAGAAGTTGATGGCAGCGGATCGTGCAGACCGGATGGGTACTGGTGGCCCCTCCGAATCCAAATCAAACCTGGTCGGTCTAGAGATCCGGGCACCCAAGAAGAAAAAGAACACGGGTTCTAAGCCAAGTGCTTTAGAAACTGTAGTGATCACGGCATCCCCCGTCAAACGTCCCTCAGACGTTGAGCCGACTGGTGAGAATGTTCCAAAGAAACTCAAGATCGTAATGCAAACTTGGTGAATTAGGCAGATTGGGAAGTCTCCGCTCTGTTAAAAGAAACCGGCAACAACTCACACCAACCTTCAACCGAGAACAAGTTCTAGTCTACTAATTTTGATGGTATCATATTTTTATATGACCATCTTAATGCTACAGAAGATGTGAACAAGATGAAGAACCTTGGTCCTCATAAAATCACACAACATCTAAGTTCATACTTGATGAGGTGTGTCGTTCTGACCCGGGGTCTCTTCGAGCTCGACGATGATGCAGAAAAGAAATACTCTAAGGTGGAGAAGGAGGTCAAAAGGCTGACCGAGAATGAGAAATCTCTCAATGAGGAGAACTCCCATTTTAAGACCAAGGCGCTTGAAAGTGATGAGAAGATAAAGTCCTTGGAAAAAGAGCTTGCCATAGTAAAGACCTTCGCTGCTGAGCAATCAGCCAGTCTGCAAGCTTCAGAAAAATCAAGCTCTGAGTTAAAAGAAGCTTTGGACAAGTCTCAGATGGATGTGCTTAATGCCGGTGACATGGCTTTTAACCGAGCAAAGGCCCAAGTCGTCTGTCTGTACCCGGATCTCGACATCTCTGAAGTTGACTTTTTCAAGACTATAGTGGATGGAAAGCTAGTGGAGGTTGACGATGATGATAATGGCGCCACACTGAATGAAGAGCCGATTACCGTGGATGTTTCTTAGTCTCAAACTTTAAAACAATTGCCCTCTAGGCGTTTAAATTTTAGCACTGTGCATTTAATACTTCATATGTTTAATATCTGCTTGAATGAATTGTTTTCATACTATTTTAATGCTTTAATTTTGTGAATAGGTATGTGTGATATATAGTAGCCCCCCGAGTCAAATGGTTTATTTTAAGCCATGAAGACTTCGCTGTAAATGCATAATCCTCTATTCATTGAGAATACTTAATTTTTGTAGGCAGACTAGCCCCCAAGTAGTTTTTCGAGGTTTTGCCAAGTCATAACCTATCAAGCTTTCTAAAATGACTCAAGGCTTTAAGTTGAGTTGTGGTGAAACGCCGGGCTATCCCTGAGTAGGTTCAAGCAAAGTATCTTGAACCAAGGCAGTGAGCCTAATTTTGGTGAAACATCGGGTTATGCCTGAGCAGGTTCAAGTAAAGTATCTTGAACCAAGATAGTGAGTCGAGTTTTGGCGAAATGTCGGACTATGCTTGAGAAGGTTCAAGCAAAGTATCTTGAACCAAGGCAGTAATCCGAGTTTTGGCGAAACGCCGGGCTATGCCTGAGCAGGTTCAAGCAAAGTATCTTGAACCAAGGCAGTGAGCCTAATTTTGGAAAAAATGTTGGGCTATGCCTGAGCAGGTCCAAGCAAAGTATCTTGAACCAAGGCAGTGAGCCGAGTTGTGGCGAAAGACAGGGCTATTCCTGACGCTGATTCAAGTAAAGTATCTTGAACCAAGGTAGTGAGCCTAATTTTGGCGAAACGCCGGACTATGCCTGACGCTGATTCAAGCAAAGTATCTTGAACAAAGGCAGTGAGCCTAATTTTGGATTTAAGCCGCGCGGAATCCAATTAACGATCTTCACCTGATTTTTGCTTTAAGCTGGGCTGTACCTGAGCCAGATCACCAAAAGTGAGTTCCGAGAAAGGGAGCCTATTACAACCTATTGAACTTTACAAACTAGAATTAATTTTAAGGTGCCTCATTAAAAACCCTGGCCCTTGCCTAGGGAAAAGAGTACACCATCCTTATTCATGCAATTTACATTATTCAACTGAAATACATTTTGAGACTAGCTACATTCCAAGTCTTAAGTATCTCTATGCCTTCCAGAGTCTCTAATTTGTAAGCGCCATTATGTAGTTTCTCTAGTACTCGTAATGGACCTTCCCAATTAGAAGATAACTTTCCCTTCTTGGTCGGATCCATCACCCTTTTAAGAACCAAGTCTCCGACCTCGAAACCTTGTTGCTTCACCTTTAGATTATAACATTGTGCTATCCTTTGTTTAGCAGCGATTTCTATGAGATTATAACGTTGTGCTATCCATTGGCTTGTGGATGCACTACAGAGATAAACTTATTCCTGACTCTAAGGTCCCTGCAAAATTCCACAACAGAAGCACTTGTGAACTATGTTCCACTGTCGGATACTATAACCCGAGGAAGTCCGAAGCAACAAATTATATTTCTCCAATAAAAACAACGTACACGCTCCACTGATATATGGGATACCACCTCGACTTCTGCCCACTTAGTTAAGTAATCAACCGCTACAATGAGGAACTTTAATTGGCCCGACGCCACAGGAAATGGTCCGAGGATGTCATCCCCCCATTGATGAAAAGGACACGGAACCAACACATAGTGGAGTAGCTTGGCCGGTGTATGGATGTCAGGTGCAAACGTTTGGCATTTTATGCAATGAGTAACAAAATGAATACAGTCCTTCAACATAGTAGGCCAATAGTATCCCGCATGCAATATCTTGCTAGATAGAGACCGACCACTGACATAGTTTCCATAAATACCCTCATGAACTTCTTTCATCACTAAAAAAGTGTCCTTTTTGGACACACAACACAACATAAGAGTAGCTCTCCCCATCCTATATAGTTTATTCGCGACCATCACAAACCTTGCTGAAATCTTCTTCATCTGCCGAATTTTTTCCTTATCATCAGGTAAAACATTCTGCTGAAGATACTTGATGATGGGAGTCATCTAACTGATTTCCTCCTCGACTATAAGCACGTCCTCTTTTTTAATGTTTGGTAAAGTTAATGTTTCCTATATCACCGATTTGTTCATCCTGGACCCCTTGGTGCTAGCTAGACGAGCTAGTAGGTCGGCCCGGGTATTTTCTTCTCTTGGAACAAGACAAATCTCAAAAGCCTCAAATTTATTACATAGTGACAGTGCCTGCTGGACATACTTTATTAGAATGAGATCCTTCACTTGAAAACTTCCGCTCACCTGCGCGACAACTAGTTGTGAATCCGTTCGAATAAGCAGGTGGGTCACTCCAACTTCTAAAGCCAACTTCAGGCCAGCTATCAAGGCCTCATACTTAGCTTGATTTTTGCTTGTTTAAAAGTTGAATCGCAACGAATGCTCCAGTATTATATCACTAGGACCCTCCAGGACTATACCAACTCCTCTCCCTTTCAAATTCGATGATCCGTCTACGGAAAGAATCCACCTTGTAGGCGAATCATTTATAGGCGGGGAGCTAAATTCCACCATGAAATCTTCCAGGACCTGAGATTTTATGCTAGTGCACAGAGTGAAGTCGATATCATACTCGGATAATTCCACTGCCCAAGACACCATTCTTCCCTCCAGATCTGGCTTCTTAAATATTTTCTTTAAGGGAAAGTTTATTCTCAACAGGATAGGATGCCCGTGAAAGTAATATCTTAACTTCCGAACAGTTGTCACCAATGCTAGTGCCAACCGTTCAATCTTTTGGTATCTTAACTCTTCTCCCTTCAGCACTTTACTAACAAAATATACAGGACGCTCTCCGGCCTCTCCTTCTTGTACTAACACCGAACTAATGGCATGATCTGATACGGCGAGATATAACATTAGCTGTGTATTCTCTTTTGGTCTGGTTAAAATTGGAGGAGTTGACAGAAACTGCTTCACCTCCCGGAGTTCCTGCTCACATGCATCAGTCCACTCAAAATTCGCCCTCTTTCTAATAGTTGTGAAGAAATGAATCGACTTGTCTCATGCACAAGATAAAAAACGAGACGACGCGGCCAACCGGCCGATTAGTTGTTGCACTTCGCATATTATAGTCGGACTTCTCATATTAATAACCGTTTGACATTTACCCGGGTTAGCTTTTATTCCTCGACTTGTCAACATGAAGCCTGAGAACTTTCCAGCCTGCACCTCGAAAGTACATTTTTCCGGGTTCAGGCGCATGATGTATTTTTGAACTACTGCAAGAGTTTCTTCAATGTCTATAACATGTTTGCAATATGCCACTGCCTTGACCACCATGTCATCCACATAAACCTCAATATTTCGCCCTATTTATGGAGCGAAAACTATATCCATGAGCCTCTGGTAGGTCAGCATTCTTCAATCCAAACGACATCACCTGATAGTAATAGTTCTTCCGGTCTGTTATGAAGGCTGTCTTTGAACCGTCCACCAGGTTCATTCTGATTTGATTGTATCTCGAGTAAGCATCCAAGAAACTTAGAATTCGAAACCTAGAAGCCCCATCAATCAGCCGATCTATGTGTGGCAGGGGGTAAGGATCTTTCGGAAATGCTTTATTAAGATCGGTGAAGTCCACACACATTCTCCACTTCCCAGTTTTCTTCTTGACCATGACCACATTAGACATCCATGTTGGGTATTGAACTTCGCCAATGAATCCGACTTTGACCAACTTCTGAACTTCCTCTATAATGACCTTCCTCTTTTCTTCACCAATTTTCTGCTTCCGTTGAGTATCGGCTTCACATCTGGGTCAAGAGTCAGATGATGACACAAAACTTTTGGGTTTATCCCTGGCATATCCACGGGTTTCCAAGAAAAAAGATCTATGTTCTGCCTCAAAACCTGGATTATCCTGGCCTCTTCCTCGGTGGAAAGTTGCATCCCCAAGTGAGTAATTTCTGAAGGCTGAGATTCGATCTGCACTTCTTTTGTCTCCTCTTGAGGAGTCAGGCTATCTTCTTTAGGGTCCTCCCTAGGATTTATGCCCACCACATTAAATTTATGGTTTGTCAAGCTCTCAACGCGTACAAGTTTTTTCTTAATCTTTATGCTGTCTTTGTAGCATTTCCTGGCCAAACCCTGATTTCCCCGGACAATCTCAACACGACCCTTACCCAACGGATACTTCATAGTGAGGTATAAGTTTGACAAAGCCTCCTCTAGAGCATTGAACGAGGGCCGACCTATGATGATATTATAGGGCGAGGAAACGTTGACTACTAGGTATCAGACTCAGACATCCTTAGCATTCTCATTGGCTCCAAAGGTGGTTAACATTGGGAGATGACCCAACACCTAAACCCGTTCGCCAGAAAAGCCTACCATGGTTCCATTGAACGACAGTAACTCCTTGGGGTCAAAATCCATTCCTTTGAAGGCTTCCCAATACATGACATCAACTGAACTACCTGGATCAACTAAAACCCGCTTCACACCCCAGTCTATGATTTGCACTTAATGACCATGGGGTTGTTTTTATGGGGCAAAACGCCCTTCGCATCTTCCTAGGAGAAAGTTATCACTCCGGGATCATCATTGGTTGGTCCAGCGTGAGCCACATGCATTACACCCCGCGCATACCTCTTCCAGGTGGATCCACCTCTAGTAAACCCACCAGAAATGGTGTTGAGCATATGCTGGGTTATTCTTGCCTCACGAACTTCCTTAACTGCCTTGCCCTTCTTTTTTGATGGTGAACCAGAAGCCTCCTCTCTCTTTGGAGGTGGACTGCGTTTTCCGCCTTGTTCCGGGCTATCTTTCACATAGGATGAAAGTTTACCCCTCTATATCACTTTTTTATTTCTCTATGTTATTGAACACAAGACTCAGTTGTGTGTCCTCTGATATGCTGATACTTACACCAAGCTTCCAGATTTTTCCCCATCGCGGCATTTATCGCATCAGGTTTCTATGGACTGGGAAACAAATTCAAATGGTTCACGTCTCTCCAAATGTCATCCCTTCTGGCATTCAACGGTGCGAAGGTTTTTCCCGGTCTTAATATCTGACGGCTCCGAGATAGAGGCCATTTCTCCCGAGCACGATCCCAGGATATTGACTGATCCCGAGGCCGAGACTTTTGATCCGAGCTCTCATCTCGCCCTTTGCTTTTTTCTCTAGCATCTCGGCCTCTCTTCTCCATTTTGCTTTATTCTCCCTTCACATAACATTCAGCTCGGGTAATGATTTCGTCCATGCTCTTGGCCGGTTTTTGAGCCAGAGACTCGTTGAATTGCCCGACCTTGAGTCTGTGCTGGAATGCTGCCACAAAGATCTCCTGATTGGGGTTAGAAGCCTTTATGGTCTCTTCATTGAACCTGGCCATGAAATCCCGCAGTGACTCTACTGGACGTTTCCTGACATTGAAGAGCGAGGTAGTGGCCACCTTCCGGTGACGGTTTGTAGAAAACTGTTGGATTATCTTTTTATTGAAATCATGGTAACTAATCACGGAGAACTGTGGCAGGCCCATGTACCATCACAACCTGGATTCCCTAAAAGTGTCAGCCATCAACTTGCATTTCAAGGAATCTGTTGCTCCTATTAACTCCATTGTGTTATTAACTGAAATGATATGCTCTTGAGGATTAGTTTTTCTGTCGTATGTTTCCAGGACTGGAGGCTTGAAATTCTCAGGAACAACATCCTCCCAAATGACCTAAGATAAAGGTTGAGGTTCCAAGAGTTCTGCCTCTTGTTCTTCTGTTTCATCTAAACTCCTCTGCTGAAGAGCCTGAACACTATCTTGTAGGGTGTCATTATGCGGATGTAGATCGTCTATCATGGCCAACAACTGTGCCAGGTCTGGTGGGTCGGTTGGTGTTGTTGTTGACATCATGTTATTGAATATTGTGTGGTGGCCTGGGATTGATTTCACCGAGGTCCCATGTTAGGCGCCAAATGTTCTTGCAGGAAAAACTTATACAAATGTATTTAGGGATTTGGAGGCTCAAGCTAAGTATCTTGAACTCCAAGCTAATGATTGTCTTGCTTATCCCGCTGGCGGGAACCCTTTTTATAGAAGTATCCAGACTTCCATACTTAATGCCTGTAACGGCTTATGCCTTCCCAGTTCCATAACTGAACTTCCTTAAAGGTGAGTAATGTCCGCCGTTCACAAATGATGACCTTAATGTTTAACGCGCTCCTCCAGGGTTAATGTGGCAATTTCACCTTTGATGACTGGCTTAGACGTAACACTCGCTTTATCTACCGAGCTATATCCTGGCTCGTAAGGCCGGGTTATATGCCCGGACCATATTCCGATCTCCATGCTTTTTGGCCGAGGACCATGCTCGACTTCTTCCTTGTCTCTTCTGTCTTTATAGCTCGGCTAGAATTTTATGTATGATCAATGGTGTTTTGTCTACCTCCTGCCTTAATATTCTGGTTGCTTTATCTGGTTTTGTCACTAGTTCTTCTATGATACATTGTCTTGGGTTATGTATTTTCAAAGGTTAGTCCAAGAAAGTGTACTTATAATCCATTGCTGATAAGGTTATTTTTAAGATGGATTCGTGGGAAGGTTCTTTGCTTTCCTAAGCGGGTCGTGTGGAGTTGGTTAAATATTTTATTTAATGGATGTTTATGCATAGCATGGTTGTGTATGATTGAATGGTTTCTCTTCTTAGAGTTGTGGAAAGGATGATGAAAATATTCATTTGGAGTGGGGATACTACTAAAAGTAAAGTTATTACTATGGTTTGGAACACCATTTGTTTTTCGATTGCAGAAAGGGGTATGGGGATTAGATATCTATACAAATTGAATGAATCTACCAATTTAAAGCTTGTTTGGTGTTATACCCCAAAATTTTCCCTCCTATTTTTGAGATAAAGATACATCTCCATATTAAAGGACTACTCAAGGGTTGATTAGACAAACCCTCTTCTAAGCAACCAACTCATAACTAGGGTTTTGCTTCTCTCAAGACAAAAATGGTTTATAATGGATCAATTGAATATTATTTCTCCTCATATGCTTCAAAGTATCACCATGTCAAGTTTCAAGCCTCATAGCCCAAGTTTGCTCAATCAACTGCTAAGATTATTGAAAATTAGTTGTATTGGACAAAAAGTCAATTGTGGTCAACATACAGTCAAACTTCATCATTTTTGTTCAAAATCAATATTTTGAGATCACATTCATCATTTGATCAAGGGTTGATCACGATTCATCAAGAAAACTAAAAAATTAACCAAAAGACAAAGGTTGCTAAATTAGGGTTTCTTGAGGAAAAGTCAATAGAACTTTGACCAAGCATAAATTCCACATACTTCATCAGAAATTCCTCAACCAAAACTCAATTTAAAGGGAATTCAATTCTATACAACTTTATATCTCACAAGGTTTTCCCAAAAATGCTTCATTTGAGAGATATGGGTCAAGATATTATAGGTCCTTTCAAAAGTGAACAAAAAGTCATATGTTTCCAAAGAAGTGTACATGAACATGGAAACTTCAATGAAGATGAAACCAAAGAAAGATTTTAAAAGACATCTTAATATTTCTAAAAAGTCTAAGAGCAAGTTATGGTTTAAGCAAGTTTGGAAATTTTGAAGAAGTGCACGAGGAAAATATTGATCAATCTTGTAAATTTTCATGATCTAAACTTGTTTCTAACATTATCAATGACTCCTAATCCCAGCTACACGCCTTCCTTTATTTTATTTATTTTTTAATTCATTCATTTAAATTCAATTTTAATTAAAATAAAATACAAAGACAAGGAGTAAGTGTGCAAGGCCTTGGACTTAAGTATCTTAAGGACCAAGGGAGTCCATGAAAGCTGGAAAAATCGTGCAAGAAGAGATCGGAATGAGATTGAGAAAATTTCTGACCTAATACACTCCTCACTATATATTCTACAAGGCCACAAGCAAAGAACACGAATTTGATGCACAAAAAACCCTACACAAAATCCTCAAAATTTTCGAGGTTTATGGCAAATTCGAAATCAACTTTCTAGACGTTCTCAAGACAATTCAGCCATCCATCCATCCTCCTGATCCTTCCAGCAACCGATCCAAGCCCTTGCATGAGTTCAAAGCATTCAGAATTCACTTCCCTAAGTTACATCGTTTTGGTAGATATTTTGAATTTCAAACTCTTAATGCACATGATATAACCTGATTTTTTACATTCATACATTTTCATGATCTTGTTTAGAGTCAATTTGATGCTTTGTTTTTGAGGTTTAACGCAGGAATGATAAAATGCCATTGTTAGTGAAGTCTGGTTCAAAAGCTTTGAAACTCTAGTTACAGACATTTTCAGGCCAAAAGGACACCACCATTGAACTCACAATCCTTGATTTAGGGGGTAGGGTCCTTCTTAATTATTTATTTGCTTTGTTTTGCTGGTTTAGAAACTTGAGTCACCGGAGAAGACGACTGGATCTAGGGCTCCGACGTCCCTACGACCTCTGACTCGTTGACCCAGGCATAGCACTCTTTGATTCGTCCATTTAAATAACGTTGGGTCCCACGCACGTTTTGTGTTTAAAATCTGATTTATGGAACTTTATTTCCAATATATATTTATTGAGTGACATAAATAAAAGGATGTATGGACGCCCCAACGGTAGAACGCGTGCACTTAGTCCTTACCTCTCTCAAGGCGTGGGTTCGATCCCTGCTTTTTGCAACTTTTTCAATATTTTCTGACTTTTACAAGATGACACCCATATACAATTGGAGACGTGATACTTGTTAAGTGACAAGATTTTGGTTCAGCAACCCCAGGGTCACGAGTTCAACACCTTGGGGTGCCATCCCTATTTTTTAGTACTTTTCCCTTTCAATTTTTCTAACTTGTTTTCAATTTTTTTAAACTTATTTCTAATTCTTTTTAAAAATTATTTTCACTATCATAAAAAATCCTAAAAAATATTTTCTTTTTAGTTTAGGTTAATAACACATTTAATTAATTTTTGACATAAAAACATTTTTATTTTCTTTTTATTTAAATTATTTTGCTTAATTAATCGTTAATTAACTTTAATTTGTTTTTTTCTTAATTAAAATCAACCACAAAAACATGATTTTTTTTAATCAATAACCATGTTATGAAAAAAATACATAAGTAACCATGCATTGAAATTAATTACCCAAATAATCAGGTTTCAAGGTAAGGATACAAGCAGGAGCCATCTCAGATGGATCATGCATTGTTTTTTAACAAGGAAGAGTAATCCCAAATGGCGCCTACATGTAGGATTTTTCCTTAAAATCCATCTCAAATGGCGCCTAGGTGTTAATTAGGTGGGAAAAGCCATCTGAGATGGCGCCTAAGTGTTAAATAGATGGGAAAAACCATATGAGATGGCGCCTAAGTGTTAAACCTAAAAAAAATTGATTCAAATTAAAGTACGGGACACTGTTGTGAATTAAACTTTAAATTTAAATTTTCATTACAAACATAGAAAATAACAATTGCATAGATTTATTCTCGGCGACCTGGGACATGTAGACGACCACAGGTTCCACAAGCGCGTCCTCTTCTAACTCGTGTAATGGGTGGTTCTTGAGTCTATTGTGGTTAGGTCGTTGGCCCCTGTAGTTGGGTCGATGGCCGCTTATAGTGTATGTGATCAGGATCCATGTATGCCTTAAGATCTGCATTTCTTGTCATACCGCTTTCGTATAGACGTGATCCCATGTTCTTAAAGTTTGGCCGTTGTGGTGGGGGGTTAGGTTTCATATGGGGATGATAGCACTCGTAATCTGTATAAGTGGAGTGCGAATGTGTGGGGTGAAAAGGAAATTGGGTGTTTGAAGACTGGTACCCATATGAATGATGAAGGGTTTGGTACGGTAATGGTTGGTGGTATATTCAGTTGGTTGGGGAATATTCATCGGGCATGCCAGTGTCCGGGCTGAGGTAAGATGTTGATGGCCCATATAGGGGTGTTGGACATATGCTCTTTCTTCGGAGTATTGTATTTGAGTGTTTGGCATGTGGGAGTATTGAAATTGTGTGCCGGGAATTTGGGTGGGTTGGTAATCAGGTTGAGATTGGGGTTGAGATTGAGTGTTGGTGGTCCTATATCATCGGGTTAGTTGGCGGGAGGTTGATGGACGTTGGGGTTATTGTTGGTAGTGTTGTTGGGGTTGTTGTTGGTAGTGCTGTTGCGGGTGTTGTTGGTAGTGTTGTTACGGTTGTTGTTGCGCTTTTAAATGTGGAGTTGAGGGTTGTCCCCACTGGGTGCGTGGGTCGACCAAATAGCGGGGGTGAGAGACATGCATTTTTTGGTTCTTTACGGATCGGTACTAAGCAATGTATTGAGGAGAGTGTTGCATAATTTCGTCATCCTCGTAAATAGGAAATTGTAAGACATGGTCCGGACGATTTTTCCACATCCTACAAAACTCCCTGGAATTTTTTTTCCAATTATCATATCCCCATTGGGCATCGACCCTTTTGAGATGCCACGAATCCAAACATATCAGATTGCACGGTGTGTCTTGGAACATACCAAACTGCATCTTCACACGGTCTCTGTGGTGCATTTCCACAATGTTAAACCGTATAATAGCAGTCTTCGTAGTCCAAACCTATGCATCATCTTCATTGGGTACATGATCCAAACCCAGGTATGGTCTCCATGTAAACTGTTGATAAAAAATATGTAGATTAATGATATATTTTAAAATAATATATGTTAAAATTAGTTGGAGTTAATAGAAATTACGTACATCATTCGCACCAAGGTGGTCTATTAGATTACGGTAAAGAACGACATTGAATCTCGAATTCTTTCCGTAATCCATACCCGTTACACTATACCTAAATGAATGAACATTTAATATATTAAGATTTTATATGTATGAAAGACATGAATAATTTAATAATTAAGCAATGTACTTACTTTGTTGCGTATGGAAAACTGAACGGTAGATCGTTGACGGGATTAAGGGATTGCATCCTACACCAACATCATGCTTGAAGCAAGAAAGTGCACCCATTAAAAGTAACCGTGTCTTTCTTACATTTCTTACATAAGGAACTGTATAGTTGGGCTAGATCAGCGGAACCCCAACTATATTGTCCTATTCTATCAATGTACCCAAGCAAACTTAAGTACATAAAATTTATGCTATTTCATGTATTTCTTATGTTGTTTAAGCTAATGACCTTGTTTGTTTTATCATCTCTTTACTTTGTTTCTTGACTATATCTTACTTGTTGACTTGTAGACTTGTTTAAGTTAACTTTAGGGTTGAATATTGACCTTTTCCTTTGCTAGCTTTTGTGTTATTTATGGTATTGATGCATGCTGATTTCTTTTGTGATTTATATGAATGTTATCTCTATGTGTTCATCACTGACCTCACTCTTATGTGACACTTTAAACAAGTATGTTTGAGCACACATATGCATACACTTTTGCACATACTCAACCATACACTTTTGGGATGCATGCTCATGCTTTCTTATGATAATTTGTTTGCAAATCTCCATAGTTATTATGTATATGATATGAATGTGTTCTTTCCATGTTAACCACTGACTTTAATGTCTTGTTATCTTCTAAATTTCACTTCTCTTCATCCATGCACTACCATGCTTCATTTGACTCTTAGATGCATTCTAGGTCAAATTTTTGACTAATTTTTTGTACTAGTGTTGTGTATATGTTCTTTTGAGTTTCTTGTGAATTGATTGTGTTTAATATGAGTATGAACTCATTATGTATTGCTTATGATCTCACTCTTATGTGACACTTAGCACAAGTATGTTCAAGCACATACACGCACACACCTTTGCCCGCACTTGTATGGATTGAATTTGTTTTCCTTAAGTGATTTGTTCGTGGACTTTTCTTATGCATGTATGTATTATTTGATTGATGAATTGGTACATTTTATACTTTATTGTATGTCTATTAACCTTACATGGTTCATTTCTTTTTCATCTTTGCCTTTCTTGACTTCTTTTGACTTGTAAACACTTTCTAGGTCAAAGTTTCGACTAGTTTATGTATTAACTTTGTGGTTGCATCCTTGTGAAATTTTCTTTGTAGTTTGATTGTGAATTTTTATATGTGATGTTTATACTGTAATCACTTCATCTTGACACTCTCTTTGCATGTTATGTATGTCACACACTTATATTCACTTCACCACACACAATTGTTGCATGTTTACGCACTCTTGTAGAATTTTTGTTCATGAATTTTTTGTGGCTTCGTTTGCATGATGTAAGTGATTTATTAACATGTTAGCTACTGAATTTCATGTCATTCTACCTTATAATTCTTCCTTCATCTCATATATGCTTAAAAGTTCACATAATTTGTTTTTCGTATACTTTTAGGATTAGTTTTGACCTTGTTTGTGTACTAACTTTGCATGTACGTCTCCATAGTGCTGTTTGATGTTTGTTTATGGTTTGTATAAGCCTTGTATATGTATGTTGTATCTACTGACCTTACTTCACATGATATCTTGCATGATTGTTCACTCACTTGTTCCACTTCATCTTCTTCTCTTCTTTCTTTGCCTTTTGTTTTTGTTAGTTTGTGTGCTTTTGCCAAAGCATTTGGTTTGCTTCTTCCCTTCTTCTCATTTGTTTTTTTAAAACAAGATGATTGATCTTATAGATTTCTCTTAAGATCACTTGATTAAATTAGTTGTCGTCGAGTTTAGACATTAGGTTAAGTATCCATGCATGCCAACATCAGGTAGATAATCTAAGTAGTCTCCCTTGTGTAACACGGTGAACTGACTTTGTAGGATTTTTGTATCCAAATGTGCGGATAGCAAGAGTCGCCGCCGACTTTTATTTTTATCCAATTAAGGGAAGGTAAAAGTACAAAAAAAGACCTTCGTTTAGATTCTGAGTTCGGGAGAATGGTTATGAAAAGGGAAGGTATTAACACCTCTTTCCATCCGCAGTTTATTCTACGGGCTCTTAGTTGCTCTAGATTATTTTTTTAAAATTGCTTTCTGTGTGTTTGACAAAATGTTTTAGAAAAGGCATTTCGCTTTGACTTTATAATGACTCATGTAGGAGTGTATACAAAGTGTTCGGAAATGTTTTGTTTTTGGAAAGAAATTGAACTTTGAAAAAGAGTGTGTGGTGTGAAAAGCATTTGGTAGAGCGAGCAACTAAAAGACTTATTTACCCACTCAGAATTGGTCATTTTTGTACTTCTACGTTCCTTTAGAATAGCGCTAGCCATACCATTAGCTAGTAGGTAGCTCCATTCGTTGGATGTAGACGGGACATTCGAAGGGACATCGGATGGTCATAGAAGGCAACTTGTAGGAAGTATCCTAGCACATTCGAAGGGACTATCATCATTTTTCGTAGGCGACAATCGAGGGTCAAGATCATGTATTCGGAGGCGACATCGTGGGTCTTATGATCTTTGTATCAAAGGGACTATGATGATTTGTTTGAAGGCAACGGTGCTAGGACACCTCTACGTTCGAGGGACATGACCATTTGTGATTTGCAAAAGCAACGAGAGAGAATTACCCTAAGGGGTGCATGTGTGAAAGAAGTGTGTTGATTTCAGATATGTTATCTTGAAAATTAGTGGGCTAAGTCCATTATTATCTTGCCATACACGCCTAGTTACTAGCGATTGATAGGGTGCGGAAAGTAAAATGCGGAATGGTAAATGTCCTACGCTATTACATGGCTTTGGGGCAGATACATAATTTAAACTTGCGGAAAATAAAAACCTAATTTAAACTATTACATCCCATATACAGTTACATTATTTGAAAAAAAAATAAAATGAAAACGGAAGAATCGTCTGAATCGGATTAACCTGTGAAACGAACGAGAAAACGGAAAATATGATGAAATCGAAATAAGAGAAAATGTTAGAAAAAATGCAAATTTTTAATTGGAAAAAATATGACATGCTGGAAATAATGTAAATATGCTAAAATAATTTTTTGGGATTTTTTAGATGCCATTTAATAATTTAAAATGAGTTTACAATGATTTAAATGCAAAATTATAAATAAAAATAAATATACATGCAAAAATTATATTTTTAATTTATTAAATTAAATAAAGATTTTTGGAAAGTAATGTAAAAAGAGTAAATATTTTTGATAATTTTTTAGTGCATAAATAAAATGTGGAAATTAATTAAAATATAATGTAAAATATGAAAATATAATAGAAAAATGGAAAAAGTTTGTAAAAGAAAGAAAAACCAAATGGTCCTGGGGAGAATCGAACCCAGGACCTTGCCTTCACAAGCCACACGTCTTGCCAACTGAACCAAAGCGCTTCACTGTTTGGAAACCGGATCGAGTGGAAGAAAGACAAGTGTCGCTCCCTGATGCTCCAGACCGCGCGCGAAGCTTCGTCTTCAACCTTTCAAATATTTGAATTTTCAGCGTCGGCCATTGCTCGACGCTAAGTCCCTGGCAAATTCAAAAACACAGCATACATAATATAAATAAAATCTAAGGCCATGGTTCGATTCCTTGGAGCATTCCGAACACACTGGTATGGGTCCTATTGTCCAATTTGTCCATTCAAGCAAAGCCCTAAATCGTGGTTACAAACCCTAGCTATGGCATATCGAGCTCCAGGCTATGGAAATGCAATCAAACAACCCAGAACGCTTGCAAACTTATCACTGATCATAAAAACAACAACGAAACATGTTAATAATGCATGGAAATAAGAAATCGATTTTGAAAAAAGGATGACAAACCGAATTCTGATTTGCTCGATTCTTGATGCTTTTGAGTGATATAAGAGTCTGGATCGATTCTGGAGATGCCAAGGAACGTGTTAGACACCTCAAATTTGATTGAAAACGGCTGGAAGTGTGATCTCCAATTGCTTGCTTGCCACGGATTTTTGACTTTTAGGTTAGGGTTTCTGGAGCAATTTTTTCGTTCTCTTTTGATTGGTATGCATCAAGTATTTATATTGGATGGATTTGGAATAGTTTTGGGAAAGAATTGATCAATAATCAATGATAATCAAATTTGATTTTTTGTAAAAAATCAAATCTTCAAATTTTGGTCAATTTCCAATCTAATCTTGCCATATTGATCCAATTTCGAAATTGCTGGCTTTTAATGAATTGATTGGATCACAAAGAAGAAATAAAAATCAAATTTGCAATTAATTTGGATTTTATACTTTATTTTTCAATTTAATTTGTATTTAGATGAATAAATTCCAAATTAAATAGGAAAATAAAATAAAAATTCGTGGCATTGGGCTTGGATATTCCTAATTGCATGAGGAATAAGTTAGGATGAAGAAAAAGTAGGCCCATTTGCAAAGTTTTTGATTTTTAGAAGTATTTCTCTTTGTGCATTCTTTCAAAATTGCCCAACTTGTGAATGGTGTAACTTGCTCAATTTTACACATTTTTGAGTGTTCTTGGACTTTTTGGAAATCTATAAGAGTCCTCTAACCAACCTTTTTGGTCTCATATCAATTGGAGTTACCATGCTCAATATATCTTCAAAACAAAAAGTTGACTTTTTGTTAACTTTGAAAATGACTTGTAATGTTTTGAGCTATACCTCTCAAATGAAGCATTCTTTGAACATTCTTGTGAGACACGAAGTTGTAGAGAATTGAATTTCCTTCAAAATGAGCTTTGGTGGGAAGATTTCTGAGAAAGTATGAGAAAGTTATGATCAGTCAAAGTTCAGTTGACTTTTCACCTAGAAACCCTAATTTAGAAAGTTTGACTTTTGAGCAAATCTTGAGTTTTCTTGATGAATCATGATCAACCCTTGATAAAATGATGAATATAACTTCAAAATGAGGATGTTGACAAAAAATTATGAAGTTTGACTGTATGTTGACCACAGTTGACTTTTTGTCCAATACAACTGATTTTCAACCATCTGAGCAATTGTCTGAGGAAACTTGACTTGTGAGGCTTGAAACTTGACATGGAGAATCTTTGAAGCATATGAGGAGGCATGAAGACCATTGGAGATGTTGGAAGTTCATCTTGACTTGAGAGATACCAAACCCTAGTTTGGGTTGATTGTCTAGGAGAGAGTTTGTCTGATCAACTCTTGAGGAATCCTTGAGTAGGGATGTATGAAATCTCTTTGAGTAGATGGAGGGCAAATTTTGGGGTATGACACCTTGCTCATATCTATAACTTAGGGACAACCTTGTATGATAATAATTAGGATTAGAGATAAGTTAGATTCCCCTAGCTATTTTACCTTTTATCCTTTTGCATCCTTAAAATTAAACTTTGTTTTATCAAGTGCATTAAAATATTATAATAATATTGAAGCTTTTTCCAAAGTACAAGATACAAACCAAATACTATAGTGTCATAGGATGTTCCATCGTCCCTTCTGTTGCTGACGTTCCGTCATCTCTTTTGTTGTTGATGTTCTTTCGTCTCTTCTATTGCTGACATTCTGTCGTCCCTTCTATTGTTAACGTTTCGTCGTCCCCGTCTACTGACGTTCCGTCGTCCCGTCTATAACTGATGTTTCATCGTCATGGAGGTGCTTTTTCATCGTTGTTTGTTGTCTCGTCCTCTAAACTAAAAGACACAAACCAACCAAAATATGTGAGCTAAACTATGACACTCTGACTTTCCCATTGCACGAGGGAATACGTAGGCATCCTGTCGCGGGGCTTGATCGAGCAACCTTTTGTAAATATTTTCTTCTTTTCCCCGTGTTTCTTTGTTTTTATTTCTTTTTGCATGCATTTATACCTCATACAGATTTAGTTAGACTTTACACCCATTCTATAGAAACTAAAAGCGGATACCGTAGAGTACGGCGGACGTGTGGGGTGCTAATACCTTCCCCTCATGTAACAGACTTCCTTACCCGATCTCTCGGTCGCAAGAACGTGATTTCTCTGTCTCAGGTTTACTCGATATTTACCTTTCCCTCTCCGAGGGATAAAAAATGTTCGATGGCGACTTCATTGATATATAGTTATATTTCTTTGAATTTTCGGCCGGTTGTTTGAGCTGGTGACTCCACTGGGGACAATTGACCTATTGCTGGTCTGATCAGAAGTCGATCCTAGCTTTTTCTTTTCTTTTCTTTTGGGTGTTTTGTTTGTTTTATTTATTGATTTACAACTTGTTTTTATTATTTGTATATATGCTTGTACATGTTTGCATGCATTTGCATCTAGATCTGGCTATATTATTTTGTCTGCTGCTGTGCTGTTGTTTTTTTTGGTGGGTGGGAGTTATAAGAGGTAAAAGGCCCACTACCCAGGCCAGTGACATATAGGATAAATGGATGTTCATGTCGAATCCCGCATCCCGTGATGCATGTGAGGAGGCATGAAGTACCAAACTCAGACGAGGTTCGATTGACGGTACTTTTGCCCTACATCCTTTGTGTAGTAAGCAAAGTTCTCGATAAAGGGTTGTCGACTCTATTTATTATTAGGCTTCCTGTTGTGTCTATAATTACCCGTGAGTTTGGTTTAGGACAGGTACAAATGCTGATTGTCGTTACTTGGTTCTCTGATGTTCTGAAGTGTTCAGAGTTTTTGGTCCTGTTACATGTGGTTTTGGTCTCCCTTATCAGCACAGCAGTATTCAGAAAATGGATCTTTGGTCCTATTGCATTCATGAACATTTTATAAACTACATTTTTTTAACATACATGTTTTATCATTTCCAGGATTACTAGTCTCAGAGTCCGGTTGTTGGGCCACATTTGAAGATGGATACTTAGAAGACGACTAATTACAGACGTCACCCAGTGTACAAGTTCCCTATGCCAGCTCTTGAGAATCTGATTTTGTTGGCCAAGAAGTCTCCTCCTTAGATTGTTGTTGAGTTCACTAAGGATTATGGAAGATATTTGTCGTATTTGAAGTACCCTCTCAGTGAGTACCAAGAAGATGGTCTCAAGGCTTTGTTTCAACTTTATGGCCACAAATTGAGATGCTTCGTGTTCCCTGATTATTTGTTATTGCCTACCCTAGAAGAGTATTCTGACCTTTTGGACATTCATGTACTTCATCAAGTTCCTTTTCACATTACCATGGAGAAGCCTTCCGATGGTCAGATTGCTGCTGCCTTATTATTGGAGAAATCTGTGGTTTCAGCTAATACCGCGAAAAAGGGGCGGTAAAAGGTTTTCATTTGGGATTTCTCATGAGATAAGCTAATGCTAAAGCTGTGAAGTATGATTGGAGGAGTTTTAATGCCACCTTGGCTTGTTGTATTTATGGTATGTGTAACACGGTGGGAGAACTGACTTGTTTGTTTTGCGTTTTATCGCAAATGTTGCGGATAGAAAGAGTCGCCACCGACTTTTCTTTTATCCAATAAAGGAAAGGTGAAAAGAACAGGAAAGACCTTTTATAGATTCTGAGTAGGGGAGGTAATTATGAAAAGGGAAGATATTAGCACCTTTTCCATCCGTAGTTATCTACGGGCTCTTAATTGCTTAGCTCACTTTTGAAAATTTGCTTTTTGTGTGTGTGATTTGAAAAGTGTTTTGAAAAATATTTCGCTTTGACTTCGTAATGATTCTCGTTGGAATTTATACGAAGTGTTTGGAAATATTTTGTTTGGAAAATGTTTAACTTTGTAATGATTCTCGCTGGAATGTATACAAAGTGTTTGTTTGAAAAGTTTTTTTGAAAAGAATTGTGAGGTGTGAAAGTATTTTTGATTTGGATTAAGCAAGCAATTAGAAGTCTTATTACCTACTCAGAAAGGTCATTCTTGTTATTTTCCTTCTCCTTTAGAATAACACTATCCATACCATTAGTTGGTAGGTAACTCTATCTGTTGGATGTGAAGGGACATGCATAGGGTCATCATATGGTCATTGAAGGCAATATTGTAAGGATACCTTAGCAAATCGAAGAGACGATCATCACTTATTCGTAGGTAACAACCGAGGGACGAGATCATATATTTGTAGGTAACATCGAGGGTCATCGAGGGACTATGATATTTGTGATGATTTTTTAGGGACTTTGCTAATGGCACCCCTAACTTTGATGGACATAACCATTGTATTCGAAAGGCAACAAGAGAGGATACCCTAGGGGGTGCAAGTGTGATAGAGTGTGTTTGATTCAGATATTTTAATCTTGGAAATTAGGGTGATCTAACGGTTGATTTTAGCCTTGCCATGCAAACCCTAATTAGCATACATTTAAGCAGTTATATACAGTTTATAATAGAGGTGCGGAAAGTAAATGCGGAAAAGTAAAGTCCTAAGCTATTATATTGCTTTGAGGCAGTTACGTAATAAAATTTAGAATGCGAAAAAAGAAATAAATAAATAAAAGAAAAATGTTTTTCATGTTAGTAAAAGATTTGAAGTTAGTAAACCTAATTACTATTGAGAGAAAATATTTTTGGAGTTTTTGTGATTAATTTTAATGAAAGGAAACCCTAATTCTAATTAATTAGTATTTAATTAGAAAAATAATTTAAAATACAAAAAAAATTAAATGTTTTTGTGTCAAAAATTAAATAAAGGTTTTTGAAACCTAAATCTAAAAATAAAAACATTTTTTCGGGTTTTTATGATAGTGAAAATAATTTGTGAAAAGAAATTAAAATTAGTTAGAAAATTAAAAGGAAAATAGAAAATATGAAGGAAATTAGTGTTAAAACATAGGGAATGGTCCCTCAAGGGCTTGAACTCTTGACCTTGAGGTCACAGGTTCAAAAGTTGGCGACTATGCCACTTGCCTGTGTTGTTATATGCTTGCTCCTGAATGTATATGTGTGTACACCTGCAAAATCCAGAAAATATGAAAGCAAATTTCCAAAAGGCATGGATCGAACCCGTGCCAAGAGAGAGGAATGGACTACGCGCGCATGTTGAACCACTGGGGTGGTGATACATCCGTGTATTTAGTTCCATTCATAAATATATATGCCATACTTAATTAATAAAATTAGATCAAAATAAAGCACGCGCGTTGTGGACCCCAAAGATTCAAATGGGCCAATCATTCGCCTCCCTTATGCCACGTTATTTTTAGTGTCGGTCAAGCCACCCTGGGTGGTGGCTTCGGTCATCTTCTCCGATGAAAAGAAATTCAAAATCCTGCAAAAAGTCAAAATAAATGCAAACGAAGGACCCTATACCCCTAATTCGTGGGCAGCGAATCAATTGGTGGGATTCGTTTGGCCTGAAAGTTCCTGTATCAAGAGATTCGAAGCTCACAGCTTCCTATTCCCTAACAATGGCACAATACGATTTAAGCCCTAAAGCTTACATGTAACACATTGTACCTGCTCTAAATGACATCCTGAACATGAACAAACACATCAAATATGTTAAGAATGCATGAAAATTGAAATTAATCTCAAGGAAAACCTTACCAACCAGTGAGACTTGGATGACACGTTCTGGGGTGCTTTGGCTTTGTGTAAGGACTTGAATCAACTGCTGGAAGGCTTAGGAGGATGAATGAGTGACTGGTTTTCCTTAAGGATTGCTGGAAACTGAAATTCGAACTTGTCTCAAATTTGAAAATTTGAGACTTTCAGCTAGGGTTCTTAGGTCATACAATCTGTGTCCTTGATGTCTGAACTTGTTGAGTATTTATAGAGGAATGAAATTAGGTCAAATATTGAGAGAAAAATATATCCTCTTCAATGCAAAATATTTGATTGAAGTTTCTTATCCAAATTTTCCATATTTGGCTCAATCTTGCCTTAATCAAGCTCCATGCGTTTTTCCAAATTATAATGGACTTCCTTGGCCTCCAAGACAATCAATACATAAGCCCAACACGCCTTGCAAGTATTTTTGCACTTTATTTAATTTAAATTAAATTTTAATGTTTTAATTCTAAAATAAATTAAATAAATGAAGGAAGGGCGTGCAAGTGAGCTTATAGATTATGGGCCATGTTAGAAATAAGTTTGAATAATAAAAACCGTGGCCCATTTGAAGAAATTTTGAGTTTGCTTGCTATTTCTCTTTATGCACTTCTTCAAATTTCCCAAACTTGCACAGGTTGCATTTTGCTCAATTTTCAACATTTTTAAGTGTTCTTGTATTTTTTAGAAAGCTCAAGATGTCCTCTAAACACTCCTTTTGGTTTCATCTTCATTGAAATTTCCATTCTCATGTACACTTCTTTGGAAAAAGATAACTTTTTGTTGACTTTTAGAAGGACCTATAATGTCTTGATCCATAACTCTCAAATGAAATATTTTTGGCCAAAGCTTGTGAGACACAAAGTTGTAGAGAATTGAATTTTATTCAAAATGAGCTTTGGTGGAAAATTTCTGATAAAGTATGTGAAAGTTATGCCTGGTCAAAGTTATGTTGACTTTTTGTCAAGAAACCCTAATTTAGAAACTTTGTCTCTTGATCAAATATTGAGTTTTCTTGATGAATCATGATCAAACCATGATCAAATGATGAATGTAACTTCAAAATCTTGATGTTGACCAAAAATGGTGGAGTTTGACTGTGTGTGGACCACAGTTGACTTTTTTATCCAATACAACTGATTTTCAACCATTGAGCAATTGATTGAGCAAACTTGAGCTGTGAGGCTTGAAACTTGACATGGTGATACCTTGAGACATATAGTCCCCCCTCTTTTTTTGTTACAATTTTCATTCAAAATTATAACCTTATTCAAACAAAAAAACTGACCAAGAGGTCTAATTGACCAAGTCTCAATCCATTTTAAATTTCATCGACTCGAACCAAAAGTCCGTAGTTGTCATAAAAAACTCGTTTATATAGAAATGTCCCCTTTTTCCATATCTCTGTCATAAATCAGATTCAAGTGGACAATAAAATCAAATATGAAATATCCAAATCACCCTTAATTTCAAAATCTTGACGAAAGAGGAGAGATTTCTAAATTAGCACAAACAACTGCTATGGCCCATATCACACATTGCAGGCCGTCATCGTAGAATACCTCAAATTTTGCATTGCAACTTCATGAAATAGGGAATGTCTGCTACGGGTCGTAACACGCACTACGGGAGGCCATAGCAGACCACATATTCTTGGTGATTTTTGTTGAGCTGAAAAGGGTCATGTTGCACGACTGCTACGACCCATAGCATGCACTATGGGTGGCTGCAGCAGGCCACTGAATCTTGTGATAAAAAATTTCGATTTTTCATAATTCTTCAAGGTTTTTGCTAAGATCTTTCTTGAATATTTATTTCAACCTGAAATCGATAAATAAACACAATCAAAATATAAAATGCAGAAAATGGAAATAGAGT
Organism: Vicia sativa; assembly: GCA_021764765.1. NCBI lineage: Eukaryota > Viridiplantae > Streptophyta > Magnoliopsida > Fabales > Fabaceae > Vicia > Vicia sativa. The sequence goes on from CM038795.1 coordinate 93,605,426, forward strand.
GCTTAAAAATAGTGAAAAGATCAAATAAAATTAACGATAAAAGAAGGTGCAAAAACCACTTATAAAAAACTCGACGATTAGTTCCCGCTAATTTCATATTCGGTCAATCTTGATCCAAAATTAGAACTATAACCATATCATAAAGTCGACATTTAGTTCCCGCTAATTTTCATCTTCGGCCAATCTAAATCCTAAATCAGAAATATAACCACGATAGGAAAATCGAAGACGCTAATTCTGATAGATATGGCTGAAATCTTTAACGCATCCCCAGAATCATCTATTTACCAGGAATTATTGATTGACGAATTCCATGATATCACATCATCTAGTAAATATCCTCCATCATATCACTCTATACTTGCAACTGATATAGATATTCAACAAATAATAGATCGATCAGAATTAGAATTTATCGTGACAAGATCAATGAAATTCTAAACAGTGATCTACCTCTGATTGTTGTGATCACCATAGTTGGTTGTAATCTAACTAGATTCCTCTTGAACGATGGAACTTTGTGTAACATCCTCTACTTAGATACGATCGATCTGATAGGAATCTGACTAACAAATATGATTCCATATGGAAGAGGAGTTCTACTAGCATTCAACATTTTGATCACTCGTCCTCAAGGAGATATGGATACGATAGTGACTGTTGGAGAATTATACTGCAAAATAAAAGTGATCCACTATTTTTTGAAAATACCATGTCAGAGCGCCTTCATAGGTATCATAGGGAGATCCTTCCAAGCGAGACTAGAAACAATGGCATCTCCAGACCAATTGAAAATGGCGTAGCACAACGAGGGAAGAAGACCAGTTTCGACAACAACCGATGTAGATGAAGCCAAACAAATTAAAAATTTTTATCCATGATGTGTGTTGACTATACATATCTTAACACGACTTTCCCAAAAGATTCTGATCCACTCCCCAACATTGATAATCTAGTAGATAATTTTGTGCGGTATCACTACATTCATTCACATACACTTATTTGAGGTATAATCATATACATGTGTACAGATATGGCCAGCTAAAGACACCATGCATGAACGAGTAGGTTAATCATCAATACAATGCCATGGCTTTCCAATTAAAGAATCTTGATACGACCTACCAGAGAATGATGAACAAGGTCTTCCCTATAACATCTAAGAAAGGCTTTATGCTCAACCCCTATAACATCTGTTCAAGAGAGTCAGACATTACAATATGTGCCTAAACCAACAGAAATGTACTTTCGAGTTAAGGGAAGGAAATTCTTGGGTTTTATTTGACCGAGCAAGGGATGTAAGCAAACCCAGACAAATGTGAAGCGATGGTTCAAAGGAACTCTCCCACTTAAAATAAGGATGTTCATAGGTTAAAGAGTACACAGACTTCTTTGAATATATATTTCAGAGTTAGCATAACATGTTTTTCATTTTTACCGACTATTGAAGAAGAAACTGATTTCGGGTGGACAGCTGATTGCGAGAAACCATTTAGATGAAGAAAACCTTGGTTGCACATCTGATACTTACCTGACCATCTCTGGGGAAAGCTTTATATCTATACTTAGTTTTTGTCGAAGAAGTTGTAAGTATTGTGTTGATTAGAGAATTTGACGCCCACTAGATACTAGTGTATTTCATTTACAAAGCATTAGTAGGGGCATAAATGCAATACCCTAATATCTAAATGGAAGCCTTGGTGTTAGTAAAAACATCGTGAAAATTACAAGGATACTTCCTCGCACATTCCCTTATCGTCTGAACAAATTTGCCTCTAAAACATGTGTTTCATCGGCCATACTTGGCTGGAAGTTTGACGAAGTGGGTCATTGAGTTATCCGAGTTTGAGGTGTACTTAGAAGCAAGGAAAGACGTGAGAGCCCAGTTATTCATTAACTTATTAATGGATATGACTCGCATGCCCTCGGAGCCAGATCTTACATAAGTGGTCTTCACGGACAGATCATCCAATAGAAATGGGAGAAAAGTGAATTAAATTAAGAGCATATTCCAAATTATTTATTTTCCAAATGAAGGGAGAATTCACGCAAATGACCTTTTTCTCCAGAATCTCCTCGAACTAGTTGTGGTAAAACTAATAGAATTCAAGGCATTTTAGATAAACTATCTGCCTCGGGAGGAAAACACTTGAGCCGATGTACTATATCAATTATCCAACATTAGAAACGTATGAATAAACCACTTTTTATTCCAAGAAAACTAGAAAATATGTTGAAACAAAGGGGGAAATTAGTAACCGTAGTAAATGACACGGTCCTAACCTCCTGGATGACCCCATTCAAAATTATTTCGAGTCTAGAATCCTTCCGATAGATCCATTTAATGTAGTACTATTTAAGAAAAGGTTAGGGGATACACCATGGTCGAAGAAACTTTACACAAAATGGGTTTATCCTCACCAAAGCTTGAATACTTAGGGAAGCAGAGGCTGATTAAACCTTTTGGAAGTACGTTAAGGAATAGTTGGGCAACACTTGGGGGGCAAGAGCATTGGATAAGAAGCACTTGAGGGTGGGATTCTACTGGCCGACCATGGTCCAATACACCAGGAGCACATGAAAAAGGTGATTAGTGCCAAATGCACAATTGCATCTTCAGCTCCCCAACCATTGAACTTCACATATTAACATCACATATCCTTGGCCCTTTTACTCTAGCATCAAGACAACTCAAATATCTTGTTTCTTTGCAAGGGTTTCTCGGGAAAAATATTTAGTCTCTTACTTAAAGGTTACTTACAAGACCATCTATAAAAGTCCTAGACTCTGTGTTAAGTTTGGTACGATATTTTAGGCTTCGAAAGCAGGGGAAAAAGGAAAAAGACAAAAACAAAGATAAATATGCAAGAAAAATAAACAAGACTGAAAACTTGACGTAAATAACTTTGAATTTAAATATGGACAAAAGCATACATTTTTCAGAAGTGACTCATCTTTGTCATTGACGCGGGTACTTTGAGTGTTTTCTTACAAATGTTACAAAATACAACCTTTAACATAAATGAAAAACTTGATTAAATAACACACAAAAATAACTGCTATCCACCATGTTCGACGGTTATTAGAACCACGTTTTGAGTTCGTGGTTGAAATTTTCTTTCTAACCCTTCCCACGTTCTATTTGTAACCTCTGAGTGAAAACCGCTTCAATGTTGAATGCTTCATGTATTTGCTTTTGGATTTCAACCCCTTTATTGGTTCGACTCCTACTCGAATAGATTCAATCCATTTCTTCGACTCATCTTCATTAGCTAAGTTTTATTAAGTCTTTAACATGATCACTTTTTGATGCTTATCCCCTCATCATGGGCTGAGTCGAAATATTTTCTTCTTGAGGACGACCTTTAGCTTATAGCCACTTTCCTTAGTTGAAAATTTGTCAGTTAACAATGTTGTCCATGATTTTACTAAATGGATTGAAGTGGAGACATTATCTAATATCACCACAGTAAACATTATAAAATTCTTTAAGAATAATATATTGGTCAAGTTTGTCGCGATGAAAAATCGAGGAGACCAAGATATCAAGGAACTTGACTCATAATGACTTAAGAAATCACCATCAAACTTTATCATTTCCAAGGAAGAGGGAAAAGACCAAAACCCTATTGTTTTACATGCAATACAAGGAGTAAAAACTAAAATCAAAGCATAAGAAAGAGATCCAAGGTATGTGGGTCAGTTTATACAAAGGGAAGGCATTAGCACACTATGTATTTGTAGTACTCTACAGAAACCTTTTATATTATTTCTTTTTTTAGTTAAAATTTGTTTGCTTGTTTAAATGAGTGTGGAAATGGGGAAAGAAAATATATTTTATTTAAATTTATGTTTGGAAAGACAAAGTCTTATACCTGTGTACCAATTAAGGATCAAAACCTCGTAGTTCATGGTAGAAATAACAATAGGTTTGTTGTGGTTGATTTTAGGAGAAAAAGATATTTAATAATCTTTTAAGAGAGAAAACTCAACTATTACCACCATAAATATGAGAAGATGGATCTTGCATCACTATGAAGGAAGGGCTACTAACTTGAATAAAAATCAACAACTTGCCAACTAAGGTCTTCATGTGGAAAGAATCACATTCGCTTTAAAAATTACTATGGGGATAGGAGAATCATATCTCAACTATAAAGAGAATTTATATCCAATCTTTGAGAAAGGATTTTAAATTTAAAAGCCAAGTGGCAAAAAGATTTGGGTGAGGTTAAGTCACTTTTAGTCTTTTGAAATTGTTTTGATATGCTTAAGTGTATTAAAGCATTTGATTAAAATAAAGTTTGTAAATGCAATGACACAAAGTCAAAGTTTTTATATGGGAGAGGTGGTAGTTTGAAAAATAATTTTTTTACGATTTTTCAATACAAAAGATTTTAGAGTACATGAGGATACATATGACGAATATTCACAAGAGTTTTATAAAAAAGGTAATGCACATTCATATGACTAAAAAGTCAACAATAATAACCTTTTCCATGGATTTTGGGCACAAGTAACAAAGTATTTAAATGACTAAACATGTTAGAAAACATACACATCACAAGTATTTAAATACAAATGGGGAGTTTAACATGCTTGTCAAAATAAAAGTTGTGACAAAAGATAGAATAAATAAGTAAGAACAAACATGGTATCACCTAGGATTAATGAGATTTTATGAAGGAAATACATCCTTAAGGATGAGTGAATTTAAGACACATGGGTAAGTAACCAAGGGGAACCTAAGGTGTGTGAAGTCTTTTATAGGGTTTTAAATAAATTGTGATTTATAAAATAAAAAAAGTTAAGTCTTAAACTTAATTAAAAGTAAAGTTTTTATGGTATAAATATGTACAAGAGTTATGTTATCAAAATATTTGTTAGGGATATGGTGAAATCATTTTAAATAAGGTTTTAATTGAAAGATCAACAAAGAAAACAAAGAAAAAAGTTTTTAAACAATTAAAAAGGACTAGTTTTGATTTATTTAAAAAATTATGAAATAAATAATATTTTTGGGATTTTTTCTCATATTAATAAAATAGAGGTAATAAATTAAGAGTGTGCAATAAAATCAACTCAAAAGGAGTTGTTTTGACATGTTAAAAAATTTGTTGAAGTTTGATAAAAAAATAAGTGAACAGTATTTAAAAAATGTTTTGAAGTCAAAGGGGCTTGAACCCAGGACCTCAGGGTCACATGTTAAAATACTATCCACTGAGACAGGCGTTCAATGGTGACAAACAATGGTCCTAATAAAAAATATTTGAAAACAACTTAGAAAATCACAAAACAGAAAAAATGTGATAAAAATAGCAAAATGGCGGTTTACTTCGGTTTAAACCCTCGCCCTCATAGACCAAGACCTTAACGCGCGCTTTCATGCCACTGGGGTGGCTGTTTCATCCGATCGCTATACAACAACCCTTAAATATATTATAAAACTATTTTCTAAAAATTTGAAGATGAACTTCATCTTCTTCCTCGCGCTAGCAACATCATCACCATTTTTTAAATTTGTAAAACCTTCATTTCTCAACCATTTTAAAAAGTGTAAACACCAAACTCGTCTAAAATTTTACAAGGAGTCTAATGGTATAGGTTTTGAAAGTTATAATTCAAAGATGAGCACAAATTTTCTCAGTCCTAAATAAAACCTAAAATTTTAGAAGCACAATTATCACTCCACATGCAAAATTAATGAAAACTAGCTACATGGTTAGCTTCAAGGCATTAATATCTACATCTTTCATTCAGAAATCAAGCACGAATGATGCATAAATATCGATATCACAGTTTGAAATTTCTTACCTATTGTAGAATGTTCAATGCTTCTTCTAGCTATTACAGATGCAATGTGATGATTGATTAAGCTTTCTTGGACCTCCCTAAAGCTATTCCAATCTTTACTTTATGCTGAAAGTGTTTGAATCTTCCTCACCAAGTCAACTTGCAAGACAAAATTTTTGAGTTTGGAAGATGGTGATGATGATGTTACAGAAGGTGTTCTTGTGTTTGGAAAACTTCTATATGATGTATATGAGGTCTATAGATGGTTGGTTTGCAAGAAACTTGCAAGGTTTATGAGTTTCAAAGAAATGGACTTTAAATCTCAAAAATGGAGAATTTTAGCCAATTCTGGTTTGAGAGATATTGAGGGTGTTCTTGGAGTTGTGAATTCATTTTTTTAAGTGCAAAGGTGATCCCTATTTATAGGGAAACAATAGGGTTTGGAAATTATCAATTTGAAACACAAAGCTTATGAAACTTAGTTGTGAAGAAATCTTCAAATATATGGTTTCAAGGTCAAGCACACAGAAAGGCTAATTAAGGGACTTTGTTTCCTTGATTCATGGAGGAGTGTGATCAGAAGAGAGCAATGCTATGGGATCAAGACAAGATTTTTACAAAAAGCTTGCTTTATGAAAATGGAAGTGTTAACTTTCTTCCAAAAATGGCAAGTTAAATGGATAATGACTTGTATCTCTTGGACAATAGCTTGAAGGCTTGTGCACTCTTCTGATCTTGGAGAGATTTAGAGGTACTATGGCCTGAAAATGCAGATCACATAACATTGCTTGAATGTTTCTTCATAAAGTTATCTAAAAAATGACTTATAATCCAACTTTGATCACCCATCTTCATAAATTTGAAACTTCCAACTTAAGTAAGATAAATTCATGCTCTTGGACATTTTTGAAAGCTTGCAACCAAATCTAGAACTTTAATATTGAACCATTTTATTGAATCAACTTTGATCATAGTTCAAATTGGCCATAAAGTTGGTCACTTTTTAGGTCAAAAAACTATTTTGGTATTTTTTTTCTTCTAAGTGTTGGAAAAAGTAATACACTTTCATGGGCTCATATCTTTGTTTTAAGCATTTTTTGGAGATCAACCCTCATTGACAAAGTTGTAGAAATTTACATTCTCTAAAACTTTCAAGCTGAAAGTGTTTTTTGAATCAACTTGGATCTTGGTGAAACTTGTCCACGAAGTTAGGGTTATTTAAGCACAAAAACACTTAAATTTGTCTAAGTGTTGGAAAATCCCCCACTTTGACTTTTGTTGACTTTTCTAATTTTCTTAATTCTTGATGATCAATGTTAACAAATTTGAATTCCTTGACGATTCTTGAATTTTGAAGTTCAATGTTGACCAAAAAGTCTAAATTTGACTTTTGTGTGGCAGTTGACTTTTCATCAGTCAAACCAAATCTTTCATTATCAATCCATTGGCAGTAAAAAGCAACGGAAATCCATCAGCAAGAAAATTGACCTTTCAGAAGAGAAGAGAACGTCAACCTCCTTCACCAGTTCCTTTGTTAAGCAAAGAATGGCTTTGGGGTATAATCATCACGTACACTCCCGAGAAGTCCCCTACCACATAAAATTTGTCACTGTGATAGAGGTGTGTCTCCTAGAATCCCTTAAAGGAGAAAAAGTACCAAGGAAATGGAACGTCAGACCCACCTTAGATCTAGCCAATATAAGTGTGTTAAGTGGTCGAGCCTGAAGACGTCCACCTCGATCTGAGTCATACATCGGGGATAGGGACAAGAATCCTACCCTTAGTTAGGAAACAATGCTTTGTGACGTGGAACACAATTCAAAGGCACAACCATATTTCAGTGAACCCGAGCCCTAGTGTAGGGAAATGAGGTATCCATAAGTGCTAAATATAACACACCAATACATCAAGCCTATATAAAGAAAAACAAATTACAAAATGAAAGTCATCAGATGTATCAAAATTACAAATTACATTAAGATTATATTAAGAAAAATATGCGGTGAAAAGCCCAAAGACCAAGAACTAGAGACTCCAGCTGGTCAAGAACTATATTAAAGATAACCTCTTTTAGGTCACCGTTAGAAACAACCCACAAATGGTTACTAAACGTGGCTCGTTCTCCAAAAAGGGCCTCTAAATCCCCAACTTGACCAAATTTCTTCTCCTTAAAATCCAATATAAGTCTTCGGACCATAAGAAAAAATAATTTTGAATCAAGTTCCTTCTAGATGAAATCTTGGTTTGTCTCTTCAAACAACTTCTCTAGTTCTATTATGTGATAAACAAAGGTAATTAGGGACATAAACTATTTATGTTCATCCAAAAGAGAAGAAACTTTGCTCAAGAGAGCTCATAACACGAAAAATTCCCTCTCGAAGCTAACCACTTTCATCTCATCCAAGTCATAACGAGCTTTCGAACCCTTAACCTCTTAAGAAGGGGAACAGGGAAACAAAAGGTTTGTATGACCGGTTGCGAGATGGTTTTGAATAGGAACAAACCAAAGGAATTGATAGGTTTATTCTTCCAAAAAAGTTGATTTTAAAACATAAGAGAGTTAACGAATCTTCTTGTAGTCATCGACCGACACAAACTTCTTCATCTCTGCTACAGTTTGTGGCAAACAACCAACCATTACTAAGGACAAGGGAATCAGAGTTTGCTCTAAAGGAATAGTTGAAGCTGAACCAAATTGTTTCAACTTTTTCTTCTTTACGAGACTCTGTTAAACGAGTGATTTTCCCCAGCCCTTCTTAGCAGGACAACATGCTTCTTCTTACTCTGACTCTATGATGATGCAGAAGTAACTAAGGGAGCCCCATAATCTAGCACAAGAGCAACACAACCAGACGATGGGTCTTTCTTATTGTAATCATCTGCAAAAAGGACGTATTTAACTAATAAGATAATAGGGGACAATGCATATTTCAAGTAAAAGAAGAGAATAAACGATACCAAAAAGTTTTCTCCTCTTATCCATAGATTTTGCCTCAACAATGTTATGGCACTATATTTTTGAGTCAGAAAAGGAAAGCAATATTTCCTTCATCACCTTTTCCGCATTAGTAAAAGACTCATCCAAATTTTAATAATCCTTAGCTTTCTAAGAAAAGTGATCTGAGGAACAAAATTGCCTCATCTGCTCAAAATAGACTCTCGGGGCCGAAGAAGAAGAAACAATGTGGAATTCATTACAGGAAAGATGAGAAAGAGGGGAAACCAGAAATAATCCTCTCTAAAACTCTTCCAACTGTCAATATATACACATAAAATATTGCTCCTGAAACGGTAAAGAGAACCAATCACACTTCCTCGACTCTTAAATGGGAATTAACTTTAAGAAGGTGGAAGAAGAGGTATAGTAAAGTTGAGTCCATATTCCTCTGATGTTCATACCAGTATTAGAAGAACCTCACAAAATTCCAGGCACAAGCGAAAAGTTGCGATAAAGGGTGCAAAGATGATCCAAGACCCCATTTTCAAAAGCATACAGGGGGAGTTGTACCCTTAATTTCTCGAAGATGCAAGAGTAAAATAAAATAGAACACCATTTAAATGTATGGCAATCATTTTTATCTACAGGGATCGCCAAAATTTCTAAGCCGAAAAAGACCCCACTTCAAAGAGAACTTTTATCCCCTCGTCCCTCTCAATATAATTTGGGTATACCCAAGAATAATCTTCAAAATGTGTCGCTTCCACGCCGAATGTGTTTTTGCCTTTGCTTATGAGTAGGTCCGGTGGGTTAGTGGCAATATGATGATGATAAAATATTAATGATAAAATAAAAAGAAAATGCTTCACCCAGTTAAAGAAAGATGCAACGTCATACCTGAATTAAGAGGAAAGGGAATCACAATGAAAATAGTTAGATGAAACTAAGGAGATAATGTTCAGTGACACCGAAAAGCAATCACCAAGCAACAATAAGAAGAACAAAATTAAGACTAGGGAAAAACCAAGTTTTTATAGAAAAATCAATCAAATATTAACGATCTAGATTAAAAGCAGAATACCATTCCAAGGGCAATCGACATGCCGCTCCTTGATGCAAAAATGAAATTGATAGAAACACTAAAGTGTCCTCAATATAGAAATCATTCTCTAGCCTGTGTCATTAGGCTGACGTGATGGTAGTAGGTATCAAATTATTAGGACAACAAAGCCTTACATGCTCAAGTTCCACACTACCAATCAACAAATTTTGAAGTGTTTTAGTTCCATTTCACATCGAGCTCCATCTTAGAGGGTGATATGTGTTATTTAAGGTTTACTCTGAAACCTTCAGTGTCACCATAGTCTTGGAGGTAACTATTCTGAACTGGCCAAAATGCTCAATTGAAAAAGGACCCATGCATCCCAAATCCATTCTACTTTATCCAAAATATAAATACATTAATTTCACTTACGAAGAGCATTGTACAATCTCAGGTCTTTCACCATACTCATCTTGAATTGACTTGAACTTTGAAGTGTTAATCATGCATATTCACCCTACACTAATATAAAAGAGATCGAAACTACTATTTAAGATCAACCGCTATTCAACTTTCTTCATTTCTAATTTTTAAACGGAGTTAGAACATCCATTTTTTTATTCCCAAATAGAATATATAGTATTAATAAAAATTTCAAATATAACTTTTTAAAATTAAATTTATATTGAAAATGACTCTTTTTTGAAACAATTTTTCAAATGATAGTGATGGTTAAAGTAGTAATTTTTTTAATAAAAGATAAAGAAAAAAAGGACAAAAAAGAATGGTATTAATTTGTTTTAATAAACCAATTATTTAATAAACGTCCACTTATTTGCTAACGCTTTTTGTTTAACAAAATAGTTCATCATGCCTAACAATTAAATGGTCTATTCCTATTTAGAAAAAGATTCATGTGATGGTATTTGAGTCATTTTGTTAATTTTGACTTCTCCCACAAAATTGCAATATTTATAAAAAGGAGACATATTTGAGTTAAATGGGTACACAAGATTGGTTTAAAGTTCAGCTTTTTGTACCAACATCTCTTTCTAACGTAAATAAATCATATTAAAAATATATATGTGAATTCTTTTTGAATAACTAAATTTTTCAAAAAAAAATTCAAAAATAATTTAATTTTCAGAAAATTATAGAAATGACCATTTTTCAGTAAAAATTACACTATATCGCCACTCCAAGTGGCAACTACACTCATTTTTCACACAAGTCGCCAGTCCAAGTGGCGACATTTTATTGGACAGGGAGTAAGTCGCCACTCTAAGTGGTGACTTCTTTAAAAAAATATTTTTTTTGCTTTTTTAATAAAATTATTTATATACTATATTATTACTTTTTATTTAATTATTAATAGTATTTAAATTATTTTTAAAATTACATTATTTAATTATTTAAGTATTTTATTATTGAATTAATAAAAAAATAAACACATAATAAATTATTTATTTATTGCATAAACAACAAAAAGTACAATTTACAGTCAACAATATATTTTACATATTTGGGGGCCTTGGAGGTCTCTGGTACGACCCGCAAGGGGGAGGTCTAACTACTTGTGTAGATGGCTCACGAGGTGGTGGTAATACCCTAGTTGTACCCTTAGTCCTACGCCGTCCCCTTATTTGTTCTTGTTGTGTTTGGGTCGACGTCCCTTCAATGCACTTTGGGTCTACAAAATATGTCAGCCGACCTTGACCTCTAGAATTCCCGTTGTAGGATAGGCGGGTGCCCTCTACATCCTCAAAGTTTTGTCTTGGTGGGACAAAGTGGCTTCTTCTTGTTGCTCCCTAGAAATGTGGTCTTTGGTAGTTGGAGGTTGAACCTGATTGGTTAAAAAACAAGGTTTGTTGCAGTGTGTTGAAGTATGATTGATCATCTTCAAGTATGTCGGTGTCGGGGCTAAGTGGTGATATGGATGGGCCCGCAACACCAGGGTCTTGGTATTGGGGTTGAGTTTGTGGATTGTAGTGTTAGTATGGTTGGGGGTAGACATATGTTGGTATGGTTGGGGGTAGACATGTGTTGGGGGTTGAACATGTGTTGGGATGGTTGGGGGTGGTCATGTGTTGGTATGGTTGAGGGATGGACATGTGTTGGGGGTGGTCATGTGTTGGTATGGTTGGGGGTGTTGTTCTTGATAATATTGTGGTTGTTGTGGTGGTGGGTAATTTGGTGGTTGTTGTTCGTAATGTTGTTGTGGTGGTGGCTAATTTGGTGGTTGGTGTTGTTGAAAATATGGTTGTTGCTGACGGAGGTCGTGCAAATAGAATGGGTCAGACACAATCATTTATGAATTGGTATTTGATCTGTACCAATCCACATATTCCGCTGTCGGTTTCATTTCGTTGGGTGCAACCGGGAAGTCAAGGATATAGTGGGCACACTCTTTCCACATTCTACGAAACTCTAGGGCGTAACCTTCCAATTCTTTTGATACCACGGGTGGCTGACTTTTTTAAGATGCCAGGGATCCAAACACATCGGGGGCATGGGATTTCTTGATGCATGCCGAATTGCAATTTCACACGGTCACTGTGGTGCATATCCACAGTGGTGAACCGTATGATAGGCGTTTTTGTTGTCCAAACAGGTGCATCGTCGGGGTTGGGTACATATGTTCCAATCCCAAATATAGTCTCCAAATAAACTGCAAAGGAAAAAATAAATATATTATTTAGAGAGAATGCTTTATAATAAAATTTAAGTTCGAAGAAGAATAGTTTAGTGGTAATACATCTTCTGCTCGAAGACGATCCAAGAGTTGGCGATATAAGATTACATTATTTTTTGGAGTTCCACTGTAATTCATTCCAGTTGCACTGAACCTAAACACAAAAAATGAGAAAAAATATTATTTATCATATTTTAAGGAATAAATATAATGCATGAAATGGGGTAAAGAATAATATTATTTAAATGCACATCCATAAAATATACATGTATCATTTTCAGCATTTTTACACAACGGGCTATAAAGGTACGCCAATACCGCAGAACCCCAACTATACTTCCCAATGTTATCTATGTCCCCAAGCAAAGACAAGTACATAAAATTGATGTTATTTCATGTGCCTTCGGGAAATAGCATGTTCCCAAATAATAATATAATATATAATCTAGTTTTTATTATTTTTTGTTCTTCATACGAATACTCGTTCAAAATAAGAGTGTCATAACAGAATTTAAGGGCAGATAGTTTAATACCTTGGCCCCTACCTTTCGCAGCTTCTGTTCCCTCGATGAGATCTACGTCTAACATTTGTAGACATAGGTCGTTGGATTGTTGAACATCTCCATTTTCCTGATAATAACTCAGTCAAGTTTTATCAGTCATATATCCAAAATGATATTGAGGTTCAAAACATGTTTCGTAACTACGAGTATTCTAGTTACGATTATATTTAGTTGTACATTATGTTGGAACAATTTCAACCGTCCCAGAACATGTAGTAGCAGGTTATTGATTTCATTGTTGATGACGAACAAGATCTAGAAAATCAAGTTGAAGAAGATGTGGTTGATGATGTAGAAGACGTGGTTGATGAATTGGTTAACCGTGATTCTGAAGATGAAGAGCACGTTCAAATACCAGAGATGCAACGCTACTCACCACCTGCCCACTTCAAAACCCTTAACTTGGGCGAGGATGAGCCTTCGTCGGACATGTTCTACAACCCATATATGAGGTCCGACGAGGAGTTAAAAAAAGGTGACAAGTTTCGTACGAAGGAAGATTGTATGCTAGCAATAAAAAATTGGCACTTATCAAACTGTGTTGATTTAAAAGCTGATCGATCGAATCCAGAAAGGCACGTCATTTTGTGCAAAAACCCAGAGTGTGGTTACAGGACGATGACATCATTTAAGAAGAAACATAATGCCTGGGTAATATGATCCATTAGTCAATCCCACACTTGTGTTAACACAAACATGGCGCAAGATCATAGCAAACTAAGCCATGATATAATATGTCACAACATTTTACCTCTCGTAGAAGTTGACCTGTCACTTAAGGTCAAGACGATTATCTCCCATTGCGTTTTTGTGCTCAAATACAGATCGTCTTACAGAAAGGCTTGGTTAGCGAAAACCAAGTCTATTGAAGTGGTCTACGGTAACTGGGAGGAATCCTACAAATAACTTTTGCGCTACTTGGCTGCACTAAAATTATATTCACCTGGGACGATTGTTATAATAGAGACCTTGCCAGCACAATCCCCAAACGGAACCCCTCTCGAAGATAATGGAATATTCCATAGACTTTTTTGGGTGTTTCGTCCTTGCATCATCGAATTTGCTTTTTTCAAACTAATTATTCAGATTAATGGAACTTGGTTGTACGGAAAATACAAGGAAACATTACTGATGGCAGTCGCACAAGATGGAAATAGTAATATTTTCCCCAGAGCCTTTGCTCTAGTAGAAGGGGAAACAGCTGCTGCTTGGAGTTTCTTTCTAGAAAATCTTCGAACTTATGTGGCTCCACATCCTGGACTCTGTTTGATTTTTGACAGGCACGCTTCCATTATAAATGCATACAACAATCCAACAAATGCTTGGGACGACCCCCCATTTATGCATGTCTACTGCGTTAGGCATATTGCTCAAAATTTTATGCGGGAGATCAAAGATAAATTTTTGAAGATCAAGCTCATGGACTTGGGGTATGCATTAAACCAACCAAGATTCCACTACTACCGCCATGAAATATTTGAGTCAAATCCAGATGCAGGGAGGTGGACTGATAATCTTGACAGAGAGAAGTGGACTAGATCGTATGACAATGGGGTGAGGTGGGGCCACATGACAACAAATCTTGTGGAATAAATGAACAACATCTTCAAGGGCCTACGAAACCTGCCTATAACCGCTATGGTGAACACAACCTATTTTCGAATGACAATGTTATTCGCGATAAGAGGTAAACATTGGAATGCAGTGTTAATGACACAACAGGTGTACAACGATATGTGCATGAAATTTTTGCAGCAAGAATCTTCCAAAGCCAACAGCCATCGGGTTACAGAATTCTACCACTATGGCAACACTTTCAGTGTTAAAGAAACAATTGACCACAACCAGGGGCTGGCAAGGCAAGAGTATCGGGTCTTAATACCTGATCGTTGGTGCGACTGCGGCCAATTTCAAGCCTACTGTATGCCTTTCTCCCATGTCATTGTAGCATGTTCATATTCCCATTTTGATGCATTCTGACTAGTATCTCCTATATACAAGGTTGAAACATTGCTCAATGTATGCAACAACAACTTTCCAGTGGTAGCAATGGAGGCATATTGGCTAGAGTATGACGGGGAAATTGTTTGGCACAACGATTTGATGCGACAGAATAAGAAAGGTCGACCAAACAGGAAGCGCATCAGAACCGAAGTGGACGCCATTAATAAAATGCAGAGGAAGTGTAGTGTATGTCGTCAGGTCGGACATAATAAAAACAAGTGCCCACACAGTGACTCTAGTTCCACTACATAGATTTTAGATTCACAACTCTTTGTAATTTTTTTCATCAATGAAAAGTACTTTTTATTCAAAATATCAAACGAGTTACAACATTGCAGACGCCTACAATAATTAAACAACAACAACACGAACAAGACTAAAATATAAGAATAACAAAATTACAACAACACAAATACTAAAACAACAACACAAACAACCATTAAAATCTACGAAATTACAACAGTTAACACTATGTCATATTATCCATGCATCATTTGGATGACATCAATGTTGTTTTCAACTTTATTCCACCAACATACCGTTTCTCCGATTTCAAGTGAGGTCCTTGTTCTAAGCCTTTGAATCCTTCTAATGACTTCACTATATTCGCCCTCTAACCAAGATATGAGCTCTCTTTTCAGTTGGTCCAACGAATAGATGTTCCAAAATTTCATCTGCAATGGGGGTTTGACAGGAGAGAAAATAACATGCTCATCCTTTCTTAAAATAACTGGTTCAGGATCGGGTCGCTTTAATGAGGTTCGTTGCCATGATAGAGGTCTATAGGGGACGCCATGAGCACAAATATATGGAGAAACTAATAAACCTAATGAAGGAATTAGGGTATGGGTTGCACTGCTATTTATAGAGGAAATTTTTTTTCAAAGAAGTCCCCACTTAGAGTGGCTACTTGCTCCCTGCCCAGTAAGATGTCGCCACTTTGACTGACGACTTGTGTGAAAAATAAGTGTAGTCGTCACTTGAAGTGGCGACATAGTGTAATTTTTGTTGAAAAATGGTCATTTCTATAATTTTTCTGAAAATTTAGTTATTTTTGAATTTTTTTAAAAAATTTGAGTATTCAAAAAAATAATTCTATGTATGTTAATTTCTTTTACTTTTCTCTACTATAAGGTGCAAATAAAAAAATTAATAGCAATGATATTTAAATTAAGAAAAGAATTACCTTATAGAGTAAGTCTTAATTTAATTAAATTGAAAAATTAATTAAAATTTACAAATATAATAAAATATAAGTATATTGAGTCAACTGTCAACATAACATTTTTTTATAAAAAAAAAAAAAATAGTAATGTAGGTAACCAACAGAAAAAACAAAATATAGGATGTGGGGTGACATGGTCCGCTGCCGACCTGAATGTCACATCAACTTTATATCATGTGGATTACAAAGAAGAAATTTCTCTTAAATTAGTATTAAAGGAAAGGGAAGAAAAAAAAAAAGAACTAAACTATTAATACGGGTTTGACAAAAAAATAGTACTACTTTTATTTTAATTGATTATTTCAACCATATGGAAAATATATAACTTAAAGAGGAAAACAAAGTTTTATTAATTAAAAGATGTTTTTCGAATAAACTTTGAACACATAACAGTCAGGGCCATCTCCAACATTTCGAAAGTCTGTTTTTATTTTAAAAATTTAATATAAATAATTATATATTAGCTATTATATATATATATATATATATATATATATATATATATATATATATATATATATATATATATATATATATATATATATATATATATATATATATATATATATATATATATATATATATATATATATATATATATATATATCAATTAGAAGTAATTTTCATTTATTTTTAAAAATTAAAAAAAATAATTTTGACATCTGATTATTTTAAATATTTATTATTAAATATTTTAATATAATCAAAATCACATTATTTTTACAATAATATAACTCAAAATTAATATTTTATTATAAAAATCTATTTAAAATAACATAAAATTTAAGCGATATTTCAAAATTTTCAAAATCTTAAAAATTAAAACAGAATATTAAAATACTTAAAACAATATCTAAAAAATTAAAATAAACTACATTGTTTTTTCTTTACAAAAATCTATTTAAATAACATAAAATTTAAGTGATATTTTAACATTTTAAAATTTTTAAAAATTAAACCCGAATATTAAAATACTTAAAACAATATCTAAAAAATTAAAATAAACTACATTGTTTTGTAGATTTGAAATGAAATAGGCCTTAAGCCTTTATAGAACCAACAAAGGCCACATTTGTTCTTAAACCAAAAAAACTAAATACCAAAGTTTCGGCTAGCAAAAATCGTACTACAGACTTTATAGATATCCATCATTATGTCTTATTGGATCTTAAGAAGATTCCACTGCCACCAGACTGTTTAACGCTTTTGTTACTTAATTGAAATATAACCTATTTAATATATATCAGTCTATTTTTATTTAGGTCTATATATAATTTTGAGGCCCTAAAATATTTGAGATCCTGTATGCTGGCCCATGTTGTTAGGGGAAAATAAGAAAAGCGGCGTCATGAGACGAACTTTTGTGAAGGATGAGATAAACCACATTTTCACCTACAATTTTAAAGTGATAGATGTATGAATTCTTTCACTTATATAGTGTTCAATCTTTCTTTTTTTAATTAATATGAGACTTTTTTCTCACACTTTTTGTTTTCAACACTCTCCCACAAGTGTGAGTCATAATACTCGCGATCATGTGAAAGTTTTTCTTTCACATACACTTGCATCACCGTTGACACTCTTCAATGAAACACCTTGTATCCACCGCTTGCGGGAAGTGTTTCGATATAAGTTAGTAAATGCACTTACGTAATAATCCATAATTTTTAAAAAATAAGGTGAATTTGTAAGTGCAGTTACAAAATAAACTAAATAAGGTGAATTCGTAAGTGCACTTACGAAGTAAACCAAATAAGATGAATTTGTAAGTGCACTTACGAATTTTGGGTATAACAGTAAATAAACAACATATTAATCTTTACCATAGAATTTTAGGTCCATTATATATATATATGCATTAAAAACCTAATTTATATTTGACCTATAATAATAAAATCTATTAATACAATTGATATCAATATCAAATTTGGCTATAATAAAAACCATATTAATACTATTGATATCAATTTCTATATGAAGAAATACAAGATACAATTGATATGCATTAACGTCTAATATATTTTTAACAATATAATTAAATTGAATTATTCTTAATAAAAATAACTTAAATTTATAATTAAAAATTATTAAAGTAAATTTATTATATGAAATTAAACAATGAATGTGTTCTGGACTGGCCCAGCATCTGACACACTGCCATTGAGGCCCAATCCAATAGATTCAAAGGTCCATCTGTCCATAGCAGGTAGAGTTCCCTTTCTGTGCACGTTAGGACCACGTGGCCAACGGTTATGTAACCATCATCTGCCCATCGAAAAGACGGGTCAAACACCCTGGGTTTCCCGCAACGTAACTGTCACCTTCCCTCCGTAAATATCGGGTCAAGCACCCCGCATATCACGGAGCACCAGACCAGGGAGGAGACCACATGCTGGACTCCTTGCCCACGCAAGCCCTGACAGTCCATTAGTGGGCTTGGATCAACTACCTACTAACTTGACCTTGGTCCAGCGCTAAGGTCTATAAATACCCTCTCATTCGAGAGGGTTAACATATTCATTCTCTCTCTCTCTCTCTCTCTCTCTCTTGTCCATTCTTACTTTGGCATCGGAGTATCTTGCAGGTACCCCCATCTCCTTCAACCACCGTTGCAGCTTGGGCCGTGACGAACCTTTTGGTCGGGTACGATCAGAATGTAATCATAATTTTTAATTATAATAGTAAGATGTAATTGTTTTTTAATTATTTAATTAAAATTGTTTAAAAAAATTTATAAAAAAATATAAGAAATATTTTAATTATTTTAAAAGTTAAATTTAATTTAGATAACACTTTTTAATATTTAATTTAGATGACACTTTTTGTTAAATTTAATTACAAGAAATTTATCAATTCTATAATAATTATAGGCCAAATATAAGTTAAGCTTTTAATGCATATATTTTTCTTTTTTTTTAGTACGTACGAAATCATGTATATATGTAATGGAAATCACATTAAATAGAACACAATATTCTATTTTCTTATATATATATATATATATATATATATATATATATATATACACTATAAATAAATATTTTTTCAAAGTAAAATCCAAATAAAATTGGGATATTGGGAGAATTCGTAAATGCACTTACGAAACACCCAGAAATGTAGGTGAATTTGAAATCCTAATAAAATTGGGATATCGGGAGAATTCGTAAGTGCACTTACGAATTCACCTAGAAAGGTCAATTCGTAAGTGAACTTACGAAGGGTATTTTTGGTTTTTCAATGGTATGGGAGAAACCCTCTAGGTGTGTGAAGAAATTTCTGAAATTTTTTTCGCACCTAGTGCAGTTCTTCTTCACCCCTGGTGGAAACCCAAAAATACCCCCCGATTTCGTAAGTGCACTTACGAATTCTATCTCAGAGGTGAATTCGTATGTGCACTACAAAATAATCCAAGATTTTCTAAAAATAAGGTAAATTGCACTTACGAATTCACCTTATTTTCTAAAAATAAGTTGAATTCGCAGGTGCACTTGCGAAATTACCTTAATGGGTGAATTCATAAGTGCACTTACGGATTTTTGTCTAGGCAGAATTCAAAAATATTTAACACAATTCATACCAATCATTCAACTTAATTAATTCAAAGAAATTACATAGTAGATGCAGACAATTAAATTACATATTATTATAAATGGGAAGTTGTGGACTTTGCAACATCTTGATAACATATTCTACCAATCTACGAAGCGACACATCCATCTCAATCGGACCCTTTGTCGAGTATTGTTGAAAGGTCTCCCACATAACCTCTAAGTCCTCGTCGTTCTTCAGCTGGAACCTGGTGAACTTGACCACCTTGCGATTATCTGGATATTGCAACAGAGAATGAAGTGTCGTAATGAGCTCATCGTACGGGGTATCCTAGGAGAGCCTGAATTGAACTGGCAAATATGCAGCGGTGAAGTAGACAAACGCAAGGTGTGGATAGGTTTGTATCATTTTTCTGGTTTTGCTTTGTGATGGAGAATGGAATGAGTTGTAGTCTCAATTTATAGGCAAGTTGGAGTAATATGTACCAAATAAATCTTATCAGGTCACATTTCTCAAGTGCACTTACGAATTACACTAAATCAAGTTAACTCGTAAGTGCAATTACAAATTGTTTCTCGTGTTGTTTTTTAAAATAAATCAGGCAAAATTTGCAAGTGTACTTGTGAATTCTGCAGAAACAGAATAAAACTCAATTTTGGCTGAAACAGAAATATAGTTTATGGTATTTTAGACATTCAAAAATGTTATACATATAGATAAAATGTAATATAGATAAAACTTATATATATATATATATATATATATATATATATATATGTATGTATGTATATATTGAAACGTTAAGATTTTACAATGTTTCCACAATACATACAAAACATGTTTATGTTACATTCTAAAATGAACCGAAAAAATTGTCTCCGCTTAAATCTAAAATCGGTTTTTTCTTTGATTTCTCCCTATTGTATTCTCTCTCATGATCCATAAATGGGTGAACTCCGTCATTTTCTCCAAAAAATTATCCGACCAAGTTTCTGCCTCTACTTTGTGATGTTCCATCCATTCCACGGATGTGGACGGAATAGGACAACCAGGTTTCAAATATACTTGAACAAAATGACATGACCTTAGATAGACAACACACACAATGCGTCCGGATGAATCAATAGGCGATGGAGCTTGAAGAGGAAAAAAGTTTCTAAAAAACCATATCTTGTCAAGTCGACGTAACCATGTTATAAGCACTTGCTATAAGATGTCCCATTTCGAGGAAGCACGTCCATTTTTCAACTGGTGTATGGACAGTAACACTTGGAGCAATAGCATTGTGAATTTTATTAAACTTGTCCTTTGTCACGTATAGGCGCGTGTAAATTTCACTATGAGAGGTCAACTCCAAAATAAGTTTTTTCCGAAGATTAATGTATTGCTCCTCTCCGTGTCCAAGCAAAGCGGATACGGTCTGATACCCGCAATTACCATCGCTTCTCACATCCACAATTTTTTCAATGTGTTTGTGCATAAATAATGGCATTTCATTAATGTAAATTATTGGTGGTGGTTATGGCGGTGGTGGTGGTGTCGGTGTTCAAGGTGGTTTGGAAATTTGGGCTCCTTTTTTAACACTTGTCTTGGATTTTGGGGTTGGAGAGTCTGGAAATAATTTATCGACGACATTGTGATAAGAAGGTGTACGATTGGTTGTATTGTCAGCTTGTGAAGTTTTCACCTTTTTTGGGGCACCTTTAATTTTCACCGGTTGAGATGGAGGCTTCAAAGTTGTTGTTTCCGGATAGGCGACTTTTCTCAATTGTTCTTTAATGCGCAACTTTGTAGCATCGTCCGCTTTTGAAAAACGATCTACGATGACTTCTAAATCGGTTGTGATGGTAATGTTGGAACAAGCTTCCGTTGTCGGCTCATAATTGTAACACCCCAAATCTACCCGGAAATTATAACAAAAATCAGAGTATTTAAAAACTTCCAACACATTCGGGATATCACATTTCAACATAAAACAAAACCTATAATTGTGTTTATCATAGATACATAGCATTCAGATGAGAAAAACCTAAGGTTGTCCTCCCTTACCCTGCAAAAATAAATAAGAAAGATCTTAATGAGAAAAACTTCAAGAAATTTTTGGAGTTGTTCAAGAAGCTTGAGATCAACATTCCATTTTCTGAGGCGTTAGAGCAAATGCCAATATATGCCAAGTTCATGAAAGATATCATCTCAAAGAAGCGCTCTATGTAAAATGAACCGGTTATGCTAACTGAAAGGTGTAGTTCTATTTTATAGGGTCTGAAAGTGCCACCGAAGAAGAAAGACAAAGGCGCAGTTACTATTCGCTGCGCAATAGGGGATAGGTCGTTCAAGAAGGAGCTTATTGATCTCGGTGTTAGTGTAAGTCTTATGCCACTCTCAATCTATAACAAATTGGGGAATGGTGAAGTCAAGGATACAAGGATGACATTGCAGTTTGCTGGTAACTCAATGAAAAGGCCACATGAGATTGACAAGTTTGTGTTATTGATTGATTTTGTAGTCTTGGATATGCCAGAGGATGAGGAAATCCCAATAATCTTGGGACGACCTTTTCTTGAGACTGGAAGGGTGATGATAGACATGAAAGAAGGTACTATGACCCTCAAGGTCTATGATGAAGAGCTAAAAATCAATGTTAGAGAGTCAATGAAGTTCAAAGAAGAGATAGGCACAAGTAAGAATATTGAAGTTTTGGACACATTGTTCGTTAAATCAATGAACTTTCATGTGCCTGAATTTCCTCTCGAGAGAGTTTTGAGTTTATCTATCTTTGAGAAGGATCAATATATTGATGAGAGAGAGTTAGAAGTATTAGATATGATGGAAGCTCAACCTCAGTGGCCAAGATATAAACCGCACCAGTGGGAAGATTTAAGACAACCAAAATCTATTAAATAAAATAAGGAAGCAAAGAAAGGGACGGAGTTTAAACAATTGCCTAAAAATTTGAAGTACATCTTTCTTGATTTGAAAGATGTCAGCAAACCAATTTGACTCTCAATTGGGAAAAGTGCCACTTCATGGTGAGAGAAGGTATAGTGCTAGGTCACAAGATTTCTCATCGAGGCCCTGAAGTTGACAAGGAAAAAGTTGAGGTGATAGAAAATTTATCTCCACCTGTGAATGAGAAGGGTATAAGGAGTTTCTTAGGACATGCGAGATTTTACCGCGGGTTCATAAGAGATTTCTCAAAAATTGTGAAGCCATTGACTAGTCTGCTCGTGAAAGACACTCAGTTTATGTTTGATAAAAAATGCAGAGAAGCCTTTGAAACATTGAAGAAAAGGTTGGTATCTTCTCTTATAGTTATCTCTCCTGATTGGTCTCTACCTTTTGAGATCATGTGTGATGCAAGTGATTTAGAAGTGGGAGCAGTACTTGGACAAAGAAGATAAAAGCTCTTACATGTAATTTATTACACGAGTCACTTGTTAAATCCTGCTCAGATGAATTATACTACTACAAAAAAAAGAGTTGTTGGCAGTGGTGTATGCCTTCGACAAATTCAGGTCCTATTTGTTGAGAACTAAGGTAATTGTTTATACTGACCATGTTGCTTTGAAATATCTTTTATCTAAACAAGAATCAAAGCCAAGGTTGTTGAGATGGATTTTATTGCTGCGAGAATTTGACTTAGAGATTCGGGACAAGAAGGGGTGTGAAAACACCGTCGTTGATCACTTATCCCGGATGTCACCAATAGAAGAGACTAAAGAAACACACCCCATCAAGGATAAGTTTGTTGATGAACAAATCCTCGCTGTGATGGGAGTTCTGTGGTTTGCGGATTATGCAAACTACTTGGTAGGTGGTGTCATACCTGATGATTTTGATTATAACAAAAAGAAAAGGTTTTTGCAGGATTGCAGGTTTTATCTCTGGGACAAACCATTCCTCTACAAGAAATGCATAGATGGATTGGTTCGAAGATGTGTCCCGGAAGAAGAGCATGGAGATGTTCTCAAAACTTTCCATAATTCAGAGTACGAAGGCCATTTTAGTGGAGATATGACAACTTCCAAACTCCTCCAATCAGGGTTGTACTGGCCTACATTATTCAAAGATGCTCAAGGCATAGTGAAGGAATGTGACAGGTGTCAAAGGATAGGGAACATCTCAAAAAGGAATCAGATGCCACAGAAAGGTATGCTTGAAGTATAATTGTTTGATGTGTGGGGTATTGACTTCATGAGTCCATTTCCACCGTCATTTAGGAAGAACTACATCATGGTAGTGGTAGCGATGACTAATAACGTAGTAGTAAACACTAGCGACACTTCCAAGGGCAAGGAAATTGCAAATAACGCAAACAGACCAAATCAGCGGCGCATGGTCAATGAAGCTAGATGATGTGTTATGGGCATACATGACCGCATTCAAAACACCCATAGGTATGTCTCCTTATCAATTAATTTATGGTAAGGCATGTAATCTTCCGCTCGAACTCGAGCACAAGGCTTTTTGGGCTACGAAATTCCTGAACTGTGATCTTGCTAAAGCTGGTGAATCCAGAATTCGTCAATTAAACAAGCTAGAGGAATTCATGAATAAAGCTTATGAAAATGCCAAGGTTTATAAAGAACAAACACAAAAATGGCATGATCAACAGATACAGAAGAAGGAATTTTGGGAAGGTCAGTTGCTTTTGCTTTTTAATTCCAGGTTGAAACTTTTCCCTGGAAAGCTTAAATCCCGATTGTCCGAACCTTTTGTGGTGCATTAAGTGTTCCCTCACGGAGCGATAGAAGTAAAAAATCAACCCAATGGGGATGTATTTAAGGTGAACGGGCAGAGGTTGAAGCCCTACTATGCAGGGGAAGTGTCAGGAGTTGTGGATCATATTCGTCTTACTTGAGAAGATGAAGGATCGTCGATCCATGCGACGTTAAGCAAAGTGCTTCGTGGGAGGCAACCCACGTGTTTTTACGAATATTTTATTTTTGTTCTTTCTTTGCTAGTGTGTGTGTGTGTGTGTTTTATTCAGCTGCAAACAGTAGGGTTGATACAAGAGGAGATCACAGAGGAAAAGAAATTTTCAAAAATCAGCAAGCTGACACGGTCCGTGCGGTTCAACATGGCCCGTGTTGGAGCAAGAAAATTTCCCCATATATTTTTCAGAGGCACAACACAGTCGACCATGCAGAATGGCACAGACCGTGTTGTAGGCCTTGTAGGTTGCCATTTAAAACTAGAAATGCAACACGGTCGGCCGTGCAACTGGCATGGACCGTGTTGCGCAACGTCACAAAGAATTTTTTTAAAAGTTTGAATAGTGCGCGAATTGGGGTGGGCCCCACACGAATTTAACTTACTTTTCTTCTTTCCCCACTCCCAATTCAACATTTTCTCTTTCTTCTTCATCCCTATTCGTTGTTTTCTCTCAAAAACCTAAAAACCTCCATAGCCACTCAACCTTCAACCTCACTTTTCTTCATCGCCCACTATCCAAATTCAAAAGTGTCCTCACAAAATTTAGATCGTTTTTCGTCTTCTACGCGGTAACGATAATTGTTTTTCCTAATTCTACTGTTTGTTATTTGTCAAATTTTTCAGGTGACCAAAATGCCCCTGAAGCCAAAAAGAGCAGATAGAGGCAAGGCGGTAGCAGAGCCTTCACGACCGAGGCAGAGGGCCAAGCATGTCCCGAATGCTCATGGAATTATTTTTGATTTGGACGAGCACGTTGAGAGGTATAGAAAACTCATTAAGTGTAGGCTTATGCCGACGAGGTATGTTTGTGATACTACTTTGAGTTCCTTAGGGATATTAGATGATGTGTCACAAATGTTCAATAATTTGGGAATTTTAGAATTTATGCTCAATGATGCACCAACCTATGAGCGTATTACATTAGAATTCCTAAGTACTGTCACTTTTAAATTGGAAAAAAACAATGGACATGTTCCTCTACAGAATACTTCGATACGATGACTTTCCGACTTTATGAACAAGAATATTCTATGTCTCTGATCCAACTAGGTCAGTGTCTCTGGTTACCCTTAGTGGGACAAGTAGGCCAATTTTCTCCCCTTCTCGCATCCTTTTATTGTTATATCCATGAGACAAATCGGCCACATCCTTTTATTGTTATATCCATGAGACAAATCGGCCAAGTAGTGGATAAGAGACTCCAATTTCATAAAACTAGCCATTTCCACTCGAGCGATCACACCATGTTAAGGCATCCAATCTATATCCTAACCATTTCCACTCGAGCGATCACACCATGTTAAGGCATCCAATCTATATCCTAACCAAAAACATATTAGTCAAATTCACGGATTATTATTATTTTAAATTATGTATTATATTTTTTACTTGATTTTTTTTCATGTTTTATTTTTAATTTTTATTAATACTTTTATTAATATAATTTATTTACTTATATTATTAACCGGAACAGCCCAATACATACTAAATTGATATATAATATGAAAAAGTCATTTATAAACATTTTAACTCTTACATATAATTTCGACGTGGAACTATAATGTTTCAAACACTTGAAACAACATGATACATTCCTTTCTTCAATATGTTTCATGACAACCCAAACCAATTTGGCTCCGGTCTCCACCATAAAACCACGTTACTTCATGCTCCCATAGGATCACGTAGCATCACATAGGATCTCTGACGGTGGTGTATAATAGTCTCATCCACTCAACCATAGGACTTGATCATCGATCGGTGCAATCAATAAAATCTCTGACGGTGGTGTATGTGCATATGTCCCACATCTTCTCATGTTTCCTTCTTCCTTATGTTTTAACTTATGTATATTAAAAGAAAAGCACAATGGATTATGCTTTTGAATAACTGTCACATATCCATGGACTTTGGATAAGGATGGTTTTGATTCGGATTTATTAAACTAAACATTGCTCTTATTTTGCTCTAAACAATTGTTATCTAAATGGTTTAGTAACATACAGTACGCAACTATAAGGACGAGTGAAGGAGGGCCATGAAATATGAATAATACCACATGCTATCTCATCATATTCTTTCTATTATTTTATCCTGCCAAAAAATATCATTGTTCTTGGTTTTGATAAACTGCCAATGAGAGAATGGCCACAGTGGCAAATATTTAAACTGATTTAAGTAATTATTCATCTCCTTCTATCATTAGTGATTCATCCAATTCATTAGTTGCAAATGTTGAAATCTTTAAGAAGCTCCTCAAGTTTGACAAGAAGGGTTGTTCTAACTTGCTGCAACTTAAAATGATCACTTTGCACTTGTATTTATCACTTGCAACAAGGTTGTATCATTGGCATGTAATTTTCCTCCTTACTTTTTTTTTTTTTTTTGTGTATCAGTAATTCATTGTAAGTGAAGGTAGTTGGCAATATGGCCAATGGAATATATTTTGTAAAATATATGTTTTGCTTTTGACTTCTCAGTGATGATACCAATCACAAGGAAATGTTTATGATGAGTTGGGTTTTTGTGATGGTTAATAAGGGTGGTGTGATCAATGTAATTTGGATGTGCTAGGTGAGAGTGTTACAACAGAAAGTGTTATTCATGAGTGCATGTATGGTAAAAAAAAAAAGAGATGCTTGTCTGGTAGTGGTAGTATGCACAAGATAGTCCCGCCAATCTAATCTATGTAACATTAGATGACGATTAAAAAAAGGGTTTATATATTTAACCCTAAGTTTTACTAATTTAATTTTGAAAATTTGTTATAAATTAAATATAGACAAAATTAATGAAAATTATTAAAATAATAGTGTTCGTGCATAAAATCTATTGTCCGGTATAGAGGTTAACTAAGATATTTGAGCAATCAATCAGGCAGACAAGGGTATTCCATCGAGCATATACCCCGGGTCATGATGCTTAGTGTCTCCGAGCTATGAGACCAGAGGAATCGATGACTCAAGTCTAATAGAAGACGAAAAGACAGTTGCCAAACTCATATCCCGAATTAAGGGGTTACGAGGAGCCCGACAATTATGAATACGTTATGGCAAGACCGGTTCTTCAAAGACGTAACTGCTTGGTTATTCTTGACAACGCGTGTTATTGGCCATCATTGACAGTGGCAGACGTTACAGAATTTTATGACAACCTAGTTACGCTTAATGAAGGGTCACAACAGTTATATGTGATAAATGATAATGTCCATACACCTCTATAAAAGTATTTCCGACTGAAGAATAAGCAAGACATGTAACTTAGAATTTAGAACACAAGACCCTAAAGATCACATTTACAATTTTTTAGCAACAACAAATAGGCTCCCAAATAATAGTGACAAAAACTCAAGAGACATGTGCATTTGATAAATCTATATCTAATAAAAATAATGATAAAATTGAACTAGGGAAAAAAATATATTTAGAATGATGAAATTAGAAATAGAACTTGATAAAAGATAAATTAAAAAAATAAGAGATATGAAGATTTCTTAAAAGTTGTGATAAAATAATATAAATCTACGATATGAGAAATCCATTAAACAAGATTGATTGCAATATTATGATAAAATATAATAAACTCTAAAAAAATTCACGAGGTGAAATGATCTAATGTATTAATTACTCTAATATTTTGTATTTATTTATCAAATTTATAATCAGAATTATTATAAATTTCTATTTCCCCAACAATTCATTATTTTTAATACAAAAGAATATTAAATAAGATAATATCACTATATTTCAAAATATATTTAATTACTGTACTACAAAAAAATATAGTAAAAATTATTTTTCTATGACAGTATTAGTATTTAACAAATTTATTATTTTCTCTTTTATAAAAAGATTTGAAATGTGGGTATTTTAATTAAATATTTTATATTTCAAAAAATAATATAGCTGATTTTAACAAATTCATATGTCCAATTCATTGCTTTTAATCATTACAAAAATGACATTATATACAATTATATTAAGACAAAATTGTGTGAAAATAATTCAACTAAAACCATGATTTTTCTTTCCAAAAAATGAAACAAATATCATATGACAAAATGCAACACACATACCTTTGTAGGAAGACTAAAACTAGGCAGAAGCTTTAGACAAAGGGAAAGTAATTCCAAGTTAGATCAGTGTATAAAATAAAGGAAGCAAGTAGTTCAGTTCAATAAAGAAATCTCCTAGCAATATGTAAATTTGTAGGAAGACTCAAACTAAGCAGAAGCTTCAGACAGACAAGCCATCTAAAAGTAATTACAAGGTAGATCTACGATGATATACTGCGAGAAATAGAAGCAAACACAGAAACCATACCAAACTGTAGAATTTGGTATTTTCCGGGTATCCCTGTTTCTGAGTGGCATTTGAAACAGAAACTTATAAGAGACTACTTTGAAGCTCTTTATATTCTTCATGGGATACTGCAGGTCCTCCAGCTACGAGACTAGGCCAAAGCCATGCCTTCATAGTAGCTGCAAGTAGCATTGCAGATACATTTCCGGGTTGTCCAGCAATTAGAGTATTATACCTACTCATTTTCAGACGATGGAAGGCTCTAGAGAAACGTTCATCACCCGAAATCAGTAAGATATTTGCAGGTGCAGGGTTGTCTGCTGCCCAGAAAAGCATGTCGACAAGCATTGTCTCAACACTTGTATCTATTACCAAAAAAAATCAATGTATCAAAACTTCAGGCTATATGCAATGTAGTACTGTTTTAGTAAAACAAAACCCTAAACAAATAAACCACATTGAACTCAAAAACAAAACCCTAATCCCTAAATTCCAAATTCAATTTAGGCTGAAATCAGATATAGTTACCAGAAGTTTTGATACATTGAACGGATATCACTCTGTATAGGATAAGGAAGTCGATTTGTATCGCCGTAGCAGAATAACTCAACGGAACCATGGTAGTTCATCTGAACAAGTGCTGAACGGATATTAGGTCCAATAGCGTAAGGTTCGCAAGCCTCTGGGACATTGCAGCTTTCTAGATCCCACCACACTGATATTTTCGCTTTGGTGTACAGATCATCCGAGTTTGCTACTGCTGTTGCTCCAACTCCTTCCGTTGGTGAAGGGAGAAGATGGTGAGACCTATGAGACTGGAGTTGCTTTTCTATTCTCAACCGTTTGGATTTTAACTCATTTCAGGTTTGAGAAAGAATTGGGCTGGGTTGTCTTAGTCATGTTAATAGAAAGACCCACCATGAAAATTTTACCTTGTAACCCTGTCTGTCCCTCTACCCCTACAATTTTGAAAATATTTTCAAGTTTATTTATTTCTTTTTTTATATTTTTTTATATTTTACTATTTACCTTTTTTACTATTCATCTTAAAACATGTGAAATTGACAAGTGTGCATCCATTCCTGCAAACCGGATAACATGAGATGTAAAATTCTGATATGTTTATTTTTTAAATCGAAACTCTTTGATATATAATATCTGGTTTACATTTTTTATTAACCAGATTACTTTGGTGGTTGAGATCCGGTTCGTTATTATTAACCAAATAACCTAGCTTTGCGTTTTCCAATTTATTATATTCACTAATCAAAAATCATTAATCAATGTTTTTCGGTTTTGATTTTTGTGCCAATTGAATTAATATTACACCGGTATCCTAGTGCCTTTTTTCATTTTATAATTTTTTTTATTATGTTAAACATGTGACATTACTTTGATATGCGATAAAAATCAGACATGTATTGATATCAATGGGATATTTTCATCAACACAATGATTTGCTACAATAGAAGAGACGATAAGGTGGATTATGGAGGTTGGAATCATGAATAAAGTGATTGTTATAATAATTCGTTCAGATACCAAATACAGGCAAGACAGGAAGAAGTGATAAAGTGATATTTGGTTGTGGTAGAGGTGGAAAATTCAAAGAATGAGATAGTGAAATGCAAAGTGCTAGTAAGAAATGTGGTTGTCTTTTCAAAATTAGGTCAACACCATCAAAAGATGGTTCTAGATGAAAGATTGATGTAAAATGTGGACTTCACAACCATGGGTAACCTGATACCTTTGAAGGTCACACGTTTGTAGGTCGGTTAAATGCAGATGAACAACAACATATTGCTGATTTGATAAAATATCATGTTCCACCAAGACACATACTTTTGTCATTGCAAGAGCAAGATTCGGAGAATGTCACTCAGGTCACGCAAATATATAAATATAAGAATAAGTTACAGAATGATATAAGGGGTCCTAGAACGAAAATGCAACATTTTTTAAGCTGATAGAGGATTCAAATTATGTTTACTGGAGCAAGAAAAAAGATGAATCGAAAGTTGTGAGAGATATTTTCTGGGCCCATCCAGAATTAGTGAAGTTGTTAAATATGTTTCCTACTGTGTTGATTATGGATAACACGTACAAGACAAACAAGTATAGGCAACCTCTATTTGAAATAGTTGGTACATCAAATGAGTTAGCATTTGTTGTTGCATTTGTCTATATGGAATCTGAGCAAACATAGAATGTTCGTTGGGTATTGGATAAGTTGAAACAATTGTTTACTAAGTAAGGGTTTTGACCACAGGTGATTTTGACTGATAGAGATCTTGCTTTGATGAAAACAATTGAAACAGTATTTCCAAAGAAAATTAGTTGAAACTCATCCTCCTCCTCGTCTGCCTCGTGAAGCTATTAGTAGTGATTAAGCACACGTGAAACATATTATAACCTTTGGTTTTATGGTCATTTGTCATAGACAGGAACTAGGATCTCTCTCACCTCATCCCGTGGTGGTGCTACCGAACGAGGATGTGACACCATATAATACCAAGCCAGGTAACCATCGACTACTTCATATGGCCAGGTGGAAAAAAGTGTCGGATGTATCACATCTAAAACTCCCTGAACATATCCAGTCCAATCAACATCCACATCAAGTGAGTCAACATCAGGAGGTGGGTGGGGTATGTAATATCTATATCTAAACTGACACAAACATTTGGCAAATAAATATAGCACAATTGTCCCGTACCATTTTCAGACCACCCTTGTAAAGACATATATCATCAAATAGACGGGCATGCTGGTGATCCTCAAAAGGCTGCCAAATGACATCATCGGGTGTCAATGAATCTAACACATGCCTAAACTCATCAACCTTATGTGTTCATTGCATGTAACTCCATTTCATCGCCCTCGAAATTGTACTACATATACCACAAATCCCAGACACACCTTTCTTCCCAATAGTGGAAAAGTACTCATGAATCCAACATTGTTACACACCATGCATATTATCAATTAAAATCATTATAAATAAATAAAAATAAATTAAATTAAAATTAAACATTGTGTACCTGTAAAAGAGAGGCATATCCGCCAAGCTGCTTGCATGTATAGAAGGAAGCATCACCTAAATATCGATAAAGTGCGACAAGTGTCTACTACATCCACCAAAGTTCCTAAAAGTCGTAAATACTTTGTCTCTACGAAAGTAAAGGTCTTGTCGACAAGAATGGTGCAACCTAACAACACTATCATATAAGGATATAGTAGCACAATCAAATTTACTAGCAACTCGTTGATGTACAAATATCGTCTCAACCAATCCATCCTAAAATAAGGACATCTACAAAAACGGATCTCCTCAACTGCCTCGTCCAATGGAACACCCATCAGATCAATAATTAGTCTAATAACATCACTATCAGTGAAGCCTTCTTGAGGATCAACCAACCCACCCTTAATCGGTATGTGAAAAAGACATGAAACATCATCCAAATTAATGGTCATCTCGCCAAATGACATATGTAATGACGATGTTTCCGAATGCCACCTTTCTACAAAGGGCGATACCAGATTTTGGTTTATCCTTGAAAAATTGGCTCTTTGGAGAGAGGATAGATCAAAGTCATCCAACCAAGTCCGTATCAAAGGTGGGAGCATGTGCTTAACCCATCATATCAATTTGCTGCCATGTGCAACAACCTTGACTCTTTCTTCGGTTGTCTCTTCTCAAAACAATTTACAGTATATATGTTATTACATATATAAGTACTTACAAATAAAAATTATTCAAGATAACATGATAGAGATTAACTTACCTCGTCAAACCATAAATGGCAAGCAACGTGACCCTCATATCTCACTAGAAGAGACATATCAGTTGGTCCTCCAGGAAACGCTGGCAGCAATGGACCCACCTCAGGTTGCTAATGTCTCTCTCCATCGTCCACCTCTTGTCGACTTTGTTGTTCTTCAATTCTTCCCCTCATATTATTGTCACTCGATCCTTCTCTTCTACGAACCTCTGAAAATAAATAAAATAAATAAATTAATAAAATAGAATCAGAAAATGCATTAACGTGTTATCCGAAATAATGAAACAAGAACTGGATAACGCATTAACGTGTTATCCAAAATAATGAAACAAGAACCAAATAACAGGGCTAGATGTTATCCAATTGGAAATTATGAAAATCGTAGAAACCACACATGAGTTATCCGGGTTGTTATATGTTTTTTTGTAAACCGAAGTAATTATTCATGGGTTATTCTGAGTGTTCCGATGTAAACTAGACATGAGACACTCACGTCCTCCGATTGGTGTTTTTAGGGAGTTTCAGATAACGTTTTGTTGTGTTCTCCGACTGTTGCTATCTCGGTCTATTTAGTGAAATGAGGAAAACATGAAGTTTTTTAAATGTGTAATTATTTATACAAGGATATTTTCATCCAAACATTTTTATTTATAGGGATATGGGATAACTATAGAGGTACATGGTAAAATTTCCACCCGCAATAAGGCGGTACCCAAATAGGTATAAACTAATCTTTCTAAAATATAATCAAAACTAATTAAAAAAAAAAAATCTTAAGAAAATAGTTGATTAAATTTAATAATTGATTAAATTTTTTTTAAAAAAATAACGCATACTCAAAAATATATTTTTACTATAAAAAAATAAAACAATACTAATTAATAATTCAATATATAAAGCATACTTCACCACTATAAAATGCATTTCAACTTTATCCTAATGTATTTCATTTAATTTTAAACTCTAGGTGATAATCAGGGCTGGTCCCGACATTTTAGAAGCCCCGGACTAATATTAAATTTCTTACTATAACATAAAGTGTTAATAATATATATTTTTATAAAATAAAATAAAAAGTAATAAAGTTACACACAAATAATAATATATTATATTTTATCATACAAATTTATTAGTAAATAATTTATTATATAATGGATTTTTTTAATATAAAAAAATATAATTTATATATTATTCAAATTTAAACAAAAAACTGAAAAGGTTCATTGAATTTATGATTTTTATAGCTATATCAAAAAATTAATATGGAATTGTAAAAATATGGAATTTATGCTGTTCATAAAAAATTAAAAATATAGAATTGTAAAAATTTCTACGATTTTTGTTCTTGGAAATTCATGTGCTATTGTGGTTCATAAAATAAAATATAATTTTTTTAGTTATATTAAAACAATTGTTTTTGAAGATTTATGTGTCATTATTTTTCTTAAAATATTAAAAATATAGAATTTAATAACAAATGAATTTATTATATGATATATTTTTTAAATGTAAAATAAATATAATTTATAAATTATTCAAAAATAATTTTAAAAAATTGAAAAGGTCCATCAAATTTATGATTTTTTAGATATATAAATATTTTATTTTGAAAATTCATGTGTCATTGTGATTTAAAATAAAATGGATTTTTTAGTTTTAATACAATTGATTTTGGAAGAAGTTATGCAAGTTATACGCCATTGTTGTTTAAAAAAAAAACATAGAAATATAAATCACAAATTTATGATGTTTTAGAAATATAAATTTTCTTATTTTTGAAAGTTTATGTGTCATTGTGATTCATAAATAAAATAGAATTTTTAGTTTTAATACAATTGATTTTGGAAGAAGTTATGCAAGTTATATGCCATGTGTCATTGTGATTCATAAATAAAATGAAATTTTTAATTTTAATACAATTGATTTTGGAAGAAGTTATGCAAGTTATATGCCATTGTTGTTAAAAAAACATAGAAATGTAAATCATCTCCTGTAGGACTCGAAACTGCACCATCAAGGTTCTAGAGTCTTAACTTTTACTGTTGGGATAAAGCGGCTTTTTATATTTACTTTAGCAAAAGCGCTATTTATTATTCCTTACTTATTATTTTTAACCTATTTTATCGATTTTGAGGCCCTGGATCGTAGGCCTGCTTGCCCTGGTCCAAGATCGGCCCTGGAGATAATGAACATTCTATAATGCTATATAAAGTTTGTCAGATGTACTTGAAAATAAAGTTCAACCTTATTGCAATTTTGTATGAGTTTGCAATACCTAGTAGAAAGGTTTTAGATAATGGTACGCGGTTGCGAAAACATTATCGGTAAATTTCAATATCGATATCGTCATTATCATTTTTATTTTAAAGAATAAGTTGTGGTAATTCACACAACAACGATCGTAAGCAATGTCGCGACATTTGTACCAATCGAAATTACAAAAAATTTAACGCGACTGCAACTGTTTTGTAAAACCCTACCCGTCATACCCCAATTTTTTACCTAAGATACCATCTCATATCATCTACATATGCATCATTGCATCACTAACAAATTTCAACACAAGATAGCTTGTGTACTTGCTCCTTGAGCCAAATTAGGATTTTGTAATTAAATCTTTCATCAGTACAAGATATGATCAATTAGGATTTGAGTCTCCACTCACCTTTAGTGATATATCGTCATCAATCATCAACATTTGATCTTCAAATTCTAATCATTTCCTCAAGATCTGACATGAATCGACCAAATTAGGGATTTGATCGAGGATGGTGCATCATTGACTTTTTGCTTAACGCATGACCTAATTGCTTGAAGAATGATCTCAAAATCACCAATGCAATATCATGACCTAATTTCTTGGTTCAAAACATCTTCAATGCCATGGTTGATCATTTGTGAAATTCTGAATCATCTGACAAAAAGTCAACTGTCCAGATCAATCAAACTTTGACTTTTTGGTCAACTTTTGAAATTCAATTTTTTTCAATCATCAAAGCATTTCATATTATCCATCATGATCATCAAAAATAAAAAATGTGCAAAAAAGTCAAAACTTGATTTTTCTAAACACTTAAAACAAATTTCAACTGTTTTTTTTATCATTTTTTCACCATTTTCATGACCAGTTTTCACAAAGATCCATTTTGATTCAAGAAACACTTTCAACATGAAATTTTTAGATCTTGTTCCAAGCTTTCGAAAATGTCCAAGAACATGAAAAAATATTTTGTGGAGCTAGGGTTTTGAAATTTGCCATTATATGTTCAAAACCTGAAATATAGGTCATTTTTGTCAAACTTTTTCAAGTCATCTGGCCTAAATCCTATCTCTTTCTCTTCTAGAAGACTGGTCTTCACCAAGTGATAAGTTTCATCCCAAAAATATCTTGAGCTAATGATTGAGAGAAGGATAGAAACACTTGAGTTTTTTAACCATGGTTTAAGAAATTAACCATGTGCATTTATGGCAAAGATTCAATTCTTATCACTTAAGCCAAGTTGCAAAAATCTTCAATCCTATCTTGCCTTGCTTGCCAAACTTCTTGACCTATAAATAGACGACATTCCTTCATTCAAAATCACACCAAAACAACTATAAACTTGATTTCTCTTTCTTTTCTTAAGTTGCAAGTTTCAAAGTTCTAAAATGTGAGAATTTGCAAATTCCAAACCTTGCAAGTTCTAACCAATCTCAAACTTCAAACACTCTCTAAACACCATTAGGAAGTTTTTATAACCATCAATCCATCACCAAAATAAGCCAAACTTAGAATTGTTTTCAAACTTCCATAAGTGTGCAAAGTGAGCCTTAACTTGCAAACTCTCATTTCACTCGTGCACTTTCTAAATTTCCACTTCAAACATCATCCATACACTCCATAGAAGTGATCCAAACCCTTAAATCACTTCTGAAACTTCAGAATCATCATTATCATCTTCAACTTGCTCGAGCTGCAGTTGGACTTAGGCAGATCATTCCAGGTAGCTTCAATCCATTCTAATCATTCAAACACCTTCCATAAGTTCCGTTGAAGCTATACAAATCATCAAAACACTTATGGAAGAACTCATTCGAGGAATTTGATTTCTTCTCATAGAGGTAAGTTTCTCAACTTCGAATTTTATGATTTCTGCATTACAGTTCAAAACTTGCAATGCTATTATGTTTCTACATATGTGAGGATCATTAACCCTCAATCAATTGCTTAATTTGATGCACATACACGATTGCACAATGATTTCTCTTAATTAGGGTTCATCTGATTTCATGCGAATTAAGTCACTTTACATTTAAAATAAATGAAATTAATGATCACCATCAAGTTCCTGGTAAAATTTCGAGCATGTTTGATGTTTGGATCGTTCAAAAACATTGAGAAACGAAGACGTTATGAATCCATGAATCTTAAGGTTGAAGATGAAGCTTGGCGCGTTTTCTGAGTTTTCAAAATTCCAGTTTATAATATATTTAGTTGAAGTTATTTTGTTAACGGATGAATAACCACCTCAGTGGAAGCACGCGCGCTCTTAAGTCTCTTGACATGCCTAAGGTTAGGGGTTCAAATCCCTGTGAGACCTTTTTTCATTCTTTTCACTTCTTTTCTCATTTTCAAACCATTTTCAAAAACCAATAAAAAATTCTCATTTTGAGATGATTTTTTGCACACTTGTCATTTAATATATCTATTTTATGATTATGTCAAAAAATTCCAAAAAAACTTGTTTTGACACATTTTTATTAGGTTAAAAGTAAGACTTTTTAAGTGTTTTTAAATACTTTCAAAAAGTGTTTTCTTCTTGATTTTTTAACCTAATCTTTTTCAAAATACTCTTGTGAACAACTTTCACTTTTCAAATCTTTCAAAATGTTTTACACCCCTTTTCTATGATCGATTCAATTAGAAAATACAAACCAAACTAGGTTTTTCCTCGAAAATATTTCGAACTCAAAATCAAATTGATCATGGGTCTCCCTTACGGTGTAAGTCCCAACCCTTTTTTGTACATATTTAATTCCTTGTACGTATCCACCTTTTGTGTACATATTTAATTCCTTGTACATATTCAAGCATCTTTATACATATTCAAGTATAAACTAGTATCGTTCGCTAGTTGTATTCGCTCGTTTATACACCAATTCCACTAGTATTAAGAGGAACATTATTCTCGGTGAAACTGTTCTTATTCCAATGAGACTCTGTACATGGTGGGAGAACTGACTTGTTTGTTTTGCGTTTTATCGCAAATGTTGCGGATAACAAGAGTCGCCACCGACTTTTATTTTATCCAATAAAGGAAAGGTGAAAAGAACAGGAAAGACCTTTGATAGATTCTAAATACGGGAGGTAATTATGAAAAGGGAAGGTATTAGAACCCTTTCTATCTGTAGTTATCTACGGGCTTTTAATTGCTTTAGCTCACTTTTTTGAAAACTTTCTTTGTGCGTGTGTTTGAAAAGTATTTTTCTTTCACCTCGTAATGATTCTTGTATCAGTCCTCAAGAATGTATACGAAGTGTTTGAAAGTATTTCGAAACTTTAACTTTGTAATGATTCTCGTATGAATGTATATAAAGTGTTTTTGAAAGTAATTTTGAAAAGAGTGTGAGGTTTGAAAAGTATTTGTTTTGGATTGGAGCAAGCAATTTAGAGTCTTATTACTTACTCACAAAGGGTCGTTCTTGTTATTTTCCTTCTCCTTTAGGATAATGCTATCCAAACCATTAGTTGATACGTAGCCCTATCCGTTGGATGTGAAGGGACGGGCGTAGGGTCATCGTATGGTCATTGAAGGCAACACTGTAAGGATACCTTAGCAAATTTGTGGGGACGATCATCACTTATTCGTAGGCAACAACCGAGGGACGAGATCATATATTTGTAGGCAACATCGAGGGTCGTCGAGAGACTATGATCTTTGTGATGATTTTTAATCGAGGGACGTTTGCTAATGGTACCCCCTACGTTCGAGGAACATGACCATTATTATTCGTAAGGCAACAGGAGAGGATACCCTAGGGGTGTGAGTGTGCAAACTGTGTTAATTTTAGATACTTATCTTGGAGATTATGGTGATCTAAGTTTGATTTTATGTCTTGTCTTACAATCCTATTAACCATACATCTAAGCAGTTATATACAGTTATAGAGGGTGTAGAAAGTAAATGCGAAAAAAGTAAAGATCTTACACTATTACATGGCTTTGGGGCAGTTACATAGTAAGAGGTGCGAAAAAGTAAATGTACGAGAAAAGTAAATCTACGCTATTACAAAAATATCCTTGTGACCTATACATCGATTTCTAGAATTTAAATGCGAAATAAATAAATAGACAATAGAAAAAATATTCTAAGTGTTAGGAAAATGTTAGAAACCTAGTTACTATAAGAAAAATATTTTTGTGTTTTTTTTAGAAATCGATTTTAATGTAGAAAAACCTAATTCTAATTAATTAGTATTTAATTAAGAAAAATGTGAAGAAAAATCAAATGTTTTTGTGTCAAAAATTAAACAAAGGTTTTTAAAACCTAAATCTAAAATTAAAACATTTTTTAGGGTTTTAGAAAATAGTTTAAAAATTATTTGAAAAGAAATTAAAATATAAAAAAAAAAGAAATTAAAATAAGAAAAAGAAATTGAAAAATATTAGAAAACTTGAAGGAGAAAAGTGGTAAAAAGTAGGATTTGGTCCCTGGAGGAGTTGAACTTGTGACCTGAAGGTCACAGGTCCAAAACTAAACCACTACGCCATATGCCTGTGATGTCTAAACCACACTTCCAATTGTTTATGTATGATAACCTGCAAAATCAGAAAATATGAGAAAAAAGTTGCAAAAGGCAGGGATCGAACCCACGCCTTGAGAGAGTGAGAGAACTAGCACGCGCATGGTTAACCACTGGGGTGGTGATACATCCATTAACTTATGCCATTGGATAAATATATATGTGATGATTTTTTTTCTGAAAATCAAACCAAACAAAAGCCAAATACGCTGGGGCCTATGGGTTTTGAATCGTCCAATCAAAGCAGGCCACACATGTTTCCCTTAATCAAATAAAAGTCAGAGGCGCCAGAGAAGGATCCCGGTCACCTTCTCTGATCGGTTCAAACATCAAACCTGCTAAAATTAATCGAAACAAAAACAACCCAGATTCATTAATTAAGGTGCTGCGAATCTAATGATGTGGTTAGTTTGTCATGAAACAGCCTGTATATAGGGTTTCAAAGCTCATCAGCTTGTATGCGCTAACAATGGTGAAACTCGAATTTGGCATCAAACCTTGCAAAAGATGGTTCTAAACAATCACAAACATCAGTATGAACATGGATATATGAATCGAAATAGTTTAAATAGCATGAATTGAAAGTTTGAGCTTCGATACTTTTACCAAATCGGTGCAACTTCGTGAGGATGATTCTGGGTACGGTTTTACTTGCCTAAGGACTTGAATCAGGTGCTGGAATGCTCAGGAGGATGAATCGATCCTTAGAACTTAATGAAAATGGATAGAGGATTGCTTTTGGTCATGTCCTAGAACTTTTAGGTTTTTGAAAGTTTAGGGTTCGTGTAAGAGAGCAACAATCCATGTTCTTTGCATCTGGTCTTGTTGTGTATATATAGAGGAACAAAATTAGGTCAAGACTTGTGAGAAAATATATTCCTCTTGATGAGAAAATATTTGATTGAAAATCAAATGTAATATTTCCAAAATTGGCCAATATTCATGCAATCAGTCCTTGTGCATTTTTCTCCAGCTTGAAATGTGTTTCTTGGACCTCAAGTCATTCAAATATCAAGCCCACACGCCTATCCAACCTTTTTTTTCATTTTATTTTATTTAAAATTGAATTTAAATGAAATAATTCAAAAATAAATGAAATAAATGGTAGGAGGGTGTGTAATTGGACTTAGAGGTCATGGACCATGTTAGAAACAAGTTTAAATCATAAAAACTTAGGCCCATTTAGAAGAAATTCAATATTGATCAATGTTTTCTTCATGGATTTCTTCCAAATTTCCAATTTTTCCCAAGCCATAACTTGTTCAATTTTTGTCATTTGAGAGTGTTCTTGGACTTTGTAGAAGCTTAAGATGTCCTCTAAGAGCTCATTTTGGTTTTATCTTCATTGAAGCTTCCATGCTCATGTACACCTCTTTGGAAAAAGATGACTTTTTGTTGACTTTTAGAAAGACCTATAATATCTTGACCCATAACTTTCAAATGAAGAATTTTTGGGCAAAGCTTGTGATACACAAAGTTGTATAGAATTGAGCTTTTGGTGGAAATTTTTTTGATAAAGTATGTAAAAGTTATGCTTGGTCAAAGTTCTGTCGACTTTTCCTTAAGAAACCCTAATTTAGAAACTTTTGACTTTTGTCCATTCCTTGAATTTTCTTGATGAATCATGATCAACCCTTGATCAAATGATGAAAATGACTTCAAAATCTTGATTTTGACCAAAAATGATGAGGTTTGACTGTATGTTGACCACAATTGACTTTTTGTCCAATACAACTGATTTTCAACCATCTGAGTAATTGACTGAGCAAACTTAGGCTATGAAGCTTAAAACTTGATATGGTAATACTTTGAGACATATGAGGAGGCATGATGATCACTTGAGCTATTAGAACTCATATTTGTCTTGAGAGAAGAAAAACCCTAGTTGTGGGTTGATGGCTTAGGAGAGGGCTTGTCTAGTCAATCCTTGAGTAGTTCTTGAGTATGTAGATGCCTCTTGATCTTGAAAATAGGAGGACAAATTTTGGGGTATAACAGTCTCCCTTAAGGTGTAAGTCCCACACTCCTTTGTATATATCCAAGTTTACTAGATTTATTTGCTTTTTTTATACACTTGTTTATATATTTCCTTCATAAACTCCTATGAATGCACACACACACACACACACACACACACACTTTGTCATATATATACTTATTCATATACTTGTCCATGTTTATTTATGTCATTAAAACGAGTATAACAACTAGGTTCCCTGTAGCCTCCTATTGGGCTTCGTACAAAAGAACTACCTCGTTGAGTTAGCCTCCTTTTGGGATTTGTACAAAAGAACTCCCTCGTTGAGTTAGCCTCCTCTTGGGCTTCGTACAAAAGAACTCCCTCGTTGCGTTAGCCTCCCCTTGGGCTTTGTAAAAAAGACTACCTTGTTGAGTTAGCCTTCTCTTGGGCTTCATACAAGAAATAAATATGGAAACCTCCGACAGCCTCCTATTGGGCTTCATACAAAGAATCTCCTTAGATAGGATAGAACCCAAAGAGTATGATTTTCCGATGAAATCATTCTTAAAGCCAAGACAGCCAAGGACTGTGACACCCCAAATAATTCGATTATTAAATAATTAGAATTTTTAATTATTAATTTAATTGGAAATTTAATTATTGGTATTTTTGGAATATTGGAATTAATTTAATTAATTAAAGGAAAGAAGTTTTGGTGGTGTGGAGAGTAATTAGAGGGTGTGAGGGGTAAAATACTCTACTCTTACTAATTATTAATTTAATAATGTTATTGGAATAATTAAAGGAGTATTAGAAGGAAAAGAAGAGAAAGAGAAACACTTTTGGGAAATATTCACCGTACGTGCATTTGAGAAGAGGAAAAGGAAGGAGGAAAACCAAAAGTGTCAAAATTCGAAGAACCCACAAGGTAAGGGGTGATTTCGATTAATTAATGCGTATTATTAGTTTTGAATTCAATAGTATGGATCATAGTGTGTTAGGAATCCCAGTTTAGAAATTCTAGGTTTCCGTAGGATTAACCCAATTGTGTCGGATTGTGTAGAATCCATTGATTCGTATGTTATAGGGTCAATAGGAATGAACAAATCGTGTTATATTGCATGTTAATGATGTTAATTGAGTGATTTTGTTGTGTTGGATCGTATGGGTACGTTTTGGAAAGAACGGAAAATGGTTTTGGAAAAACTGTTGCTGTTATTTTTGGCTCTGGGAGTCGTGGGAACCGGTTCCCCAGTGGGAGAACCCGGGTTCCAGTGTGTAAAATTGAAAAACGGGCATTTTGAACTCGGGAACCTACATTCTCGGGAGGAACCGGTTCCATGTTGAAATTTTCCAAAGAAAATGATTTTCTTCGGGAACCGGTTCCTACCGGAGGAACCGGTTCCCATACATTTTCCAGGGCGTGGTTTTTAACTTTAGGGAACCGTTACTCCTCGAGGAACCGTTCCATCAGAACTTTGAAAAATTCCAAACTTTGAAAATTCATAACTTTCAAACCGTAGGTCCGTTTTGAGCGCCGTTTTGGACATTGTTTCTTAAATTTAATGCTCTATTTTATAAAATGAAAAGATTTCCTATAAATTGAAATTATTTTGAAGATGTGTCGAATTCCGAATTAAGTGGTTATTAGTTGACGTACACTGGTGTGTATACAGTAGAGAATCTGTGGCATTGGTTGTGTTAGTATTGTGTGAATGGAAGGCATGTATATATTGCTGGCTTAATGCATGATCATTGAGAATATCATGTTTTGGTGTTTGTCTCAGTTATGATAATTTGGTGTATTTCATAGACTGATTGAATGTTGCATGCTGGTGTTGTGCGCGCATATGCATTTCTGATGAAGTTAATTCCCATTGTGTGGAATTTGACTTGTATTGCCGTTAACCGTACCCGGGTGATGATGGGTGGTTAGGCTGGATTCGTGTCCGAGTGGTTATGGACGAGTCGATGATTACTGTATCCGGTTGATGAGGGATCAGTGTGGGTGACTTGGTCACGTGTTGGTACCACATGCATCGTGTCTGCATTTATGTTTGCATGGAATTGTAACATGTTAGGATGTCTTCCAGTGCTACGATTCTTTTGTTGTTAATTGTTGTGCATAATGATTTGTATGGTTGTAACCGTGTGTTGAAAACTGAATTATGCTGGAATGGGTGAATTAATATACTTGTGATATATGTTGATTGAGAAACTTATAATGCATCTTAATTATGAGAAATCTCACCCTTACTTTAATGATTTCAGATTAAAGTTAGCAGCTCAGGAGTTGGTGAGGATGGCTCTAGAGCTATGTTATTTTAAGTCCGCGTGTCAGTGTCATGCTCTGATAGGTTGTAACACTGGGGAACGGTTGTTTGCGAGTTATATTTTTAAACTCTATTGTTCTTTTGGTTAATTTTGAGAATAACTATGAATCGGTTTATTCCGTTCGGTTTATGGTATTTTTCCGCTGTGCAAGACATGGTTTCAATTTAATTGATTATTATAATAATGTTCTTCAAGCAGCTGCTTTAATTGAGGTTTTATCTATTTCATAATTGTGACATCCCTTGTTTTGCGTGTTAACTCTGATCAAATCATTAAAATCGCGGGTAATTAGAAGGGGTGTTACAATAGTGGTATCAGAGCATAGTCGGTCTTGTCTTAGTGTCGTTATCCCTTTTGTATGCGACTAGTGTAAGATGACATTGTCGATACTTGTGTGCTGATGAGATTGTTTTGTAATGTTACAGAACAATGGCTGAAAGAGGTAACGGAAGAGACGATGCTATCAAGCTTGGGAATGTTAGCCGGAGTGCTCTGAGGGAACCAACAGGAGTTATTGGTGCCGACAATTGGGAATTTTAGAGGAATAATCCTCCATTGTTCAAGGGTGCACATGATCCCGAAGGTGCTCAAGTGGTTGAAGGAGATCGAGAGGATCTTCGAGTGATTGATCAGGTCGAGGAGTCGAAAGTGAGGTATGGTACTCACATGTTAGCAGAGGAAGTCATGATGGGTTGCTACCGGACGGAAATGGAAGGAGATGGTATTGCGTTAACTTGGGCTGTGTTTAGAAGGGCTTTTCTGAGGAGGTATTTTCCTGAAGACATTCGGGGTAAGAAGGAGATTGTTTCGGAGCTCAAGCAAGGCAACATTGAGTGAGTATGCTCAAGTTTACCGAATAAGTATTATGCTCATTACACTAACGATGCAGATGGAGAATTTTCCAAATGTATTAAGTTTGAGAATGGTCTTCGTGATGAGATCAAGCAGGGTATCAAGTATCAGCGTATCCGAAGGTTTTCTGATTTGGTTGACTGTAGTAGGATTTTAGAGGAGGATCTTGCTAGTACTAAGTCGAATGCTCGAGGGTATGTTGATAGGAAGGGTAAGCAACAGATGGATCGTGGT
This sequence comes from Vicia sativa, assembly GCA_021764765.1. Classification (NCBI taxonomy): domain Eukaryota; kingdom Viridiplantae; phylum Streptophyta; class Magnoliopsida; order Fabales; family Fabaceae; genus Vicia; species Vicia sativa. The sequence goes on from CM038795.1 coordinate 93,650,416, forward strand.
AAGCTTTATGATAGGAGTAATCAGAGATCCGGTGGTTGGAAGAAGTCTAGTGGAGGAGATTCTGGTTCTTCCATTAAGTGCTACAAGTGTGGTGAGACAGGACATCGTATGGTGGACTGCAAGAGTAATGATAAGAAGTGTTTCAAGTGTGGGAAGCTCGGCCATGTGGCCAATGATTGCAGAGTGAGGGTGGTGACCTGTTACAACTGTGGTGAAGAAGGTCATACTCGTCCTCAATGTACAAAACCCAAGAAGGAACAAGCTGGTGGTAAAGTGTTCGCATTGTCTAGATCAGAGACTAAGCCAGATGATCGGTTGATTAAAGGTACATGTTTTATTAACGACATTCCTTTGATTGCGATTATTGATACTGGAGCCACACATTCTTTTATTTCTTTGGATTGTGCTAAAAGATTGAATTTGGATATTTCTAATATGGATGGAAGTATGGTTATTGACACTCCTGCGTCGGGTTCAGTGACTACTTCATATGTTTGTAGGAATTGTCCTATTGTGATTTTTGGTAGGGGTTTCGGTATGGATTTAGTGTGCCTACCGTTAAAACAACTTGATATCATCCTTGGAATGAACTGGTTGGAATTCAACCAGGTTCATATCAACTGCTTTGCAAAGACGGTTATTTTCCCTAAAGAGGTTAGTGTTGAAGATGTGACTATGTCGGTTAAACAGATGAACCTAGCTGTAAAAGATGGTGTTGTGGTGTTTATGTTATATTCTGCAATAGAAGCGGAGGGAAAGGCAAAGAGTGATGGATTTCCAGTGGTGAATGAATTTCCAGAAGTATTTCCGGAAGACGTTAGTGAATTGCCACCTGAGAGAGAAGTAGAATTTACTATAGATTTGATTCTTGGAACTAGTCCAGTGTCGATGGCTCCTTATCGTATGCCGGCCTCTGAATTAGCTGAGTTAAAGAAGCAGTTGGAAGAGTTACTTGAGAAGAAGTTTATTCGTCCTAGTGTTTCGCCGTGGGGTGCACCGGTATTGTTAGTTAAGAAGAAGGAAGGTACGATGAGACTGTGTGTTGATTACAGACAGTTGAATAAAGTGACAATCAAGAATCGGTATCCATTGCCGAGGATTGATGATTTGATGGATCAGTTGGTTAGAGCTTGTGTATTTAGTAAGATTGATCTGAGGTCTGGATACCATCAGATACGTGTAAAGGCGGGAGATATTCAGAAAACTGCATTTAGAACGAGGTATGGGCATTATGAATATTCTGTTATGCCGTTTGGAGTTACTAATGCACCTGGTGTTTTTATGGAGTATATGAACAGGATATTCCATCCGTATCTTGACAAGTTTGTGGTGGTATTTATTGACGACATTTTGATTTATTCGAAGAGTGATGAAGAGCATGTAGAGCATCTCAGAATTGTCTTGGAATTGTTGAAGGAAAAGAAGCTTTATGCGAAGTTGTCTAAATGTGAGTTTTGGCTAAGCGAAGTGAGTTTTCTTGGTCATGTGATTTCCAAGAATGGCATTGTTGTTGACCCTACAAAAGTAGAAGCGGTATCTCAGTGGGAAGCGCCGAAGAATGCTTCAGAGATTCGTAGTTTTCTTGGTCTTGCAGGTTACTACAGGAAATTCATTGAGGGATTTTCGAAGTTAGCTTTACCGTTGACTAAGTTGACAAGAAAAGGTCAAGCGTTTGTTTGGGATGTTGATTGTGAGCGAGGATTCCAAAAGTTGAAGAGGAGGTTTACTAGTGCTCCGATTCTAATTTTTCCGAATCCGGCAGAATCCTTCGTGGTGTATTGTGATGCGTCGTTGATGGGATTAGGTGGTGTGTTGATGCAAGATAAGCAGGTGGTGGCTTATGCTTCAAGACAATTGAAAGTTCATGAAAGGAATTATCCGACTCATAATTTAGAGTTGGCAGCTGTTGTATTTGTTTTAAAGTTGTGGAGGCATTATTTCTACGATTCTCGATTTGAGGTATTCAGTGATCACAAGAGTCTGAAGTATCTCTTCGATCAGAAAGAGCTCAACATGAGACATAGAAGGTGGTTGGAATTTTTGAAGGATTACGATTTCGGTTTGAATTACCACCCTGGTAAGGTAAACGTTGTTGCGGATGCTTTGAGTAGGAAGTCCTTGCATATGTCTATGTTAATGGTTCGTGAATTGGATTTGGTTGAACAGTTCAGAGACTTAGTTTGGTATGTGAAACTACTCCGAATAGTGTGAAATTAGGAATGTTGAAGCTAACTAGTGGTATTCTGGAAGAAATTCGAAATGGACAGAAATCTGATGTTGGTTTAGTTGATAAATTGACATTGATTAATCAGGGTCAAGGAGGTGAGTTCCGAATTAACGAGAATGGTGTTATGAGATTTGGTGATAGGGTGTGTGTTCCGGATGTTGCCGAGATTAGAAAGAGTATTTTGGAAGAAGGACATCGTAGCGGGTTGAGTATTCATCCTGGTGCTACTAAAATGTACCATGATTTTAAGAAATTGTTTTGGTGGCCTGGAATGAAAAAGGAAATTGCTAAGTTCGTGTATGCTTGTTTGGTTTGTCAAAAGTCGAAAATCAAACATCAGAAACCATCAGGATTGATGGAACCGTTGTTTGTTCCAGAATGGAAATGGGATGGCATTTCTATGGATTTTGTGTCTGGTTTGCCAAGAACAGCGAAGAATTGTGATTCTATCTGGTTTATTGTTGATCGGTTGACAAAATCTGCTCACTTTATCCCGATGAGAATGGATTATCCGATGGAGAGGTTGGCAGAGTTGTATGTCGAGAAGATTGTAAGTTTGCACGGTATTCCTTCTAGTATTGTGTCAGATAGAGATCCGAGGTTTACATCTAAGTTCTGGACGGGATTGCAGGAAGCCTTGGGGTACTAAGTTACGATTGAGTTCTGCTTATCATCCACAGACAGATGGTCAGACGGAGAGAACGATTCAGTCGCTAGAGGATTTGTTAAGGGCTTGTGTGTTAGAGAAAGGTGGAGCCTGGGATGGCTACTTACCGTTGATTGAGTTTACCTACAATAATAGCTTTCATTCGAGTATTAGTATGGCTCCGTTTGAGGCGTTGTATGGTAGGAGGTGTCGGACACCGCTATGTTGGTATGAATCTGGAGAGAGTGCTGTGATTGGACCGGAAATTGTCCAACAGACTTCAGAAAAGATTAAAATGATTCAAGAGAATATGAGAGCTTCTCAGAGTCGTCAGAGGAGTTATCACGATAAGAGGAGGAAAGATCTCGAGTTTAATGAAGGAGAACATGTGTTCATGCGAGTTACTCCGATGACTGGTATTGGTCAAGCTTTGAAGTCAAAGAAGTTGACTCTGCGTTTTATTGGTCCGTTTCAGATTACCAAGAGGGTTGGGAAGGTGGCGTATCAGATTGCTTTGCCGCCGTCACTTGCAAATTTGCATGACGTTTTCCATGTATCTCAGCTGAGGAAGTACATTACTGATCCGTCTCATGAGATTCAGGTAGATGATATACAGGTACGAGAGAATTTGACTGTTGAAGCGGTACCTGCGAGAATTGAGGATCGGAAGTTGAAACAGTTGCGAGGTAAGGATATAGCATTGGTGAGAGTAGCTTGGGGAGGACCAGCAGATGGAAATGTCACTTGGGAGCTGGAGAGTCAGATGAAGGACTCGTATCCCGAACTTTTCGTCTAAGGTATGTTTTCGAGGACGAAAGCTCTTTTTAGTAGGGGAGAGTTGTGACACCCCAAATAATTCAATTATTAAATAATTAGAATTTTTAATTACTAATTTAATTGGAAATTTAATTATTGGTATTTTTGGATTATTGGAATTAATTTAATTAATTAAAGGAAAGAAGTTTTGGTGGTGTGGAGAGTAATTAGAGGGTGTGAGGGGTAAAATACTCTACTCTTACTAATTATTAATTTAATTATGTTATTGGAATAATTAAAGGAGTATTAAAAGGAAAAGAAGAGAAAGAGAAACACTTTTGGGAAATATTCACCGTACGTGCATTTGAGAAGAGGAAAAGGAAGGAGGAAAACCAAAAGTGTCAGAATTCGAAGAACCCACAAGGTAAGGGGTGCTTTCGATTAATTAATGCGTATTATTGGTTTTGAATTCAATAGTATGGATCATAGTGTGTTAGGAATCCCAGTTTAGAAATTCTAGGTTTCCGTAGGATTAACCCAATTGTGTCGGATTGTGTAGAATCCATTGATTCGTATGTTATAGGGTCAATAGGAATGAACAAATCGTGTTATATTGCATGTTAATGATGTTAATTGAGTGATTTTGTTGTGTTGGATCGTATGAGTACGTTTTGGAAAGAACGGAAAATGGTTTTGGAAAAACTGTTGTTGTCAACTGGTATTTTTGGCTCTGGGAGTCGTGGGAACCGGTTCCCCAGTGGGAGAATCCGGGTTCCAGTGTGTAAAATTGAAAAAACTGGGCATTTTTGAACTCAGGAACCGGTTACTCCTGGGGAGGAACCGGGTTCCACGTTGAAATTTTCCAAAGAAAATGATTTTTCTTCTGGGAACCAGTTCCCTACCTGGAGGAACCGGGTTCTCCATACATTTTTCCAGGGGTGTGGTTTTTAAACTTTGTGGGAACCGGTTACTCCCCGGGAGGAACCGGGTTCCACTGTAACTTTTTGAAAAATTCCAAACTTTGAAAATTCATAACTTTCAAACCGTAAGTCCGTTTTGAGCGCCGTTTTGGACATTGTTTCTTAAATTTAATGCTCTATTTTATAAAATGAAAAGATTTCCTATAACTTGAAATTATTTTGAAAATGTGTCGAATTCCGAATTAAGTTGTTATTAGTTGACGTACACTGGTGTGTATACAGTAGAGAATCTGTGGCATTGGTTGTGTTAGTATTGTGTGAATGGAAGACATGTATGTATTGCTGGCTTAATGCATGATCGTTGAGAATATCATGTTTTGGTGTTTGTCTCAGTTATGATAATTTGGTTTATTTCATAGACTGATTGAATGTTGCATGCTGGTGTTGTGCGCGCATATGCATTTCTGATGAAGTTAATTCTCATTGTGTGGAATTTGACTTATATTGTCGTTAACCGTACCCGGGTGATGATGGGTGGTTAGGCTGGATTCGTGTCCGAGTGGTTATGGACGAATCGATGATTACTGTATCCGGTTGATGAGGGATCAGTGTGGGTGACTTGGTCACGTGTTGGTACTACATGCATCGTGTCTGCATTTATGTTTGCATGGAATTGTAACATGTTAGGATGTCTTCCAGTGTTACGATTCTTTTGTTGTTAATTGTTGTGCATAATGATTTGTATGGTTGTAACCGTGTGTTGAAAACTGAATTATGCTGGAATGGGTGAATTAATATACTTGTGATATATGTTGATTGAGAAACTTATAATGCATCTTAATTATGAGAAATCTCACCCTTACTTTAATGATTTCAGATTAAAGTTAGCAGCTCAGGAGTTGGTGAGGATGGCTCTAGAGCTATGTTATTTTAAGTCCGCGTGTCAGTGTCATGCTCTAATAGGTTGTAACACTGGGGAACGGTTGTTTGCGAGTTATATTTTTAAACTCTGTTGTTCTTTTGGTTAATTTTGAGAATAACTATGAATCGGTTTATTCCGTTCGGTTTATGGTATTTTTCCGTTGTGCAAGACATGGTTTCAATTTAATTGATTATTATAATAATGTTCTTCAGTGTAGCATGGCTACTGTTTTAATTGAGGTTTTATCTATTTCATAATTGTGACATCCCTTGTTTTGCGTGTTAACTCTGATCAAATCATTAAAATCGTGGGTAATTAGAAGGGGTGTTACAAGGACCCTCGATGTCCCTCGGAAATCCTCCTCTTGGGCTCACAATACAAGGATCCTCGATGTCTCTCGGATAGCCTCCTCTTGGGCTTACAATACAAGGACCCACAGGTTTCTTAAAAGCATCCCCTAAAAAATAAAATAAAAACATTTCTCCTTAGAGATAAGACATGAATCATCTCTATGGAAGAAGTATCTCATCTATAGCATTACATACAAATCAAATATTTTTCAAAACAAACACTTTTATTTTAAACAAACAAAATGTCTTTCTTAATTGTAAGTGGTAACGCTTGTACAATCAAGCAAAACCCCTAATGCTTACAATGAAAGATCAATGTTTTTTCAAACATCTTTCTTAACTGTAAGTGGTAACGCTTGTACACTCAAGCAAAACACCCAATGCTTACAATGAAAGGTTCAAACAATCAAATTTTCAAAAATGTATGTGATGAAATAGATTAGATACATTTTTCGTTAAGATGACACTTGTCGTTGTCTCTTAAAATCTTTGCTTCCACTAGCACATAAGTGGGAACTACAATCGCTCTGACTTTCTCAACCTCCTTTTGAGAATACATAGGTACAAGGTCTCACCCTTGGTGAGAATACTTCTTTCTCCCTCAAACCAAACAAACCTTAGTTTCCCTTAGATCCGAGCTATAAATGCTCTGATTCCCTATAGGGGATATGAATGCAGAGGATCTCAATGATCTTTGCGAGCATAATCATAATAAATAAACTTAGGTTCCTGCCTAACCTACCCTTCTTAAATCCCAAAAGAGAAAATTTCCCAAAATAGCATAGCAAATAAAACACAAACACACAAAAGATCCTATAGAGTAATATAGATATATAGGGTGCTAATATCTTCCCTTTATATAACCTAACCCTCTTACCCAGGTCACTCCCTCATGCGTTGCGTTTAGCTCACACTAATCGCATTGCATATCTTTTTTAGGGTATTTCAGTTTTCCCCTTTTCCTTTTCTTTCTTGTTTGGAAACAATAAAGTTTGGTGCTCGCAACATCTTTTAAACAAAAAATCAAAGTTAAATCATTTTGAGTCGGAGAACCGAATTTCGATTTGATTCCCTCGTTCTTCACTTTTTACCGCGAACACTACCCTGAAGTTTATAATCACATAAATTCAAAACAATATTGCTAAGCATACACTTAAGATGGAAAATTTGAAGGTGAGACAATTACAAGATGGGAGACTAAATTGTGTTAACTTTTTCTTCTTTTTATCTTGAAATACTCTTATCAGATTTTGAATATAAGATCAGAATTTGAGTCAAAGTCTGACAAGTAGCAGCAAACAAAACCGTTAAGAGTCAGATAAGAGAGAAATAGAGAACACAACCAATTATCTTAGTTCCTCCCATAAATCAGGAGCAGTTCAGTCTCCTGGCACTTCCAATGGATTTTCACTATAACCAAATCTAATTTTAAATTGCTCAAGCACACAAGAAAGAGACTTTCAATGTTCAAACACACAAGTAAGAAACTTCAATGCTCAAACACATAAGCAAGATACTTCTAAATGCTCAAGCACACGGAAAATAGATTTCAATTGCTCAAGCACACAAGCAAGAGACTTCTGATTCTATAACAAAAAATTAAGAGATAATGATAAACTACACTCGATATACAATGAGAGATGTAGATAGAAGGCAACACAAAAAGACTCTAAGACTTAAGAACTTCTAAGAGTATACAAGTGTTAAGAAGTTCTAAGTGAAACCTATGCAATAGATTTGCATAATAACCACCATTTGTTTGTCAAGGCGTATTGTTATGTATCTTTCTCCAAGTCCCTAGTTCCTTTAACAGAGAACCATAAAAGAGTTGTTGGAGAAACCTTCTTGTACAAATTTTTTTTTTTTTTTTTAAATACTACAAAATAATTCGTATAAAAATCTAGAGAAATATTTTTTACGGAATTGCCTGCAAATTTTGTAATGTAGTTTGGTTATTACATTATGTAATTTTCGCAGCAAAATCCGCTGATATTTCTACAGAATTTGTTGTGGAGACATATTCCACTCAAAAATTTATTTTATTTAATAAAGTCGCAGAAAAATCTCCATATGTGTGCTGAATTTTCTGCACAAAATTTCACAGGAAATCATACTATTTCTACTAATGAAAGGGTGAATGTCCATTTGCGAAAGACAATCTTTTCCCATTGAATATAATGCTATAGTTTTAAATGAAAAAATATAACATATGAAATAAAACTCGCACAATTGAACTATTTTTCTCTCACAAAAATCATTTTTGTAAATTAAATCTTAAACCTTAAAACGAATTAACTTATCTTTTTTTAACAAAAAAGACCAAGAGATTAAAAATCCTATTAATTAGTGTAAAGATTCTTTTTCTTAAAATAGATTTTAAATAGGAATAAGGTTCACAAAAATGCATATTTAAAAAAAAATTAAAATATTTATTTATTTATAAAATATCTACTTTTAATATAATAAAAGTAATCACCACCATAATTACTTAAATAACCAAATAAAATCAGCTTAGACATGGATTACCAAGGACCTAAACGTAATTAGGTAACCTAATCATTACTTATTTTTTAATCTTTTTTATTGAATGATAATTATCACTATATATTTCTCCACGTTTTGGAATTTGTAATTTCAATTTATCTATTATCTATCTATTATAAATCTATAAAAATGAAAGTACCATTAATTTACCACAACACCCTCTTTGGAAAATTAAAATTTGGTCTATTTATAAGGGTATTTCTGTAACATTGAAAATTGCTTGCACCACATTGATTTGGAGTTGATGTGTCACTCTCACATTTTTTTCCCATTTTATTAATTTTTTATTTTATACACTAAACCAAATCCTGTTGTTAACTTATTAAACCTAATTGCAACGTAATTACAATGCAAGCAATGGAAAATTCTGGGGAAGCCAACCGTTCTTTTCTTCCCCATGCTCCATCATTATCTTTCTCTAAATCCAGTTTCAAATTGCAATGGGGAGCCAAACGTTCTTCTCTCTTCCTTCAATGCGTCCCCACTGTCTACTTCCCTATAGTCTCAAACCTTGCATCAAACCTAATCCTAAATTGCTTCACACATCCCTGTATGATTTGTTACAAAACGCAGCTGGACGGAACAACCGATCTGTTGTTATTCTATTGTTGTTCTTTATCCATTCATCTTTCTTCAATCTGCCTAACTTGCTTTTCACATATTCTTTACAGATACCCTAACTTGCTTTTCCTCGCTGCGACTCTTCCCTTTCTTCCCACTTTCCATCAAATTCTTGACACTACAATTAGTTGAAACCCTCCAACGCAGAACAACGATATGTTTTATAAGTAAGAGATTTGAGAAAGGTTAAGATTTTTAATTTTTCGTTTTTATCCTAATTTCTGATTTTTGTTCTCCTTTATCAAACTTTATGCATTTCTATTTTTTCTTACTTATGATCCGACATCCGACAATTAGCTTGAGTCACTTATCTGTTTTCAGTAATTTGTGAATGGGTGTTGATGCAGGTTTATGGTGAACTATTATGGCTTAATGGGTGTTGATGCAGATTTTTGGATAGGGCTGCAGTACTGTAGTTTTGTAGCAAGATTTTGAGAATTAACTTGACATGGTTTGATGAGTTAGCTTCGGGTAAGAGGTTTGGATCCCTTTAATTGGTGAAAAGGAATTAAGTATAATCTGTTTTTATATCTAATCAGAATAATTAGATAAATGTTTATTGACATGTTTGTTGGCATTTTGCATAACCATAAGAATTAAGTGTTTTTCATTTTGATGCTAAGTTCGGCTTAATTTTAACAAGAGGATGAGATTGCAAGAATAAATGAAAAACTAAAAGCGGAAACACTGAAATAAATACCAATGAAGGTTTGATAAAACAACTTGATAAAGTACTTGTGTAAAAAAGAAAGTTCCCTGCTAAAGAAGTTCCCTGCTAAAGGGCTTCTTTTTTTTTTAGCTAAAATTGTACTTGTGTATTGTGTATTGTTCTTTAATGTAAAAAAATTGTACTTGTGTATTGTGTATTGTTCTTTAATGTAAAAATTGTGTATTGTTCTTTTGCTTTTGCTTATTGTACTTGTGTATTGTTTTTTTTTAAGCTAAAATTGTACTTGTGTATTGTGTATTGTTCTTTAATGTAAAAATTGTGTATTGTTCTTTTGCTTTTGCTTATTTTACTTGTGTATTGTTCTTTTGCTTTTGCTTATTGTACTTGTGTATTGTTCTTTAATGTAAAAAGTTTCCTGCTAAAGGGCTTCCTTTTTTAGGAAAAATTGTACTGGTGTATTATTGTTGTTCTTTAATGTAAAAAAATTCCTGTTAAAGGGCTTCCTTTTTAGGAAAAATTGTACTTGTGTATTATTGTTCTTTAATGTAAAAGTTCCTGTTAAAGGGCTTCCTTTTTTAGGAAAAATTGTATTCAATGCGGAAGGATCAATCACTCTTTCAAAACTTACTGCTGAGGATCAGATATTGCAATTAGACGGTGCTCTTTCAAAACTTACTGAGGATGAAAGAAGAACCTCTTACATAGATCAGACATCGCATGCGACAAATAAGAAACATGAAAGAAGAACTTGAAGGAACGTTCTTACATAAGCATTGCATTTTTTAAAATAGAATTTTGATTCTAGGAAAAGAGAACATAAACCTATAAGTTGGTGTTTTTTTTAGTTCAAAAGACATGTTCATCTTGATTTGATTCCATAAAATTTATGCCTGATTTTAGTCTATAAACCTACATATTTTATTTTTTATTCATGATTTGATTCCATAAAATTTATGATCAATAAAATTTAAATTCTATTTTATTTAGAATGAAAATTATAATTTAACAAATAAAATTTTCTACCGTTTCTTATGCATTTATTTTGTGTGAAATTTAAATAAAAGTAGTATTTTGTATTGATATATTTTTATTTCAGTTGTTATAATTTTAGAAACAATTATTACAATTTCTTATAGTGTATTTGATTTATTTTTGTTTAACTTTAAAGTATGACTAATTAATATTTTTTATCAAATATTAGAAACAAATATTACAATTTTGGTTATCAAATAGTAGTATTTGAGTACCATTTAAATGTACAAATATATCTTTTGAATGGAGAAATTAATATCATTTATTTTTATTATACTTATATGGAAATTATTTTGAATGATTACATTAATATATTTTATTTTTATGATCAATCTATTTTATTTATATGCATGATTTGATTCCACAAAATATTATGATCAATAAAATTTGAATTCTATTTTAATATTATAAATTTGATGTTGTTTCATATTGTAAAAATGTTATAGATATTAGAATATATAAATCGAAATTTTACAAATATATCTTTTTAATGGAGGCATTAATATCATTTATTTTTATTATATAGCCAAATTATTTTGAATGGTGACATTAATATATTTATGATTTATTTTTTTAAAGTACGACTAATTAATATATTTTTATACAATATTAGAAACAAATATTACAATTTTTTAATCAAATATTTGAGTACCATTTAATTCGATATTTGAGTACCATTTAATCAAATATTATATGGAAATTATTTTGAATGGTGACATAAATATGTTTAATTTTTATGTATGATTTGATTCTGTAAAATATTATGATCAATAAAATTTGAATTTTCTTTTAATATTATAGGTTTGATACTGTTTCATATTGTAGCAATATTTTATACATTAGAATATATAAAAATATGGAAAAAAATTAAATCAAAACTTTACAAATATATCTTTTAAATGGAGGTATTAATATTATTTAATTTTATTATATATAGAAAGTATTTTGAATGGTCACATTAATACATTTTATTTTTATGTATGATTTGATTTCAAAAATTTATGATCAATAAATTTTGAATGAAATTATAATTTAACCAATAAAATTTTCTCCCGACTTCTAAATATATTTGTGTATATTTTTTGAAAGGTTACATTTATATTATTGAAAAAATTAACGTAGTTTAAACGATGTATTGTTAACTATAAATATATTGTTAATAAAATTAACAAAAAAGTATATTATAAATATATAAAAGGTAAAGTAAATAAGAATTCTAATGTTTATCTTAAATTTTTAAAGCATATCACAATCTTTTTAAATTAACTTTAAAATTGTAATCATGATAAAAAAAATGTTAAATTGTAGTCATGAAAATTTAATGAAAAATAATAATCATAAAAATTAATAATAAAAGGTATAAATTTATTCATACAATCCTTTTTATAAATTGAATAAGTTACATTTTGTTATAGTTTAAATGATATTTTGTTACTAAAAATATTTAAAATCATATATTTTTATGAAATATTAACAAAAATCATGTATTTTAAAGAAATATTTATTTAACTAATCATTTACTCGATTATATGTATAGTAACTTTATTAAAGAGTTAATTGATCAATTAATTCAATTAAATTATTTTCAAAATATTAAGAAAAAGCTATATGATTTTGAATGTTATTGATATATTTTAAAAAAAATGAAAGTCATGTCATATCCACAAACATTTCTATATGATCTTTTACTATATTGATTTCTCTTGATTTAGTTGAATATATGTTTTGGGAAGAATTTCTCTAATCAAGGTTGTTGTTAGAGCCTACAATATTCTCCAATTAAAATAAAAATTATGATTTATTTAAATAAAGAAGATATCTTTTCTTTCTCTCTTTTGATAATTTTTTATTTTTCTACTAATATCAACAATAATAAATGTTAAATTATTATTTAATATTTTAAGCGATTTTTCGATATTCTTAGATCTAATTTTTTATTTCTTTCCCTACGGATATCTATAATAATAAATGTTATATTATTATTTATAGTTGTAATTTTTTAACTATCAATAATACATTTATATTAAAACAAAAATGATTATATTATTAAAATTATTATTCTCTTTTATTTCCATATTTATAACATGATAAAAACTAAATTATATTTTTATCCATAAAATTTTATAATATGATAAAAAATTATTTTTTATAATAAAAAAAAAGTTATAATAATTTTTATAAACGGGAATAAGTTACAAATATTTTTATAATAAAAAAATTCAACTATTGATGCAATTATTTTTAACATGAATAAGTTAAAAATAATTTCGTAAAACATTACATAGGTTAATGACACTTATAAACAAAAAAATCTATATTTATATAATTATTTTATTAACGGAAATAAGTTATATTATTAAACATAAGGACTAAAGAATCGGTGAGAAGGTTTTAAAAGTATGTAAAATTTGTAAATATGATCTAATAAGAAGGTTTTAAAATTGAAATGTAACTAGAAGTCGTCATACATCGTAGGATATAATTTTTTGGATTCATACTGGTTTGTTAAAACATCTGGATTCACGGGTAGATGTGAACGTATCTATGAGATATCAATTGTACTGATATTGTTAACTTATCTAGATTCACGGGTAGATGTGAATGTATCAATGAGATATCAACTGTACTGAGTTTCTTAACTCATCTAGATGCACGGGTAAATGTGAACGTATTTATGAGATATCAACTGTACTGAGTTTGTTAACTCATATGGATTCACGCGTATTTATGAGATATCAACTGTAGAGTGTTCATTTTAATGTCAATCTTTTAAATTTGTTAGAGAATCAAATGTACGATTTATTATAAGTACAGATAAATACTTAAAAGTTTGTGTATATTATTAGTTTATATTAAAAACTATAAGAATGTTAACCGATTGAAAAATGAATTCAAACTTTACAAATAATGATTTAGTAGACATGTATAAATGAGAATAAGCTACATATATTGGAAGTAATTAATATATTGTATAGTTAGAATAAGTTACATATTTACATAGTTTATTAATTTTTGACGGGGTACAGTAAAAAATTAATAAACTATCTAAAATTTATAAATATCATCTAAAAAGAAGATAATAAAATTGAAATGTAACGAGAAATTGTCATACATTGTAGGATCTAATATAGTTTTAGAATTAACTTATTTGGATTCAACTGGGTTTGTTAACTCATCTGAATTTACGGGTAGATGTGAATGTATCTGTGAGATAGCAGCTGTAGATCGTTCATTTTAATGTTCATATTTTAAAAATTTATATTGCTATTGTTTTATATAAGTGAAGTTAGAGAATCGAATGTACGATTTATTATAAGTACATATCCATGCTTAAAAATTTATGTATATTATTAACTTATATTTATAGGGAAATTGTCATACATTTTATATTTGAAAAATATGCTAATATCTAAAATATGACAACCAACTATTGACTGGTCATTTTAATATCTATATGTTAACTATTTTTATAATTGTTGTCTTATATAATTGAAAATACGCTGTCATACTTAAAAAATATAGGAATATTCTATTACATGACAAAGTTAGTTCCATGTTATACGAAATCTCGACCGAACTCGTGCGACTACACGGGTTACTTACTAGTTGAAATATTAAAACCCTATCTACACACATAATCTATTTTACGGCTATTTTTTTTCTTCAAAAATTGCATTTTTCAAAAGGCATTGTTCTCTACGTCGCATCTTCCAAAAATAACTTTTTCAGATCGTTTCATGTTTACCTATGCTACACTTTGGGAACTATAACTCATGGTGGTTATATTTATTGAAATATTACACTAATCCCTTTCATATCTCCCATGTATATTTAGTGTGTATCTGAATTTGTTCTCATTCCCTTTCATTTTATTCACTACCTTACACTGTATTTCCCCTATTTTCATACGGTTCCAAAATTCTTCCAATTAAAGGTTACAACAATTTGCGATTTAGAAATCTAAGGTACAACAACAAAAGTTTTTTTATTTTTTATTGTGCTCATAATATTGTTCGATTGAACATGGTGTTTGTTGTTTTTGTTTTGTTTTGCTGGACCAAACAGCCAAAAAAGTAAAAATTGATTGAGAAAAATTCTTGAATCGCATTTTAGGATATAATAGATTTGAATTTTTTTTGGAATTATATTATGGGATGAAGTCGTCTATCAATGAGGAACTATTGATCAATGTACTTTTGGTTATTGAATGCAAGGTTTATCACTATTATGTAAATTAAAAGTTTATTTAATTTAATTTATGATTTATTTGTTTTTTTTATTTTTATAAATGGTATCCAACCAGTCAGATCGACTAATTCACTTGGAGAATTTTCGTCCCGTGTAATTCTTAAAACTTTTTATTTTTTATTTTTTATGATAACCTATATTCAAACTCGTGATCTAAGGAGAACAAATCCTTAAGACCCGGACTTCCTTCTGTTGAGCCAACCTTCTCAGATTATTTATTTGTTTATATATTTTTATTCTATGTCTAAATGATGACACTTTTACTATGATTTTAATTTTGCTCTTCCTAATATTTTTTCTATACATGTATAAATTATATAGTTTATGATTAACATTGATATTAGTACAAATGTTATGTTAGTTTAAAAAATCATTTTAGTTTAACCGATATTAAAAATAATATTATCGAGTTTTCTTTTTATATTTATAATTTTATCAGTCAATGGGTTATTCTATTTAAAGAGTTTGTTATTCATGTTTATTTCAATTATAATAAATTAAAAAATATTTTGTTAATTTTTAAATCAAATTATTTTAAAATAATCAAGATAATATAAACTTAAATGCTTTAAAATTAATATAAAAATAAATTATTTATGAATTTTTATTTATTAGTTTACTTTAAATATTAAAATCATACCCGATCACAACTTATTATCAGTCAAGAGACATCATTCCTCAAGGAAGTCGAAGTTGCTTCAATTGGTATATCCTAATGTTTTGAGGTCCATTATATGTAAAATTCTTTAGTGGTGCATTTTATTTTTTACCTTTATTGATGATTATTCCAAAAATAAACTATGGGTTTATGCCTTGAAGACAAAAAATCAAGTGTTGGAGAAGTTCAAAGAATTTCATGCTTCGGTAGAGAGGTAGACATGTGAGAAGTAGAGATGCGTTCGTTTTGATAATGGTGGTGAGTATTGTGGACCATTTAATTCCTATTTCAAGTAACACAATATTGCACATGAAAAGACTCCTCCTAAAACTCCTCAATTGAATGGTTTAGTATAGAGGATGAATCAAACACTAATTGAGATAGAGTAAGGCGTATGCTCACTAAAGCTAAGTTGACAAATCATTACTGGGGTGAGGTACTTTACACAGTGGTTCATGTTCTTAACCTTACTCTTACCGTTGCTTTGAATAGTGAAGTTCCAAACAAAATTTGGTTTGGAAAAAATGTTAAGTATGATCATTTGAGAGTCTTTTGTTGTAAGGCTTTTGTGCATATTCCAAAGGATGAAAGATCCAAGTTGGATGCAAAGTCATAAACATGTATCTTCATCGGCTATGGGCAAGATGAGTTTGGTTACAAATTGTATGATCCTGTAGGGAAGAAACTTATCTGAAGTCGTGATGTAGTATTCATGAAAGGTCAAACTATTGAAGACAATGATAAGGTAGAGACTATTACACACAAGAAAGGTATCAGTTGGTATAATATTGGTCCAGTTCGGTTACCTAATCAGAATCTAGATGGTAACAGTGGTGATGATCATAATGATGAGCCATATGATTATGTTGATGATCAACAACTTGGAGATGAGGTGAATATTCCAACTAATAATGATGAAGAGGAGAATGATATGTTACAAGATGAGAATCTTGGTGAAGCTCCAGAATCATCTCAAGCTCAACTTAGTATGTCTATTAGACAAAGACGATCTTCTACAAGGTATGATTCTAATGAGTATGTGACCTTGATTGATGAAGGTGAACTTGAGTGTTTTTAAGTGGCCATGGAAAGTGATGAAAATTAAAAGTGGTTGGATGCAATGTATGACAAGATAAAAGTATTGCATGATAATCACACTTATGATTTAGTGAAGTTGCCTAAAGGCAAAAGGGATTTGGAAAACAAGTGAATTTATAGAGTTAGACATGAGAGCAACTCTAAGTCTCCAAGATATAAAGCTAGATTAGTGGTCAAAGGTTTCCGTCAAAGAAAGTGTGTTG
Source organism: Vicia sativa (assembly GCA_021764765.1). Classification (NCBI taxonomy): domain Eukaryota; kingdom Viridiplantae; phylum Streptophyta; class Magnoliopsida; order Fabales; family Fabaceae; genus Vicia; species Vicia sativa. The sequence continues at coordinate 93,667,311 of CM038795.1, forward strand.
ATTTTAATGAGATTTTTTCACGTGTTGTAAAGATGTCATCAATCAGAACCGTGTTGAGTTTAGTTGTTACTCTTAATTTAGAGGTTGAGAAAATGGATGTGAAAACGACTTTCCTTCATGGTGATTTGGAGGAATAAATCTATATGAAACAACCCGATGGTTTTCGGGATGAATGCAAATAAGATCATGTTTATAGATTGAGAAAAAATCTATATGGGTTGAAGTAAGCTCCAAGGCAATGGTACAAGAATTTGTAGTATGTTATGTGTGATCAAGGATACCATAAGACTACTTCAGATCATTGTTTCTTTATTAGAAAATTTTCTAATAATGACCTCATTATATTATTATTATATGTTAATGATATGCTTATTGTAGGGAAAAATATTTCTAACACCAACAAGCTAGAGAAGCAAATGGGAGAGTCATTTGCCATGAAAGACATGGGAGAAACTAAACAGATTCTTGACATTAGAATCATGCATGACATAAAATAGAAGAAACTTTGAATGTCACAAAAATATTACATCAAAAGAGTGCTACAAATATTCCAAATGTAAAGTTCTAAGGCGGTAACTACTCCTCTTGTTACTAATTTTAAATTGAGTTCTAATCAAAGTTCTTCAAGTGAAAATGAAGTGTTTCATATGAAACGAGTTCCTTATGCGTATGTTGTGGGTAGTTTGATGTATGCAATGGTATGCACAAGACCATATATAACACATGTTATTGGTACAATTAGTAGATTTTTGTCAAATCTAGGTAGAGAGCATTGGAAAGTTGTAAAATGGATTTTAAGATATCTTCGCGGTACTACTTCTATGAGGCTTTGCTTTGGTGGAGATGAGTCTACTCTAATAAGATACTCTAACTTTGATATGGCTGGACACATTGATTATAGAAAGTTCACTTCAGGCTACATGATTAAATTTGCAGGAGGAGTTGTGGCTTGTCAGTCCATATTGCAAACATTTGTAGCATTGCCTACTATAAAGTATGAGTTTATTGCCATTACCGAAATGCAAAGAGTTACTTTGGTTGAATAAGTTTTTGTAGGAGTTTGGTTTTGTTCAAGACAAATATGTGTTATTTGTTGATAGTCAAAATGTTATTCATCTTGGTAAGATTCTGACTTTTTGTAATAGGTCCAAACACATTGACGTGAGATAACATTGGATGTTTTAGATACTAAGTCGTTAGAGTTAGCTAAGTTTCATACATATGATAATTGTTATGATATGATGACTAAAGTATTACCAAGAGGAAAAGTTTGAAGTTTGTTGTGATATCGTCAGTTTGGCGATTTCCTCCACATAATTGTGAGGGGGAGATTTGTTGGGCTTGAGCTCCCTTCTTATGTGAAGAAAGACCCAAATATGAATATCTCAGTTGTCTCACTTATTTAAATGGAGAATGTAAATTTAGGATTAAGAGAGATAAAGAGAAAATAAGGATCCAAGAGGAGAGAAACTCATTCTCGTTTTTGCTGCATCAGTCTCACTAAAAGGATGACTCCCAATTCGTTCACCATTGGATCGAGATGAAATTTAGTGGACTTGTTTGCAACACACACACACACACACACACATATATATATATATAACTTTTACCGTTGGAATCTTCAAAATAAGGTATGAGTTCAGAGATATCGGCTTCGCACTGAAGCTGTAAATTTAGAAAAAAAAAATCAGCTTTTTTTATTCACATTTGTCAGTTTGTTTGCTTTGTAATTTGCACTTGTTATCACTATTTTGTGAATCACTTTAAGATTCTCTTGTATCCTCAATTGATTATAGTGGAGTTATTTTCCTTGGTCTTGAAGACTCGTGATTTTTACTCTCATATTGAGAGATTTTCCACGTTAAAAATATCGATATTCTTTTATGCCTTTATTATTCAATTGTCGTCTTATATTTATTATTGATCCTCAAAATTCATACAACTTTAAGAAATATTCCATGTTTTACATATTATTTTGTCTTAATTTCACATAAAAAGTACTAAGATAACAAATTATATATCAATTAATATTGAGTTTAGCTAATGTCTCTACATATTTCATCAAAAGGAAATAAATATTACAACAACTTAAAGTATTTTCAAATGAATAACATATATACACAAAGAGTTTACATGCCATGGAATAGCATATTTTACACAATTAATAATTTGTTAAATGCGTAGTTTTTTTCACTTTTAAAAACCAAAATTAAATTAAAGAATAATATTTAGAGAGAGAATAGAATACTAAATAATTTTAAGAATAAATATTTATTATCTTAATTTTAACTTTATTAATTGTTTCTAGTACTATATTTTAATAAGATTTACAACAAAAATCTTATAAAAATATTATGTATTAATAATTTTATATCGTCCCTGTCTAAACGCTAGTATCAATTAAAAAAATTCAAACAACACAAATTTATATGAAAAAAACTAAAAATGAATTTATGTAAAAAAATTAAGCAAAAGGGAAAAGTCACCCTATAATAAATATATAACATAAAGATAAAGGTTAAAAGAAAAATATGTGAGACAAAGGATCAAGAATGCATAAATTATCCTATCTTTTTAATATGAGAATAGATAAATCATAGAAGCAATAATGTTCTAGGAGTTACATTGCGAAATAGGAAACGTGAGATAAGCTAGATGAGTTCATGTAATTAGCTTAGTAATTAAATAAATCCAAAACTAAAATGCACACTCATAAATTTGGAAGGAAATAAACAACAGACTGAAATATATATAATAAAATTCATGTCAAAGAAGATAAAAGAAGATAAAGAGAATAAAAAACTCAAGCATGAATAATTTTCAAAATAAATCATAAAATATCTCAATAAATAAAACATGAGGAAATTTCTATGATATTATTTATTAAAGAGATTAAAGATAATGCAGTTTTGATGTAAAATAGTTTTATGCAATACAATTTTATAATTCAACCATATCTTATGAATATTTTAAAAATAAAATGTGATTTAACATAATACATGTTTCTTATTAGTGGATATATTGTCTATTCATATTCCTTTTCCTCTTTATTAAGATAATTACTCTGATATTACTTGTTAAAATTAATTATATAATTAATCTATTTTAAACATATTAAATACAATAAATAAAACTATAATCCTATAGTAGTGTGGAAGCTAAATAAATTAAAATTTATTATATGTTTATAATCCTATTCTAAACATTATTTGATATATAAATTTGGTTAAACTGACGGTGGAATCAATTATTAAATAAGTGATTATATATAATTTTAATATTAAAGTAAATTCTTAAATAAAAAAAATGATAACAAATACATCTTAACCTTTGGTCATTATTAAGTAAAAATTATTAAATTGTAAATCAAATAATACTTGTATAATTTTTAGTATACTCTTTATTTAATTAAAAATATTTATGATAGTTGATTCATCAAATATAATTAAAATATATAATAAATCATAAAATTCATAAGATTAATTATAATTTTTTATCTCAAATTAATTTACTCTAAATATATATTATGAAAATAGTTACTTTCCTCGTAAGGGAGTATTTCATATAGATCAACATTGAATATATTTTGACACTCTTAAATATGAGAGAAGGGACAATAATAGAGTGATTGTATGTTAAAGATTATAATAAACTATTATTATTATTATTATTATTATTATTATTATTATTATTATTATTATTATTATTATTATTATTATTATTATTATTATTATTATTATTATTATTTTTCTCGTTTTCAAAGTCAATTATATTAAGTGGTTCTAATCATTTTTTATTGCACTTGTAAAAGATTAAACGTAATTTTCTCTATCAAATTCAACATTAATTACAAATAGATCAACTAACAATTTATATTTGTATTAGTATGTATTATCTTAAGATATATTTATCTATATCGACTAAATAAATATATAATTAACTAAAAAATAGTTAATATAATAAAATATTTATATTTATGAAGTAATTAAATAAAATAAACTAAATAATTAATTATATATTGCAAACATTTTATCTCTAAATTTAAAGTATGAAAAAAAAAACAAAAAAGGAAAAGAGAAGCCATCCTATGTAAAGTCGTGGGGATATAAGACCACAAAGCAATGATTCACATCAATCCGGAAAAAAAGAAGAAGAAAGAAAGAAGGTACAAAAAAGATATGGGTCACATGAACGGTCACGTGAAATTCATCCTAGCACGTGAAATTCACGCCGGCAACCCACAGGTGAGAGATTCAATTCTTCACACTTTTTATGTTCTGATAACTCCAAAAGTTCGGATAGCTTGGTCAATTTAAGACTGTGGTACATACACGAATACTTCCAAATAAGATGGATACCCTACTTAATGTCGGTCATATCAATGTGAATAAAATCTTACTTTTATTGTTGGTTATGTATATAGCATACCGTTACCCAAAACTAAAGCATGCAAATGTTGCTGCTGAACCAAAGAGATGGATGTCTCTTGAAATTCACAAAAGGCAACAGAATAATTCAACGATATAACTGTTGTAAATATTAAATGTAACGATAATCAACAAAATATATTTAACGTGAAATTTTTTTCGTCAACTAGACGTATAAAATTACAGGACTCGTATATCACTTAAAATCTCCACTATAATCAATAATGGTTACAAACAAAGTTATCTCTGACACTAGTTAGAGGCATATATAAACATCATCAAGATTTGCAATTAATCTTGAAATACAACAATAATCAAGAGAGAGAAAACAACTCAAAAAATTTAGACCTCAAAGATGGACTCGCCAGAAGGAATTAAAAAGCTCTGAATCCAACCTCCACCGTTCAAAATGTGCTTATATGAGTCACGAACTTAATGTCAAAATTTCAAGACGATCTGACAGTTGGATTTTGCGAGAGCTCCGATTTTTTAATATTATATGGCAGTTATAACCCATATATTCTAATCATTATCATAGTCAGACTACTTCTCATGCATTCACTAACTACACAAATGGCTCTGGTTTGTTTTCATTGCAATAATCTATCCGATATTTTGAGACTTACTCTGAAAATGTGAAGGATTTTGACAGTCATTTTATCTGTTACCCCTTTGATAGAAGAATCCCACAAAGATATGTCGCTTATTGGACCTTGTGTCAGGCCCAAACAGTTGGCCCTAAACCCTTGTCTTTGCTTTGTAGGTCAAAGGTTTGAGGTACGTGTTGCTAACCAGCCATGGTACTCGTGAATACGTATATCTTTGATGGGATACTACTACTTTGTGGACTGGGTTCATTTAGTGCCACTCTTGGAAGTTGTAACATAGCATGTGAGAGATTCACACGCCTCACTCGGCCAACAATGTTGTTTCTCCTTCTTTATAGTGTTTGAGTGCTTCTAGAACATTTTTGGAAAGATCATAGTCATTGATAATGTGTAGTGGATCATGTGGTCATTGGTACTGGAAATAGAGCATAAATGGATTTTGAAGGGCCATCTTTCCTTTTTGCTGCAAGTTGGTTGTGAAGAGATTATTTTGTTTTTTAGTGTTGAGTTGAAACCAACAATTTCACTTCTTGTCGTTGGTTTTGCATGTTGCATCGATCTTTCTTTAGAGTTTGAAATTTGAGTCTTTCTTTGTCCATGTATTCTTCCAATAGGGTTTCTAAGGCATTTGAATATTGTTAGTTCTGTAGATTGGCAGCAATTTTGGTAAATCATTCTGCTCAGGAAATGGCATGAAGAATAACTTAACTTGTGAAGCAAAATGTATCAGCATGTTTTATGAAGATGTCAAAGCAGATGTCCTGACATGTGTTATAGAACTGAACTAGTTTTTCAGCTCAGAAACATTAGGAGTCAGTTTGTTTTAATTGTATGCTCGAAGTAAGCAAGGTTTGTAACGCTCTACTGCAACATTATTGGAGAGATTTTATCCTACTTTCATGGAGAAAGTAAAGGACACAGTGAAGACTTAATGTGAAGCGACTTATGGGCTAACCTTAGTTGTTGTGGTCGTATAAAAAGGCATGCTAAACCTACTTGCAGAGTTAGCCACACCAGAGAATATTGAAAGTACTGTGTTTAAGTTTTAGGTTTCAAGTCTTTGTTAATTGTTCCTTGTGAGCCACTCTAGTATTGGTTAATACTTGAGGTGGACATTAGTTGAGTTTTAAGTTTTTAATCATCTATAAGCTTTGAAGCAATGATGGTTATGTGCCTTTGACGTGTGCCTTCAATTCTTTGTTATTATTATCACCGTGTGATTGAGGAGAGAGAGAGGTTTCTCATATCTAAGAGGTTCTTAGGTAGAAGGGTCATTGGGTAGTGATTAAGTGAGGGTGTAAATGGGGAATTTTAACTCTAAATTAATACTGCTAATAGTAGACTTCATCCCTGACTTGGTAGCCTCCAGACGTAGGTGTGATTGCACCGAACTAGGTGAACAATTTACTTGTGTCATTTTATTTTGCTGCAATTAGTTTTTCTGTTGTCACTTGTTCAACAAACATATATTAGTGTCATGACATCACCTTTGACATCTCATATCTGATACCAGAATTTCAAGTTTGGCTCGAACTTTTATTATACATGCAATGGATTTGTCAGCAATAAATATCATTTAATCATGCTAATAATTTCAATTTTGACCAAGAAAGTAGGTAACGAAGTTTTAATTGATTGGGTAAATCACAATATACCAGGGATGGCTTTTCGTTTTGCTCATGAAAGTTCCTTTAACAAAGCTTTAACTAATATGGGTTTCACAACTAATTGGGGGGATGTTTCCCCTGACGAGGATATAAGGATATGCAGTTGATATGGTAGTTGTGTTATTCCATGCTCGAAATGCTTGTTTTGCATCATAGGGTATATCATTTCACTTTCAACAAATTAAAGGTTAGCATCTTAAACCACCTCTTGACCACACCTTCATAGTTGCATCCCGTGAGTTAGGAGTTTATAAAACTCTTTCATCATTTGTGTGAGTATATAAGAGGCCAACTTTAACGTTATTCTTCCATACTTTTAAGATTCAAAACATCTCAACTACGTAAGTGGCTCTAGTCAGTTTTCATTGTGGCAACCTATTTAGTATTCTGAGACTTATTCTGAAAGCGTGAAGGATTTTAACGATCGTTTTTACCAAGTTACCCATTTTAACAAAATAAGCACACACAAATATATTCCTTTTTAGTTTAAGTCCTCCCATGCTTACTCGAATATCTTCCATATGTATTGGACTCAAAGCCCCTACCTAACGAGGGTCGGTTCGTACAATTACGAGGAAGAAGACCAGTCCTTGGTGGATTTGTACTTGAAAAATCAGCCGATGGCTTTTTTCAAAGAGTTGAATTTTGTTGATGGTGCTTCAAAACACATACTAAATAAATACATACAGACCTGGTAGGTGGCATATGCAAAATAAAAAGGGAGAGGAAAAAAGTCTTTGATGAGTCGAGTTAGGGTTTTATTTTCCTTGTTCCTCTTTTCTTGATCTTCTTTTGATTCTTATTTCCTTTACTCTATAAATGCGATGAAGAACAATGACTTCATGCAGCAATTGAGGAAAGAATCCCAAGAAAGTAAAAAGAAGCTCGTGGATGGTCTTTGTGCGATGCACCAAGAACAACTCGACCTCTCTAAGAAACTGGCTATATTGTTACAAGAAGATTTCTATGTTATCTATTTTGAATAAGACTCACGATGAATTGTGAAAGAACAAGAAGCTCAACATTTCTTATTTCTCATCATTTTAGATGTTTCTATCTTATAATGAATTCTTAAGAAAACCTTATCTTAACTATTTATGAAACCCTTGGATATATCAATCTTTGTTAAACAATGATACACTAAGTGTTGAAAGACTATTCTATGATAGATTTAACAATAAGCTTGACCTTGAAAAGTTAAAGTTATTTGAATTCCTTTTGCAGGTCTGGACACTACTTTCTCAAAGCGTAAGATAATGAAACTGCTGCATAAGGACGAGAAGTCAAAGTCTTGAAAAGGTGCTCATTTAGAATATGAGGAAGCTTAGACAAAGTTCACCAAATACTGAAAGTTTGATTCTAGTAGTAGGATCTACATCATGTTGTTTAAGCATATGCCTAAACAAAGGTTGGTGTCTGGCTACTCCAAATGGAACATATTGATTTTCATAAAATGATGACGCATATGAAAAGAAGTTCACTCCCAGTATAAAGTCCTCTACTCCCAGTATAAAGTCCTCTAATCGTATGGAACTCTAAGGTATAAACCACTTTCATTGTTGGTTTCTAGGATACGATATTGCATTTATCTGAATAATTCTTGTTCAAAATATTATATTAAAAAAATATTATTGGAATTATAAGGGTTTCCTCCTACATTAAATGTTTGCTCAAAAGTGTACACCTTTTCATCTGTTTGATTACATCAGTTTACGAGTCTCTTAAATTAATTGATTGACATATTGGGTAAAATAACCCGTTGAAAATGAAAATTGTTAGCATGCCTTAGTCTATTCCTCTCCTAAATTTCCATTTTGTAACATCTCTCTTCTTATTTAAAGGGTTGAGTATTTCTCATACTCCTTTTAATATGCAAGTTGTTCTTCATAAAAAAACACTACATACATCTCTATATAAAATATCCTCTTGAAGTTTTTCTTTTGTCACTTTTATAAGATTTTATTTGAAATTTTCAAGTTATTTATTTATTTCTTACCCAACCTACGCTGATATACTTTACATAATTTTTTTTCCAGAATCAACAATAAATATTATTGTAGCAGTAAAAAATCTCGAGACTAAGCCATTGATAGACTTAACTCGAAATCAATGAAAGTTTCCACCGCGCTTTATTGTTTCCAAAGAAATGGAAAAATAATGAATAAAACCCAAAGACATTTTTAAAGTAAAACTAATGAAACAAAGATCTAGGCACGGGGGTTAGTTATGTAAAGGGAAGGTGTTAACACCATAAACATCTATGGTACTCCGCAAGAACCTCTTTGAAATTCTCTGTATTTTGCACATAAAGAAATATTTACAAAATAGAAGGTGGAGATGAGAAAAGAAGTTTTTTTTTTTTTTACATTTTTTGCACCCGCCGCGATTTTGAATCTTTGTGCCTACATACCCCACTCGTGCAATATAGGATCATGGCACTCGTAATTCACCTCAAAAAGTTTTAAAAAACACATGTGTGTTGGTTAATTTTAAGAGAAGAGACGTCTCGTCATATTCGAATGGCAAACACACTTACTACCCAAAATTATGAGAAAAGAGCATTTGCATCATCTCAAAGTGGAGGATATAGCTTGAACTTAACATCAACAAAGCATCACTCAACACCCAAGTGGAAAATGTCTCACTTCACTACATTTAAAGCAAGTGTCTGATGGTCATCAACCTCGAGAATGTTGAAAAGTCAACAAAAGTATATGATTTACATGTTCCTCAAATGGAAAAATTATTATTCGTGAGTGGCATTCTTGGATTCGTCTCTTCACGGCGATCTCAACCACAAGCTCACAAATAATTTATTTGAAGTGTAGCTCACTCGATTTGGAAAAAAACATAAAGTTTTGAAAACTTGAATTCAAAAACAAATGCATCAAATGCATCAATTACTCAAAATTAAACCATCACCAAGCTTCACATCATATACCATTATTGGAGCGGTAAAGCAGCCAACAAAAATTAAAGTATTATTTTACCGGGTGATGTATAGGTTATATCGTATCGTGTCCACATAGATTAGTGTATCGAATCGCCATTCGACAAAGATTTTGTTAATGAGTTAAGGGAGTTGAATAGAAAGGGTAAAAGTTATCGACATAAATTAAATTTATAAAAAGAAAAAGGAATAACTTATTAGGCATGCATATAATCCACTCCTCACAAAGTTAAACCTATCGATCAATTATACTCAATATACAATACTCATCAACGTCATCACATGTCAAACACAACACCCACTATACCATCTCGGTGGTGATCTCTCAACCAACCTCAACAACACAAAAGTCAACCGTGCTACTCGCGTCTATGATCTCTCAAAGACATCACAACCAACATATAAGCATTAATCATAGACACCTAACTGAATAATAACACTAAATCTATCTCTAGAATCTAGACACTATTAGACAACCATCCTAGATAAGAATTCGAGCAGTATATCTCTATACAAACCAAATCCCAACCATAGAGTTAGGGGTAGAAATAAACTAGGCTAGGCTTTATAAAGCCTAAGCCTGACCTACGATAAACTTACAAGGCTCGAGTGGTCCACGACCTCATGAGGCTTTTTTGCTGGCAGTTTTTAAAAGTCTAACCTGGCCTGAAATCCTATTTAAAATCCTTTTTCTCATTAAGGTTTTCAATAAATTCATATGACTTAAGAAGTCTTATAAGTCGTCCTATATATATATATATATATATATATATATATATGCATATATAGGTCATCCTATTTAATAGTTTTCTAATATATATGCATATATATGTCAACTTATTTAGCCTTTTTTCTAATATATGCATATATAGGCCGACCTATTTAACATTTTTCTAATATATATGTATATATAGATATATAGATTAAACTATTTATATTATTTTTAATATATATATATATATATATATATATATATATATATTTTTTAAATACCTTGAAGTTTATAGTATGTCTTGACATGTAAAACTGACAAAAGTGCAGTTTTTTAGGAAGTCAATTTGTTTGTTATTTGTATGCTTCGACTAAGGAAGCTTGATAAACGCTTTCAGCAATATACTTGGAAATTTAGTGTCCTGCTTTCATGAAGAAAAGACAGGAGGTGCTGAAGACTTATGAGTAAAGCAATCCTAGTTGTTGTTACTCTATTTAAAGGCTACAAACTCTTTGCGTTTGCTGTTCAGATTTAGAGTTTAGCTTTTAATTGTTGGTTGTTTATTGTGTTGGTTGTTAATTGTTTATTATGAGCCTCTCGATTATTTCTACTTGAGAAGAATTAATTTTGAGTTGTAAGTTTTCAATCACCATAAGCTTTGAAGCAAGTGTGATTGTGTGTCTTTGAAGAGTGTCTTCAGTTTTAGTTGTTTTTAGTATCACGGGTTGTGGTGCTGAGGGATTGAACGAATGTTCTTATATCTAAGTGTGATATCTTAGGTAGAAGGGTCATTAGGTAGTTTGATTAAGTGAGGAGGTGTAAATAGGGAAGGTTTAGCTCCGAATTAATACTAGTAATAGTGAACCTCATCCTTGACTTGGAAGCCCCCAGACGTAGGTTAGTTAGAACCGAATTGGGTTAACAACTCTCTGTGTTTTGATTGCTTCCTGCACTGTTAAATTTTGTTTTGGTTAGCTGTGTTCAAGCAGATATAAGTGTCATGACATTACCTTTGACATCTCATATCTGATACTAGAATTTCAATTGGTATCAGAGCAGACATCCTACTCTGTCTCTGGGTGAGATTTGTAACACCCCTTATAATTTCCCAAATATTTTATATATATATATTACAATAAGAGTAAATAGAATGCATAACAAGAGGGCGTCACATGATATTTCTTTCAATATTAAAATCGTACATGCACATTGGTCATAATCATAACACATATTTGAATCTCATGCTTTAGAATAATTCATGCATTTTCACATCGGATCATTTAATATTCATAGATACTATCAATGATTACATCCCATACTATAATCATTGGATGAGAAAGTAATTAATCTATAATATAACCAAGTCATCATAATTCATGCATCGGCACCAAGGCCACATCAACATAGTATCTCAATCATACAAATCAAAATAGATAAGAATACATAACAAATCTCATCAAAGTAGGAATCTAGATAAATCTCGTGTACATGACCAGAGAAATGACTCAACTACCTAGTAGAGGATAAACTAGCTAGACTCCTCAACTAGTCTCGTGTGAAGCACCACTATCCTCGGAACTTGCATGTTACCCACATAGAGGCAACATCATAACAGAAGGGTGAGAATTCAAATCATTATCCAAAAGTATATAAATGGAAATAATATAGAAACTAGATCTATTCACGGATGCCACACGCTTCAAGTGATATTTAAAGATAACATGATTATACAAACATTGCAAGTATAACATATTCATATTTATTACACATTGCATAAATGTCATCAATATAAATGATTCAATTATCCATATGATTAAATATCACAATTTCATTACACACACTGCATATTCAATAATGACTCATGTGACAACAATGAAATATGACTCAATATGCATGTGGTACCAATCTTGGGAACATTTCATTAACCCCGCTTCTGATTCATTATCATAGGCCACTTCCGATTCGGACAAGATCAAAAGCCTCTGCTACTTATCCCCAATGGGATCGAGCCAAATGTGAACCCAACGTTTCACCGCTAGTTATCCATCATGGATCGAGCCAATTGTGAACCCAAAGTTTTACCGCTACTTATCCACACAAGGATCGGGCCAAATTTATGCATGTACAACTCATCAAGGCAACATATGCAAATTAAGATTATTCACAAAACCTCAATTATCCAAGCATATCATCACCATTCAACTCATGTGAATTATCCATCAATTGCACATCATCATATTCCAACAACAAAATCATTACATGTATCATATACATATCATCACATATAACCAATAACATTATGACATATCATTCCACCAATGTTATTCACAACATTCAATTAAGAATAGCACACACTATGTTCAAGTAATCATCCAAACATTGAAATAGTATTCGAACCAATCCAAAGTACATTCAATCACGATCGGATCAATTAATCACATACATGAAAATACTACAATAAATATAATCATATAAGATTTCATGTCAAAAGATCCTAAAATTAACATTTTCATTCGTGTCATAAGCCGACTTATCGCTTAGCGCACCTCCCGAACAAACAAACCCAAAAGTTAGAATATTTCACGCTAAGCGAGCTTCTCCTGGCGCGATCTCGCACTTTTTCTCTGAACCACTTTTTCTACCACGAAATTACCATATAAAACTCATTCCAATCAACCAAATAACATCATTAAAGGGTATCATTCTAAGTTGAAAAACATAATTTTCTTTCAAACTCTAACATTCAAAGATTCTAGAAATTGAAATTGAACAACCTAACATGTTACTAATCATTACCCACAATATACAATTAAATAATAACATGGATTCTCCCTTACCTATTGAAGATTCCTCTTCTAGGGTTTCTTCTTCACTTTTCCCTTTTCTCCTTTTCTCTTCTCTTCTTTCCTCTTTCTCTTCTTTCACCAAATGACAATTATAATTATGAATTCCTTCTAACCCTTTACTAAGTAGGATTGTCTTATTGGGCTTAATACTTAACACCTCTCTATTATTTTTTCATAAATAGGCCCAATACTAAATAACCACTATTCTACTCATAAAACATAATTATTTAAATAACACACATATTCAAATAATTCACATTTAAATTAAAACACCCAATTAAATTAATTATCATATAATATAGTATATAATAATAATTAATAATTAACTATAAAAATCGAGATGTTACAACTCTCCCCCAGTTAAAATATTTTTGCCCTCAAAATTACCTCTGCTTAACAACTCAGATACGAATCCTTCATCGACTCTCAAGCTCCCAAGTCATATTACCACTAGTAGGACCTCCCCATGATACCTTCACTAAAGAGATTTCATTCCCTCGAAGTTTCTTAACTTCTCTATCCTCAATACGCATCGGTAAAGTCTCAACCATCAAATTATCCCTAACTTGCACATCATCTAGCGGCACAACATGAGATATATCTGGCATATATTTCCTCAATTGGGATACATGGTATATGTCATGAAGATTAGCAAGTGACGACAAAAAATGAATTTGATAGGTTACTTCACCAATCTTCTCAGCCATTTTATAAGGACCAATAAAACGTGGAGTCAACTTCCTTGACTTCAATGCTCTACCAACACCAGTCACAGGAGTAACTCTCAAAAACACATGATCACCTTTCTCAAAGCTAAGATCATTCCTCCTTTTATCATGATAACTCTTCTGATGACTCTGGGAAATCTTCATATTTTCCCGAATCATCTTAATATTATCTATAGTCTGTTGAACTATCTCAAGTCCAACCACAACACTATCACCTGATTCATACCAACATAAAGACGTCCTACACCTTCGTCCATACAAAGCTTTAAACGGAGCCATTCCAATACTCGAATGAAAACTATTGTTATAGGTAAACTAAATCAAAGGAAAATAACTATCCCAAGCACCTCCATGCTCTTGAACACAAGATCTCAAAAGATCTTCCAATGATTGAGTCGTCCTTTCAGTCTAACCATCAGTTTGCGGATGATACGTCGAACTCAAACGCAACTTTGTACCCAAAGCATTTTGCAAACCTTCCCAAAAATGCGAAGTAAACCTCAGATCTCTATCCGAAACAATACTTGACAAAACACCATTCAAACTCACAACTTTCTCGATATACAACTTAGCAAACTTTTCCATAGGATAATCCATCAAAATTGGTATAAAGTGAGCAGATTTTGTCAATATATCCACAATAACCCAAACAGAATTTTGACTACTCGGAGTCCTCAGAAATCCAGAAACAAAATCCATAGAAATGCTATCCCACTTCCACTCATGAATGGATAACGGCTACAACAAACCGGACAGTTTCTAATGTTCAATCTTAGACTTCTGACAGATCAAACAAGAACACACAAACTCAACAATATCCTTCTTCATACCTGACCACCAAAATAATTTCCTCAAAAATTGGTACATTTTAGTAGCATTAGGATGAATACTCATACCACTTCGATATCCTTCATCAAGAATTCTCTTTTTCAAATTCCCAACATTAGGAATGCAAACTGTATCACGACATCTCATGATACCATTCTCATCAATCCGAAAATCACCACTTCGGCTTTGATTGATCAACACCAACTTATCTACCAAAACCAAATCAGATTTCTGACCCTCTCGAATCTCATCCAAAATTCCACTAGTAAGCTTCAACATACCAAGCTTAACACACAAAGACGCTGATTCACAAACCAAACTCAAATCTCTGAATTGTTCAAGAAAATCCAATTCTTGCACCATCAACATCGATATGTGCAAAGATTTCCTACTTAATGCATCAGCTACAACATTCGCTTTACCCGGATGATAATTCAAACCAAAATCATAATACTTCAAGAATTCCAACCATCTTCTTTGCCTCATATTCAACTCCTTCTGATCAAACAGATACTTCAAACTCTTGTGATTGCTATACACATTAAATCTCGATCCAAATAAATAATGCCTCCAAATCTTCAACAAAAACACAACTGCGGCTAATTCTAAATCATGCGTCGGATAATTCCGCTATAAACTTTAAGTTGCCTCGAAGCATAAGCTACCATTTGTCTATTCTGCATCAACACACCTCCTAAACCCATCAAAGAAGCATCACAGTACACCACAAATGGTTCTGTCGGATTAGGCAAAATCAAAATAGGAGAGGTTGTTAACTTTCTCTTAAGCTCTTGAAAATTAGCTTCACACCGCAAAGTCCAAACAAAAGTTGACCTTTCCTCACAATTCAAGTAACGCCAACATAGAAAATCCTTCAATGAACTTACGATAATAACCAACCAAACCAAGAAAACTACTAATCTCAGAAACAGATTTCGGAGCTTCCCATAGAGATACAACCTCAACCTTAGAAGGATCCACATAAATAACACCACTCGAAATCACATGCCTAAGGAAACTCACTTCCTTCAACCAAAACTCACACTTAGAAAGCTTAGCATACAATTTCTTCTCTTTCAACACAGATAACACAATCCTTAAATGCTCAGCATGATCTTCTTCACTCTTGGAATAAATCAGAATATCATCAATGAACACAACCACAAATTGATCCAGATACTCATGAAAAATCCAATTCATATATTCCATAAACACACCAGGAACATTAGTAACACCAAACTTAATTATAAAATACTCATAGTGACCATAGCTTATTCTAAAAGCAGTCTTCTGAATATCCTCAGCTTTCACACGAATCTGATGATAACTAGACCTCAAATTAATCTTACTGAAAACACAAGCGCCAACCAACTGATCCATCAAATCATCAATCCTAGGAAGTGGATACATGTTCTTAATAGTCACCTTGTTCAGTTGTCTATAATCAACACACAACCTGTAACACCCCAATTTATCCCAAGCAGTTAAATAGAAAATCAAAGTATAAAATTATTTTCACAACATAATCAGGATGTCACACTTTTCAACATAAACACATAACCTGTCATTTTTACATAAAATCGATACATAACACTCCAAAGGAGCGGAACTAACACAACACATAATTTTAGTCTTCAAAACATAAACAACTTCATTAAACACGCAACAGTTTCATAATTATTATCCACATAGGACATAGCATCTTTCAAATCATAAAGCAACATCAACATAATTAGACCCTTCAGTAATCAACATAAAGTTTAACATAAAACAACTAAACAAGACAAGTGCTCATTTTCCCCCGAGTGCTACATATCAGAGCAATGACACCAAACTCGAACTAAAGACCATAACAACTACTCCTCCTGATTACGTGCACGTTACTAGTATAAAGGCAACGACGAAACAGTTGAAAGAGTGAGATATCAAACTATATAATTAAGATCACGATAAATAATATATAGTTAGAATTATATAAAAATTACTATTTTGCAATCTCACCACCAAATCAACAACAACGTAGTACACTCGCACAACAACATAAATATGTAGTATAGTATGCAACTCAACAAATGCAAATGCATGTGGTACCATCGGAGTAAAACTCCCAATGTAATCAACTGCCAGTTTACCGAGGCATCAAATCGTAAGCCTTCAATGTACTCAACTTTGCCCCCAACGACCAATGTGTTTTGCCAATCCAGGCCAACATAATATGCAATGTATGTATGCGAAAATCATATATGGCATACAAGAACAACGTCCACAACCAACAACTTAGGACAACAAATCAACCATCAATGTTGGCCATCAAGCTTTCAACGACACTTGTCCATAATTGGGATAACAACCACATTCATACATTCAACACAAATTCAACAAAACAAATACAACCTAATGGCTTACTAACGTATATGAACCATTCCCGTAATCCATTCAAATCTTGATTGGTTAACTATACAGTCTAAAAACCACCAACTCACTAATCAGTACTATTTCTAATCAATTCCGGTATCATTCCTTATTAATTACTAACATTATTTTACCCATAAAATCCTACTCAAAGTTCCCTACTTCAAGTACCTAAATTAGGTAGAATTCAAAAATCAGAACTTATTGTTCAAAATCGCATAAGATGCCCTCATCTTCGCGATCTTTGATGAAATGTCGGCCCAAATGAATCGAAAGTGATTGGGTTTTCTACACAAACAACATATTCCTCAAGCCTCAATTCCCAATTTTGACATCCCAAAACACTCACAAACCAAAATCGATTCAACATAAGGTACTAGTAATATGGGGAATCAAACTAAAATAACATTTACCAATTCATTCAACCAATTCCATGGATTATCACACATCAAACTGGAATCAAATCAACAACAATAAGACACAAAACCAACAAGATTTATAAACCCAAATTGCCTATCATCCATCATGTTCCCAATTATAAAGCAAGAACCCCACCCTTACCTCTTTGGATTGATGGTAGCTCTAAACCTTGATCGAATTTCTGGAACCTTGGCTCTAGCAACTTTCTCACATACGTGTTCTCCAACAACCCTATTCCTCTTTCTCCTGTCTTCTAATAACTCTATTTTCTCTTCTAAGTCTAATAATAATAATATATTACTATTTTATTTAATTATTCCAACACTCTAAATGGACTTAGGCAACACAACCCCTTATTACTTAGCAACACCATATTTTAGGCCCAACACCAATTCTAAATTATTTCTAATATGACTACTCAACTAATTCAACCAATAAAATAATAATGCTATTCCTGCAACTTAAATCAATTAATCGCTCAATGCTACTTATTAATTCAATAGGCTTCTTATGAAAACGCCGATAAATCAAACTTCAACCAAATTCTGATAAATAAATCCTCGAATAATTTCATTAAATAATTAATTAAAAATTCGTGTGTTACACAACTTCATAGAACCTTTCTTCTTCTTAACTAAAAAAATAGGTGCACCCCACATAGATACACTCGGACGAATAAACCTCTTTTCAAGCAAATCCTCAAGTTGACTCTTCAACTCCTTCAACTCAGAAGCAGACATCCGATATGGAGCCATCAAAATAGGACTAGTTCCAGGAACTAAATCAATCGAAAACTCCACCTCACGCTCTAGCGGCAAATCAACTACATCTTCAGGAAATATCTTAGGAAAATCATAAACAACAGGCAATTCACTCATAGCTTGTTTCTCACCGAGATCCAACAATGCCAACAAAGCAAACAACACACCACCATCTTTCAAAGATTCATCCACTTGCTTAGCAGACAATAATAAATCATTCTCAACACTAGAATCAAGAAAGATAACCGACTTATCAAAATAGTTGATAAAAACATGATTGTATTCCAACGAGTTCATACCAATAATCACATCCAATTGATCTAACAGAAGAAAAACTAAATCCATCAGAAGATCTCTATCAAAAATACTCAACAGACAATTCAGACATGGAACAGAAGAACAAACAGAACCCATAGTAGGAGTATCAATAATCATATTTCCATGCATATCAGACAATTCAAGCTTCAACCTCTTAACACAATCCGTAGAAATAAAAGAATGTATTGCACCAGTATCAATGATAGCCATCAAAGGTGTACCATTAATAAAGAACGTACCTCGGATAAGCCTATCCTCAACCAGAGTCTCAACACCATACAATGCAAACACTTTCCCCTTAGCTTACTCATTCCTTGGCTTCTCACACATAGTACTAATATGACATCGTTCACCACAATTGTAACAAGTCACATCCGTACTAGATCTACACTCGGCAATTATGTGACCTGCCTTGCCACACCTAAAACATTTAACAACATCTTTCTCAACCTCTTTTCCACAATCAGAAGCATGATTCTCTTCCAAACCACACTTGTAACACTTAAGAGAAGCAGATGATCCTCCCCCACTTGACTTCTTTCCACCACTAGCTTTCTTCTTATCCTCATAAGGTTTCCCACGGAATTGACCTTTTCCCTTCCTATCATTCACATTCTTGTAGTAAGAAGCACTCTCCCTACTATCCTCATCATAAATCCTACTCTTGTTCACCAACTCAGCAAAACGAGTAATTTGTTAATATCCAATAGCCTTCTTGATATCAGGTCTCAAACCGTTCATAAACTTCAGACACTTAGATCTCTCAATATTCAAAGTATTATAATGAGGAAAATACTTAATCAACTCTTGAAATCTTGCAGCATACTCATCCACGGTTCCATTACCTTGCTTCAACTCAAGAAATTCCACCTCTTTCTTTCCACGCACATCTTTTGGAAAATAGTTCTCCAAAAATGCATCACGAAAAAGAGCCCAAGAAACTTCAACACCTTCCTCATCAAATCTCTGAACACTGTTGCTTTACCCATCTTCAGCTTCCTTCTCCAGCATATGTGTACATAACTGCACCTTCTACGCATCCGTACAATTCATAACTCTAAAGATCTTCTCAATCGCCTTCACCAATGCTTGAGCCTTGTCAGGTTTATGCTTACCCTCAAAGATAGGAGGATTGTTCCTTTAAAATTTCCCCAAAGCACGAAACTTATCTTCCTCATCTCGGTGTCCAACATTCACCTATGGAATTTACCCAAGAGATCCAGCCAACAATCTCAAAGCATCAATAATAGCATCATCATCATTCCTTTCTGCAACCATTTTCCTAAGACATCCAACAACAGACAACAACATTGATTGTGTCAGATACACAACTCAAATACAACAAGAATTAAATCAATTAATAACCTGGCCAAATAAATCTGACCAACCATTGCTCTGATACCATAATGTAACACCCCCTTCTAATTCCCCAAATATATATATATATATATATATATATATATATATATATATATATATATAATCAGAGTAAATAGAATGCATAACAAGAGGACGCACAAGATATTTCTTTCAATATTAAAATCATACATGCACACTGGTCATAATCATAACACATATTTGAATCTCATGCTTTAGAATAATTCATGCATTTTCAGAGCGGATCATTTAATATTCACAGATACTATCAATGATTACATCCCATGCTATAATCATTGGATGAGAGAGTAATGAATCCATAATATATAACCAAGTCATCAGAATTCATGCATCGGCACCAAGACAACATCAACATAGTATCTCAATCATACAAATCAAAATAGATGAGAATACATAACAAATATCATCAAAGCAGAAATCCAGATAAATCCCGTGTTACATGACCAGAGCAATGACTCAGCTACCTACATAACTATCACTATCCTCAGAACTTGCACGTTACCCACATAGAGGCAACATCATAATAGAAGGGTGAGAATTCACATCATTATCCAAAAGTATATAAATGGAAATAATATAGAAACAAGATCTATTAACGGATTCCACACACTTCAAGTGATATTCCAAGATAACATGATTATACAAACATTCCAAGTATAACATATTCATATTTATTACACATAGCATAAATGTCATCCATCCAAATGATTCAATTATCCATACGATTAAACATCATAATTTCATTACACACATTGCATATTCAATAATGACTCATGTGACAACAATGAAATGTGACTCAATATGCATGTGGTACCAATCTTAGGAACATTTTGTTAACCCCGCTCTCGATTCATTATCATAGAATCCAAGCCACTTCCGATCCAGACAAGACCAAAAGCCTCTGCTACTTATCCCCAATGGGATCAAGCCAAATGTGAACCCAACGTTTCACCGCTACTTATCCATCATGGATCAAGCCAATTGTGAATCCAAAGTTTCACCGCTACTTATCCACATAAGAATCGAGTCAAATGTATACATGTACAACTCATCAAGACAACATATGCAAATTAAGATTATTCACAAAACCTCAATTATCCAAGCATATCATCACCATTCAACTCATGTGAACTATCCATCAATTGCATATAATCATATTCCAACAAAAAAATCATTACATGTATCATATACATATCATCACATATAACCAATAACAATATGACATATCATTCCACCAATGTTATTCAAAACATTCAATTAAGAATAACACACACTGACATTATTCCTATCTCAATGATCCCATGCTCGGATGCAAGACCTAAAAAGCTTCACACCTGCCATGCAAGACGACCAAGGAAAACCTTTTCTCCAGTTGAAGGTAATGCAACTGAACCACCTATTGATGTTGAATCTGATCAAGATAGAGAATATGTAGACAAAGCCATAAGGATAATGGTTGCTGATACCCTAAAAGTAGGTTTACCTGTCAAAAGGATCACAATCCCTCTTGCTCAAATGCATGGTGAAGTCGCTCCAAAAGAGCATACTGAATCATCCATGAGAGAAGAAGAGACTCCACAAGATTTTCTTGAGAAAGAAACAGTTCTTGATGAAGTCACAACTGATGTTGGAACATCATCACTGAAGAAAACCTCTCAAGATAAGCAGGTAGATTCAAATGATAATGGGACTGAGAAAGATATAGTTGAGGTTGTTATTAATGTGGATACCTTGTCTGATAATGAGTTGATCATTAATGTTAACCTTGGGATTGCCAAAAGGCTGACAACAAGAAAGGGGAAGGTTGTTGCTTCCAGGCTCCACATAAACCTGTCAAGAAGAAGGTTATGTATGGACCTTCAAAACCATGGAGCAATGCCACTTCATCATCCAGTAAGAGGAGAATCATACTAGAATCTGACTATGATTATGATGTCGAGACTGATGTCCCAAACATCTCACCAGTGAAGAAGCCATTAGTTTAGAGAACCAATGACAATGTCCCTGATGCTCCTACTGACAACATCTTATTTCATTCCATCAATTTGCTGCAAGATGGAAATACATATTTCAGAGGAGACTGGCATTAGAAAGAGATTTAGGAAAGGATACCTTGGCTTGCAAGGAAGTTATGAAATTGATCGCTGAAGCGGGGCTAATAAAGACAGCGACCAAGCTGTCAAAGTGCTATGAAACTCTAGTTAAAGAATTCATAGTCAACATCCCAGAAAACTATGCTGACAAGAGAAGCATAGAGTTTTAGAAAGTGTTCGTTAGAGGAAAGTGTGTTGAATTCTCTCCTACCATCATCAATCAATATCTAGGAGGGAGTGAGAAAGAAGAAGGTGAGATGGAAGTCACTGATGATCAGATATGCAGAATCATAACTGCAAATCAAGTCAAGTTTTGGCCTATGAAGGAGAAGTTTTCTACTAGAAAATTGAGTGTAAAGTATGCAATATTGCATATAATAGGTGCATCAAACTGGGTGCCGACAAACCATACATCAACTATCTTAGTAGGACTGGGCAAATTCATTTATGCAGTTGGCATGAAGATACCATTTGACTATGGTACTTATATTTATGATCAGACCCTTAAGCATGCTGATACTTGTTCCACAAAGCTACCTATAGCTTTCCCCACTCTCATATGTAGAACAGTACTACATCAACATCTTGGAATTCTGTCTACAACCTTGGATGCTGAATGTAAAAGAGCTACCCCTCTGTCTCTACACCAGACGCTGTTTGTTGGAGCACATGTCCCAGACATTGTCTCAACATTTGCTGATGCTGAATTGAAAACAGAAAATAAAGGGGATATGATTGCTAAACTTACTGCAACTTGCAAAGAATTGAATGAAGTCATACGCATTAGCAGAGCAAGGAAACTGAAACTTGAAGAGACCATCCTAACTCTAAAGAAGAATGTTGCTGTAAGTGCTGCTGAAGAGGCACCAGAAGAAGAAGAAAGCAGCTCAGCAACTCAAAGCTCTTCTGAAGCTAGATCAGGAGAAGAAGGAAGTGGAGAAAGTGGAGAGTCTGCAAGTTCTGCAGATCACTGATTGGGCTGAATATGTTGATTGTGCTTCCATCTGGTTTTTATCCATCCCTCTTCTATGTAATTTTGGCACTTAAGTGCATGACACATATTTTATTCTAGGCTGTACTTAACATTATATATTAAGTAACTTAATTGAACCTAGTATTTATTTTTGTTATCCTCCATGAATTATTTTTTGGTTTGGCCAAATTATGGCTAAAAAGGGGGAGAGTATGATTGGTAATTAGACATTAAGTTGAGGGGGAGCAGTTGTGAATTATTGCAGCTGTGAGCGTTTATGAGTGTGTTGTGTTTGTTTCTTTGTGATTCAACTTGTGAGAAGTTGATGTGATGAGAATGATAAGGAGGAGTTGTTGCCGTGTTCATTGTGATTTGTGTGCTTCCTATGCTAAGAAGAAGCTGATGTGAATTGTGTGCTTCTTGTGCTGAAAGGAGAAGCTGAAGTGCTAATTGTGTTGTGTATGCTCTGATGTGTTTATTGTTGATTGTGTATCTCTAAAGATACTATGTGTTTCCACAAGAAGAGAAGCTGATGTGCAGGGGGAGAAAAGTTTTTAATTGTCAATTGTGCATATGTGTGCTGTGCGTGGGGAGTAAATGTCAGATCTTTGAATGTTCTAACTAATGTTTGAACATCTGTGTTAATTGTCCGCTGCTGTCTCTGTTTTGATTGTGATGCTGCTTTTACTGTGCTGCTATGATGTATGTGCTTGAATGCCTATGTTTATTATGATGATGTTTTAATTGTATTGCCTGCACCACAAATAATGTTTTAGCCAAAATTTTGCAAAGGGGGAGTTTATTGGTTCTATAGATTGACAGTAATTTTGGTAAAACATTATGCCCAAAAATACCTTGAAGTTTACTGAAGTAGCAGATGTCACAGCAGATGTCCTGACATGTGAAACTGACAGAAGTGCAGATTTTTTAGGAAGTCGGGTTTTTTGTCATTTGTATGCTTCAACTAAGGAAGCTTGAGAAACGCCTTCAGCAATATACTTGAAGATTTAATATCCTGCTTTCATGGAGAAAAGATAGGAGGCGCTGAAGACTTGTGAGTAAAGCAACCCTAGTTGTTGTAGTTTGGCCGCTCCAGATTTAGAGAGTTTAGCTTTTAATTGTTGGTTGTTCATTGTGTTAGCTGTTAATTGTTTATTGTGAGCCTCTCAAGTATTTCTACTTGAGAAGGATGACTTTTGAGTTGTAAGTTTTCAATAACCATAAGCTTTGAAGCAAGTGTGATTGTGTGTCTTTGAAGAGTGTCTTCAGTTTTAGTTGTTTTTAGTATCACGGGTTGTGGTACTGAGGGAGTGAGCGGAGGTTGTCATATCTAAGTGTGGTATCTTAGGTAGAAGGGTCATTGGGTATTTTGATTAAGTGAAGACGTGTAAACAGGGAAGGTTTAGCTCCGAACTAATACTACTAATAGTGAACTTTATCCCTAGCTTGGAAGCCCCCAAACGTAGGTTAGTTAGAACAAAACTAGGTTAACAACTCTCTATATTTTTATTGCTTCCTGCACTGTTAAATTCTGTTTTGGTTATTTGTGTTCAACCAGATATAAGTGTCATGACATTACCTTCGACTTCTCATATCTGATACTAGAATTTCAATATATATATATATATATATATATATATATATATATATAAACATATAAGCCAACCTATAAGGCTTCATAGGCTTTTTTAATAGCTTAAACCTAGCTTATTTAATTAAATAGGCTTTTAAAAAAGCCCAATCCTGGCCTCTTTAGCAAATAATCCTGGCCTGGCCTGGCCTCAGATAGGCCGGCCTGGCCTATTCTCACCCTTACATAGAGTAAAAATCCAGGACAATAATCAACAAAGATTTGTAAAACAAGTTTTATACAACGCCAAGAGCGACAAACATACACGAGTTCAAAGTAAATACATATACAAACCCAAATAGTAGAGAATACACAAAAAAAGAGAAATGAACAATAGATCTGCCAGTTTTTCAGCGTCGATCAATGAACAATACACCCCGGATCATCCGTATGCAAGCTCCATAGTTGTTATGTAAACTAATCCACTATAAAAATAAGGTTGATTGAATTGAGAGAACAAAAACCACCCCCAAATCCATAACCATACAAAATGAAGCAAAAAGGAAATATCAACAAAATATGATCTACACTCGTCTTCTGATGCTCTAAAGGCGTCGCCCGACGACGGCTCCTAAATACAAGGCCCAAGGCGCTTCATGTATGCAATTGGCCAAAATATTTTCTCTCTCGCCTGACGTCAGACACACGTCTCCCAACGCTTCTACTTCTCCTCACAAAGAGACACATCAATGAAGTAAGGCAAAATCAACTGAAAAATTGGTCTATCATCTCGCTCCACCATCGCCCGATAACACAGACGCGATGCATCTTGTCCGACTATCAGCCGATGATGCACACCAGGAAAGCAACTTTTGTTGCTATCTCTACACAACTTCAAATGGCTTATTCTTTTACCTTATTTTATTTTATTTTATCAAAACTGCATCTTGGATCTGCATTTGGACTTTATGCCTTAATGTTCCAATAATGCGACAAATACAAAAAAAAATAAATACAAAACTATCAAACGATACACTATATAAACAAAAACATACTCTACACAAATTAAACGAATTTACGAACAAAGTCGGGCTTATTCAACAGATATTAACAACAAAGAGTCTATAAATGAAACAAAAAATATATACAAAATAGCCACAATTTGCACTTATCAACCATTCCATAATTTGAATAAAGTTTGAAGAATTTTCTCTGAAACTTGACTTGGCTAACACGATTTAGAACACTTAAAGGCTTGATTATTATATTATTAGCTTCAGGGAAGTTTAAGGATGAAGAATTAAAAAAGAAATTGGACATGGAAGGGAGGAAATTATGAGTTCAAAAACTTAGAAAGGTGAGCTATGGAGAGAGTTTGGCAGAGTGATTTTGGATGTTCAAGCTTGTGTAAATGAGTGAATGAGATCAGTATTTATAGGAAAAGAGATTGGAATGTTGAGGGAGAGTAGATGATACAATTTGAGAGGAATTCATGCACACCCTTGGTCATGAAGAAAGTGTGACTCGAAGCTCATCAAAACTCATCCAAATTATGCGTTTTGACACTCTAAATGATTCAGGCATCTTTGCTAATCATGTTTAAGTGAAAATCATGTGGTAATTTGGTGATTAGAAGCCACATTTCACAAATTCACTTCTGACTTCAAGTGACATTTTCAGTTTCAAAGCATCAACTTTACAACCATGGTGCAAACAACTCAGGGACCTTTTTGGACTCATTCATTTTGCATTTGGAAGACCATTCCACAATCTTTGTAATGTGACACGAAAGTTTGCGTTTGTATATTTGAGCTAAGAGATATCTCCATTTGAATTTGTGAAAAACATACGGATTCTTACACTTAGCAATATTTCTAAGTATAGGTTTCCAATATGACCTATAATGCTTTGCAATCTTAGAAAGCCTTCCAATCAAATTGACTCTTGATCCTTAAAGATGAAATGGAATAGACTTTTCAAATTTAATTGTGGATTTGTGATCACACAAAAATTATAAAAATTGAGAGATTTATGGACTTTGGAAGTTGATGAAAATTCCTGGAGAATTCCATGGATGACTTATAATCTTTTCAATTCTTAAATAAAATTCCAAGCATTTTCAAGCCTTGAACCTTGAAACAAAGTTGTAGTAGACATATTAAAGGTTATTTTGCAAAAAGAATGTTCTCAAAGTGATAAAAAATGACCAAGTTATGATCTTTTGAAGTTGACAATCCCTTTATTCTTTCAAATACAAGGTGTCTTGCAATGTTTCTCAACTCTTGAGGATTCTCCTTATAATTTTTGCTCTTGTCATATGAAGAAAGGTTATTAAGAATGATGAATCACATAGCAAAAAGATTTCATAGCAAAAAGAATAAACTCAAGATAATGAAAATTGAATGAGTTATGCACTTTTGAACATAGAATCAAGAACTTGCCAAATTAGGTCACACTACTTGAATCAATTTGCATCTTTTGAACTTTTCTTGCAACTTAAGGCATGATGAATCACATATCACCTTAAAAATGATGTATCTTTGAAGAACACTTGATGATAGAACTCATGGCTTGATGAAACTTGTTGAAGAAGGCATGAAAATAAACTCATGAATCTATGGAGTCTCTTAATGAATCAAACTACAATCCCTTGAAATAATGTTGATCAAATGAAGCTGAGAGATGCTCAAACCATAATACTTTGGTAATAAGGTTAATGCTTTTGAATCCAAGCCCTTTGAAGTTCAATGAATAGTCTGTTGTATGATCACCATCCTTCAAAATCCTAGTTTAAGAGGTGAGATAGATGCACTTGATTCAACACCTACAACACACAAATCATACAAGATAGAAAAAATGAATATTTTTGGATTTTGGTTAAGGGTTATTAAATATCAAAACATATAAACAACACATAATTCAAAGTATTTGGTGATCTCCTAAGACAAACTCAAAAATAGGAGAGTAGAAGAGAAAAAAACCATCTTAGTGATTTTGATGCATTGTGATGATATGATGGAGAATCTTAGGGACCAAATGGGAAGTATAACAATTATAATGAAATAAAACACACAAAGTTAAATATTGAGGGAGATACAAGACTTAATTAGAATATATAAAGAGAGATACCTTTATAGAGATGTTAATGGGGCGGGACAGAGGCGGGGGATACATTCCCATCTCAATCCCCGTCCTCAAATTTATTCCCCATCCTCGTATCGGGTCCCCTTTTGAGGGGATTTTGTCCCCCGTCTCTATCCCCACGGATCCCCACAATTTCTGCGGATATCTATAAACATAAATTTATTTATTATTTTTAACTAATTTAATAGAAAAAATTCAAAAACTAACAACAATAAATTAGTAAACTAATCTTCTGCAATAAATATATTATTTTAACAATATTTAATCTTGAGATTCATGAACATAAAATTTTCAAACATTAAAAAAATAATTAAAATAGACATTTAGATCTCACTATTTTACTAATAAAGTTATTCGAAATGATAAATAAACCTAAATAGAAATGTTAAACAATATATTAATTAACGGTATTATGAAATTCTAGTGTGGGGCGGGGACTCCACCGGACGGGGATATGTTCGTCATCCCCATCCCCAAAATGCTTCGGAGAAATTTTATTTCCCATCCCCGTTCCCGCGGAGGAAAATTCCCCATCTTTAGAGCCCCAAACGAAAAATCCCCGTAAGAATCCCCACTAACGGGTGTAAATTGACATCCTTAGATACCTTTTATTTTCCAAGCCAATTTATAAAAAATATTAATATGATAATAGAATTTATCGATGATTCAGACTATTCACTATTTATATGCATCATCAAATTCGATAATATCTTGTGAATGAGTATATTTACAAAAACTTAATACTGCCTTTGTGTTTTGAAAGCTTACCAAATGAAATTTTTTATCTTCGTACCATTATACCCTTCTGGTTTAATATGTCTAATATTTATCATAAAAAATAACAGTTGTGTTGAACACATATCAAATATAGTAGGCTTACATTCAGGATGAGATTTAACAGGACTCCATTTCAATTTGTGTCAATGGTTTGTATCAATCATATTTCTATATTATTTAATAGTAATAGTTTTTTTCATGGTCTAAAAATAATCTAACACAACCTGAGCCTGAAGTGTTTGCATGATTACTAACTCAATTTTTTTTATAGTCAAGTACTTTTCTAACAAGGAATTTGTTCACTAAAAAGAGATTCCTCTATCTTATTTTTGTTGTCAATTATTACTTCTTAAATAGGGATTGCTTTGTCTCATAGTGTACTAGTAGTGGGGCTTGTGTTGTGTCTGCAAAACTTGTTTGAGGCAAATTACTGTCAACATAGTATATACGTTGGAAGCAATAACAGTTTCTTAAGTTTTTGTGTTTCACAAGTTTTTCCTTATCATTCATGATGCCTCTGCATGAATTATACCGTATGAATAAACAAAAAGTTGATCATAAAGAGATAAACAACTCTCATACTCTTCCATCTTCCTCAACCATAATGAATTTCACCCATTTTGCAAAACCTATTGCTACTGTGAAGACTAATCTTCAAAACATTGGTTTGTCTTCTTCAAGATCCGAAAGTGCTGGAGTAAAGAACAAAGATGAAGCTGTAACAGGAAGAAATCCTTTTCATGAAGATGAGTCCAAGGTTGATCGAACTTCGAATCAAGTTCTTGGTAAAAGTGGTAGAAATGGTCAAGAAGATGTTAAAAAATATATGGAACCAAGGCCAGCAGAAGTTTCTTCCTCACTTTGCTCGGAGAATGGCGCATATCGAGCTTCAGATAACCCGAATCAGAATTCGAAGGGAAAAAGTATTTACTCTTCGGATTCTGAGTGGCACAGCGAAGTAAGAATCTTAGAATTTAACTGTCCTATTTCTCGAATTATCTTATGATTTATATAACTGTTCTACGATAACATGTAGGACGTTGAAGATGAACCAGTTGGTATTAAAAGGGCAACTCACCGGCGAGGAGGCTTTGGCTCGAAGAGAAACCGTTCAGCTGAAGTACACAATCTATCTGAAAGGGTGAGTAAGAGTAAGATCAATGAGAAGATGCGTACATTGCAAGAACTCATACCGAATTGCAGTAAGGTTCGTTTTTTTTTTCTTCCACTTTTTCTAGTACATCTGTTGATTTATCACTATGTATTTTTTTTCCTAATATATTTTGCTTTTCTGTTTAATATGTCTTAGGTTGATAAAGCTTCAATGCTGGATGAGGCAATTGAGTATCTCAAAACACTTCAACTCCAAGTACAAGTATTTTTCTCTTCCCTTTTACCTCTTTCTTCCAATCCTTTGAATTTTGATATTTTCACATCGTATCCATTCTTGTTTCTTATCTTTTTATGCAGATTATGTCGATGAGCGGCGGTGGTTTATACACGCCAATGATGTTACCAGCAGCAATGCAGCACATGCATATGTATCCGTTTTCACCGATGGGTGTTGCCATGCAAATGGGATCAGGGGTGCCTCAATTTCAAGGACTTTCTGCTTTTCATGGGATGGTGGCAAGACCAAACCCTCAAACATTCCGACTTCCTGGCCCGGGACTCCACATGCCAATGCCGATTGCTCCAATGTTTTCTTATCCTAGAGAGTCTGTCATGAACTCAACAAACCCAATTTCTATCCAGGTCTGTTTGCTGCTTGAGATTTTATGCTTTTGTGGATATGTTCTGTGTTTTGTTCTAACCTCGAGTCATAAGGCTAATGATTTTTGTGTTCACTTTTATTATGCTAGTGTGAAGCAACAATTGGTGGAGCTAATAAAGAATCAAATTTGGTTCTCAATAATGGTCGTGTTTCATCGACAAATGACAAAGCAGCTTTTACTCTCGGTAACGGTAACAAAGACAACGCCGTGACTGATAAATCTAATGAGCAAGAGTAAGCATCACTGCATGCAAAATATTTCAAAGCAATTCATTAGTATGTTAAGGTCTTTTATATTTGTAATCTGGTTTTTACAGAACTTACTATGTCACTATACTACAGAATATTATGTTTTTTCATAATTGAAAACTTGTTCATCATCTTTTGAAACTTTAACTGTCTTTTCATATTCTTTAACCACCTTTTCAATAGTTGCAGGAGAATATTCCACCACATTTTATGTTGTTGCTTGAGCTTCCTCTGTTATGCTAACTTTCTCTAGCTTCAATGCTTTGTATGTCTTAAAATCTCTTTTTGTGAAAAAAGTTGAAGAAATTTTTTAGATTCTGACCCAGGACTCCTTTTGAGGCATAGATAAGTTTGTGCTATGTGCAACTATCAACACGCACTATGCCATAAAATACCTACGAAAGCGCTTTTTGGGGCTTTAAAAGCGCTTTCATAGGTGGCGCTGCTATAGGTTTTAGCAGCGCTTCTTATTTAGGCAAAAACGCTTTCGTAGGTCTACCTAAGGCAGCGCTTTTTCCTAAAAAGCGCTTTCTTAAGTAGATTTTTAACAGCGTTTTTTTCTGGAAAAACGTTTTTTTAGGCCTACTTTAGAATGCCTTTTATGTTTTTTGTAGGCACCCTAAAAAAGCGCTTTTTCAGTAAAAGCGCTGCTTTAGGCCACCTATAGAAGCGCTTTTTATTAAAAAGCGTTGCCTTAGGTCTACCTATGAAAGCGCTTTCTTATGTATACCTTAGACAGCGCTTTACTCAGAAAGCGCTTTCAAAGGTGGCCTAAGGAAGTGCTTTTACTGAAAAAGCGCTTTCTTAGGTTTTTACTGAAAAACCAAAAATTTATATAATTTTTAAACCTGCATTTTTTGCAGCATTATTTCATAAACCTGTAATTCATATACCTATAATTCATAAACCGGTAATTTACAATCCTAATCCTGTTATTTCAACAAAGAGATTATATACAAATACCATTATATACCCTTATATACCATTGTTATCCAAAATATATATATGTTGTAGGTTTTCTCCGTGAACAAAGTATTTTAATTATCGATTCCACAGGGATTGGTGCATGTTATAGTCTTTCAATAGAAAAGTATGTTTTAAGATGATGTGACCAAAGGGTTTGTTATCTACTCTACTAGAACCATGAGTTTCCAAACAACAACTAAATTAATTCTTTCAAAGAGAGTTATAGTTTGGATTAGAGAGAGTTTGAGATTGTTTTCAAGTTAAGAATGCATGTCAAGATTAGTTTCATTGATCTAGTTTCATACATATTCATTTTAATCAAGTGATGAACATAATAGATGATTTCTACAAATACATATCCTCTCAATCTTGTAGATTTCCCACCAAGATTGTGAATGTTATCATGTTAATCCTTGCATGATTCCTCACTACAACTATTAGCATGATAATCATTAAGTTCAATATTTTGTAAACTCTAACACACAAATCTATTCCTAGCATTTGTTTATGAGAGGATGAATATCCTAGGTCACTTTGAAATATTCTTTTCCAAGCAAAACTCAAAGCATAAAGATGAAGAACAAAGATATTCAACTATATTAATCATCAACCATGTTCATACACCAATGGATTAAAAGAAATACATACTATAAAGATCAACTACCTCTAATCTTGACACAAAAGGAGCTTAGCTACTATTTCCATGGTTGCCTTGCTCTCAAGATTGTTGGTAGAGATGATGAACATGAGAAAAATCAAGAGAAAAGCTATGGCTCTTCTTTTTCTAAACATGCCCTAGATTTTCAAAGATGAAAAGATCATGATGGTGGAGTGTTTCTTCTTCCTTTACAAGCCAAAAAAGATCAGGTGAAGTGATGGGTTGGTGGCTCAAAAGGTGAAAGCATGGGCTGTCCTTTTTCCGATTCAGATCGCTACCGAGGCTGGTAAGTCACTGAGCACTCATGTCGCACCGCTGAGCGCGACCTGTAGCATGCTTTCATCATCCAAAATTATCTTCAAAAGAATCATCCCTAAAGCTCTTCAAGTGCCCTTGAATCCAAGCTTGGGAGAATTAGTTAATAAATTCCTACAATTAAGAGTGAAAATAAGTTAAACAATATATATTAAACAAAAACTAAATAAAAACCTAATTAAAACAAAATACTAGAATAAATATACAAATTAAATAAAAAGACATTGTTAAGGACCACAAAATAATGTACAAAATAACTACAAATTGGTCCTTAACAACTCTCCCCAACTTACTTCTTTGTTTGTCCCCAAACAAAAGTCAATAATCTTACAAAGATAGAAAGAACAAAATGCAAGCATGCAAACTCACACAAGAGTAATGGTTCAAACTCGACATACCAGGAAAAAGCACACATCAATCGCTTCTTCTAAACACAACATGGCCATGAATTAAGTTCTAAACACAATATATCAAAACATATAACAAAATAAAAGATATGTTCACACTTGAATCACCTAATCATTTCTTCAAAATTCAAGAAGAACAAAATGTAAATTCACAAAGGACCAAACACTCTCACTAATAATTATGCACATCCAGAATAATTCATGCATTCATCGAAACAAGTTAAATGATAAAATGGAAACGAAGATCACTAAGGACTTTCAAGGTTGTAACTTGGCTTAGGTTAGAAACAAGGGATATTTAAGTACAAAGCCATTGAAACGAATCGGGTAAAAGGATATGAAGAGCATTTCACAACTAATTCCCATCTCATTATTCACAACCTCTTTTCTTTCCACACAATGATCCTCTCTTTTTCTTTCTTTTGATTTCTTTTCAAAAACAAATTTCTTTCTTCTTTTGTATTTTTCTTTTTCTCTATTCTTTTTCTTTCTTTAGGATCATTGTGCCATCAATTTAGGTTCTTTTTGATCCACCTCCCCAACTTCATTTATATCAATCCTTTTTTATTCAAGACATGCTCTTCAAGGGCTAATTAACAAAAGGGTTGGTATTCGCAAACAAGAAAATTTATAGAATGAATGATCGTTGAATTTTTCAAAGATCATCAAC
Organism: Vicia sativa; assembly: GCA_021764765.1. Classification (NCBI taxonomy): domain Eukaryota; kingdom Viridiplantae; phylum Streptophyta; class Magnoliopsida; order Fabales; family Fabaceae; genus Vicia; species Vicia sativa. The sequence goes on from CM038795.1 coordinate 93,700,982, forward strand.
AACTATTAAGTGGCCTACTTAACAATTAGTTGATTTGATACATTCATCCTACAAATACTATTTAAGCTCAAAAGGGTACACAAGGATTCACTCTCTCACGGGTAATTGAAGCCCTTTTTAGAATTGGTGGTTTTCCTCATAATGCACAAAAATTGCCTTGATCATTTCTTAGTTTCCAAGTTATCACAAACAAGTAAAGATTAAGCATGAATCACACGAGTTAACACAACTATTAGACACTCAATATTTGGTAAAAAGTGGAAGCTTCTCACATATATGGTTTATGTCCTAATGATTCGAATGTGAACACAAATTTTTTTGTGTACATGCCACAATATCTTGCATAAAGAACAAATTTCATAGACATGTTATGTTTCTACAAAACGATTAAATGTGTACCTTCTTCGTGGAATGAATCGAGAATTTTATCATCACCATCACTTTGGTGAAACACGCTTACTAGCTTTGAAGAACCATTTGAACAATCCGGACAAACCACAAGAAGTAAATTCAAACTAAATACTATAATCTAAAAAAATAAAATAAAATAGAACAAAATAAAAGAAACTAAACTTAAAATGAAACGACACCCCAAAATGGTGTTTAAAACTTAAAAAGAAATATTTAGGCTTCATGCCTACAAAAATTAATTGGAATTACAAGCCAATCCCCAAAATTGGATGGCAACCAACAAAATCCAAAGTTTAAAACTAAAATGCAAAAGTAAAATCTAGAACTAGAATGCTGAAAGTAAAATAAAAACAGGAAAATAAGAGAAAATCAATCTGGTCTCGAGAATCGAATCTCCAATCGACCCAGTCGAACCGAACCGAACCGTAACTCTTCACCATCATCCTCATCTCCCACCTCCTCCTCAAGATTTGGCCCGACCCCGCCAACCAAAGATATGCTCGAGTCGCCACCCGCGAGTGAAATGGTTCACTCCGGATCTCTAATCAGAGAAAGGTGCTCCATGCTCTCATGCATAAACATAAATGCTCTCGATGAGCGAGATGCATCCGTCTGCTCCATTCTTCCGATGGACTAGCTTGAGGAAGTGCCCGAATCGTACAGCAGCAGATTATCAAGGATCCTACAAAATCGATCATGAGTGATCATCAACAACTCCATCAATGGTGAGGTGTCCCACGCAGAAAAGCCACCTTCGCCTCTTAAGCAAACCCATGATCAAGCCGTGATAAGTGAGAGCACACTTTATACGCCCCCGGAGGTATAACTAAGCGTAACCTCTTCACTCATTCGCGATCGACGGCCAAAATCAATTTGCTCCTCATCGAGCATGTAAGCAATCAAACCGCCGCTCCATGGGTATCAAGATGTGTGCGGGATGGCGCTTGATGTTGTTAGTATAGCAATAGTTGTGTGTTTTAAGACTTTTCTACTAATCTCTTTGTTTCTTTTGTGTGGCTAGACTTTTCAGAATTAGTTTATGCGGGAAGTATTCCTCGACCAACTCCTTTTCGATCCCGAAATTGAAAGGACGGCTAGGAGACTTAATAGTAGTGCTAAAGAAGAAAAGACAAGCTAGGCAAAGGCAAGAAAGAGGAGAAAGAGGAGAAGCATCTACTTCTTCAACACCACCCGTGTTTGGAGAAGTCACCACTATGGAGGAGAATCAACCACCACCACCACCACCACCACTGGGGCCGTGTGTCAATAGCCCTCGCCATAATGCTCAATTTGCCGACAAGCAAATGCAAGGGTTGGAAATGAAAACGGGCTTGCTTCAACTTCTATGCAAGTCCATTTCATGGCCACGACCATGAAGACCCTTACACTCACCTTACCAAGTTTTATGAGATCGCTGAGCGGCGGGTGCTCCGAAGACCAAGAAGAACAATATTTCCAAAGGCTTTTCCTCATTCTCTAGTGGGAAGGCAAAAGATTGGTATCTTGATCAATTGCAAGAGACAATGACTAATTGGAATGTTTTGGAGGAAAAGTTTCTTGAACGCTTTTTCCTCAATCACGCTTCATGGAGGCTAAGATGGCTATCTCGTATTTTCGCAAGGAGTAAACGAGCCTTTGAATCGGGCATGGAAAGATATAAGTCTATGCTCGAAGTGTCCGAGCCACGGTTTTGACGAGCTTACACAAATTCATATTTTCCGAATGGTCTCCAACCTCAACACAAATTGTTGTTGGATGCCACGCGGAGGTTCTTTGATGGAAAAACACCGTATGAAGCAATCCAAATAATTGAGAAGATGGGTAGGAATGATCATCAAACTCAACATGATCAAGGGGTGTACAAGTGAAAACGGAGTTTTAGAAATTGGTTCGAGTCATGAAGCACTTGTAGCAAAACAAATTGTTTTAAACAAGTTGAAGAATTGACAAAACAAATGGCTAAACCCTCAACAAACCATGGAGTTACAAGGAGCATCAAATAAGCAAGCTCACCAAATAGCTTGTTGTGAATTGTGCAAAGGAGATCATAAACCGGATTTTGTCCACGGAGAATGAGGAGGCGAATTATATGGCCAACCAAGGATATCAACAACGAGCTCCATACCCTTATCAAAATCAAAACCAAGGTTACCAACAAAGGGTAACCAAGGTTATCAAGGAGGGTGGAGGCAAGATAACAATAACCAAGGAAGGCAAAATCCATATCAAACACAACAACAAAATCAAAGTCAACAACAAAATCAAAGTCAACAACAAAACCAACCTCAAAGTCGTGAGATCTTCCAACATTCAAGATACTCTAGCTCAATTTATGCAAGCCTCAATGGCTAATAAAAAGAGCACGGAGGCATCTATCAAGAACTTGAAACTCAAGTTGGACAACTAGCTAACAACTTTCCGAACAAAGTGCTTCGACATCATTTTCCCAACTACGCAAACAAATCCTAAGGAGCATTGCAAAGCCATAACAACAAGAAGTGGTAGAGTTTGTGATGAGAAAAGGAAGGTAGTTGAAAGAAAAAGAAAGTAGTGGAGAAGGATGAAGAAGAAATAGTGGAGGAAGAGGTAGTTGAAAAAGATGAAGAGGATGAAGTTGAAAACATGATAATGTTGATGTGGAGGATGATTTAGTTGAAAATGAGGTGTTAGTTGAAAATGAAAAGGAAAATGGTGTAGTTGAAAAGGAGAAAGTAGAGGAGAAAAGAAAAGAATGAAGAAGGAAAAGAGAAGGAAGTAACTTATCCATTGAGAAGTTTACCATATCCTCACCTTCCTCTAAAAGGATGATGCAAAGCACTATGCTAGGTTTATGGATATTTTCAAGCAATTGCAAATAAATATTCCATTTATCAAGCATTAGAGCAAATGCCCAAATATGCAAAATTCATGAAGGATATCTTGACGAAAAAGAAGAGGTATACGGATCAAGAAACCATAATGGTGGATGCTAGTTGTAGTGCAATAATTCAACGCACCATTCCGAAGAAAGAGAAGGATCCGGTCGTAACTTTGCCCGCTACTATTGGGGATGTATGTCGGAAAAGGATTAATTGATTTGGGGTCAAGCATCAACTTGATTCCATTATCCATTGTGAAGAGATTGGGGGAGATTGAATTAAAGTCCACGAAAATGACATTGCAATTAGCGGACAAGTCTATTACTCGCCCGCATGGCGTAGCTTTAGATTTGTTGGTAAAAGTGGACAAATTCTTTTTCCGTGGACTTTGTAGTCATAGACATGGAGGAAGATGTGGATGCACCTTTAATTCTTGGAAGACCGCTCATGAAGACGGCAAGGATGATGATTGATATAGATGATGGCCTAATGAAGGTGAGAGTACAAGATGAAGAGATTTGCTTTAATCTTTTGAAGCAATGAAGCATCCCATGGATAAGAAAGATTGTTTTAAGATTGACGTTATTGAGGAAGCAACACAAGAAGTGAATGATGATGATGATAGTCGAGATATTGAGGAGTGTTTGAAGGAGTGAGATTTCAAAGGAAATGCACCCTTGGGAGGAAGAAGAGGAAAGTTTGAAGAAAGATCTAAAAGATGACGACCAAAAACTTGAGTTGAAAGAGCTACCGTCTCATTTAAAGTATGTGTTTCTTGAGGAGGGAGGTAAAAAGCCCGTGATCATTAGCAATACATTGTCGGAGAATGAGGAGGAAAGCTTAATTGAAGTTTTGAAATCGAACAAAATGCGATTGGTTGGGTCTTAGCCGATTTGAAAGGCATAAGCCCGCCTATTGTATGCACAACATTATGATGGAGGATGAGTACAAACCGATAGCCCAACCTCAACGGCGATTGAATCCGTGATGAAGGAGGTAGTTCGCAAAGAAGTAGTGAAGATGCTTGAAGCGGGATGATTACCCGATTTCGGATAGTATGTGGGTGAGCCCGGTTCATGTGGTTCCTAAGAAAGGAGGATTGACGGTTGTATCTAATGATAAGGATGAGCTAGTGCAAACAAGAAAAGTGACGGGTGGAGAATGTGTATTGATTATCGAGGCTTAACAAAGCGACGAGAAAAGATCATTTTCCTCTTCCGCTCATGGACCAAATGTTAGAAAGGCTCATGGACAACAATACTATTGTTTCTTGGATGGTTATTCGGATATAATCAAATATCGGTGAATCCGTAAGATCATGAGAAACGGCTCACATGTCCATTTGAATTTTCGTATAGGCGTATGCCTTTCGCTTATGCAATGCCGACAATATTCCAAAGGTGCATGCAAGCTATATTCACGATTTGATTGAGAAAACAATTGAAGTATTTATGGATGACTTTTCCGCTTTGGAGCTTCATTTGATTTATGTTTGAAAATTTGGACACCGCCTCAAGAGGTGTGTGCAAACCAACTTGGTCTTGAATTGGGAGAAATGCAACTTTATGGTGACCGAGGGAATTGTCCTTGGCCACAAGATATCTTCAAGAGGAATTGAGGTTGACAAAGCAAAATTGATGTTATCGAGACGCCCCCACCTACCAATGTCAAAGGCATTCGGAGCTGGGTCATGGGATTCTATCAAGATTCATCAAGGACTTCTCCAAAATAGCCAAACCTTTGAGCAACCCGCTCAACAAAGATAAGTCTTTCTTGTTTGATAATGATTGTTTGTTAGCTTTTGAAAAATTAAAGGAGAATTTGATAAATGCACCCATAATCACCGCGCCTAATTGGAAACTTGATTTTGAACTAATGTGTGACGCTAGTGATTATGCGGTAGGAGTCAGATAGGCCAAAGGAAGAACAAAATCTTCCATGCTATACATTATGCGAGCAAAGTTTTGAATGATGCTCAAATAAACTATGCAACAACCGAAAAGAGTTGCTCGCAATTGTATATGCATTGGAAAAGTTTCGCCTTACCTAATTGGTTCCAAGGTTGTAGTTTTCACGGATCATTCGCGATAAAATATCTGCTACCAAACCGGACTCTAAACAAAGGCTAATCCGATGGATTCTTCTTTGCAAGAATTGATTTAGAGGTCCGTGATAAAAAGGTTCGGAAAATTTGGTAGCGGATCATTTGTCTCGCTTAGTGAACGGAAAATTACGGACAAGGAAAAGAGGTGAAGGAGGAATTCCGGATGAGAAGTTATTTGCAATCCAAGAGCGACCGTGGTTTGCCGACATGGCAAATTACAAGGCCGGGATTAATGCTTAAGATTTGACTTGGAATGAGAGGAGGAAATTTTAGCCGATATAAGTATTATGTGTGGGATGAACCTTACATTTTTAGGTTGAGTAGTGATGGATTGCTAAGAAGGTGTGTGAGCGATGAAGAGGCCAAAACATTCTTTGGCATTGTCACAATTCCTGTGGGGACACTATAATGGAATGCGGACGGCCACCAAAGTCCTACAATCGGATTTTATTGGCCTTCGCTATTCAAAGATGCGATGCTCACGCTAAGTCATGTGACAAATGTCAAAGAAGTGGCGGATAGGAAAAAGAGATGAAATGCCGTTGAACAATATGTTGAAGTGGAGGTATTTGATTGTTGGGGATTGATTTTGTCGGTCCTTTTCCATCTTCGCTTTCAAATGAATATATTCTTGTAGCTGTGGATTATGTGTCAAAGTGGGTAGAGGCCATTGCTTCGCCTAAGGCCGACGCCAAACTGCTATCAAATTTTGAAAAGAAACATTTTTCTCGCTTTGGTGTGCCTAGGGTGCTCATTAGTGATGGTGGGTCGACTTTTGCAATGCATTACAAAAACTTTTGAAACAATTTGGTGTAAAACATAAGGTGACGACCCCTATCACCCTCAAGCAAATGGCCAAGCCGAGGTGTCTAATAGAGAAATCAAAAAGATTTTGGAAAAACCTGTTTCGGGTTCTCGAAAAGATTGGTCACAAAAATTAGATGAAGCTTTGTGGGCGTATCGAACCGCCTATAAAGCTCCCATCGGACTAACCCCGTTTCAGGTTGTGTATGGCAAAACTTGTCACCTCCCGGTAGAGATGGAGCACAAAGCATTGTGGGCCCTCCGATTCTTGAATTTTGATTCATCCTTGGCGGGTGAAAAGCGAAAATTACAACTCGTTCAATTGGAAGAAATGCGCGAGGGAGCATACCATTCAAACCGGAGGTACAAAGCAAAAGTTAAGGTTTCTCATGATAAGAAGATAAAGATCAAGGAATTAAGGCCGGGACAAAAGGTTCTCTTGTTCAATTCCCGGATGAGACTTTTTCCGGGAAAACTCAAAACAAAGTGGTCCGGTCCGTTTTTAATCAAAGAAGTCAAAGAATATGGTGCAATTGTCTTGCAAGATCTTGCACGAACAAAAGAATGGACGGTGAATGGGCAGCGGTTGAAACGGTACGTTGGCGGAGAGGTGAGCCGCAACATAGCCGAATCCTTCTTTGATGATCAATGATCATCACCCAAAATTATCTTCAAAAGAATCATCCCTAAAGCTCTTCAAGTGCCCTTGAATCCAAGCTTGGGAGAATTAGTTAATAAATTCCTACAATTAAGAGTGAAAATAAGTTAAACAATATATATTAAACAAAAACTAAATAAAAACCTAATTAAAACAAAATACTAGAATAAATATACAAATTAAATAAAAAGACATTGTTAAGGACCACAAAATAATGTACAAAATAACTACAAATTGGTCCTTAACAACTCTCCCCAACTTACTTCTTTGTTTGTCCCCAAACAAAAGTCAATAATCTTACAAAGATAGAAAGAACAAAATGCAAGCATGCAAACTCACACAAGAGTAATGGTTCAAACTCGACATACCAGGAAAAAGCACACATCAATCGCTTCTTCTAAACACAACATGGCCATGAATTAAGTTCTAAACACAATATATCAAAACATATAACAAAATAAAAGATATGTTCACACTTGAATCACCTAATCATTTCTTCAAAATTCAAGAAGAACAAAATGTAAATTCACAAAGGACCAAACACTCTCACTAATAATTATGCACATCCAGAATAATTCATGCATTCATCGAAACAAGTTAAATGATAAAATGGAAACGAAGATCACTAAGGACTTTCAAGGTTGTAACTTGGCTTAGGTTAGAAACAAGGGATATTTAAGTACAAAGCCATTGAAACGAATCGGGTAAAAGGATATGAAGAGCATTTCACAACTAATTCCCATCTCATTATTCACAACCTCTTTTCTTTCCACACAATGATCCTCTCTTTTTCTTTCTTTTGATTTCTTTTCAAAAACAAATTTCTTTCTTCTTTTGTATTTTTCTTTTTCTCTATTCTTTTTCTTTCTTTAGGATCATTGTGCCATCAATTTAGGTTCTTTTTGATCCACCTCCCCAACTTCATTTATATCAATCCTTTTTTATTCAAGACATGCTCTTCAAGGGCTAATTAACAAAAGGGTTGGTATTCGCAAACAAGAAAATTTATAGAATGAATGATCGTTGAATTTTTCAAAGATCATCAACAACTATTAAGTGGCCTACTTAACAATTAGTTGATTTGATACATTCATCCTACAAATACTATTTAAGCTCAAAAGGGTACACAAGGATTCACTCTCTCACGGGTAATTGAAGCCCTTTTTAGAATTGGTGGTTTTCCTCATAATGCACAAAAATTGCCTTGATCATTTCTTAGTTTCCAAGTTATCACAAACAAGTAAAGATTAAGCATGAATCACACGAGTTAACACAACTATTAGACACTCAATATTTGGTAAAAAGTGGAAGCTTCTCACATATATGGTTTATGTCCTAATGATTCGAATGTGAACACAAATTTATTTTTTTGTACATGCCACAATATCTTGCATAAAGAACAAATTTCATAGACATGTTATGTTTCTACAAAACGATTAAATGTGTACCTTCTTCGTGGAATGAATCGAGAATTTTATCATCACCATCACTTTGGTGAAACACGCTTACTAGCTTTGAAGAACCATTTGAACAATCCGGACAAACCACAAGAAGTAAATTCAAACTAAATACTATAATCTAAAAAAATAAAATAAAATAGAACAAAATAAAAGAAACTAAACTTAAAATGAAACGACACCCCAAAATGGTGTTTAAAACTTAAAAAGAAATATTTAGGCTTCATGCCTACAAAAATTAATTGGAATTACAAGCCAATCCCCAAAATTGGATGGCAACCAACAAAATCCAAAGTTTAAAACTAAAATGCAAAAGTAAAATCTAGAACTAGAATGAAAGTAAAATAAAACAGGAAAATAAGAGAAAATCAATCGTGGTCTCGAGAATCGAATCTCCAATCGACCCGAGTCGAACCGAACGAACTCTTCACCATCATCCTCATCTCCCACCTCCTCTCAAGATTTGGCCCGACCCCGCCAACCAAAGATATGTTCTGAGTGCTCACCCGTGCGTGAAATGGTTCACTCCGGCTCTCTAATCAGAGCAAGGTGCTCCATGCTCTCATGCATAAACATAAATGCTCTCGATGAGCGAGATGCATCTGTCTGCTCCATTCTTCCGATGGACTAGCTTGAGGAAGTTCCGCAAGTATCGGCCAGGCAGCAGATTATCAAGGACCCTACAAAATCGATCACAGTAGTGATCATCAACAACTCCATCAATGGTGAGGTGTCCTACTGCAGGAAAAGCCACCTTCGCTCTCTTAAGCAAACCCATGATCAAGCCTGGATAAGTGAGAGCACACTTTATACACTCCCCCCTGGAGGTATAACTAAGCGTAACCCTCTTCAGCTCATTCGCGATCAGACGGCCAAAATCAATTTGCTCCTCATCGAGCATGTAAGCAATCAAACCTGCCGTCTCCATGGGTATCGAAGATGTGTGGCTCCGAGGTTTCAGATTGTAAAGAGCCACACACATCATACTCTGGCACTAGTTTTCAGACTGGCCCTGTTGAATTTCAAAGGTTGACCAGCCCGATTCAACTCATATGAATGCCCAGACAAACAGAGTTTACTCCTCAGCATGTTGAAGTCCCAATTACCACGAGCCAGGTGCTCATGGTAGACATCCAGGTCCTGGGCTGTCCAATGATGCCCGAAATCTGATTGGGAGAGAAAGATACTAGTTTGCCTCAAACAACAGAAGCAAACCTAAATTCGCTTCCCTCGGCCGGAATAGCATTGGCATAGAATTCTCGCACAAGCTCCACGTTGACCTTTGTCTGAGGCATACAAAGAACATCCAACCCGTAGTTATCAAGGATGACATGAGGCGTGTGGTAGTGCCCTTGCTCACGGAGGCGGATTGTTCGCTCAGTCTAGATGTTGCGCTCCTCGAGCTATTTGTAGCGAGCCTCCTGAGCGTGTCCTATGAAGCGAACGGGATCGAAAGCAGCTGGCCTAGAGGACCCAGCCCCAGCAGAGGAAACTCTTTGCCTTTTTGGTGCCATCTGAAAATTCAACACAAAAATCAACAAAAAAATGACACCGAGGTGTCCATTAGCAATGAATCATGCAAACAGCAAAGCAAACCAACCAACCAAAGCATTACAACTAATCGAAAACACTAAAAACACAGCAGAAGAATTTTTCAAAAGATCATATGAGCTGCTCATGATTTGCGAAAAATTCTTCTCGCAAAATGTAATTTTTCTCCACACAATCACTTCCTAGAGCAATAAAATAAACCCTATTACTTCTCTAACACAAAACATCCTAATTCTAAGAGAAAATTCGAAAATTCCTAACCCTAGGTTTTCAAAATCTAACCTAAACATGCAATGTATACGAAATTGAGAAAGGAAAAACATAGAATACTTACTAGGATGCCTTGGGTGATTGATTTGACAAAGAAATTCGCAAAGATTCGAGATTTTGGTCAGATTTTGGGATTTTGAGAGGATGAAGAAAGATGATGAAAATAGGGAAAAGGGTTTAAAATAACCCTAACCCTTTTAAAACTAACTAGGACATGATTTGGGCCTCCAAAATCGATTTTTCAAAATATTTTTTTTTAAATCCAGACGCGGTCCCTATCGCTTCAGGAGAAAGTTTGATGGGTCAAAGTGGGGCCTCGAATTTTGAAATTTTAAGAAAAAAGAAATTAATGCGGGCAAGTGTAAATGAGTTCAAGGAAGAATACTTACAATGTTGGGTGCCTCCCAACAAGCGCTTTGTTTAACGTCGGTAGAGCTCGACGGTTCATGATGATCATAGATCATCAAAGAAGGATTCGCTATGTTGCGGCTCACCTCTCCGCCAACGCACTGTTTCAACCGCTGCCCATTCACCGTCCATTCTTTTGTTCGTGCAAGATCTTGCAAGACAATTGCACCATATTCTTTGACTTCTTTGATTAAAACGGACGGACCACTTTGTTTTGAGTTTTCCGGAAAAGTCTCATCCGGGAATTGAACAAGAGAACCTTTTGTCCCGGCCTTAATTCCTTGATCTTTATCTTCTTATCATGAGAAACCTTAACTTTTGCTTTGTACCTCCGGTTTGAATGGTATGCTCCCTCGCGCATTTCTTCCAATTGAACGAGTTGTAATTTTCGCTTTTCACCCGCCAAGGATGAATCAAAATTCAAGAATCGGAGGGCCCACAATGCTTTGTGCTCCATCTCTACCGGGAGGTGACAAGTTTTGCCATACACAACCTGAAACGGGGTTAGTCCGATGGGAGCTTTATAGGCGGTTCGATACGCCCACAAAGCTTCATCTAATTTTTGTGACCAATCTTTTCGAGAACCCGAAACAGGTTTTTCCAAAATCTTTTTGATTTCTCTATTAGACACCTCGGCTTGGCCATTTGCTTGAGGGTGATAGGGGGTCGTCACCTTATGTTTTACACCAAATTGTTTCAAAAGTTTTTGTAACAATGCATTGCAAAAGTGCGACCCACCATCACTAATGAGCACCCTAGGCACACCAAAACGAGAAAAAATGTTTCTTTTCAAAAATTTGATAACAGTTTTGGCGTCGGCCTTAGGCGAAGCAATGGCCTCTACCCACTTTGACACGTAATCCACAGCTACAAGAATATATTCATTTGAAAACGAAGATGGAAAAGGACCGACAAAATCAATCCCCCAACAATCAAATACCTCCACTTCCAACATATTGTTCAACGGCATTTCATCTCTTTTTCCTATCCCGCCACTTCTTTGACATTTGTCACATGACTTAGCGTGAGCATACGCATCTTTGAATAGCGAAGGCCAATAAAATCCCGATTGTAGGACTTTGGTGGTCGTCCGCATTCCATTATAGTGTCCCCACAAGGAATTGTGACAATGCCAAAGAATGTTTTGGCCTCTTCATCGCCACACACCTTCTTAGCAATCCATCACTACTCAACCTAAAATGTAAGGTTCATCCACACATAATACTCAGATCGGCTAAAAATTTCCTCCTCTCATTCCAAGTCAAATCTTCCGCATTAATCCTGCCTTGTAATTTGCCATGTCGGCAAACCATCGCTCTTGGATTGCAAATAACTTCTCATCCAGAATTCCTCCTTCACCTCTTTTTCCTTGTCCGTAATTTTACGCTCACTAAGCGAGACAAATGATCCGCTACCAAATTTTCCGAACCTTTTTATCACGGACCTCTAAATCGAATTCTTGCAAAAGAAGAATCCATCGGATTAGCCTTTGTTTAGAGTCCGGTTTGGTAAGCAGATATTTTATCGCCGAATGATCCGTGAAAACTACAACCTTGGAACCAATTAGGTAAGGACGAAACTTTTCCAATGCATATACAATTGCGAGCAACTCTTTTTCAATTGTTGCATAGTTTATTTGAGCATCATTCAAAACTTTGCTCGCATAATGTATAGCATGGAAGATTTTGTTCTTCCTTTGGCCTAATACGGCTCCTACCGCATAATCACTAGCGTCACACATTAGTTCAAAATCAAGTTTCCAATTAGGCGCAGTGATTATGGGTGCATTTATCAAATTCTCCTTTAATTTTTCAAAAGCTAACAAACAATCATTATCAAACAAGAAAGACTTATCTTTGTTGAGCAGGTTGCTCAAAGGTTTGGCTATTTTGGAGAAGTCCTTGATGAATCTTCGATAGAATCCCGCATGACCCAAAAAGCTCCGAATGCCTTTGACATTGGTAGGTGGGGGAAGCGTCTCGATAACATCAATTTTTGCTTTGTCAACCTCAATTCCTCTTAAAGATATCTTGTGGCCAAGGACAATTCCCTCGGTCACCATAAAGTTGCATTTCTCCCAATTCAAGACCAAGTTGGTTTGCACACCTCTTCAAGACGGTGTCCAAATTTTCCAAACATAAATCAAATGAAGCTCCAAAAACGGAAAAGTCATCCATAAATACTTCAATTGTTTTCTCAATCAAATCGGCGAATATAGCTTGCATGCACCTTTGGAATGTTGCGGCGCATTGCATAAGCCGAAGGCACGCCTATACGAAAATTCCAAATGGACATGTGAACGCCGTTTTCTCATGATCTTTCGGATTCACCGATATTTGATTATATCCCGAATAACCATCCAAGAAACAATAGTATTGTTGTCCCGCAAGCCTTTCTAACATTTGGTCCATGAGCGGAAGAGGAAAATGATCTTTCTCGCCGCTTTGTTAAGCCTACGATAATCAATACACATTCTCCACCCCGTCACTTTTCTTGTTTGCACTAGCTCATCCTTATCATTAGATACAACCGTCAATCCTCCTTTCTTAGGAACCACATGAACCGGGCTCACCCACGTACTATCCGAAATCGGGTAAATCATCCCGCTTCAAGCATCTTCACTACTTTTGCGAACTACCTCCTTCATCACGGATTCAATCGCCGTTGAGGTTGGGCTACCGGTTTGTACTCATCCTCCATCATAATGTTGTGCATACAATAGGCCGGGCTTATGCCTTTCAAATCGGCTAAGACCCAACCAATCGCATTTTTGTTCGATTTCAAAACTTCAATTAAGCTTTCCTCCTCATTCTCCGACAATGTATTGCTAATGATCACGGGCTTTTTACCTCCCTCCTCAAGAAACACATACTTTAAATGAGACGGTAGCTCTTTCAACTCAAGTTTTTGGTCGTCATCTTTTAGATCTTTCTTCAAACTTTCCTCTTCTTCCTCCCAAGGGTGCATTTCCTTTGAAATCTCCACTCCTCAATATCTCGACTATCATCATCATCATTCACTTCTTGTGTTGCTTCCTCAATAACGTCAATCTTAAAACAATCTTTCTTATCCATGGGATGCTTCATTGCTTCAAAAAAGATTAAAGCAAATCTCTTCATCTTGTACTCTCACCTTCATTAGGCCATCATCTATATCAATCATCATCCTTGCCGTCTTCATGAACGGTCTTCCAAGAATTAAAGGTGCATCCACATCTTCCTCCATGTCTATGACTACAAAGTCCACCGGAAAAAAGAATTTGTCCACTTTTACCAACAAATCTAAAGCTACGCCATGCGGGCGAGTAATAGACTTGTCCGCTAATTGCAATGTCATTTTCGTGGACTTTAATTCAATCTCCCCCAATCTCTTCACAATGGATAATGGAATCAAGTTGATGCTTGACCCCAAATCAATTAATCCTTTTCCGACATACACATCCCCAATAGTAACGGGCAAAGTTACACAACCCGGATCCTTCTCTTTCTTCGGAATGGTGCGTTGAATTATTGCACTACAACTAGCATCCACCATTATGGTTTCTTGATCCGTATACCTCTTCTTTTTCGTCAAGATATCCTTCATGAATTTTGCATATTTGGGCATTTGCTCTAATGCTTCGGTAAATGGAATATTTATTTGCAATTGCTTGAAAATATCCGTAAACCTAGCATAGTGCTTTGCATCATCCTTTTTAGAGGGAAGGTGAGGATATGGTAAACTTCTCAATGGATAAGTTACTTCCTTCTCTCTTCCCTTCTTCATTCTTTTCTTTTTCTCCTCTACTTTCTCCTTTTCAACTACACCATTTTCCTTTTCATTTTCAACTAACACCTCATTTTCAACTAAATCATCCTCCACATCAACATTATCATGTTTTTCAACTTCATCCTCTTCATCTTTTCAACTACCTCTTCCTCCACTATTTCTTCTTCATCCTTCTCCACTACTTTCTTTTTCTTTCAACTACCTTCCTTTGCTCATCACAAACTCTACCACTTCTTGTTGTTATGGCTTTGCAATGCTCCTTAGGATTTGTTTGCGTAGTTGGGAAAATGATGTCAAGCACTTTGTTCGGAAAGTTGCTTAGCTAGTTGTCCAACTTGAGTTTCCAAGTTCTTGATAGATGCCTCCGTGCTCTTTTGATTAGCCATTGAGGCTTGCATAAATTGAGCTAGAGTGTCTTGAATGTTGGAAGATCTCACCTGACTTTGAGGTTGGTTTTGTTGTTGACTTTGATTTTGTTGTTGTGTTTGATATGGATTTTGCCTTCCTTGGTTATTGTTATCTTGCCTCCACCCTCCTTGATAACCTTGGTTACCCCTTTGTTGGTAACCTTGGTTTTGATTTTGATAAGGGTATGGAGCTCATTGTTGATATCCTTGGTTGGCCATATAATTCGCCTCCTCATTCTCCGGCGGACAAAATCCGGTTTTATGATCTCCTTTGCACAATTCACAACAAGCTATTTGGTGAGCTTTCTTATTTGATGCTCCTTGTAACTCCATGATTTGTTGAGGGAGTTTAGCCATTTGTTTTGTCAATTCTTCAACTTGTTTCGCAAACAATTTGTTTTGCGCTACAAGTGCTTCATGACTCGAACCAATTTCTAAAACTCCCGTTTTCACTTGTACACCCCCTTGATCATGTTGAGTTTGATGATCATTCCTACCCATCTTCTCAATTATTTGGATTGCTTCATACGGTGTTTTTGCCATCAAAGAACCTCCCGCCGTGGCATCCAACAACAATTTGTGTTGAGGTTGGAGACCATTCCGGAAAATATGAATTTGTGTAAGCTCGTCAAAACCGTGGCTCGGACACTTCCTGAGCATAGACTTATATCTTTCCCATGCCCGATTCAAAGGCTCGTTTACTCCTTGCGAAAATACCGAGATAGCCGTCTTAGCCTCCATGAAACGTGATTGAGGGAAAGAGCGTTCAAGAAACTTTTCCTCCAAAACATTCCAATTAGTCATTGTCTCTTGCAATTGATCAAGATACCAATCTTTTGCCTTCCCCACTAGAGAATGAGGGAAAAGCCTTTGGAAATATTGTTCTTCTTGGTCTTCCGGAGCACCCGCCGCTCCCGTGATCTCATAAAACTTGGTAAGGTGAGTGTAAGGGTCTTCATGGTCGTGGCCATGAAATGGACTTGCATAGAGAAGTTGAAGCAAGCCCGTTTTCATTTCCGCAACCCTTGCATTTGCTTGTCGGGCAAATTGAGCATTATGGCGAGGGCTATTGACACACGACCCCCGCGGTGGTGGTGGTGGTGGTGGTTGATTCTCCTCCATAGTGGTGACTTCTCCAAACACGGGTGGTGTTGAAGAAGTAGATGCTTCTCCTCTTTCTCCTCTTTCTTGCCTTTGCCTAGCTTGTCTTTTTCTTCTTTTAGCACTACTATTAAGTCTCCTAGTCGTCCTTTCAATTTCGGGATCGAAAAGGAGTTGGTCGACCGGAATACTTCCCCGCATAAACTAATTCCTGAAAAAGTCTAGCCACACAAAAGAAACAAAGAGAGATTAGTAGAAAAAGTCTTAAAACACACAACTATTGCTATACTAACAACATCAAACGCCAATCCCCGGCAACGGCGCCATTTTGTTGTAGGTTTTCTCCGTGAACAAAGTATTTTAATTATCGATTCCACAGGGATTGGTGCATGTTATAGTCTTTCAATAGAAAAGTATGTTTTAAGATGATGTGACCAAAGGGTTTGTTATCTACTCTACTAGAACCATGAGTTTCCAAACAACAACTAAATTAATTCTTTCAAAGAGAGTTATAGTTTGGATTAGAGAGAGTTTGAGATTGTTTTCAAGTTAAGAATGCATGTCAAGATTAGTTTCATTGATCTAGTTTCATACATATTCATTTTAATCAAGTGATGAACATAATAGATGATTTCTACAAATACATATCCTCTCAATCTTGTAGATTTCCCACCAAGATTGTGAATGTTATCATGTTAATCCTTGCATGATTCCTCACTACAACTATTAGCATGATAATCATTAAGTTCAATATTTTGTAAACTCTAACACACAAATCTATTCCTAGCATTTGTTTATGAGAGGATGAATATCCTAGGTCACTTTGAAATATTCTTTTCCAAGCAAAACTCAAAGCATAAAGATGAAGAACAAAGATATTCAACTATATTAATCATCAACCATGTTCATACACCTATGGATTAAAAGAAATACATACTATAAAGATCAACTACCTCTAATCTTGACACAAAAGGAGCTTAGCTACTCATTTCCATGGTTGCCTTGCTCTCAAGATTGTTGGTAGAGATGATGAACATGAGAAAAATCAAGAGAAAAGCTATGGCTCTTCTTTTTCTAAACTTGCCCTAGATTTTCAAAGATGAAAAGATCATGATGGTGGAGTGTTTCTTCTTCCTTTACAAGCCAAAAAAGATCAGGTGAAGTGATGGGTTGGTGGCTCAAAAGGTGAAAGCATGGGCTGTCCTTTTTCTGATTCGAGACCTACCGAGGCTGGTAAGTCATTGAGCGCACTCATGTACATACCGAGCGCCGACCTGTAGCATGCTTTCATCACCCAAAATTATCTTCAAAAGAATCATCCCTAAAGCTCTTCAAGTGCCCTTGAATCCAAGCTTGGGAGAATTAGTTAATAAATTCCTACAATTAAGAGTGAAAATAAGTTAAATAATATATATTAAACAAAAACTAAATAAAAACCTAATTAAAACAAAATACTAGAATAAATATACAAATTAAATAAAAAGACATTGTTAAGGACCACAAAATAATGTACAAAATAACTACAAATTGGTCCTTAACAATATACACCATTGTAATTCAATTCACATATTTGTAACATTACCAAAATCAACCCTAACAAAATCAGCTATAACAATAACTAAATCAGTCCTAATGTATGAACAAAACACGGTCAATTATATATTCAAGGTCCTGGTCCTGCAAGATCTGAACATAATAACACGGTCAGTATTGTATTCACACAACAATGTATTCATAACCATTTTCACACAATAATGTATTCATACCTTATAGGATTCTTTGCTCAATAAAATATTGACATAATTCCTCTTTGAGTTCTTCTAACTGAAGTTTCATGTAATATGCACACTTGTGTTCATCGAAATACTACATAACAAAACAAATAATATGCATGATTTAGTTAAAAATAATAAATTATATGAAATATCCGATAAATAATAAAACAAATCCTAAGTTATAAATCCATACCGTGACTGGAATCTCTATTTGATTCGTTTGAAAGATTTTTTTGATAAACTTCAAAACGAAGTATCCGCAATCTATGTCATTTTGTTGTTGAGGACACTACATAGAAAAACAAATAAGAATATATAGTTGTCTTGTTTTATCAAGTAGAATAAATATTATAAGCAAAATTGTGGAAATTAATATACATGCGCTTTGATCCAATTAATGTTGTTTGATTTAGACCATGGTACCCGAGCTTCTCTTTGACATCAGAATACTTGTATTGCGCTAACAAAATAAAAATATATATTTAGAACAATGTCACAGAAATATTTAAATATATAAATACACACGAATATTTAGAATAATGTCACTTACGTATCAATCATTAACTTCATATCCGAATAATTTGTCCAATCACCGTCAACCGAATTCAGATAATAGACCACTTCTTTTATAGGATCGATAGCAAGCAACAACCAGTGACATCTATAAATTAAAGCAACAATTTATATGAAAATTTTCATGCAAAAAATACAAATATTAAAATGAACTTAGAATGAAAATCTAACCCTGAATTATATGCCAAAAGATACAAGCTTTCTGTATTGCCAGTTGCCATGAATCTATCGACTAAGTGTTCTCTTACTGACTCCGGTTCCCTAGAAATTGTCGCTCCGCTGACACGGGAGGAAGACACGAAATGGAATCTATTTGACAATTGATTCTCGCGCATCAATTTTTCATATAACAACCTTAAATAAAAAGATAATAAACATTAGACTATTTTCATTGAAATGTGTAAATAAATTGTTCAACTAATTAAATAATATATTGATCGGGTTACCGGATGTATGAGTGCATAACACTGACGCCTAATTCTCTATGAAGAAAAATTTGTTCCATGTCCTCTTGTCCAATTGTTTCGGTGCAAGGAAAACCTAAGATACCTACATCCATATTCATTTGACAAATACCACCATTCATCAAATCTGATGTGCCCACTAGTGTTTTAAGACACTACCAAAATCTAGGCACAAATTTTCTGACAGAAACCCTTTTCTTGGGTGGTAACCTACCAACTTTCTGGCTCACTTGTTGTGACCCTTGAAAAGGTACCTAAAAATAATATAGACTTAGGTAAACTATAAAGTTATGCAATTTTTTATTTGGATCATATAATTAACACTTTAAACGTACCTCTTTTTGTGATGCAACAGACTCACCGTGCTGCAAAATCCCTTTATTCTTAGATGCGGGTTTTCTAGGAGTCTAAAATTACCATGTAAATAAATGAGGTCAGAACTGTCAGTTAAATACTTAAAGATTCATAATGATTTTCAACATACCTGATCATCTATGAAAATAAGGTCTGATGGCCATGCAACAAAAGATCCTACTGCATCTCGCAGCAATGTAGTCTCAGCAAAAATGTCAAGTACCGGTAGCAACGCATCCAGATCTAAAGCAACATCAACTGATACTTTCATGTGTCCATCCGGGAGTGGTCTATGGTGAAGTGAATCTCCCAAAGTGTTGTGAACTTTTCCCTTGCCAACTAGTCGATAAGTCGGTGATGATAGGTATAGCTGACAATATGAAATGCCCTAAACCAATAATAATCGTTAGAAGTGACTAAAAAAATTATGTAATAATAAACAGATCTATATTGTTCAGTTCACTTCCTTTATAAATTACAATTAAACTTTCTCCAATGGATTATCATCTTAATTACCTCGGGAAATTTATGTTGACAGTTCATACTAGCCTTGTCACTAGTTTCTTTCAACTGTGAACTACTCTTTTCCGCCATATATCTCTCTTTATCCTTCTGCAATTCACGGACTTGTGCTTGTAATTCTTGCAATGTTTGCATCACTTCTGCATTGCTAGGATTTTTTTCCTTTGATTCTTATACAAAGAGGTTGGAGTCACATCATGACCTTTACCCCTCACCGACCCAAATACTCAGCAACATTTAGTGTTCGACTGAGTACGCTCCTGATATCCTGGTCCTCACCTGTGGATACTGATTGCGATAGGGTCTCCTGTAATTCATTTACATATCGAAAATTATTATTGGAGATAAAAAATTAATTATATATTAATAAACATTTAATATAATTTAATTAAAGACACAATGTTGTACTTACACATTCATCATAAACATTTTGAAGATCGGGATTAACAACTCGATCTTTGCCAACACGAGCTTCCTTCTACAACACATGTGTGGGTAGTGATGTTTTGTCACTTTTAGTCTCTTCTAACTATGCATTGTTACAAATAATAATATCATCAATTATAACACATTGAGAGAATTAATAAGATCATAGAATTTATATTTACTTACAATTTTTTCCTGTAAGCGTGCATATCCCAAACGCCTTTTTTTATATGGATATGTGGGTTTTGACGCTCTCTTGCGATTTACGGCACTCACTTTCTTGAAATTCTCGTCTTTTATTTGGCCTACAAAAGCAACCCATTTTCAGGTGTAATGAAGCTCTCTTATTTCTTTGCACGTTCTGGATCCTCTTCAACAAAATTTCCTTCCTCATTTTTAAGATACTTGTTTGTTAAAAAAGTTATCCACCCTTTGTGTCTTTTTCCGGCCAAACCCATTATATACTTTTTGCGGGTATCTTCAATGTTAAAAGACCATTACAAAAAAACATATGCATAGAGTGTGTTAGTATAAGTAATTTAAACACATTATCGTCAAGATAAAGCAAATAACAACAACCATATATGGTACCTTTATCTCAGTCCAATTTTTTTCTTTAGCCTCATCCAACTCTCCTCTTTTCCATCTAGGAGTGGTGATCGGAATGTGCATACGAACAAGTGTACCGATGTAGCTTATCGACTTTGCAGCATTAGACCCAATTAGTTGGTCCTCATTATTATAATCTACATTATATGTAACTCTTCTATCTCTATCACGGATGATTCCCCTCATAATAGTTATGCCTCGTGTAATATCTTTTTCTGAAGTATCTTCTGGAACATTTGCATCTTGTGAGTTTTCTTGATTACTAGCCATTTGACCTGTAATAAAGAAAAATCAAATCAAATCAAATCAAATGACAAATATAAAAATCCATAATCATATATACTATAAAGAAAAAAATGAAATGACATATATTTAAATTTTATTGAATGATATAGGCTATAATTATATATACTATTACCTTTTTCACTAACGTCTCTTTCTTTTCTTGGTAGGAATATGTTTTACTCGTCTCTTAACAATGCGGACGGTTGGATTGATCCAAATACCCTCATTATGATCATTTCTAATACATGATTCATTCTCATTCTGATCATTTCTGGTAAAAGATTCAATGTCAACACCAATATCGGCTTGATCTCCAATGTTTCATCAATTACTTTGTTATATAAAAGCACTATAGACCATTTCGTATTTGTCGGATCAGTGACATAGAACACTTGTTTAGCTTGAGAGGCTAGAATGAAAGGCTCATCTTTGTACCCCACCCTGTTAAGATCCACTTGCAAAAATCCTGACCTATTCATTCGTATGCCATTATTATTTTCAACCCACTTGCGACCAAATATAGGAATCTGAAATTTCTCATAATCAAACACCCAAATGCGCTCGATAACCCTAAAATATGACAGATTTGCAAATTTCGGGTTTAAGTCCTTAACACTTGATATGTGCATTGGTTCAGCTACCATGGTGACACCACTATTTTGCATAGTAATTTTATCATCCTGTTCTTTGGTATAAAATGTGTTTCCATTAATTGCGTATGCGCTATAAGAAAACACAACCAAACTTGGACCATATGCTAAACATCTCAACCTTTCTGTTACTGAAGCGGGATCTGAACGATACTTTGAATAAATATGTTCCTTAAACCATGGTATAAAACTTCGATTATAGTCTCGTACAATCCAATTCTCATTTCTATTCGGATTTAAACCTCTAAGAACACCCTTGTAAATTTCAACATACGACTCAACCTCAATCTCATTGTGTAAAACATACAAATGCACTTGATCCCGTTCGACCCTTGATACTGTGACAACTTTATTTCCAATTAGCTTTTTACCTTCTTTTTTTCAACAATATGAGATTTAGGGAGTCCAATTGATTGAACATTTGATAGATATTCAGTACAAAACTCAACCGCTTCTTCAACAATGTATCGTTCGGCAATACAACCCTCTGGTTGACTTTGGTTTTTCACATACCCTTTTAATATTTTCATATAACTTCTATCAATTCCATACCGTATTCCAACATGTATAACTTCTATCAAGTCCATACCATATTAAATGCGATGCCAATTGAACCGCGTCAACCCGGTTCCCATAACAACAATACAAACAAGGACATGTCATTTGACTGTGGTCTTTGGCGTACGCAACAACAAACTTAACAAATTTTGATAACTCATTCTCGTACTCTTTCGAAAATCGATTGGAATACATCCATGTCTTGTCCATGATTTTACTAATTAAGCTAAACAAAAATAACTAATTAGGGCACAAAGTATATTGCGTTTCTGTCAAAATGCAAAGTATACACGGAATGGATCCGTATCAAGAAAACGCAACATATTCATGCAATTTAAGACAAATTTATCACAATACCAGTAATTTGAGGAAGAAATTTACCTCTGATTTATCGAACTCAAAGAAACGCGGAGAATGAGCGGTGTACGTCGAACTAGGTCGGGAAACGCTGCTAATTCAAAGAAAAGAAAACTTCTATTATAAAAAATTTCATACAATAAAAACCGACTCAACCACTAATTACAGTTCATTCACAAGTAGAGAAGTAAGCAACTAATTTAAGTGGAAACGATCCATCATAGCAGTTCATTCAAAGCATAACTAATTGCAGTGGCGAGAGAGAACAACTAATTACCTGTAGAGAAATAAGCAATGTCTAGACCCACACAGTGTCAAATTCTTGAAAAAGATCAGACTTTCACACTTCATAAGTAACCTTATATATAGAAAATTCAATATGTTAGTTTGGGCGAGACACTGTTGTAATCTTGTTGGCATACACCCATACTTACTTACATCATTATGAAACTAGGATTTATTTTTCAACAACAAGTCAACAAGATCATGACATAATAAATTTATCCCAAATTCTAAATCCATTTTCAAATAAACAAACAAACAATTCACTCATTCATTCATTCAATATAAACACAAGTAAAGCAACACACACATAAACATAAATCATAATTCCAAACAATACACCATTACAAAACCCAATCAAAATTCAAATAAACAAACAAACAGCTGAAGATTATACCATATATTACTACATAACTTGATGAATATAAGTGTTGTTTTTACTATATTACTTGAGGAATATATGTATTATTGTTACTATATTAGAGTAAAACTAAGAGGCATAAAGCATCATAGAATAATACAGATTCTCTATACATCTGAGAGGAAAAGAACGGGTAATTCTATGACGAATTAAGTTCACATGACATTATCATATGGTTTCTGCTGCTGGTAATGTTACTATTAGATTTCACATAGGAGAAAAAAGAAATTAAAAACTAAACAGCCATGGCAGACCATTCTTCTGGAAACAAAACAGAGAGATTTCTAGAAACTAAAACAGTATAACAGAGAAATAGAGAAACTTCTAGAAACGAAAATCACAACCATGGCAGAAGAATCACAAATTCTGAAATGAAAACACAACCATGGTAGAAGAATCAAAAATTCTGAAAATTACCTTGGAAGACGATGATGTCAGATGAAGAAGACTGAGGGCGGAAGAAGATGAACAGCTGCGAGTGCAGAAGAACAACAACACAGACGAACATTGAGAAGGCCAAGAACAGAGGTAGCACGCAGGAACAGAGAGAAGAAGAAGATGAACAGGAAAGCAAATTCTGATAATGAAAGAATGAGTGAGTATTTTAGGGTTTATTAATTTTAATTATAGAATTATCTATCAAAGCGCTTTTAAAAGCGCTTTCTAAAGCCCATATATAAGAGCGCCTTTTCCTTTAAAAGCGCTTTCGTATCATAGACCTATAACAACGCTTTTAAAAGAGCTTTCTTAAGGCCAGCTATAAGTGCGCTTTTGAAAAGCACTTTCTACAGTTAATCGTTAGCAGCGCTTTTCAAAAGCGCTTTCTAAGATGAGATCTTTCTAAGGCCTTTAGTAGCGCTTTTTGAAAAGCGTTTTCTTAGGGTACCCTATGAAAGCGTTTTTTCAAGCGATATTTTTTTAAGGCCTATGAAAGCGCTTTCTCTTAAAAGCGCTTTCGTAGAGGTGATGCCAAAACTTATTTTTGGCGTAGTGATGGCCACTTGCGCGATGCACAATCTCAAAATTTGAATCATATACTCTCTCCGATTCAAAATGACCGTTGTTTAAGGTTTTTGTACACAAATTAAAGAATGCGATATTGTCATAAGACATTACACTTTTATAAAATTAACCCTATTAATATATTAAAAATAGTGTAGAGTGTTGGTTCTAGTGATTGACAACAATTTTGGTAAAACATTCTGCTCATAAAAATGCCATAAAGTTTACTGAAACAACAGATGTCACAACAGATGTCCTGACATGTGAAACTGACTGAACTAGTTTTAAGTTTAGATATTTTAAGAGTCAGTTTGATTTAATTGCATGCTTCGATTAAGGAAGCTTTGGAACGATCTTCAACAATATATTTGGAGAGCTTTAATCCTACTTTCATGGAGAAAGATTAGGATGCGTTGAAGACTCAAAGGTGTAACAACCCTAGCTGATGTAACTCTATAAATAGGTTGCAAAACCTGTTTTCTGAGTTGGCCATTCCAGAAGAACTTAAACTTAGTATTTTACATTGTTGGTTGTTATTTTGTTGGTTGTTTATTATGAGTCTCTCTAGTATTAATTGATACTTGAGTAGGTTGTTAGTTGAGTTGTACTTTTTCAATCACCATAAGCTTTGAAGCAAGAGTGATTGTGTGTCTTTGAAGAGTGTCTTCAATATTTGTTCTTGTCAATTGTCACCGCGTGTGACTGTGGGATGTGAGCAGAGGTTCTCATATCTAGGATAGGTTTCTTAGGTAGAAAGTTCATTGGGTAGTGATTAAGTGATGAGTGTAAACAGAGAAGTTTAACTCTGAATTAATACTGCTAATAGTGGACTTCATCTCTGGCTTGGAAGTCCCCAGACGTAGGTTGGTTGAAATCTAACTGGGTAAAAAATTCACTATGTTTTTATTGTTTTCTGCTTTTAAAATTCTATATTGTTAGTTGTTCATAAGATATATATCAGTGTCATGACATCACCTTCGACATCTCATATATGATACCAAAATTTCAATTGGTATCAGAGCAGGCATTCTGCTCTGTCTCTAGGTCAGATCTAGGGAATATACTTTCTAGTACAATGGACAAGGAAGGAATATATATGAATAGACCACCCATTCTGGATGGTTATAACTATGACCTACGCAAGCCTCGTATGGCAGCATACATTAAGTCCTTGGACAACAGGGCTTGGAAAGCTATTTTGAATGGATGGACACATCCTGTCATTATTGGGGAAGATGATCAACCAACAGGTAAGTTGAAGCCTGAAGAATTTGGTCAAAAGAAGATGATGAACTTGCACTTGGAAACTCAAAAGGCTTAAATTCTATATTCAATGGAGTGGACAGAAATATCTTCAGATTGATCAATACTTGTGAAGTGACCATGGATGCTTGGGTAATACTCAGATTACTCATGAAGGCACTTCCAAAGTCAAGATGTCAAGGTTGCAGGTACTCACAACTAAGTTTGAAAATCTTAAAATGAAGGAAGAGGAAAACTATCCAGAATTTCACATGAACATTCTTGAAGTAGCTAATGCATGCAGTGCCTTGGGTGAGAAGATACCAGAGGAGAAGCTGGTAAGGAAGATTCTCAAATCTCTACCTAAGAGATTTGACATGAAAGTGACGACCATTGAAGAAGCTCAAGAAATCAACAACATGAAAATGGATGAACTAGTTGTTTCTATTCAAACATTTGAGTTGGGAATTAATGAGAGCTCTGAGAAGAAGCCTAAGAGCATAGCTTTCAAATCCAACACTGAAGAAAGAGACGAGGATTATGATCTGGACACTAAGGAAGGAATATCAAACACCATAGTCTTTCTTGGAAGACAATTTAACAGTGTTGAAGAGGATGGAGGGAAGCTTAAGAACAAATGTCCGGAATATCCCATATGACATCAGCAGAACAAATAATTATGGGGAAGAAAGTAGAAGCTGAGGAAGGACCTACTCAAGGCAGAGAATTAAGGTGTTAAGAATATGGAGGTTTTGGTCACATTAAAGTTGAATGCCCTACTTTCCTTAAAAGACAAAGCAAAGGACTAAATGTATCCTAGTCAGATGAAGACTCTGAGAATGAAGTGGAAGAGGAACCAGCCAAATATGTGACAACTTTGACTGGTACTTATATTTCTGATGAAGACTCAAGTGATGAAGAGTTAACATTTGAAGAGCTATCTGCTACTTACCAGGAACTATGCATTAAAAGTGTTGAAGTATGCTTGGAGAATGAGAGACAAAAAAATATCATAGTTCAACTGCAAGACAAAAAGAATGATCATATGGAGACTATTTATAAGCTAGAAAGTGAAGTAACCTTGTTGAAATCTGATCTTGACAAAATGTCCAAATCTATCAAGATGTTAAACAATGGTTCTGAAACACTGGATAAAATACTTCAATCAGGAAGGGTAGCAAGAGACACGAGTGGTCTAGGATACACTGAGGCAAATAATTCATCTACAAAACCTATTGAGATCTTATCCAACCCAAAGATATTGAATCCAATGTTTCAACATCGTAGAAGAAGCAACTACAGGAACCTAAACAGAAGACCTTAGTGCTGGAGATGTCATTACTGTGGAAGACATGGTCACATAAAGCCATTTTGTTTCAAGTTGTATGGTTACTCCAACCCTACACCTCGGCCAAATATGACTCATGCAAGCCCAATTGATAAGAAACAATGGATCCCCAAAGCTAACATCTCATGTTTCTTAGCACACAAGTTACTGACGGTGAAAACCATAGAAGACTGGTACTTTGACAGTGGATGCTCAAGGCATATGATAAGAGACAAACATCTGCCGGTCAATATTCAAAATCATCCAACTGGTTATGTCAATTTTGGAGATGGAATGAAATATGAAATCAAGAAAGTAGGCAAGACAAAATGCACAAAAATTCCTAACATTGAAGATGTATTACTTTTTAAAGGATTAACATCCAACCTAAGTAGCATAAGTCAACTATGTGATCAAGGATTCAAGGTAAACTTCACAAGTACTGAATGTATCATTACAAATAAGAAAGATGAAGTTACTATGAGAGGAATGAGGAACAATGATAACTGCTATCTATGGGTTCCCCAAGATACAAGCTATCCCACATGTGTTGAGTCTAAACAAGTTAAGAACAAGGAGGAAAAACAACTTGAGTCAACTGATCTCAATGTTCCACGGGATGCCTTGACATCATATAACCCTGTAAGAGTTAATGATTAGTCTACCGAAAGAAGAACTATAGATCTGGACCAGAAATTTACTGAATTAAAATTGGTCAATTGTTATTCAAGAGGATGGAATGTATGTGAAATTTCAAGAAGAGAGCAAAGAGTCTATTTGCTAAAGAAATTATAGCAATTAAAATCGTGTGGGAACGTTATTAAAGGGCTTGGATTTTTAAAGTATCACTTAACTATGTTGAAACATGACACGCAACATATAAAAAGCCAACACCAAGTTATGGACGTTCAAGCCACCTACAGTTGTTTTCTAGGTCGACCATGGATACATGAAGCTGGAGCAGTAATGTAACACCCCAATATTACCCAAGGTTTAATATACAAAATCAGAGTAAATTAAAATTTCATAAATTCAATACTGAGATATCACAACTTCAAAAACAACTCACTTTAACAGTTTGCTTTAAAGTATAAATCTCGGATACATAGCATCGTCGAAAATCATAAATTGATTCAAAAACATCAAAACATCTTCTTTAATAAACTTCCTTATCAAATCATGTTTTCATAAAGTATGATTCTATTTACAACAAGAAGAACAACAAAAGAACAACAACAAGACAACATAAATATTTCCCCCAAGTGCTACGTATCAGAGCGACACCGACTCGACTAACAGCAGCTATAAACTCCGTCTTCATAACCTGCACGTTACCAATATAAAGGTAACGGCGAAACAAGTAAAGGGTGAGATAATCAAAAACATATAGTTAAAGGCATGATAAAATATATATATAGTTTTGGAATTGTAAAGGATATAAGTTAATAAGTGCATTCCAACACATATCCAAACCTCACTTACTTCGATCGTCATTCTAATGTGTTAATCTACACTATATCGCCATAACCTCATCGACATACTTCGTCGCAACAACACATAAACTTCCATCGCCACGAAATCATCATAAGTTAATACGTCACTAACCAACACGACAATTATAAACAACAACATCAAACAATACTAATAACTTAAGCATCATAAATGAAATCATCACAAATGGGCTAAAGCCCATCGTCGCTTTTGGCATAAAAGCCCATCGTCACAAAACATCATCACATCATCTTTGCATTAAGCATTTCATCAAAGTTAAATCATCGCAAAACTCATTATTTATACTCATCACCTAGTTATCATGAAACTATCAAGTTATATTCATTTCATATTCATCACAAAGATCATCACCAAACAAAGCATCGTATATCATCGCAATTCAACATCATCCATCAATTAAAACTCAACGCCAAACAACTCAAACGTGAACATAACCGACTCCATGAGACACGACTATGTTATGCATGTGGTACCCGTCGCTTTGTCCATAATTAGGAACACTTGGCATAAAAGCCTCGTCGCTTGGCATAAAAGCCTCGTCGCTTGGCATAAAAGCCCATCGTCTCTAATGCAATGTATGTGACTCGACAATAAACAACACAACACAAAAACATCATCGTCGCTTATCAAAATTGGCATAAAGCCCACATCGCCATAATTTATCCAAATGAAGATAAATATATCATCGCATTATATTTGCATTATGCAAAACGTCACATATAATTCATCATCATCATTAAAAATCATGCATTCACAAATCAGAAGCATTTATTAATAACATCAATATAATCATCACATCATCATGTACAAAGACATATACCATCACATCGCATATAAACAAGTATTCACTAACTAATACGTCGTCGCAAACATTATGTTTAATCACCCCACCTCATTATCGATTTGTTCACTAAATTCTAAACACGGAAAAATAGTCAAACATCTATCATCGTCGCAAAAGCCATCCCTAATAACCGGCATTTCTCCTAACCGTCAACATCGCAATCGAATTGTCCATACGTGTCTTAAATATACTAAAACGCAATCCGATTCAATTTAACCGTAAATTGGCCTATTTCGGGTCATCTCGTAAAAACTCGCAATTTCTAAAAAATAACCTCACCACTACGTTCTACACGTCGAACTTAGCTAGCACATCAATTTTTGTTGAATTCGGGACAACTTGCTCCGTCGTCGAATTTGCCAAAATCGGAAAATCAGAACACAATCGGGTTCCAAAAGAAGTGCGAAAAATCAGAATTTTGGAGGCTACAAAAGCATCAACACGGGCCCCCATGTGCATCAACACGGCCCGTGTTGAAAAGCCACCAGAACACTCAAAAAACCCAAAGTCAGTGAATCAACACGGCCCGTGTTGATTGTCCTGTCAACAACTCTTCCCTCTACAATAGGTCAACACGGGCGCCCGTGTGAATCAACACGGCCCGTGTTGATTGACCTG
This sequence comes from Vicia sativa, assembly GCA_021764765.1. Taxonomy (NCBI): domain Eukaryota; kingdom Viridiplantae; phylum Streptophyta; class Magnoliopsida; order Fabales; family Fabaceae; genus Vicia; species Vicia sativa. The sequence goes on from CM038795.1 coordinate 93,730,600, forward strand.
CGTGAAAACTCCATTTTTAGCATTCCCAACCTCACTTTTACCATTCCCATTGATTCTAATCATCATCAACCTTATAATCCCTACCCCTATTCAACTTTTCTAATCTATTTCAATCAAACAATCAAACACACAACTCATAAATCAACCTATCAATTTTTTCCCCAAATCCAAAATATAACTATCAATACCTAACAATATGATATGGAGAATCAAACCCCTTACCTCTAGCTTGGATGATTCTACAAGACTCCATCTTCCAGCTCTTGCTCTCCTCTTGTTCTTCTCTAGCTCTTCTTCTCCCAAACCCTTTCTTTTCTCTCCATGCCTCTATGTTTCTTGGTGTAGGAAAATGGAAGGAAAAGGGAAAGAAAATGGTTTTATAACTTACTAGCTTCCAAGTTCTATGTTTGGTTTTGGTATTTTGGATGGAAGGAAAATGAGGAGAAATGGTTTATAATGTGTTCCTTACTAGCAACAAGGGTGAAAACCCAATTCTCATCAATTAATCCTCACACCCCCATCTATTCTTATAAATTAACACACTAATAATATCCACAAATATTATTAATTCCACTCATTCAAATAACTCTGGGGAATTAAATATCGGATCCTAACGAAACGTCGCCAAATATATTAATAGATATATTAATTAACACAAACATTCTCGTCGCAAAATAAATATCGATCGGTAATTCGAAAATATTAATTTAATATAATATTAATTAAAACAAGGCGTTACAACTCTCCCCCACTTATAAAATTTTCGTCCTCGAAACTCCGGACAAAACGAACAAATCGTGACATGCCTACGCATTCGTCCACTCAATCCTCGCGTCAACTAAACAACATACAAAATACACCAAAACAAGGAAATATCCTTAACTACAACGTCTAAACAAGAACAACCATGCCGAGATGCAAAGCCCATACAATGCACTCGACAACCAACTAACACCCAACAACTAAACAAGTCGCAGACACACCGGTTCACTCGAGAACCAACCAAACAAGATCGATACTATTCTAACGCCTCAACCATATAATTAGTCATACCCTCGAACCGACGCCTCGGAAACGAGTCACCAAAGATAGGAACATAAAGTCCTACGACACAACACCGACATCATCACTAAAATGAAAACAACAAAATGGTTATACAAACCAAAAATCAAACAATCAGAAAAGGATAAAATCACGCGTGCTACGCAAACACGAAAAGATGCCTTCATTCACGCATAAGTACGAACTCAAGAATTACACTTGCAGTTATCACTCTCAATCCAGAAAATCACAAGGTCACATCATCCTTGTAGATCACCAACGTACCACCCTTGAACAATAACAAGTTACCCAAACATAACAGAACTGCGATACACTATGCATTCAGGGCTTATACAGACGACTTGCGACTATAACTCACTAGCCCAAATCCAACAATCCCGCATACTCGCTAAAAATTCAATGCTCGATATCTAAACCATGTTGCGTCACCTTAATGCATAAGTTGCCAACCGTAAAACAACTTGGTTAATTCCTCAACTTCACAATTACTCAGAATGGATACGTTCAAAGCGTACACCCATCAAGACACTTTGCAACACCAGCTTCGTCAACTCGAAGAATCACTCTTTCATTTTCGATTGATCAACGTCCGTTGATCCTCTAAAATACACGACATAGTTTGACCTTTTCAAATATTGTCCAAATATTCACTTGTGAAACTTCGACATATACACTTGACTTCAACGAAGTCTTCCCTTATAACAATTCAATTCTCAAAGTTGGTATCAAGTAATCACCATCCTCGCACCGTCGTAACGATCTATACACAGGCTTCTTATTCGAAATACCTTTCACAACTTTCAATCTTCCAAAGTGGCAATTCAAACCAAAACACTCTCTCAAGAACTTAACCCATCAACTTCGTCTCATACTCCTGACTTACAACACAGGTCGGACATAGAACCATAACGTCAATTTCTATGGAGTCCAATCATGAACACCGTCGCGACCGACTTAAGTCACAATAGAACACCTTCCTCTATATAACATCAATCATCTTTAAGTACCTGTGGTTACCAAACCATCACCAAATTCCTTACCGTCAAGACTTATTTTAGTCGTAAGCTAATAATCCACCGCGACCATTAGTATCCGACGAAATCCATATATTAGTAGTGAACAAATCCTTGATAACCTTCTGAGCTTAAACTCAACAAGCGTCACAAAACAAACATGCAACATTCTTCAAAATACTAAATCCCAAATCAGATATTCTTGGGTTATCCTCAATATCAACTTACTAAACTCATCACCAAACGAAGTCTCTTTATAGATCGTACCCAACTTGAATTGTCTTTAACAATTCCAATCTACTCGTCGTTAACATCTGCACCTATAAGGTTCCAATGAGCACAACCGCATCAAACTCTAACTCACGCGCCCGACAATTTTTCCTTATGAAAATCAAATCGTTCCAAGGTAGTAATGCACTTTTTCCAACTCTTCATCGAAATACATCTCAAGTCCAAAACGAAATATCACAATACGTCGCACAAGGTTCTCCAGTACCAACCAAGACCAAAATCGAAGCATTCGCTAAACTTTTCACCGACTCAAACAAATTCGCTTCCCAATGCGAAGTCCAAATAGTGACTCAACCATCTCGGGTCAAAGTACTCACGATTAGTACCAACTTATAAAAAGATCTTCCATCAAACTCACGAAGTTAACGAAACAAAACAAAAAACTTCTAAGCTCTGAAATACCTCTGGAGGTCTCCTACAAGATACACAATAAATCTTTGTGGAACTGTCCAAAATATCACCGTCTAAGTCACTTACTTAAGACACTCACGTCCGACAGTTCCAAAACTCCTTCTTTAGAATACTCGACATGTACCGATCTAACTTCACTAATGATAACGCAACGCTCGGATGCTTGCCACAATTCCTTAACTTGATGTGAACCAAATAATATCCATGAACACGAAACAACTCTACAACTACTCATGAGAGTACTGTCAGAATATTCCAAAATTATACCTGACGCATCAGTCACACTAATGACATTAACAAACACTCGTCAGGGCCACACACTATCTTGAAAAACATTGTTTAAACATCTTCAACCCTCACAATAATCCGTAGACAGCCAGACTTCACATCGATCTCACTAAACTCATAAACTCCAAATGACCGATCTATCCAACATCAGTCCTTGGAAGTAGATACTTGTCCTCAACATCCACTTCGTTACTCTGCCTGAAAACGACACACCAACTCGGGTAACCTTTGTTTTTTTTCCGAACAACACAACCGACGCACTCCACGACAAACCACTCAAACAAACAAACAAACTCTACTAAAACCAATCTTCAAGTTGACTTTTCAACTCCAACTCAGAAGTAGACATCCCCTAAGGATACTTCGAATCACAACTAGTTCCAAAAACTAAATCCACCAAAACTTCACTTCGCATTACTGCGGTAATTCACTCACATCTTCACAATATGCTCCGGAAAAATCACAACAAGAAGCTCGCTTGCCAAAATCTTATTTCTCATCAAAATCCAAATTCGCTCATAACTCAAGTAACCATGCACCACCTTGTGCCAACACATCTGCTTCATACACTATTAAGTTGGTAAGACAAGTCTATCCCAACCAACATAATTCCCGATTACTATCAACAAGAGATTAAGGATGATCAGTCCCTCAATTTATCAATAGACAGTCGAAAATCATGACGGTGACATAAACCATCTCTACCAAACTACAACAGCGTCTTCAAACTTACACTATAAGTTACCAAAGCGTAACACTGCTTGAGGCTCCAACCTAAGCCACAAGCGCCACCAAGAAGTAAAGCTTCTCCCCCGCTTGTTTCAAACTCATCTCTGCAGACAAACAATTTGAAACAAACAAGTACCGATAGTGTTTCACACACATGTCGCATACAACAGGGTTTGAACACATAAATAACCTGGCCGACAGACCGACCTGCTCTTATCCCACTAATGTAACACCCCAATATTACCCAAGGTTTAATATACAAAATAAGAGTAAATTAAAATTTCGCAAATTCAATATGAGGCATCACACCTTCAAAAATAACTCACTTTAAATAGTTTTCTTTAAAGTATAAATCTCGGATACATAGCATCGTCGGAAATCATAAATTGATTCAAAAACATCAAAACATCTTCTTTAATAAACTTCCTTATCAAATCATGTTTTCATAAAGTATGATTCTATTTACAACAAGAAGAACAACAAAAGAACAACAACAAGACAACATAAATATTTCCCCCAAGTGCTACGTATCAGAGCGACACCGACTCGACTAACAGCAGCTATAAACTCCGTCTTCATAACCTGCACGTTACCAATATAAAGGTAACGGCGAAACAAGTAAAGGGTGAGATAATCAAAAACATATAGTTAAAGGCATGATAAAATATATATATAGTTTTGGAATTGTAAAGGATATAAGTTAATAAGTGCATTCCAACACATATCCAAACCTCACTTACTTCGATCGTCATTCTAATGTGTTAATCTACACTATATCGCCATAACCTCATCGACATACTTCGTCGCAACAACACATAAACTTCCATCGCCACGAAATCATCATAAGTTAATACGTCACTAACCAACACGACAATTATAAACAACAACATCAAACAATACTAATAACTTAAGCATCATAAATGAAATCATCACAAATTGGCTAAAGCCCATCGTCGCTTTTGGCATAAAAGCCCGTCGTCACAAAATGTCATCACATCATATTTGCATTAAGCATTTCATCAAAGTTAAATCATCGCAAAACTCATTATTTATACTCATCACATAGTTATCATGAAACTATCAAGTTATATTCATTTCATATTCATCACAAATATCATCACCAAACAAAGCATCGTATATCATCACAATTCAACATCATCCATTAATTAAAACTCAACGCCAAACAACTCAAACATGAACATAATCGACTCCATGAGACACGACTATGTTATGCATGTTGTACCCGTAGCTTTGTCCATAATTAGCAACACTTGGCATAAAAGCCTCGTCGCTTGGCATAAAAGCCCATCGTCGCCAATGCAATGTATGTGACTCGACAATAAACAACACAACACAAAAACATCATCGTCGCTTATCAAAATTGGCATAAAGCCCACATCGCCATAATTTATCCAAATCAAGATAAATATATCACCGCATTATATTTGCATTATGCAAAATGTCACATATAATTCATCATCATCAAAAATCATGCATTCACAAATTGGAAGCATTTATTAATAACATCAATATAATCATCACATCATCATGTACAAAGACATATACCATCGCATCGCATATCAACAAGTATTCACTAACTAATACGTCGTCGCAAACATTATGTTTAATCACCCCACCTCATTATCGATTTGTTCACTAAATTCTAAACACGGAAAAATAGTCAAACACCTATCATCGTCGCAAAAGCCATCCCTAATAACTGGCATTTCTCCTAACCGTCAACATCGCAATCGAATTGTCCATACGTGTCTTAAATATACTAAAACGCAATCCGATTCAATTTAACCGTAAATTGGCCTATTTCGGTCATCTTGTAAAAACTCGCAATTTCTAAAAACTAACCTCACCACTACGTTCTACACGTCGAACTTAGCTAGCACGTCAATTTTCGTTGAGTTCGGGACAACTTGCTACGTCGTCGAATTTGCCGAAATCGGAAAATCGGAACACAATCGGGTTCCAAAAGAAGTGAGAAAAATCAGAATTTTGGAGGCTCCAGAAGCATCAACACGGGCCCCCGTGTGCATCAACACGGCCCGTGTTGAAAAGCCACCAGAACACTCAAAAAACCCAAAGTCAGTGAATCAACACGGGCACCCGTGTTCATTAACACGGCCCGTGTTGATTGTCCTGTCAACAACTCTTCCCTCTACAATAGGTCAACACGGGCGCCCGTGTTGATTGACCTGCGTGAAAACTCCATTTTTAACATTCCCAACCCCACTTTTACCATTCCCATTAATTCTAATCATCATCAACCTCATAATCCCTACTGCTATTCAACTTTTCTAATCTATTTCAATCAAACACACAACTCATAAATCAACCTATCAATTTTTCCCCCAAATCCAAATTATAACTATCAAAACCTAACAATATGAGATGGAGAATCAAACCCCTTACCTCTAGCTTGGATGATTCTACAAGACTCCATCTTCAAGCTCTTGCTCTCCTCTTTTTCTTCTCTAGCTCTTCTTCTCCCAAACCCTTTCTTTTCTCTCCATGCCTCTATGTTTCTTGGTGTAGGAAAGTGGAAGGAAAAGGGAAAGAAAATGGTTTTATAACTTACTAGCTTCCAAGTTCTATGTTTGGTTTTGGTATTTTGGATGGAAGGAAAATGAGGAGAAATGGTTTATAATGTGTTCCTTACTAGCAACAAGGGTGAAAACCTAATTCTCATCAATTAATCCTCACACCCCCATCTATTCTCATAAATTAACACACTAATAATATCCACCAATATTATTAATTCCATTCATTCAAATAACTCAGGGGAATTAAATATCAGATCCTAACAAAATGTCGCCAAATATATTAATAGATATATTAATTAACACAAACATTCTCGTCGCAAAATAAATATCGATCGGTAATTCAAAAATATTAATTTAATATAATATTAATTAAAACAGGGCGTTACAAGTAACATCTACGCTCCACCAAAAATTGAAATTCATAACAAACAGAAAGTTGGTAACCATTAGTGGGGAGCAAGCCTTGTTGGTGAGCCAACTATCCACTTTTTCTTTCATCATTGCTGACGATGTAGAAGGAACGCAGTTCCAAGGTCTCTCGTTAGAAGATGAATCTATCAAGAAAAACAGATCATCTATCTCCTCTTACAAAGAAGCTGCGCAGATAGTGAAAGACGGTACTACCGCCGGTTGGGGACAAGTTATGATTCCTGTCAATAATGAAACCAAAATGGGACTCGTATTTACTCAAGTAATCTCAAAGACCAATGAGAAGGATGAAACTCTTCTTCAAATCAAATAAATGTTCCACAGTGGAGGTTTCCTTAATCCTGTTCCGCGAGAGGTTAATGTCCTTATTGATGAAAGCACCAAAGAAAATCTCTCTAGTTTTGAAGAATGGAAAACATATCTCAATGACTCTGGATACATATCTCAGGAAGAACCGTGTACACCGTTTTATCCTCCTTCAGACAAATTCGAAGGCATGTTCCATCAAGACAATAAAGAAGAAATTCCACCTATCCCACTTGAGGTTTAGGATACCTTGGGGAAGCCAAGTGGAAAATTTGACTTCATGGTAAAATATACCGCCCTTGAAAGTTTAAGAATCTCAATCGAAGACATCCAACCAATTGGATGGGGAGATCTTCTTGAATATCTTAGTCAACCAGAAGAGGCATGCATGCCCTCTCAATCTCATCATCCATTTGAGATCACGACTGAAGATCTTTGCTTCAATACACCTGCTAAGGTTGTTGAACCTGCATTTATCTATTCCCGATAAATGCAATTTTTGGAGACGATTGGGAAGATGGTCCCAAAAATGACTTGGAAAATGTCTCTGATAACGAGTCTCTTCATCCAGAAGATTGGGAATTACATCCTAAAAGATCATAATACATGTCCCCTGAAGACACATATACCTCATTTTATACTCCTCGACCTGTCAAACAAGCAGAGGAAGATCGCCTCAGCAGTACAAAGGACAAGGATAACAAACCAGAGTCTTCAAATCCTGCTCGACCAACAGTCGACGTCATCACTGAAGATGATCCTAAGGGAAAACTGCCAGAATACACAGTCTACCAAGGAGTTCGTCACTATTGGAAAGTCGTTGAGGTTCAAACTGTTGTTCACCGTTCTAAGCAGTTATCTCGCTTTTATTTTGAACTCTCACCCCGCCCAAGGCAGAAAGGTGTTTTATAGAGCTAGCTTTTAAATATTTTTCTCTTTGTCTCGCCCAAGACAAAAGAGTTTGTGTTTAGGGCCTTGTTTCAAATGTGAATCATAAATAAAGCGTTGTTTTTATTCCCACATTTTGTGTTTGTTTTTCGTTTTTTGCTTTTTTTCTGGAAATGATAATCCTCAAAAACCCAATAAAAACAAACATTTTCAAATAATCTGCATACACTTTTGCATTTTCTTTTTTCTAAAAAATCAAACATAAATCATATATGAATATTAACAAATGAATAAACCCATTGAATGCAATAACTCTGTGCCCTCTCCCAACTTTGAATTCCTTGTGTTCGAAGCCGAAGAAGAGGAAGCAGAAGGGATCCCTGATGAGATTTCCCAACTACTTAAGCAGGAGGAAAGAATCATTCAGCCTCACTAAGAGCCTTTAGAAACGATCAACTTGGGTTCTGAGGAAAATAGAAAAGAAGTAAACATCGGAGCTCTACTCGGTGAATATGTCAAGAGCATACTGATAGATCTTCTCAAAGAATACGTCGATGTGTTTACTTGGTCCTTCCGGGACATGCCAGGGTTGGATACCAACATCGTAGAGCATCACTTACCATTAAAGTCGGAATGTCCGCCAGTTAAGCAAAAACTGAGGAGGACTCACCCAGACATGGCTGATAAGATCAAAAAGGAGGTTCAAAAGCAACTCGACGCAGGTTTTCTTGTCACCTCTGAATATCCTCAATGGTTAGCCAACATAGCGCTTGTTCCAAAGAAAGATGGAAAGGTCAGGATGTGTGTTGAATATCGGGAGTTGAACAAAGCTAGTCCAAAAGACGATTTCCCATTACCACATATTGGCATGCTGGTTGATAACACTGCTAAGTTCAACGTCTTTTCCTTCATGGACAGTTTCTCTGGTTATAATAATATCATAATGGCTCTCGAAGACATGGATAAGACATATTTTATCACGCCACGGGGCACATTTTGCTACAAATTAATGTCATTTTGATTAAAGAATGCAGACGCAACTTACCTAAGTAAAATGACTACTCTCTTTCACGACATGATGCACAAAGAGATCGAAGTCTACGTGGAAGACATGATAGAAAAGTCTGACACTAAAGAAGAACATATAGAATATCTCTTGAAGTTGTTTCAACGACTAAGGAAATATGAGCTTCGCTTAAACCCTAACAAATGCACCTTTGGGGTGAGATCTGGAAAGCTCCTAGGTTTCATTGTCAGCCAAAGAGGTATTGAAGTTGATCCTTACAAAGTCAAGGCTATTAAATAAATGCCTGCACCATAAACGGAAAAGCAAGTAAGAGGATTTCTTGGACGGTTGAATTACATCTCCAGATTTATCTCTCAAATGACTGCTACTTGTGGGCCAATATTCAAGCTTCTCCGCAAAAATCAAGAGGTTGTGTGGATAAAAGATTGCCAAAAAGCATTTGGCAGTATCAAGAAATACCTGTCAGAACCTCCAATATTGATTCCTCCAATTGAAGGAAGACCTTTAATCATGTATCTTACCGTGTTAGAAGATTTTATGGCCTGCATGCTTGGACAGCAAGACGAAACCGGTAAGAAAGAGCATGTCATCTACTACTTGAGTAAAAAGTTCATGGATTGTGAAACTCGTAACTCCATGCGCGAGAAAATCTGTTGTGCTTTGGTATGGGCTTCGAAACACCTCCGCCAGTACATGATCAACCACACGACTTGGTTAATCTCTAAAATGGATCCAATCAAGTACGTCTTTAAAAATCCTGCATTAATAGGGAGAATTTCTAAATATGACATCGAGTACCGTGCCCAAAAAGCGGTCAAAGGAAGCATTCTTGCTGATCACTTGGCTTATTAACCAATCAACGAATACCAATATCTCAAGTTTGACTTCCCTGGCGAGGACGTTATGTACTTAAAGATGAAAGATTGTGACGAACCATTACCTGAAAAAGGTCTTGATCATGAATCAAGATGGGGCTTAATTTTTGATGGAGCAGTTAACGCTTTTGGCAATAGAATCGAGAAATTATCATTACACTCGAGGGTACTCATATCCTGTTTTCCACCATATTGCTATTTGATTGCACTAACAACGTCGCAAAATATGAAGCTTGTATCATGGGTAACGAAGAAGCCATCGATTTAAGGATCAAGATCCTTGACATATATGGAGATTCAACCCTTGTGATCAATCAAATCAAAGAGAAGTGCGAAACTCATCACCTTGGTTTGATTCCCTACCGAGATTATGCAAGATATTTGTTGACTTTCTTCAACAAAGTTGAACTGCATCACATTCCTCGAGATCATAATCGAATGACAAACGCCTTGGCTACTCTATCTTCCATGTTCAAAGTCAACTATTGGAACGATATTCCTAAGATTAACATTAGACGTCTTGAAAGATCTGCCTATATGTTTGCAACTAAAGTAGTGATCAATGATAAATTGTGGTTCCACGATATCAAACGCTTCCTTCAAACTCAAGAGTACCCACTTGGGGCATCACACAAAGATAAGAAAACTCTAAGGAGGCTTTCTGGAAATTTCTTCCTGAATGGAGATGTGCTATACAAAAGAAACTTAGACATGCTGTTACTTAGATGCGTGGATAGATACGAAGCATATATGTTAATACATGAAGTGCATGAAGAATCTGAAACCACTCGACTGAACTTCCGACTGATAGAGGTGTATCAATGGAGTCTCCATCGAACGTCTTTTATCTCGCGGAGGAGAAAGGAAAACAGCGAGTAAATCTGAGAGGGAAGAAACCACGGTCTCACGACCGAGAGTGTTCGCGTTAAAAGGTGACGCGCTAGGGGGATGCGAACGTGAGTTCGGATTCTCTGGCTCGAAACGATTTAATCTTTTGATTTGTTTATAAAGATGCCGCGAGCATCAAGCTTTATTATTTTCAACACAAGAAAGATGATTTAATGATTATGAAAAAGGGGAAAGCTGAAATACCCTCAATTGATATTGGTATGCGTAACGACTAGCGCAAACTAGACGTAACGCATTGGGGAGATTATGAGTAAGGGGGATTGTTATATAAAGGGAATAGATGGAGCACCCTAAATATATGTAGTTATCTACAGCTTTATATATGAATATATTTGATATGTTTGTGTGTTTTAATTGCTATTTCTATGATTGGGAAAGTTTCTCCTTTGGATTTTAAGAAACAGTAGATTATGTGGGATTCTAGGTTTTGTTATTATTGTGCTCGCAAAGATCTGTGGATCTTCTGCATACATATCCCCTAGTGGGAATCAGAGCATTTATAGCTCGGATCTACAGGGTTCTATGTTTTGTTTGGTCTGAGAGAGAAAGAAATTTGCTCGGCAAGGATGAGACCTTGTGCCTACGTATTCTCAAAAGGATGTTGAGAAAGTTAGAGCAATCGTAGTTCCCACTTATGCTAGTGGAAAGCATCGGGATGTTAGTTTAAGAGACAGACAAATGTCATTTTAATGAAAAATGTATCTAATCTATTTCATCACATACATTTTTGAAAAGTTTGACTGATTAAAATCTTTCGTCGTAAGTTATAGGTGTTTTGCTTGAGTGTACAAGCGTTACCACTTACATGTTTAAGAAAGATGTTTGAAAAAGATGATTGAATCTTTTAACTGTAAGTATTGGGTGTTTTGCTTGAGTGTACAAGCGCTACCACTCATCGTTAAGAGATGTTTTTGTTTGAAAAGTTTATGAAAAAGTTTGAAAAAGTTTTGACTGTATGTGATGTGATAGATGAGATACTTCTTCCATAGAGATGATAGATGTCTAAATCTCGAGGAGAAATTGATTGGATTAAAGGGATGCTTTTAAGAAGCCCATGGGTCCTTGTATTGTTAGCCCAAGAGGACGCATTCCGAGGGTCATCGAGGGTCATCAAGGGTCCTTGTATGAAGCTCAAGAGGAAGCTATAGGGTATGGCTGGCTTTGTGTTAAAAGGGATTTCACCGAGAAACCATCCTTTTGGAATTAAGAGCAATTTCACCGGGAAATTTTACTCATTGGGGATTTGAAAGTGATTTCACCGGGAAACCATCCTTTCAGGGTTCTATCTTAGCGCGGGTGATTCTTTGTATTGGAAGCCCAATAGGAGGTCATAAGAGATTTCCTCTTTCATTGTATGATGCCCAAGAGAAGGCTAAACTCAATGAGGAGTTCTTTTGAACGAAGCCCAAGAGGAGGCTGACTCAACAGGGGAGTTTTGTCTTATATGAAGCCTAAGCGGAGGCTAACTCTGTGGGGAGAGTTTCTTTGTACAAAGCCCAAGAGAAGGCTAAATTTGCTGGAGATAAAATATCTTGTATAAAGCCCAAGCGGAGGCTATACTGTGGGGAACCTATTGATTAGTCTAATTGTTATGTTATGATTAGACAATTGTATAAACAGGTGTGTGTGTGTGTGTGTGATATGTATTCACAGGAGTTTATGAAGGAAATATAAACAATGCATGATATTTATACAGATGAAACGGAAACGAATGATCGAAGTTTATCTGTGTTGGAATATTTGTAAAAAGGTATCTGTGTTATGTACAGATGAAAATTTTGTACGAAAATTATTTGGTATGCACAAAGAAAATATGTACACAAAAGACTATTTTGTTTGAGTATACACAAGTGATGTGAAAACAAACGATCGAAGTTTGTCTGTACTTGAGTATAAAAGGAGTATCTGTATTATGTACAGATGAAACTTTGTAAAAAAGTGTTTGACAAAAGTTTGATATGTACAAAGAAATATTATGTACATAAAAGAATGTTATGGGACTTACACCATGATGGAGGCCCATTGGTCAAAAAGAAATTTTACTCAGAAGAATTCTTCCTTTAGAACCAATGGATTCAGCGTATAGACAAACGAATGAAAACAAACGAAAGAAATTTGTTTACGTTTGAATATTAACAATGATAATTTGAGTATGTACAAGTAAAACTAAATATGTACATAAAGGATTGGGACTTACACCATAAGGGAGGCCCATGATCGATCGAGAAATTCGAGAGAAGACGAAATCAGTTTTATCGTTTTAAATCGGATCGATCATGGTAAAAGATGCAAGTTTGATGAAATGTTTTGAAAAATGATTTTGAAATGTTTTGAAATGTGAGGTTTATTTATGAAAAGTTTTTTTGAAAAAAATCGGAAGTCGAAAACTTGAAAAATTCACCTTAAAAGGAGGTTTGAAAAGTGTTCAGAACGTCGTTTTCGGCTCGATTAAAATTTAATCAGATGAAAGTTTTTTCTGAAAATTTTTGCACTATCACAAAATAGATGTATTTATTGACAAGTGTCCAAAAAATCACCTTAAAATAAGGAGTTTTGATTGGTCAAAAAAATTGTGAAAGTTTGATAAAAAACATGAAAAAATTTGGAAAGTTTGTAAAAAGAATGGTCCTGATGGGTGTTGAACCCATGACCATGAGGTGGGACGCGTGTCAAAGAGAACTAAAGGCAAGCAAGCAACCACTAGACCAAACGCGAAGTGAGAAGCATGACTTTGCAATGTTTTTGGTGTCCATTGAGCTTGAATTGGTACCTCTATTTATAGGCCATTGTATCTGAAATGTTAGGCAAGCAATTGGGCATTGGTAATTCAAACTTGCCTTAGAGGGCAAGGAAGTCTTTTTTGCATTAAATGCAAAAGGAAGCTTCCTTCTTTTAACCATGGTTAATTTCAACTTGATCCTATCCTATAATAATTACATCCAACTGATTTTTATCAGTTCTATCCTCTCTTGGCAAGGTGGCAAAGGTTCTAGAAGAGGAAAATGCAAAATGACCTATAATCTTGATGTTTTGACTTTGAAAATCAAGTGTCATGGAGCCTTATGTTTCAATTTCAAAAGTGTATCTAGACTCCATGGATTTGAGAGTTCTTGGACATTTTGGAAAGATTTTTCCACAAGCTACAGCTTTCATGTTTTGAGTTTTTTCAAATTCAAATTGGAACTAGGTGAAAAAATGGCTTGAAGTTTGAAAAAAATAAGAAATTTCAACACTTAGAAAAATTTCTAAGTATGAAAACTTTTGACTTTTTGTTGACTTTTCCAAATTCTTTGATTTTTTTAATGATCATGATGGATCATGTGAAGTATTTTGAGGATGGAAAAAGTTTTGTTTTGAAAATTTTGACCAAAAGTCAAAGTTTGACTTTTCTGTGCAGATGAAATTTCATCAAACGTTTCTGAAATTGACTGATGAAGTCTGTGAACCTCTGTGATGTTTTGAATCCAGAAATTAGGTCAAGATGTTGTATCTAAGATATAATGACCAATCTCTATCCAAAAAAGTCATTTCTTGCTCAAAAAATCAGAGAATGCCTATGCTCGACCAAAACCCTAATTGGTCGATCCTTGATTGATCAGTGAGGAAAATGGATATCTGAGGATTGAAGGCTGATGATTTGATCAAGATAGATCAAATGGAGTGAGAAAATCTCAAACCCTAATTGGTTAGATCTTGAATCAGATGAAAATCTGATGAAACCCTAATTTTGACCTGTGAATGCTACACCCGATTAATGCTGTTTGAACTGTTAGTTGTGCAATGATGCAAATGTAAGGTGGTATATTAGGTCAAAATTTGGGGTATGACAGATGCCCCTATTTAAGTTTCTTTAACTTGAGAGATGAAGATGAATATCTTCGTTTTGATAGGTGTAAAGAGACTTAAATATCAGAATACGCAAAATTTGGACCTAAGATACCAAAAAATGCGGATGATGCAAAATGATCGCAAAAAGTTTTACCCTAAAGGATATCAAAGAAATGACACAGTGAAGGGAAATTTGTGAATACGTCCTCTTGGGAAAGAATGATTCACGTAATATGTGAACATTTGTTTCGTTTTGGAAACAGAGATTACCTTTCACCTTGTGACAATGTTTAAGGTAAGTGGAAATGATATTACCAATTATCAGCTCTGTGATAGTTTATGGTAATGAATTCTGAAGATGTTACCAATTATCAGCGAAGTGATAACTATAACAAGGTAAATCTTTGAAGGAATGAGGTTGCTGTGTACTCAGCTTTGTGAATAACAGACAGTGTTCTATCCAGGAATGAACTGGAAAGAAAGAAGTTAATCAAGACATTGTTCCCAATGAGGGATAATCTCACTGGGAATGTGATAGAAAGAAGAAAATGTATTTCTGCTGGGGACCGGGAAAAAGGAAGACGTATCCTTTCTGTTTGGGAATACTCCGCTGGGGAAAAAGAAAATGTATCTTTTCTGCTTGGAGATATTCTATGGGATGACTTGTACTCGTATGAGTAAGTATGATTTATACCGTGATTTGGAAGCAAACATTTTGAGAGATGCAAAAATGCAATGAATGATGATATTATGTATGAATGTCATGAATGTTATATGCATGCTAACAATACTTTGACAAAGACACTAAAGAGGTATTTGGGAAAAGGACCACACGTCGAACAAATATGGTGAAAATTGCAACAAATGGTGCGATGTTCACTAATGAAGAATTTGAGTTGCATGTTTTAAACTTTCCGAGAAAGGCATTTCATTGGCAACTTGGTTGGGATTCTTTTGGATAAGAATACCGCCTTTGATGATTTCAATGAGGAGAAGACTGCAGGGCTTGTCTTTATCCTTCGGAGATCAAAGAACTCATGGAGAAACTGTTGAAGTTATTTCCGCGTCCATAGTTCAAAGGAAAATTTTGCTTTTTATTTCAAAACATTTTTGAAGTAGAAATTCATTTAAAACATTTTAGTTTCAAAAAGTGATTTTCACAATAAAAAGCGTTATTTTGCAAAACAGAATAAAGTGGGAATTGCAAAAAAAAAGCACAAGGCTCAAATTTATTGATAGAATGGTAATCAGCCAAAGGCGTGATTCCATGGACTATTTACAAAAGTTGGAAATGATAATTTATTGGGAAAAGGCTACATTGAAAGCAAATAACCGCTACTATCCCTAACAACTTTGAATTCCAACTATGCTTGTTGCTTTAGAAAAGTTGATTGAAGATCCGTCGATGGAAGATTCTTCATGTGGACAAAATACAGACTGACTGCAGTTACTTTGTCATTTTGTATCCTTGTTTTTGCCTAGATCGCCTTTTCAGGTTTTCGATCTATCAGGATAATTTCTGTTTATTGTCTCTAACTTTTGCCTGGATCGCCTTTTCAGGTTTTCAATCCACCGAGACGCTCATTTTTGCCTAAGCCGCCCTTTTGGGTTTTCGACTTACCGAAATGTTCTTTTGTTTTTAGACAAAGTATTTTTGATCGCCAAGATTCACGGATACGGAGTTCATCGTCCATGGTTGTGAGAGTCATAGCACCGCCAGAGAAGCTTCTCTTGACGATGTATGGGCCTTCGTAGTTAGGAGTCCACTTGCCCCTAGAATCGCTTTGAAAAGATGTAATCTTTTTAAGCACGAGGTCGCCTTCTAATTCATGAGGTCGGACCTTTTGTCGAAAGCTTTCATTCTTCTTTGATAGAGTTGTCCATGACACGAGCGGTCAGCGCTTTTCTTCAATTAAGTTCGTTGGTCGATCCTTTGACACCATTCGGCCTCGATAGCTTAGTTTCCATGAGAACTCTCATTGATGGGATCTCAACTTCTACGGGAGCACCGCCCATACCGTATACTAGAGAAAAGGAGTTGCCCTGTTGAAGTGCGATCGAGGTACGATACCTATGCGAGCAAATGGCAGATTTCGTGCCGCCTTTGTAAGTGATGACCATTTTCGACAATCTTTTGATGTTCTTGTTGGCGCTTCAACGGCGCTGCTCATCTTTTGGGTAAGGAGACGAGTTATGATGCTCGATCTTGAATTCCTCACAGTTCTTTCATCATTTTGTTGTTTAAGTTAGATCCATTGTCTCGTAATGATCTTGCTCGAACTCCATATCGGCAAATGAGGTTGTTCTTGATGAACCTCACAACCACTTGTCTGTAACGCTGGCGTAGGATGCCTTCACCCATTTGGTGAAGTAATCAATAGCCACTAGAATGAAGCGATGTCCGTTGGACGCTTTTGGTTCAATCATTCCAATCATGTCAATGCCCCACATGGAGAAAGGCCACGGAGAGGAGAGAACGTTGAGTAGAGTCGGAGGCACATGGATCTTATCTCGCGTAGATCCGCACTTGTGACATCTTTTGACGTGTTTGCAGAATCGATTCCATCGTTATCCAATAGTATCCTCGCTCTCAAGATTTTTCTAGACATTGCATGCCCATTCGAATGGGTTCCAAAGGACCCTTCATGCACTTCATGGATGATCGTGTTCCGCTTTTGTCCGTCGACGATCCGAGCGTAACCATGTCAAGTTCCTTTTATATAACACATCTCCGCTTAAGAAGAAATTCCTAGAAAGCCTCCTCAAAGTTTTCTTATCTTTGTACGAGGCACCAAGTGGGTACTCGCGTTTGAAGGAAACGCTTGATGTCGTGAAACCACGGTTTATCGTCAAGACCGCTCATTGCAAACACATATGCAGTCTTTCAAGGCCCTGATGCGAATTCTAGGCATATCATTCCAATCATTGACTTTGAACATGGAAGATAGAGTAGCCAAGGCCCGCCATTCGATTTTGATCTCGAGGGATATGATGCGCTCAACTTTGTTGAAGAAAGTCAACAATCGCCTCGATAATCCTCGTATGGAATCAAATCAAGATGATGAGTTTCATACTTGTCTTTGATTTGGTTGATCACAATGGATCTCCATATATATCAAGGATCTTGATCCTCAAGTCGATGGCTTCTTCGATACCCATGATGCATGCTTCATATTCGCTATGTTGTTGGTGCAATCAAATAGCAATCATGGAAAACGGATATGAGAACCCTGGAGTGATGATGATCGCCCAATTCCATTGCCAAAAACATTTACGGCTCCATCAAGACTAGGCCCCATCGGATTCGGATCCGGTCCTTCTTCGTAGTGGTTCGTCACAATCTTTCATCTTTAAGTACATAACATCCTCATCTGGGAAGTCGAACTTGAGAGATTGGTATTCGTTGAGCGGCTGATAAGCCAAGTGATCAGCGAGAATGCTTCCTTTAACCGCTTTCTGGGCGCGGTATTGGATGTCATATTCAGATAGTAGCATTTGCCATCGAGCGATTCTCCCGGTTAAGGCAGGCTTCTCAAATACGTACTTGATCGGATCCATTTTGGAGATTAACCAAGTCGTGTGATTGATCATGTACTGGCGAAGACGTTTTGAAGTCCATACCAAAGCGCAGCATGTTTTCTCGAGCATGGAGTAACGAGTTTCACAGTCTGTGAATTTCTTACTCAGGTAGTAGATGGCATGCTCCTTCTTACCGGTATCATCCTGTTGTCCAAGTACGCAGCCCATGGACTCTTCTAGTACGGTAAGGTATAAGATTAATGGTCTTCCTTCGACTGGAGGGATCAATATTGGTGGTTCTGACAGGTATTCTTTGATACTGTCGAATGCTCTTTGGCAATCTTCTGTCCACACAACCTTCTGATCTTTGCGGAGAAGCTTGAATATCGGCCCACAAGTAGCATCATCCGAGAGAGATAACCGAGATGTAATTCAACCGTCCGAGAAATCCTCTTACTTGCTTTTCCGTATGTGGTGTAGGCATTTCCTGAATAGCCTTGACTTTGTCAGGGTCAACCTCAATTCCTCTTTGACTGACGATGAAACCTAGGAGTTTTCCTGATCTTACCCCAAAGGTGCATTTGTTAGATTCAGCGGAGCGAAACTTCCTTAGTCGTTGAAACAACTTTAAGAGATAGTCTATATGTTCCTCTTCGTCGACTTTGCTATCATGTCGTCCACGAGACCTCGATCTCTTTGTGCATCATATCATGAAAGAGAGTAGTCATTGCCCTCGTAAGTTACCGCATTCTTTAATCCAAATGGCATTACCTTGTAGCAAAAAGTGCCCCATGGCGTGATGAAAGATGTCTTCCATGTCTTCGGAGCCATTCGATCCGATTGTAACCAGAGAAACCATCCATGAAGGAAAAGACATTGAATTTGGCATGCTATCCACTAGCATGTCGATATGCGTATGGGAAATCGTCTTTTGGACTAGCTTTATTTAAGTCCCGGTAGTCAACACACATTATGACCTTTCCATCTTTCTTGGAGACAGGTACTATGTTGGCTAGCCATTGAGGATACTCGGAAGTGACAAGGAAACCAAATACGAGTGCTTTTGAACTTCCTTTTGATTTTCTCACCATTTCAGATGAACTCTTCTCGCCGCTTAATCGGCGGACATTCTGGTCTTAACGGCAAATGATGCTCCACGATGCTGGTATCCAAACCCGGCATGTCCTGGTAGGACCAAGCAAACACATCAACGTATTCTTTGAGAAGATTTATCAGTTTGCTTTTGACACTGCTGTTGAGTGAAGCTCCAATATTGACTTCTTTTGTATCTTCCTCAGAACCCAAGTTAATTGCTTCTAGAGGTTCTTTGTGAGGCTGAATGATCCTTTCCTCGTGCTTAAGTAGTCGAGAAATTTCATCTGGGATCTCTTCTTCGACTTCCTCCTCGGCGAATTCACAGGGGATTTCAAAGTTGAGAAAGAGCGTAGAGTTATTGCTTTCAATGGTTTTGTCCATCTGTTTAATCTGCATTTTTTATTTATGTTTGATTAAAAAATTTTTTTTGAAAGTGTATGCAGATTAAAAAATTTTATTATGATTTTTTTTTGATTGATTTTTTTGATTGTGTTTTTTAGGATTATCATTTCCAGAAAAGGGTAAAAAATGAAAATAAACACAGAGTGTGGAAATAAAACAACGCGTTTTATTTATGATTCACAATATGAACAAGGCCCTGAAATACAAACTCATTTGTCTTGGGCAAGACAAAGAGAAATTATTTAAAAGCTAAAGCCCTATAAAACATCTCTTCGCTTTGGGAGAAACGAGAGTTCAAAACAAAAAGCAAAAATAAACTACTTAGAGCTATGAACATTAGTCCTAACTTCAACAGGTTTCCAGTAATGACAAACTCCTTGGAAGTCGAGGTACTCGGGTAATTTTCCGCTTGGTTTAACCCTTGAGTAGACTTTGGTCGCTGGCTGAGCAGGCTTTGAAGACTCTGGGTGATGGCCCTTGCCTTTTGTGCTGCTAAAGCGATCTTCTTGATTAACAGATCGGGAAGTATGAGATATAGCATTTGTACTTCCTGTTGATCTCTGTGTTGAATACTGGGGATGTTCCTTCCAGTCTTCCGAGTGAAGAGACTCGTTGTCGGCAACACTTTCTAGATCGTATCCCGAGTCGTACTCTTGATCTTCAGTGATCATGTTGATGTAGTGATAACCAGGATCTGGCTTGGTGAATTCCACAGAAGTGTTGAAGCAGAGATCTTCATTTGGGATCTCGATCTGTTGATTAGTTTGAGAAGACGAGTATTCCTCCTCTGGTTGACTAGGGTATTCAAAGTCATCACCCCATCCCGTAGGCTGGATATCTTCGATCCGGATTTTCGAGCTTTCTGGCGCAGTGTATTTCACCATGTAGTCGTATTTGCCACTTGGTTCTCCCAAGGTATCCCAAATTTCAGCAGGGACTGGTGGATTTTCATGTTGCTGCAAGGACATGTCTTTGAATTGATCAGTCGGTGCATATGATTCCTCCTGAGACACATATTCAGGGCTATTCAAGTAAGTGCTCCACTCTTCAGATTCGGATAGATTGTCTTCCTCCTCTTCTATGGTTACAACATTGACTTCTTGTGGAACAGGGTTTAAGAAACCTCCACTGTGAAATACTTCCTTGATTGGGGGAAGTGCTTCCTCTTTTGGTTCGTTCTGAGAGAATACAGGTGTGAACCCGAGTCCGGCTTTTGTTCCGTTGACAGGTTTAATTACTTGTCCCCATCCTTGGGCATTGCCGTCTTTCACCATTTGTGCCGCTTCTTTATATGAAGAGATAGATGATCTGCTTTTGTTGGTAGATTCATCTTCTAACGGATGTTCGGGGAGGTGTGCCCCTTCAATGTCATTAGCGGTGATGAAGGAGAAACTGGATAGATGACTTACAAGTAAAGCTTGTTCACCGCTGATAGTCACCAACTTTCCGTTGACGGTGAATTTTAATTTTTGATGGAGAGTAGAAGTTACTGCTCCTGCATCGTGGATCCAAGGTCTTCCTAGCAAGCAACTATATGCAGCTGGTACGTCCATGACTTGGAAAGTAATTTTGAAAGTGTGAGGGCCAATTGTCATCGGGAGATCAACTTCCCCAATAACTGACTTTCTCGATCCGTCGAAGGCTCTTACTACTATATCGTTGAACTTCATTGGCGTTCCTTTGTAAGCTAAACGAGCGAGCGCGTTTTGGCATTACATTTAAAGACGAGCCCGTATCCACCAATACATTGGACAGGGAATCTGACTGGCAAATCATTGAGATGTGCAAGGCCAAGTTGTGATCTTTCCCTTCTTCCGGAAGTTCTTCGTCACTAAAACTCAGATTGTTGCAGGCTGTTATGTTGGAAACGATCCCTCCAAATTGGTCTGTAGTCACATCGTGATCCACATAAGCCTGGTCTAATACTCTCATCAAAGCTTCTCGGTGAGCTTCAGAGTTAAGGAGTAAAGACAGTATTGAAATCTTTGAAGGAGTCTGCATCAGTTGATCTACGACTCGATACTCGCTTTTCTTGATTAGTTTTAGTATTTCTTCAAAGTCTGAGTTGATGTTGGTTCCATCAGTAGAACCAATATTTGTGCTTGGGTTAGCAATGGGAATCGCAGTGATTCTCGCAGATATGCTAACTGGGTTCTGTTTAACAACAGGAATTGTAGGCGGCTTTGGTGGTACTGGAGTATGAACTCGTCCACTTCTTGTTACTCGTCCGATTTCTGCTATATTGATATTAGCTGGAAGTGTAGGCAGGGGTTTCTCCTTCCCATCTTCTATCAGGGTTGCACTGTATTGGTAAGGAATTGCTTTGGTAGAACTGTATGGAACAGGACCAGGTGGGCAAATTACCAAAGGAGATGTTGGAATGCTGGAACCATTGTATGCGATCTCCACATGCTCGGGTATGTTGAAACAAGGGATCACAACGTTTACTTCGGGATTTTCCGAGTTGATATCTGAGACTAAAAGCTCATGCGGAAAATGCCCTACGGTATTTACGTCATGGTCATCTCGGTTTCTGTAAATTTGTAAATCACCAGTGTCTAACAAATGCTGGATATCTGCTCTTATGGTGGAACATCCTTGAATATCCTTGGAGCAAATGTTGCAAGTTGAATAATCGTGTTTAGAAAACGCTCATTGCATCGTATGCTTCGTGAAGATGCACCACGTTTCCTCTGATTAAATTTACGTTGGTGACAAGATACCTGTCGGTATTTCTCAGTATCAAACTTACTGAATGTCCGCTGTGACTGGGAAGCGGATTAGCTTGCACGTTTGGGCTCGTATTCTTGAAGGAAAGAAGATTAGACCTTACTAACTTCTGTACTTCTGCCTTTAATGCTATGCAATGTTCGAGGTCATGGCCTGGTGCCCCTTGGTGAAAAGGGCAAGATACGTCGGTTTTGTACCACCACGGCAACTTCTCAGGAACCGGAGGTGGTGACCTTGTCTGTATCAGGTTTCTTTCTATTAGCGCCAGGTAAAGTTCTCGCGACGTCATGGAATTGGGTCGAACCGAGTGACCCGAGGCGACGGTTTTGGTTGTGAAACTGAGCTCGCTGACGAGGCTGTTGAGTTTGTTGATTTTGTTGAAATTGCGGAGCAATTCTTGTGTTTGGAGTTATGTTGACAGAGGGTGCTATGGCAGCTACCTGTCGTTGTTGGATGACATTCTTACGTGGTTTCCCTCGGGATACCATTCCTACGTCATGCTCTTTTTCCTTGGAAAACCGGTTCCAATTTTCTTGGTATTACTAGAAGATCCTGCTTCCTTGGTTAGACGTCCGGTTCGAAAACCCTCTTCTAATCGCATTCCCATGCTTACCATTTCGTTGAAATCTCCGGGAGCACTAGCGATCATTCGCTCATAGTAGAATGAGTTTAGAGTATTCAAGAACACCTTAGTCATCTCCTTTTCTTCCAATGGTGGGTTAATTTGGGCAGCAATTTCCCTCCATGCATATTCCTTAAATGTCTCTCTTTCCTTTTGAGACATGGAGCGAAGTTGATCCCTATCAGGAGCCATATCCAAGTTGAACTTATATTGTTGTACGAAGGCTTTACCTAAGTCGTTGAATGTTTGGATATTCGTGCTGTCTAAACCCATGTACCACTTCAGTGCGGCACCGGTGAGACTGTCCTGGAAGTAATGAATTAGCAGCTGATGATCCTCATTGTACGTAGACATTTTCCTAGCATACATTGTGAGATGACTCTGAGGACAAGAGTTCCCTTTGTACTTTTCAAAGTCAGGGACTTTGAATTTCGCAGGTATTTTTACGCGAGGAACTAAGCAAAGATCCTGGGCACTTTTCCCAAACAATTCTTTCCCTTGAATCGTTTTTATCTCAAGCTGCATTTTGAGGAGTTGTTCTTGGAGATTCTCCATTGAACCACGAGCGTTATTTCATGGAGTGTGATGAACTTCTTCGTCTGTGGTAGTGTGCACTACGGAAGCTGAGTTCAACATGATCGGTTGAGAAACCGACATTGTTACTTGTGGAAAAGTTATTCCACGCTGTGAAGCAGAGTTTTGCTGCAAAGTAGGTATGTCAAGCGAGATTGTTTGAGAAGTCGGTTGGCGAACTCCGATGCCGAAGTTGAAAGGCATTCCCCATGGATAGCCTTCGGCATGAAAGGTGAACTACCGTCGCGACAATGAAACCGAGTAGTAGTATCCTCTGAAGTTGCTGTTTGGTTTTGACTGCTCGATGCTGCTTGTTGACTTTGCGCTGTGGCAAGTGAGTTGACCAAAGATGTGAGTCTTTCCACTTCTTCTTGTAGCGTTGTTACTGTACTACGAAGTTCAGCATTCTCTTGTTCAAAATTCTCCATTACTTTTCTTCTTTTTGATCTAGTATCGTACGCTCGAGTTGGTCATGACGCAATGAAACTCTAAGACGCGACAGCTTGACAATCTATTCCTATCTGGAAAAATGATTCCAACTGGAAAAATGTTAGACTCTAGACAATAGACCTAAATGCAAGATATGATGCATGAATATGATTGTAAAGAAAAGGAATTTCCAAAGAATTTATGCTAAAAGAGATATTTCTTGGCAAATATTTGGATGGAAAACACAAATTTCATTGATTATTGAAAGAAGATTACAACAATTTTTTTTTTTGGAGCATTGCTCACACAAATGATAAAATAAATGATAAAATTACAAACTAAATTGAACTAATTAAACGTCTTCGTCTGATGAAGATCCAAAGGCTTGATGCGCCTCTTCAGATTTCCTTTCCATAGCGAGCTTTTAGTTCGCTTTCGCTTTTAGTCAGACGACTCTTTCCATTCGTTGGGAGTAAGATTGTTATTCATCAAATCTTCAGCGTTCCTTTTCTTTCTTTGATGAATTTCTTGATTGCGCCATGCTTCCGCGAATCTCCTCATCTTTTCCATGAGCCATTCATCCCGGAAATAAAGCGTCTTTTCATGATCTTTGACTTGCTTCTTGAGCTTCTCATTCTCGAGGTTAGCCTTAAGGAATTTGTTTTCCAAAGCTTCCTTCTCAAACCTTATCTTGGTCAAGGCTTCTTGGTATTCTCCCACAGCTTCGACGGGAAAATTTGTTGATTTGGAGGCGATTGAGAACATGGGATCTTCATAAGCGTAAGGCATTCGAATTCCTTTGCTCTTTTCTTTACCCAAGAAGTGTAGGTTTCCATGGCTACACAATTCTTTGCCTTACCTTTTCCTTTCTTTCGGATGTGATGCCAAGCTTTAATCATCCTAGCCTTCAATCCTTGGGAATCCTCCCTTCATGGTAGAAGTAGCTTTCACCAAATCCAAGAGGTTTACGAGTTTGCGATCCGAGTTGACGCCTCGCTAGGAATGGGTTATAGTTGATTCCTCCTTTCGTACCAATGAGAGGTACGTTGACAAATTCTCCACAGCTCTCAATGATTTCCATCTCATTGTTTGCCAAAGTATACCAATTGATATCGTCGTTTGTAAGAGGCATGAGTCTTCCGGACCAATGCCACTGCCTTTGTTTTCGCGGAAGATAGGAGATTTAGGCAAGTGTGAGGTAATCCATTTGAAAACAGAGGTACGCAACACACGATAGTTCCGCCTCCTTGACGATTCCTATGATGAATAGAGACGACGTATCACCAAGCAGTGGTGGAACGGATTTCCAATCGAAAGATCCTTATGGCGTTGATATCAACGAAATTTGGGACGTTGGGAAACAACACCAATCCATAGAGGAGTAAAGCTAAAATAGCTTCAAAGGCTACCATACTACCCCCGAGAATTTGAGAGCCTTCTCCATTAGGAACTTTGAGGTTAATCCTAAGAGTTTTCCTCCGTAGTTAGGTTTTTGTCTATCTCGATTTCTTTAAATGAGTCATTGTTGCAATGACTTGTGACTTAGGAATGGCTTCCAAACCATTGAAAGGCACTTTGTCCTATCGAGATTCCTAGGATATGCATACTCTTCCAAAGTAGGCATCAACCGATAATCGTGGAAAGTGAAACAATGATAGACGGATCGTAGAACCGAACGAAAGTTTTGAGAAGTCCTTCATCAACGTTAGCGCTCGTAAGAGTTAGAAGAGTTCCATAGCGTCAAACCGAGGGATCTTCTACCAAGGATGCTAACTCTTTAACTTTCCTACATCGTGAATTCTAAAACTGTATCTTTTGGTGAATCTTCCTCCACGTCCATCACTCTAACCTAAAATATTTTACAAAGAAAAAATCTCTAAATTCTTTGAAATGGAAAGAGAAATGAAGTTTTTTTGTTGTTGAATACTCGATGGTCCAATAATATTTTCAAGAGAAACTCGCTCGATCGTAGTATCGCATGACAATTACTCTAGGCTTACACCGAATAATCTCTCGCACTACATCCTAATGGCCGATGGTTTATGTGTTCTACACCACTCACTTCTTAAGTTCCCCGAAAATAAGCTGCAATTACTTGCTAAACACAATACCCTCAAGACAACCTCCATCGCAAGGAAATATTAACTTCGAAAGCATTGAATCGCTCACGATTAATATCTCCACCTAGATCTTAAAATGTTTCTTAAACCGGTTAGATTTCTTTCCATCAAGTGAAATCGTGAAACACACAATAAAGAAAAAGATATATGCAAAATATGAAAAGCTTATCCCTTTCTTTTCTTTTGAAAACAAAAAGCTTGGTGCTCTCGAGTAACGCGCTTTTTTTTGAAAAATCAAAGTTTCAATGCTCTCCCCAGAGTCGCCATTTTTCCTGTTCGCAAAGGTGACGCTAGAGGATGCGAACGTGAGTTCGGATTCTCCGCTCAAACGATTTAATCTTTTATTTGTTTATAAAGATGCCATGAGCATCAAGCTTTATTATTTTCAACACAAGAAAGATGATTTAATGATTATGAAAAGGGAAAGTGAAATACCCTCAATTGATATTGGTATGCGAACGACTAGCGCAAACTAGACGTAACGCATCGGGGAGATTCGAGTAAGGGGATTGTTATATAAAGGGAATAGATGGAGCACCCTAAATATATGTAGTTATCTACAGCTTTATATATGAATATATTTGATATGTTTGTGTGTTTTAATTGCTATTTCTATGATTGGGAAAGTTTCTCCTTTGGATTTTAAGAAACAGATTGTGTGGGATTCTAGGTTTTGTTATTATTGTGCTCGCAAAGATCTGTGGATCTTCTGCATACATATCCCCTAGTGGGAATCGAGCATTTGTAGCTCGGATCTGTGGTTCTATGTTTTGTTTGGTCCGAGAGAGAAAGAAATTTGCTCGGCAAGGATGAGACCTTGTGCTCACGTATTCTCAAAAGGATGTTGAGAAAGTCGAGCAATCGTAGTTCCCACTTATGCTAGTGGAAAGCAACGGATGTTAGTAAGAGATGACAAATGTCATCTTAATGAAAAATGTATCTAATCTATTTCATCACATACATTTTTGAAAAGTTTGATTGATTAAAATCTTTCATCGTAAGTTATAGGTGTTTTGCTTGAGTGTACAAGCGTTACCACTTACATGTTTAAGAAAGATGTTTGAAAGAGATGATTGAATCTTTTAACTGTAAGTATTGGGTGTTTTGCTTGAGTGTACAAGCGCTACCACTCACGTTAAGAGATGTTTTGTTTGAAAACATTTATGAAAAAAGTTTGAAAAAAGTTTTTGACTGTATGTGATGTGATAGATGAGATACTTCTTCCATAGAGATGATAGATGTCTAAATCTCGAGGAGAAATTGATTGGATTAAAGGGATGCTTTTAAGAAGCCCATGGGTCCTTGTATTGTTAGCCCAAGAGGAGGCATTCCGAGGGTCATCGAGGGTCATCAAGGGTCCTTGTATGAAGCTCAAGAGGAAGCTATAGGGTATGGCTGGCTTTGTGTTAAAAGGGATTTCACCGAGAAACCATCCTTTTCGAATTAAGAGCAATTTCACCAGGAAATTTTACTCATTGGGGATTTGAAAGTGATTTCACCGGGAAACCATCCTTTCGTGGTTCTATCTTAGCTGGTGATTCTTTGTATTGGAAGCCCAATAGGAGGTGTTAAGAGATTTCCGCCTCTTTCATTGTATGATGCCCAAGAGAAGGCTAAACTCAATGAGGAGTTCTTTTGAATGAAGCCCAAGAGGAGGCTGACTCAACAGGGGAGTGTTGTCTTATATGAAGCCTAAGCGGAGGCTAACTCTGTGGGGGGAGTTTCTTTGTACAAAGCCCAAGAGAAGGCTAAACTCTGCTGGAGATAAAATATCTTGTATAAAGCCCAAGCGGAGGCTATACTGTGGGGAACCTATTGATTAGTCTAATTGTTATGTTATGATTAGACAATTGTATAAACAGGTGTGTGTGTGTGTGTGTGATATGTATTCACAGGAGTTTATGAAGGAAATATAAACAATGCATGATATTTATACAGATGAAACGGAAACGAATGATCGAAGTTTATCTGTGTTGGAATATTTGTAAAAAGGTATCTGTGTTATGTACAGATGAAAATTTTGTACGAAAATTATTTGGTATGCACAAAGAAAATATGTACACAAAAGACTATTTTGTTTGAGTATACACAAGTGATGTGAAAACAAACGATCGAAGTTTGTCTGTACTTGAGTATAAAAGGAGTATCTCAGATTATGTATGATGAAACTTTGTAAAAAAGTGTTTGACAAAAGTTTGATATGTACAAAGAAATATTATGTACATAAAAGAATGTTATGGGACTTACACCATGATGGAGGCCCATTGGTCAAAAAGAAATTTTACTCAGAAGAATTCTTCCTTTAGAACCAATGGATTCAGCGTATAGACAAACGAATGAAAACAAACGAAAGAAATTTGTTTACGTTTGAATATTAACAATGATAATTTGAGTATGTACAAGTAAAACTAAATATGTACATAAAGGATTGGGACTTACACCATAAGGGAGGCCCATGATCGATCGAGAAATTCGAGAGAAGACGAAATCAGTTTTATCGTTTTAAATCGGATCGATCATGGTAAAAGATGCAAGTTTGATGAAATGTTTTGAAAAATGATTTTGAAATGTTTTGAAATGTGAGGTTTATTTATGAAAAGTTTTTGAAAAAATCGAAGTCGAAAACTTGAAAAATTCACCTTAAAAGGAGGTTTGAAAAGTGTTCGTAACGTCTTTGCTCGATTAAAATTTAATCGATGAAAGTTTTTCTGAAAATTTTGCACTATCACAAAATAGATGTATTTATTGACAAGTGCCCAAAAATCACCTTAAAATAAGGAGTTTTGATTGGTCAAAAATTGTGAAAGTTTGATAAAAACATGAAAAATTTGGAAAGTTTGTAAAAGAATGGTCCCGATGGGTGTTGAACCCATGACCATGAGGTGGGACGCGTGTCAAAGAGAACTAAAGGCAAGCAAGCAACCACTAGACCAAACGCTACTGGGGTGTTAGTGGACCAGAACACGTGTTGATATAACATTGGAATGTTTAAAATTTGAAAATAAAGAACACGCACAGGTTGTTCTTCAACATGTTTGATCTTCGTAATCTTTGATCCAAGCTACCATCCTCGTTTCTCAATGAAATTCAATGATGTAAACATCAAAGTTGCTCGTTTTTTCCTCACGAACACGAAGGTGGTTGTTAATTTTATTTATATTTAGCCCAGAACAATTTAGGTTTTGAAGAACACGAAGAACCCTAAACCGAAAATCTTAAATTAAATGATGTAGGTTTCATGATTCTTGGATTTTTTGAGGGTTTATGATCGTTAGAGTAAAAGAATGGCCAAGAGCTTTTTCAAAAGATGCAAGGAATCATGATATCACAGCTCATGTTCATACCGAAAATGAGAATCAAGAAGCTCAAAACGTGTTTCCAACTTGTTTGAGGATTGCTACACCTTCATCGGCATGTATGGAAGCTGTGTGGATGGTATGCTTGCTTCGAGCTTGCTCCAATCTCTCCAACCAAGTCAACCTACAGTTAGCTCAAAATGAAACTCGAAAATGGGGTTAAGAGTGTTACAGTTCAGGATTAATGGTCTGCCTCATGTCCATGGAGTATGGTGATGATGTTTGAGTGATTAAAACATCAATTGCTCCAGCCAAAATCCAAATTCGAATACTTAAGCAGTTTGTACAAGTTTGGAAGCATGAAGTTCAAAATCTGATTTTCAGTTATTTTTAGTTTGATTCTAAGTTACAAACCGTTATATGTTGATATGAAACATGTTAGACACCAAAATTTATCATGTTTTCATTGAATTTTGAAAATTGCAAGTTTTCTCAAAAATGTGTTATGTTTCTTGATTTTGAAGAAAGAAGTGAGAAGCATGACTTTGCAATGTTTTTGGTGTCCATTGAGCTTGAATTGGTACTCTATTTATAGGCCATTGTATCTCGAAATGTTAGGCAAGCAATTGGGCATTGGTAATTCAAACTTGCCTTAGAGGGCAAGGAAGTCTTTTTTGCATTAAATGCAAAAGGAAGCTTCCTTCTTTTAACCATGGTTAATTTCAACTTGATCCTATCCTATAATAATTACATCCAACTGATTTTTATCAGTTCTATCCTCTCTTGGCAAGGTGGCAAAGGTTCTAGTAGAGGAAAATGCAAAATGACCTATAATCTTGATGTTTTGACTTTGAAAATCAAGTGTCATGGAGCCTTATGTTTCAATTTCAAAAGTGTATCTAGACTCCATGGATTTGAGAGTTCTTGGACATTTTGGAAAGATTTTTCCACAAGCTACAACTTTCATGTTTTGAGTTTTTTCAAATTCAAATTGGAACTAGGTGAAAAAATGGCTTGAAGTTTGAAAAAAATAAGAAATTTCAACACTTAGAAAAATTTCTAAGTATGAAAACTTTTGACTTTTTGTTGACTTTTCCAAATTCTTTGATTTTTTTATGATCATGATGGATCATGTGAAGTATTTTGATGATGTAAAAGTTTTGTTTTGAAAAATTTGACCAAAAGTCAAAGTTTGACTTTTCTGTGCAGATGAAATTTCATCGACGCTTCGAAATTGATCGATGAAGACCGTGAACCTCTGTGATGTTTTGAATCCATAAATTAGGTCAAGATGTTGTATCTAAGATATAATGACCAATCTCTATCCAAAAAAGTCATTTCTTGCTCAAAAAATCAGAGAATGCCTATGCTCGACCAAAACCCTAATTGGTCGATCCTTGATCGATCGCTGAGGAAAATGGATATCCGAGGATGAAGGTCGATGATTTGATCAAGATAGATCAAATGGAGTGAGAAAATCTCAAACCCTAATTGGTTAGCTCTTGAATCGATGAAAATTGATGAAACCCTAATTTTGACCTGTGAATGCTACACCCGATTAATGCTGTTTGAACTGTTAGTTGTGCAATGATGCAAATGTAAGGTGGTATATTAGGTCAAAATTTGGGGTATGACAGAGAGGTCTAGGTAAGGGAGTTTGTTACGCGAGGGGAAGAGATTAGCACCACACACGCCCGTAGTACTCTATGATATCCACTTCTATTTTCTAGCTAAGAGGTGTGTTTATATCTATCTATGCTTAATCGCTACAATGCATGAGAAGGAGAAGGAAAATAAATAAACCATAGGGAAAAGAAGGAAGTTTTTACAAGTTGTGCTCGATCGAACCCCGTGACAAGATGCCTACGTATTCCCACGTGCAATGGGAAAGTTAGAGCGTCGAAGTTCGAGTCACTTATTTTTGTGGGTTTTGTGTTTTTTACTTATGAAAAAGGTTTTAAACACAAAAAGAAAATGCGCCCGAAGGCGAAAAGAGTTTGTCTTGGTTGGTTGCATTTACCTTGAGAAAGTAGTTCAAACCATTATTAAGTGTTTTGATTTTCAAAAGAAAAAAGAAAGCAAGTTTTAATTTTAATTACATGCAAGGATGCAAAAAGAAACAAGCAAAACAAAAGGGAGACTAAACTAGTACTAGCCCTAATGTTGTCATGCAAAGATTGGACCTATGGTTGAGGATATAAGGGAATCTCTACCTATGTCAACATGCAAAGGATGTAAATCCTAATGTCTAGGCTCGAGAGCTATCCTAAACGAGCGGTCCTAAGGAAAATCTATCCTATATCCGTCTTGGTTGTGAAACCAAGGGATGAAAAGGGATGAAGCAATCAAGTGTTTTGGCAGAAGCACACAAGCAATATAATGCGCAAACAAATGTCAAACAAGCGTAGGCATAACCTACAGAGCAAATGATGCGAGTTCTTCAATAAATGCGAACCCTAGGAAAGAGTGGAGAGTCAAAATGGGGAACTCTGGCCACTTTGTTATTGACTCAATAAGGAAGAGTAACACGATTCACGTGTGCTATACAACCCATGCACTAGAACTGTGCAGAGGACGACTGCTGACCCTTTCTGCTTGCCCCATATATCATAACTCGATAGTAGGAAAAATAACAACGTGGGTGTTTGCTTAGTGGTTCCACGTCGGGTTACCTAACCACTTGACCTATGCAACCACAAATGTTAACACTTACTGAGATTTGCCTCCCTATGCACGAATGAGGACTTTAAACAAACCAAACAAAAGTAGCACACAAAAGCGCCATAAACCGGTCTTTAAATAAACCAGAGGGGTTCTTGAACATGCTCCAACTATGGAAGCCCCATCATGCATCTCTATTCCTACTTCTCATGGCAAAAGAAAAAAGATGTAAAGCCCTACTTCTTATGATATCTAGGAAAGTTGTAAAGAGAATGCGGTAAAATCAGTGTAGAAACTACCAAACGCATATAAAATCCGAAGAGCACTGCGAGCTAAAGAAATAATCCAGAAAACTTCAAGTACTGCAGCAATGCAATAAAAGTAAATCGGTGAGGAGCACTCAAGGTATAAAAAACAAGTGGAATAGCGTTCATATGTATCCGAAGTAATAACACCAGCAAGAAAACCATGTGAGGTACCTGCAAGAATACATGTTCATATGTATGCGCACTAGCCAAGGAACATGTGTATACACATTCCAATCAAAGGTACCTGAAAGAAAAACCATGCAATCAAACAATAGAATGTACGCGTATGCGCACAAGCCAAGGAACATATGTATACACGTTCCAAACAATGGTACCTGTAAGAACGGAGTAATACCGAACAAACAGATAATAAAATGTACACGCATGTGTACAAGTGCCAAATATCTGTAAGAAGGGAGTTAGACCCAAAAACAAACAAATATAATGTATATGTGGGTATTCAAGCATAAAAAACCTACAAAAACGGAGTAAAATCGAAGAAGAAGACAATAAGACATATACACATGTGTACGAATGCAAAACACCTGCAAGAAGAGAGTTAGACCCAAAAAGCAGACAAAAGAATGTATACGGGAGTATGCAAACTCAAAACACCTGCAAAAATGGAGTAAAATCGAAGAAGCAGACAATAAGACGTACACGAATGTGTACGAATGCAAAACACCTGCAATAAGGGAGTTAGACCCAAAAAATAGACAAAAGAATGTATACGTGGGTATACAAACGCAAACACCTGCAAAAACGGAATAAAACTGAAGAAGAAAGCAAATAGAATGTATGCATGGGCATACAAGCACAAAGTAAGAGTGGTAGAAGTCTAAATTTCACATGAAAGGAGTCCAAGTACCTCGCACACGAAATAAAATGTCGAAATTAACAAAGCAAGTGGTAGAAATAATGATCGGAATGCAAAACCGATTCCAATTATGATTACAAAATGGTATAAGCATGCAAGAAGTGAAATAAAATCGGGGGATGGGAAGTCGGTTTTCCGAAATCGGGGCAAAAACATCAACTTCTCAGAATTGATTAAAAATCGCATAGTTGCTTGCAAAAACGTCCAAAACGGTTTAAAAAACGTATGCGCTTTTAATTAATTTTGAGTGGAAGTCGTACTTTTTGAGCATTAAAGTGACGGGGCAGCAACTCCGTTTAGGCATGTTGTGCTTAAAATTTGGTTTCGAAACCTCCAAAATTGGTTCCGGAACGTGCCAAAACGTGGGGGACAAGTATTGTTACCTTGGACCTTTGGGGAAAAATGAGGTTTGATGAACAAAAATGCCTAAAAAGGCTTATAAAAATGAAAATTCATGTATCAAATTAATCCCAACCCTCATTTGTTTTGATTTTGAAATAAGAAAGAGGTGGAGATTAGTTCATGTACATGAAGTAAACAATTCACAACAATTTAATATGCAAAAGAATTCACAAATTCAAAGTTGCTTAGAGGAAAATGAATGCAAAAAAATATGCATGGAAATGCATGTTTATTCATATATTCAATTATGTTTCATGAGTAAAAATACAAATGAATGACATACAATATGTAATCAATACATGCTCAATGTGTACTACACCTAAGTGTGATGCAATACATGGATCAAAGCCAAGTAAAATCAAGGGTGCAATGTGTCATGATGCTTTGATTTCATACAAATAAGAATGTATCATAAACATGAGAAACTGTGCATGAAAAGTTATACTTCGACACATATCGAGTCCAAAAATCACCATTACGGATAAATTGGAAAAGTGAACTGAACACACAAGGTACAATCTAAAAGAACAATCAAACTAATTTATCAAAAATATCGGAAGCTATGTGTGATACCCTAATTTTTGACCTAAGATACCACCTTATATCATTCACATATGCATCATTGCATCACTAACAGTTTCATAACAGGATAGATCGTGTGTGTGCTCCTGAAGCCAAATTAGGGTTTTATCAAAATTTTCATCTATTCAAGATATGATCAATTAGGGTTTGAGTCTCCACTCACCTCAATTGATCTATCTTCATCAATCATCAACATTTGATCTTAAAATACTTAACTTTTTCTCACATTCTACCTTGAATCGACCAATTAGGGTTTTGATCGAAGATAGTGAATCATTGACTTTTTGCTCAATGAATGACCTATTTGTTTGGAGATTGATCTTAACATCAATAATGCAACATCTTGACCTAATTTCTTGGTTCAAAACAATCCAAAATCCATGATTGATCATCAGACAAATTCTGAATCATCTGATGAAAAATTCAATTGTTCAAAAGTCAAACTTTGACTTTTGGTCAACTTTTTCAAATCCAAATTTTTTCAATCATAAAATCATTTCAAGTTATCCATCATGATCATAAAAAATCAAGAAATGTGAAAAAGTCAACAAAAAGTCAAGATTGAAATTTTTCTAACACTTAGAAAAAATTTCAAGTGTTAAAAACATGGTTTTTTCTCACTTTCATGGACATTTTCACCTAGATCCATTTTTATTCAAGAAAAACTAAAAGCATTAAAGTTGTAGATCGTGTTACAAGCTTTCCAAAATGTCCAAGAACTTGAAAAAACACTTTGTGTAGCTAGGGTTTTGAAATTGAAACTTAGAGCTCCATAACCATAAATTACAAGTCATTTTTCAAGAATTATAGGTCATTTTTCACAAATTCCTCCTTCTAGAAGGCTTGTCATCAAATTGGATAGATTATAATTGATAAATATCAGATGAGAGTGATTAAGAGGAAGATAAGATCAAGTGAGATTTTAACCATGGTTAAAAGAATATTCCATGTGCACTTATGGCAAAAATGTCTTTCTTGCCCTTTAAGGAAAGTTGTTCAATTTCAAGCCAATCTCTTCACTTGCCATTCAGAACTCTTGGCCTATAAATAGAGGCCACTTCTTCATTCAAAATCACCCCAAAGCATCATAAATCAAGCTTTCCTTCTTCCTTTCTTGTTTTTCAAGTTTCAAGTTTTTTAAGTGGGAGAATTTCCATATTCTAAGTCTTGCAATTTCTGAGCAATCTTAGGCTTCAAATCCTTTCTAAGCATCATTAGGAAGTTGTTAGAATCCTCATGCTAGCCCAAGAACTAGCCAAACTCAGAAACCACCTCCAACTTCCTAAACATGTCATTTTAAGCCAAAACTTCCAAAATTCCATTTCACTCGTGCAAGCTTCAATCTTTCACTTTAAACATCATCCATATACCTCATAGAAGTGATCCAAACACCTGGAACACATCTGTAACAGATCCAACATCAAAATGGAATCACACTTCAAGCTGTGACAATTGGACTTGGATGGAACGATCCATACCATTTCAATCCAAGGTAAGCACGTCAACATCTTCCATAATCATCACTGAAGCTGTAGCAATCATCAAAACCTCTTTGGAACACCTCCAACAAGGAATTCAGTTTCAGCTTCAAGAGGTAAGTCACTTGAACTTTGAACTTTATGATTTCTGCCTTCCAGTTTAAAAATGGCTTGGCCATCTTGTTTCTACACTTTCAGTGATCATTAACCCTCAATCAATTTCATAAATCACAATCCATACACGATTTCATGATCAATTCTTAGAATTAGGGTTCTTAATGTTCTTGAAAAATTAATCACCCTACACTAAAAATAAATGAAATTAATTGCCACCATCATGTTCCTGGAGAAAATCCGAGCAAGTTTGATGTTTGGATCTTGCAATTTCATTGAGAAACAAGAGAGATACGAATTGAAATCTGGAGGTTGAAGATAATGTTCTTCGCGCGCTTTTTCAGTTTTCTTAAAATTCTAATTCTCAGTTTAATATATATTTAATCGTTTTTGTTTCATAACCGGATGTAACAGCCACCTCAGTGGCAAGCCAGCACACCTTAAAGCCTTGCCTTGCCATAAGGCCCAGGGTTCGAATCCCCCTGGGACCTTTTTAAAAAAAACTAATTCCTTCAGAAGCTTCACCTTCTGACTCTCATTCCTTCAGAAGCTTCACCCTCTGACTCTCATTCCTTCAGAAGCTTTAACTTCGGACTCCCTTCAGAAGCGTCAACTTCTGACCCTTTTCTTCAAAACTTCATTTTTTTACTTGTTTTCAAAACTTTTTTTTTATTTAACACAAGGTGATTAAATGACAAGCCACACGCATGGCTCAGTGGTAAAAATTTTCACTTCTAAGCCAAGGATCCTAGGTTCAAACCTCCTTAGGACCAAAACTCTCTTTTTATCACTAATTTTCACAAGTTTTTTTAACAAACTTCAACATTTTCAAAAACCAATAAAAACTTCTCATTTTGAGATGATTTTTTATACACTTGTCATTTAATATACCTATTTTATGATTATGTCAATAAAATCCAAAAATATTTTCTTTTTGATTATATTTTAATTTGGTTAAAAATGAGACGTTTTAAGTATTTTTTAATACTTTTCAAAAATGTTTTCTTTCCGATTTTCAAACCTAATCTTTTTCAAAACCTCTTGTGAATATCCTTCACTTTTCAAAATCATTTTCAAAAACTTTTCAAAAAAATTTCAACAAACTTACACACCTTTTTCCATGATTGATTCGATTTGAAGATAAACCGAACTAAGTTTTTCCTCAAATTTCTTTCAAATTGATCATGGGCCTCCCTCATGGTGTAAGTCCCAACCCTCCTATGTACATATTTATTTCCTTGTACATATTCAATTCCTTGTACATATTCAATCATCTTTGTAAATATTCAAGTATAACAAACTTCGTTCGTTTGTTTCCATCCACTTGTTTATACATCGATTCCATTATTATTAAGAGGAGCATTATTCTCGGTGGAACTGCACTTAAACCAATGGGCCTCCCTTAAGGTGTAAGTCCCAACTCTTTTGTATATATATTTAAGTTACACTTGCTTTAATTGCTTGTTTTATACACTTGTTTATATATTTCCTTCATAAACTCCTGATACACATCACACACTTGTTCATATAACTGTTCATTTATAACATAACAACTAGTTTAACATCTAGGTTCCCTATTAGTCTCCTCTTAGGCTTCGTATAAGACAACTCACACGTTGAGTTTAGCCTCCTTTTAGGCTTCGTATAAGACAACTCACCCGTTGAGTTTAGCCTCCGCTTAGGCTTCGTATAAGACAACTCCTCTGCTGAGTTAGCCTTTTCTTGGGCTTCGTTCAAAAGAACTCCCTAATTGAGTTTAGCCTTCTCTTGGGCATCAAACAAGAAAGAGACATGTAAATCTCTTAACAACCTCCTATTGGGCTTCTAATACAAAGAATCACCCGCGTTAGGATAAAACCCTAAGAATATGATTTCCCAGTGAAATCACTCTTGAATCCTAAGAGGATGGTTTCCCGGTGAAACCACTGTTAAAGCCAAAGCCAGCCATACCCTATAGCTTCCTCTTGAGCTTCATACAAGGACCCTCGAATACCCTCGGAATGCCTCCTCTTGGGCTCACAATGCAAGGACCCTCGATGACCCTCGGAATGTCTCCTCTTGGGCTTACAATACAAGGATCCACAGGCTTCTTAAAAGCATCCCCCTAATCAACAATCAATTTCTCCTAGAGATTTAGACATTTATCATCTCTATGGAAGAAGTATCTCATCTATCACATCACATACAAATCATAAACACTTTTTCAAACAAAACATCTTTTAACTATAAGTGGTAACGCTTGTACACTCAAGCAAAACACCAATGCTTACAATTAAAGATTCAATCATCTTTCAAACATCTTTCTTAACTCGTAAGTGGTAATGCTTGTACACTCAAGCAAAACACCTAATACTTACGATGAAAGATTTAATCAATCAACCTTCCAAAAATGTATGTGATGAAATAGATTAGATACATTTTTCATTAAGATGACATTTGCCTTTGTCTCTTAATAACACCCTTTGCTTCCACTAGCATAAGTGGGAACTACGATTGCTATGACTTTCTCAACCTCCCTTTAAGAATACGTAGACACAAGGTCTCATCCTTGGCGAGCATACTTCTTTCTCTCTCAAACCAAACAAACCATAGTTCCCTTAGATCCGAGCTACAGATGCTCTGATTCCCACTAGGGAATATGTATGCAGAGGATCCCAATGATATTTGCGAGCACAATAATAACAAAACTTAGGACCCCGCCTAACCTACCTTTCTTAAAACCTAAAGGAGAAACTTTCCCAAGAATAGAATAGCAAATTAAAACACACAAACATATCAAAAATATTCATATATATACAAATAAGGTTATAGATAACTATATATATAGGGTGCTACAACTTTCCCTTTATATAGCAAACCCTCTTACTCAGATCTCTCCCCAATGTGTTGCGTCTAGTTCACGCTAGTCGCATCGCATATCTTTATTTATTTAGGGTATTTCAGCTTTCCCCTTTTTCATCTCATTTTCTTGTTTTGGAAACAATAAAGCTTGATGCTCGCGGCATCTTTTTAAAACAAATCAAAAGAGTAAATCATTTTGAGTCAGAGATTCAAATTCCGATTCGATTCCCTCGTTCGTCAATTTTTACCGCGAACACTATGCACACGCGTACAGTCTCAAAAATGCGGACGGTTCAGTCAAATCTCGTTGAAAAGTACAATTTTCGCACAAAGGTAAGCAGCTCCCAAATTTGACCGAAACATGTCCAAATCAAGAAACCGTTCGCGAGGAGAGCTTTGGATTGCTCAAGAAATATGGTTTACATTTATAAAAGTCAAAAAAACTCATCACGGATAAAAAGTTAGAGCAAAAACAAGTATTATGTTCAACTTTATCAATTTTCAAGTGTCATGTTATTTTCCACCAAACTCAAACAAACTTGTTTCCAATGTGTTTTGGTAGTATTTAGACGAATAAAAATGCAAGTGTATGTGATATCATATGCACATGATACATACTCTATGTAAAGATTACCTAAATGCAATGCAAATATGTGAAAATGCTAAAAGAAATGGAGTGCACAAAGTGTCAAGTTGTGAAGTGTGCATACTTGTGAGTTTATGTTATGAAAAGTGAGGTTTCCTCATGTTTTCATGTCTTAAAACCATACATCAACATGTTCAATTATTCTAATGATCCTACATGCACATGTAAAGATATTCAAGAATGCAATTCATGTGAAAATGTGTGTGTTCAAGTGTGTGTGTGTGTGTGTGTGAGGATTATGTACAATGTGCAAGTGTACGTGGAATTATGTCTTAAATTCTACATTTCTACACAATTCAATGCACAAAATAAGCTTTTAATTACATGAATCAATGCATGTTAATTGATCTATACATTTCCTAATGCATGAACATGTAATTGATGATACAGAGTGTTGAAATTATGTGCCTAAATGCAAGGATAATCAACACCTCAAGTGTATGTATGTGTGTGTGCAAAAGTTTCACACCGACACCTTTCGAGGCACAAAATCGGAATCAAATCAAGGAATTATGCAAAAATAATTCAAGAATCGGAGTCCACACGAAATTTGCAATCAATTCGACTATTCAATTTCAAGAAAATCAGAAGTCAAAAAATAGCTTAAAATAAGTGCTTAATTGAATTAATCACTTACTTGAACTTGAAGTTTGAGTTGAATTGTTGAGGAATTCCTTGAGATCATCCAAGAAAATACCAACTTATGCTCCAATTGATGATAATAAGAGAAATGATGAAGAGGAAGACCTTGATTCTTGAGGAATTGATGAAGAGGAAAACTTCAACTCTTCAGCTCGACACCTTGAACGCTCTTCAATGTTCTTGAGAAAACTTGATGAAAATCTTGATTTGATCCTTGAGAATTGAGAGAGAATAGAAAAGTGTGGGGCTGTACCGAAGAAAGAGAGAAGAAAAAATAAGAAAAAGTTTTGCAACGCGATGGTTTTGGAATTCCGGTGGTGGTTGTTGGTGGTTTGAGGTGGTTGTGCAACTTTGAGTTGGGAGAAAATTGAGAGAGAAAAGTGAGAGCTCTTGGGTGAAATTTAACAAATGATTCTCTCCTCCAATTTTGTGAATGGTAAAATATATTTATAGTGTGAAAAATTGGGGGTTTGGAGTGCCTTGGATCCACAATTAAGTCCAAATCGTGATTATCAAAATTATTTTCCTACACAGTCCAAAATAGCCAAATTCATGCGGAATTTGAAGTCGGAATGTAAACTGAAAATGTACGGAAAGCGCTTTTTCTTGCGTGAATCAAAATTTAGACTCGATCGGATGAACAGTCAAGGCGATATGAATTTTTAAAGTTTCAGCACAATTTTCAGGCGACTGACACATGCAGAATTTTCAATGCGCTCTTCGGAGAAAATGCCTCGAACAAGGGCCTTCTGATCAAAATTTGCAAATGGGTATTTCTGAGACAATCGAAGCTAAAAAAATTTATGAACTTTTAGCACTGGTCCTACCTCGTTTTGATAAAAATCAAGCGAGATATGATTTTTCAAACTTCGCATATCAGATGAAAATTACTCGGTTCAGCTCAAAATCAACTCCAAAGAATAAAATTCTGGTATTGATTGGTAAGGAATCAGCTCTTGAGTTGCAAATTAAAGTCGAAGATAATTTTGATACGAAATTTTGGACACCAGCCCCGCTCATTTTAGATTTTCCAACTGGAAATTACGAATGTTTCAGTGCAGCAACGCACGGTACAGCATAAAAATTCAGTTTAAACCACTTGAGAAATCAATTTTTCGGGGACTTTCCTCACATAATTTGTCTCTAGCTTCCAAACTAAAGTTGTAGATAATAATGAGAGGGACTTACTGGTCAAAAATCATCATAAAATACCCGAAGATCTAAGAGATACGCCTTCTGGAGTGCCCAAAACGCATTGAAAACCCAAAATTCACTTTATTGAGAAATAAGCAGAAAAATTCTTTTTCTTTGACGAAAAGGCCTCAGATCTGAACAGATAAACTGGAGAACATATTGAAATGATCCCAAAGGTTATGGAATCAAACCAAAATAGATTTCTGACCATAAAATCTTGCAAATAGACGTACGAACCGAGAAATATCGATTCTTGGCTCAAAATGATCTGAGATAGCCGAAGCGCACTGTTTCTTTCATACTTGGGATATTTTGAATCTGGTAACCCCATGATCAATTTTATGCATGTGAATACATGTATGTTTATGAAATCAAATTATAAGCCAGAAATATGGAAAAGAATAGGGTAAATTTTGGGGTACAACAAGATCCTTTGGAACCCATTCAAATGGGCATGCAATGTCCAGAAAAATCTTAAGAGCAGGTTACTATTGTATGACAATGGAATCTGATTGCTGTAAACACGTTAAGAGATGACACAAGTGCCAGATCTACGCAGATAAGATCCATGTGCCACCAACTCTACTCAATATTCTCTCCTCTCTGTGGCCTTTCTCCATGTGGGTTATCGACATGATTGTAATGATTGAACCAAAAGCTTCAAACGAACATCACTTCATCTTAGTGGCCATTGATTACTTCACCAAATGGGTCAAAGCATCATCTTACGCCAACGTTACCAGACAAGTGGTTGTGAGGTTCATTAAGAACAACCTCATTTGCCGATATGGAATTCCAAGAAAGATCATTACAGATAATGGATCGAACTTAAACAACAAAATGATGAAAGAATTGTGTGAGGAATTCAAGATTGAGCATCATAACTCTTCTCATTACCGACCAAAGATGAATGGCACTAT
Organism: Vicia sativa; assembly: GCA_021764765.1. Lineage (NCBI taxonomy): Eukaryota > Viridiplantae > Streptophyta > Magnoliopsida > Fabales > Fabaceae > Vicia > Vicia sativa. Next base: position 93,772,662 of record CM038795.1, read on the forward strand.
GGAAGCTGCCAATAAGAACATAAAGAAGATCTTCTAGAAAATGGTCGTCACTTACAAAGACTGGCATGAAATGTTGTTATTTGCTTTACATGGGTATCGCACTTCAGTACGCACTTCAACAGGGGCAACCCCTTTCTCTTTAGTGTACGGCATGGAAGTAGTGCTCCCCGTGGAAGTTGAAATTCCATCAATAAGAGTCCTCATGGAGGCTAAGTTATCTGAGGTTGAATGGTGTCAAAGCATATACGATTAGTTGACCTTAATCGAAGAAAAATGTATGACCGCTTTGTGTCATGGGCAGTTGTATCAAAAAAGGATGAAGAAAGCCTTCGACAAAAAGGTTTGACCTCGTGAATTTCAAGAAGGCGACCTCGTTCTTAAAAAGATCTTGTCTTTTTAACCAGATTCTAGGGGCAAATAGTCTCCTAATTACAAAGGCCCATACACTTTAAGAGAACATTCTCTAGCGGTGCTATGACTCTCACAACCATGGACGGTGATGAACTCCCGCATCCTGTAAATGTTGATGCTATCAAGAAATACTTGGTCTAAAAAAGACAAAAGAACAACTCGGTAAGTCGAACACCTGAAAAGAGCGGATTAGGCAAAATGAGCGTCTCGGTGCACTGAAAACCTGAAAGGGCGGTCCAGGCAAAAATTAGAGACAATAAACAGAAATTTATCCTGGTAGATTGAAAACCTGAAAAAGCAATCTAGGCAAAAATTAAAGATCAAAATGACAAAGTAACTACATCAATCCGTACTTCGTCAATCTGAAGAATCTTCCATCAACGGATCTTCAATCAAATCTTTTGAAGCAACAAGCACAGTTAGAACTCAAAGTTGTTAGGGAGAATAGCGGTTATTGCTTTCAATGTAGCCTTTTCCGAATATATTACCATTTCCAACTTTTGTAAATAGTCCATGAAATCACGCTTTTGGCTGATTACTATTCTATCAATAAATTTGGGCCTTGTGCCCACTTGTTTACAATTCTTACTTTACTCTGTTTTGCAAAATAACGCTTCTACTTGTGAAAATCACTTTTGAAACAAAAACAAAAGAAAAAAAGTTTTAAATGAATTTTTACTTCTAAAACTTTTCAAAATAAAAGCGAAATTTTCCTTTGAATTGTGAACATAGAAGGAACAACAATAGTTATCTCCATGAGCGTTTCGACCTCTAAAAGATAAACAACTGTTGAGAAGTTCTCTCTTCCTCAAAAGAGATCATCAGAGACAGTATTCTTATCCAAAAGAACCCCCAACAGGGTTGCCAGTAAAATAATTTTTTCTCCTCGAAACAATTTAAGCATGCAACTCAGATTCATCACCAGTGACATCTACACCATTACTGAAGATTTTGTTGTGTATTTGATTGAACTGTGACGTAGTCATTTTCCAAATACGCTTAGTTGTCTTGTCAAGTATCATCATCATGCATATGACATTCATGACATTCATCATACATAATTGCATCATTAATGCATTCTTTCATTTTTCAATGTTTGGTTCAATATCACTTGTTTAAGTTGCATTTATTTCTGAAAACAAGTAAAGGTGTGTCATCTCTCCAATAGACTGTCATCCTAAAGCATAAAGAACACATTCTTTCTCCAACTCCCCAATCGAGTTTGTTCTTCATTGGATCCAAAATCTTATTTGACTGTTTCTTTCCAGTTCATTCATGGATAGAACCTTGTCTCCAAACAAATTCAGGTTTAGATTTCAAAAAAAAATCTACCTGCAAACAATAAGCAATAGCCTCGTCATCCAAGCCGCTTATTTCCTTTTCATTTGTTGGACTTATCATAAAATTATTGTTCTTCTTAAACAAGTACAATCATGACAGTTCAAGAAATCCCCACAGTTGTCTTTCTCTTTGAGAAACCTGTAATTTACAAGAATTACCTTGTTATAGTTATCACTTTGCTGATAATTGGTAATATCTCCAGAACTCATACCATTTACCATCACAAGGCTAATAATCGGTAAATGAGTCTTCTTTCCAAATTACCAAAAATTATCACCAGGAGGATAATTGGTAATATCACCTTTGCTTACCTTGAACATTGTCACAAGGCTGACAGAAGGTAATCTTCTCGTTTACCAAAACGAAACAGATATTCACTTCCTTTGTGAATCTATTTTCTCAGTGAAACATATACTTGTTTCCCAATAAAAAAGATTCTCCTTTCTTTAACAGATTGAGATATCCTCACAATTGTTTTTCCCCAGCATGTCACCCTTTGGTACCTCCTGGGTAAACTTTCGGCAATCACTTTGCATCATTCGCATTTTTTGGTATCTTAGGTCCAAAATTTGTATTCTGATATTTAAGTCTCTTCACACCTATCGAGACAAAGATTTTCATCTTCATATCTCAGGTTAAAGAAACTTAAATAGGGGCATCTGTCATACCCCAATTTTTGACCTACGATACCATCTCATATCATTCATATATGCATCATTGAATCACTAACAATTTCAACATATGCATCACCTCAATTGATCTATTTTCATCAATCATCAACATTTGATCTTCAAATTCCAATCATTTCCTCAAGATCTATCTTGAATCGACCAATTAGGGTTTTGATCGAGGATGGTGTATCATTGACTTTATGATTAATGAATGACCTACTTGCTTGGAGAATGATCTCAAAATCATCAATGCAATATCTTGACCTAATATCTTGGTTCAAAACATCTCAAATGCCATGATTGATTCTTAGAGAAATTCTGAATCATTTGACAAAAAGTCAACTATTCAAATCAGTCAAACTTTGACTTTTGGTCACCGTTTTGAAATTCAAATTTTTTTCAATCATCAAATCATTTCAAATTATCCATCATGATCATAAAAAATCAAAATATGTGAAAAAGTAAACAAAAACTCAAGAAAAACTCTTAACATGAAAGTTGTATATCTTGTATATCTTATCTACCATTTTCATGGCCATTTTTCACCTAGATCCATTTTGATTCAAGAAAAACTCAAAACATGAAAGTTGTATATCTTGTTCCAAGATTTCCAAAATGTCCAAGAACTTGCAAAAACATTTTGTGTAGCTAGGGTTTTGAAATTGAAACTTAGAGGTCCATAACCATAATTTACAAGTCATTTCTTCAAATTTTTCAAGTCTTTTTGCAATTTCTTCCTTCTAGAAGCCTTGTCACCATAAGAGATAGGCTTTGGCTTAGAAATATATGATGAGAATGATTGAGAAGAGGTTAACATCACTTGAGTGATTTAACCATGGTTGGAAAAATTAACCATGTGCATTAAATGTGAAAGATATCATTCTTACCTCTTAAGCCAAGTTGCCAAAGTTTCAATCCTATCCTTGCCTTGCTCTTCATACCTCTTGAACTATAAATAGAAGTCATTTCTCACTTATAAATCACACCAAAGAAATCCTAATTAGCTTTCTCACTTCTTTCTTCTTTTCCAAGTTTCAAGTTTCAAATGAGAGAATTTGCAAATCTCCAAACCTTGCAAGTTCTAACCAATCCTTGGCTTCAAACACTCTCTAAGCATCTTTAATAAGTTGTTAGAATTATCAAGCCATCACAAAATCAACCAAAACTCAGAAATCACTTCCAAACTCCATAAACAAGTATTTTGAGCCTTAACTTATCATCTCTCAATCCACTCGTGCATCCTCTGAATTTCCACATCCAACACCTCATATACATCATATAAAGCTCATCCAAACACTAAAATCACAACTGGTATTGTGCCATTATCATCTTCTCATTCAAAAAACAGCACCCTGCAACTTGAGTTTGTTGGAGTAATTCAAAAGGTTTCAGGGCAAACTAAGGATTGAAACACACTCAGGGACACTCATGGAAGCTCTAAGGATCAACAAATCGCATTTGGAAGTCCACATCTGGTTTCTGCAAATTCCATCCAAGGTGAGTTTTATGCGTTTTTGAATATCATGGTACATCTATCTTTAGCATAAACTTTGAAAAGGAAACTGTTCATATGATCATTGCGAAGCTATCTGGGTCATTAATTGGAATTAAAATCAATTATGCCCAGAGATATGTGAATTTGTTCAGTTAGGGTTTAAATTAGGATTTCCATAATTCATGATCATCTTTGATTTATAGCTTTATAAGTTATATGGTTGGATTCCTGTTGAAATTCTAAAGAGAATGGAATTTTACATTTTTCAAATTGATGAGAAATGGAGAGAATCCGAGTTTGGCCATGGAAGTGTCATAAGGTTGAAGATGAAGTGGGAAACCATTTTTCAAATTTTGGTTTATTATATATTTAGTGAAAGTTTTTTTAATGACCGGATGTATAGCCACCCTAGTGGTAGAATGCGCGCCTCTTAGTCCTTTTCCTTGCCTATGGTCCAGAGTTTGAATCCCCCTGAGACCATTTTTTTTCATTCTTTTCACTTTTCTTCACATTTCCAACTATTTTCAACCATTTTCACAATTCATTTTCAAATATAATTTTATCAATGCCTTATTTTAACAAGCCAAGCGCGTGCTCTGTTGGTAAGCTTTTGGACTTGAAACCATAAGGGTGTGGGTTTAAACCTTGGTGGCCACATCCCTTATTTTTTATCACTTGTTTTCTTAAGTTTTTAATAAAACTTCAACATTTTCATAAACCAATCAAAACTTCTCATTTTGAGAAAACTTTTTGCACACTTGTCATTCAATATACCTATTTTATGATTATGTCAAAAAATGCCAAAAAAATATTTTCTTTTGATATATTTTTATTAGGTTTAAAACAGACGTTTTTAAGTATTTTAATATTTTTCAAAAAAAATGTTTTCTTTCCGATTTTCAAACCTAATCTTTTTCAAAACTTCTTGTGAATATCTCTCACTCTCCAAAATCATTTCAAAAACATTTTAATTGACTTACACACCTCTTTTCCATGATCGATTCGATTAAATCTTTAAAAATACAAACCTAACTAGGTTTTTTCTTCGAAGATCTTTCGAACTCAAAATCAAATTGATCATGGGTTTCCCTTACGATGTAAGTCTCAATCCACCTATGTACATGCTTATTTTCCTTGAACATATCCACCCTTTTGTGTACATATTCAATTTCCTTGTACATATTCAACTTTTTTGTAAATATTAAAGTATAAATTAGTATCGTTCACTAGTTTTATTCCACTTATTTATACACTAATTCCACTGGTATTAAGAGGAGCATTATTCCCGGTGAAACTGCTCTTAAACCAGTGGGCCTCCCTTAAGGTGTAAGTCCCACTCCTTTGTATATATTTAAGTTACATTATCTTTTATTTGCTTGTTTTATACACTTGTTTATATATATTTCCTTCATAAACTTCTGTGAATGCACACACACACACTTTGTCATATATATACTTGTTCATATACTTGTTCATGTTTATTTAGGTCATTACAACTAGTATAACAACTAGGTTCCTCATAGCCTCCTCTTGGGCTTTGTACAAGATAAACTCACTTGTTGAGTTAGCCCCCCTTGGGCTTCGTACAAAAGAACTCCCCCATTGAGTTAGCCTCCCCTTGGGCTTCGTACAAAATAACTCCCTCGTTAAGTTTAGTCTTCTCTTGGGCATCATACAAGAAAGAGACCTGGAAATATCTACCATCCTCCAATTGGGCTTCCAATACAAAGAATCACCTTTGCTAGAATAGAACCCTAAGAGTATGGTTTCCCACTGAAATCACTCTTAAAGCCAAGCCAGTCATACCCTATAGCCTCATCTTGGACTTCATACAAGGACCCTCGATGTCCCTCGAAAAGCCTCCTCTTGGGCTCACAATACAAGGACCCTCGATGTCCCTCGGATAGCCTCCTCTTGATCTTACAATACAAGGACCCATGGGCTTCTTAGTAGCATCCCCCTAACAATAACAAAACAATTTCTCCTAGAGATTTAGACATGTATCATCTCTATGGAAGAATTATCTCATCTATAGCATCACATATAAATCAACACTTTTTCAAAATAAACACTTTTTCAAACAAAGCATCTTTCTTAACTTGTAAGTGGCAACGCTTGTACACTCAAGCAAAACGCCCAATGCTTACAATGAAAGATTCAAACATCTTTCTTAACTTGTAAGTGGCAACGCTTGTACACTCAAGCAAAACACCCAATGCTAACAATGAAAGATTAAACAATCAAATTTTCAAAAATGTATGTGATGAAACAAATTAGATACATTTTTCATTAAGATGACATTTGTCGTTGTCTCTTAATCTTTTCTTCCACTAGCACATAAGTGGGAACTACGATTGCTCTGACTTTCTCAACCTCCTTTTGAGAATACCTAGGCATAAGGTCTCACCCTTGGCGAGCATACTTCTTTCTCCCTCAAACCAAACAAACCCTAGTTCCCTTAGATCTGAGCTACAGATGCTCTGATTCCCACTAGGGATATGTATGTAGAGGATCCCAATGATCTTTGCGAGCATAATAATAATAAACTAACTTAGGTTCCTTCCTAACCTACCTTTCTTAAATCCCAAAGGAGAAACTTTCCCGAAATAACATAGCAAATAAAACACACAAACATACAAAATATGCATACAAAAGTTCCTATAGAAAACTATAGATATATAGGGTGCTAATACCTTCCCTTTATATAACCAACCCTCTTACCCTGGTCTCTCCCCAATGTGTTGCGTCTAGTTCATGCTAGTCGCATCGTATATCATATTTAGGGTATTTCAGATTTCCCCTTTTCCATCTTCTTTCTTGTTTGGAAACAATAAATGTTGGTTATCGCGACATCTTTTAAAACAAAAAAAATCAAAAGAGTAAATCGTTTTGAGCCAGAGATTCAAATTCCGATTCGATTCCATCATTCGTCACTTTTTACCGCGAACAAGTGCATAAAACTTATTTTGGTCTGTACTTAACTCTAGATAATACTGAATTAGTTATTGAATCTAGAATTTAATTTTTTTTCATCCTTTAGTTATGAGTTTGGCATATTATGACTAAAAAGGGGGGAGAATGAGTGTGCATGTGAGTGAGCCTGAATGTGTGATGTTGTGAAATGTATGTGCATGTGTGAAGTTGTGTGAGAAGTTGTGATGATGATGTTGAGGGGGAGCAGCTGCTATATGTGTTAATTGTTATTGTTATTTTTCCCCTGCCATATAGGGCGCATTTGAACAACCCCCCTGCAAAAGAAAAAGTTGCATAAATTCCCTCAACATTTTGAAAAAGTTTGTTTTTAAACCTTGGTCAGGCCACATCACTAAAAATGGTGATGTGGAAGCATTTTTTATTTAGTTTAATTTAAAGGATATGCCAAATGTGTAAAATGGCTCATGGAAAGACCAAATTTCTCTCTTGAAAAACAATCTGAATGTTAACCTAGTTTGCCGTTTCGTCTTCTTCTTCCGTTTTGGTCTGTGCGAACCACCACTAGATCCTTCAGTGCTCTTTGTGTTCTTTCTCCTAATTTATTTCTTCCTCTAGACTCCCCCTGTAGCATTGTTTCCTTGTTGCTGGCATGTTCTGAAGACAAAGCCACCACTCCAAGCGATTCTGCTACCAATTCAGCATCCACAGATTTGGATTTTGCAACTTCGTCTGGTTCTGTTGTCTTGTTCTGTGGCTTATTGATACCGAAATTTTGCATAACTTTGATTTCAACGATTTTCTCTTTCCTTTTAGCATCGCAGCGAATCTCACTAGATAAGACATTAAAGAGCTCTCGACTGCACATATTGGAACTTGAGTCTTTCTTCTCCACTTCATCCATAAATTTGGGTAACGGTGATGCACGCAGCCATTGACCAAATGCCAGATCTTGTTCTTCAAGTTCTTCAAGTTCTTCAAACCCTTCTTCATTCAGGTCCTCCACCGCTTCACAATCTTTTATTTGATGCCCCATTCTACCACACACAAAATTGAAAATGGTTAGTCTCTCATATTTGAATTGCACCCAGATCTTCTTTTCTTTAAAAGTTATCACCATCCCTCTTTTAAGAGGTTCCTTCAGATCTATTAAGATCTGAGCATGAGTGGGAGGTCGTACACTCTCACCTAAAAGGAACTAAAATGCATACTTAACTCAGAGGATTGTTCCTAATGGCAAACGGAAGAAGAAGATGAAATGGCAAACTAGGTTAACATTCAGATTATTTTTCAAGAGGCCAATTTGGTCTTTCCATGAGTCATTTTACACATGTGGCATATCCTTTAAATTAAATTAAATAAAAAATGCTGCCACATCATCATTTTTAGTGATGTGGCCTGACCAAGGTTTAAAAACAAACTTTTTCAAAATGTTGAGGGAATTTATGCAACTTTTTTTTTGCAGGGGGTTTTTCAAATGCGTCCTATATGGAAGGGGCAAAATAGGTATTAACCCTTATTTTTTTGTGTTTCCATAAGTGAGAAGATGTTGTGTGCAGAGGGAGCAGAAATATGAACAACAATTTGTGATTCAAAACATCCAGAATTTGTTTATAAGCTCAAAAAATCTTTATATGGTCTTAAACAAGCTCCTAGAGCTTGGTATGAAGACTAAGTAATTTTTTATTAGAAAAAGATTTTACCAGAGGAAAAGTGGACACAACCTTATTTTGTAAGTCATTTAAAAATGATATTCTGATATGTCAAATTTATGTTGATGACATAATTCTTGGTTCTACTAAATCCTCCCTTGGGAGAGAATTTGCTAAGTCTATGCAGGCAGAGTTTGAAATGAGTCTCATGGACAAACTCAAATTCTTTCTGGGAATTCAAATAAATCGATCTCGAAAGCAACTTATATACATAAGAGTAAGTATGTTAAAGAACTTCTGAAGAAATTTGACATGTCAGATAGCATACCTTCTAAAACCCTTATGCATCCCACATGTATCTTGGAAAAGGAAGAGGTAAGTAAGAAACTAGATCAGAAGTTCTACAGAGGTATGATTGGCTCTCTCTTATATTTAATTGCTTCAAGACCTGATATTCTATACAGTGTTTGTCTCTATGCTAGATTCCAATCAGATTCTATAGAAACTCACTTAATTGTTGTTAAGAGAATTCTCAAGTATCTGAAAGGTACTACTAATCTTGGTCTGTGTTACATAAAATCCAGAGAATACAAACTTGTAGGATAATGTGATGCTGACTTTGCTGGAGACAGAATAGAAAGGAAAAGTACTTCTGGAAGCTGCCAGTTTCTGGGAGAAAATATGATATCCTGGTCCAGCAAAAGACAATCCACAATTGCACTATCAACTGCAGAAGCAGAATATATAGTTGCAGCTGAATGCATTACTCAGATGTTTTGGATGAAAAGTCGCTTGACGACTTTCAGATATTCGAGAGTAACATTCATATCCTCTGTGATAACACTTCTGCTAATTGCTTATCTAAAAATCCTATTTTACATTCTAGAGCTAAGCACATAGAAATTAAACATCATTTCATTAGGGACTATATTCAGAAGGGGATTCTTTCCTTAAAATTTATTGATGCAAACCATCAATGGGTTGATATATTTACAAAACCCCTTGCTGAAGATAGGTATAATTTCATTCTGAAACATCTCAGTATGGAATTATCCGCAGAATTAAATCCTTAATTTTATATGTTCAACTCTTAGAATATTTTTTTGTGAACTTCTGATCAATTATCCTTCAGAATGGAGAAGGGTAAATGAATCAGAATCTATCAGAAGATCTGAAAGATGAGATAGAAGCTTGCAGTTCACCAGAACAACACCTGTCAATCTTAATCGTTAAAGTCACTCTCAAAAAATGAACACATGTTCAAACTCTGATAGAGTGAAACGCTTGAGTTGCTACATTGAGACGCTGGTCACATTGGTAACGTTCAATATATTTCCACGCCATCTCTCTTGTCAGAAATCAGTATGTTTCTTAATCATCATTGTTTTTCTTTGCACTAAAACAAATTAATTGCATGATTTCAAGATTTTTTTTATATACTAAGCCTTCAAATTTTTTTCAAAACCATAGTCTTCAAATCATTTGCTCTCTCTCTCTCTCTCTCTCTCTCTCTCTCTCTCTCTCTCTCTCTCTCTTTGAAAATTCTTATTTTCAAATTTTCTCTTCTTCTGTTCTCACTCAACAAATTCTCATCTTCTGTATATTTCCTTCTGTACTCTGGTTTGCTCCCTTCATACGATTATCTTCTATTTTTCAACCTTCAATTGTTCTCATCCAGTAAACTTTCATTTTTAACCTTTAATTAGCTTTCAACCTTCAATTATCTTCTGTTTTGCCCTATTATTTGTATATTCTTTTCTTTTTAATTTATGACAAAAAGGGGGAGAACGTAAGATATTTTGAACATCATAGTTACTGATAGACTAAGTCTCGAACATTCTGATATCATCTTTGATTTCATTTCTGTCTAAAGCTTAAAACAAGAAATATCAATTCTGGAAATCAACTTGGAACCTTCATCATACTCTGGACGAAACTCTTCAGGAAAGTACAATGTCTCTAAATTTATATGAATATTAAATTCAGGGGGAGACATCTCTTTGTCAAAATATTTATGTTTTGTCATCATCAAAAAGGGTGAGATTGTTAGAACATAGTTTGGTTCTACATCTATCTTAGAACTTTTGATGATAACAAGTATTATTGATGACAATTATGTTCTGACCCTGATAAATAAATACTTTGTATGAAAGATTGTTGTCTCTTAATTTTGTTTAATAAAGTATGCAAATGAAGTTCTGACCTTGAAAGGAAAAGAAGAACAAGTTATGGTTCTGAAAGTAGAGGAATATTCTAGTCTATACAGAAGTTCTGATGCAATGAATATATGTCAGAAGATTGTGAATCAATACAGAAGTTCTGATACAATGGATACATAAGTTCTGATACAATGGATAAATGTCAGAAGATCCATCCATGATATGAAGTTATTTCACATTCTAAAGAGAAGTTCTGATGAACTTCTAAAAGTACCAAAGGTTGCACCAAACTCTGATCAAAACCTTGCCTGCTGATCCAAAAACTTTAAAGCTCTGCTACATCATCTTCTGATCAAGACATCAAGGATTCAAGTCAAACTTCTGAAAGCACCATGATGCTCTACAATCTCTGATACTTATTTTATGGTTGCTCTGTTCTGATGCGCTACCATTTATTACATATAGATTTGAAGCAACGACTGAATTCCAATAGGATCGCATTTTTATGGAAAGAACAATTAAGTCCATATATCATCATTCCATTTATAGATTATATGTCTCCGACAGATATGTTTCTTGACCCCTATATAAAGATCCATCCATGAAGAAAATCAAAGAGAAACTCATGCGCGTACAACGAAAAGAAAAATCAGAAAAAAAATCATTCATTTTCTCTAGTTCATAAGTGATTGAAATATTGTGTAAAAATCACAGTTGTGATATAGCTTTTTAGAAGCATAGTAAAACACAGTTTTGCAATTGTTTGTAAAGTTGAAATTCTTTGAGAAACTAAGTTGTGGTTGATCTTGAGAAGACTAAGACAGTTGTCTTAGTGAGTTGTAATCAAGTTTTGAGTAGTGAATTAAAACCTCGTTGAGAGAGGCAAATCACCTTGACGGGTGAACTGGAGTAGTTTGAGTTCAAACGAACCAGGATAAAAATAGTTGTGTCAAAATCATTTTAATTTCAAAACCCCAATTCAAACCCCCCATTTCTTGTGTTTTTAAACCTTCAAAAACTTCGAGTTTTAGTCCCTATAATATTAATTTTACACGCAGTTTTAGTCCCTCAGCAAGGACTAAAACTACGTGCAAAAGTAATTTTATAAGGACTAAAACTCAACATGTTTTTTATAAGGACTAAAAGTCAAAATTAAAATATTTATAAGGACCAAAAACATATATTTAACCCAAAATTTTAAAATCAATGATTTTCGAAGGTTTGAAACCCCTACAGACTAATGCTTTTTTTTTATTATGACTTTAAGTGATATGACGTGTCACACCAACTTTCATTTGAGAAAGTAGGCAGTATGGACCAAAGTTATAAACATAAATATAAATTTTTATGAAGACTATTATTCGAAGAACTTTTTTATAGAAACCAAAACTAAATTTAAATTATTTATAAGGACGGAAAATTTGACCTTGTAAAATATATGAAACTGTCGGATGTAGCTTTAAAGGTGTCAGATAAATTGTTCTTCTTTTTGCAAATAAAAATACACAATTCAAACAAAAAAGGGAATAAATATTCAAAATATTGTTAAAAGGCCACTTTTTATCTATTAGGCATGAACTCTTTATATAGCCAATAGCAGTGTAAAGCTCAAAAAAAACTTGAGAAATTAACATCTCATCGGCACGAGTTATACATGTCACTTTCCCCAAGTGTATTTCTTTATCATTATATCTTTGCAACTAATCACTAAATTTCAAAAAACATAAGTTTTACTTGAAATTTAGGGATATATCGGAAATTTTAAAACAAATTTCGAACCCACATTTCGAGAAATTTGGGGAATATATTGAAATTTTCAAAAAAAATCGAGATTTTATTTTTTTGGGAATGTTTTTTTACACTATCAAATTTTTTAATATAAGACCAGAAATGTCAGTACATTTTGTAATTTTCAAGAAAAATATATTTAATAAAAAAAACAGAGATTTTTCAAATAAACGGGAAATTTAAAAAAAAAACCAAAAATTTTAAAAAACTATCAAAAGTTTGGTTCTTGTAAACCTCCTCAATTTTTTTAGAGGTATTTTTAGTATAAAGAAATTAAAAAATGGCATGTCTAATTCAGAGGATGGGATGTTAATTCCTCTAGATTTTCCACTCTCTTGAAAATTTTCCTACATTTTTTCCAAAACCCTACAAATACTTTTTTTTCTTTTCAGTTTCTACACCCCAAATTTCAATCAGTTTTACATAATAGAAAGTAGAAAGTAAGCAAATGAGACTTACAAAATATAAAATACATCTTTTAAAACTCCAATTTATATTTTACAGAATAGTCATTTTTTTAGAAACATTAACATTTTTCCATAATTTTTTTTATTCCATAATATTCAAATTTTTAGTTTTGTGGAATATACTTTTTATTTACAAAATAAATTAAATTGAAAAAAAAAATATGCATTAATAATATAAAATAATTTTACACTTTCAATAAATCACAATTATATTAAATGATAAATCACACTTAGAATTTAAAAATATGTTAATAATTTATTAATTTATTGGCATTTTATTGGATGACAATGTAAAATTAACTTACATTGTCATTATATATCAACTACACTGAATTAAATTCTGCAAAAGTTCAAAACAGTTATACGGAATATTCTTTATTTACACAAAACAAAGAAAAACTAACTTTAAATTTAAAATTCAAGAAATATATTTTTGTTTGAGATATTAATGTTGACTCTACAATTATGAAATTATTTGGGATGAAAATACCAAATAATGATGTATAGAAAATATCATTCTTGCACCAATCTTTCGAAAATAACTATTAGTTGTAAAACTGTATAAACGATAATTTAACTTGACATTTACAAATTAAACTTGATACCCCCAATTTTTGTATTTTTAAATTGTCCGTGAATAAGATTTGAGGGCGACAAAAATGAAAGTTTTAGTATGAAAATTTTGATAATATAAATTTTTATTTACAAAAATGTGCTACCGGAAATCAATAATTTTTTTTCAAAATTTTAGATATATTCTTGATAAAAAATTAAAACATTTTGATAATTTTTTGAAATTTCTGATACACTGTATATTTTTTAATTTAATAACTTTAAACAAAAATATAATAATAAAAACATGTGAAATGAGCTATGCCAAATATACGTGGGGTGTCAAGTTAAATCCAATATATAAACATTATATTAGTTGAAATAGTGTTTGATTTCACAGTCGAAGTTACTACTTACACCCTTCTTTGTTTCTAATATTTCTAATATGTCCCTTGTTTCTTTTCTGGTACTATATGAAATATGAATAGGAAACGTACAAACACATATTTTTTTAATACATAGTTAATAATACAATACCACATAATTTATAGCTCATACTACAAAATAATAAAACGATACACACTTAATAATAAAATACAACAATGCAACTAATTAATAAAATATATTACCATGAAATTTTTAAAAAATGTTTTTCATAAGTTCAACTCAGTTGATATTAAATTATATACTAAAAAGCATGTATGTATTAAACATTGTTAATAGGTCAATGATAAGAGAGTTCTTCTAGCACTGTATTTGATTATAATTTTCGGTGTTTTAGAATTATGATTAAATGATTATAGGGCTCTTGTTGAGCCCTTTATTTATATTTAGTGTGATGTCTCCTTCAATTTGGTCTTTTTTATTACACCTTGTGCTACGTAGTACGATCCAAATGTAGTGCATTTTGATTTGGTATTAATATATTTTCCAATTTGGTATTAATATATTTTTGATTTAGAATTGATTAATAATGAGGAATAAATTATGATGAAATGTCCTTAAGAGCTTTCCGTTGAGCCTTTTTACATGTATGACTATGATAGAGAATTTAGTAAATAAGATTATTTCACTGCTACAAAATATATCTTCACTAAAGATATATTCACTAAAGATATATTACGACGGTCATTTATTTCCTGTGGTAATATTTTGTTTTTTGCGTATATTAATTTATTTTATTTAATCAAAAATTTTCATCACGGTTCTTAAATTCAACTATAATCATATAAATTAAGTGATAAGTTTCGAATCTCAGCATTAATATTTTTTTTATTTTTTTGATAAAAATATGCGCGTGACCCATAACATGTTTTTTATTTTAAAAATTGAAAGTATAACAACCACAATTGTTTCATTAAATCGTGGTTATGTCATGTATTACATATTTCACTACGATTGTTTCTTGCAACCGTTGTAAAATCTTTTTCACTTAATAAAAACATAACAGACCATTTATTTCGTTCATAACACACAAGGGTGCCCTAAGAAACGAGAAGACAATGATAGCAAAAGCTTTATCCTCTTCGACTTATAGTATGTTATCATTTTGTGTTTGTCGTTTATTTTTTGTTCTCTCTCCATGTGATAATGATACTGCTTTCTTCTTAGCTAGGGTTTCTTTTATAACATAATAGCATAATGACATAATGATATATTGGGTTGTTGTTATTCAAATTTTGTGGCAATAACTTTGTGCTGTTACAAAGTCATTATAGGTTTCTTTTAGGTTTTGGTGTTAAAGAAAATAAATGGCAACAAACACTAAGTGAAGGAAATTCTAATTTTATTCAACACTCTTATATTACTTTGCTTTACCCATTATAGTTGAAGAGCTATGAAGCATGGGTACTCCATTTTATATAAAGTACCGGTACATAATACGTATCAGGTATCGGTACGCGTACAGTACGCACCAAAATCGTACCAATTTTTTTTTTTTAATGTTGATACACCAATGGGTATATATTTGGTACCAGGTACCCAACTTTTTTCAAATTTTTTTCCGAATATTAAAATTTGGGTTTTTTTATTAGAAAAAAGTTAGGTTATTTATCCTATATTTATAAATAAAAAGTGAAAGAAAAATTAAATTTTAATCCTTGTCTTCTATGTCTCTACCGTTGTCGTATTGTTCTCTTTGTACTGCTCTCTCTAAAATTGGAACTTTCATCCTTCCAGAAGAAAATATTAATATTCAACCATGATTTCATGATTTATTGATAGATTTATTTATGTTATTGCGAGAATATTAACTTTTTTAAAATAAATTGTTTCTTAATTTTAATGTTTTGTTGTAATTTTAATAATATAATTCATTTATTTTTATAATTATATTTTTTAAAAATTATACTAACTTACCCGTACCTTAGTTTTTTTAAAAATATCGTACTCCGTACCAGTACCCGTACTGGGTACTGGATACATACCCGTACCTACGCAACACAGTTGAAGAGTAATGTTATCTCTTTTTTCTGTATCTTCTATGTATAGAATATTGTGCATACTTCATATGAAGAACATCAAGAAGGAATATGGGAATTACAGCAAGATAATTATTATAAGTTATAATTTATAGGTTTTAGATTTTGCGTATGAAGCATTAGTGTGTCATTCACGTTTCCTTTATTTTTGTTTTGTCGCAACTGTGTTTTGGTTTTATTCAGATTTAGTAATATGTAACCATATGATGAAAGTTGATAGATTAATGTGTACGAGAAAGGAGTTCTTGGGTTCCTTCAAACCATATAAAGAAAGCCCTAAATTAGTTGTAACCTTAAGTTGACATATAAGAAATCATATAATAAAACTTTCATTAAATAAACTTACAAAAATGTCATTTTTTATTAATGATATCTAAACCCTCTGGCTGAGAGAAAGTTTCATCAAGTAGAATATGCTTCATCATCATCATCACAATCGATGACGGCTGGCCTTTTCACCCTTCTTTTTATTGATCTCCTCTTCCTGAGAGCTCTCATGGGTCTAAAAGGTTCGGTAGCAGGGTATCTTTCAACGAATTGGACCTATATACCCACAACAACTTTTGTTCTCGTTGTTGAAAGTTTTAGCAGAAATACTCATTTTGATTCTTCCTCTTCTATGATTTCTTTGGATGTTCTTTTTGTGTTTTGACTCATAGAGGTTTTCCACTTTTATATTGGCTCTTATGATTCTTCTTCTTCTCTGATATTTGAAAGTCTAAAAGCCAAAAGATTTCACGCATGTCAAGTTTCCTTCTAATTATTGCTTCTTTAATTCTCCTTGTTTTCTTCTCTTGGAAATTGGAAGGATCTTCTGGTTGACTAGCTAACTCGAGCTGTTGAATGATTACGTCTCTTTATCTTTTTCAAAAAAATTCCCCTTCTTTGATATTCCATCACTCTTTCTTACACATAATTTGAATAGTATAATTGATGTAATACAAGTTTTAATATTAAATTCACAAATGGGTGTATTGTTGATTTTGGTAGGATGTGATTAAGAATTATTCAGAAATAATTTCATAACGTTTGTTAATTCAACCGTTAATATATGTAGAATAATGAAACCCAAAAATGTTGTTATGGGAGTCGAACCCGGGACCTTTCATTTTTTCACAACGGTTGTTTGCATAAATCTTAGTTATAAGTAGCATTCTATCTAATTTATAAAAATGATCGCATGCTCGTTATAATAATCATCATACGTACAATCACACATTACCTAACACATAATGTACTACCATCATTGTATGTGTTTCACAACTGTCATTGTTTGTGTTTTCCTTGGTAGTGTTTTCACTAAATTTGAGTGTGAGGTTCTGAAGGTGGTAAATGTGGCAACCTCTAGGCATCACAAAAAATAAAATAGATAAATAAAAGAGGTAGATTTCAAGAGATCATATCGAAGATTATACTAGTTCAAACTTAAATCATGTCGCTTATTTTAGACCCCAAGATTTTTTTTCTTGAGATTTTCGCTATCAACAACTTGAGCTTTTACACAGGTTCATCCCAACAACCTTTCTTACACCAAGATTTTTATATGTTTATCTTACAAAATCCAAGTCAATTATAAGTTTACAATAGAATTAAGATCTTGATTAAACATGCTAAGTACAATAACAATAACAAAAGTACACAACTCTCAAGATAGGTTTTTCACTCTCTTATAATGTATTCTGAATAAAATTTATTTTTTTAAGGAGACTCGGTGATATAAGAGATTAGATAGTTCAAAAAATATATGCTTCAGAAGTGAGCCCAACACTTCTTTATATATAAAAAACTTTAGCACACAAAGGCAACAATCCATGAATTTGACCGATCTCTAATCAATTGCAAACAACAAGCTAATTGATTAAATAAAGTTAGAAAAGGAAACCCTAAAATAGGTTCACTCCTTAATCAATTAATTGGCATTATAATTGATTAGGAGGTGAACTCACTTCTTAATTGATTAAAATAAGGCTCTAATTGATTAGACAATAAGTTTAGCTTTCCTTATTGGTACGAAATGAGGAATAAATGATGAGAGGGAAAAAATAATTTGCTCTTGCTTATTTTACATATAATTGTTCAAAAAAGACTAAAACTCTTAAGTGGATGATTAGGCGGTCTTTCACATCTTCAGTTCCTCTCGATGTTGATCTTTGAAATTAATTTGTCTAATTTTTCTTTCAACACTGAAACATGATCAACTTCGTGTTTGATGAATTCTTGTCTGGCAAGGCATATGATTAACTTTGCATTTATTAATTTTTCATCATCAAAACCTCATAAATCTTTATTCTTCATAACACATAGAACCCATAAAAATGAGTGGGCCAAAGAAATCATTGAGGGTACGAAGAAGAAAAATGGCCAAATGATAAATCATGGTTCAAAAGTTCCAAGATGCAATTGATGAAGTCAAATCAAGTCACACCATCTTGGATGGAATTTTCAGAATATATTTAAAATATAACTTTGCGTGTTTATATTTAACTATGAGTATGAATTAACACATAATTATAATTGTTTTACTTGTGAATGAGATTTGACAAAAACAATGAGTCGCAAGATATTCTCATATTTTAAAACTTTAAAATATTTTAGTTTTTATATATACTTTCAACTTAAATAAAATATAACTCTTTTTAAAAAAATGTTCTTTTTTATTAGGGACAAGTTTTTAAATTTGGAACAAGGTCTCCAAATTATTTGAGATTATCCTAGGGAAAGGTCATAAACCCATTTTTAGATGACACTCGCTCTCTAATCCTTGGGGCAAGCATATTTAAAGAGGTTTCTTTTCTCACCCTTAGTTGTGAAGAGCCACCCTTTTAAAACCCAAAATTTTCCTTCCCAAAATTGAAAGTACACTTTTGTACACCATAATCATTCGTAAGTGAGCCTCCCACCCCCATTTCGCCAAAAAAAAGTGTA
Source organism: Vicia sativa (assembly GCA_021764765.1). Taxonomy (NCBI): domain Eukaryota; kingdom Viridiplantae; phylum Streptophyta; class Magnoliopsida; order Fabales; family Fabaceae; genus Vicia; species Vicia sativa. The sequence goes on from CM038795.1 coordinate 93,791,537, forward strand.
ATTCTGTAATATCCGTTAACATATTTTGAACTCATGGTAATGTATTTGTTTCACAACTCAAGAAATAATACGGAAATATACTTTCGTAATAACCATTAGGCTATAGGTTTGTTATAAATTTGACATTTTTTAAGAAATCTTATATTTTAGGCCATTTATACCAAGTTTACTAGCAAAATAAACGTGTCATTAATTATTCCATACATTGATGTAATTCAAATAAAATTCTATATATTAGAATCAATTCATAATCCATAATCAAACAGCATTGTTGACAAATTACAAACCATGATACAAATATTATCAAAATACAAGTAAAAGTGAACTATTGGGTATATCTGACACTAGATTTCTTCTCTGACAACTGTATTGCAATGCAGTTAGTGCCTCAAAAAGAATGGCCTACATATTGGCACTCACATGAGTGCCTTCTAAAAACTCTCCCCTATCTATTCGCTCGTGCAATAGCCATAATACACTAACGAGCAAGTAACACATCAATGGCATGATCTTCCCTATCATGTTCCTCCTCTAATATCTCCTAATGAGTTGGCTTAAGTGGATCTCTGTAAGCATCTGGTGTCATGTAAGGATATTACACTCTAAAATACCATTAGATGTAGCTGAATGTACTACTCCATAGCTGAGGAGATGACACACTTCGTGCTTCCTATGGTACCAGATGATTATAGAAATCATAAAATATCACATCAACATCTTTGTGAATGATAGTGGGAAGATCATACATGGAAAGGTCTCTTGGAATACCTTGTAGAAAAACAAACTGATGTATGACTCGCTTATAAAGATGTAGATAAATCAGGTGTGACCCAAAAGCCAACCATCTGGAGTAGAAGGTTATGTCATCCCTGGGATGCGTGTGACGGTGATCGTCGTATAACGTGTAGCATATATCATTTGTTGTAGTGTGATCAAGAAATTCTTTGAACGACTCAATCAATTGATTCTTTTTTAGTAGATGAATGTGAAATCATGTGGCAAATACTAAGAGTAGTCATCCATATATGACCAATTGGAGATGTGTTTGAAGTGTTGGAGGATTCATGCTTGAAAATGGTAGATATGAAATATTAGTAATGGCATAACATAAGTTTTATGAAATAATAGTAACAGTAAAGGAGAAAATACATTATTGTAAGCAACTTGAAACTTTCCGTCATATATCTAGTCTTCCAAAGACAAGCTTCACCAAACTTCGAGTATAACAAACCAAGTAAGTGTCCCCCCAGTTATACTCATGAATTGGATCAAAGTTAATGAAGTATCTAAGGTAAACCATATCAACATAGTAAGCACTTTTGTACATAATATGTACGTGCCAACCAAATACATGTGGCTTGACCTCATGCACACGCTCTATGATACATAACATATGCATCATCACTATCATCTTGAAATCTCCACTTTAGAGATACCTTCATAACAGGGTCACGTTGAGAGAAAGTACTAATACCTTCATAGCGTGAAGTATTCATAGCTTCAAAAGTAGTTCCTATGTAAGGACCTAAGAATCTTTCTAACCAGCTTTACTTCTAACATCTTCTCTCCAAAGGCATTTGAAGCACTATTAATTTCAAGAACTTCATCTAATATTACTGAATTGTCTCATCATCATTCATATTCAAGTTCTCAAATTTGGAAGTGAGAAGTTGAAGTCTTGAAATATCCACTTTAGAGGTACCTTCATAAGTTGTTTTGAGAATCTCCCAAGCATCCTTAGCTACAGTACATGTATTAATCATCCTGAAAACATTTTTGTCTACTCCATTGAATAGAGCGTTTAAGGCCTTAGAATTTCCAATGGCTTCTTTATCATCATTTTCATCCCAGTCTTCTTCAGCTTTTATAAATTCCTTCCCATCATTGTCCTTCACAACTGGACTCTCTCATCCTTTTAAAGCAGCCTTCCAAGCTTTCATATCCATAGATTTCAGAAAAGCTACCATTCCGACCTTCCACTAGTCATAGTTTTAACCATCCAACATGGGTAGTCTGTTATTATATCCTCCTTATTTCTCCATTGTACCAGAAAGTATATCCCTAGATCTCACCCAATAAACAAAACATGGTGCCTGCTCTTGATGTTAATTAAAATTATGGCACACAAAATATCTGAAGTCAAGACTGATGTCTCAACAACACACAATATTATGACAGATGTTACAACATCTGCTGACACAAAAAAAAAAGACTTCCTAAAAATTGAAATATTGTACAGAAAATTAAATTGCATAAACTTAAAGAACAAAATCAATTGTTAACCCAGTTCGGTGCAACTCACCTAATCCAGAGGCTACCAAGCCAGGAATGAAATCCACTATTAGTAGTATCAGTTTGAAGCTAAACAATCCTAATTTACACTTTTCACTTAATCTATACCCAATGTAATTTCTACCTAGAAACCTTCTAGATATGAGAATCCCTCTCACTCTCAATCACTTCAATTATAATAAACAATCCCAATCCCAGGGAATGTCTCAAGAACCTAAAAAAAGAAGAACACTCTTCCAATACAAAAATAATTAGTTTGCTTAAAATCTTCACTAAGAACATTACTGAACTCCTTGTTTAAAAGCTTAGAGAAGAAAAATAACTTGATAAACAAGTAACAATCAGTCAACTCAAATGCATCAAAAGATACATGGGGATGTACAAAAACACACGAAGAAACTAAGGAACTCTCAAACCCTAAACCCTTATTTTTTCACAAGGTTTTACAATAAAATTATGATACATAAAAAAAACTAGGTCTTGGACGTCTCCTTATATGGACTTTTGTAGCTGTGATTGGTGTAATACGGTGAACTGACTTTGTAGGATTTTTGTATCCAAATGTGCGGATAGCAAGAGTCGCCACCGACTTTTATTTTTATCCAATTAAGGGAAGGTAAAAGTAATGTAAAAGACCTTCGTTAGATTCTCGAAGTTCGGGAGAATGGTTATGAAAAGGGAAGGTATTAGCACCCCTTTCCATCCGCAGTTTATTCTACGGGCTCTTAGTTGCTCTTAGATAACCTTTTAAAATTGCTTTCTGTGTGTTTGACAAAAATGTTTTGAAAGAGGCATCTCGCTTTGACTTTGTAATGACTCATGTAGGAGTGTATACAAAGTGTTCGAAATGTTTTGTTTTGAAAAAGAAATTTAAACTTTGAAAAAAGTGTGTGGTGTGGAAAGCATTTGATAGAGCAAGCAACTAAAAGACTTATTTACCCACTTAATTGGTCGCTTTTTGTTATACTTATTCCTTTAGAATAGCGCTAGCCATACCATTAGTTAGTAGGTAGCTCCATTCGCTGGATGTAAGCGGACATTCGAAGGGACATCGGATGGTCATAGCAACAGGAAGTATCCTAGCACATTCAAGGACTATCATCATTTTCGTAGGCGACAATCGAGGGTCAAGATCATGTATTCGGCGACATCGTGGGTCTATGATCTTTGTATCGGGACTATGATGATTTGTTTGGAAGGCAACCGAATACCTCTACGCTCGAGGGACATGACCATTTTGAATCGAAGGCATCGAGAGAATTACCCTAAGGTGCGTGTGAGAGAAGTGTGTTGAATTCGTAATATGTTATCTTGAAATTAGAGTGAGCTACGCTCAATTTTAGTCTTGCCATACACGCCTAATTACTAGCAATTGATAAGGGTGCGGAAAGTAAAATGCGAAAAGCGAAAATGTAAAGGTGCGGAAAGGTAAATCCTACGCTATTACAAGGCTTTGGGCCAGATACATAATTTAAAATGCGGAAAGTAAAGTCCTAAATTAAACTATTACATCCCATGAGCAATTACATTATTGAAAAAATAGAATGATAAAATGATAAAGAGAAAATCGATTAATCGGATTAACAAAAAGAAGAAATCTAAAATGCAATATGAATCGAACAAGAGGAAAAATTTTAGAAAATGCAAGTTTTAATATGAGAAAATTACTACACTGGAAATAAGATAAGTAAGCTAAAATAATTTTTGGGATTTTTGAAAAGATTTAATAATTAAAATGCAATTAAAAGTGAATTAAATGCAAAATATAAATCAAAATAAATATGCATGCAAAAATATGTTTTTAATTTATTAAATTAAATAAAGATTTTTATGATAATAATGCAAAAGAAAATTAATTTTGATGAATTTTCAAGGCGAAATAAAATTGTGAAAAGAATTAATAATAATGCAAAATATTAAAAATATGAAAACATGAAAAATAATGCAAGTTTGTGAAAAGAAGTAAAATCGCCCGACGGATTCGAACTCGTGACCGGCTTCAAACCTTGAAAACCAACGCGCTACGCCATGTGTGCATCGTGTTTGAAATCCGGATCGAGTGAAACAAAGACAAGTGTCGCCCTGCTCCCTCAACTGCAAGCTTCATCGTCCCGATTCAAATATTTGAAGCGCCGCCATTGTCCGTCACTAAGGTCCCTGGCAAATTCAAAAAATCAAGCAAACGTAATATAAATGACATTTAAGACCATGGTTCGATTCAGGACGTTGTTTCGAGTTCAATGGTATAGGTCTTATTGTCCAATTTTTCCTGTTTGAGGAAACCCTAAATCGATACCAGAAAACCTAACTATGGCATAATACGATTCTGGCCATGGAAATCCAATTGGCTTGCCCAGAAAGCTTGCAAGCTTGATTCTAAACACAAACAAACAATCAAAACAAGTTAATAATGCATGAATATGAGAAATCGAAATTTGAAAATTCAAGAACAAACCAAACACGGATTGCTTGATTCTTGATGTTTTTTGGCAAAGTAAAGGTCTGATTCGCTTCTGGAGGTATCAAGGAACCTGTTGGACACCTCAAAACGATTGAGAATGGTCGAAGTAGGATTCCCACTTGCTTCAAGAACACAATTTTTTTGAATTAGGTTAGGGTTTCTAAAGGCAATTTTTTCGTTTTCTTGCAATTGAGATGCATCAAGTATATATGCTGGATGGATTTGGCATTGTTTTTGGAAAGATTTGATCAATAATCAATGAAAATCAATTTTGATTTTTCATGAAATCAAATTTTCAAACTTTGGTCCAATTTCAATCTAATCTTCCCATATTTGATTCAATTTCGAAATTGCTGGCATTTATGGGTTAATTGGATCACAAGCAAGCAATAAAAATCAATCTTTCAATTAATTTTGATTTTATATTTTATTTTTCAAATTAATTTGTATTTAAATGAATAAATTCCAAATTAAATAGGAAAATAAAATAGAAAATCGTGGCATTGGGCTTGGACATTCCTACTTGCATGAGGAATAAGTTTGGATGAAGAAAAAGTAGGCCCATTTGCAAAAGATTTGATTTTTTTGAGGTATCTCTTTGTGCATTCTTTCAAAATTGCCCAACTTGTGGATGGTGTATCTTGCTCAATTTTCCACATTTTGAGTGTTCTTGGACTTTTGGAAAGCTCTAAGAGTCCTCTAAACAATGTCTTTGGTCTCATCTCAATTGGAGTTACCATGCTCAATATATCTTCAAAACAAAAAGTTGACTTTTGTTGACTTTGAAAATGACCAATGTTTTGAGCTATACCTCTCAAATGAAGCATTTTTGGACATTCTTGTGAGACATGAAGTTGTAGAGAATTGAATTTCCTTCAAAATGAGCTTTGGTGGAAAATTTAGAAAGTATGAGAAAGTTATGATCAAAGTTCAGTTGACTTTTCACCTATAAACCCTAATTTAGAAAGTTTGACTTTTGAGCAAATCTTGAGTTTTCTTGATGAATCATGATCAACCCTTGATCAAATGATGAATGTAACTTCAAAATGAGGATGTTGACCAAAATTATGAAATTTGAGTATGTTGACCACAGTTGACTTTTGTCCAATACAATTGATTTTCGACCATCCGAGCAATCGCTCGAGGAAACTTGACTTGTGAAAACTTGACATGGAGAATCATTGAAGCATATGAGGAGGCATGAAGACCATTGGAGATGTTGGGAGTTCATCTTGACTTGAGAGATACCAAACCCTAGTTTGGGTTGATTGTCTAGAGAGAGTTTGTCCGATCAACTCTCGAGGAATCCTTGAGTAGGGTGTATGAAATCTCTTGATTAGATGGAGGGCAAATTTGGGGTATGACCCCCCTCAATCTTCTTGTACCGAGGGTTAGATTGACATGCTTGTCTTCGTGAGAGGTAGAAGATGATTGAACACCGAGTACACCGAAAATTTGCATGGGAATGGGCTTACAGATGCCATTTGGAGAAACCGGATACTTGAGTGCGCTAGACTCGAGGTTGTTGATAGGAGAACCGACGGAGATGGGCTTAAGATGCCATCCGAAAGATCGGGGAGTGAGCCTAGGCTCGGATTATTGATAAGAGGAGTGTTGGAAAGTGAGCCGCACGCTTCTCGAAAGAGTATGGAGATGGGCTTAAGATGCCATCCGAGGGAGTCGACGTTAGACTTCGTGCTCACTTTGAATGAAGTTATTGGTCCGTATTGATTTTAACCATATATGCAGATTCAAAGTGAAGAAATGTTGACAAGTAGTCGGAGATGGGCTTAAGATGCCATCCAGCAACCGAGTCGCACGCTAGACTCGTAGTTTGATAATGATAATAAATCTTCGTCTTGATTAGGAGGTTGTAGTTGGCAAAATGTGGATAGCTTCCTTGTGCATCGGTGTTGATCCATTGCATATCGGAGGATAACCGAGGTGGTCGGATAGTTTTCCGCCGATTGGGGCTTAATCTCGACCGCCGCGGCAACCAAAATAGTTCTCCGCGATTCGGGCTTAATCCTCGACCGTTTGCGCCGAGGATCACACTGGGAAAAACAGAGAAATTTTGATATATTGGTTAGTCTTATGCAGGGAATGATGCATGACATGTGTATATGAATGACATATGCCTAAATTATGACTTTATGAGTAATGTATGAATGTTGATATTGTGATATTTCAAAACATATCCATCTTGAAGAAGATGCGGACGTTCTGTTTGAGGATTTCTGACTCCTGCTTGGGGAATCGAGCAGGTGGAACCCTGCTTTTGAAAGAAAGATGTCCTGGATTCCTCCGATGCACTATCTGACCAAGTCTTGGGGCCTAGATATTATTGAGGAAGGTGGAGACTGAGAAACTCGTTGTTGGAGATCTCATATACCCTGCCGAGGAGAATCTGGGAGGCGATCCGTTGGGGACCTTGTATGTAGATCCTGCCGAGGAAATTTAGGAGGCGCTCTACTGGGGATTCCGAGTGTAGATCTCGCTGGAGAATATGATGGTTGTTGAGAGACCGGGTTAGAAGAGTCTGGAGCCCGTTGTAATCTCTGGCTGGGGAATAAAAGGTGTATGTCTCCTCCGATGCACTATCTGACCAAGTCTTACGTCTGAATACAGCTGCCGGGGAGAAGGGGGAGGATTGAGAAATATCCGCTGGGATGAATATCTTGACCGGGTGAAGTGCTACTGCTTGGAGACTGATGTAACATTGCTCGATTGAGTGGAATCGCTGCTCGTGGATTCCTTTATACTCCGCTGGGGAGGGTGTGTTGTAAGTGACACCTTTATGCTCTGTGGGAACTATTGGTTGACTCTCGTCGTCATCCCAATTCCTGGAACCTGTAGTAAGTACTTTTGTATGTTCACTTTTCATATGTTTGCGGTCAGATTCTTATTGTCAAATGCGTATAGTCATTCAAAATAAACGTTGGACTTATTGCAAACGACAACAACAAAAATTGTAAAGAGAAAGAATTTGCGTTTATTTGAAAGGTGGCGTATGGCCAAGTAGCTTGTACACAAGAAAGGTAAAAAGCTATGCGGAAACAATCTCGTTAAGTTCCAACTATGCTAGTACTCATATATTTCAACTATCTCATCTCCTTGTTGTCAGTAGAAAGTGAGTGAATTGATCTTCGCCATTTGAATCTTGAATGCCGATAGTAGTGAAGTGATCCGAAGAGACATAGTCGACGCTTAAATCCCTAACTTTTGCCTAGACCGCCTTTCGAGTTTTCCCGGATACCCTTTTTTGCCCAAACCGCCTTTTCAGGTTTTCGACTTGCCGGGTGTACATGTTTTGTATATATCCTTAATTTTTGCCCGAACCTTTTTGGTTCGCCAGGATGCCCTCATTTTTGCCTAGGTTCATCGACCTAGCGGGTCTATTTCATGCGTAGTATTTTTTGACTATGTCTGCGTTCACAGGGTGTGGGAAGTCTTCACCATCCATGGTGCTAAGTATCATAGCTCCGCCGGAAAATACTGTCTTGACCACAAACGGTCCCTCATAGGTGGGAGTCCATTTGCCCTTGGGATCACCTTGTGGAAGAATGATGCGCTTGACTACTAGATCACCGACTTGGTAGACTCGGTGCTTGACCTTCTTGTTAAATGCTCGATCATTCGTCGATAAATCGTCCATGGCGGATGGACGCGAGTCGCTTCTCATCAATCAAGTTGATCGGTCGAGGCGAGTCTCGACCCAATCTTCGCCTAACTCGCCTCCGGAGGACTCGTTGAGGGTATCCGAACCTCGATGGGTAAGACCCATACCGTATCGAGAGAGAAGGGGTTGCCCTGTTGATGTCCGTCAGTGGTAACCATGAAGAGCAAATGGTAACATCTCATGCCAATCTTTGTAAGTCACGTCATCTTCGTATAATCTTCTTAATGTTTTTGTTGGCGGCTTCCACCGCGCCATTCATCTTAGGCCGATATGGAGAAGAATTATGATGCTTGATCTTGAACTGCGTGCGAGTTCGATCATCTTGTTGTTGAGATTGGAACCGTTATCCGTGATAATCCTTTCGGGAGTGCCATACCGATAGATAAGATTGTGCTTGATGAATCGAGCCACTACATTCTTGGTAACAGATGCATACGAGGCTGCTTCTACCCACTTGGTGAAATAATCTATTGCCACAAGGATGAAACGATGTCCATTGGAAGCTGTGGGCTTGATTTCTCCAATCATGTCAATGCCCCACATTGCAAAAGGCCAAGGAAAAGTTAAAACATTCAGAGGTACTGGAGGTACGTGCACTTTATCGGCATAACCGCATTTGTGACAAGATCGAGCGTAGCGGTGACAATCGCTTCCATGGTGGACCAATAGTAACCCGCTCGTAATCTTCTTAGCCATGGTGTGTCCATCGAGTGGTACCAAATTCGCCTTCGTGTAACTCTTCCATGATACGCATTGTTGTTTTCGGTCTACATGGAGTAAGCACAAGTCGTGGTTGCGCTTGTATAAGATGCCGTTCTTTGAGGAAGAATTTGGATGCGAATCTTCTCATGAACTTCTTATCATTGATGATGCCTCTGGGATATTCCCGAGTCTCAAGATACCTCTTCACGTCATAGTACCAAGGTTTCTCTTAGATCAAGCTCATAACAATACGCTGGTTCGTCAAACTTCTCAATGATGATCTGGGGAGCCTCGTTGTCCCATCTAACCTTGAACATAGACGACATAGTAGCCAATGCGTCTGCCAACTGATTCTCTTCTCGTGGAATATGATCAAAAGTAATCTCTTCGAAGTAGGGAATCAAACTCAAAATATGCTCTCGATATGGAATGAGATTCGGATATTTCGTATCCCACTCGCCCTTAATCTGACTGATCACTAAAGCTGAGTCTCCATACACTCATAAGAATTTGATTCTTAAGTCAATAGCGACTTTAAGACCCATGATGCACTCGACTCGGCCATGTTGTTCGTGCGAAACATAATCGGCGGTGAAAGGCGATGTCCTGTAGGGATGTAATGATGGCGCCAATGCCATTGCCGAGTGCGTTTGAGGCTCCATCAAAGACCATAGTCCATCGGGATCCTTGTTCGTGTCCTTCATCCGGCCGGTTCTTCCAATCTGTAACTAGTAAAACATCTTCATCCGAAATTAACCGCATAGATCGATAGTCATCTACGGCTTGATGAGCCAAATGATCGGCTACTACACTTCCTTTGATCACTTTCGGAAGTGTGGATGTCATATTCGGTCAAGATCATTTGCCATCTTGCTATTCTTCCGAGAGAGTGGTTTCTCAAATATGTATTTTATCGGATCCATCTTGAAATCAACAAGGTAGTGTGAGTCAACATATACTGTCTTAGTCGTGACAACCAAAGCGTTGCAAGTTTTCTCGAGCTGTGAGTATCTTGTTTCACATCGGTAAACTTTTGCTAAGGTAGTATATTGCATGCTCTTTTCGACTGGACTCGCCATGTTGCCCCAACACACACCCCATTGAGTTCTCTAACATTAAGTACATGATAAGAGGTCTTCCTTGGCGGCATCGGGATAGGAGGATTCGTAGGTACTCCTTGATTTTGTCAAAGGCGATCTGGCAATCGTCGTTCCATTCTACTACTTGATCCTTTTTTAGTAACTTGAAGATTGGTTCACAAGTAGCAGTTAAATGTGCAATGAATCTGGCAATGTAGTTCAATCGGCCCAAGAAACCTCTGACTTCTTTCTCTGTGCGGGGCGTTGGCATCTCTTGAATAGCTCTAACCTTGGCGGGGTCAACCTCAATACCTCTTCCACTGACTACAAACCCTAAGAGTTTTCCGGATCTGACTCCAAAAGTGCACTTGTTGGGATTGAGTCTCAGCCTGTACTTCTTCAATCTGTCGAATAGTTTCTGCAAATGATCAAGATGCTCTTCTTCAGTCTGTGATCGAGCTATTATGTCATCAACGTAGACCTCTATCTCGTGATGAATCATGTCATGAAATAATGTCACCATAGCACGCTGATAAGTGGCACCTGCGTTCTTCAATCCGAACGGCATAACCTTGTAGCAGAAAGTGCCCCACTGTGTAACAAAAGTAGTCTTCTCCATGTCTTCAGGAGCCATTTTAATCTGATTGTAACCGGAGAAACCATCCATGAAGGAGAAAACCTTATCTGAGCGGTATTGTCAACCGAACATCAATATGAGGAAGTGGAAATCGTCTTTCGGACTTGCTTTGTTTAGATCTCGTAATCCACACATTCGTACTTTACCATCCTTCTTAGGCACGGGTACCACATTTGCAACCGGGATAAGAGGTGATAGCTAAGAAACCCGCATTGAATCGCTTCATAACTTGGCTTTGATCTTTTCGACATCTCGGGACGCATACGACGAACCTTCGTTTCACCGAGAAAACCTTCTTTTGTCGCAATCGGTGCACCACAATATCAATGTCTAAACCAGCATGTCTTCGTATGACCAAGCAAAACCTCAATGTAGTCTCGTAGCATCGAACCAACCTTTCTTTAACATTCTCAAGACCCGCTCCTATCTTGATCTCTTTTCTTTCGTCACCAAATTCACAACCTCAACTTGCTCTTCGTGTGGTCAGATAACTCGCTCTTCTTGTGCAGTCCGCAAGTTCTCCGGCACTTCACAATCTTCCTCACTTTCGTCTTCGGCTTGGTAGATCGGATTATCGAAGTCATATTTAGCACTAGCATAGCTGTTATTAACGAGATTCGGAGTGATTCTGCAGTGTATCACGTGGGTGTGTGTAAGAACACATAGCTTTTTGAAGGGGTGATAAAGTAAAAGAAAGAAAACAAACAATTGAATGCAAAAGCCCAACGAATTTATTGAATGAAAATACACAAATAACAGATAATAACCCTCGCAAACGAGCCATGATGCCCCGGGCAAGGCACTAGGTTTTCAAAGTTTATTGTTCAAAACATAAAGAAATACGAAAAGCAAAACAAAACAAGAGCAATTACTCGACTAAAGGAGATTGGTATGAATCCATTCGACAATGGCCGGTCATCTTTCGGTGAAGGCCGTCAAAGGCGGGCTTATAGCATCTTCGATGGGGAGGTCGGCATCATCTTCGAGATTGTTTCAAAAGCTTGTCCGAAGTCTGAAGAATTCACCCTCCATCTCGAGATAGCGGAATGGTAGATGGTGACCATATATTCCTCTTCACTTGACATCAAGAACAACCTTCCCTCCGGGTATTTGACCGATGTAAGGTAGATAACAACCCCCATGTATAGGCGTCCGAGTAGGCAAGAATAAGCCGGACGGATGTCCATGACAAAGAAAGTGGAATCAAAAGTCGGGAACCGACTTTAACAGCAGAGTGAGCTCTCCAAGCAATGTCCGCTTAGAACCATCAAAAGCTCTCACAATAATGTCACTGGTCTCGTAACCAACCCTTCGACATCAAGCCGATCAAAAGCGTTCGGAAGGATATTCGAGCGTAACCGGTATCCACCAAAACATGAGATAAGGTAGTACCCTTGCATTCAAAGAGATGTGCAAGGCTTTGTTATGTTTCTTTCCGGAGTCAAATCAAGATCGAGAAGCCTAGGCCGTTGTTGGCAGCCAGCTAGCAATACAAACTTCGAATTGATCGGTGGTAGTGTCTTGCGGCACATGAGCATTCTTCAGAAACTTCACCAAGGCATTAGCATGAGCCTCGGAGCACAAGAGCAGAGCAAGCATGGAGATCTTGGACGGAGTCTGTCCCAATTGTTCCACAACATTGTAGTCACTCTTCTTGATAATTTTCAGAATTTCCTCCATTTCTTGTTTGGAGGTGTCTTCAGCAACTTCCTTTGGTACTTCTGGTTGAGCAGGATGAGCCACCGATTCTTTCCTCTAGTGGGATATTGGTTGAATAGCTGGAATGCGAAATGGAGTCGTAGTGTCTTTGGAGGAGAGATCTCGGAGAGAATACCCTTAGGTTCGGTCACCTTGCTAGATCCGTGATAGAAGCTTCAAGATAAGATCTTCAATGGTCGAGGGTCTTGCTTGACGCCATGATAGTAAACATCACCCATAGTTCCAAGGGATAGCCTTGTCGAGGAATATGGAACAGGTCTTGAGAAGTAATGATGAGAGGTGCCTCTAGGCACGAGGATCGCAGAGGAAATTCTTATGTGTTAACATCAAGATAGTCTTCTGGGAAATCGTCACCCCATCCGTCGCCTTAACATCTCCAATAGGAATCTTGTAACTATCGGGTGATGTACTTCACCATGTAATCATACTTTCCACTTGGCTGCCCCAAGGTATCCCACAGATGGTACAGTTCGCATTGTCAATCTTCAACTTAGACATTTCTTCACACCGCCGGTGGTTTCGAAATAGTATCTCACGCTTATCCGTCATGCATCGAACACGTCTTCTCAACCAAGCACAACCATCAGCGGATGGGCACCAACGACAATTCTCGGGCATCCCGGATTGACACCGCTTGCAACAAATTCTTCTTAATCATCGAGGGATGGTCAAGTCATCTATGTTGAAAACATAAGTATCGCCACCAAAGATTGGAACTCTTGTCATGATTAGGCATAGGTGCGTTGATTACATTCGAGTCTCGGGAGGATCAAACTCAATTTGCTTAGCTTCAATCATATCCCGAATCTTGTTCTTGAGCCCAACAATTGTCGTGTCGTCCGGCTATTGGAATGGTAAGCACACTTAGCATTAGGATTGTATTTGAGAGGAAGTGTTGACATTTTGAGGGGATCCCTCAAGGTTATCACTGCGTTCAACATGTGTTGCAAGGCTTGCGACAAAGGCATGTTGATCTTCGAACTGTCTTCGTGGCGCTGCTCGCCACGCACGTTGTCTCACCGAGGTTTTCTTGATGTAGGATCGAGATCAAACGCCCCGATTGAGCGGTCGGTCTTGGCTCGGCTTTTCTGACCATACACAGCATTAGTTTCTTTCTTGGCACCAAAAGATCTTTTCGCAGCATTTGAAGATGACTCTACATGGATCTTCCCACTCTTGATACCAGCTTCGATGCGCTCGCCTGTCAATATCAGTTCGGTGAATCCGGATGAAGAATTTCCAATCAGATGATTGAAGAATGGGCCGGTCAGTGTCCCCATAAACATGTCAACCAACTCCCTATTGGACAAGGGTGGCTGAACTCTGCTTGCTAGATCTCTCCACTTCTGAGCATACTCCTTGAACTTCTCGTCACGACCCATAGACATGCTTTGTAGTTGCATGCGAGTGGGTGTCAATTCAACATTGTACTCATACTGTCTGTAGAAAGCATCAGCCAAGTCACTCCACGTACGGATACGGTCATTCTCTAACTGATAATACCATTCCAACTGGGTTCCGGACAAACTCTCTTGAAAATAGTGCATCCACAACTTTCATCATCGGTGGATTGATTTTGGACATAGGACTTCAAATGCACTTTGGGCAAGACACGCCATCATACTTGGCAAAAGTAGGAACTTTGAATTTAGGAGGAATCACAACACAGTGAACAAGACTCGGATCATCAAAGTTCAGCCGGACATCTTCAGTTTTCCACAAGATTCGACGATCTTCAAGTTGCTTGTACTTGTCATCTTCATCAGTCTGGCTATAGTCGAGCGATCCTCTCTCTTTCTCAGGCTCACGCTGGTCATCTTCATTACCCTTAACACTCCCTCATTCTTGACACTTCCCGAGAGCTCTATGATCGACCACTTTAGGCCCACCCTTGTAGCGTCTGCCCATGTTGAGAAGACCGACGACCTTCTTCTTCGTTGATGAGCTTTTTAGATCTTCTTGGCCTTGGACCAAGCTAGTGAACATCTAAACCGAGCATTATGAGCACGGAGATCTTTGATTCTCAAGAGCCATTTCTGCTAAAATAAATAGCGAGCAAATGAGAAAACCAATCTCCAATGTACCTGTGATGCAATGTTTATGCTATGCTATGCTATGCAATGTTTATGCGAATGCAATGCAATGTTTTCAAGGACCTTAGAGATTTAAATTTGTTAAACAAGCAATGAACAAACATTTATTAGTACTTCTTTTTATTATTCTTTTTCTTTTTAAGTACAAGAGATAGTTCAAAGCAATAAAAGAAAACAAAACATCCTAAAGCTCTAAGTCTCCCATGGGCGCTTCCTCTTGGTGCCGATGTAGGCATTGATGTTTCACTCCTCGTGAAGTAGCTTGGTCAACTCTAACACTTTCTTTTCGCTTGCGTAACACTGAGCTTCAAAGGTATCCCTTTCTTCTTTTAGTTGAATCCAGGATCTCTTCAAGTCTTCAAAATCAGTAGGCATGTCGATGGAGAACAAGATAGGTACGCCACCTATAGCAACAGTTCCATAATTCGTAAAACAGCGTGAATGGCATCATGAGGTTTTGAGCTCGAGCTCGCACCCATTTGAGGTAAGGTTCCCAAGGAATGGAGTTCGGGTGCCCCAAAGTCTTGGTATCAGTCTTCTTTACCATGCCCCAAGCGTGTATAAACCTTCTTCGGTAATTCTGGAGATCATGGTTGTAGTCGAACACAACATCTTGGAGAAGCATATCATGTGGACCATCTCTTCGGGCAAAACCAAACTGACGTAAAGCTAGAGAAGGGTTGTAAGTAATACCTCCCCTTATACCAAGTAGCGGTACATTAGGGAATTCTCCACAACGCTCGATGAATGTGAAGTCCTTTTGAGAGAAAAGGCTCCAACGGATATCTGAATGAGAGAGTGACATCAACCTTTGAGACCATCTCAACCTTTGTTCATTCTTCAAAACTGATGGAGGAAGGTGCGAAATAGGTGATTACCCTACCAAAAGTTTGAGTTGGTTCATCCTGTCCTATAATAGTAACCGGGTTCTAGGAATCTCATATCACAGATCTTTCTCGTAGGCGCTTATTTCAATACGACGGCCAAGTGGTCGATCGAAAATGTCCCAAAAGTCTAATCTCAATGAGCGTAGCATCGAGTATCAACCAACCTCGGTCTACACCAAAGCCGACCATCTCACTACCTTCTAATGGCCAAGATGGGTCAATTAAGGTTCTAAAAGTTTAGTTAGCGCTGATGACACCACGAAGCCAAATACTATCTTCAACTTGGGAATGAAGAGTATCGGACAACCAAAGTGTCACGCTAACGTAGTCATCATGTTGACCGCGTAGTTATACGCCTAACGGTCGCGATGATCTAATGCCACTTACCTAAAAGGAAACCGGATCCGTGTAGGATCCCCAACAATATAATACCCAAGCAACCCTTAAAGATAAAGCATACAAGTCAAACAAAAGCAATAAAAGTTATCTAGAAATCCCTAAGGCATTCTCTCTTTTAGGGTGTCTCCAAGTCGCCGATTCGTAATACGGTGAAACGACTTTGTAGGATTTTGTATCCAAATGCGGATAGCAAGAGTCGCCACCGACTTTTATTTTTATCCAATTAAGGGAAGGTAAAAGTAACAGAAAAAGACCTTCGTTAGATTCTGAGTTCGGGAGAATGGTTATGAAAAGGGAAGGTATTAGCACCCCTTTCCATCCGCAGTTTATTCTACGGGCTCTTAGTTGCTCTTAGATAACCTTTTAAAATTGCTTTCTGTGTGTTTGACAAAAATGTTTTGAAAGAGGCATCTCGCTTTGACTTTGTAATGACTCATGTAGGAGTGTATACAAAGTGTTCGGAAATGTTTTGTTTTGAAAAAGAAATTTAAACTTTGAAAAAAAAGTGTGTGGTGTGGAAAGCATTTGATAGAGCAAGCAACTAAAAGACTTATTTACCCACTCAGAATTGGTCGTTTTTTTGTTATACTTCTACGTTCCTTTAGAATAGCGCTAGCCATACCATTAGTTAGTAGGTAGCTCCATTCGTTGGATGTAAGCGGGACATTCGAAGGGACATCGGATGGTCATAGAAGGCAACTTGTAGGAAGTATCCTAGCACATTCGGGACTATCATCATTTTTAGGCGACAATCGAGGGTCAAGATCATGTATTCGGGCGACATCGTGGGTCTATGATCTTTGTATCGAATGATGATTTGTTTGAAGGCAACGGTGCGAATACCTCTACGCTCGAGGGACATGACCATTTTGAATCGAAGGCATCGAGAGAATTACCCAAGGTGCGTGTGAGAGAAGTGTGTTGAATTCGAATATGTTATCTTGAAATTAGAGTGAGCTACGCTCAATTTTAGTCTTGCCATACACGCCTAATTACTAGCAATTGATAAGGGTGCGGAAAGTAAAAAAAAAAAAATGCGAAAAAGGTAAATCCTACGCTATTACAAGGGGGCGTATACATAATTTAAAATGCGGAAAGTAAAGTCCTAAATTAAACTATTACATCCCATGAGCAATTACATTATTGAAAAATAGAATGATAAAATGATAAAGAAAATCGTCGAATCGGATCAACTCATAAAAAGAAGAAATCTGAAAATGCAATATGAATCGAACAAGAGGAAAAATGTTAGAAAAATGCAAGTTTTAATATGAGAAAATTACTACATGCTGGAAATAAGATAAGTAAGCTAAAATAATTTTTTGGGATTTTTTGGAAAAGATTTAATAATTAAAATGCAATTAAAAGTGAATTAAATGCAAAAATATAAATCAAAATAAATATGCATGCAAAAATATGTTTTTTAATTTATTAAATTAAATAAAGATTTTTATGATAATAATGCAAAAAGAAAATTAATTTTTGATGAATTTTCAAGGCAGAAATAAAATTGTGAAAAGAATTAATAATAATGCAAAAATATTAAAAATATGAAAACATGAAAAATAATGCAAGTTTGTGAAAAGAAGTAAAAACTGGCCCTGGACGGATTCGAACTCGTGACCCTGGCTTCAAACCTTGAAAACCAACCACGCCATGTGTGCATCGTGTTTGAAACCGGATCGAGTGAAACAAAGACAAGTGTCGCCCCTGCTCCCTCAACAAGCTTCATCCCCGATTCAAATATTTGAAGCTAGCGTCGGCCATTGTCCGTCACTAAGGTCCCTGGCAAATTCAAAAAATCAAGCAAACGTAATATAAATGACATTTAAGACCATGGTTCGATTCAGGACGTTGTTCCGAGTTCAATGGTATAGGTCTTATTGTCCAATTTTTCCTGTTTGAGGAAACCCTAAATCGATACCAGAAAACCTAACTATGGCATAATACGATTCTGGCCATGGAAATCCAATTGGCTTGCCCAGAAAGCTTGCAAGCTTGATTCTAAACACAAACAAACAATCAAAACAAGTTAATAATGCATGAATATGAGAAATCGAAATTTGAAAATTCAAGAACAAACCAAACACGGATTGCTTGATTCTTGATGTTTTTTGGCAAAGTAAAGGTCTGATTCGCTCCTGGAGGTATCAAGGAACCTGTTGGACACCTCAAAAACGATTGAGAATGGCTGGAAGTAGGATTCCCACTTGCTTCAAGAACACAATTTTTTTGAATTAGGTTAGGGTTTCTAAAGGCAATTTTTTCGTTTTCTTGCAATTGAGATGCATCAAGTATATATGCTGGATGGATTTGGCATTGTTTTTGGAAAGATTTGATCAATAATCAATGAAAATCAATTTTGATTTTTCATGAAATCAAATTTTCAAACTTTGGTCCAATTTCAATCTAATCTTCCCATATTTGATTCAATTTCGAAATTGCTGGCATTTATGGGTTAATTGGATCACAAGCAAGCAATAAAAATCAATCTTTCAATTAATTTTGATTTTATATTTTATTTTTCAAATTAATTTGTATTTAAATGAATAAATTCCAAATTAAATAGGAAAATAAAATAGAAAATCGTGGCATTGGGCTTGGACATTCCTACTTGCATGAGGAATAAGTTTGGATGAAGAAAAAGTAGGCCCATTTGCAAAAGATTTGATTTTTTTGAGGTATCTCTCTTTGTGCATTCTTTCAAAATTGCCCAACTTGTGGATGGTGTATCTTGCTCAATTTTCCACATTTTTGAGTGTTCTTGGACTTTTTGGAAAGCTCTAAGAGTCCTCTAAACAATGTCTTTGGTCTCATCTCAATTGGAGTTACCATGCTCAATATATCTTCAAAACAAAATAGTTGACTTTTTGTTGACTTTGAAAATGACCTGTAATGTTTTGAGCTATACCTCTCAAATGAAGCATTTTTTGGACATTCTTGTGAGACATGAAGTTGTAGAGAATTGAATTTCCTTCAAAATGAGCTTTGGTGGGAAAATTTCTGAGAAAGTATGAGAAAGTTATGATCAGTCAAAGTTCAGTTGACTTTTCACCTATAAACCCTAATTTAGAAAGTTTGACTTTTGAGCAAATCTTGAGTTTTCTTGATGAATCATGATCAACCCTTGATCAAATGATGAATGTAACTTCAAAATGAGGATGTTGACCAAAAATTATGAAATTTGACTGTATGTTGACCACAGTTGACTTTTTGTCCAATACAATTGATTTTCGACCATCTGAGCAATTGCCTGAGGAAACTTGACTTGTGAGGCTTGAAACTTGACATGGAGAATCATTGAAGCATATGAGGAGGCATGAAGACCATTGGAGATGTTGGGAGTTCATCTTGACTTGAGAGATACCAAACCCTAGTTTGGGTTGATTGTCTAGGAGAGAGTTTGTCTGATCAACTCTTGAGGAATCCTTGAGTAGGGGTGTATGAAATCTCTTGAATAGATGGAGGGCAAATTTTGGGGTATGACAATTGGACTCTTTAATCAAACATAATCAGCAGCTCCAAATCCCTGCAGAATCTTCTCTACAAAAATAGAAACAAATATCATAAATGTTTCCTAAAAAGTTTCAAAGATCCTTTTTATGAAACTAATCAAATATGTACTTTTGTTTCTAATTAATCTCCTTGACTTGCGCATAATGGTTAGAAATATTCAAATTGATCTCATCAAATCAAATATATCAAGAGATATCCAACAACAATGCCTATTATACATAGACCAGAATTTATCAACATCTGTCTTTGACATCTGGTTGAAAACACATAAAGTTGAACTGTCATGACAGTTGATGCATGTGTTATAACATCTTGCTCAACACCAACATAGAACCATGTTTTACCAAAATTTAGCGAATCATAAAACCATGGAACTAGTAATCATGAAGGTCTAGCTCTCATCATACGAACAAATGCATGATGGGACACTCTACCGTACCTCAATCGATCTTGGTTGTCAGCCATTTTACAATTATACAATACAAATAAAGTAGGAAAAATCAAACGCAGATGAAGGACATACAAAAACAATTGCATACAAAATAAAGAAGTGCATTTTTGTAACTCAATAAAATCAAATTCAGGAAAAATACGAAAGTGCACTTCCATAAAACTTTAAACACAAAATGGCAGAAAACACATTTGCCCAACATGTCTTATGCTCAAAACATCCAAAACCTCCAATACTCGCCACATTAAACTATGCATTATGATTGCAACTATAACTTAATGTAAATTAAACAACCTATTTAATAAAGCATTCATAAAAACAATGAGAAAACTTACCAATGTTGTAGAAAATTTGAGAAAGGTTGAAAACGATAGATTTGGGTTTTCTCACACGCACTTTTTTTGTTTTAGAATAAGATCGTTGAAAATGAGGAAGGGAGAAGGTTTGGACACGATATTATCACTTAAAATAAGTTCGAACACTGGAGGTATACTTTTGTAAATTTGACATAAATGCATCCCAATACCGTTTTATGGTAAAATAAGAATGGTTCACCTACGAAGTGTTGTTGTGTGGACTTTTGATGCACTCATAAATACATTTGCGTGTTGTGTTAGAGAGAGTTAATAGTATGAGCATTGATATAAAATTGAGAAACAAACACCCTTGTGAGAGAAACGTCACTTGTCCACCTAAAACCTTAAGGTGATAGGTGAGTGGGTTCTCCCACTTATATATGCTTAAGTCTCCACATTTCTATTCAATGTGAGACTATTTCCTCACTTACTCACACTTGCTATTTTATTCCAACACTCCCCCTCAAGTGTGAGTCCATAATGCTTCATCACTTGCACCATCGTTGACACCTTGCAACGGAACACCTCTACTTGGGTGTTTCGATACTAACTCGATCCTTTTTTTCGAACTAAAGGCTCTGATACCATGTTAGAGGGAGTTAATAATGGGAGCATTTATATAAAGTTGAGGAACAAGCACCGTTGTGAGAGACACACCATTTGTCCATCTAAAACCTTAAGGTGATAGGTGAGTAGGTTCTCCGACTTATATATGCTTAAGTCTCCACATTCCTACCCAATGTGAGACTATTTCCCCACTTACTCACACTTGCTATATATTCCAACATCTTGGAGTTAAATTGTGTATTTGGATGTATGGTATTGGGTCTTAGGCCCCCATTTGTTAATGGTTGGATTTGAAGAATTTAATTTGAGGGCGTGCAAGGCGGCTTACAGGGCCTCAAAAATTTCAAGATTAACTTATGCTTAAATGGATCCTCACAAAATATTTGTCAGGTTAAATAGTGATTATATAAGGCCTCTAATTATTTTGTTGATGTTAAATTGTGACTAGCCTAAACAAGACCTTCAAAAACTTGAGACGACCCTGATTAAGGTGTTTTGCAAAGTTACCGCTCCAAAGATGATTAAAGTAGAAATTGGGTTGTCTAATTTCATGCATTAGTTTTATCTTTTAGTTTTTTTTCCTTTTTCTTTATGAGTTTGATTAGACCACTTTAATCTAATTTTTTAAGAATATTCCCCAAACTCTAATACAATTTCCAACTTCATATTGATAGAGAAAACTTAATAACAAATTTAAGAAGCACAAAAAGAGACACATACCTCAAACACACTATTATAATTTTATAATATGGAATTACATATATTAGTGGTATTAGACACGAACACATTTTCATTATATATTGTCGGTTCTCTTTTTATTTAATTATATTCTTATTATAATTTCAAATAGTTTATGTACAAGAGAAAGTTCCCTCCCAAAATCAAATGTAATTATGTAAATTAGCAATAAAGTTGACTATCATTTCCCACTATACAAAGCTAAAGTGATAAATGTAATAATTTTGAGATTGGTTACAAAGGAACATTTTAACCCGACAATTCTTTTTTGTTGTAATTAAAAGGGAATTTAAGGGCTGATATATAATTAAATATTTATATTCCATAAATAAAATTAATTTATATTTATATTTATATTTATTTTCAAAATAAATAAATATGAAGAAAAATATAATATTTTAGATGATGTACTTCACTTGATAAAGTAACTAACCTCTATGACTAATGGGGAATGAAATCTAGAAATAACTTAATAATAATGATTATTAGTTGGATCTTAATCTTCCATATGTAACGCCATGAAAGAGACACTCATGTTTCTTTCATCATATCGCTATTGTTTTGACAAGACAAAAAGATAATCAAGTTGCTGTTAACTAAAGCACAAGAAATTTGCATGTGCTTATGTTTCCAACCTCTCTCTTAATTGCCCAATTCAGCATGATCAATAACTTAGGGTCTTGTTTCTTATTTTTAATCAAATTATTTCTCAAAATAACTATTGCCATTGCACTAAGCAAAGATATAGATGAAATGATATAATGAAATTATGAATGACATCAATTGCTCTGATATCTTGTCAATTAGTTGTCTAAATATTGTAGGATTAGATGTGGAAAAGGCATTGTATTAAGGATAATGGTGAGGCATCTTATAGTTTTCAAGGGCAAATAGATTATGTCTCCCTCTAATTCAAATGCTTATAATTATGATCATCCAAACATTTCCATTCATGAATTTTACTTCAAAAATTTCACATCACACCTTTTGCTTTTACTTGGATGTACTTATTAAAGCCTTCCACGTGATAAGATTGGTTTTGCAAAATAAATGCTTGATTATAAGAAATATTATGAAGAATATAATTTGTAAATACTTTTTAACGCAATAAAAGTTATATTTTAATAAAGATAAATCATAGAATAAAAAATAAAAAATAAAAAGGATGAGAGACATAAACGTAATTCATAAAAAATAGTAAAAATAATAGTTGAACATTTTAATTTATCTCTAAAATAAAAAAGAAATAAATGCCACAAAGTGTCATAGTCAATAAAATAATCGACATTGTCTAATTTATCTGCACATGTATTTTCTTGTATAATAATAAGACATATCTTGAATATAAAAGAATATATAATAAGTAAAGTATTCTTTTATTAGATTAAAAGATGTCAAAGGACAATATCTACGTTAGAAAAGGATCAAATAATCATCATATAATCAATTTAAGTCAAATTTTTCTCAAATTATTCTTGCTAGTATATTAAATTAAAAAAAATATGATTACATGCAATTCAGTTTGAAAGAAAGTGCAAACTCCAATCAAAGCTGAGAAAACTCTCAAATATATTTATAAATTATTCCTAAATATGTCATCACAAGTTCATTTTCCAAGATTTTTTATCTTGCAGCTTTATCTTTATTGAACTTAATCCAAATATGACTAAGAAATTACCAATTAACTTGTATGATTCTTGGTGTAGGAGAATATCGACATTTGATGTCAAAGCATTAAATAATTGTAAATGCGTGATTTTTTTATGTGAATAAGATTGATAAAAGAGAAGGAAACGGTACAAAAGCGAAGGGGGGACTAGGCCAAAATCCTCTTAGGGAGAACAAACCTAAAGAAAGGTAGATGAAGCCTATTCTTTATAAAATCTTCCCTTAAAAAGGGGAATATCATAAAAAAGAATGAAATCAGTGAGACTAAGACCTAAGTTAGCTAGGTCGTTGACACATCTATTGCCTTCTCTAAAGATGCGAGACACCACACCCTGAAAGATTTCAACGTCGGTATAGATTTCAGCCAAACCCATTTCTACCAACAATTTGGAGGACCTCTAGACCATTTGAAATCAAAAGCAAGCTTAAAAGAAACGTCACAGAAAGAGCCAGATTCCAAATTCTCTTGTCAGGACGAAGGTCGAAGGGAATGTGGCAATTGGTGTTTGAGATTGAAGAGATATGGAAAGTCGGGCAACAACCTTAGAAAAATTCCACCTACCCTTAGAGATGATATCACTGGCAAGCTGGTCAATAATCAAAAGCGGATTGTCATAATCAAGAGAAAAGGGGTACCGCACTAGGAATCATACTAGAGACTGATAGAGACACCACGAATAATTATCCAGAACAGTAAACATATCAGATTTGATACTAGACCATAAGGAAGAGAAAATATGATGGAGAATAATACACTTGTTCCTGGAAAAAAATTTCCTGAGAATAGAAGCCCAGGACTT
The DNA here is from genome assembly GCA_021764765.1 of Vicia sativa. NCBI lineage: Eukaryota > Viridiplantae > Streptophyta > Magnoliopsida > Fabales > Fabaceae > Vicia > Vicia sativa. The sequence continues at coordinate 93,815,581 of CM038795.1, forward strand.
AGAAGAGATATGGAGGTCACAAACCAATTTCAAGTTCGAAGCTTCATTTAACGAGATAAGGGACCGGAGCCCAAGCCTGCCTTCCTCAAACGGTTTACACATATTATTCCAAGAAATAGTAATAAGCTTGTTATTGGAAATCTCCCCACTCCAAATGAAAAGCTTCATCAAGCGTTCAAGATCCCTAAGAAGGGAAATAGGCCAAGAGTAAACAGTAATTCTATGGGTAAGCATATTAAGAATGGTGGACCTAACCAGCTCAATACGGCCAAACCTTTCTTAAAACCAGAGTATCTAGCCAGAATATTAAGACCAGGGGAAGTCATGGCTCCACCAAAAATGAAGGATTTGTTACAGTTAACCCTTTGACTAGCTAACAAAGCAGTACCCTCAAAAGTATAAATGAGCAAATTTAAGTTAGAGATTTTTCCTTTCCAGAAAATAAGAATATCATCAGCATAGAATATGTGGGAAAGGATAATGATATTTCTCGGACCCTTAATAAGATCGAGTTGGCCGGTAGAAACAAGCTGATGAATTTTCCAGCTAAGCACTTATTCAACAAGGCAAAAGAGAAGTGGAGATAGAGGATCTCCCTAACGCACTCCATGAGAGTAGTTAAAATAACCATGAAGGCTCCCGTTGATATTAATAGACATGTGAGAAGAATGAAGAATGCAGCTTATCCACTGGCCGAACTTGCTATTAAAACCGAAGCTTTGTAGAACTTTTAAGAGAAATTGTCAATTGAGAGTATCGAAAGCCTTCGTGATATCGAATTTGAGAGCCATATTATCGCACCAATTTTTAGAGGCCAGTAAGTTAAAGGCTTCATAGGCTAAACTGATGCAATCATGAATACGACGACCCTGAATAAAACCCCTTTGCTCAAAAGAAACCAGAACCGACATAATAGAAGATAGCCTATCTGCAATGATCTTGGAAATAATTTTGTATTTAAAATTTGAGACTGTTATAAGCCGAAAATTGTCCAAAGTAAATGCGTGAATTGAAGAGTACATATTTTCGTTGAAAGAAGTAAACGACATATACACCAAATGTTTAACATGAAAAATGTCTCTACCAAAGTCAATTTTACCATTTTGAAATCTGATAAAATTTCTTTTGTTTCAAATTTGTGAAAGAATCATTATAATAAGAGTTATGCATAGATTATGAATTTGAGAACTTCAACTTCTACAATGTTCATGGTAAACAATGGTTTCTTCAAATGCCGGAAAAGTAAGGTGTACTCACATCTAAGAAATAAGTGGTATGTAATATTCAGATCTTGATTGTAGAGAAAACACCTCGAAAACATTTGTATTCTCCTTCGAATCAGCTTGTCTTATATTGCAATAAAATTATGCATTAGTTTCCAAGTGACTTATAATTTAGCAGGTGATATGTAGGGATGATAGAAAAATTTATTTTCAATGTGATCCCTCCTAATACAATCATAGGCATCTTTAAAAGATAGATCACAATTTTTCAGATCATGTCCAAATGAGTTTATCAGCAATAGTATCATCAAATGATCGGTTAGTCTTCAAATTATGTGCAAGAATTTGAGGAAGCAAAATAGATAAATCATGAGAAATGTTCAAATTAATATCTTGGATAATTGAAATGACCTTAATAATTAGCATAAATTAAATATTCGCTGACAATATTATGTGTAAATCTTTAATTTTGTATTTCCACTAAATATCAATCTATAAATCAATGTTCTTGTAATTACTAGATGTTGGAATTACACCCAAATCTTGGAGAATTCTAAATCAATCTTAATGAACAAAAATCAATCTTCCCAATTGATTTATCCTCTTGTTCTTCACTTTTCACTCAAGTGAATCAATCACATTTTAGTTATAAGATAATTTTACACAACAATGATTATAGGTGAAGAAAGAAATTGAATTGGGAAGAAAAATATTAGGGTTTATAAAAGAGGAAGATATAATTATGAATTTTATAGAGAAAATTCTATGCTCTTTATTTTTGTTTATTGCAGTAATATGATTCACACAATTATATTTACAATAATAGGATATCTTCCTATTTATAAACTAAGATAGTTTATTCACTAAATAATCTAACAAACTAACTAACTAAAGCAAATAAAATAATGTCAAAAAGTTAAAATTCTATTAAAATTAACTTCTCCGACATGTCGACATCTTATAATTTTTCATTTTTAATACACAATTTCGACACATACAATATAATTTCATTACAAAGAATTATATTCTCAACATCTACCATGTAAAAGAATAAAACTAAATGATTAATGTCAAACTATATTGAATAAAAAGTATGGTAAACGATTGGTTTTCTTTCTCTAAAGTATTTATTAATAAAGATATTGACACAATAAAAACAAATTATAATATAAAATATTAAAAAATATAAAGACTATTAACACATTTTATGACCATCAATGCTACGTTGACACTGAGTTTTACACACCATATATACACTGTTTGCAGTATTTATATGGTGAAGTGTATTTTTTAAATAAAATAATATTGCTTTTAAAAAAAAATTAAAAAAAATATTTTTAAAATTTATTTTATAACATAAATATAAGAGTATGTCACTAACCAACTTGACAATTATATTAACTACAAAAATGTAAGTTATAAACCAATTATTTTAATTTATTAATCAATTTTACTTCTTCGTTAACCAATAAAATACATATTATTAACCATACTCTAACACTAATTATAAATGTATTAACTAATTTTTAGACTCCAATAACCAATTTTATTTTACTATTTAATATTTTTTAGTTTGAGAATTCATTAACCAAGTTATAAATTGTATTAACCAACTTTATACATAATATTAACCAATATCTGTATGATATTTATATTAAAATTTTGTCAGAATATATATTAATCAAACTTTAAACTGTATTAACCAAATTTTAATATTATATTAATCAAAGCAGTTTTAAAAAAAATATATAAAAAAAAAATCAAAATGATAGATATACACCATTCACGTATTTGTGAAAAATACATAAAAAGTGGTGTCAACGTAGCATTTTTCTTTTATGACTGAACTTATTATCCTGTAATGTTATTAAGGCAATCAAATTCCAATTCAAGTGTTATGGTTGTTGTGATTTGTTCTCTACTGCTTGTATTTTACCTGTTGAGACTTATATTTTAAAATAACTCATTTTTATTATTAAAAATTCCAAAATACTCCATATTATCATGAGACTTACATTAAACATAATTAATTTTATAAAAATTATTTTAAAATACTTCATAGCTACAATGGCGTGAGTTCGAATATCTTTCGACTATTATAGTATTAAACCAAAATATTTCATGAATTTTTTTTTTTTTTTGGTGTTTTTAAATAGAATATCAACAAAATGAGTATGTACAATTTTGGTTAGCTTTACACATTTAGTATTAGGTTTCACCTTTTATAAATTTGTAAAGAAAATAGAAATATACATGCAAATCACAAGAAACTTGCAAGTAAATAAAATAAAAATGCAAATAGAGATTTAAAAGTAGGTATTTTTTATAATGTGTTTAAATGAGGTATATGGGATTTTCTTTTTCTAAAATAAAGGTTCAACAGTTGAAGTGAGTTTTCATGAATATTTAGCTCACATAACTTTTAACTCGACTTTGTTCATAAATCATGAGAGATAAAAATAAAAGAGATATTATATTTTTAAATAAAAATACATAATGTATTAATATAAAAAATTTGTTGATATTTTATAATTAATAATATTTTATAAGAAAATTTTAAAAAAACTGAGGCAAATTAAAACCTTATTGCAGTAATTTATAAATTAAAATATTAAATTAGATCAAATTATTATTAAGGGAAAAAAATCCACATTGATAAAACAAGCTAGCTTGGGACCAATTATGATTAGACCTTTCTATCTATTTAAAACACTTATAACCCACACATTTAAATAAAGTTAAACACACTTATCTTTTTAAAAGGAGATATAGACTTTCTTAGTCTCTTATTTATTATAGAATAGCACTATGCATTGGACCTGAATAATAAGCTTAATTTAAGGTATGCCCTACAAAGATTAATATCTCATATTCCTATGGACAATAATGCCACACATTTCTTTTCTTATGTAAGTCCTTCTTGGCTGCAGAATTTAACTAGGGCACCTAGGCCACATATATATATATATATATATATATATATATATATATATATATATATATATATATATATATATATATATATATATATATATATATATATATATATATATATATATATCTCTCCCAGCAGCTCAGCATTGATGAGACAAACTAATTATAATATAGAAAATAGTGTATAATTGATTTTGGATTAGATTTGTCTCAACTATTGTCTGTCTCTTGATTGTTATTAGGACGGTTCAAGGGAACTTTGACATATCTTTTGGCACTTAATTATTATCTTCAATAATAGGTTCAGTTAAATCTTAACTAAAAATTAAAAGAAGAGAAACATATATTTTTCAAACAAGAATTAAGGTGGCTCTATCCTGGCATCGAATATTTGCTTCTATATTATAAGAAAACCAATTTATTTATTTATAGTTAAGACTTAAAAACAATATTGATAATTCATTTGTCCTACAAAGATAGACATCAATTTTGATTTATGGGATGGTTCAATTATATGTAGTTGACCAAATTCACTTTTTTGTCACTAATAGTAACTAAAATAATTAACCCTATTGAATATTTTTGTGGTGAGAATATTATCCAAAAGACAACGAAGCAGATATATATTATATATTATAGATACAGCATGGATAATTGAGTATACATTATTATATTATATATATAATAAAAGAAGTAATGGAGTATATATTATTATATATTATACATACATTAAATTTTTTTTTTTGAATATTTGGAGTTTGACTTAGCTGAACAGCTCATATATATGGGAAGTACTATAAGATAAGATGAAGGTATGGATTATGGCGATTAGAATTTTTAGAAGCATCTTTCTATTGAGAAGTTAATTAATATAACCCAAATGGATGATTGAATTAGGACATAAGTTAGTCGCCAGATGCTCATAATGTAAGAATAAAAACAGAAATCAAAGAAAAGATATCGATATCGATATCAATATCAACATTATATAAGCTTAGTATGTACTCCATATTATTGAGAGGAGAGATATTTTTTATAGTTTAGATCATGTAAATGAAAAAACAAAGCACTTAAAAGACGAACTTCTATTTTGGCAGCTTCTGAATCGTGGATAACATGCAGAGAATATTGTATAAATTTTTTCGTCACAACAACAACAAAAATAAATTAATTAAAAATTACCGTAAATACATTTATACTTATTTACTTGAAATTATAGTAAATATTAACACTTCAATCTTTAATGGTCAAGTCATTAAAATTTGAATAGATATGATTCGAATATCTCAGAATGTCATATTTTTCAGTTTAAATAAACAAGATGGTTGGTAACTATATGTGTAAGACGCAATTAATCGTTGGATTCATTCTGAGAGGTTAATATAGTATCTTCGTGAGGGATACTCTACGACACAGAGGCATATCTTGGACAATTATCTCAAAAACTTTTGTCTTTATTTTGTAGGGTGATCGTTTTTGACATAGGTAAGTTATCCGGTCATGGGATTCTTAGACATGTGTGTCCTAGACGAGACGAGTCTGCTCTCAAGAATAGGCAAATTAAGTGTCACACTTGAAACATTAATGATCCCGATTCTAAGAACTTTTTTTAATGTTTTGATGACAACAACATTAATCTATGTTAAAGTCGACGGTGAGAATTTTCCTACTCTTTATTGATGGTGATTAACATGAAGATATCTCCAGTCTAATCAAATAGAAGATTCAAGGTTCCAGTGAAGTACTTATATGATCGATATATCTTGAAAAGGAACTTGAAAACATCATATTTGTGAAAGAGAGGAAGTGTGAAAGCTCGCCTGGTTGTGTCTATCTGAGTGACTAGAGTCTTGTGAAATAAGTAGAGTAACTCTTAAGATATTAACGCACCTCACACACACTTAAAATACTTTTAAGGCCTCTCTTTGTTAGACTAGGGCGAATTATCTAGAGGCGGGTGAATAGATCCCCAATTAAAAATTACCTATCAAAATGGTTGCTTAAAAACTTATTTGAAAAAATATTGAGCGGAAGGTTTTTGGCCGAGATCAATATAGTAGTCTAAACGAACCAAGTTACTAGAAACTCGGGTAAGCACAAGCCATATGGAATTAACATAATGATAAAATCAATCAACATAGTAATATCTCAATTAACCGTTTAATAACCAATACACCAATTTCCTATTTCCAATGAAATTATATTAAAAACATAAATTGACAATTTATCGAACATGTGGCGCACAATCAATTTTTCAAAATTTTATTTGAGCGTTGTTGATATGAAAAAGGACTTACAATCAAAGTGATTATAATCTAATCAACAAAGCAATTTGAACTTTAATAATCAAAGATAAATTCTATACGAATCAATCGATCAACAACACATTCAACAATTTTTATATAGAAAGTAAATGAGAGTAACTGATATAGAGAGAGAGCGTCACGAGGATTTTCTTAGGAAGTTCACAAATCGCCCTCGTTGTTGCAACATCACCCTCGAATTCCAAATTTGGGATTGGGATAATTTCTTGCATTGCAAAAGTATGATTACAAGAGAAATGTTCAAGAGCAACCCTATAAACCCTACCATTTGATGTTGATTCAACCTCTTCTCTTCTTTTAATCTTCAACAAGACCATGACACAATAACTACAAATTGACTTTCTGGATCTTGCTACTCCTTTGCATACTTTATTTCCAAAGCTTTTGCGCACCGTCAATTTCACCTATTGCAACACAAGACTTCAATTTTGATCTGCCATTCTCTCACTACTTTCTTTGTGTTATTTATCTCCAAAGGATCCTTTGTGTTCTTTGTCTCCAAAGTGCTTCACTTGACCGTAATACTCTTTTGAATGTCTTGCACGAAACTCCTCAAATCAATCAATGAACTTGGAGGACAAACCCGTGTTATTTTCAGATGAAGACCCCCTGCAAATCTCAATAAAATATTCTCAGCTACACAAGAACCTAATTGGACGTTATTGAAACTCGTCTAGATGGAACTCCAACAAAAGATCATTACAATGGTTTGTTAGTGTGTATGCATTGGTTGGAGGTTGAAGATAAGAGCAAATGCAAGATTTTATTATGGTATCATCAAGTTGGAATGATGCATGAATGATATATTTATAGTTGGGATTTTTTCGGCAAAAGAGGGAAGTTTCAGAATAAAAAAATTATGAAAAAATGACCCATAAAACAATATGTGTCGGTCTGAAAAAATTATGTGTCAACACATGCAAAACAATAGCTATAGGCTTTAAAAAGGCAGTACATGTGTCAACGTGAAAATCGTATGTGTCGACACAAAATCGTATGTGTCAACGTGAAAATCGTATGCCTGTGTTTTAAACAGGAATACTGAAGAATTTAATATTGAAGCACATGTGTCAGCGCATAAATCGTATGTGTCGACACATACTGAAGCTTTAAAAAAATTAGAAATTATTATTTTATGTGTCAACACATAGAAATTTCAAGGTCGGCACATAAACATGTTTTTTGTGTAGAAACTAATTTTTTATGATTGAGACCAATTTTAAACTTGTTTTGAATGATTCCTAAGACCTATAATGCAAGAAAGTGTCATATGACATAGAGATACCATCCAATGTACATAAATACTAAGTTTTCCTAGTTTTTACATCATACAAAATATCTAATGGTGAAATTGCGCTCACACTCTTTACTTAACAAAATTACATAAAAATGTTCTTAAGGCATAAACAATTGATTATGGGACTATCTGGTTGAGTATGAGTTTTCTAACTATCTAGCCATATAGATCTTTTGCCTAATCAATTAGATATTTTGCTTAATCGAGTCTACAAATTGATTGAGACAGATTCTTAATAATTTGCAATGACTATATATCAAATATTCCATTTTGGGTCTCCATAATCAATTATTTGAGTTACCTAATCGATTAGGAAATTAATTTGGCCCATGAATTATTTGCATTTGGAGCCAAGTTTTTCCTTTATAAAGGCGGTTTATCATCTCTTCATTTTACAATAGAATTCAGAGTTTTCTTAATTCTTAACATTTTATTACTCTCTTTTTTCTCTTTAAATATTTTCTTTGATCAAAGTTGTCTTACTGTCTTGTGAGTAAAAACTTCTTGTGAGAAAAGTGATGTATTGGTGTTGTGCATGTGATTTTATTTTCAAGAGTGCAATACTGTTGAAGAATAAAGTTTAATCCTTAACATGAACCATTGAAAAATATTTGTTTGGTTATAAGACTCATCATACAAAAGTTTTGTCTAGTTATCGGGATTAGTCGGTGAAACCTATATTTGGTTCGTGAGCTCATCCCGTAGAAAAAGTCTCTTTTGGTTGGGGGTGTAATATCCTAAAACCCTGAATCTTAATTTAAAAGAATTAAACTCTCAATTGAGGATGTTACTCGAACAAAACATGCATATTCTTCCAAATAATTTCAAAAACTCGCAGCGAAACACAATAAATAACACATGCTTCAATTTATTTCTTTAAACGAAAAATACTTAACTAAAATAATATAATCCAACATTAACTCAAGCAATTAAATGACCCGTTCTCAGATATTACAGATAAGTTCAATAATCTAACTAAACAACGAGAAAATAATAAATAAAATGAAGAGAGCTTCATAGTCTTCTTCCAACCCACAACGATATTTACTCCTACTAAGCATATGTATTACATCATATAGAACAACACAAATTCAATAAAAAAAAGTAGTTGAAAAATCACTTAAATATAGTAATGGTGTAAAATAATGCAATGGTAGCTTAGATCACACAATCAACCAAACACATTCAAGTTACTCAACAATCAACTCACATAGCCTTCATGTATTCACTGTGACTCACAACCCAACTCAATACAAGTGGTACCATTTTCGACATCTGAGGTTTTTTACTGATCTCATCCACTCAACGATGGTTCCTTATTAAAACTGGGTCCCCACTTCTAGACCCTAGACTTATCACTGGTTCACAATTCTGAATCAGTGACTCTTCCTTTTCAACACTGACATGTATGATGCATGACATACAAATAATGAAATAAAACTTATGGTTCCACTTATAATCATATACAACATACCATAAGGCATTCACCATAGTTCCCACTTCGAACTATAAACTTCAAGATAACATTTATAATTACATACACAAACACATAATTGTACCATTAATTCAATTTTCATTTCATCATTATAATAATTCACCTTAATCAATTAATTTCATCAAATACACTCAAACAACGGTCAAACATCGACTACACGAGCAAACAACATTGAAAAATATATTGAACGCCTAAAAATAATCCATGAAAATTATGACGACCAGATCCTCACCAGATTGATAACCTTCATGCCCTGGAGACCATGACGGTCTCCCCATCATCACGTTGAAGACCTCCAGCTTAGACAAACGTGTGAAGACCAGCTCGTCATGGTGTTGTAGAAGATATAAACTGTGCTTCATCCATGAGAGCTCGTTCGAAGCTCCGATTTAGACCCCTAGACACCTAAATTGCATAGAAAATAATAGATACATATTATACAAACATTAAAACATCATATATACATAGATTAATACTTAATTTCATCAATTAATCATGATTTCAAGTTATGTTCATGAAACCAAAACATACAAATGGCAACAACAACATTAAGATTCATTCAACACATCATGTATAAATTACAACAATACTCAGAGCACGAATTTATACATGAAACATAATAATTAACATGGATTACACATAACCACATTCTATAACTCAAGAAAACACAACAATGGGGAAAACCTAAAGGAGAGTGAGGATCCCTCTCTATCCTTCATGTAATTAACACTTATATTCAAGTAAACCCCCTTACCTTAATTTTCCAGCAGTTAATCAAGGTTTGGTTATGGTGTTATCTCCCTACAAGAGCTTCCTAGGCTCCTTACCTTTTTCTCAAATTTTTTAAATTTTCACACACTGACAAATTTGTCTCTCCTCACTCTTACTATATATTTAACCTAATGATAGTTTTCCTTAATTCACAACTTTCACTCAATTATTAGTAACTCTCACCTTAGTCCACCAATTTTATTAAAATGCTACTTTCCACGCCACAACTCATAATTCTATTATTTTTATATTATTTTCCTATTATTTTATTATTATTATGTTATTTAATTAATTAAAAAATCTCATAAATCCAAAAAAAACCACCACACCAAATAATTCACATAAATTATATAAAATAATTTAGTCACTCACATAATTATAAAAAAAGCACTAAAATTCAATTAATCGAATTTTATTCAATGAAGTCTCCATCTAGCTTTATTTGTTTCTAAGGAACAAGAAATTATAAAGAAAACCCACAAAAGAAATGAAATGGTCATCGCAATCAAAGGACGGGTTTGAGAGTCGGTTATCCAAGGAGAAAATATTAGCACCTATCACATCCATCGTATCATTTTTGCTCACGCTATAGATCATATAAGCCATTGTGCTTCTCCCTATGCTTCTGGCAAGGAATTTCTATAAAACTGTCATATTTCATAATGACATCACCCATACTCTCAAAAGCTTCTAGAAGAATGCTCGTGCCTTTGAGAGTAGAGTTCTCATCTTTAAAGAAAAAATTTATTTATTTAAAATAGAGAGATCTTCCTTAAGCTTACTATTTTTAGAAGATATGGATTCATGAGATTTTTTAAGATCCTTAAATTCAATCTTGAGTAACTCATATTTTTCTAAAATTTCAAGTAAACAAGAAGTTAATTTAGAATGAGTAAGATCAGAAAATACCTCTTTGGAGAATCTCTCATCTATGTCTGATTCAGATTCTGCTTTATCTTCTGGAGGGATCTTTTAAACAAACATTCTAAATTGAGCCAACAATGCCACTTGAGGTTGCCTTAGTACTTTGGTATCTATTTATCTCTCTCTCTCTCTCTCTCTCTCTCTCTCTCTCTCTCTCTCTCTCTCTCTCTCTCTCTAAATCTATTTCTTCACTTAAGGTTGCCTTAGTGCTTTGGAGTGATATTTCATTTGTTAGGAGAACACTTTTGTAAGCGGTCGTGCTATTCCTTTATAGTCTTAAGGGTGCGATATCTTTAAGATATCGAGTTATGGTTCTTCAGATAATTTCCTGGTGCAATCTTTCTATTTTTATTCTCTTTATTTCTCTGCAATTTATTTTAGTTACTTTACTTGTGATTCACTTACTCACTCAAAAACTTTACTAACGTGATCTTAATCAAGAAAGATATAATTAGTTTGCGACTTTTTCTTTCATTTATACACTTATTATTTTAACAAAAATATAGTATTACTCTTATTAATTAAAACGACTTTTTATGTCATTTTGTATATATCAGCTAATGAAACAGTTAATTTATCAAACACTCATGTTAACTTATCAACTATCAACCACCAATTATAAGCTATCAATTATTAACTATCAATTACCAACTATAATTATCAACTATCAGATACTATATACGTAAAAAAAAGAGTTTTATTTATAAATAAAGCAAGAAGAAGTGCATTTTCTATTAGTCAAATAGGTAATTTTCAATAGTTTTTGAAAAAAAATAAAAACATTAATGTTTGATGACATCACATTACAAGTGATATTTTTACTACTCTCCATTTCTTTATAATTGTCCTTTTTTTTTTTACACGTAACAAAAAATATAATAATTATTATCACTTTTTAGACAATAATTTTTATCTTACCTATAGTATCTCTATTATAATAAAAAATTAAGAATATTATAATCCCCCTATTGAAATTTTTTAGACAACAATTTTTGTTTTGTTTTTTATTTTATTTTAAGATTATTCGAAATCCATAAACTTTCATCTCAGCCTTTAATTTTCTTTAAACATTACTCAATTTTTTTAAGATAAAAAAATCAAAACAAAAATTGTTATTTTAAAAATTTTAAGATAATAACGATTATTGTTTTAAATATAATACGAGTAATTTTGACTAAATAATAATCATTACTATCTAAAAAAAGATTGATGATAACTTCTTTTTAATCCTTTTATTAAAATTATTCGAAATCCATAAAACTTTCGTCTCAACATTTAATCTTCTTTAAACATTATTCAGTTTTTTTATCACTTACTTCTTTTTTCCTCTCTACTAACACCGCCACAATAACTATCACCCTACCAAAAATAAAAATAAAACACATATAAACTAGAACTCAAAATCAAATAAAATCATTGAATCACTAATAGAATCATTAAAAACCCCATAAGAATAACCAAACAAATTTTTTGTGAAAAAACTTACATAAAGGTTCGGATTCCAACTTCGACTTTTCTGTGAATTTTTTTTAGATAAAGTGTAATTTTTCTCTGTTTTCCAAATTTTATTCTTACTGTATTAGGAAAGAGATGCAAAAAGTAAGAGATGGATTTTTTCTATAAATAAAATTGATGATGAACAACGAAAAAGGATGAAAAAGAAGAAAAGTAATTGATTTTTTAATTTTAATTTTAATTTTAATAATAATATTTTTAAACTAATGAGTCAAAGTTAAGTTTTTTGTCAGATTAAAATAAATTTAACTGCATTGTCATTTATGCACAAATTATTATTTTTTGATTTAAATTTAATAAAAATAACAGTCGTGGTTAAAATTCACTTAATTAAAGATGAGACCTCCATATTGATGACACGAATCACATTAAAAAATATGGTTTAAAATTCACTCAATTACCTAAAGTCAGAAAGCTAATGGCTTTTATAAAGGATATATGATTTGTCCCTAGATAGAGGTTAGTCAAAATCTGTGAACAACACAAAACAAAATCTTTTATCTTTGTCTCATTAATCATCAAGTTTTTTTACACTATGCAATATCTCTAGTCCTAAATGAATGATGTCCAGTTATTTTTGGTCTCCCAGTATAAGTATTCCAAGTGGGACCAAAACCTTGTTCTATAACAAATTACCACATGCAAATGATAATAATAAATGAAAATCTTAAGTATATTTGACTTAACTTCAAAATTTTACCTATAATTTAAAAATAATTTTTTTCATTATAATATATAGTATATGTATAAAATTAATACCATGTTTAAACTGAATATTAATGATTCACTTTGATAAAACTAAAAAGATTTTAAAGTGTTAACTGAATTAGATACTGAAAGGTAATTGTAATAAAATAAATAAAAAATCAAAATTTACTGAACTTATAAATAATAGTTAATTTAAAAAAATTACATGTGTGAAAAGAAGCCTAAAGTTGTAACCATTTAAAACTTGAGATTTATAGTAGTGCATTGACTGTATTTTATATATATATATATATATATATATATATATATATATATATATATATATATATATATATATATATATATATATATATATATATATATATATATATATATATATATATATATATATATATATAGAGATCCAGAAGATGACTTACATCAAAACGTCACCGGATTAATATTTTTAAAATCACCGTTGGATTGAAACATACTATCATATAGATCATTGCTATAAAGTTTGAGACTAATCTATAATGATTTACTATGTCATTGAACTACATCAAAATTAACGTTATATGAAAGTCCATTTTGACGTTAATTTTTAGATATCTTGATCGTATAGTAAAACTTTATAGATTAATCTCAAACTTTATAGGTATGATCTATATGATGATATGTTTCAATCCAACGTTGATTTTAAAAAATTAATCTGATAATTTGAAAGTTTCTGTAATTTTATCTCTCTATATATATATATATATATATATATATATATATATATATATATATATATATATATATATATATATATATATATATATATATATATATATATATATATATATATATATATATATATATATATATATATATATATATATATATATATAATCAAAATCTTTAAACTTATTATATCATATCACTATTTTAAAAATAAAAATATATTTTAAATGAATACATAATTGTCTTGACCGTGATGCACGTGCTTTTTTCTCTTAAAACTTTTGTTCAATATTAATACTCTTGATTGTTGAAATAGATACTTCCCCGCTTCAAAATGATAATTCTTCAATATTTAAGTGTGTTGAAAATAGTATATTTAGTACTAATTAAAGAATAAAATTAAAAAAATAATAATTATTTTAATATTGAAAAATAATAATAACATTCATTTTATAACAAATTTTATTTACTAAAATATCAATTATCTACTTCTTTAAGTCGAAGGCTCATCAACTTCAGAATAATTAAGGCCAAGCTTTAGAAAGATCCAGAAAATCAAGGAGTGTTTCATCCATGTTAAACTCAAAAGGGGTGGATGTTGTCCCAGATTCTCTCCTACCTCTTCAGTGATCAACCTTTTTCAAGATACCAGAAAGAGTCGATGTGTGGAACATATGATATAATTGATATCTCGGCTTTATCGCAATAAAATTTTTCAAGGGGGCATTTTTTTTGTGTTGTGATATGACGTGAGATGTAATTCTATATTCTGGGAAAGGGAAGCTGGATATGTTGTAGTGATTACATGGAAGAAGGCACAAGTTTACGACATCAAGGTTCTAAAGATGATGAAGTTTACGTTGAGAAAATGAGACTATTGAAATCAAAGGATAAGGATAAGAGAATACTAAGGGATGGAAAATCACAAGTTGTTCAATGAATATCGTCTCTTACAATCTCAGATGATGTGTCAACCCGAGTAAGAGGACAATTATGCAAAATCTTATTAGGGTTAAAAATGTTGATGTCTGTTTGATATAGGAAACAAAGGTTATATTAGAAGGGGATTTGTGGATTTCTTTGTTGTGGGGTAGTGGTCAGTGTTAGACTATGACACCGAATCTAGAGGGGTTAATAGATCCCTAAATAAAAACTATCTTTCAAATGGTTATTTAAAACTTATTTGAAAATCAATGTTGAGCGGAAGATTTTTGGCCTATATCAAATAGAGTAGTCTAAACGAACCTAATAATGGGAAACTCAGATATGCATGACTCATATGTAATTAACATAATGATAAAATCAATCAACATAATAATATCTCAATCGTTTAATATCCAACACAATGATTTCCTATTTCCAATGAAATCATATTAAAATCATAACTTGATAATTTATCGAACATGTGACACACAATCAATTTTTTCATAATTTATTTTTGAGCTTTGTTGATATGCAAAAGCACTTACAATCAAAGTGATTATAAGCTAATTAAGAAATAAATTTAAAATTTCATAATCAAAGAGAAATTCTATACGAATCAATCGATCAAGAAACATATTCAACAAATTGCATATGGAAAGTAAATGAGATTAAGAGATAGAACAATGCAATATTTCTTTGAGTTAAACAAACTAAGCAATTCGTCAAATACTTGGTGTGCAATCAAAGTTTCAGAATTTTCCTTTGTATTGTGTTGATATGAAAAACACTTATAATCAAAAGTGATTATAAGCAACACAACACATAATTCAAAACAAAAACAGTGTCGGAAAATTCATACACGTCGATGGATTAATCAATACTATTTGACTAATTGATCAATGAATATCAAAGCAAGTAAAATAAAAAAATAAAAGTGACAGTTTCTCACTTTCGTCCTTGCATGTGGGTACGTCTGCGCCCAATTCCAATATGAAATTAAGATACTTTCTTACTTTGCAAAAAGTATTCTTACAAGACAAGTGTTCAATGAAAAATTACAAATCATAATCGTTTGATGTCGATTCAACCCCTTCTCTTCTTTTGATCTTCAATAAGACCAGGATCGATAGAAGCAACCTATTCACCTCTTAAGTTACTTCCTTGAAAACATTTCAAAGACTCCAAGGTTCCTTGCAAAGATTTCAAACACTCCAAGGAATTTTTCACTGGAGTAAATCCGATTGCACACTATCAACACAAGATCACCGATTTTATCATCTAATTCTTGCTACTTACCCAAAAAGATTTCAAACACTCTAAGGTTCCTTGAAAAAATTTCACACACTCCAAGGGATTTTTCACCTGGAGGATTCCTTCTCGCACGATCTTGCACGAAAATCCTCAATTCAACAAATGATTTTGGAGGGCAAACCCGATGGTTTTTCCCAGATGAAGACCCCTACAAATATTAACCCAAACCAATTGGAAATCCGTAATTGTTTATCTAGATGGCACCCCAACGAAATATCATCACGATGTAATGTTGGTGTGTGTGCATAGATTGGAAGATTGAAGAAGAAGAGGAAATGTAGGCTAATTTTATGGTATCATCAAGTTGGAATGATGCATGAATGATATATTTATAGTTGGTCTCTTTTTAGGTAAAATAGGAAAGTTTTAGAATGAAAAATAATGAAATAATAAACCAAAAAATAGTATGTGTCGACCTAAAAAAGTTATGTGTCGACCTGTGACTTACATAAGCTCACATGCTTTAAAAATGCAGTGCAAGTGTCGACCTGAAAATTGTATGTGTCGAAACATGTGTGTGTGTTTTAAAGTAGAAATGCTGAAAGCTTTAATATTGCAGTACATGTGTCGACCTGAAAAGTTATGCGTCGACACATAGTGAACCTTTTCAGAAAATACAGAAATGTAGAATTTATGTGTCGACACATGGAAATTTCAGGCCTACACATAATTGATGTTTTTATGAAAAGTGATTTTTCATGATTGGGATTAATTTTATAGTTGTTTTAAATGATTCCTAACACCTCTAATGCAAGTGAGTGCCACAAGACATAAGGATACCGTCCACCATATTGAAGTGATAGTTTTCCGATTTTCGAAATCATGCAAAATGTGACACCCTGAATAAATCGATTATTAAATAATTACGATTTTTAATTATTAATTTAATTAGGAATGTAATATTTAATATTTTGGATTATTGGAAGTCAATTGAATTAAATGGAAGTGGGTTTATTGGTGGTATGATGAATAAAGTGAGGGTGTGAGGAGTAAAAGACTCTACTCACATTAATTATGTTATTTTTATTATGTTAGAATAATAAAAGAAATAAAAGAAGGAAAAGAGAAAAAAAAAGATCTTTTTGGAGAAAACTCACTGTACGTGGAATTGAGAAGAGGAGAAAAGGAGGAAGAAGACCTAAGGTGTCGGAATTCGAAGAACCCACAAGGTAAGGGGTGATTTCGATTAATTAATGCGTATTATCGGTTTTGATATTCAATAGTATGGATCATAGTATGTTAGGAATCCCGGTTTAGAAATTCTAGGTTACCGTAGAATTATCCCTATTTGTGTCGGATTGTATAGAATCCATTGATTTGTATGATATAGGGTCAATAGTAATGAACAAAACATGTTTTATTGCACATTAACGGTGTTGATTGAGTGATTTTATGGTGTTGGAATGTATGGGTACGTTTTGGAAAGAATAAGAAACTGATTATGGAAAACTGTTGCTGTCAACTGATATTTTTGGCTCGAGTCGTGGGAACCGGTTCCCAGGGAGAAACCGGTTCCAGTGTGAAATGGTGAAAATAGGCATTTTGAACTCGGGAAGTTACTCCGGGAGGAACCGGTTCCACGTATTTTTCCAAAGAAATCTAATTTTCTTCGGGAACCGGTTCCCTACGGAGGAACCGGTTCCCCATACATTTTCCAGTGTATTTTTGAGTTGTGGGAACGGTTACTCCTGTGGAGGAACCGGTTCCACCGAAAACTTTGAAAATTTTCCAAACTTTAAAATTCATAACTTTCAAACCGTAAGTCCGTTTTGAGCGCCGTTTTGGACGTTATTTCTTAAATTTAATGCTCTATCTTATAAAATGGAAAGATTTTCTAAAAGTTGAAATTATTTTGAAAAAGAGGCAAATTTCAAACAAACAATTATTGGACGACTTTGAGGTGCATATGGAAACCGTGGTGATGAGTATATTGATCTTGAGTGAATGTAAAGCGTGTTATCTGTGGTTATTTGTATGCATGATGGTTGGAATATCATGTTTTGAGTTTGATTCGGTTTATGATGATTGGTGTATTCATGATTGTATTGATATCATGTGTTTGTTGGTGTTGTATATGCCGATTGTTGACCTTAGTTGTCATTGTTGTGATATATCGTGATAGTCTTACCAATTGAAGGGTAAGTGTTTGGCATATTCATGCTCGGTGATGAATTATTTCATGATAGGTGATTATATCATGTTGATTGGTTTGCATGTTTATGCCGATGTTAGATGTATGCATGATTGGTTGATATATCATGTTGATTGTTGTGATTGATTATGTTAAATGAATGTATACATAGACCGATTAATGTTGCATCTGGTGATGTGCGTGCATATGCATTGTTTTGGTGAAGTTAATTCCCATTGTGCGGAATTTGACTTGGATTGCCGATAACCGATGAGTGAGGATGGGTGGTTAGGATGGATTCGTGTCCGGTGTTTATGGACGAATCGATGGTATCCGGTTGGTGATGGATCGGTGTTGGGTGACTTTGAGTCACGAGTCGGTACCGCATGCATTGAGTGCATTTTGATTGTGTGGAATAGTAACATGTTAGGATGTCTTCCGGTGTTACTATTTTCGATTGATGATGGTTATGCATGATGATTATATGGTTGTGATTGTGTATGGAATATGAAGTTATGTTGAAATGGGTGGGTTAATATGCTTGAAATATATTGTTAATTGAGAAGCTTATAATATGCTTTAATTATGAGAAGTCTCACCCTTACTTACCATTTCGATTAAAGTTAGGAAGGAGGATGGCTCTAGAGCTTATCGCTTATTCGATTGTCATGCTCGATTAGATTGTAACCCGGGAATGTTAGATGAGGAATTAGATATTGGTTTATTAATTATTTAAAGCTTTGTTGGGAATAATAATGATGGGATTATTCCGTGTTTGGTTATGACGTTTTCCGCTGTGTAAGACATGGTCTTATCTATATTGAATTATTTTGAAGGTGTTGATCCTCAGTGTAGCATGGCTACTGTTTGAATGAAGTTTTATTTTTACCTATTAATTGTGACATCCCGTGATTACCGTGTTAAACTCTGATTAAAGATGATTTAAATGTTAATTTAATTAATATATTTCGGGGTATTTAGATGGGGTGTTACACAAAACATCTAATAATGAAGTTTCACTCACAGTTAGGTGGAGTGGACAATAAAATGGGTGATAGGAAGATCTATAGGCATGTTGATAATGTGGAAATCAGGAATGTTCTTTCTAAAATTTAGCTTTAAAGGGGAAGGTTCCATTGGAATTTGCGTAGAATCAGAAGATATATGTTATTATATCCTAAACATTTATTCTTCGTGTTTGCGGGATAATAAGAGGAAATTGTGGCATGAGTTGTTAGCTTTCATACAAAATGCTCCTTTGAGTGAGATGTGTGTAAGTGGGATTTCAATGCTATAAAGAGTCAATCAGAGAGGAAAGGGGAGGGAGTTCATGTTAATTTGCGTGAGATAAAAGAATTTCAACATTTTATTGATAGCCTAGACTTGATTGATGTGCAGGTGGTAGGGAGCATATTCACTTTGTAACACCCAAATTCTACCCCAAACAATTATCAGAAAATCAAAGTATAAGAATTTCCAACATAACTGGGATATCACATTTCAACATAATAACCAAAACTTGTAATGCGGGATAGTAAGAGGAAATTGTGGCGTGTGTTGTTAGCTTTCATACAAAATGCTCCTTTGGGTGAGATGTGTGTAAGTGGGATTTCAATCCTATAAAGAGTCAATCAGAGAGGAAAGGGGAGGGAGTTCATGTTAATTTGCGTGAGATAGAAGAATTCCAACATTTTATTGATAGCCTAGACTTGATTGATGTATATGTGGTTGGGAGCATATTCACTTTGTAACACCCCAATTCTATCCCAAACAATTATAAAAAAATTAGAGTATAAGAATTTCCAACATAACTGGGATATCACATTTCAACATAATAACCAAAACCTGTAATGCTTTTAGAAAGGATACATAACACTTAAGAAAACAGAATGAACGCAACACATGGATATAGTCTTCATAACATAAACCAACTTTGATTAATCACGCAGTGGATTCATAATAATTCTCCACACAAGACATAACATCTTTCAAATCTTAAAACAACATTAAAACAAGTAACTCCTTGAATAACAACTTCAAAGTTCAACTTAAAACAACAAAGTAAAACATGCGTTCATTTTCTCCCTGAGTGCTACGTATCAGAGCGACAAACACCAACTCGAACTAACGGCTACTAACACTTCATTCTTCATTACTTGTATGTTACCCACGTAGAGGCAACATCACAACAGAAGGGTGAGATATCAAACTATATAAATAGGTTTATGATAAACAATATATAAGGAATAGAATAAACGAAATCACCACTTCATACAACAACAACTTAAACTTCACAAATTCTCAACACCACAACTCAAAATATGCGACTCAAGTATGCAACTCAATACGATGCAAATGCATGTGGTTCCATCGGAGTAGAACTCCCAACGTAATCAACTGTCAGTTTATCTAGGCATCAAGGCGTAAGCATTCAACGTAATATCTTGCCAAATATAGGCCAACGTGATGAGCTTTAGCTCCAACATAAACATTGCCAATTCAGGCTAACTTTAATGTTATGCTATGCGACAACATGTTCGACCACAACTCAAAACAACTCAACAACAACTTCAACATTGGCCACAAGCCTACAACGTAATCAATATATCAACAACTTATAAACAACAATATCTCACACAATCAGCATATTCAATATCAACACAAACAATTCAACATTGGTCGTAATACCTACAATTAACAGTGCCCTTTAATAGGACGAATCAACTTACCTAGATGTACCTGTAAATCAGCGTACCCAACATATCCTCAACAAAATAAATCCACCACGATTATCTACCAATTAATCTTAGTTACCCCAACAAATTTTATTAAATTTCGGTCAACTAATTATACGGCCTAATTCGGTTACTCCGACCCAACAAGACTATTCTCATATTTTCTACATCAATCTGCTAATTAATCTTACTGATGTAATTAATTTCCTTCTACTAATTTCATATTGTCACCACAATTTCAGTTCTGCTACAAAAATACCTTTGCCTGCTAAGTCTTTATCTTCTGCTAAACTTATGTTTTCTACTATTATAAGAGGGTATCCATTTTAATCTGCTACCATTACTATTAAATTAATATCTTACTAATATAATTACTCATATTATCAGAGACTAGAAAATTCCTACTGTTCCAAATAGAACTATACATATGCCTAACACTTTATCATATACAGAGAAAATGCAACAAAGAAAAAGGGCTTGTCTTGTGGCGCCTGTCCCTAGCCATGGAGGCATATGCCTCCTAGCATGTATAAGGGGGGTGGTTACGCCACATGTAATACTCGAAGCCAAAGAGGCCTAAGAGTAGTCGCCACATCGGAATGAGAGGGATCCTAAGACTATGCAGGTATGGTACTGCATGGTTGAAGGAGGCTTATAAGGATAAATTGGTACTACTCATACCAACAAGATGCATCTTCTTTTTGGTAGCCTAAACATAAGAATTCCACATTTAAGCGTGCTTGACTTGGAGTAGTAATGGGATGGGTGACCTTCTGGGAAGTTTCCCAGAAAACGTGCGAGTGAGGCTAAAGCATGCTGAAAAGACTCGTGTTGGTCTGTGGGGTCACTCGATGATCCTGAAGCCAGTCCGGGGCGTTAGACACTTTGTTCAAACTTGATGGTAGATGTATGAGTATAATAAATAGGTTTATAGTCTTATAAATGTTAATTTCAAATTGAAAAATGGTTGGTCAAATGATGGGGGATAGAGTTATTTTTATCATAGTCTGATTTGGATTCTCGCCAATAATTCAAATTGGGGGACCTAAGCCTTTTAAGGTGTTTAATGCTTGGTTTGATCATCCAAATTTTGTTCCTTTATCGTAAAAGTGTGCATTCGTTATTAAGAAGAAGCTTAAATTGTTAAGAGATACTTTAAGAAGGTGGAATGTTGATGCTTTAAAAAAAATTGGTTTGGAAGTGGTCGATTCCATTATGGATATTTATTCGCTAGTCTTGGAGGCAGACGATGTCTTGTAAGGAGAGCATGTTGCATAAAAAATCCATATTTAGGTGGGTTCGTGATGGAAATGCAAACTCAAATTTCTTTCACTCTTTAATAAATCATAGGTATTATAAAAGGAATGGTATTGTGCTTTTAAAATCTCCTAGAGGGTTGATTTCTCAAGTGGAGGAGATCAAGGCGAAGTTAAAGACTACTTTGTTGACATATTTAAAGAACCTTGGTTAAAAATACAAATTAGTTGGAGTGAATTTAACCACCTTAGCAGTTGGGATGTTTCTAGTTTGGAAGATCCTTTTTGTGTAGAAGAAATTAAGGAGGCTATTTGGTTGAGTGAGGGTGACAAAAGTCTAGGGACAAATGGTTTTAATATGGGGTTTTCCAAAACCTCCTGGAACACAATCAAAGATGACTTGGTGGCTTTCTTGAATGATTTTTATTCTAGTGGTATTCTTCCTAAGGAAATTACCGATAGTTTTTTTACTTTGATTCTAATAGTAGACAATGCTCAATACGCTCGTCATTTTAGGTCAATTTGTTTGGTTTCAAGCTTGTATAGGATAATGACTAAAGTTCTAGCTTCGAGGCTAAAAAGAGTCATCCCTTCATTGATATCTAAGAATCAATCAACTTTTGTCAAAAATAGACAAACGCTTAATGAATTTTTAGTAATTAGTTAAGTTATGGATTTAGATAAAAAGAACTATAAAAGTTTCTAACACCTTAAATTTCCCCGCGTAATTATATTTAAAAATTAGAGTAAATTAAAATTTTCATACAATTAGAATGCCACATTCATCAACACAAACCTTCTCATATTATAATAACATGTAACGCATACAACTTATTAAAATTATTAATAATAAAAATAAAAACTTCAACATGTTTAACTTTATCTTATTGTAGCAGAAAAACATCAACAAAGTATTCAAATACTTATTTAACATAAAACATGTTATAAAGTAGTCATAAAACTTGCAACATAAGAGATATTATAAAATATCTAACAAATATAGTATAACACTCAAACGTTTGACCCCAGTGTTAGATATCAGAGAAGATACTGACACCAACAACAGTAATAAAGAAGAGCATTCTCTTCTATTCACATCCACATATTCACTACGAATCACCTATATGTTACTCACGTGTAGGCAACATTCAAACAGAATGGATGAGATATCACAGTAATATAAAAGAATGCACCAATTCCACATAATCAACAACATCCAATTACATATCAATTATGTAATAACAACATTCATGCAACCTCAATGGTTATGCAATGACCTAAATTATGCAATAGTAACAATTATGCAATAACAATAATTATGCAATTCATTAAGACTCAATACCTGTAAGTTCCTGGTCTATATGGATTGACTTAATTTTAATAAAACAAATAATAGCAGCAACAATATTTTGTACAATAGGATTTCTAAGTTATAATCCCATCTAGAAATTCCTTAACATGCTGTGTTGAAGTTTTTCAACAACTGGAACAACATGTCAAATGAGATGTCGAGACATTAGACATCAGGACATCACGCTACAGAAACTGTTAAAGTTGTTACATTTCTGTTTTAATTAATGCAGAATATTCTGGGAATATTATGCATCATATGTGGCGTGATTTTGAAGGCATAAGTGGAGGTCCAAGAGCTAAGGAGAAAGATCAACAAGGACCTTGATTGTAGCAGAAGTTATCTGCGTATTTGTTTATGCAAAAGTTTGTTACTACAGAAGTTTGTTACAACTTCAAGCTGTTATTTTTGAATGCCCAAATCCAGTTGGGTAATAGGTTATAAATAAGCAGTTGTAACCTAGTTTTAGAAAGCTAGCCGGTTTTAGAAAGATGTAGTATTTAGGGTTAGCCGTGTAAGTGAACCACCCGGATTATGGGATGGTAACTTATTTGTGCCTCGAAGCCTGTAGGAAAGAAGTTTATTTTACTTACTCAGAAGCTGTGAAGCAATGAGTGCAGTTGTATCCTTGGAAGATGCTGTGAAGCAATTCCAAGTTTGTTTGAGTCATAAGTTTGACTGTTTTGTGTTTGAAGTGATGTTTTCTAAACTGGTTTTGTATTTGATGAGCCAAGTTGTTGATGCAGTGGTTGGGATGTTGACTGCTAGACATCACTGCGGTGATTGGAAGTGAGCGGAGGTTCTCTTATCTAAGTGAGGTATCTTAGGTAGAAGGAACATTGGGTAGGGATTTAGTGAAGGGTTTAAACATGGAGGTTTAACTCTGAAATAGAATTACTGATAATGGAATTCCTTCCTGGCTTGGTATGCCCCAGATGTAGGTTGGTTAGAACCAAATTGGGTGAACAATTCTGTGTGTTTTTTTGTTTCCTGCACTGTTATTTTTATGCCTACCTTGTCTGTTTTATAATGTTAGATCAGATGTCAAGACATCCTGAGTCTACATATCACCAAAATTTCAATATCAATGACTCAATGCATATGGTACCAATATGTTAACACTCAGGTTCACTCGCTCACAATCCCCACCATAGGAACAAAGCACACCAAAATTTTCACCATCACCAAAGATAACGCTTCATCGATTCCCACATGGAACCAGCTACTCGCACCCAATCCTCACAATGGGGTTAAGGCTCACCTTAGAAATTGTTACCATCCCCATAGGTAAAGCTTCACTAATTCCCAAACATAAGAATCAACTACAAACACCCAATCCCCACCATAGGATTAAGGCTCACCCAAACAGACTACCGTTCAACACCATGATGCATGATATAAAATAGACATGCAACAACAAGAAGTAAAATGACCTTCACCATAATCAATGTACCAATCCAATGTTGGCCACCATGCACCATACACATTCTATAAAAAAAATTCAATAACAATTAAATTATAGCAAGCAACCACAACACATTCACGCATATTCCAAACATCGACATCATACCACAACATACCATTAAAAATCATTTAAAGTATTTCCAGAAAATGAAACTATTTTTAAATGAAATTACATTGTCTCAACTTTCTACAGCTTCAAACAGCACTCAAATCGGACACTCGAAACTAAAGTTACGAATTTTTAAAGTTTTGTAAAAAAGCTCCTGCCATAATAGTGGAAATCAATTTCACCATATCCCAAAATCGATTTCGGCCTTGAAAACATCCCAGAAACCCATTTTCAAGTGGTAATCGATTATGCCAAACCCCGTAATCCATTACGCCTTCAGATAAGAACTTTTCTACTATTTTTCAATACAAAAAACACTTTTAAGCCATCCCCAAACCCTATTTTTCTTACAAATCATTTAGCTTATGTTTTAACGCGAAAAACCACTTTTTAACAGTTTCAAACCCCAAATACTATTCACATCCATAACTTAGTTTCGACTCTGACTCGCAACCATACCCAACAACACAAAATATACCATCAACAATTCCATAAAATACATAATTTCACACAACATTACACAATTTACCATTCAATCATCAACCACAACATCACAAAACATTCACCATATACCAATTCATTCAATACAAACAATCACATCATCATATACCAATTCATCCAATGCAAACAATCACTTCGTCGTACATTAATTTATGTAAATCAAAAAGAGATGAATCATCATACATCAATTTATTCGAAAATCAAAAAGAGATGAACACAAGCATAGAGATAATACATTTAACAAGAGAAATCTTGACCATCTACCCACAAACCATCATGAAAACCCTTATAGAATTGGAACCCCACCCTTACCTTCCTATTCCTAGCAATTCTTTCTCCACCTCTAACAATGGAGTTTTTCTCTTCTTCCTCAAGCCCTAGCTCTTTTCCTTTTCTCTTTTCACATATTGTTGGTTATACCTCCCAATTCCCTATTTTCTTTTATTATATTATTATTATTACTAACATTATTTAATCTATTTAAATTCTAATTTAAATAATACTAGTAACAACTGTTGTAGGATTTTTCCGTGAACAAAGTATTTTTAATTATCGATTCCACAGGGATTGGTGTATGTTATAGTCTTTCAATAGAAAAGTGTATTTTAAGATATTGTAACCAAAGGGTTTGTTATCTACTCTACTAGAACCATGAGTTTCCAAACAATAACTAAATTAATTCTTTCAAAGAAAGTTATAGTTTGGATTAGAGAGAGTTTGAGATTGTTTTCAAATTAAGAAGGCATGTCAAGATTAGTTTCATTAATCTAGTTTCATACATATTCATTTAATCAAGTGATGAACATAGTAGATGATTTTTATAAATACATATCCTCTCAATCTTGTAGATTTCCCACAAAGATTGTGAATGTTACCATGTTAATCCTTGCATGATTCCTCACTACAACTATTAACATGATAATCATTAAGTTCAATATTTTGTAAACACTAACACACAAATCTATTCCTAGCATTTGTTTATTAGAGGATGAATATCCTAGGTCACTTTGAAGTATTCTTTTCCAAGCAAAACTCAAAGCATAAAGATGAAGAACAAAGATATTCAACTATATTAATCATCAACCATGTTCATACACAAATGGATTAAAAAAAATACATACTATATAGATTAACTACCTTTAATCTTGACACAAAAAGAGCTTAGCCACTCATTTCCATGGTTGCTAGCTCTCAAGATTGTTGGTAGGAATGATGAAAATCAAAGAATCAAGAAGGAAAAGCTATGGTGTTCTTACACTTCTTTTTCTAGATTTTTTACAAAGATGAAAAGATAATGATGGTGGAGTGTTTCTTGCCTCCTTTACAAGCCAAAAAGTCAGCTGAAATGATGGGTTGGTGGCTCAAAAGTGAAAGCATGGGTTCTGTCCTTTTCTTTTTCAGACCGCTAAGGTAAGTCATAGCTCATGCAACACAGCCGACGTAGCATGCTTCCTTCATCCATAATTATCTTCAAAAAGAATCATCCCTAAAGCTCTTCAAAATTCTTGAATCCAAGCTTGGGAGAATTAGTCAATAAATTCCTACAATTAAGAGTGAAATAAGTTAAAGAATATATATTAAACAAAAACTAAATAAAAACCTAATTAAACAAAAATACTAGAACAAATAATACTAATTAATTAAAAAGACATTGTTAAGGACCACAAAATAATGTACAAAATAACTACAATTTGGTCCTTAACAACAACATTCTCCAACCACCCCTATATTTCAACACATTTTCTCACACTCCTCAAACATCTCTATTTTTAATTTCTAAGGATATCACCCTACACCGAAGGGTCTCAAAACACACCAAAACACCAATTAACACACAACACCATACAAATTAATTATAAATAATTAATTAAATCAATCGTGACGTTACAGAGGTTGCATGCTCCTTAAGGTAGATTTCTAAAAGGATTATGACAATATTTCTGAAACTTATCTTAGGAGTGATATAGGTTTGATGAGATCCAGTAAAAGGTGGATGAGGTGGATGGTGAGGAGTTTATTTTCTAGTATTTTTTTCCATCTTAGTTAATAGGGGTCCGATTAAAGATTTTGAAGTGGCATAGGATTGAGACAAGGGTATTCATTGTCTCCTTTCTTATTTCTTTAATCTTTATAAGGTTTGAATGGTTTGTTGAATAATTTAGTGTTAACAAGATATTTTTAACCTTTTATAATCAATGAAGACATTCACTTCGAGATTCAACAGTTTGCGGATGATATGATGCTTTTAGGAGAAGGAACTTGGTCCAACTTATGGAGCCTTAAATGGCTTTTAAGGGGATTAGAGCTTGTGTCTAGGTTATGTGTCAACTTTCACAAAAGTAATATTTTTAGGATCAATTTGGATGTGGACGTTCTTGAGGCAACATCTAGCTTTTTATCTTGTGAAATATGAAGCTTTCCTTTCTTATTTTTGGGTTCTTATTGGTGTTAATCCAATAAGGAAAGTTGTTTGGAATCTTATTTTAAACAAGTTCCAAATGAAGCTTTCTTTGTGGATAAGCAAGAAGTAATCTATAGGTGGAAGAGTGGCCTTGTTGAATTCGGTTTTTAATAGATTGCATATTCATTTATTTTCCATTTACAAAGCACCCAAAGTGGCCATTAAGGAAATTATCAAAGTGAAGCAGAACTTTTTGTCGAAAGGGGAGGTTTGGAAAAAGAATATTAATTGGTTAAGTTAGAAAAGGGTGTGTCGGGATAAAAGTCATGAGAAATCAAACAATTTGAGCTCTTTAATGAAGCGCTTATGTTTAAGTGGTTATGGCACAAAACTTTTTATCCCACGGGTATAGGGAGATTCAATCTCAGATTAGTGAAATGGTGTTCACTGGCTTGTGCAAGAAGCACTCATTTTTGTGTAATCCTTTTGTGCAATGTTTGACAATCCTACTGGTGAAGCTTTTAATATGTATTGGATAACATTAGGTTAAGCTTTTAATATCTACTGGATCAATGCATTTTGGTAATGTTTAAATATGGTTTATAGATCATACATTTTGCTCTTTGATGTTTAAATACGGTAATGTTTAAATAAAAACTCATAATTTTGAATTTTGATAACATCTCAGTGTATCAGAAAATTGAACCATATTTTGATAACATCTCAGAAAATTGAACCATATATTGATAACAGACTCAAAATTTTAATAACATCTCAATCTATCAGAAAATTGAACCATATTTTGATAACATCTCAGAAAATTGAACCATATATTAATAGTAGAGAAACTTGATAACAAACTCATAATTTTGAGCAAACTAATTCCACTAACTTTCATTGTCAACATAAATTAGACTTAGCATTAAACTAACATTACATTAACATTACACTAACGCTATATTATCCAACCACAATTTTTATCAGCAACGCTATTATCAGAATCCAAGACAAAATCAAAAATATAACTAAAAACTTGACTTTCTTTTTCAACTTGTCATATGTCTTCTTCACCAATAATTCCTTCTTCAAATCATTAATTTTCTTCAATAATGAATTGATGACCTCATGTGAACATTCTGCGAATTGCTAATCAAACCACTAAAAAAATACACATCTTTTCCTTTCTTGTAACTGTATAACACACAACCATAATTCAGTGATTGAGAATATTAGAATATTTATACAAGCATAAAAAATTATGGATTTTAAATTACCTTGTATAATCCACAACTGTAGAACCTTTGACCTGAATTTTGAGATGTCCAAGCAATAACAAGTGGTGAGTCCAACCCATATTAACACTGAATCCTTCTTCTCCTAGAATGAGAGAGGTTGCTTGAAATGTCAAATGATTCAGATGCCATAGGAAGCAATAAGTTGCAGTGGAACTTCGAAGCAAGAAGTCGCAGATGAGCATGAAACCCTTTTAACTAGAAACATGTAGCTGCAGCTGTGTGGAACCCTAAACGAGAATTGAAAATGTAATGAAGAAGATGAAAACGTCTTTTAAATAACCCAATTAATTTTAATTTCAATATTTAAAATGATTTAGAAAAAATGAACGAATTTAAAATGCCACATATTGAAAAAAGTGATACATAAACATTTTTTGGAGTCAAAGTGGGGATGAGGGACCAAATATATTTAAAAACAAAATAGAAAGACTATAATCGTGAAAAAATCAACACAGATGAACTAAAAGTGTAATTTAACCTTATTAAAAAATTATAGATAAAATAACTATTATTAAAAATTCAAAATTTTAGATTGGAGTCCAAGATAAAATGTTCAAATGATTAATATGAGTCAATTGAATTAGATTGAAATTTTTTTAATCAATAACTAATATAATATTGAAATTGAAGAAGTCCATATTGAATTAAAAAGATAAGTAATTTACAATTTGTCGATATTTGAAATGTTTGGCCAGTTGATTGAATTCTCAGCAATTCCTATAAAAAGAAATAAGACCTTAACTCACTCAAATGTCAAAAGTAATTTTGTATTTGAACCCAAATTATGAAATTTTTCCAAAGGATAATGCTTTTGAAAAAGAGCTTTGCAAATGATATCCCTAAAAGCCAAAAAGAAGAGAATGCGAGTCTTTTACCAAAGAGTATCTGTGGCAGAAAAAGTTAGACAAGAAAAGGAAAGGTCTATAGAGTTTTCAAATTTTAAAGTGTTATCACCAATGAATACAAAATAACCTAAGATAAAGTTATGTTATCATCAAATTTAATGCACTATACTTTGTTTGATTACTTTGCCCTTCTCATGGCTTTACTTCAACATAAAAAATTCTCCTTTCTCAAAACTTTAGGATTATTTGCACTTAATATATTACTAATCTTGGATTAGGCTTCCACTAGGCCAATATTCACTCTTTGAAATTCCATACAAAGTTCTTGCTTTAATCTCTTAGACTACATAGGTTTCAAACTCACGAGAAAACAACTATATGGTCTAAAAAGCATATGATACATTGTATGGGGAAAAAATTTAAGTTAATGTTTCATATCTTTAAGTAAAAGAGATATTACTTCTTCATTTTAAATATTGAAATAATAATTATATGAGTCACTTTATTTAAGTATATTAAATATTTTTTTATAAATTATTAATTAAAGAATTTCTTATATCTACACATTAAAAATTGAACTCATTTATGACACGGTTTTTCAATTGATTCAATTCTTTATCAAATTAGCTCAGCTTCATTGAAATACTATAACTCTCCTATATTTTGTCAACTAAATTAAAAATTATTTATAATAAATTTATCAAATTAAATTTTTTTAAAACTTTTTCTTTCAAAATTATTAAGATCTAAAGTTTTATCTTTTGCTCATTGACTCCATAGTTTTATTGTAAATTACTTTAAACTTATGGAAATAGAATTATGGATGAATTGTAAAGGAGGATTATAGGTGTAATAATATATATTTTCGACGATATAGATTAAAAATAGATACATAAAATTAACACTTCAACATCTAAATTATTAATTTATTAATGTTAAAAAAATAAAATAAATTATAATTAGAGTCATATTTTTAATTATACTACTACACATTAATTTATACTACCTTCGTTCTTAAATATAAGATCCTATTGAAAAAATTACAGGAATTAAGAAAATTAATTAAAATATTAAATTTATTAACTATTTTGTATATTTTTATAAATTTGTCTTTTTTTTTAATGGTCAATGTGTATGTAAATATTTATTATAGATCGTAGAAAAAGATGTAATATAATTAGGAGTACGTTCGAAAGTTAAGAGAATTTTTTTGACAAGAAAAAAACTCAATAAGATTTTGTAACTAGGGTAGGAGGTAGTATATGATATATGATTGATGGTAATTGAAAAAATTTGTAAATTATTTTTTAATGCAAATGAATTAGAACAAGATGTTG
Organism: Vicia sativa; assembly: GCA_021764765.1. Classification (NCBI taxonomy): domain Eukaryota; kingdom Viridiplantae; phylum Streptophyta; class Magnoliopsida; order Fabales; family Fabaceae; genus Vicia; species Vicia sativa. The sequence continues at coordinate 93,847,137 of CM038795.1, forward strand.
CTTTGCCAGTGGGACATTCACGTATAAGTCAAACCCATGTGATAATGTTTGATCCCATCTCATCCATCCGATTGCTTCAAAAATAAATCACAACCGTTAAAAAATTCATGTCACCTTATTAGGTAGGACCCATCCCAAAGTACTAGTGTTATGTGGAATGTCTGGTGAATTTTGAAAGTCACATTTATAAATTCAAAATCACAATGTCCAATCACAACTTTTTCCTCATCTCTCTAAAGGCTCCTTCTATTTATTTCATTCTCTATCAAACTTGTCAATTTAATTATTTTTATTAACTTCTATATAACCTTTCCCTATAATAATTCATATGTTATATAGTACCAAAGTTCTGACACATAAATCTTAAAAAAAAAAACATTTGAAAGAGGTTAATTGAGGAAAGTGCACATGGGAAGACACTCTTGTTGCTACAAGCAGAAGCTTCGTAAAGGTCTTTGGTCACCAGAAGAAGATGAGAAGCTTTTGAATTACATCACCCAACATGGTCATGGATGTTGGAGTTCTGTTCCAAAACTAGCTGGTACTATACTACACTGTATCTTAATTTTTATATAGTTTCATACTTTAGGAATAAATTTTAATTTCTAACTTTGTTAAATTAATAATGTCAGGTTTGCAAAGATGTGGTAAGAGTTGTAGATTGAGATGGATAAATTACCTTAGACCTGATTTGAAGAGAGGAGCATTCTCACAGGAAGAAGAAAATTCTATAATTGAACTTCATGCCCTCCTCGGCAACAGGTATGTAATACATAACATATCTTAGTTTTAACTTTTAACGAATCGAAATGACAAGGGCTAAATTGAACTTAATTGTATATATATGGTTATCAGGTGGTCGCAGATTGCGGCTCAATTACCTGGAAGAACTGATAATGAGATAAAGAATTTATGGAATTCAAATTTGAAGAAGAAGTTGAGACAAAAAGGAATTGATCCAAACACACATCAACCAATTTCAGAATTGGTTGAAAACAATGACAAGGAGAAGGAAATGGACTCTGAGAAAAGTCATAATCAGATTCAGAAAAGCTCTGTTGGATCCAATGAAGTGAATCTTTTTGAAACACCAAAGGAAAATTCAGTTCCTATGGATAATAATAATAATTGTAATTATCCACTTGAAATGAATTCTTCAACTATTTCAAATATGGTTGGATTAGGTGGATCATCATCTTCTTCATCATCATATCTCTCTTTTCAGCAAGTTAACTATGGAATCAACAACATAGCTCTATCACCAAATTCCAACAACAATTCATCACTTTGTTTCATACCAAGTACTAGTGCCGGTTCAACTTCCATGTCGGAGCTCAATTCCTCAACCATGTTCCAATCTATTCACAACTGGGAATTCAGCAACAACAACAATGGAAGCAAAAGCAGCAATGGAAGCAACAACAAAAACATTAGCTTCATTGATCAAATTCAAGAAGACATTAAATGGTCTGATTATCTAAACACTACTCCATTTTTTATCGGAAACAGCAACAACAACAACGACAACAGCAACAACACAATTCAACATCATCTTAGTACAACAACAATCTACGGTGATGATGAGATTAAACAAGAAATGGGATTCATTCATAATTCAGATATGTATAGCAACAACAACAAAGATTTTCAGAGATTTTCACTCGCTTTTGGACAAACACTTTAGTTAATAATTTCACACGTATGTGGAATCAAATTTCAAACAAAAGACAGAGAGAGATCGATGCCGACATTTCCAACGTGAATTTTGGTCAGAAACATGTCTTTACTTCTGACCACAGGTGTGTGCTGTAGATTTTTTTTTTTCTTTTTCATAATTTATTTTAAGTTATTTTTTCTAGGGATATTGTAAATGTGTCTGATACAAGAAAAAAAATCTCATAAATCAGCATTATGTTACAGTATAGTAATATTTATGATTTGTTAAATTAAAGTTTCTTTCAATTTATCATTTTGTTCATTAAACAAATAAGATTTGTTTTAATTAGATCTTCTATTCTTCTTACTCTCTTTGTGTATCTCTTAATTTTATTTACTGTTTAATTATTGATTATCACTTGAACAAGCTCTAACCACGTTAATAATTACCATATGACCAATTTGATCTAACACCTACCGCTCTGGAAAAAAAAGTGTATTAGTTTGTATTGGTGTTCATATTGAACACCATATTCATAATTATATTTAATTTAATATTTTCTTAAAATTATTGCTAATATATTTTTGTCTGTATCCGTCTCAATATCGATATTGTGTTAGATGTACTTATGCTTCATAATCTTAATAAAAGATAATATCTTGTTAGAAATGTATGTGTTTCGTAATCATAGTCAGAAATAATAAGGACAGACAAGTATTTCAAAAATTATAGACAAGTATTTCAAAAATTATTCAAATGGTGATGTATTTCGTTTGAGAAAATATAAGAATAAGTGAATATGAGTTGAGTTTTAAAATACGTTTTCTTTTAACAAAAAAGATATTTTTTGATGTTCTACTTTGAGAAACCGACACTAATTGAAGTTGAAATTAGTGATAGTTTTCTAATACTTGCTTATCACATGATCCTTTTGAAATTTGAGAATCCAGTGATGTTATTTTCTTTGTATCAAAACGTCATAAGGTAGTACCGTTTTTCTTAAATGTGTGTGTATCATTTTCTCCTACGATAAACATTGTTTTCACTTTTGGACACATTTAACCTCAATTCCCTTTCAAGTAAATGGACATAGATAACAAAGTAAAAGTATATTTTTCATGTGGTAATGTTTTGTAAGCAATCAAAAGCTGTTTAATTGAATTTTTTAATTCCCATGAGCTGAATGATGATTGATTAATTTGATTCTATTATGTAGGACAAAAAGCTCCCAAGAAAATAAAATTTAATAATAATCATGGCATGCCACCGACTAATTCAGTGCATAAACGCCACAAAAAAATTTGTTTAAAATAATTTTTTTAATGTTAACATAAGGACAAGAATTAAGAAGCCAAATTGAAAATAAAAAATGAGTATGAAATGGACGCCTCCTTCCTTAATTAGACATAATGATATTTTTTACAAGATTAAGAAAGTACTAATTTCCCCCACAAGTTTGGTGGTTTAGATTTTAGTATATGGATTTGATGGATTCAGAGGCTCAAGTAGAGAGATTTGACCTCCAAACAATAGGTCTAGTTTACCCCGCAGTCGGGAGTCCTTAGATATGATGTATGAAGCTTCCCCGTGCGTGTAGCGGAGAGAGGAATAATGAGAGGGTTAGAGAGAGTTCTTGGTTGAGATCCCCTTCTCCTTGGCCATTAGTGTAACACCCAAATTCTACCCAGCGTTTATATAAAAATCAGAGTGCCAAAAATTTCAACAATATGAGGCATTACATTCATAATTCAAAACCGTCATCATAAAAAGCATATCATAATGGATACATAGCACATATTAATTCAAAGAATTTATAACAATTAATTAGTCTTCAAGATACTTCATATTTAATCAAAACTACGCAACAGATTCATAATATTTCAAAACTTCAAACAGAATATAGCATCTTTTAAACAACTTAATTCAATGGAACAAATTCTCAAAGTATTAATGTCAACAATGCAACGGAAATTAATGTAAAATCAATAAGCGTTCGTTTCCCCCCGAGTGCTACGTATCAGAGCGACGACGCCAAAAGCTACTAAACTCTTTACTCTTCGTTACCTGCACGTTACCAATATAAAGATAACGACCAACAAAATAGAAAGGGTGAGATATCTACCAATATAAACAGGTGTATGATAAATAATATATTAGGATTAAATCATACATAATTACCACATCACAAATAACACGGCACAATAACTTCCCAATCAACAACAACACAAAGCCACTTCATTGTTAGCAACAACAATTAATTTACTTCACAATTAACAACGACATGATTCAAATGAGACACAACGATGCATATGCATGTGGTACCAACAGAGCTTCAGCTCCCTTCACTATTACCAGTTAATAGAGGCACAAGGCATAAGCCTTCTTCACAATTCCGCCAATACAGGCCTTCACAAATGCAAATGAAATGCGATGCTAACAACATGCAATAACAACTTAAATTCACTTCACGAGGCATGTGCCTATATCACTGTTATTACCAATAATCAGAGGTACTTATCATCAGTGAAAACATCCTGCAACTTCACACAATTCAACATACAACAACGTATTCATCGCTAATAATTCGCAAACAAAACAACAACACAATACCTTCACACAAATTTAACAAAATAAATAATCGTAATCACTTACTAAAATGTACGAATCATCCGACAATTTCTAATTAATTCTGGAAAACTAATTATATCGCTTAAATCACTAACTCGGTTAATTCGGTACTGCCTTTAAGTACTATTGTTACTATTAATTATTATGAAGCTGCTAATTCACTAACAACTATGTTTATAATATTAAATTAATTATGTTATCATAATTCCAGTTTAAGTGAATAAAAATTAATACTCTTTTCACTAGATTCACTACACTGCTATTTAACTGCACCACCAACTGTTATTCCGAGCCTGCTATTTCACTTTCTATCCATTTCTACCACTTTAATAGCTCCTGCTTGCTGCTAGCATTACTACAAATCCTTGCTGCTAGCAATTTTTCATTAATATATATACTACTATTCTAATTTTCCAAAACTACTATTTAAATAACCCTGCTATTTATTACTGCTACTTAATACGATTCTCGTACTGCTTTTTCCACAATTATTCACTATGTGATTATTTACTACTCCTTTTGTTTCCAATATATTACTTCTCTGGGCTATCTGCTACGAAATAACTTGTGGAACATAATACAGACATGAGCAGTGACGGTCCCCTTAAAGCACAGGAGACGACCGCCCCCTTCCCTTCAGCCAATGGGAGGCGTCCGCCTCCATTCCCTTCCCCCAGAGAGGGGCACTCGCCTTCCCCTTCCAAGGCCCCCTCCTCCACCTTGCTTCTTCTTCCCTGAGGCGTCCGCCTCCACTTCTTGTGGTATAAGGGGCGCCCGCCCCACCCCTGTGATTATCATCCCCACTTCCATTCTTCAATCGATCAATTTCTGTGGCACTGTCTCCAATGGTGCCACAATCTCACATAACCATTAATAATACTAGCAACACTAATATAAAAATCAATCATTTAATCCACACACGGTCTACACAAACAAAGGTAATTTCATGTAAATTCATCCCCACATACAATTTATCATAATCCCGTTTAGAGAGTTAGAACCTCACCCCTTACCTTAAATCTAACCGAATTCCTATTTTCCTCTTCTTATGTAAAACCTTATTTCCTATTACTTCCTTCATTTATATACTACCTAATATTATACTCTATTAATAATTAAATTAATTATTTCCACTCTTTTAATAAATTAAATATTATTCTATCATATAACCTTATTGGCCAATTAAATAATACTTCCTCATTCTATTTCACACATTATAATAAAACTCACTAAATACTCTAGTTAATTAATTTCTACTCATAATAATAATTCTCCGACTAAACTGATTATTCACTTAATCCTCTTAAACCGACTTATAAATCCGTTAATGTACCTTATAAATATTCCAATAATTCCTTCTTTGACTAAATTCAAACAATTAATTGCTTAATACTTCATTTAAATAATTAAGTGATTTTCCGGGTGTTACAATTAGGCCTCTATATATAGCGTAGCCATGATTAATGATTATGATGGTGTAACCGTCCATTAATACTTGTAACGCTCGTAACTACCTCATGAATGATGTAACGTTCATAACCTCTCATAATGGATTGTAACGTCTGTTGAGTTATGTAACCATCTGGTCCTGCCTCAGTCAAGTGGCTCTGAAAAGACCATGCTAACTTTACATATGAGGGACATTAATCCTTGCATGCAACTTTAAAATTCCTTAGCCAGTTTCATCAACTCTGGTCTATTCGTAAGCTAGCCCCCGAGCCCTCTAAAATTATTATATAAGTCGACTGAGTCTGTGGTTCCCTATGCTTTGAAACTTTCCTCTATATGAGGCGTAGATCCGGTGAGGGTACATTTGAAACTAGTACCTTAAGAGGATCATCCGAGGTGCAGATCCTGGGGCGTAGAGCGAAGTAAGGGAATGTTGTACCCCATGCATTGCACAAAGATCATAAATTGGTTCTCTCTCTCTTACCTGTAGGGTTTGCCATTTGGGAGATCACCAAGAACCTTGAGGAAGTGATTATTTCTTGTGTGTGATGATTGATATTTTACTAACCATGATGTGTATACTTTGCTCTCTAAATATTGTAGGTGAATGGTGCACAAGTTCCTCAAAGAGCTGATAGGTCTATGAGTGTATTTCCATGCCTTCTCTCATAAATTTTCAAGATTTCGAAAGTATTTTCTCTCATTGAAGACTTATCTTATCATCAAACATGCTCTCTTATCTAGAATGTATGCTTCATGCTTGAAAGAGATCATCAAATCCAAATAATTCTCCATCTTATGGCCATCACTCTTGAAACTAGGGTTTTAGACTTTTGAGGACCATATCTTGATATTTGTGTGAAGTTTGTGGATGAATTCAAAGCCATTTGATTCTTAAGAGGACTTCCATCATTGATTCAGAGGCACTTGGTGCAACCAAGGGTTCCTCCAGCTATTCCAAATCCTTTGCCATGGTATTACAAAGCTGGCCCGACTTATGCATACCACCAAGGAGCTCCAGGGCACAATATTGAAAAATGTTATTCGTTAAAGTCAGAAGTGCAAAAGATGGTCAGATCGGGTTTGTTGTCCTTCAAAGACATGGGACATAATATGCAAGGGAATCCGTTGCCCAAACATGGAAATATCGTGAATATGATTGATGGAGAGGTCAAGGTTTATGATGTGAATTCGATCATTAAATATCTTGTGAAGATGCATGCTGCTCTTTGTAAAGTTTGTTATTGTACTCATGATCATGCTGCTTGTAATGTGTGTAGCGGGGATACTCATGGTTGTGATATGATAAATAGTGATCTTAAAGATATGATGGATAAGAACCTTATTCAGGTTATCAAGTTGAAGGATGAGCCTGAAGTTGAAGTAAATGTTGTCTATGGTCCTCCTAGAGAAGTTCAAATCCGTGAGGTGAATGAGACTAATGCTAATTTGATGAATTTTCACGTCGAGTTCAATTTCATTGAAGGGCAAGAGGTGCACCAATATAGTGAATGCTCAGTATGTAGCACAAATCATCATTGTTGTGATGTTGTAAAAAGAGATATTCAGCATCTTTTAGACGAAGACATTATTCAGATTGTAGTAAGGAAGGTTGGTTTCAACAATGGAGTCAATATGATTGAAGGATCGTTTATTGAATATGAGGATGAATATGTTTCTATTGATGAGTATTTCTCTGCTGATGAGTCCGACGAAGAAGCAAATGTAAATGTCATTGTTCCACACTTTGATATTCCTACTCCTGTGGAGGTGACTTACTACAACAAACCTCCAGTTACTCCTTTGGTTATCAGCTTACCTGTACCTGTCTCGTATAGTTCCAACAAGATTGTGCCATACAAGTACCGCGCCACTATTCTAGAAGGAGATGCTGAAGTCTCGATCCAACAGTTGCCTCAAGTAGGAAATATTGATGATGTGAGTCGAATAACCAGAAGCGGTCGTATGTTTGCTCCTGTGCTTTCGAAGATGACTAATGATGGTAAGAAGATTGTGGGAGCTAGCACTGAAACAAAGAAAACTGAAGGGCAGGCCAGTGAGGTAGCCCAAGAGAAAGAAATGGATGATCTGTTGAAGATTATTAAGATGAGTGATTATAATATTGTTGAGCAACTGTCGCAAACTCCGTCAAAAATCTCGATCCTGGCTTTGTTGATGAATTCCTCAGCTCGCAGAGAGTCTCTAATGAAGGGTTTGGATCAGGAGTTTGTTGATTATGATGTTCCTTTGGAAACTTTCAGTACTGTGGTTGGAAATATCACAACTTGCAATAATCTTAGTTTCAGTGATGAAGAGTTACTTGCTGAAGGAAAGAACCACAATATGGCGTTGCACATTTCTATGAATTGCAAGAATGATGCATTGTCCAACGTGCTTATTGATAATGGCTCCGCACTAAATGTTATTCCCAAGAGTACTCTTTCAAAGCTTAAATATCAAGATTTGCCGATGCGTCCTAATGGTATCATTGTGAAGGTGTTTGATGGATCTCGTAAATCTGTTATGGGGGAAGTGGATTTGCCCATTCGCATTGGCCCACATCTGTTTCAAATTACCTTCCAGGTGATGGATATATTTCCTGCTTATAGTTGTTTGATTGGATGACCTTGGATTCATGAGGCTAGTACTGTGACTTCGACTCTCCATCAAAAATTGAAGTTTGTCCGTGAAGGTGTTGTGATTATTATGGAAGGAGAACAAGCTATGCTAGTTTCTCATTTATCCTCTTTCTCCATAGTAGAAGCTGATGAAGCCACTGTTGGAACGTAGTTCCAAGCTTTGTCTATTGATAGTGTTCAAAGGAATGAGGATTTCATTGCTTCATTAAAAGATGCCTAGAATGTGGTTCAGAAAGGTCCTAGTAATGTTTAGGGACAGGTTATTGAGCCAAAAGTGAATAAGAATGGTTTTGGTTTAGGCTTTTCCACGGAGATTAGGAGAGAGATGCTGAAATTAGGATCTGTTGCTGCCAAGTATCCAGATATATTCCGGAGTGCTGGTTATCTTGATCCTATTGTTCCAGGAGTCAATGCCATTGTTGAAGATGGACCAGAGCAGGAAATGCCCAACCTTGTGACGCATGGAACCAAAATTTGTAATTGAACCGCTATTGACATCCCCACTTGCATTCATGTCTCGAAGTAATTCACTTTATCTTGTTTAAATTTTCTAATAATAATCCTTTCACTTTTCCCAAAGTGAAAGTGACGTTGTATGGGCAAAATCTGTTTGTTTTGAAATTTAAGATCATTAATAAAAGTTTGTGTTTCATTCCAAATTGTGTCTTTTATTTTCTGCATTTTTATCTCATTCGTTGCATGCATTCTTTCTTGCATCACAAGAAACAAAGATTTGTGCTAACAATGCATCCATAGCCAACTTTGATACAAGGGGACTTGAGTTTGATATACTAGAGTGAATTGGTTTCGATACCATAGTCAATTGTTTTGACACTAGTTAGATAATTGAATATATATATATATAGGGATTAGTTTTGATGCAAGAAAAACCTGAGATAATTGTGAGGATCATATAATTGAGAAACACGTAGTGAGGAATGAATCCCAGTGTTCTTGATAAGAAAGAATACTCATAAATGACAACTTTCCATCAAACTTTTTAGTTCTTGAAGTAATTTAGAAAGATTGGGTGCTTTGATGAAATATTTGTTTTGGAGCTCAAGAAGTGATTGAGATGAGGCATAATTGTTATGAGGAACATGGAGAAAATTCATATATGCGCCACAAGCCACATTTAAGGAGTCAAGAAGAAGGATTGCAAAACTTTGTTCTACATTCTAACAAAATGTGGATGTTAATCAATTTGAAAAGATTTCAAAGATGCAACAAAAGGAGGCATGATGATCCTAAAGAAATATTGTGATGGTGGAGAAACGGTGGAGGCATGAGGATCCTAGAGAAATATTATGATGGTGGAGAAAAGGTGAAGAAAATATGAGTTTATGCAAATAGAAGGAAACTAAAAGATAAGTGATTACTTCTCTAAATTGATTGTAATGCTGAATCAAATGAATACATGTTGTGAGGTTATCATTGATTGGTAAGTGGTTGAAAAAGTCATGAGATCTCTAAATTCAAAGTTTGATTTCATAGTGGTGGAAATTCAAGAATCCAATAATTCAAATACCATGAAAATTGAGGATTTTCAAAGTTTTTTTGGAGATTCATAAACTCATGGTGATCGATAGAGAAATTGTGAGGTCAATCAAATAAGCTTTGTAAGTTTATGAGGTAAATAAATATGATCATGAAAGGAGGTTTAATTAGAAAGAAAAATGAAGCTTCAAGAAAGAAATTTGGTCCAACAATGAATAATCAAAGCTTAATGACAAAGTGGAATCCTCCAAGAGATGAAGAGTCTTTGGCATAAACCAATAAAAAAAACTACTTGGTAAAAGGAAATTAGAGTTCTAAAATTATAAAGTTTTGGCACAAGAGAGAAGGGAATAAGAATCAAATGAGTGATGAAGAGACACACATAGCTCATGATGATGACTAAAGTTCTTCAAAAATCATATGACTGGACACAGAAAATAACTCACAAACTTTGATTCAGGCAAAAAAGTGAATGTTACACTTGAAAATAGAAGTTACCTTGCATTAAAGAACATATGTGACATTGTAATAAAAAGAAACGACGGGAAGAAAACACATATTTAAAATTTAAATTATGTAGCTGAGATGATGTGCAACCTATTTGATCGACATAGGAAAAGTGTGAATATTAAGCATTGATGAGCTTAAGTGGTTGTGACTTATGAGGTATTTTCATATTTCATCTAAAATTTGAAACTTAAGTGAACTAGATCTAAAAAATTAGTGTATGGCCTACCTAAATTGTATGCAAGCACAATGACATGTGAAACATATTTAAGAGACAAGTAAACATATTGTCTTTTGCATCAAACATGCCTAAGAGATCAAATAGTGAATTAGAGGTTGTATAATTTCATTGATGGGACCCTTTTTGGAGTATTATCACTAGGTGGAAACAAGTAATTCATAACTTTATTGATGAGAATACATGATGTAGTTGTATTCCATCAAATTCAAAAGTGAATCTCTTTAAGTGTTTAAAACATTCAAAATCTTGATTGAAAAGTAGAGTGGAAGATCAATAAAAGTTTTGAGGACTGATATTGATATTGGTGGAGGGTACCTCAGAGTAATTTGAATTATTTTGCATCAACTAGTAGAAGACATAACAAAATTATAATAAATAATCAAGATATATATAGGTAAATTTTTAATGGGATTGATTAATTAACATTTTCAAAAAATTTAATTTGGCATCAATTTGTCCTTTAAAAAATAAATAATAAAAAAAACCTTGCAGTTTAATTTAATGTGTCTTTGTTTTTATAAATATATTAATTTATACTATTATTAAAATAATAAACAATTATAAATGATATATTTGGTAATTTTAATTTAATTAATTTTTTTTGTAAATATAATTAATATATGTTATTATTAAAATAAAAATAATTATACATGACATAAAATTTTAATTGTTCCACAAAATTAATACCACATCATTAATTCAACTATGACGTTATAAAAAATGTCACCAAAATGAAATAATGAACTACAAATCGTTAGTAGGTTTAGTGGTGATTGATGCTGAACTTGATAGTAAGAGCTCCAAAAATATGAGGGAGAACAGAATGTGCATAGTTCAATGGTGATTGACGCTGAACTTGATAGGAAGAATCATGATTCATAAGAACTCAAATTATATTTAAACTAATAAGTATTATTTTATTTAACTCGCGAGTAGTTTGCCCAGTTAAATGCACCAACCTATTTATTTCACATAAAATAGTGAATTAGATAGTTGGAATTGCAAATCTAATTCGTTTTACCTAGGTGTGGCAATATGCTCAGTAAAAGATCCAAAAATATTAGGGAGAACAAAACCTGCATAGTTTAGTGGTGATTGACGCTGATTTTGATAGTGAGAATCACGATTCGATCCTCCACAAAAACGATTAAAGATAAAAAAATTAAATAAAGAAATATAAATATATAAAAACTAAAATTATATTTAAACTAATAAATAAATATTATTATATTTAACTTGCGGGTAGTTTGACCAGTTATGCTCTAACCTATTTATTCCAAGTAAAATAGTGAACTAGATATGTTGGCATTGCATATCTAATTCATTTTACTTATGTGTGGCAATAAGCTTTAAAAGCTCCAAAAAAATGAAAGAGAACATAATGTGCATGATTGAGAGTGTAAATTTAAAATTTTGATTTATCGTGCAAAAAATGAGAGCACAACAAACTCGCATGTATCGTGACTCTTAAATCTAAAAGTACAAAAATTTATATTAATATCTATATTTGCATAATTAAAAATACAAATACATTAAAGCATACGAACATAAACATTTGACCCTGATCTAATTTTACCGTTACTGTGACATTAATATTCCATACTTATGTGTTATACACCGTAGAATTTTAAACCTTTTGTAAATCAACTTGGAAATTGTTTTTAGAAGTTAACTTTTGAAAAAAGGTCAATAAAAAATTTAAGAATCTCTGAAATTATTAGGATGTGATTAGAAAATTCTCATGACTATTCTCTCATTTACAGCAGTTTGCAATTCTTACGGTCAACCCATGTTTTATGACCCATTCTGGCAAAATGGATTCTGGACGAATTTGACCAACATTTTCAACTAGCCCAATAAATCTATTTCCTAAGTTCAATGACTAAATTAGAGAATTGTTTAAGGCATCTTAAATATTGCTTTCCCATCTTAATAGAAAATCAAAATTATTTCTAGAGTTTAGAAATATATCTTGAGACACATTTCAATCTCATAGAATTTAGTAACTTTTTAGTCACACTCCACTTATATGATTAAATATAATTTGAAAGTGCATCTTCGTATACCTTATAAAAGTGCATTTTTAAAACCTACTGAACCAGAAACAAATATTGAAACGGAAATAAATTATATTGATAATTGTTATGACATACATAAAAAAACGAAATATTACATATATAATTATTAACATAAAACGAACAATACATTTCAACATTAAGTAGGACGTTTAAACATCTTTAGAATATCTTTGATCGATCTCACAGTCGTTACATCCAGTCCGACCAAACCTTGTATTTCATAACTATGAAATGTATTTCACATAATCCTTAAATTTTCACCGGTCTTCAGCTTAAACTTGTTGAATTGAATTTTTCTTTGTATTCTAGTTTCAAAAATTTTCGAGGGTAAATGGTACTCAAGTTTGTCAATTTTTCGATTGTATAAGTGTTCTAGAAGATTCTCTAGTATCTATTTCAGATCCATAAGAGAGGTGCACTCAGTGACCTTTCAACTGAGGCATTCACGTCATTGAAGTACACAAATGCAACATGCAAATATATGCTCATTTTTATTTTGTTAAAAATATGATATGAGAGAACCATATTTATACAAGTTTTAAGCTAATATGGATCCTAGAAATTCAATTCTGTTCCAGGGCACCCTATTTCATTGTGTGAAATTTTTGAAATTAGGGTGAGTTCGGAAGTATATTTCCAAATAAATATGTGATCATATTGTTTTTTAAAACATTTGGGGTGAATCTAGAAATACATTTTTAGAATCACACAACACTATTCACATAAAACCAATTACAAAAACAATTCCTATTTTAGAATAGAAAATGGAGAAATATTTTAAAAACTAACCAGATTGGTTCAAGTACAAACAATCCTCTATTCACCTGGTCCAGAATTATACTTTTAACATATTTCAACAAATCTGGATATTTCTCACACACCTTCATAAAAAGTATATCAACATCGACATATAATGTTTTCGTAGAAGAACTTATTATAACATTCCATGCATCCATTACTCTTTCCAATATCACGCTAGCTTTAACATTTATTTTGTCTCCACCCTTAATTTGTTTGGTCCCTACAACGGGTATAACTCGACTTTTCATATTTCTTGTGACGTGATACCTAAAAGTAATGTGTATGAAGTAGGAAACACCTTTGCAACCACATTCGTCAATGTGACATCGTTGGCAGTGACAATGACCTTCAATAGGTCTTCTTCTTTTTTGTTGCTTCAACATTGTCCGAAATATTTCTAAAGCCCAAGTAACACTTTCTTCTTTTTCGCTCTCCAAAAATGCAAACCCAACAAAATAAGTCTTCACGGTAGATGTAACACCGATAATTTCCAAAAGTGGAAGCATATATTTATTGATTTTATACATTGAATCAATGATTAGTACATTAGGAAATATGTTGACCAAATTTATGGAATCGTAATGATTCAAAATATATCTCGAACGGTTACTCCATCCTCGTGCATTTGGTAGCTAGATACATAATTGTTATCATCCAGAAGTTCAAAAATTATTTCATTTATGTTATATCCCCATTAGCGCCTTGTTGTTAAGGACCCAAATATTGTTTACTTGCTTGATATTTGAGATATTTTTGGTTCTTGTACATTTTAAAGTTGCATGTATATTTTTGAGTTGCGCTATATTCAATATCAAGTCTGAAATAGTTTCCTTCTCTTCAGGCATACCGCCATATGCAATGAGATGCTTGACTAACTTGACAAACATGTCATGGTTATGCAAATCATAAATTACATTAAATCTCCACTTGTTATTTTTGAAAATATACCCACGCAACTTAAAGGGAGACTGGAATTTCCTCGAACTAGTGTCATCTCATTTGAACTTCTAAAGATGGTTTATGTACTTGCCACTTCTTTCACATCTAATTGTCACAAATGCTAGTCTTCTATATGTACCATTATCAGTCCTTCTGATTACAACACCAAACACAATTTGGATGTCTCCATGCGAATCCATTAGACCATATGATCATGAAACTCAAACTCTTGTCCATTTGTAAATTGATTTCTAACATCTACCTCATTGACATCAACACGTTTGGCATTCGTAGAGATAATGGATTTGAGAATAACATTCGGGTGCACCATATCTAGTGCAAACACTAAGAGAAATTATTCAAAAACAGGTTGAAATAAACACTAAACAATGGAAAAACACTTTCGTAGGAGCTCACCTAGAATCCCGAAATACATTTTTGAACGCGATATAACTTTTTCAGCTCATAAATCAGATTAATACTAGCAATGAGTGATAAAATAAATAATCTTTACTTTATATTCTAGCTTTGACCTTTTTGATGTGATTAAACAACAAGAATGCAGTCTTTGGAGTGCAAAATTTGATTGAGAATGAAATCTATTTTTGTAAGGATTTTGAGAGAAAATTGTGTTTAATCATATGGAATAAAAGCATGCAAGGTTTTGTTTTATTAAAATTCACTTTTGAAATTTTTAGAAATACACTTTCGAAATTGTGACGGACATGTAAATATGACTTATTTTTAAATTCTCTCTTTACATTTGTCACTGAGTTGCTAAAGTAGAAATGCATTGATAGTGTAAGTTTGAAAATGCATCTTTAAATGAAACATTGAGAAAAATGTGGGGTGAGACTCAGTTGAAGTGTGATTTAGTGATATTTAATGTGCGTGCGAAAATTCATTTTCGAAATCAATTTAGCATTTTTGAATATCTATATAATACTTTTCATCAATTAGGATATGATAAACAATTTCCCTAAATTAACCCATACTCATTAAAAGTAATTTTTGTTTTTAAAAGAAAATGCGCTTATTATATGAAGAAGAAAGAAAGAGAATGAAAATGATAAACTTCTACTTTTTTCTTAGTCTTAATTTGTAAGTTTGCAGGGGCTACTTTTTTCTTAGTCTTAATTTGTAAGTTTGCAGGGGAGAAAATAGAAGGACTTTAGAGAAAGAAAAATATTAAATGTTGACATCGATATTTTTAAATGTTAAAGAATATATATATTTTTTATAAACAATATAGATTATATTTGAATTAATTTTTTTATTTTTACACTCTGGTTTATAGAAATGAGACTCTATTAATTCAAAGTTCGTAAA
The DNA here is from genome assembly GCA_021764765.1 of Vicia sativa. Classification (NCBI taxonomy): domain Eukaryota; kingdom Viridiplantae; phylum Streptophyta; class Magnoliopsida; order Fabales; family Fabaceae; genus Vicia; species Vicia sativa. Next base: position 93,862,902 of record CM038795.1, read on the forward strand.
CTGAAGTATGAACACTAACTAAACATTATTTTTATCAGAAATTGAATTTGATATTTCCTGAATATCGTCCTTTGTCTAAAATCGGCATTCTGATGGTGTTTTTTAAAATTAAAAAATTGTATGAATGCTGATTTTAGAACTTTTTGGATAAATTTAAAGTTTTATTTTATTTTGTAAAAATACTTTATTATTTTAGATAGATATATATCAATAAAGCTAAAAGGGAAATACTATAAATAATAGTAACAAAATCTAACTTTTGATATTAAATCAATCCTATACCTGAATACATACTATTACATATGCTGTTAAGAAGCAAAGAGGATTTTCCTCAGCACTCCCAAATACTATTGAGTTTAACTTTTAGCAACATTTTTTCATACGTTATTGTGCAACTTAATTGAGTAGCATAATCCTCCATTGATGATGATGATGATGTCTGAACTTTAACTCAACTGAAAACCAGATTGTGACATGAATTATCACAAGGGTAAGGACAGTCAATGACCTTAACGCCTGCCCTGTCGAAAAACCAGTCTCCAACCGCTAAAGCGATCACCTAAATATCGTAAATGTATGTACATATTATCGAAAATTGGTAGTATAACTAATGTATGTATATGTTTTACGAGTATAAGTTGAATTCTCACCTTGTTTCCGATAACAGGAGAATTGTCTGAAAACCATGTATCCTGTCTCTCGGTTTGACAATGTGCGAAACACGAATTGATAAACAATCCATTCTTGTTTGATCTCGAGAAATCTTTGATAGAATTCAGCATGTGGTTCCTAAATCCTGTATTCGAGAGACAATGAAATGTACCAACTAACTGAATAATACTATTTATTTGGTATTATATTTGTCATACATTACCTTGAAGAAATTGGATCTGTGGCCTAGTGCATTTAGCTTGGTTTAATCTACAATCATGCCAATTGCCATGAGGATCTGCTGATGGAGGAGCTAAACTTGACTGGATCTGATAACAGTTAGAAAAATATAACTGCTTAGTACAAATAATTTAGTGATCACTACTATGTAGCACATACATATTACTCCTGACTAGTGTCGTGTCTGGTGTATGTGTTACTGTGACATATCTCAAGTAAAAACTATACCAATTGATCAAGTTTAGGGAATTCACCTGCCATGAATCATAAGCAGTATTAAGAAGAAAAAGTGGTGTTCTAACACTGTCAATCAAATTCTGAGGGAAGAAGCACTGAAAAGGAGTGAAAAAAGAGTTATTAAAAGTTCAAGTTTATATCAAGCAATATAGTGAGAGATTTATCGAGATTACCGAGGTTGGATCAAGATGATTAGTACAAATTCGCGGTAGATTCTTCCGCGCTCCCTGCATCCCTACAACCCCGCTGTACATATTCCTGAGGGTACGCTCGCCCGATATATCAATCCTATAAATTTCAAAGCAAACAACAATCAACAAAAATTCTAAGAATGATGATTGAAATTGCATATGTAGTTTGTCTGTTACTTACGAGTCAAGAAACAACCCTGCATCACTTAGACACTTCACTTTAGTAGTCCTCGGAAAGAGGCCTCGAAATTCATCGCAGTGTATGATCGTAGCTAGGCCGCCCGCAGAACATCCGGAAAGAAGAGCTTGGTCAGCAAATCGCATTCCCTTTGTCATCAAATCTTCCATCGCTGCTGCCCAAATTCGCTGTCCTCTAAACTGCAGTTGTGCAGCCTATCTCACCAGAAAATCATATATGCAAGAAAAATAGTAAATCATCATTTTATCTTATGAATACAATTTCTATCATTTGAAGAACACCAGTACCTGATCTTCACCATCTCCGGCGAATGAGCCACCATCACAATAACGAAGCTTTACTCTATTCCAATTGAAAAAATCTGAAAAAAATATATAAACAGCAATAACATAATCAAAGCTTGTGAAGCCTATGACAAATAAAAGTATAAAACAAATGAATTGAATGAAAACCTGGATTTTCTTCAGGCTTATTACTAAGTATTCCTGTGAATGGTATCTCTTTTTCCATGAATAACGATGATCCACGCCGCGTTTTCTTGCGATAAACACATGTTCTAACATTGTTACACCATCCACCTCCCTGACAAAGAATGAAAATAGTTTCATGCATCAACACATGAAGAGAGTTTGAGAAGAAAGATAATAAAGTGGTTATGAATTTATGATACCTCTAAATTAACAAGCCAACTGTTTGCTCCTGAACCATAGCCAGGATGGAAATGGTAACCAGGTAATGTTCCATCCAAGCACACTGCAAAGGTTATAGCTAATGTAATGTAACAGTATAAGAGAAAAGATGAACAAGAACTGAAAGGTACGTAGAAGAACCTGCTCCTTTAGCAGCTGCATTGTGGATAAGGGTGAGTCCTACAAGCAGAAAATTTTCATTTCCTCCTAGAAAGGATGAGGAATAAAACGCTTCATGTTCATGTTCTTGTTCCGCCAAGTCCGATAAAGAGAGATGCTGAGTTTGGTTGGAGGGATATATGGCATAAACAGAGTTGGTGAAAACAAGTCCTATTGCAATGAGCACCCAGAAAAGTTTTGCCATTTCTTTTGTTAGTGTTTTGGGAGGAAGAAACAGTACTCACTGATGATGAAAACAAAGTATAACTAAAGAAAAAGAGAGAGGAAGAAAGGAAAAAGCGGTGGAAGAATCTATTATTACTGCAAGTTTGGAATCTTCCAAACTAACTTTTCAGCACTAAATGTTTTAAGAGTTGTAAAGAAAAAATTGCCCTATATTAATGTCATTGAATCCAACTCATAAGGCTTTTATAAATTGAAGATTCCCACTTATAAATACATGTTTAGCTATATATTATTCAATGCGTTTGATCTTACATAAACTCTTATATTGAGATCCTTTTAGTAGTTATTAAAAGTTTACCACTCTGAATAAATAAATAGACAAAACGTTGAGAGTATTGAGTACCATATATATATTTTTCTTTTGGCATGTTCATGGGATTGAGGTCAACTTCATTTTGTGGGTGAAAAAAGAAAGGAAATGAGTATTATTGGAGTGATTGGAGTGATTAGAGTGTTTGGTTTGTGTGCATTTTATTTTGTTTCGTAACAAACAAAATAACAACCAATTATGAAAGTGACTCTTATAACACGAGACAAGAACGGTGATTCGTATCATATGTTATATTGTCAACCACTTTTCATCATTCTAAATTTTCTTAATTGTTGAGTGAAAAAAACAATATTGATCTTTCCTTATCACCGCTGATTCCGTGCTTGCTTTTATTTCAATTATTTACTCCATTATATATATTTTTTATATTGGTTATAAGCACACACATGACACAACAATCTAACATCGCATTTATGCCTTAAAATTTAGGGTTATTTTTTAATTTTAAAAAGTTTATATTAGTCTTGTAATTTTTAAAAATATCATTTTAATTTTTTCGTCTAATTAATGATAAAAAAAATTAGAAATTGATCATTAAATTTATAATTAATTAGATAAAAAGATCTAACATCGCACGTTTTCAAAATTTAAGAGACAAATATGAATTTTTTTAAACTAATGGATCAAAATAAATTTTGAAATTAACATAGGAGATCAAAACTCTGTACCTTAGAGTTCAAATACATGTTCAATTCATTCTCGTTATCAGTTGAGCTAAAATTATTAATGATCTTAATTCTATGCTTTACGACTATATCAAAACACCCTGCCCTTTATTGAAAGAGAGGTCTAAGAAGAAAAATAAAAAAGATAAATAGTTCAAAAAGTTCAAGGAGATGTTGCAAAATATTCAAGTCAACACAACTTCAATAATAAGTTAGAAATATATATATATATATATATATATATATATATATATATATATATATATATATATATATATATATATATATATATATATGTGTGTGTGTGTGTGTGTGTAAAATTTCTAAACACAAGTGTTAACAAAAACTGTGATAATAAGTTAGAACTATTCCCAACAGTTTCAATAATTAACCGTGGTGATAATTATTTTTATTTTAATATATTTATAAGATGATAATGACAACTCCTTTTTGTAACTAAAAGAAGAAAAAACTGTTGGTGTTGGGAATTGAAGCAGGTAAACTTTAATATACCACAACAGTTGTTTTATAAGAGCGTGATTAAATTTATTTTAATAAAAAAAAAAATTCAGGCGCGCGAGAACAAGTTATTACCATGGTTAACTTGAAAGTCGTTGTAATATTGTGTTACAAAAGGTCTTTTTGTAGTAATGTTTCGCGTTTCATCAATCAAAATTAAATAGGGGAACTCTGACAATCAAACATGTTCGCTTTTATCATAATTGGTTTAAAATTTCTCTCTTCTGTTTTCGACCAAAACAACCTTAAAACCCGCTTGTTTATTGTTTTTAATTACATCACACAACATACCTTATTTTAAGTTTGCAATTCATGTGTAGATGAACTTATTTTTTATACTTCGATAACAACACAAGTGAAGCAACTGATTTTTTCAAAATCATTTATTTTTAAAAACAATGAAGTCACCACCTAATTTTATTTCTTCTAAAAGAACGGGAAAATATAGATAAAATTCATGACATCGGATAAGGCGGTTTACGTGACCAAAAAAATAGATTCGGGAGTCGGTTACGTAAAGGAAACATATTAGCACCCCTTACGTCCATCGTACTCGATGGGAACCGTTTAGTTCATAAGTGTGTAAGTGTGCTATCGTAATAATTCTATCTTCTAATTAATGATCGAGAAGGGAGAATGAAGAAAGGGTTTTTATTTTTAGAATTTTGAGTTTGCTGCGGTTTCAAAACCTTGTGCCTACGTATTCCCTCATGCAATGGGAAAGTCAAAACTCTGTAGTTCTTCTTAAAAATGTCTTGGTTGGTTGTGTTGATTTTATAAGAAAAATTGTGCATTAGATATTCCAAATGCTTGAATTTCGACTTGTATGCTCGTATGAGAGGCTAAGTCTTTGTATGTTCGTGTTTGAAATGGCTATTGCACACTTTTTGTAAGAAAAGAGTTTGAAGATCGTATATGAGCGAAAAAAAGTTGAGTGACTTGAATTGATTTTAAGTGGGTGAAAAGTATTAGGCTAACATCTAATGATTCAAATACTAGAAATTGAACGAGTGTGTTCATCCAATCGTCTATTCATCCCAAAAACTTTATTATGAAAAGGGTGAGGTGAAGCAAAGTTCACGTTTATTAAGTGTGCGAATAAAAGTATTTAACTCATTGGGCTATCATCCAACGACCTACATACTTTAAATTCAATTAAACTGTCGGGCTATCATCCAACAATTTAACTGGATGTCGCTACACTATGTACTTTTTTCTAACATGGATAGAAGTTTTTAGCTTATTAAGCTATCATCTAACAATCTAACAATCTAAAAACTTCAAGTTTGTTTAAATCATTAGGCTACCATCTAACAATTTAAACAAACCCCATCCAAATGTTCTTTTTTTTTTTTATGAAAATCAATTTGGAAAACAAATTCAATTAATTAATTTAATCTGAAAGTGTTTTAAAAAGTTTGGTAACGGACCATGAGAAGTTGAATCGGGTCATGATTAATCAAGTATATTGACTTAATTAATCTCGTGAGGATATGTGATCTTATCCCCAACTATGAAACCCTTGTGCATGGACAATTGGTATATGAACCAATATTTATTCGGGTTATAGTTAATCAAAGCAAACAAGGACTTTGATCAACCTCGTGAGAATGACCATACCCATTCCGAACTATAAGACCCTTTTGAAATTTGGCGTATGAGTCAAGATGAGAGAAATGGAATCAAATGTATCAAGTATGTGGTGTACAATTGGTGAAAAATTCATACAAGCATACAAGAGCGAGCAAATAATTAAACACACAATACATGTCTAAATTGTTAAATAGTTATTAAAGTATATCTTTCTTATTTGATAAGAATTAATTAATAATTTAATCAATAATTACCAAATACAAATTATACTAAAGTAATAATTATATAATACAAAAGCAAATATTTCTTTTCATTTCTCATGATATGCAAAAATAAATTAATAAGCAAAAATAAATAAATTAAACAGAAAAGGGATTAGAGATATTGGGCCTGTTGTTAGCAAAAATCTGGGGGTGCAGAAAAGAATTCCTTTTAGGCCCAAATAAAGGTACCCAACGATCCAGTGTAGTCAGCCAGAGAAGGAGCACCATGGTCTGCTTAGATCTATGCGTTGGATGATAATAAGCGAAATCTGACAGATGAAAAACAACAAATACACCATAAGATCATAGGGACTCACGCGTGGCATTATTTTTGATCTTATCTCTTCTGGTGGGGACAAGTGGCACCGGAGGCACACTTGTCACCCACCGGCGACCATAAAAATCTGCAACTTACCACTAAAAATATGATGATTATCAATAAATAAATAATAAAATTAAAAATTGTTAGTGTTTTAAGTTGACATTACTTTTTGGTAAAACTAGGCTATGACAATGTCTTGATAAGTGTCATGACATTCAGAGATTGAAGATAAATCCTACTTGACAAGGATGTTTAAAGTACACTCCTGGAAGCTAAAAGTCTTTGGAATTGCAGAAAATATCTTGATGTCATAACAGATGTTATGACATTCTGTGACATTCTGATGAATCTGCTTTTCTGAGATTTTCGAAGTTTGTTGAAATGCTTTATTATGTTTTCGTTATTAGAATGCATGCTCACGTGGCTGTTAGGTTAATCTTAGTTAAACCTAAATTGGTTGTTGATAAGACCAAGTTTTAGGATTAATTAAGTGAACCCTAACTATCTTTATGGAAGCCAAATGAAGTTTGGACGCTTCTATAAAAGAATAGAACTTACTTACTTTGCTGCCTCTGGAATGTATTGAAGATTTAGCAGGTTGTTATTTGTGTAATTCTAGTTACTCTTGTGAGCCAAGCAATTATCAATTGATAAGTGCCTTGGACTAGGATTTGTTTGTAAGGGTAGTTTATCACTCAAAGCTTTGAAGCACGAGTGTTTGTCTCTTGATTAAAGCTTTGAAGCAAAATCAAGATAGTTTATTGAAGTGTGTCTTCACAATTCAATTAATCAATAGGTTGATATCACTGTTGTGATTGAGGGGGAGTGAGTAGGAACTCAGGTCTAAGTAGGACTTAGATTGAAGTTGCATTGGGTAGGTTTTAAGTGAAGGAGATAAACTGGTTGGTTTGTTCCTGAATTAATTCTACTAATAGTGAATTTCCTCCCTGGCTTGGTATTCCCCAGATGTAGGTGTTGTTGGACAATGAACTGGGTAAACAATTTATTGTGTTCTTTACTGTTGTTTGAATTTATTGTGTGAATTGTTAACAGAGTGTCAGATACTGTGTGATAACATTCTCTGTGACATTAAGTATCTGTTGCCAGGAATTTCAAAAATAAAAAACAATAATACACCCATTAATTGGGCCAACCGAGATTAAAAAGAATAAAATCTCTCTTGTTGCATTATTATTTTTTCTGATACTCTGTCGTTGTTTCCATCGTCTTCTCTTCTCCTTCGCGCCGCCGCTCTCTCTTGTTGTCGTGGAACTTGCATGTTCCTTCCAAGTATACAAGAATAACAAATAACCCTCTCACTCTAAAATAGGATTTGCAGTATGCAATGATGAGAGACTAGTATGCTATTTATAATGAACCTAACATACTAAACTAATGGTATTTTATCACAAATACCCATTACAAGCTACCTTAAGGTACAAGCTAACTTAACCAATTGGACATAACAAACAGGCCCAATTTGATGCTAACAATCCTAACATCCTTCGACACTACAAGCTAGAACACACTTCGACTACAACTTGTAACACTTAGACAACAGCATGTGAGCAACCTTCGACTGCATGCTAAACTCTGTCGAATCGTCGAACCAAGATACTACCTTCGACCCAATAGAGTTCGATCCAATATCTCACAAATCTCCACCTTGGAACAAACTCTATTATCAACTAACGAACTAGTTTTCTTCATGCAGCTTTATCAACTGCATACAATAAAAAAACATGCAACTAGGCAATGTCTCGGTGATCATGTCAGCAACATTATGATCTGTCAAAACCTTCAGCACTTGGACTTCTTCACGCTCGATTACCCCTCTAACAAAATGCAGCGTCACATTAATGTGCTTGATTCGCTCATGATAGGATGAATTCTTTGACAAGTGCATTTCACTTTGACTATCACATTTAACAATGATAACTTCACCTTTAATTTTCAGCTCCTTAGCAAAACCTTCCAGCCACAATGCTTCTTTCACTGCTTCAGTTAAAGCAATATACCCCGCTTCAGTGGTTGATAATGCAACATCCTTATAAAGTGTTGCTTTCTAACTAATTGATGTACCAAACAAAGTGAAAACATATCCATAAATAGATTTTCTGGAATCCATACAACCTGCATAATCAGAATTGATATATCCTTCGATTAATGCTTTACTATCTTCACCCAAGGCTCCACCATAAATTAAGACTATGTTCAGAGACCAATTTATGTACCTTAGAATCCACTTCAATGCTTGCCAGTGAGCCTTTCCAGGATTCGCCATGTACCTACTTACAAGACTTGCTGCATATGCTATGTCAGGTCTAGTACAAACCATAACATACATCAAAGAACCTACTACATTAGCATATGGGATGCTATTCGTATAAGCTCTTTCGACCTCAGTACTGGGACACTGATCAACACTTAACTTGAATTAAGGGTTTGTTGGAGTCACAACAGGCTTCGAATTCGACATACCAAACTTTTCGAGAATCTTCCGTAAATATGCCTCTTGAGATAAGCATAATTTCAACTGCTTTCAATCTCTTCGAATGTCAATCCCAAGAATCTTAGAAGATGTTCCTAGATCCTTCATTTCGAACTCCTTATTGAGTTCAGCCTTCACCCTCAATACCTCTTCGACATTGTTACTTGCCATGAGAATATCATCAACATAAAGCAACAAAATAACAAATGAATTACCATGAAGAAATCTGAAGTAAACACAGTGGTCGAACTGACTTCTAACGAAACTTATGCGTGCCATGAATTTGTCGAATCTCCTATTCCACTATCGAGGAGATTGTTTCAGCCCATATAAATATCTATTCAACTTGCACACATAATCTTCCTTTCCCTTTTCGACATACCCTTCAGGTTGCCTCATCATGATTGTTTCATCTAGATCACCATACAAGAACACAGTCTTTACATCCATTTGTTCCAGTTCAAGATCGAACAGTGCCACCATGGAAAGCAACATTCGAATGGACCTATGCTTTACAACAGGAGAAAACATATCATTGAAGTCTACACCTTCTTTCTGAGTGAAATCCCTTGCAACCAACCTTGCCTTATATCTTTTCGACGTCACTCTTTCGATTCCTTCCTTAACTTTGAAAATCCATTTACAGCTAACTAACCTGGCTCCAATAGGTTTCTTGATCAATTCCCAAGTGTTTTTATCATGAATAGACTTCATATCATCATCCATGGCCTTCAGCCATTCAATATTATTTCGACTCCTCATTACTTCCTTATGGTCCCTTGGTTCTTCGTCTAGAACCTCACTTGCAGAGATTAAGGAATAAGCTATAAGATCTGCATACACAAATCTTTGAGGTGGTTTGATGAATTTTTGTGTCCTATCTCTTTCCAATAGATAGTCATCGGAAGTTTCCTCAACTTCATCAGCATCCTCTACTTCTTCGACTTTATCTGGGATATGCAATTCAGCCTCAACATGCTCCACCTCAATAGAAATCTCTACCCATTCCACCTCTGCGTCAGATACATTTGCACTTCGACCAAAATCATTCGTTTTCTTGAAAGCCATTTCAGCTTCATTGAAAACAACATCTCGACTGGTGATAATCCTTTTGTGACCTGACTCTAGGCACCATAGCCTATAAGCTTTGACTCCTTCAGGGTATCCCACGAACATTCATTTAAGAGCTCTAGGTTCGACCTTGTCTTTCCTAATGTGAGTATAGGCTACACAACCAAATACTCTCAATTTGTCGAGATTTGGTGGATGTCCCGACAAAACTTCTTCAGGTGTCTTCATATCTAACACAGTCAAAGGACATATGTTTTATGTTGTTGTCGAAATAGCCTCAGCCTAAAACACCTTCTTTAACCCAACACTAGTCAACATGCATCTAACTCTCTCCAAGATGGTTCGATTAAACCTTTCAGCCAAACCATTTTATTGTGGAGTGCCTGCAGTAGTTCTGTGCCTTGCAATACCAGACGCAACACAAAAGTTGTCGAATGCCTCATTGTAAAATTCAAGACCATTGCCTGTTCTCAACCTCTTGACCTTTCTGACAGTTTGATTTTCGACCAGAGTCTTTCAACCTTTGAAATTCTCAAAATATTCATCCTTAGTCTTCTGAATGAATACCCATAACTTTCTAGAATAGTCATCTACTATGGATATAAAATACCTTTCTCCTGAATGTGATGGACACCTTGCAGGCCCCCAAAGATTAGCATGGATGTAATCAAGGGATCCATGTGTTCTTTGTTTGCCTTTGTTGAACTTCACTCTGCAATATTTTCCAAGTACACATGGTTCATAAAACTTCAGCTTTTCGACTTTGTCTCCATCAAGAAAATTTTTTTCCCCAATTCGACCAGACCCCTTTCACTAACATGGCCCAATCTCATGTGCCAAATTTTTGTCTTCGACAAAGGTTTCGTGGATGCAACATTTGTCGAACCACTTACAACTTCAGCCTCAAGGGTATACAAGCCTTGTTTCTTCACGCCTCTCAAGACTTCCTTCGACCCCTTCATGACTCTTAGGATACTTTTCTCTCCTTGAAAAACATATCCTTTTTTGTCGAATTCACCAAGAGAAATCAAATTTCTTTTCAAATCAAGTACATACCTGACTTCAGTTAATAACCTTATTGACTCATCATGGAGTTTGAATCTCACATATCCAACACCTGCAATCTTGCAAGCTTTGTTGTTTCCAGCAATACAAATCCACCATCTTGATCACATAATTCCTCAAACAAGTCTTTGTTTGGAGTCATGTGCCAAGTGCACCTAGAATCCATAATCCACTCCTTCGACGGGTTGCTACTCGAAACCACAAGAACATCAGATGAGTCGAAATCATCTTGAACAATAGCTGCATTGCCATTATCCTTTCCTCCATGATCTTTCAAGCGTTCAGGACACACTTTTCTTGTGTGACCCTCCTTCTTACAATGATAGCATCGAATACCAGATGCTTCACCACTGTAAAACTTCTATTGACTTTTACCTTTCTTCTTGTTAAACTTATTATCCTTTCGCAAGAATTTTCCTTTAACGGCCAAACCTTCACCAACTGTCGAAGGTTTATTCTCCTTTCGTTCGTTCAAGTCCTTCAAATACAAGGCTGATTGAACTTCTTCAAAGGTCAGGGACTCCCTTCCATACAAAGAGTTTCTTTGAAGTGAGCATGTGATCTGGGCAATGCGCACAACAACAACGCTTGATCTTCATCATCGATCTTCACATCAATATTTTAAAGATCAAGAATCAGCTTGTTGGACATATCCAACTGCCCAGCCAACACTTTGTCTTCAATCATCTTGAATGAATACAAAGCTTGATTCAGGTAGAGTCGATTCACCAACAATTTGGTCATGCACAAACTTTTAAGTTTCACCCATAACCGTACCGCCGTCATCTCCTTTGATACCTGTCGAAGAACCTTATTACCAAGGCTCAACAAAATAGCATTGTGGTCCTTCTCTATCATTGTCATCTTCTCAACTGCCGTTAACGCTTCGTTCATGGCTGATTCTCCCTTCAACGCTTCCAAACAAACCTGCTGAACTAGTAGGGCTTTCATCTTCAAGCGCCACAGACCGAAATCGTTCACTCCGGTGAAATTTTCAATCTCATACTTTTTCGAAGGCATCTTCTCCATGCTCACCGCACCAATTTGTTGTGAATCGGATGCCTTAGAAAAAAATATAAACTTGTTTTTTAATGATCAAGAAACAATTAGGATAGAAAAAAATGAAGAACACGATGAACACAAGAATTGGTTATTAACTGTTATTCTTTCCTTACTCTTGAAATAAGATTACAAGTATACAAGAATAACAAATAACCCTCTCACCCTAAAATAGGATTTGAAGTATGCAATGATGAGAGACTAGTATGCTATTTATAATAAACCTAACATATTAAACTAATGGGCTTTTATCACAAATACATATTATAAGCTAACTTAGGGTACAAGCTAACTTAACCAATTGGACATAACAAACAGGCTCAATTTGATGCTAAAAATCCTAGCTTCCTTCAACACTACAAGCTAGAACACACTTCGACTACAACTTGTAACACTTCGACAACAACATATGAGCAACCTTCAACTGCATGTTAAACTCTGTCGAATCGTCGAACCAAGATACTACCTTCGAGCCAATAGAGTTCGATCCAATATCTCACATTTAAAATATAAAAAAATCTTTGTGATGGCATTTTCAATGCTCACCATTTAGATTGCTAGTAAATCTACTCATTTACTAACTGCAAATGCTATGTCGAGTCTAGTACATTGCATAAATTACTTTATACAACCAACTGCACTTGCATATTTCAATTAAGTTATAACTCTTCCACCATTCTTTGAATTTTGACACTATGATCAAATGGAGTGGTCACTTCCTTAAAGCGTAAGTGTTTGAACTTATCAAACATTTTCTCAATATAGTTTATTTGACTAAGTTCATAGCTCCCACTATTTCACTTTACTATCTCTAAAATTGTGTCAACTAGTCCAAGATATTTCATCTTAAATGTGAAAGTTAGAAACCTCTTTGTTTCTAAAATTCCGTTCATCTTGTTGTGAATGATCAATCATATAATCAACATGGAGACAAATAAATATCATAATATTCTCACGCAACTTTGACTACAAACACTTGTCACACGAATTAGATGAAGAAGGTGTTTAGATAATCATGCATGATGATGCAAGAAGACTTTTAAATCAAGTGAGAGATGAAATTATGAGCAATTTAAAATAGTATAATATAAATTTTAATGAGTACCTTAGTTGTGTTCACTTCTCCCAAATTTTCACTTAAATTTTTATGTTAAACCTTCTTGATCAACTTCAACATTATTTCCTTCTACTAAATAAAAGAAATAATTGATATCGGTTTTGTTTGGTCCTAGATACTTTATCCTTTCAAAATCTAGTACTTATTCTAAGTGCGTTGTGTTTTTCAAAAATCAATGACAAATTTTCAATTTGTTTTCAATAATCTTTGGAGAATGTTTATCACGAGATTCTTCATTTATGAAAATCTCGAATTTCTTATATTTTGTGATAAGATTTTTTTTAAAAATTCTCATCTCAAAATTCAACAATTTTATTAGAATCCAAATTCAAGTGTATGTATGTATGATTTAGTGTTAGTTGATATATCAACACATACATCTTTTTAGCACTTAATTAAAAAAAAGAAGGTAATAATGTATATAAATTGATCATATACTAGAATATGGAGCTTTCAATGAAGATATAAGAAATAATTTCCGTTTGGTCCTGCGTTATTCATGATTTAGCATATCTCATACTGATCATGGTCATTAAACCCTTTAGGTTTCCACTCTTTCAAATATTGTTAATATCATCTTCATTATATACGCGCACAACTGTCTAAACTATACTTACTCTTTAACAATTATGAATCTAATGTCTCGGTTGCCATTTGAAGAAATAAAAATTAGACCGTTAGATATCTAAAATACAATTCAATTGAACTCTAAGATAAATATTAAACACATTTCTATAATTAAACATGCTTATATTTAAACTTTGCAACAAACATTTTGCATCCTAAGAAACATTACGGTGACGCTAAATGAACATTCACGACAACTTTTCTTGCAGTATTGATATGTTAATACTTTGAATCATGATTTATTATTATAAGAGAATTTCTTATTCCATTTCACAGTGAAAAACACCCTATTCAATACCAAAAATGTTCCTGAAAAATTAAAGCTATATTTCTGATTCGCACCTTATATATTTATAATTTATTCGTTTTGAGACACGCTTTTGAAAAGATAAGAAATGAAACCGAAAATGAATTCTCGGTATAAATTGGAAATGCATTTCCAGTTTTCAAAAAAAGAAAACATGTTCACCAAGTGGCTTGAGCCACTTTTTGTGTTATTTTGGCAACAAAATTATTTTATTAGAAACCAAAAATATATTTCCGATTTATACCGTTTTTTTTTAAATGTAGTTATAAAAACGGTGTACACTAAAAATATATTTTCAATTTTAAAGATATTTTTGAAATTTTGCATGGTGTTTTAAGAAACCATGGAAAAAATAAGAAATTGTCTTATTATAATAAAACATTTAATATTGAAATATTCATTCTAATAAAGATTAATGTGATGCTAAACTTATAGTTAGTAAAACAAATTTTATCATCATAAAACAATCAATATTGGAATTTGGAATATGAAAACCACAAAGCACAATAGTGAATAAGTTCCAAACTTGAATCATTCAAAAACATTATTAACCTTTTCATATATTGAGCAAAACGATTACAAGAAAAACATTCGCCACATAATATGACGACGTGATTATCACGTGACTAATAAAAATTGGTTGCGACTTAATAATCACGTCATTAATATTTTTAATAATAAAATAATAAAGATAACGTTATAATTAAAGAAGTTAGAGTTTTTATTTTTTAAAAATAGTTGTGATGTGGGATTCACGTCGGCACCTAATAATTAATATTAAAAAAAAACTGTAACGTTTAGAAGAAGGGAAGTTTAAAATTTTTAAAAATTTAGTTGTGACGTGATTATCACGTCGTAATATTTAAGGGGGGAAATATTTTTGACCATGAGTTGATTGAGTACAGGATTGACAAACTGAGATATTAATTATTTTGATTTTTGAGTGTTGCGATGTGAATCTCACGTGGCAAGGTTGCGATGTGATTTTCACGTCGCTCGTGACATATAAATGCACCCACTCCTTCACAGATTCATTATAACAAAAAACTCATCTCATTCTTTCTCTTCTTCTTTGTCCCTTTCATCTGCAAATCCCTAGCTCTCAAAACTTCCCCAAAACTTTCTCAAATCTTCTCCCAAATAATCCCAAATTCAATTTCAAAACTACTAATAGGTAATTATTTATTGTTTATTTTTTAATTTCAATATATTTATATAATTTTGTTTATTCATTATTTGTTATTCTAATTAAAATTTTATTTAATTTTGTTTTGTTTAAATTGAAGAATATTGGAGAAGAAGATTGAAGAAGAAGTTTGATTGATGGAGATAAGAGGTATTTATGCAAAAAAAAAAAAAAATTATATATAAATAATGATTTATTTTGTTTATAATATTAGTATTTTATTTATTTTATGGTGATGTGCTTTTTCAAATTGTGACGTGAAATTCACGTCGGAACTGGGAGTAGTTTTTGTGGTGGATCCTATATAGTTAGAAGAAAAAAAGGTCATCATGATAATAAACTAACCTTTAAAAGTCATATGTGGTATTATAAATTATTAATAATTAATAATTATGGATGTTTTAAATGACAAGAAAAATATGCAAGTGAAGATGTTTTTGAATTCGGGAAAAAGCAACATTTCGTGAAGTATTATTGTAGACGAAACAATGCAATAATTGGTAAAATTGATGTTGAAGACAAAACAGTGCAACAATTGTTAAAATTGTTCCTGTAGGCAAAAAGTGTAACTATTGGTAATATTGTTGTTGTAGGCGAAACAATGCAACCCTTAGCAAAAGTGTTGCTGAAAGTGAGTGTTTCATCGAGGGTCGCAACCTTATGAAACAACACTAGTTTGACCTATAAATTGAGCATTATGAATTCAGAAAAACACATTAGAAAAGTATATCCTCTTTTCACACAAATTCTAGACACTCTTTATTGCATTCGAGTTTCGTCCGTCTTGCACAGATTCGAGAAGACTGAATTATCCTGAATATTCTTTCATAAAAACTCCAAGATAAATTTAAAATGCTTGAAATACTATAAAAAAAAAAGTGTTTCGTACACCATTCTAACCTCGATTCATTTATTTTAAATAAATTTTATAACAATCTTATACGGGATGAAAATGGTTAACGTAAACGTGCTTACATATTAATTCAATATAATTTTAAATGTGCATTTTTGTGATGTCGGTTTGTCTTATGAGTGGCTTTAATATGAAATGCATTACATTATGTACCAGTAGTATATTATGTAGAATTCAAATTATATATGTTTATGTGTTTCTCTAAGAAACAGAAAAGTCATCTTGTATAAAAAGGATAGTATAATGTATATATGGTTTTACCAAAATTACTTTCAATAAAATCACATGGCCCATTGTTAAAGGGTGCCTCTTTTATCCAGTTGTGTAATTTCTTTTAATTGAAATTGGTAAAGGGTTGTCACTTAACCAAGTGAAACAATACAACTATTGATACCAACTTTGATTGTCAAACGAGATACAAATGTTGTTTATTCATCCATAATTTAAAGGGTTAAATATGTTGTGTTCATTATAAATATTTCAATTTTGATTTTTTAATTTCTATAAAAAAATATCGAGTTTTAGTCCCTATAAAATTACTTTTACATGCAGTTTTAATTCCTCTACAAGGACTAAAACTGCATGCAAAAATGATTTTATAGTGACTAAAACTATAAAAAAAATTATAGGATCTAAAAGTCATTTTTTTAAATTATTTTATAGAGACTAAAAACATATTTAACATTAATTTAATAAATAAAAGTGACCAGCGAGATTCCAACTTGCAACACTTGGTTGTTGGATCAATACCTTTCCATATTGACCCATTGAAATAATTTTTAAATCATCTAAAACTTGTAGAAATATAATAATTTATCAATGTAGAATTTAATACTAATACACAATTCAATTCATGTGATTTTAAATTATGATTTTTGTGATTAATTTGTGGATATAATTTTGGTGGAGAGATAAACATTCATATTTGTTTATTCATATATAGACATATAAAGATCATTCAAAAATGGATAATGACTACTTATATAGGTTTTTGGATTTAGAGTCTAATGAAACTATAGAATCATGAGATGTAGAATTTTGACAACCTTATCATAAAGGATAAGGAATTCGAAGAACCTTGTGAAAGTTCGTCACTAATTGTTGAAAACAAAACATGGACTTAGGATAAACTAAAGAGTCTGAAAGAATAAGGATCTAGAATCGAACAAAATCAATTCTCGAATTATTTTTTTTTATAGAAGAAAATAATGAGAATTTTGTTCGTAAGGTTTTTATTCTTCAAGTAGGAGACGATTCTAAGAATTATATGGAAGCAGTAGTTTCAAAGGACTATGCCTTTTGGAATGATGACATCCATATGAAATGGATTCAACAATATCAAACCATATTTGAGAACTTGTTGATCTATCTAAAAGATCAAGACCCCATTGGATGCAAGTGGGTGTTTAGAAGAAAGTATGATAGTGATGGTACACTAAACATCTACAATGATAGATTAGTAGCCAAAGATCTTAGACAAAAGAAAGATCTTGATTATTTTGACACATATATATGTACTAGAAGGAATCACAACGAAAGTTAGAATTTTTTTTGCTTTAGCTTCCTAGCACGACCTTATAGTTCATCAAAAGGATGTCAAAACGATATTCCTAAATAGAGATCTCGATGGGGATATTTACATGGAAAAACCAAAAGGTTATGTGCTTTTTTGTAATGAACAGAAGGTGTGAAAGCTTGTCAAATCCTTGCGTAGATTAAAATATGCACTAAAACAATGACATCAAAAGTTTGAATTTGTCATTGAAAAATTCACCAATTGAGGGGAGACACAAAACTTGGAGGGAGACCTTTCAATCTTATCAAAAGAAGAATTCAAATAATTTGTCATCATCATAAAGGGGGAGATTGTGAAGTATAAATCTTATATCTAGTTTTGATGAGGACAAAAATATCAAAGAAGAAAAGGATCAAAAGTGTCATGCATATCAATGATGAAGTTGATCAAGAAGGTTCAGCATATAAATTCAAGTGAATATTTGAGATAAGTGAACATAACTAAGGTAATCATTGCAATTTATATTATACTATTTTAAATTGCTCATAATTTCATCTCTCACTTCATCTAAAAACCTTCTTGCACCATCATGCGTTATTATCTAAAAATCTTCTTCATCTAATTCTTGTAACTAAGTGTTTGTACACAAAGTTGTGTGGGAATATTGTGATATTCCTTTGTCTCCATGTTGATTATATGATTGATAACTCACAACGAGATGACTGAAATTTTAGAAACAAAAGGTTTCTAACTTCCACATTCAAGATGAAAGATCTTGGACTATTTGACACAATTTTAGAGATCAAAGTAAAGTGAAATAGTGAGGGTTATGAACTTAGTCAAACACATTATATTGAGAAAATATTTGATAAGTTCAAACACTTACGCTTTAAGGAAGTGGCCACTTCATTTGATCCTAGTGTCAAAATTCAAAGAATGATGGAAGAGTCGTAACTCAATTAAAATGTGAAAGTTCAATTGGTTTTTTAAAGTAATTGATGCAATGTACTAGACCCGACATGGCATTTGCAGCTAGTAAATGAGTAAATTTACTAGCAATCCAAATGGTGAGCATTGGAAGGCCATCACAAGGATTTTCGATTATCTTTTAAAAACCAAAATCTTGATCCCTATTATGGTAGGTGCCATATTAGAAGGATATACCAATGTGAGTTTGATATCGAATGTTGGAGATCATAAATGTGCAATTGAGTGGATAATTACACTAGATGGAAATGCAGTTTCTTGGAAGAGCAAGAAACAAACATGTATTAATATTTTGACCATGGAATCAGATTTTGTGGTTGTTGGAAGTTACATTGAAAAAAACAATGTTTCAAAAGTGTTGATACATTGCGATAGTAAACCCAATTTAACTAGAGCATTCATTAAAGAGTATAATAGAAAGTCTAGACTTTATTTTATGATAAAATTGATTAAAGATGTAATTATTTCATTCACATATATACGATCGATCTATAATTTGAATGATTCATTTACTAAACTACTGGCCATAGATTTAGTAAAGACAACCTCGAGAGTTGTGAGGTTTAATCTCCTTGAATAAGTGTACTGAAAAATGATAGCAACCCAATCTGAAGTTAATACATCTTAACCTAGGATTCAATGGGTAACAACATGTCATTGATTCGGATGTTGGTGTAACATTTTGTGATAATGTTAATCTTTACATAATTTAGGGTTGAGTTTTTCAAACTCTTAATGAAGTTCTATATCGAGGAGGATATGTATCTCAAGTAATAAGATACAAATTGAACTTCACCTATATGAATTTCGAAATGGTGTCGTCTTAAATTGAGAGTTGGAGTTTCTCTCATGAAAAATTCATGAAGAACAGGAAAAGCACATGGCGATAAATAGTTCTAGGCGAGATATGTAGGCGAAGAACCCCTAAAGACTGTATGGTAACGTCGGCCTAGTCGCATGGGATAAAAATTTAAATCATAGCTACATAACGTTCTGAATAGGTTTTGTGTTGTCTATACTAAGGTTAAGTTTAAATCGAAAGATACTTAACTATATTAGCATTCTTTTTGTTTTCTTTTATTTTTGAAATTGATCTTTCATTTTTAGAACAAGTGGGAGATTGTTATAAATTATTAATAGTTAATAATTATGGGTGTTCCAAAATAATAAGAAAAATATGCAAGTGATAGATGTTTTTGAATTCAGGAAAAAGCAACGCTTCGTGAAGTATTTATGTAGACGAAACAGTGCAACAATTGGTAAAACTGTTGTTGTAGATGAAATAGAGCAACAATTGATAAAACTGTTGTTGTAGGCGAAACAGTAAAACAATTGGTAAAATGTTTGTTGTAGGCAAAACAATGCAACACTTAGCAAAAGTGTTGTTGAAAGTGTGAGTTTCATCAAGGATTGCAACCTTATGAAACAACAACAGTTTGGCCTATAAATTGAGCATTCTGAATTCAGAAAAAATACATTAGAAAATTCTATCATGTTCACATAAATTCCAGACACTCTTCGTTACATTCGAGTTTTCGTCGGTCTTGCGTAGGCTCGAGAAGGCTAAATTATCCTGGATATTTCTGCATAAAAATTTCAAGACAAATCGTGAGTGCTTGAAATACTATAAAGAAAGTGTTTCGTACACGATTTAGTCTCGATCCATTCGTTTTAAATAAATTTTCTAACATGTGGGACTATATTTGAATATTCTTGCAACCCAACTCATCAAATAGACTTCTTCTTGAAATTGTTAGAAAATTATTGTAAGAGATGCTACAAAAATTATTGTAAGAGACGACATAGACGATTAAAATCTTCTATCTAAGCCTTAAGCTTCACATTAGTCTTACTAGCAAACTGTATATGTGAAGGCATGCATGAACGTGTTAGAAGTAGTGCAAGGATTTCAATTATCTACATTTGTACAATACATTTTGTGTGGAGGGGAAGACATTGACGTTGGCAGCAACCACTATTAAACCTCATTCCAAGCAACCAATGATACTAGGGTAATCGCATCAAACATATCAGGACAATCAAATTGGTTAGAATTTTATATGGTAAGAGATGAGTAATACTATAAGATTGTTAGAAAAATCAGTTTAAATCAAATGGAAATGAGGTTAGAATTATGAACGAAATCACTTTTTATAGTATTTCAAACACTCTCAAATTGTCTCAGAGTTTTTACGTAGGAATAATCAGAATAATTCAGTCTTTTATCGAGACTGTGTAAGACCGACAAAAATTCGAATGTAGCGAAGAATATATGAAATTTATGTGAAAATGATAAGTTTTTCTTATATGTTTTTATGAATCAATAATGGTCAATTTATAGGATAATCTGATGTTGTTTCATAAGGTTGCGACCCTTGTTGAAACACACTTTCAGCACGTTGTTTTGCCTATACTATTTTGCCTACCGCAACGGTTCACAAGTGTTGTCTATTTTCGAATTCAAAATAAAACAATCTATTGCAACACTTCACAAGTGTTGCGTATTTTTAAATTCAAAATATAATTATTTTTTAATTCAAAATTTACTTCCACTTTAATATTTTCTTATCATTTTAGAACAAACTCAATATTATTAATTGTTAATAATTTACAACAAGATAAAGTGGTAGGTGACATCTCATGAAACCACTCAAACATGAGAACCTTATCAAGTTAATAGACTTACATATGAAATAACAAAACTTTTAAGTGAGGGTGTTGGATTGTGAACATGAGTTGATCCATTGAACTAATAAAATGTTAAGAGTATTCACAACTATCATACTCATTTTGATTTTTTAAATGGAACTCGCTCAATTTTTTTATATTATATCATACTTTATATTTTTTAAACGATCCAATTAAAATTTTCAAATATTCATACTACTCATCAAAAAATTTAAAATGGATCCTCTAATATATCATATATTTACAATT
Organism: Vicia sativa; assembly: GCA_021764765.1. NCBI lineage: Eukaryota > Viridiplantae > Streptophyta > Magnoliopsida > Fabales > Fabaceae > Vicia > Vicia sativa. The sequence continues at coordinate 93,884,483 of CM038795.1, forward strand.
TATTAACTAAATTCTTACTATTTTTATTAATTTATAACCAAGTGACTCACATAAATAGAGTGTGTCAAAACGTTCTCACATTTGAGAACGCTTGCAAATGTCAGAGCGAAAACTCTGACCAATTATCTATCGATTCTTATAACATTGTCTTGGATATTGTGTAAAAATCATATTATAATAGACGGTATTCATGCTCTTAAACCTGTTTTGGTTTTACTTAAACCTGTTTTGGTTTTACTGGCATAATCTAAAAAAAATTCTAGAAAAATTTAAAAGTAGACTAATAAAGTCGTTATAATAAATATATGTAGTAAAGAGAAATGTATAGATGTTCTTGAAGTGTCTTTGAATATCTATAAATATATTTAGAACTCTTCTCAAGGTCTATAAATAGAAGGAAAACAAAATCTTTTATAAACCAAACAAATATAAACTAGTAAACAATCTTGTAAAATATCATCTCAAATAGTGAAAATTATAATTCTATCAAATAATCTCTCTTTTAAATTCCTAAAAACAAAAATGCCTAATATAGTAATAGTATTTCGTCGTTACGTGTACGCAACTTATCCTCATTCTCCACCATTTCCATTGCATAATTGGTTTTCGTTGTGCTATATTGCCTAATATTAAATTCCATCCATTTACATAGAAGCCAGCAAACCACATGTTGTTGTGATCAATGTGTTTATCTTAACCATGCATGGTAATTAATTTGTAGTTTTAATGTGAGGTGGACTATAGTTTTAAAAGCTTCCCTGGAATATTGGTCATATTAAAAACCATATTGTAGTGTTTGATCACGTGATTGATGTGAACCCCAAATCATATGATGGTCCCATAATAATGAAATTACTAATAATAAAAAGGGAAAGGAGGTAAGATGGTACTATATATAATGCATGTGAAAGCCTCCCTTGAATCACATGCTTGATGCATCATTGTTTTGGAAGGAGGGGTAGTTAGTAAGAAAGTTGTGAAAAAGACAGCGAAATAGACGGGAAAATGTTCCAGCTAGCTGCATCTTATTTATTCTCAATGGCTTACAGTTAGAGACCCCCAAATTAACAAATCAAAAATAATAATAAAAAATAATATACTAAATGTTTCATTTAGGATTAGAACTCCACGAATATGATTGGTTCAGTTGAAACTTTTAAAGCTTTATATCGTCTTCATCTGATAGACAAAATAATGTGTGTCCTTGTAGGAGTTGCTGCATGACACTTTAGATTAAATCAACTTTCATCTAATATTATGCTTACTTTATATTTCAAAATTCCTTTTGTTATTGATCATAAAAAAAAGCTGTCTTACATTATATTTCAAAATTCCTTTTGTTATTGATGATAAAAAGCTATGTTATGTTCACACTAGGATCGTCTTTACACGGTTGCAAATAGGGTTGAAAATGGGTAGAGTCGAATTCGTCTCAGTTCAATTCGATTTGTTTAAAATTAGTTGAGTTCGAGTTTATTATGAATTTTTTTTTACAAGCTCAAATTCAATTTGTTAAGAATTGGTCGAATTTGAGTTTGAGTTCGAGTTTATCACGAACTTTTTTTTTAAACTAAAACTCGACTTGTTAGAAATTCACAAACATCTCGATTCAACTCGTTAGGTTTATTTTGTTAGGTTCAACTCACTTATTTCACGAATTTAAAAGTAATTTTTTTAATATATTAATTATAAAATATTAACAATTTCAAAAAAAAATTACTAGATTTGATTATTAACATGTACCCTTAAGGCACAAGTTAACATTACCTATAAAATTTTATATTATATTTAATATATTAACTTACATTTCTCGTGTAAAATATACTTATATTCTATATAACTATATAACAAATTTAAAATATTGTTTTGAATTAATTGCTTAAATTTGTTATATACTATATAACTATATTGTAGTGGAATAATTTAGAGAATTTTTGGGAGCGGGGCGATGAGCTGTTCTTGGGCTTTTACCTTCTCGAACTGCTCTTGGATTAGTACAAACACCCTATTTTTGGTCCAAACGTCCTTGGACGATGTGTCGCCTAAGTCTCTAGATTTCTCATTTATGATGCATGATCGCTCGTGGAGCGTGTAATGGGTTAATGGGCGTTACATAGGAAGTCGTGAGATTTAACCGCATCTCTTAGATTTCATGAAAGCGATCATTCACGCTAAGGGTGATTGCTAAATTATTAGAGAATTTTTCAATCCCATGAGCTAAGAATTCATGGTCATTATCATACTAAAGTGACATATCTCTAATAAAGAGAGAAACAACACATACAAAGCTTATCACTCAATCGTGTGGGCTAACTCTAACCCTCAACAAACTTTAAAAGTCTCTGACAATCCTTATTCATTGTGGGGGGGATTGTCATGCTCGTAATCAAACAACCTTCAGGAAAATGTGATCCAAATCTTCGGAGTTTGCTACCAAAGAACGATAGTTGCATGAATCCCTAGAAAATGCCTTCATAACTTAGAAGAGGATGGAGGACAATTCAATATGTGTTGAAGGAAAAGTTCAATTGGGTGTCCCAATGGTAAATTATCATTGTTAGCATTAAATGGATCGCACGTTTTCTCTAGTGGATGTTTCGAGAATTTCCAGATGACACACATCCTTAAGGCACACACCTTTAAGTCTTGCCTGGAGGACTCAACTAAGTCTCGCTTAATGGACAAAACTAAGTCTCGCCTGAGGGGCTCAATTAAGTCTCGCATGAGGGACTCAACTAAATCTCGAGGGAGATTTAGGAGCAAGAGAAGAGACTCTGAAAGGACCATCCCAAAGGTTCAAAGATGAGTAAATATTTCAAAAACTCTGATCTATACAAGTGTTCATGCTTAAGGTATTTATAGTGGAATGGTTAATAGAGGCTTTAGGAACGAGGTGAAGGGCACACTATTGGCCTTTTACCTTCTTGAACCTCTCTTGGATTAGTTCGATATCCCTCATTTTGGTTTGAGGTATCTTGGACTAGATGTGTCACCTTAGTATCCAAATGTTTTGTCCATGATACACGATCATGCATAGAGTATGTAATGGGTTAACCAATGTTACATAGGAAGTTGTGGTATTTACCTAGACCTCATAGATTTCAGGAAAGCAACCACTCACGTTTAGGGTGGTTGTTGAATTATAAGTGACTTAGTTTAATCCTCTGTGTTATAAATACATTGCCATTATCATACCAAAGGGACCAATCCTTAAGAAAGAGAGAAAATACCCATACATAACTTTTAACTCCACTATGTGGGATAGATATAATCCTCAACAAACCTTTAAATACTTTGACAATCTTTATCTATTGAGGGTTGTCACGCTCATTGTTAAGCAAGCTTTAGGAGGAGGATTCTAAATCCTAGAAGTTTGGTACCATAGGGTTGGAACTGCAGGAATCATTGGAAAATACCACCAGCACTCAGAAAAGGTTGGATGAAGATTTATTACGAGTTAAAGAAAAAGACCAATTGGGTGTCCCAAGGGTAAACCATCATTGATGGCATTAAATGTCTTGCACATTTTTCCTAGTGGATGCTTCAAATCTTTCTAGAAAACATGTGTCCCCTGGGAAAACACGTGTAAACCTCGCCTAGGAAAATCAACTAATTCTCAACTGAGGGGATAAATAATGTCTTTCTTGAGAAACTCAACTAAGTCTTGCTTCGAGGACTCAAATAAGTATCTCTCGAGGTACTAAACTAAATCTCGTTTGAAAGACTCAACTAAGTATCTCCTGAGGGACGCAACTAAGTCTTTGAGGGACTCAACTAAGTGTCAAGAGAATATTCAAGATCCGAGAGCAAGAGCATATACTCGATGAGGATCATCTCAAAGGTCTAAAGCTGAGTAAAGAATTCAAACACTTAGGCCTCTACAAATCCTCATGTTTGATGGAATGTGCAGTGGAATAATTTATAAATGCCTTGGGAGCGAGGCGAAGGGAACGCTCGAGGCCTTTTAATCTTCTTGAATCACCATTTGATTAGTTCGTGTGCCCTTATTTTTGTTCAAGCACCCTTGGACGAGATGTGTTGCTGAAGTCTTCAAATTTCCCTTCCATGATAGGCGGTCGTGCGTAGAGCATGTAATGGGTCAACATGTGTTACATGGGAAGTTAAAGGATTCTACCACACATCTTAGATTTCAGGAAAGTGGCCACTCATGCTTAGGGTCAATTCTAAATTATATGGGATCAATTCAACCCCTTGATATATAACTGCATGGCCTTTATCATACTAAAGGAACCAATATTCAGCAAAGAGATAAATCGCCCATACAGAATTTCTCACTCAATCGTGTGGGCTAGCTCTAATCCTTAACAAACCCTAAAAACCGAATAACCCTTATCCATTTGGGATTGTCACGCTCATTGTACTTTTATCCCATACACGTATTTAAAATGGTTTAAAATATGTAGCGTTATATCTGTAAAAGGCCTCGCCTAGGTTAATGCCCTTAGGCCACCCTAGAAGAAGCGATGATAGAATGTCAACTAAATTGAGGTATTGCCTCTCCCCTTTGGATTTCCCATTGCTCTAACGTGGGAAACACGTGATATGATGCTTATGGGGAAGAGAGAAAGTCAAGCTTATTCAACCGTCCACCATTAATTGATTGAGTAATGACTCTTTCTAAAAAAACTTTAGGCCCTAGAGACCTCTATAAATACATGTCCCCTTAAGGGGAGAAGGAATGGGCCCTGAGTGATACACATTCTCTACACCCTAAAGAGCACAACATTCACTAAAATCTTACACATGACTTCATAAAACCATACTCTTGCTACCAACCATCATTGGTCATAATTAGAGCCTCTCACTTTACACGACCAGGTTTCCCAAACTACCTAATCATAACACCATATATGGGTTCTCGTTGTCATGGGGAAGCCTTAACTATTATATCATCTTATAAACCAACTAAGGCCTCAGAGTCTCCTTGCTCTTTCAAGAGGAACATACACTCCTATAATTTTTTACCAGTATAGTGGCGCCCACCATGGGCCCTGACAAAAACAAAATGGGAAACACTCATACTCTAACTCTTTCCACTTTCCTCCAATGGTCAACAAAGCCACAATCTACAATGCAGAGAACATTGTTGATGGATAATAACCCAAAAATGTATCTATTATTTCGATCAATTTATATGAATATTATCCATATTTTAATTAATTAAATTACTCTTTATTCGTATTATGTCGGTATTTTCTATGTTTTCAAGATTTTACCAATTATAAGGCATGTGCAAAGAAAGTCGAGAAAAGTCGGATAAATCGTACTTAAAATCTACGAAAAAGACAAAGTATGCAAGTATGTGTTGTAAAGCAAAATGGGGGTGTAAAAGAAGTAAGGCTGAAAAAAAGAAATGAAAAACAAGGCTCAACCCATTGCCACGTGCCTCCCACCTAGCCAAAAGGTGTAATGACTGTTACACCCTGTCAAGCAAGTCCTAACGGCGGCGAAGATTTTGGAGGCGAGGCTTCTTCCCTAAGGAAGCTTGTGACGACCGTCACACAAACCCTAATAGTCCGTAGCGATCGCTACGGAGGAGAATTCAGTGGCGAAAAAATCTCAACAGCCAGGTGAATCCTAACTCTATAAATAGGTCATTCATTCTCCGATTTCAACACGCTTTTTCTTCTGCATTCTTTACTGTTACTCTGTCAAAATTATTTTCAGTTTAGTTTTATTTTACCAGTTTCGATTTATTTAGTCTAGAATCTTCTTTCTTTTCTCGTAGAAATTTCCACATTGGGGATTGCTGCGAACCTTTGTCGATTCTAACCTTACGTTAGAATTGCGCCTTTTAATTTCCTTCAACGCAATTAATTTTCGGAGCAACGAAGGGAAGATCTCACCGACCTGTGGGAGACACCTGAAGTTTTCCAAATATTCTGCCTTATTATTTTCAGGTTTATTTTAATTGTTTATTTATTTATTGGCTTATTTTAATTGTTTATTTATTTTATGCCTAAATTATCTGAAATGCATGTGTTATCCGAACTGTCTAATATTGTTTATTACCGTTGCACTATAATTGAATCGTATAACATGCTAGGCTAAACTTAGTTATTGGTATGTAAGGTCATATAGCCGACAGGGTTTAGCAACGCCATTCGATCTATTCCGTTTTAAAAAAGATTAATTTTTTGGTTTCAATTAGTAGTTCTTAATGCAAACTGTTTTGTTACGAGAGTAAAATACATATTAGAAGTTAGGATCAATAAAACGAGAGTTTGAGATAATAACTGGACATTAGTAATTTTGCATCAATTTAAAATACAGCGAGAGCGCTTTTAAGTTGATTAAGTTTTATTTATTTTCAAAAACTATTTTTAAACTCTAATTGAATTAGCGAGAGCACTCACCTAGGTTTGATTACAGGATCTGAATCAATAAACACGAGAGTGTGAGAAGAGGGTTTTCAAATAAACATTTCCTACTGAAACTATTTTGATAATACGAGTTTAAGTCGATGAGTTGCTAAATTCCCGAAGTCTGACCATTACATACTGATACTTTCCCCTTTGAATCTAAACTACATTATAATCAATTAGGTTCCCTAAACCCAAATCATTTACATTATTAGCCTTAGATTTACGTAGTAACCTTAGATAATGATAGGTCGACATTTAGTCCCTTGGTATTCGATAATCTTTAAAGCTACACGCAATAGGACTGTATACTTGCGGTCTAGATTCTTTAAGACACATAAAGTCGCGATCAATGGCTTCTCCAGTAAAGGTAACTCTAGATCTTACTGAAGAAAGTATGTAAGGAAGGTATTCACATTAAATGTAATAGCCCCTGACTTCCCTAGAAGCTCTCTAGGGAAAATAGGGGTCAGTATCATCTTCTTAGAGGAGGATTGTTTCAGACTCAATCATCACGATGATGATCCTCTGGTCATTATTGTGAAACAGGGGAAATAGGACATCAAGTGCGTCCAGATAGAACTTGGCATCTCGCCTAACATCTTATTTTTGGACGCGTTCCAAAAACATGGAACTCAACCCGAACGAAATAAAAATGTCCAGTGGATCTTTAATATGGTTTTCATATGAACACATACAAATAATGGGGCATAAAACCCTATAAACCACATGGAGATAGGGGACTGACACAAGTGTGATTGACTTCAGCTACCTCATTATGGATGTTGTATCATGATATAACATCATTCTTGGGCGGCCGACCATCAATGCTTTAGAAGGGGTCATATCCACTTTGTACTTGGCCTTGAAATATTTCTTCCTCAATGGGTGAGTCAGTACAATCTGAGGGGATCATCAAGCGGCTCATGAATGCTACCTAAGTAGCCTAAAGACATCCAAAGAAGAGATCTCCCTTGTCGATGTTTCCCTTGTGAAGTTCCAAATAATTACTTCGAGTGTTGGGACCCATATTTGAGCATAAGTGAAAATGATCACTCAGACGAAAGATTTGAACGAGGTCAAGATAGGTCCTCGCACCCATCAGGTGACAAAGATAGGTACATTTATGTACGCGCGAGTGGAAAAGGAACTAGCTGACCAAATCTTTAAGAATTTCCGATTGTTTTCCTAAGTTTCTTTCGACATTCCAGGAATACACACCACAATGGTGAACCATCACCTCACCATCAACCCTTCTACCAAACTAGTGGCATAGAAAAAGCGAAATATTTGCGAGGAAAAAACGGAAGCCATTGATGAAGAAGTGGGAAAGCTACCTGTTTTTGGATTTATCGTAGAAACTAAGTATCCTACATAGATTGGCAACGTGTTTCTAGTACGGAAAGCTAACAACATATGGCATATGTGTGTAGATTTAGTGATATGAACACCGCTTGTCCTAAAGATTGATAACGACTACTAGAAATTGATTTCTTCATTGATGGATCATCAGGATATCGTATGTTGAATTTCATGAATGTGTACTCAGGGTATAACCAGATTTAAATAGATCCCTAGATGCTCCCAAAACAACCGTCGTGTCAAACCATAGAAACTATTACTACAATCTCATGCCTTTCAGGCTTAAGAATGATGATGTATTCTACCAGCGCCTCAAGGATGTCTCCCACCAGATAAAGAGAAACCTAGAGGTCCACATTATTTATATAATATTTAAGACTATCGAGGGTCCCAATCATGTAGAGGATTTGAAGAATGACTAACATTCCGTTAGGAAGTATGATATGCAGATAAACTCCACCAAGTGTTCTTTTGGGGTCCATGGGGGGAATTCCTTGGGTTCATGCTGACACGAAGAGGCATTGAGGTCAACCCTGACAAGTTCTAAGTAGTCATAATGATGAGAAGCCTCACTAAAGTAAAGAAAGATCACAACTCATAGGTTGCATCACCGCCATATCCCTCTTCATTTTCTATACAGACAACAAAGCCTTCATTTTCTTCATCACCTTAAAGAAGAATGAGAGGTTTGACTGGTCCCTCACGTGTGTGGAGGCCTCCAAAAAATTCAATAACTTCCTCACATCTCACCTCATACTATCTCTCCAAAGAGAAGGGTTGCCAATGTTGCTCTACCCCTCGGTTACTGATTAGGCGATGAGCTCATTCCTCCCACCAAGAAATATACCTTGTGGAGAAACCAATATATTTCATAAGTAAAGTGTTCATAAGCACCAAAGAACAGTAACAGAAGATCAAAAAGCTAGCACCAGTTGTCGTCATTGTAGAGAGGACACTAAGACCATACTTTCAGGGTCATAGTATCCTAGTGAAACCAATTATCATGTTCGACAAGTGATTAAGAAGCACAATCTAGCAATAAGGATGATATCCTGGGAGATAGAGCTATAGATTGCAAGGGTTATAAATTTTCTTATCTTCTCTAAGTAGTCGATATTGATCAAAGGTATGTTGCTAGTAGATATTGTGGTAACTTTGAATGAGGTAGTGGATTCGGCTAGATTTTCTAAAAATTAATGTTTTATTTTTAAAGTGGATTTCGAGAAGGCTTTTTATTTTTTTATTCAGTCTTTCTTGGTGTATATGTTGGCTAGATTCAGGTTTGAGGAAAAGTGGAGGGCGTGGATTATAGCGTGTATTTTCTCGGGTAGTCTCTTGGTGTTTATTAATGGTTGTTCGACCAAAGATGGTAGTATTTAGAAGGTCTTAAGCAAGGGGATCCACTCTTTTCTTTCCTATTTTTCTGGTGATGGAGGGTTGCAGCGCTTCTTTCAGAATGGTGGTTTTGATTATAGTGTTTCTAGCTTTAAAGTTGGATCAGGAGGTGTAGAGGTATCTCACTTTTAGTTAGTAGAAAACATTGTGATTGTGGGGGTTCCGTCAGAGGATAATTCGATGTCTATTAAGGGTATTCTTAGTAGCTTTGAGCTTGCTTTATAGCCTAAGGTTAATCTTGCACAAAGTAGTATTTTCGGAGTTATTATGAGTTTTGGCTTTGGTAGAGGAGTTTTTACACAACAAAGTATGTTCCTTCTTGTTCAAGTACTTGGGCCTCCCAATTTGTGCTAATATTAAGAAAATGGGGGAATTAGGACCCTCTTATTAAGGCAATTACTATGCAACTAGCTTCTTGGAAGAATAGGTCTGATAGTCTAAGGGAAGAGTTATTCTAATTAATTCAATTTTGACCCCGTTCGATTTTCTTACTATCTTTTTTAAAGATGTTCGTGGTTGTCAAGAAAAAATTAGTTGGGATACAAATGAGGTTTCTTTGAGTATTTTTAAAATGAGGAGTAAATATTACTTGGGTTAAGTGAAAGGATATGTCTAGATCTTAGTGGTATTGGGATTTTAGGTGGATGTGTTACTTTCGGGTAAGAAGAAGAGTTACTAGTGAAACTTTTTCATATCATTGTAGGGGAGGATAAACAATAGTAGATGGATTTCTGGGTTTGGCTTCCCAGACTTTCAAAAGGTTTCTCTATGAAAGCTTCTTACTTGAAACTTTCTGCTTTAGTGGCAAGGGTAAATAGTAGGTCGGGCTGAGTGCGGAAAATATCATATTGGGTTTAGAAATGTTGGACTCCTTCCAAAGTGGTGGTCTTCTTCTGGAAGTTACTACAAGATAGGTTGTCGATTAGGCAAAATTTGGCTAGGCGGAGAATTGGGCCCAATACAATATGGGGAGGTAGTGTTTTTTGTTCAGAATTTGTAGAATATACGGATCATTTATTTTTCTAGTGTGGTGTAGCCTACTTGGTTTTGTATAAAGTGCTTAGATGGGTGGGGAGACCATTGCTGCTTCCATATTCAATTTTAGGGGTTTTAGATATTTTTAAGGGGTTTGAACCAAGTGAGAAATATCACTTAGGTATGCTTTTAATCAGACATTCAAAGGCCCGGGTCATCTAGAAATGCAGGATAAAATTATTTTTTGTTAGGAAAGGTTGCCAGTTCATCATTTGGTGATGAGTTGCTTTGATCCCTCAAGAGGCTATTGAGTTTTTTCTCTCTTTAGTTATGGTTTTTATACTGGTGTTGGGTTGAATTTTTTGTTGTTGTAATTTGTCTCTTGGGTGAATTTTTCCAGTGTTTGTTTTGTTTTTATCCAACCTTTGTTTTGTTGGTTTTTGTAGTTCATGAGCACATCTTCTGCTTGAAGTTCATGCTCTATTTCCTTTCTATTAAAAAAATCATACCGACAACATTTAGTTTTCATTCTTAATTGTTTTGAAGTTTTAATTTTTTTATTGATTTATTTTATTTGTCTTAACTTCTAGATGTTTCAATTATTATTCTACATTGGGGTGTTCAAAACCAAACCGTCCAATAAAAAACCACAAAATTGAACCGAATCAAACTGAAATCGCAAAAAATCACATATGGTTCGGATGTGTTGGGTCATTTTGTAACAAAATCGCACGGTTCAGTTCTGTTTATCGTTTGTATTTTACAAACCAACCAAACAAAACCAAATCGTATTATGTTATAAAATCGTACTAACCAGTATATATTTATTTAATTCTTTAAAGAAATCAACATATATTGTGTGTCTATTTTATCATATTCTTTGTATGATATTTATTTTAATTTATAAATCATAAAAAATAAAATATTATTCATTTATAAATACTATTTACACAATATATTTTATCATATTCTTTGTATAATATTTTTTTAAGAATGCAATCTTATGTATATCATTATTTAGTTTTATATAAAATTATAATACGCAATTTTATGTATCAAATTATAAATTTACTTTGACAATTATAATTTTTTTTATAGTAAATGACCGAACGATTAAACACAAAATTATATTTTCCTCTATATGTGTATGTATGCCTCAATAATTTTTTGTAAATACTGAACCAATCCAAACTGCATTATTTTTAAAATCCAACCGAACCAAACCGAACCGCATGTTTTTTCTCTTGTGGTTCAGGTAATTTTTTACTTCAAAACCACCAAAACCGCACCGCGAACACCCCTAATTCTATATGTAATAGTTGATTCTTATTCTCTAATCAATGAAATATTAAAAAACAAATTGAGGTTTTATTTCTCACTCTTTGCTGCCAATAGTTATCCATTGATCCTTATTCTTACTCTACGGTTAGTGTCATACTAAAAATTTGAAACTCAACTTATCCCTCTTAATTGAGATAATTAAGATTAATCCAATTATTTTTTAAGTGATACCATTAAACATGTTTGAAATCTTGTTGTGATAACCTAACATTGTTCTGCACATGGTTACCAATATCGATCTCTTTAACCAAAAGCATGATTGTTCTAGTTCGGTTTTCATGTCTGAAAACCTTCTTCAAAACTTGCATTGTTCCTCCACTTCCATAAATATCAACACAAGATCGTAAATATTGTCCTTCTATGGTCTTAGTTAGAATTTGTAACATTTTCTTTAAGATTGTTAGAGATTAATCCTTGCAAAACAGAGAGTAAAATTTAGGAACAATTTTAATACATAGATGTATTGCATAAAAGAAATCCTGAATCACATGACTTAAGCTCTCTTAATTATCCGTACACCTGTTTCAATCCCTAAAAACAATTAGGATCCAGTTGTGGTACTCAGAGTTAGCCAAAAGTCTCTCGTGAAGCATAAGTCAAGTAAATTTTGATGACGATTGAAGCATGGATTACCTAGTGCTTCTAGATATAATGTGATATTGGTCTCGTAGTCTAGTAACCATAACACCGTTTTCTTCACAGTTGTGGTATCTCCATCTATTTTGGTGAGTAGATATAAAAGTAATGTAGTTGGTTTTGTTAACAACAATCATTGAGTTATGGTGAAGTTGATTCAATCCTTTGCCTCTCGTCATACTGCAGAAGAGAGAACTATAATTATAGTGCAAGAGCATGAGAAATAGCATATGTGAGACATATGAGGCATTGAGAAGAATAAGTCGGGAAGTTAACATGATTTATATTGTATTGATATTATTGTATAGTTAGAATTCTATTGACACTTTTGTATGTTATGTCATGTTATCTTAGATAATGTTTGTGTTAAGTTATGTTCATATTATGGTAATGTGATGCCAATTTTTCATACAATGTGATGTTAAGTTTAAGTTTTGACATAAAATAGTTTAAACAATCTAAAATAAACTAAGATCATCGATAACAGTTCCATGAGAGCTCTCTACACGGGTCTCTCCCTTAATCTAGTAATACCTTTTTCATCTATTCTTCTTCTCTTTGCCAAGCACAACAAAAAAGACAAAAAAATATTTTTTTTTAAAAACATCATTGTCCTATCAAGTTATGAAAAAATAGGTTAAATATATAAATCCCTTGTAATGTTAGCGAATTCTCATTTTAGATCTGGTAATGTTTTTTTTAATCGCCTGTTGAAATGTTAAAATTCTAAGTCTTTTGCCCATTAGACAAAAATATTACCCCCTTGTAAATTATATATTTTTTGCTTTATCCCCTCCATTTCGCTCCGTTTTTACACGCTTAAGAATACCTAAAAATCATAAGGGAATAATTAAAAAATAATAATTTTACAGAGATCTAATGAGAATCTCGCTAATACTACAAAAGATTTATATATTTAACCCTAAAAAAACTTAACCAGACCCCTACGTTATCCAAACTTTTTAAATAATTGGTAGCCAAAATTATAACGCTATAGATAGTTTTAAAATATCTATGCTTTTTTATTGACTATTTTAAAAAAAAAATGATAAAAACATTTAATTGAATACCAAATTTTATGGAAAAAAATGTGGTAAAAATGCATAAAAAGTGGTTATAGCGGGTATTTCTTAAAATATGGTTTAACCCCGTCAATTTGATACGGATAATTTTAAAAATTCGGCGAAAGTGTGTGGATTATGTGACAAGTATGACATTTTAAACAAAATATTTGGTAAAAACACACAAATTGAATAAAAAATACTAGTAAAATCCTGTATTTCACCAACGAGCCAAAATGCAATTTTGTTTTTCTAAAAATCCAAATTAAATTGATTTTAATGATTTTGAGATAGGACAAAACTTAGGTAGGATTTTTTAGGTGGAATTCTTACTTTATTTTAATTAGAGATGTTAAAAACCAAACTAACCTAATAAAAAATTATAAATCAAACTAAATTAAAATCGTAAAAAATCATATTTAGTTCGATTAATTTGAGCTATCATTTAATAAAACCGCATGGTTCAGTTCGATTTGCGATTTGTATTTTGCAAACCGAATCAAACTGTATTATAGTACAACCTAAATTTTACTTAACTCTCATCTAACTCAAACCTAAACTTATTATATATTAGTTTTATGATTACAAACAATTTTTTCATCCTTACATTTATGGTTTCAGTTTTAGTTTTCTTAAATCTCTCATAGCATTATCGCTTCATCTTCACCACTTACATCTTGTCTCTTCTTCTCTAATCTTTACTCTCTTAGATTCTTTCTTTTTTACTTTCTCATTTTTATGCGAATGTTCCCTCTTTCAATTTCGTTTTATCGCACATATTTATCTCTAATCTCTTCTCTTTTATGTTCTTTCTTTTTCATCTTCACTAATCTCTCATCTCATCTTTTTTTTTGTTTTATTATAATATTTTTTATATTATTTTATATTTATTATTTTACTTTTGTTTAATCTAATTTTTACATTATTAATGAAAAGTTATTGGCCAAATATGATGACTTTTATTGTTATTTGATAGTGTATGAATGACAAAATACAAGTTATGTTGTCATCTATATATGTATGTATGGCTCAATAAAATATTTGTAAAAAACCGAATAAACCGCACGAAACCAAATCGCATTGATTTGGTCTGGTTTGATTTGATTTTTTTCTAAAAGTCAACCAAACCAAACCAAACCACACACTTTTTCTCTCGCAATTCGGATAATTTTTTGGGTCAAAGCCGTCTAAACCGCACCGCGAACACCCCTAATTTTAATGAAAATTATACATTTAAAATATTATACATAAATTTTGTCATTTGAGATATTATAATAAAATTGATGCATATGTGGAGTGTAAGATACAGATGAGGTGTCAGGTAGATTTTTCTAATAACTTAACTTTTAAGAGATGGGCCGGTCCAACCCAAAGCATCTGCGCTAACTGTATTTATAGAATTTGTTTTATACCAGATTTATATCTATATAAACCCCAAATTAGAAGAACTATGCAAAATGTTCTTTATTATGACAAATTAAGATTATTTTTTTTCACGAAACACCTACCTCCTAAATGTTCAAAGATCCAAAAAAAAAAAGTAAGTTTGTGTCATTTTAATAAAGTTTCATTTTTTGATAGGTTTGTTTTCTAATATTCATACTCTAAACTTTGAAATAAATACCTGATTTGAATATTCAAATCAAACATTTAAAAATATATATATATTTTTAGTTAGAACATTTAAATTGGATGTTTTGCTTTTAAAACCTTCAAGTAATTTATTTAAATTTTTTTTTTAGATTTTTTAATTTGTAATGCAATATTTCTGTTGTTACAGTATGAAGATGAAATGGTACATTTTTATTTCTAAATCATACTTTACACTAGAGTTTGACTGTATGTTTCTATGTAGAGGAGATCAGATTGATGCCCAATAAACATTCTATGTTTTAATACTCTATGAAGAGATTTTATTTATATCAATAAGTTTTTTAAATTCTGATTTTTTATTTTGATTATCTATATTTTGTTTTTTTAATTGTTTTTTGGATCAGTTTATGGGGCATTTTATTTTCATCAGTGTGAATATGTTAGTGTTAGAAATCCACCAAAATCTATAATGAATCTCTACCATTCTTGATAAACAAGATTGATATCACCATAAATAATAATTACAATGAAAGAAAGTTAAAGAAGAAAAGAAATAATTATTTTCTACATAGTTTCTCTCAGTCCACAAACTGTGGAAAACTTTATTATTCACTTTGCAACTGCAAAATACTGTGAACGATTTGATTACAAAAAACAGGGATTACTCTCTCTATTTTTAGATTTAGGTTAGCTAATGCCCAAAACTATAAAAGCCCAAAATATCTATTTTGGAGCTAAATTAAATCTATTCTATTTTAGATTTAAATCAAATCTATTTAAATCTAAAATCAAATTCGTGTGTAACAAACTGTTTACATACTCCTAAATCAAATCACATCTTTTCGACACAACGAATTACTTTCAACACACCACCTAATTCACTGCGTCTAAGTTATCTACATTCATCATAGCTCTTAGTTTTCGAAATACTTCGACCTGCACACCCTTCGTCACGATATCTGCAATCTGATTCTCAATTTTCTGCAGTGTTCCAAGTTCATCTTCCCATCAAATACTTGCTCTCGAAGATAGTGGAACCTCATTTCGATGTGCTTGCTTTGACCATGTGCTATCAGATTCTTTGCCAGGTTGATAGCTGACATGTTGTCGATCTTCATGGTAATTGCTCCATGATCCTTACCTGACATTTCTTCGGCCAAGTTCACCATCCAAGTTGCTTGACATGCACAAAAAGAAGCAGCTATGTATTTTGCTTCGTATGATGATAATGCCACAATTGGTTCCTTTCTCAAACTTCAATCAAGTGACACACCACCTAACATAAACACATATCCTGTTGTGGATTTTGATCCTGCATCACTACACCATCGAATCTGTACCCTACTAACTTGCATTATTTTCCTTTATCAGGTGCTGGAAATAAAAGGCCATAGTCAAGAGTTCCTTTCAAATACTTTAATATCCTCTTTGTCGCTTCTAGGTGTGATACATTTGGCTTATGCATAAATCTACTTACCATACTCACACACTATGTTAAGTTGGACCTCGTATGACAAAGGTATCTTAAGGACCCAATAAGTCTTCTATATTGGGTTGGGTCGACATCATCTTCTTCTAAGTCTTTCGACAGTTGCAGTCTTGGTTATGCAGGTGTCGAAGTCGAATTGCATTCTTCCATCTCAAATCCCTTGAGAATTTCTCCTGCATATCTTCTTTGATGCATCATTAAACCTCTACTAGTCTCGTAGAATTCGATGCCAAGGAAATATGAAATATCACCCAAATCAAACATTTCGAATTCCTTACTGAGATCACATTTGAAGTCTTGGATCTCCTTCTTGCAGCTACGTGTTATCAACATGTCATCTACATAGAGACATAGTATAAGCAATTCATTATTTCTTATTCTTACATATACTCCATGTTCATTTGTGCACATCACAAATTCCTTCTTCCTTAGAAAACTATTAATATTTTTGTTCCAAGATCTTGGAGCTTGTTTCAATCAATACAAGGCTTTATGAATATTGTACACCTTTCTCTCTTCATTATATTTCACAAACCCATATGGTTGTTTAACATAAATTTCTTTGTCTAAGGGTTCATTCAAGAATGCACACTTCACGTCCATCTGACATATGTGCCAACTGTTTATTTCTGCTAAAGCAACAACCAACCTGATTGTTTCGATCCTAGCCACGGGTGCAAAAACCTCATCAAAGTTAATTCCTTCTTTTTGGAGAAATCCTTTCGCCACTATCCTTGCTTTGTGTCGAGTTACTTCTCCTTTGGGATTCATATTCACTTTGTATACTCACTTGACATCAATTACCTTCTTGCCTTGAGGCAATTCGACAAGTGACCAAGTGTTGTTGTCTTCGAGGGATTTCACTTCTTCGTTCATTTCTTTCACCCACTTCGAATATTTCAATGCTTCAGCTGCATTGACAAGTTCAACATCTGCATAGAAAGAATAGTGTACAAGTTCACCTTCATTATCAACCACACCATCTAATGTAACCACACAATCTTGCAATCTTCCAGACATGTGTCTTGTTCTCTGAGGTCTGTTTGTACTTATACTTGTTGACACATAACCGCTGGTTCCTCTTGTCGAACTTCTCTTTCAACTTGAGTTTATGTTTATTCAAGTAAGATTCTCACTGAACCTTTCTTGACATTTTGAGTACAATCTCATTCCTTAAGCTCATCTATGATCACGTCTCTGCTGATCACAATATGCTTATTTTATGGGTCAAACAACTTGGAACCTCCTGTGAAACCACCCGGCTGAACATCGACTGATAGAATATATCAATGAAGTCGCCATCGAATGTTTTTATCCCGCGAGAGGAAAGGAAAACATCGAGTAAACCTGAAAAGGGATAAATCACGGTCTTACGATCAAGAGATTGAGTTAAGGGAGTCTGTTACGCGAGGGGAAGATATTAGCACCCCACACACCTGTAGTACTCTACGGTATCCACTTCTATTTTCTGTCTAAGGGGTGTGTTATATCTATATATCGTTTAATCACTACAATTCATGAGAAAGTAAAGGAAAATAAATAAAACATGGGGAAAAGAAGGAAGTATTTACAAAGTTTTGCTCGATCGATCCCCGTGACAAGATGCCTACGTATTCCATCGTTCAATGGGAAAGTCAGAGCGTCGTAGTTCGGCTAACTTGTTTTGGTTGGTTTTGTGTTTTTACTTTAGGAAAAGGTTTTAAACACAAAAGAAAAACGCCCGTAGGCGAAAAAGGGTTTGCATGGGTTGGTTGCTTTTACCTTTGAGAAAGGAGTTTGAACCATTATTAAGCGTTTTAGTTTTCAAAAGAAAAAAGAAAGCAAGTTTTAGTTTTATTACATGCAAGGATGCAAAAAGAGAAAAGCAAAACAAAATGGAGACTAACTAGTTCTACCCCTAATGTTGTCATGCAAACATTGGACTTATGGTTGAGGATGTAAGAGAATATCTACCTATGTTAACATGCAAAGGATGTAAATCCTAATGCTTAGGCTCGAGAGCTATCCTAACCGAGCGGTCCTAAGGGAAGCTATCCTAATATTCGTCTTGGTTGTAGAACCAAGGGATGTAGAGGGATGAATCAATCAAGTGCTTTGACAGAAGAACACAAGCAATGCAATGAACAAACAAATGTCACACAAGCGCACGAGAAGGAGGAAGTCCCATATCCTATAACAGCAAACTAAGGGCAGGAAGCAACCAGGAGCCAACATATTTCGATTCTAGTGAATGGTATCACTGCATGACATGAATTGTCAATTGTAAAGAGCAATGAGTGTAGGTATCAACAGTAAATTCGAACCCTGAGAGAAGGTGTGGAGAGTCAGAATAGAGGATTCTTGGTACTTTTATTATTGAATCGATAAGGAAGCAACATGGTTTGCGTGTGCTAAGCTAACACGAACTAGAACTATATGGGGGTTGATTGCGAACCCTTATATATATATATATATCAGTATCAAAGCGGGACTTTGCTTGGTGGTTCCACTCTAGATTGCCTAACCACTCATGACCTATGCAAGCAAAAATGTAAACACTTACTAAGAATTACATCCATATGCACGGAAGAGGATTTTAAACAAACCAAACACAAGTAGCACACAAAATCGCTCTAAACGGGTCTTTAAATAAACTAGAGGGGTTCCTGAACATGCTCCAACTACAAAAGCCCCATCATGCATCTCTAGTCCTACTTCTCATGGAAAAATAAAGCGGTAAAACCCTACTATTGTACCCCAATTTTTGCCCCTAAAGTTCTCTCATACTTCATACCATTTCATTGCACAAAGATCACAAATTGGTTCTCTCTCTCCCTCTCTTTCTCTTTCTCTCTCTCTCTCTCACTCTCTCTCTCTTATCTTTAGGGTTTGCTCTTTGGGAGATCACCAAGAACCTTATGGTAGTGATTATTGCTTGTGTGTAATGATTGGTATTCGACTAAACATGATGTGTATACTTTTCTCTCTAAATGTTGTAGGTGAATGGTGCACAAGTTCCTCAAAGAGCTGATAGGTCCATGAGTGTATCTCCATGTCTTCTCTCATCAATTCTCAAGATTTTTAAAGTATTGTATCTCATTGAAGACTCCTATTATCATCAACCATGATATATTATCTTGAATGTATGCTTCATGCTTGAAAGAGATCATCAAATTCAAAGAATTCTCCATCCTATGGCCATCTCTCTTGAAACTAGGGTTTTGGAGTTCTGAGGACCATATCTTGATGTCTATGAGAAGTTTGTGGATGAATTCAAATTCATTTGATTCTTAAGATGACTTCCAATTGAATATTCTTGGATTCAAGAAGTTTAAGTGATGAGAATATTGTTTTGGAGGTCTATGATTGCCCACTCTCTAGATTGATGCTTCATCTATCTTGTATGACTTCAAAGGATCATAACTTGGTCATCCCTTATCTCCTTGAGCTAATTTTTCTTTTACAATGAACATAAGGATGTATAATACAACTTATTTCAATTGGTGAGAAAATAAAATGCTTGGAAATTTTCCTATGAGGTCAAAAGAACACCAGTCCTTGATGAATTCCTCAACTGTTGGTCAATCAACATCAAATGAACACATCTTGATCATCACTTATCATTTTGAGGTCATTATTTTTGCACAACAATCTTGAGGATGTGAACTTCATCTCCATATAGGTCTTGAAGATTGAAAGTTTTTGGAAATTGCTTGGAAAAATTAAAAGATTATAGGTCATTTCACAAAATTTCATCAACTTCACAAGGCCATAACTTTCTCAATTTTTGGAATTTTTGAGTGATTCTTTTTGAAAAATGTTCCTTGAGAGGTATAATTCATATCATCTTTTAAATTCAAGAACAAATTTTGAGTGGAAGGGAAAGTTTGAAGAAGAAACACAATAGGTCAATTTTAAAAAGTGGCATGCTTGACCAAGGTCTGGCCAGAAAAATCAATGATTTTGCAAGAATCCTAAAGGCTCAATCTCTCAACTTAAGCACCCATTTGATCTGATTATTTTTGCATTGTGTTCTACTCTTTGAATACTTCATTTGGCTCAAAAAAATCAGAAAACACATGAGGGAATTTGATTTGGCCTCAGTTCAACGTTTAAGCCAAAACCTGTTTTGCACTCACCATCAGTTTGTGCATTTGCGCGTGTAACTCAATTTTAAGCCAAGTTAAGTCTTGTTTTCATGACTAATTGTGATTAAGAACTTCCCAGGATTAATTAGCACATCAAAATGCAGGGAATGATTGAGTTTTGATGCACATGAAGT
The DNA here is from genome assembly GCA_021764765.1 of Vicia sativa. Lineage (NCBI taxonomy): Eukaryota > Viridiplantae > Streptophyta > Magnoliopsida > Fabales > Fabaceae > Vicia > Vicia sativa. The sequence continues at coordinate 93,904,979 of CM038795.1, forward strand.
CACATTTTCTTCATGAACACGGGTGTCCACAATTTTGCTCCAAATTGCATCATTCACCCTCCCTCTTGATTCCATTTGCTTCTCCTATAAATAAGGGACACATTCCACTCATTTCCTCAAGTTTTGAGAGTCATAAAATCGCTTCCAAACTCACACCAAACCTCACATTTATGAGATTTCGTTTTCACTCTTAGACCACTTCCAATTTGAAATTAACCATTCATTCTTCTTCCTTGAACCTCACTGAAGCTAGCAGAACAAGAATCGTGCCTTGAAGCTTCCTGAATCGTGCTATCCAAGTCCAGTTTCAGAGATATGAAAGTGAAATTCGTTCAGGTAAGAATCTCCATCAAGCCTTGTAAAATAAAACATCATTGTACTCTCCTCATCTCCTTGATCCTTGTGATCTTCACCATTTGTGTTTTCATCAACATTGACTGAGAATTTCTAGAAACAAGTGCTCGTTATTATTTCCATTTTTTCCAAATTATTCATGGTACAAGTGAAATAAATTCTTCGCGAGGGTACCATTAGAATCGTCTTGAAGAGACGAAGCGAATGGCGCCGGTCTGAAGAATTTATTTCACAGTTTAAGGATCGAGTGTGGATGATGGCTGGAGGTTGAAGACGACCTACGTGTCTTTCTTCAACCAATGAGAGTCGGACATGTAATTTTTTAAAATCTGGTATATTGGTTGTATCATGTGCGCGTTATAGGAGCCCTTGGATCTGATTACTTTTGTGAGTCAGACTCCATCCAACACGTGACATTAATTCTGATTTTATTTTTTTAAGTTTAATTTAATTGGTGATCCGGTGTGAAAATCAAGGAGGTCCATATCAAGCACAGTGCGTCTGATCCATTAGATTAGCTTACTAACGCGTTTTCACTATGATCAAATGGTCCATATTTTTTCTGCTTTTACTTTATTTTCTGATTTTATATTTTAAATGTTTTAAACTTCAAAAAATTATATAAAATTCATTTCTAGTCCAAAAATTATGAAAACATTCACAAAAATATTTTGAAATATTCTCTTTCTGAATTTTATTTTTTCATAATTTTATTTTCAGATTTGATATTTTTTTAATGATTTTTCTCTTTTATTTGATGTTTTTAATTGTTTTAAAATACTTTTGACATTTTAAAATTCTGGAAACATTATGGAAGGATCCAATGGTCATTTGACAAATATTTGTGACCTTATTTCATTTTTATTTCTGATTTTACTATTTTTTGCTATTTTTGGCTTATTTTATCCTTTTCTTTTAATTTTAAAAATAGTATTTTTGACTTAGAAAAATTTTGAAAAAATTTGTCAACACTTGTCGACCTTTGTTTGGTCTTGGGTAATTTTCTTGGAATTTTATTTTGATGAAAAAAATACTACTTATGTATTTCGTCAATAAAGTCCAATTAAATAACCTAATTTCAAATTTACTTTTAATCATTTTATTTGATTTTTTATTTTCAATTTACTTTGTTGACTTTTGAATTAAATTTGGAGTCACAAATTTGCTCAACATCAATGGAATTTGGGTTTCGATAGGTCTCTTGACCAAATCCACCAAGAAAGTTGATTGATTTTGATGAAGTTAGACCGAATAGAATTCATCTGATGCAAAATAAATTTGAAAATATTTTCTTCTTCTCCCTCTTATTTTTCTTTTGTTCTGATTCGAAGAAAGTGATCAATTGGTGGCATGAACTTTAATGTTCTAATATAAGCCCCAAAAGATGATTTGAGCTTTGATCTTGGTTCAACACTTGTGGCACTTGTCGTGTGGTCGCTTTGATTTTTAATCAAGCTTCTGGCAAGTTTCCACTAACCTTGTCCATTTGAAATTTTCAATCATCTCTGATCAAGTGATGTGATAATTCCAAAAACTGGTGATATACTTGACAAAAAACAATTGAAACTTGTCGTGTGGTCGCGTTGATTCTATCAAGCTTCTGGCAAGTCTTCATGCGTAAGTTTCAAGATGGTCACCTTGCTGACGATTAATTACTAACAATTCGATGATATACTTGACAAGTTTCAAGATGGTCATCTTGCTAACCTTTAATTAATTGCTCTTTACTTTTCCGCTCTTTATTTTTATGCTTTATTTTTTATTTTTATGCACTTTATTTCTAGCATTTACATTTTATGTCATTTTTCCTTTGCTCATTTGAGCATTTTATTTTCCTTGCCATTTTGAATTTGCTCACTTGAGCTTTATTTTCCTTTTCCAAAATACCTAATAATTCAACTTAAACATAAAAAACTTCTAAATGGACTTGGTTATTATCCTTGAGCTTGGAGCTTGATCTTTGGACTTAGTATTAAGACCTTTGCCTCAGCTTGGAGATTTCTGTGCCATTGGTGTTATTCTGTCTTATCTGATTATCATCTTTGTATGCAGGTTATTCCGTTATACTCGATTAAGAGTGGATTTCCTCAAAATACAGCCGTTACTCTATCCGTTTTTTTTAGGACAAGAGAGTTCATCTGAGTCAGAATTATCTGAAGCTTGGTTTTTTTGTCCGGTTATTTGTTGCTTATGTGGTAATCCAAAGGATGGGATATGGTATTGGCTCTTTATGTCAAGTACTAGTCTTCTCACCCAGTTAGATCTTTCTTTACTCTTACCTTTTTATTTTATGTACATAGGTTAGCCTCTTCATCTCCTCCCCATTCTTTAATTTTCAAAATCTTCCCTCTTTTTCAAAGGATTCTTGTTTTCAAAACTCGAACCGCTTTCATAAAAAACTTGGACTTAGGTCCATGACTTTTTCAAACTTCTTTTCTTAATAAACTTTCAATTCATTTAATAATACTTTGACTTTTTTTTTTCATAAGACTAAAACACCTAACCTCATTCAAACCTTTTTGAGCCTTTGTGGCTTTTCTAAACTAATATTTTTCTTAAAATCAACCAACACACAATTTTTGGTCTTTTTAGTCGAACTACTTGGTTTTGATTTCAACATTTCACATTATTGGTATGTAGGCCTGAAACTCATTGGGAGTTCTATCAAACAAAAAATTATAAAAAGTACTTCTTTTTCCCCCTACCATCCATTTTGTACAAACACTCTTTTAGCACATATATACAATTTTTCAAAAAGGTTCATGCGGAGTACCATAGATGCTTTGGGTGCCTAACACCTTTCCTTTGCATAACCAACCCCCCGGTCCCAGATTTCTGATCTTTTTGTTAGGATTTTATTCGCTCTTTTTCCTAGTCCTTTGGATAAACTAAAAGCGCGATGACGACTCTTTTGTTAATTTTTTTGAGTTAAGTCAATTCAATGGCTTATACTCGTAGTTTTTGCCGCTACAAAAAAGTGGCGGCTCTGCTGGGGATGTTTAACCTATTGATGGACCATCTCTAAGTGGGTTGACCCTATTTTTTTTATTTGTATATATGTGCTATATTGTTTGTATATAATGTATGCTTGTTTGTCTGGATGTTTTTCTGGTTTTCAGGGGTGCTTGGTGTGATACGGTGAACTGACTTTGTAGGATTTTTGTATCCAAATGTGCGGATAGCAAGAGTCGCCACCGACTTTTATTTTTATCCAATTAAGGGAAGGTAAAAGTAACAGAAAAAGACCTTCGTTAGATTCTGAGTTCGGGAGAATGGTTATGAAAAGGGAAGGTATTAGCACCCCTTTCCATCCGTAGTTATCTACGGGCTCTTAGTTGCTCTAGATCGCTTTTTAAAATTGCTTTGTGTGTTTGACAAAGATGTTTTGAAAAAAGACATTTCACTTTGACTTTGCAATGACTCATGTAGGAGTGTATACAAAGTGTTCGGAAATGTTTTGTTTTGAAAAGAGTTGAACTTTGAAAAAAGTGTGTGGTGTGAAAAGCATTTGATAGAGCGAGCAACTAAAAGACTTATTTACCCACTCAGAATTGGTCGTTTTGTTGTACTTCTACATTCCTTTAGAATAGCGCTAGCCATACCATTAGTTAGTAGGTAGCTCCATTCGTTGGATGTAAGCGGGACATTCGAAGGGACATCGGATGGTCATAGAAGGCAACTTGTAGGAAGTATCCTAGCACATTCGAAGGGACTATCATCATTTTTCGTAGGCGACAATCGAGGGTCAAGATCATGTATTCGGAGGCGACATCGTGGGTCTTATGATCTTTGTATCGAAGGGACTATGATGATTTGTTTGGAAGGCAACGGTGCTAGAATACCTCTACGTTCGAGGGACATGACCATTTGTAATCGAAGGCATCGAGAGAGAATTACCCTAAGGGGTGCGTGTGTGAAAGAAGTGTGTTGATTTCAGATATTTTATCTTGAAATTAGTGTGAGCTATGTCCAATTATTATCTTGCCATACACGCCTAGTTACTAGCAATTGATAAGGGTGCGGAAAGTAAAAGTGCGGAATGTAAAGGTGCGGAAAGATAAATCCTACGCTATTACATGGCTTTGGGGCAGATACATAATTTAACTTGCGGAAAATAAAAGCCTAATTTAAACTATTACATCCCATGAGCAGTTACATTATTGGAAAAATAAAACAGTAAAAGAAACCGTCCGAATCGGAACAACCTGTGAAAGAATGAGAAATCGGAAAATACGAGATGAATTGAATAAGAGGAAAAATGTTAGAAAAATGCAAATTTCAATATGAGAAAATTAATATATGCTGGAAATAGGATAAATAAGTTAAAATAATTTTTTGGGATTTTTTGGAAAAGATTTAATAATTAAAATGCAATTTATAATGATTTAAATGCTAAAATATAAATAAAATAAATATGCATGCAAAAATTATATTTTTTAATTTATTAAATTAAATAAAGATTTTAGAAAATAATGTAAAAGAAAAAATGTTTTGGTAATTTTTAATGAATAAAAATATGAAAACAATTAAAATAAGATGCAAATATTAAAATAAATTGAAAAATAGAAAAAATATGAAAAGTATGAAGTTTTGAGAAAAGAAAACAAGAACCGGTCTCAAGGAGGTTCGAACTGGAGACCATGGAGAGCATCTGGCCACAGGAAACGCCTTAACCACTGGACCAAACGTCATTTGGTGTTTGAACTGTTGGAATCAATTGGATTTAAGTGTAAACGTGTCACTGATTATTTGAAAATCAAACACAGTCAGCGCGCGGGCCCCAGGGAATTCAAATGAGCGAATCAGAGAGAGAGATTTTGCCACGCGTCAATGGGTCGTGAGCTGGTCAGGAACCCTAACGGCCATCTTCCGTGGTGGATTTGAAAACCCGCAAATTAGCGAATCAAAGCGTAAAGAGAACCCTACCCCCCTAATTCGACCCCTACGAATTCAATGGTGGTATCCATTCATGCTGAATCGGCCTGTGTAATGAGTTTCGACGAAGATGATGAAATCTGCCCTAACAATGGCATATTCTTGTTCTGGCATTAAACCTCCCATGTAACACGTCAAGCATGTTCTAATGGATGCCCTGATCTCAAACAAACAAGCCAAAACAGTCAAAGATGCATGGATTTTAAAATTCGAAAATATGAAAAATGCAAACCGGTGAGAGTTGGATGTGGTGATCTGGGCAGCCTGGGCTTCGAGCGATGAATGTTTATGACCCCTGGGAACCTCCTGAGCACGTTTGGGAGGAAAGTTTTGGTTGAAACTTGCTGGAAATAAGGATTCGATTTTCACAACTTTGAGAGATTTTTTGACAAAATAAGGACTCTTCTTTGGGCTAGGGTTTCGTCCTCTGGCTTGTGTGTATTGCTGGCAATTTATAGAAGAAATTTGGATGGCAAAAGGAGTGAAAAAAGATTGCTTCTTGAATGTGCAAATATTTCCATTTAAAATAAAATCAAATATTGAAAAATATATGATTTTCTCATGAATGCAAGGCTATCACGAATTTGGTAAGAGTCATGGGCCTTCTTGGACATTTAGAAAGATATAAAATCATTCCTTTTGAGAAAAATGTTTAATTTTCATATTTTATATAATTTATTTTTGAATTAAATGTTATAAAATTCAAATATAAATCATAAAAATAGAAAATAACCAAAGCCAAGCATTTATGGGTCAAGAATAGCATCATGAACAAGTTTGGATCAAAAGATTATAGGCCCATTTGGAAAATTTTGCATTTTGACCAATATGTCCTTTTGTGCAATTGTCCAAAATTGCCCAACTTGAATAGTGTATCTTGCTCATTTTCCACATTTTGAGTGTTCTTGGACTTTTGGAAAGCTCTAAGAGTCCTCTAACCAATGTCTTTGGTCTCATCTCAATTGGAGTTACCATGCTCAAAATATCTTCAAAACAAAAGTTGACTTTTGTTGACTTTGAAAATGCATAACGTTTTGAGCTATACCTCTCAAATGAAGCATTTTTGGACATTCTTGTGAGACATGAAGTTGTAGAGAATTGAATTTCCTTCAAAACAAGAGGTGGTGGAAAAATTTCGAGAAAGTTATGACCATCAAAGTTCATTGACTTTTCATCTAGAAACCCTAATTTAGAAAGTTTGACTTTGGGCAAATCTTGAGTTTTCTTGATGAATCATGATCAACCCTTGATCAAATGATGAATGTAACTTCAAAATGAGGATGTTGACCAAAAATCGAAGTTTTGAGTATGTTGACCAGTTGACTTTTGTCCAATACACCGATTTTCAACCATCCGAGCAATTGTCGAGGAAACTTGACTTGTGAGGCTTGAAACTTGACATGGAGAATCTTTGAAGCATATGAGGAGGCATGAAGGCCAATGGAGATGTTGGAAACCCATCTTGACTTGAGAGATACCAAACCCTAGTTTGGGTTGATTGTCTAGGAGAGAGTTTGTCTGATCAACTCTTGAGGAATCCTTGAGTATGGATGTATGAAATCTCTTGAGTAGATGGAGGGCAAATTTTGGGGTATGACAGCTGCCCCTGTTCAATCTTCTTGTACTGGAAAGGTTAGATTGACATGCTTGTCTTTCGTGACCTGGAGGTAGAAGATGATTGAACACCGAGTACACCTGAAAATTTGCACTCGCCGTTGGTGGATGATGCGGGAATGGGCTTACAGATGCCATTTGGAGAAGTTGGAGACACTGGGGAACGAGTCGACGCTAGACTCGAGGTTGTTAATAGGAGGAGATGGGCTTAAGATGCCATCCGGAAGGCGATCGGGAATGAGTCGACGTTAGACTCAGATGTTCTGGAACGGAGAGGAGATGGGCTTAAGATGCCATCCGAAGGAGTCGACGTTAGACTTCGTGATCACTTTGAATGAAGTTATTGGTGAATTGATTTTTAACCATATGCGAGATTCGATAGTGAAGAGATGTTGACAAATAGTCGGAGATGGGCTTAAGATGCCATCCAAGGCAACCGAGTCGTATGCTAGACTCGTAGTTCTGATAATCGAATAAATCTTCGTGTTGATTACTCCGAGGGAAATTGTAGTTGGCAAGAATGTGGATAGCTTCCAGCATCGGTGTTGATCCATTGCATTATCGGAGGATAACCGGAGGTGGGCTTTGACAGTTTTCCGTCGGTTGGGGCTTAATCGGCTAGTCGTTGAGGCGGTCTTCAGATAGTTTTCCGCGGCTCGGGCTTAATCTCGGACTGTTGCGTCAAAAGTGATTACACTTTTGGAAAACAAGAGGAACTTTGATAGAATATTCGTTAGTTTTATGCAAAGTATGATGCATGACAGTGTATATGAATGACATATGCATGAATTATGACTTTATGAGAAATGTATGAATGATGAATGTTGTGATATTTCAAAACATATCCATCTTGAAGAAGATGCGGATATTCTGCTTGAAGATTTCTGACTTCTGCTTGGGGGATTGAGTAGGTGAGAACCCTGCTTTTGAAGGAGAAGAAAGATATCTTGGATTCCTCCGATGCACTATCTGACCAAGTTTTGGGCCTAGACGTTGTTGAGGAAGGTAGAGATTTGAGAAGCTCGTTGTCGGAGATCTTCGTATATAGACCCTGTTGAGGAGAGTCTGGGGGGCGATCTGTTGAGGACCTTGTATGTAGATCCTGCTGAGGAAAATTAAGAGACACTCTACTGGGGATTCTGAGTGTAGATCTCGCTGGAGAGCACTTGATGGTTACTGAGAGACCGGGCTTGAAGAGTCTAGAGTCCGTTGTAATCTCTGGCTGGGGAATAAAAGGTGCGTGTTTCCTCCGATGCACTATCTGACTAAGTTTCGAGTCTGGATACTGCTACCGGGGAGAAGGGGAAGGATTGAGAAATACCCGCTGGGGATGAAGTGTTACTGCTTGGAGACTGATGTAACGTTGCATGGTTGAGTGAGATTGTTGCTCGTGGATTCCCTTATACTCCGCTGGGGAAGGTGTGTTGTGGGTGACACCTTTATGCTCTGTGGGGAATTGTTCGTTGACCTTCGTCGTCATCCCAATTCCTGGAATCTGTAGTAAGTACTTTTGCATATTCACTTTTCGTATGTTTGTGATCAGATTCTTATTGTCAAATGCGTATAGTCATTCAAAGCAAACGTTGGACTTATTGCAAACGACAACAACAAAAATTGTAAAGAGAAAGAAGCTGTATTTATTTGATAGGTGGCGTATGGCCAAGTAGTTTGTACACAAGAAAGGTAAAAGCTATGAAACAATCTTCAATTCCAACTATGCTAGTACTCATATATTTCAACTATCTCATCTCCTTGCATCGAGAAAGTGAGTAGACCGATCTTCGCCATTTGAATCTTGAATCTTGATAGTAGTGAAACAGTGATCTGGAAGAGACATAGTCGACGCTTAAGTCCCTAACTTTTGCCTAGACCGCCCTTCGGTTTTCACCAGGATACCTTTTTACCCAAGCCGCCTTTTCGTGTTTTCGACTTGGGTGTACATGTTTTGTATATATCCTTTATTTTTGCCCGAACCTTTTGGTTCGCCAGATGCCCTTATTTTTGCCTAGGTTCGCCGACCTAGCGGGTCTCTTTATGCGTAGTATTTTTGACTATGTCTGCGTTCACGGGGTGTGGGAAGTCTTCACCATCCATGGTGCTAAGTATCATAGCTCCGGAAAATCTGTCTTGACTACAAACGGTCCCTCATAGGTGGGAGTCCATTTGCCCGGATCACCTTGTGGAAGAATGATGCGCTTGACTACTAGATCACCGACTTGGTAGGCTCGGTGCTTGACCTTCTTGTTAAATGCTCGATCATTCGTTTCGATAAATCATCCATGGCGGATGGATGCGAGTCGCTTCTCATCAATCAAGTTAATCGGTCAAGCCGAGTCGGACCCAATCGTCTTCACTTAACTCGCCTCTTGAGGACTCGTCGAGGGTATCGAACCTCGATGGGTAAGACGGCTTCCATACCGTATACAAGAGAGAAGGGGTTGCCCTGCTGATGTTTCTGGTGCGATAACCATGAAGAGCAAATGGTAACATCTCATGCCAATCTTTGTAAGTCACCGATCATCTTCAGATAATCTTCTTAATGTTTTTATTGGCGGCTTCCATCGCGCCATTCATCTTAGGCCGATATGGAGAAGAGTTGTGATGTTTGATCTTGAGCTGCGGAGTTCGGTGATCATCTTGTTGTTGAGATTGGAACCATTATCGTGATAATCCTTTCGTGAGTGCCATACCGGGATAAGATTATGTTTGATGAATCGAGCCACAACATTCTTGGTAATGATGCATACGAGGCTTTACCCACTTGGTGAAATAGTCAATTGCCACAAGGATGAAACGATGTCCATTGGAAGCTGTGGGCTTAATCTCTCCGATCATGTCAATGCCCCACATTGCAAAAGGCCACGGAGAAGTTAAAACATTTAGAGGTACTGGAGGTACGTGCACTTTGTCGGCATAGATCTGGCATTTGTGACAAGATCGAGCATAGCGGTGACAATCAGCTTCCATGTTGGACCAATAGTAACCGTTCTCAAAATCTTCTTAGCCATAGTGTGTCCCGGAGTGGGTACCAAATTCGCCTGTAATTCTTCCATGATACGTATTCTTTGTTTCGGTCTACATGAGTAAGCACAAGTCGTGGTTGCGCTTGTATAAGATGCGTTCTTGAGGAAGAATTTGGATGCAAACCTTCTCATGAACTTTTATCATTAATGGATGCCCTCGGATATTCCCGAGTCTCAAGATACCTCTTCACGCCATAGTACCAAGGTTTCTCTTCGTCAAGCTCACAACAATATCTGGTTCGTCAAACTTCTCAATGATGATCGGGAGCCTCGTTGTCCCATCTAACCTTGAACATAGACGACATAGTAGCCAATGCGTCGCACCGATTCTCTTCTCGTGGAATGTGATTGAAAGTGATCTCTTCAAAGTAGGGATCAAACTTAAAACATGCTCTCGACACGGAATGAGATTCGGATGCTTCGATCCCACTCGCCTTTATCCGATCGATCACTAAAGCCGAGTCTCCATATACTTGTAAGAACTTGATTCTTAAGTCAATAGCGACTTTGATACCCATGATGCAACCGTACTCGGCCATGTTATTAGTGCAATGAAACATAATCTGGCGGTGAAAGGAGTATGTCCGCTGCGGGGATGTGATGATGGCGCCAATGCCATTGCCAAGCGTTGAGGCTCCATCAAAGACCATAGTCCATCGGGATCCTTGTTCGAGTCCTTCGTGGGCCGGTTCTTCAATCAGAACTAGTAAAACATCTTCATCTCGAAATTGACCGCATAGATCGATAGTCATCTGACTTGATGAGCCAAATGATCGGCTACCACACTTCCTTTGATCGCTTTCGAGAAGTGTCTGGATGTCATACTCGGTCAAGATCATTTGCCATCTTGCTATTCTTAGAGAGTTGGTTTCTCAAAGATGTATTTTATCGGATCCATCTTGAAATCAACAAGGTAGTGTGAGTCAACATATCTTGTCTTAGTCGTGACAGCCAAGCCAAAGCGTTGCAAGTTTTCTCAAGTCATGAGTATCTTGTTTCACGATCGGTAAACTTTTGCTAAGGTAGTATATTGCATGCTCTTTTCGACCGGACTCGTCATGTTGACACACCCATTGAGTTCTCTAACACTAAGTACATGATAAGAGGTCTTCCTTGGTGCATCGGGATAGGAGGATTGTAGGTACTCCTTGATTTTGTCAAAAGCGATCGGCAATCGTCATTCCATTCCACTACTTGATCTTTCTTTAGTAACTTGAAGATCGGCTCACAGGTAGTGGTTAGGTGTGCAATGAATCTGGCAATGTAGTTCAATCGGCCCAAGAAACCTCTGACTTCCTTCTCGGTGCGGGGAGCTGGCATCTCTTGAATAGCTTTAACCTTGGCGGGTCAACCTCAATACCTCTTCCATCGACTACAAACCCTAGGAGTTTTCCGGATCGACTCAAAGGTGCACTTGTTAGGATTAAGTCTCAATTTGTACTTCTTCAATCATCAAATAGTTTCGCAAATGATCAAGATGTTCTTCTTGATCGTGATCGAGCTATCATGTCGCCGACGAGACCTCTATCTCGTGATGAATCATGTCATGAAATAATGTCACCATAGCACGATAAGTGGCGCTGCGTTCTTCAATCCGAACGGCATAACCTTGTAGCGAAGTGCCCCACTGTAACAAAAGTAGTCTTCTCCATGTCTTGAGAGCCATTTTGATCGATTGTACCGGAGAAACCATCCATGAAGGAGAAAACCTTGTGTTGGCGGTGTTGTCAACCAAAACATCAATATGAGGAAGTGGAAATCGTCTTTCGGACTCGCTTTGTTCGGATCTCGTAATCCACACACATTCGTACCTTACCATCCTTCTTAGGCACGGTACCACATTTGCAACCAGGGATAGGAAGTTGCTAGAAACCAGTTGAGCTTCATAACTTGGCTTTGATTTTCTCGACATTTCGGGACGACACGACGAATCTTCTTTCTTTGAGAAAACCTTCTTTTGTCGGAATCGATGAACCACAATATCAATGTCTAAACCGGCATGTCCTCGTATGACCAAGCAAAACCTCAATATAGTCTCGTAGCATCCGAACCAACCTTTCTTTAACACTTCTCAAGACCCGCTCCTATCTTGATCTCTTTTACATCTTCGTCGACCCAAATTCACAACCTTAACTTGCTCTTGGTGGCAGTATAACTCGCTCTTCTTTGCTGTGGCAAGTTCTCCGGCACTTCACAATCTTCCTCACTTTCGTCTTGACTTGGTAGATCGGATTATCAAGTCATATTTAGCACTAGCATAGTTGTTATTAACGAGATTTGGAGTGATTCGGTGTATCGTGGGGTGTGTAAGAACACATAGCTTTTTGAAGGGTGATAAAGTAAAGAAGAAAACAAACAATTGAATGCAAAAATCCAACGAATTTATTGAATAAAAATACGCAAACGAGATAAAACCCTCAACGAGCCATGACGCCCGGGCAAGGCACGCTTTCAAAGTTTATTGTTCAAACATAAAGAAATACGAAAAGCAAAATAAAACAAAAGCAATTACTCCGGCTAAAGGAGATTGGTATGACGTCTTGATCTTCCAATTCTTGAGCCCATGATCCGAGTTCGAAGATCCACTTGCGATGTCGAAGCCTTTGTCGTCGTCTTCTATAGCATGGATTCCACTGGCCGACGGAAAGGAAGTTGGCGGCACGCTCGGCGTATCATCTTCTGACCCTTGATGGTGAAGCCTAAACCAGTCTTGTCGGATTTGAAGGGAAGATCGGGGAGCTGTCCCCAAATAGCACTACCTCCTTGTTCAACAGTAGCTTGAGCATCTTTCAGCGAGGCCATCCTAGGCGGAGCTTTAACATCTTCGAGGGTGACTGGAGAGTCAACAGGCATGACTCTGGGTACCGTTTCAAAAGCTTGACAGGGAGTCTCGAAGAATTCACCCTCCATCTCGAGATAGCGGAATGACTGTAGATGACTGACCATATACTCTTCTTCACCACACACTGTAACAACTTTCCCTTTCACCGGGTACTTCAACTTTTGATGTAAGGTAGAGGTAACAACGCCTGCCCCATGTATCCAAGGGCGTCCAAGTAGGCAAGAATAAGCTGGACGGATGTCCATGACAAAGAAAGTAGAGTCAAAAGTCTGGGAACCGACCTTAACATGGAGAGTGAGCTCTCCAAGTACTGTTCGCTTAGAACCATCAAAAGCTCTCACGATAATGTCACTGGGTCTCAGAACCAACCCTTCGACATCAAGTCGATCAAAAGCAGTCTTCGGAAGGATATTTAGAGCAGAACCGGTATCCACCAGAACGTGAGACAATGTAACGCCCTTGCATTCAATAGAGATGTGCAAGGCTTTGTTGTGTTTCTTTCCGGAAGGAGTCAAATCAGCATCAGAGAAGCCTAGGCCGTTGTTGGCAGCCAGGCTAGCAATACAAACTTCGAATTGATCAGTGGTAGTGTCTTGCGGCACATGAGCATTCTTCAGAAACTTCACCAAGGCATTAGCATGAGCCTCAGAGCACAAGAGCAGAGCGAGCATGGAGATCTTGGACGGAGTCTGTCCTAACTGTTCCACAATATTGTAGTCACTCTTCTTGATAATCTTCAGAATTTCCTCCATTTCTTGTTTGGAGGTGTCTTGAGAACTTCCTTTAGTACTTCCGTTGGCGGGATGAGTCAGGTTCTTTCCTCTAGGGGATATTGATTGAGTAGGCGGAATGCGAGTGGAGTCGCGGTGTCTTTTGGAGGAGAGATCTCGGAGAGAATACCCTTCGGTTCGGTCACCTTCGATCCGGTGATGTTGTCAATGTCGAATAGAAACTTCAATAAGATCTTCAATAGTCGAGGGTCTTGCTTGACGCCATGATAGTAAACATCACTCCATAATTCCAAGGGATAGCCTTCGGAGGAATATGGAACCGGTCTTGGAGAAGTGATAATGAGAGGTGCCACTCTAGGCACGTAATCGCAGAGGAAATCCTTATGTGTTAACATCAAGATAGTCTTGGAAATCGTCACCCCATCCGGTCGCCTTAACATCTTCAATAGGAATCTTGTAACTATCGTGACGATGTACTTCACCATGTAATCATACTTTCCACTTGGCTGCCCCAAGGTATCCCACGATGGCAGTCTCGTTCGCATTGTCGATCTTCAACTTGGACATTTCTTCACACACGCACGGTGGTTTCGAAATAGTATCTCACGGTTATCCATCATACCGAACACGCCTTCTCAACCAAGCACAACCGTCGTGCGGATGGGCACCAACGACAATCCTCTGGGCATCCCGGATTGACACCGCTTGCAACAAATTTTTCTTAACCATCGAGGGATAGTCAAGTCATCTATGTTGAAAACATAAGTATCGTCACCGACATTGGAACTCTTGTCATGGTTAGGCATAGGCGTTGATCACATTCGAGTCTCAACGGAGGGTCAAACTCAATGCTTAGATTCAATCATATCTTGAATCTTGTTCTTGAGCCCAACAATTGTCGCGTTGGCTGTTGGAATGGTAAGCACACTTAGCATTAGGATTGTATTTCGGAGAGGAAGTGTTGACATTCGAGGAGGATCCTCAAGGTTATCACCTGCTTTCAACATGTGTTGCAAGGCTTGCGACAATGGCATGTTGATCTTCAAAAGCCTTGGCGCGCTCGTTACGCGTTGTCTCACCGAGGTTGTCCGATGTAGGATTCGAGATCACAACTTCCCCGCATTGAGCGCGGTCGGTCTTGGCTCGGCTTTTCGACCATACGATTAGCTTCTTTCTTAGCACCAAAGGATCTCTTCGCGAGATTGATGTCTCTACATGAATCTTCCACTCTTGATACTTCAATCGCTCTGTCAATATCAACTCGGTGAATCCGGATGAAGAATTTCCAATCGATGATTGAAGAATGGGCTGTCGGTGTTCCCATAAACATATCAACCATCTCCCTATTGGACAAGGGTGGTTGAACTCTGCCTGCTAAATCTCTCCACTTCTAAGCATACTCCTTGAACTTCTCGTCACGACCCATAGACATGCTTTGTAGTTGCATGCGAGTGGGTGTCAATTCAGCATTATATTCATATTGTCTGTAGAAAGCATCAGCTAAGTCACCCCAAGTACGGATACGGTCATTCTCTAGGCGATAGTACCATTCCAACGGGTTCGGACAAACTCTCTTGAAAATAGTGCATCCACAACTTTCTATCATCAGTGTGGGGATTGATCTTCTGGACATAGGACTTCAAATGCAGCTTAGGGCAAGAAATGCCATCATATTTGGCAAAAGTAGGAACTTTGAATTTGGGAGGAATCACAACACCAGGAACGAGACTCAGATCATCAAAATTCAATCCGGACATCTTCAGATTTTCCACAGCATTCAGACGATCTTCAAGTTGCTTGTACTTGTCATCTTCCTCAGAGTGTTGGCTATAATCAGACTGGTCCTCTCCTCCTTTCTTTGGCTCACGCTGATCACCTTCATCACCCTTAGTACTCCCCTCGGTATGGACACTTCCTTCAGAGAGCTCAATACCACTGACCACCTTAGGACCCCTTTGAAACGTCTACCCATGTTGAGGAGACCAACAACCTTCTTCTTCTTGTTGATGAGCTTCTTCAAATCTTCTTGGCCTTGGACCAAGCGGTAAACATCTCTAAACCGAGCATTCGAGCACGGAGATCTTTGAATTGTTCAAGAGCCATTTTCTCCTAAAATAAATAGCGAGCAAATGAGAAAACCAATCTCCAATGTACCTGTGATGCAATGTTATGCTATGATATGCAATGTTTATGCGAATGCAATGCAATGTTTTCAAGGACCTAAGAGATTTAAATTTGTTAAACAAGCAATGAACAGACATTTATTAGTACTTCTCATTATTCTTTTTTCTTTTTAAGTACAAGAGATAGTTCAAAACAATAAAGAAAACAAAAACATCCTAAAGCTCTAAGTCTCCCATGGACGCTTCCTCTTGGTGCCGATGTAAGCGTTGATGTTTCGCTCCTCGTGAAGTAGCTTGGTCAACTCTAGAACTTTCTTCTCACTTGCATAACACTGAGCTTCAAAGGTATCCCTCTCTTCTTTAATCTGAATCCAGGACCTCTTCAAGTCTTCAAAATCAGTAGGCATGTCAGGATGGAGAGCGATAGGTACATCACCTATAGCAACAGTTCCACAATTACTTGGTAAACAGCAGTGAATGGCATCATGAGGTTTTGAGCTCGAGCTCGCACCCATTTGAGGTAAGGTTCCCAAGGAATGGAGTTCGGTGCCCCAAAGTCTTGGTATCGGTCTTCTTTACCATGCCCCAAGCATGTATGAACCTTCTTGATCGAGATCGTGATTGTAGTCGAACACAATATCTTGGAGAAGCATATCATGTGGACCATCTCTTCGAGCAAAACCAACCGACGTAGAGCTAGAAGGGTTGTAAGTAATACCTCCCTTATACCGAGTAGTGGTACATTAGGAATTCTCCACAACTCAATGAATGTGAAATCCTTTTGAGAGAAAAGATTCCAACGGATATCTGAATGAGAGAGTGACATTAGTCTTTGAGACCATCTCAACCTTTGTTCGTTCTTCAAAACTGATGGAGGAAGGTGCGAAATAAACCACCTTGAATGTAACGGGATACAACACATGAGAGTTCCTTGTCTCTTGGTAGTACGAGTGTGGAGAGAATGTAGGATGTCTCCAAGTAAAGTAGGCACTGGATTACGGGTAAGAAACAATTTGATGGCATTGACATCTATGAATTGATCCGAGTTAGGAAATAGAACCAAACCATAAATTAGCAAGGCCACAATGTTCTCAAATGCATGGAAACTCATAACTTTGAGGAATTCTCGGGCTTTCTTGATTAAGAACTTGGAAAGTAAACCCTTAACTCCACTTCTAGTTTCCCAATTGGCTTCAATGTCTGAGCGCTTAAGGTGTAAAGCGGATGCAATGTCTTCGAACTTAGGGACCTTTTCCAAACCGGTGAATGGCATTTGGTCAAGAATAGGTACCCCAAGTAGCTTAGAGAATTCTTCCAAGGTAGGAACCAACTGATATTCTGGAAATGTAAAGCAATGGTGTTTCGGATCAAAGAACTGGAATAGGACATGCATCATATCTTCTTCAAAATCGGAGATAACCAAATCAAGCAGATAACCATGTCTTTTGATGAACTGAGCATGGTCGGGAATTTCTGAAACCAATTCTTTGAGCTGAGAAGGGATACCCATGAAGTTGATTCGGATAGTCTTTCTAGAAGCCATAATCCCTACAAAGCAGCAAAGATAAATCCTAGGTCCTTGAAATAGTTAGAAATGATATGCAATGCGAATGATGTCATGATGTCATGTTTAGCACACACAAACAATTCACACAATGAGCCTATGTTTAAGGCTTGCATGAGGTATAGGTGATTACCCCACCAAAAGTTTGAGTTGGTTCATCTGTCCTATAATAGTAACCGGTTCTAGGAATCTCACATCATCGATCTTTCTCGTAGGCGCTTATTTCAATACGACGCCAAGTGGTCGATCGAAAATGTCCCAAAAGTCGATCTCAATGAGCGTAGCATCGAGTATCAACCAACCTCGGTCTACACAAAGCCGCCATCTCACTACCTTCTAATGGCCAAGATGGGTCAATTAAGGTTCTAAAAGTTTAGTTAGCGCTGATGACCACGCGAAGCCAAATACTTTCTTCAACTTGGGAATGAAGAGTATCGGGCAACCAAAGTGTCACGCTAACGTAGCCATCATGTTGACCGCGTAGTTATCGCCTAACGGTCGCGATGATCTAATGCTACTTACCTAAAAGGAAACCGGATCGGTGTAGGATCCCCAACAATATAATACCCAAGCAACCCTTAAAGATAAAGCAAGCAAGTCAAACAAAAGCAATAAAATGATCTAGAAATCCCTAAGGCAATTCTCTCTTTTAGGGTGTACCTCCCAGAGTCGCCAGCCTGTGATACTTGCCGACTTTGTAGGATTTTGTATCCAAATGTGCGGATAGCAAGAGTCGCCACCGACTTTTATTTTTATCCAATTAAGGAAGGTAAAATGAAAAAGACCTTCGTTAGATTCTCGAGTTCGGAGAATGGTTATGAAAAGGGAAGGTATTAGCACCCCTTTCCATCCGTAGTTATCTACGGGCTCTTAGTTGCTCTAGATCGCTTTTTAAAATTGCTTTGTGTGTTTGACAAAGATGTTTTGAAAAAAGACATTTCACTTTGACTTTGCAATGACTCATGTAGGAGTGTATACAAAGTGTTCGGAAATGTTTTGTTTTGAAAAGAGTTGAACTTTGAAAAAAGTGTGTGGTGTGAAAAGCATTTGATAGAGCGAGCAACTAAAAGACTTATTTACCCACTCAGAATTGGTCGTTTTGTTGTACTTCTACATTCCTTTAGAATAGCGCTAGCCATACCATTAGTTAGTAGGTAGCTCCATTCGTTGGATGTAAGCGGGACATTCGAAGGGACATCGGATGGTCATAGAAGGCAACTTGTAGGAAGTATCCTAGCACATTCGAAGGGACTATCATCATTTTTCGTAGGCGACAATCGAGGGTCAAGATCATGTATTCGGAGGCGACATCGTGGGTCTTATGATCTTTGTATCGAAGGGACTATGATGATTTGTTTGGAAGGCAACGGTGCTAGAATACCTCTACGTTCGAGGGACATGACCATTTGTAATCGAAGGCATCGAGAGAGAATTACCCTAAGGGGTGCGTGTGTGAAAGAAGTGTGTTGATTTCAGATATTTTATCTTGAAATTAGTGTGAGCTATGTCCAATTATTATCTTGCCATACACGCCTAGTTACTAGCAATTGATAAGGGTGCGGAAAGTAAAGTGCGGAATGTAAAGGTGCGGAAAGATAAATCCTACGCTATTACATGGCTTTGGCAGATACATAATTTAACTTATGGAAAATAAAAGCCTAATTTAAACTATTACATCCCATGAGCAGTTACATTATTGGAAAAATAAAACAGTAAAAGAAACCGTCCGAATCGGAACAACCTGTGAAAGAATGAGAAATCGGAAAATACGAGATGAATTGAATAAGAGGAAAAATGTTAGAAAAATGCAAATTTCAATATGAGAAAATTAATATATGCTGGAAATAGGATAAATAAGTTAAAATAATTTTTTGGGATTTTTTGGAAAAGATTTAATAATTAAAATGCAATTTATAATGATTTAAATGCTAAAATATAAATAAAATAAATATGCATGCAAAAATTATATTTTTTAATTTATTAAATTAAATAAAGATTTTTAGAAAATAATGTAAAAAGAAAAAAAATGTTTTTGGTAATTTTTTAATGCAGAATAAAAAATATGAAAACAATTAAAATAAGATGCAAATATTAAAATAAATTGAAAAATAGAAAAAATATGAAAAGTATGAAGTTTTGAGAAAAGAAAACAAGAACCGGTCTCAAGGAGGTTCGAACTGGAGACCATGGAGAGCATCTGGCCACAGGAAACGCCTTAACCACTGGACCAAACGTCATTTGGTGTTTGAACTGTTGGAATCAATTGGATTTAAGTGTAAACGTGTCACTGATTATTTGAAAATCAAACACGGTCGTGGCCCTGTGGAATTCAAATGAGCGAATCAGAGAGAGAGAGATTTTGCCACGCCTGCGGTCAATGGGTCGGCCGGATGGTCAGGAACCTAGCGGCCATCTTCTCCGTGGTGGATTTCTAAAACGCAAATTAGTAATCAAAGCGTAAGAGAACCCTACCCCTAATTCGACCCCTCACGAATTCAATGGTGGTATCCATTCATCCGAATCGGCCTGTAATGAGTTTCGACGAAGATGATGAAATGCCCTAACAATGGCATATTCTTGTTCGCATTAAACCTCCCATGTAACACGTCAAGCATGTTCTAATGGATGCCCGATCTCAAACAAACAAGCCAAAACAAAGATGCATGGATTTTAAAATTCAAAATATGAAAATGCAAACCGTGAGAGTTGGATGTGGTGATCGGACGGGCTTCGAGCGATGAATGTTTATGACCCCTGGGAACCTCCTGAGCACGTTTGGGAGGAAAGTTTTGGTTGAAACTTGCTGGAAATAAGGATTCGATTTTCACAACTTTGAGAGATTTTTTGACAAAATAAGGACTCTTCTTTGGGCTAGGGTTTCGTCCTCGCTTGTGTATTCGGCAATTTATAGAAGAAATTTGGATGGCAAAAGGAGTGAAAAAAGATTGCTTCTTGAATGTGCAAATATTTCCATTTAAAATAAAATCAAATATTGAAAAATATATGATTTTCTCATGAATGCAAGGCTATCACGAATTTGGTAAGGGTCATGGGCCTTCTTGGACATTTAGAAAGATATAAAATCATTCCTTTTGAGAAAAATGTTTAATTTTCATATTTTATATAATTTATTTTTGAATTAAATGTTATAAAATTCAAATATAAATCATAAAAATAGAAAATAACCAAAGACAAGCATTTATGGGTCAAGAATAGCATCATGAACAAGTTTGGATCAAAAGATTATAGGCCCATTTGGAAAATTTTGCATTTTGACCAATATGTCCTTTTGTGCAATTGTCCAAAATTGCCCAACTTCTGAATAGTGTATCTTGCTCATTTTTCCACATTTTTGAGTGTTCTTGGACTTTTTGGAAAGCTCTAAGAGTCCTCTAACCAATGTCTTTGGTCTCATCTCAATTGGAGTTACCATGCTCAAAATATCTTCAAAACAAAAGTTGACTTTTGTTGACTTTGAAAATGCTGTAATGTTTTGAGCTATACCTCTCAAATGAAGCATTTTTTGGACATTCTTGTGAGACATGAAGTTGTAGAGAATTGAATTTCCTTCAAAACAAGAGGTGGTGGAAAAATTTCTGAGAAAGCATGAGAAAGTTATGACCAGTCAAAGTTCAGTTGACTTTTCATCTAGAAACCCTAATTTAGAAAGTTTGACTTTTGGGCAAATCTTGAGTTTTCTTGATGAATCATGATCAACCCTTGATCAAATGATGAATGTAACTTCAAAATGAGGATGTTGACCAAAAATCAGAAGTTTTGACTGTATGTTGACCACAGTTGACTTTTTGTCCAATACACTCGATTTTCAACCATCTGAGCAATTGTCTGAGGAAACTTGACTTGTGAGGCTTGAAACTTGACATGGAGAATCTTTGAAGCATATGAGGAGGCATGAAGGCCAATGGAGATGTTGGAAACCCATCTTGACTTGAGAGATACCAAACCCTAGTTTGGGTTGATTGTCTAGGAGAGAGTTTGTCTGATCAACTCTTGAGGAATCCTTGAGTATGGATGTATGAAATCTCTTGAGTAGATGGAGGGCAAATTTTGGGGTATGACACTTGGTGATCTTCTTTTTGAGATTCTATACCCGGACTCGGACAAACTTAAGATAGGACGGGTGGTATAGTCATGTTAACTTTTAGGGAGTAATCTCGAAGAAGGAGACATGAGATCCCCTACTCAGTGGAGACCTCCTTGATTGTGGTATTTTGTTTACCGAGCGATCAGGAAGACATGACTGCTTTCGACCTGAGAGTCCCTGAAGCTGAGGGTCGTAGAACCCTTAACCCATTTTGGCCTTTTTAGGGGGTAGTGCGGGGACTATTACAGAGTCATCCGGAAGTAGTTGCTACGCGATACTTCACTCAGACGAGTTTCACCTAAAGGTATTAATGATTACCAAGTACATCGGGAAGTTGGTAGTATTGGATGGAGGAATGAAAAATATGGGGATTCCTTTTAGAACCTTGATGTAGGTGACAAAGCTTAGAATACCTTGTGGGTAGTACCTTTTGACTCCATGCTTGTGACTGCGAGCCTATGGACCCCGTTGTTTGTGATCTTTGTGTGTGCTTGTTGCATCATCCATTCATGCACCCATATCTTTGTGGAGCTGTTTCTTTGGAGCCTTATCTTCTATGGGTTCAAGCAAGAGCTATTGAGTTGAAGATGTCGTATTATCGAGAGGAGCCTCTTGCTGATTTTTTCTTGGCTACTACTCAGGGTTTGGATGAAATAGAGGATCTTCAGTTTGCTTTGGTTAAGATGCAACAAGAAAAGGAAGTTTGGAAGAACAAGTATCATACCTTGAAGATGTCTCATGCAATAGAGTTGAAAGAAAAGGATGATTTGATTGAGATTCTTGAGAGTCGTGGCTGTAGAGATGATGGAGAAACAGGAGGATTTACTTTCTTCCAGTGTTCACCCATCTTCTAGTGCTCCTGTTTATTCGCATACTTCTCTCGAGTATGGTGCTTGGAAAGGTTATGCTGACAGGTATGTGTTAAAGAACGAGTAGCTGAAGGAAGAGATTAGGAAGCTCAAGAGGAAGAGGTCATCTAAAGAACGAGTCTTGTACTTGGAATCATTTAAACTTGTATTGAAGAGTTGTAATCCTCAAAATGTTTTATTAATAATATGAGTTTTATTCAGTATTTCAATTGTGTTATACTTTGATATTTGCAAATTAAATTGTCTTTATTAAATTCCTTGAATAATGAATAAAAATAAAAAGAAATAATAAACAAATCATATGCATTGCATGTCATGCATCATGGTATACACATTCTTGCATTTTTGTACTCTCCCAGGTGTCTTATCAGTTTCTCTACTTTGTTCAGTCTTCAAGTTGTTGCATCGATATAACACTCGAGCCAACTCCAAGAAGAAGATGGAAAATCTAGAGCAAGAGAATCGCGAGCTGCGCGAAGAGGTTACTTCCTTGAGAGCCGGTATGGCCAACTTGACTGCTATGGTGGAACAGTTGGTGGTTGCTCAGAATCAGCCACTACCTCATCCGCCTTCTCCTCGTATCATTCAACCTCAACAGACAACTGTTATCTTCGAGGTTCAAGATGCTCATGTTTCTGCTGTGCCAGTGGTTTCTACCATCCAACACCGTATGCCCCCTGGTTATCCTTGGGGAATGCCAGAGAATTTCATGTCCGAAGGTTACAATCCTGATGCTCAAGTGACTTCATTAGTCCAACCTGCTGTTGTTTCTGCACCTCTTGTGGTCCATGCTACTCCTGTTTTCAACAAAGAGTTTGACAATAATCCGCTTCTTCCTCCGAGTGAAAGATTAGACTTCTATGATCGAATGGATGGTTTCCAGGTACAGCTTGACAAGATACAGAAAGAGCTAAAGGCCCTCAAAGGAAAAGAGCTATTTGGTGATAATGTCAATGATTTGTACTTGGTTCCTAATGTGAAATTGCATGCTAAGTTCAAAGCTCCCAAGTTTGAGAAGTATAAGGGCAATTCTTATCCCCGTGACCATTTGATGATGTATTTGAGAAGGATGTCCACTTATATTGAAGATCAGTGTATGCTCATTCACTTCTTTCAAGATAGTTTGACAGGTTGCAGCTTTGAGATGGTACATGAATCTAGACACCAGTGACATCCATACATTCAAAGATTCGGGTGAAGATTTTGTAAAGCATTACAATTACAATATGTACATGGCGCACGACCGTGATCAGCTAAGGGCAATGGTTCAAAAAGATAAGGAACCCTTCAAAGAGTAAGCTCAGCAATGGTGTGAGTTCGCTGCACAGGTCATACCTCCTCTGAGTGAGCAAGAGATGATCCAAGTTTTCCTGAAGACTTTGGGTCCCTTCTATTACCAAAAGATGGTAGCCAGTGCACCTAATGATTTTTCTAAAATGATGAGCATGGAAGTCCGTCTAGAAGAGGCTATCCGAGAGGGACGATTGTCGAAAGAAGAAGGATCGAGTGGGGCTAAGAAGCCATCTTTTGGATTCTCCAAAAACAAAGAAGATATTAATGATGTTGTCTAGGAAAGGAGAACCAGACCTCCTAACAGGCCTCCTCAGAATTAACAAGTTGCTGATGTTACCTGTGTTGTTTCTACAACTCCAACTATTATCTCTTACAACAAAGCATCTCAGCAAGGGCAAGGCCCAAAAAGAGAACCGTTTGATCTGATTCCAATGACTTATGCAGAGCTATATCCAACATTAATTCAGATGCACTTGGTGCAACCAAGGGCATCTCCAACTGTTCCAAATTCTTTACCATAGTATTACAAGGATGATCAAACTTGTGCATACCACCAAGGAGCTCCAGGGCACAGTATTGAAAACTATTATTCGTTGAAGTCAGAGGTGCAAAACATGGTCAGGCCAGGTCAGGTATTTTATCTTTCAAAGGGAATCCATTACCTTGGAAGTGTTGTGAATCCGTTACCCAAACATGGAAGTGCTGTGAATATGGTTGATGGAGAAATCAGGGTTTATGACGTGAATTCGATCATTGGAGATCTCGTGAAGATGTATGGTGCTATTTGTAAAGTTGGTTATTTCACTCATGATCATGTTGCTTGCAATGTGTGTAGCAAGTATATCCGTGGAAATCCTGAAACCATATTATTTCTCTTTAAATCTCTGATGTCTCTGAAGTTGAGATGGCCTAGTCGATAGTGCCATATCAATTCGTCTCTGCTAGCTGCAGTCAAAAGGCACTTGTGCTCCATCACATTAAGTTCGATCTTGAAGATTCTATTATGGGACATATGGGCCTTGAAGATTAATCTTCCATTCGCGTCTACGACTCTCATCATCTTATCTTCGATCATTACTTTGTAATTATTTTTGACCAACTGCCTTAGGCTAAGCAAGTTGTTCTTCATGCCTGGAAAGTACAACACATTTAAAATTACTGACTTTTTTCCATTTTTCCTCATAATCATAACATATCCAATACCTTCAGCGGTTAGAGTAATGTCATTTGCAAATTTTATCATGTTCTTCATTGAGGGTTTTAGATTAACAAACCAATCTTTCCTTCCAGACATGTGTGATGAATATCCTAAATCCAAGTACCATTGATCCTTGAATTACTCTTCATATCTTGTTGTGACCATCAACAACATCTGTTCTACTTCATACTTAGTGAACTTCGCATCACTTTCTTGATCCTTTAGCTTCTATGGACAATCACTCGAATAATGACCTTACTTCTGACAATTGTAACATTGAATGTGAATCTTGTCAGGATTTCGACCACCACCTCTTTCTCTATTTGCAACACCACCTCTTTGATTGACTTGGTATGATTTTCTCTGATTCAACACATTTACTTCGTTTTGGTTTCCTCTACCAGTCGAATTATTGTAGCCACCTCTATCTCTGTCAAACCACTTTCTTTTGCCTTTGGTTTCTTTTGTTGAATATGCCTGCAAAGCCTCATCACTCCTTGACTTGTCTGCAGCTCTTTCATTCATCCTTTATTCATGAGATTCAAGCGTTACTTGAAGCTCTTCCTTTGTTAATTTGGACAAATATTTCCCCTCTTTTATAGCTACCACCACGTAATCGAACTTAGGGGCCAAAGATCTCAAAATATTTGAAACAACAACTCTTTTGCTAATGTTTCTCCACATGTCTTGATTTGATTCACTAGTTTTGTAACCCTAGTGAATAAATTATACATGCTTTCATTATCATCCATCTGAAGCAGTTCATAAGTTCTTTTGTGAGTTTGTAACCTCACATCCTTCACCTCTCAGCGCCTCCAAACAATTTCTTGAGAATCTCCCAAGCTTCTTTTGCAGATTCTACATCACTAACCTTTTCAAAATTGTATGGGCCGACACATTGATGAATTATAAAGAGAGTTTTATAATTTTTCTTCTTCAATTCTTTGTATTCCGCTTCTTCAACTTTTGAAGCTCTTTCATCAAGTGGTTCTACTCCATATTTTACAAGATCCCAAGTATCTTGAAAATCGAATATAAGATTCATCTGTTTGCACCAATTCTCATAGTTATCTCCTTTAAGAATTGGGAGACTTCTAGAAAATTTCCGTTAGCAAAATTCATAGCCATTTTTTCTTCTTCTTCCATTGATCGCTTAACCGGAGCTCTTGATATCAGATGTTGGAAATCTACCAATATCTATGATGAATTTCTACCAATTTTGATGAACAAGATTGATATCACCACACAATAACAATGGCAATGAAAGAAAATTAGAGAAGAAAAGAAACAATTATTTTCTGTAGAGTTTCTCTCTGCCCACAAACTGTGAAAAACTTTACTATTCACTTTGCAACTGCAAAATACTGTGAATGACTTGATAAAAAAAATAGGAGTTACTACCTCTATTTATATATTTGAGTTAGCTAATGCCCAAAACTATAAAACCCAAAATGTCTATTTTGGAGCTAAATCAAATCTATTCTATTTTAGATTTAAATCAAATATATCTAAATCTAAAATCAACTATGTGTGTAACAAACTGTTTCTACACTCCTAAATCAAATTAAATCAAATCTTTTCGACACAAGGAATTACTTTCAACAGTTAGATGAATCCATTTCTAAAAGTCATTAGGTTTTTGAGGATAAGATCAATCTATTTTTTAATGTGTGTTATGTCTTTGTTTTCTCTATTAACCCTTTTCTCTGTTGTCATAGTATCACCATTTTATTTTATTTTATTTTTCAACCCTATTGACTATAATTTTGCAATCAGTTAACACCATTACACTTTTAGCTTTCATTTTCCTTGTTATTTCCAGTGCGTTTATTATGGCCAGGTCTTCAACCGCAATAGAATTTTGATAGTCTCTATGATTTTGGTAGCCTCTATTATGACTATGACGTCGTTACTTTTTTTTTAAAGATAGCTAATGCATTTCATTCTCCTTTAAAATTGATAATTAAGAATAATAACATGTCTCCTATCAATTTGGCCAAAATTTGATAACCTATGGAAGAAGAAAACACATCTAAATAAGACTTAATTATTTTAGAAAGCAAGTAAATAATGAGAAGTTGAATTTGGAACACTGCAGGATTGAGAATTAGATTGCAGACATCATGGCGAAGGTTGTGCAAGTGAAATTGTTCAAGAGATTGAGAATTATGATGAAAATAGATAGATTAGACACAATGAATTAGACGATGTCTTAAATATGTAAATCCTTGTGTTAAGCATGATTATAGATTCAACATAGTCGAGGCTGTGTATAGTTGATAATAGTGTGAATTCAACAGTGAGTTGAATACAGTATGTCGAGGTCTGTAAGTTTGTTAGCTGGAGATGATATGATGAATAAGAAGTCTCATTATAAATAAGGAGGTACACTACACTTGAAAAATAAAGTAGAGAAATTTACGCTTGAGAATTAAAAGCAGTGAGAGACTTTGCAGATTTGATAATCTTTCTTCTTCCCCTTTCTCCCAAACTATAATTTCTCTTTATAGGATTTATTTTGTTTTTAAATCATTGTGCAAACGAATCGTCTTGCAACCAAAGAGTGGTTGAATCACTAGAGTGAACAATGAAGAACAAAAATCGTGAATCAATCCAAAAAGTGATTGAATCTTGTTCTATCAAGAGCGGTATCCAATACCGGGTGCATCATATGCAATGTACTCCATCTGTTCCTTTTTAATTGTCATTTTTTGAAATTTTACACATACCAAGATAACTAATTATTGTTGTTACTTTTGTAACAATATTTTTTCCTACAACACTCTTAATTTTTTAGTACTCCCTCAGTTCTTTTTTAAGTGTCACTTTTAAATAAAAAAAACTTTTTAAGTGTCACATTTCAAAATTTAAGATAATATTTGTTGTAGTTTTGTCAAAATTACCCATAATCATTATGCTAAAGAGAGAAATGTTAAATAAACTATTAAAAAATTAAGGCTATTGTTGGAAAAAAAACAATTATTGTTTAAAAAGTAACAATAATCATTAGTTGTCTTAGGATATATAAAAACTAAAAAGTACGGTAACAATTAAAGAGGAACAGACAAAGTAGTTTATTTAACTTTTTTTCTCTTTTTATAATAATGATTAGGAGTAATTTTGACAACATCATAATTAATAGTATCTTGAACTTTGAAATGATATTTAAAAAGAAACAAATATTTTTATTGGAGGTGAGACTTAAAAAAACGGATGGAGTAATGCTCACATGTGTCGTTTGTGTCGGACACATGTTAAGAGCTAAATGTAAAAAAAAAATTCTCAAAAATTATGCATAATCTTAATTAAAATTTAATAATGTTGGAACAGAGGATGAAAGAAAAATAATTGTGATGAGGAAGAAGAAGTTTTTAGAAGAAAAGAGAGAGAAGTAAAATTGATATTGTGTATATTGAAAAAGGATCAAAAGGCATTATTTTGCATATAAGGAAATGCTCCTTATATAGACACATTTCCTGGGCCCAATAGTGTAAACTAAACTAAAGCCCAATATCTAAAGTCCATTTCGATTTCTAGCATCCAAGATACCAGATCGAAATAGCTAAGCTATTTCGATTACCCCTTACTCGATCACTACTTTATTCGAATACTATCTTATTCGAAACAGTCAAGCTATTTCGATCACTATCTAACATGAATTATACACATATTCTAACAAATAATTAATGTGTTTATTATTATTTTCAATACAAAATTTTTCATCTTTAGATTTCTTAACATGTGTCCTTGTAATAAATTAAAGAATTTCACTCCATTTTCCTTTCACCTAGTTTGAATGAAATGACTTTCCACGGTTATAGAAGAATCGACATCAACTTTTGTCCAAATATGACAGAGACCAGTTAATTTTATTTTTCATTTGATTAAATAACTCTCTCTTTAAACGAAGTCGTCTGCAATACAAAATCAATTATTTCTTGTATCATAAATTAATGTTAACATGGTTGTTGGTGTTGCGGTAGAGTATTTACCAGAACTTAAGCTCTTCAAAAGATTATAACATGCATAAATGCTAGTCATAGGTTGGATTGATTGTGTGAGTTCTTCAAGATACATTGCAAATTATCAATTTGCTACTTGG
This sequence comes from Vicia sativa, assembly GCA_021764765.1. Lineage (NCBI taxonomy): Eukaryota > Viridiplantae > Streptophyta > Magnoliopsida > Fabales > Fabaceae > Vicia > Vicia sativa. Next base: position 93,933,732 of record CM038795.1, read on the forward strand.
GATTTTAGTAGGAAAATCAATTAAACTTTTGCCAATTCATATTCTCCAACTTGAGAGTGAGCACTTGATCAAGCATAATCTTGTTTGATTTAATATAATGAAGAATAATTTGTGGCTTACAATCATAATGAAAATATATAGTAAAGGTATCCTGAAGCTGTTCCATCCTTTTGCTACAACAAAACTGGAATTATATAAGATAGCTTACTATTTAACATTACTTAAACAACCAATTACAAATCAAGGTGAATCAACTTAATTACCTTGTTTAGTAACCAAATAAAAAAACTTAATTACCTTGTACTATAGGAACAAGTATACAAAAAGCCTTTATAATCTAAACACAAGATTGGATTGGACCATAACCAACAATAGCAACCAATCATACAAGCACACATGCACCAAAACACATACTTCAACCACTACCTATTTCCACATCCCAAAGCTTAGTACATAAGTAGCAACTTCATGGTTATATTCTGTTCTATTCCATATAACAGTCCAAAACATCCACTGATCCATTCTTGTCTTAACCACAAACTTCAATTCCCTTCATTCTTGTGTGTTTCCTCCAACGCTACCTTCCCAATTTTGTTTTGTTCCACCCATCACTTTCAAAGGCATTTCATGTAAACTGTTCAAACCTATTGGGCTTGAATTTCGGTCTTCAGATTTGTACTTATACCCCGAGGCCCAATACAGATAGTTGAAAAAATTAAGACAGCTAAGTATAGCTAGGAACCAATAGAACAGGTTCAAATTATTTTGATTCAAATCAAACCCATGTAACCAACCTTGTTTACTTGGAGTAATCCTTTTGGTAACAACATTAATCAAATTGACAAAAACAGTGCTCAAGAAGTAACCAATTGACATTGACAACCATGTGAAAGAAGTTGACAATGATTTCATACTTGAAGGTGATTCCCTGTAGAAAAATTCCAAAAGTCCCACAAGTGTAAACATGTCTGCAATACCAAATATGCCATATTGGAATGAAAGCCAAAATAGGCTTATGGGGTTATTTGGGTCTTTTCTACTTTGGTTCCTTCTTTTCACTTCTACCATTCCAGCCACTGTCATTGATATAACTGAAAGGACTAATCCAACACCTACCCTTTGGAGCTGTGTGATTCCAGAAGGGTGGTTTGTGATTTTTCTTGCAAATGGAACAAAGAAAAGCTCGTAAATTGGAACCAAGATGCTTATGAAAATAAGAGGGATAACAGGAATAGATGATGCTGGAACTGTAAATGAACCAAGTTTAAGATTCATTATGTTTCCTTGTTGTACTGAGAATGTTTGAAGCTGTGCTAAACATGTGTTCATTATGATTGTGCTGGCTACTATTGGTAACATTCTTGTTAGGATTTTCACTTCTTCAATTTGTGTCACTGTGCAAACTTTCCATGGTTGTGGTTTCATGTTTTCTTGCAGAATTGCTGCTTTATCTAAACACCTGATTCAACAAACCATAACAACTTTACTTAACAACATACAGTCACTCTAAAATCAATTTTAAATGTAAAAGTCATTTTGTAAAATCACTTTTACTATTCATAAAAGTGAGTGCTACTAGTACATACTCTACCAAACAAAAAATAAAGCTAGAAAAGGTACTGCTATACTATACCCTAAGTTGCATATTATTCAGGTAGAAAGAAAACAAAAAACACAACATTGATTACACCAAATGTACTACTGTTTTTTATCATCATCTCTTGGTTCTGTCAGAAAACTTTTATTACTTTTATCTTATGTTTAGCAGTTTATACACGGCATAGATATTTTCTTTTCCTTCCATGATCATTTTCTTCCATATATCTGTTACTCCAAATCTTGTATGTGTGTTAGTGGGTCCAGTGTCCTTGGCTTTACCTACTCCAATGTACATGAAAAGAATCTAACATGCATATTTGCTGGACCATTTGTCTTATCATTTTGCAGACAATTATTGTGCAGCTTAAATAAAAAGCAATTTTTTAGTATGAATGAAGATTGTAAAAAATCACCTTATTTGGCTTGTGTGAAGAATTTTCTCCACTGTTGCATCTTTGTCACTTATTTCATATAGTTCGTCGTGTGACTCTGGCAGTGACAGCTTTCGGTTTTTAAATGCCACAACAATAACCTGTAATCAACAAAATCATATCTTTTAAGCATATTTAATTCATAGATTAATCATTAATGTGTTTATGAATGAAAACCAAACAGAGAATAAGACTAAACCTGAACAATTCTGATGGTGGGGCTATCTCCAGGAGCTTTGATTCTATAGAAAGGCTTACCAAGAGCAAGTGTAACAAAACCAATAGAAGAAGCTATGGTTATTATGAAAAATCCCCAATGCCAAGCTTTTTGTGTACTAACCCAAACAACACCAGTAACACCAGAAATTGCTCCAACAGTTGAACTAAGTAAAAGCCAATTGAAATAGCTTGCAAGTGCTTTTGCTTCATTTGGATCCTTTTCTTCAAATTGATCAGCACCAAACGCAGTCATGGAACCTCTCACCCCTCCAATACCCAATGCATACAAACTCAACGACGCATAAAACATAACTCCAATACCACCTTTCACACAGCTCGATTTCCCACATGCATTCGGATGTAAATGACCGGAAGCAGCTTGAAATGTAACCATTGCCAAAGCCTACACAACTCACTGAGTTATTACTACAAATAGCTTGTGTGCAAAGATTTTGAAACTATTCTTATGCTGTTTAGAAATTAGAACTTACCAGAACTTCTAAGGAACCAAAAATCAAACAGGTGGTGAACCTATTCAAATAAGTATCTGATACAAATCCACCAACAAGAGAAAGCAAGAAAGTTGATCCCATAAAGTTTGTTAGAGTATTTGCAGAACTTGATAGATCAAAATGCATCACTCCATAGAAATACAGAACCAAACTAACCATGTTTGCAACAAACCCCATATTATCCAATGCTGACAAAACTACATCAAAAATCAACAAAAGAATATACCAAATAAACTACAACAACAAAAAAACACAACAACAAATTTTTTCATTGAATCTTTTCCTCACCAAAAACAAACATGGTAGCTCTGAATCCACCTTTCTTTCTCTTCCATTCAGCAAGAAGCTTGAGTTCTTCAGTTTCCTCTTGATCTGCCTGTAAAACAAAATTTGAATCTCATCATTATCATCAACATTATGCATAAAAATACTTGAGTAAGAGTTCATTGAATTGAATCTCACCATTGTTGTAGAATGAAGTTGTAGACAACAATAGAAAGTGTTGTTTGTGAAATGTGAGCAAGTAGCTGAAAATTGTAAGCTACTTATCAGTTTCTACTTTTTCAACTTTTCTTACCTTTTTTTTTTCAAATCCAAAACAGTAAAAAAAATTAACATGGAACTGTATTATTGGTGTTTTAGGGTACAAGCTAATGATGGTTAATGAATCAATTATGATAATCAAACCTAACATGGATTATAGTATACCCCACTTTACTTGATGGAGTATATTTGTTTGTCATTGATGAAGAATCCATTGCAGGAAATTGCATTCAGTGAAGGTAATAGGTCAAATTGAAAAGACTGGTTATAGAATTTGGGAAGACTTTTGAATGCTTTTTTGATAAGTTGCATCAATTTGATTAATTGGACTTATCATACATCAATTCTATTAACTATTCATTTGTTGTTTCTTAGTAATAATTTTTCTTTTAATTATGTCATAATAGTATTATGAATATGTAGCTAAGAAATAACAGAGATATTTTTTTTCAATACTATTCTTATTACTAACACATACATCTCCATATTCTCTCTCTAACTTTATGTCATTCTTTCTTTTATGTATAATGATAAAGAATATTTTAGTACAAACATACAATATTATCATTAAAATTAATATATTTAATTATTTCTTTAAGAATCATATATTGTTCAAATGAAACATTTTTTATAAGACGGAGAGAGGATTGTATTACAAAATAAAAATTAAATAGTTCTAATCAAGAAGTTGAGTGTTAAAGCATGGATGATTAATTGTTAAGGGAGTAAGGTTGAAACTTGTTTTTTTGGTTAGACAAAATTGTCAGACTGAAAAAGATCATATAAGTTTGCTTCTTAAGATAAAAGAGAAAACATTTGTAGCACAAAAGTTTCCATGCGTAAGAGGTGTAACACATAAAGTTACTTAATTCTCCAAAGCTGACTTTCCAACCTTCAAGGCTGTAAAAATATGTATGGGAAATTGAAATCAAATGTCAACTATTCAAAATTCACCCATTTAAACCACGCTGACACGTAAGTAATTAATCTAGGTTAGTACTAGTACTTTATTTATGTGAAGCACTTACATTTGAAAGTGAGTGATTAAATCTCACATTAATCCAAGTGAAGGAGAATATATAAAAGAATGCCGATAAATTGATTGAATAATTAAAATTACTCTTATAGAAGTATATAAATTTTAATTAAATAAAAAAATTTGAAGTAGAGAACCGTGAAAACAAAAATAATGTTATGTTTGATTTGACATTTGCAACTACAAACACACATTCTCTTACTCTTCAACCACGACTTGGAGAAATTATAAAAGATCTACCATCATTTGATATTTGACATTTGACATTTTTACTGTGATTTGACATTTTTACATTTTTACTGTGATTTTAAAAAATCTACCATCAAACTAAAGAAGAAAATAATTTTTTATCTTTTAATTCATTATACTTAAATAGTTATTACAAGAGATTACAAATGAGTTAGAAGAAAATAATCTTTTAAGTTCTAAAGAACATACCTTATTTTTAACCTAATTATTTATCGCTCTCTCTAATTTTCAATATAAGAATAACATAAACACAATCGTCGACCTCCATCGCCTCGCCACCCTCAACCATCGTGGTCGACACTCTTCCCTCTGTCATTGTGGCCACTCCGCGGCTCATTTGATTTTTGCCCTGATTTTCGTTGAAAAAACTCTCTCACAGATAATGACCCCTTCTGGCGACTTTTTGGAATTTATGGCTTTCTGATTTATGCAATGTTCAAATATGTTATATTTTTCTCCATCGCTTAAGATTTTAAGATATACTTCAATAACCTCCTGTAATACGGTGGGAGAGCTGACTTAGTTGTTTTGCGTTTTATCGCAAATGTTGCGGTTAGCAAGAGTTGCCACCAACTTTTCTTTTATCCAATATGGAAAGGTGAAAAGAACAGGAAAGATCTTTTATTGATTCTGAGTTCGGGGGTAAGTTATGAAAAGGGAAGGTGTTAGCACCCTTTTCCTCCGTAGTTATCTACGGGCTCTTAATTGCTTAACTCACTTTTGAAAACTTGCTTTTGCGTGTGTGATTTGTTTGAAAATATTTTGACTTTAACTTTTGTAATGATTCTTTTATCAATCCTCAAGAATGTATACGAAGTGTTTGAAAATGTGTAGTGTGAAATATATTGTGTTTTGAAAAGTTGTTGTGTGCAAACAATTAAGAACTACCCACTCAAAGGTCATTCGTTATTCTTTTCCATCTCCATTAGGGATAGTGTTATCCATACCATTAGTTAGTAGGTAGTCTCATCCATTGGATGTGAAGGGACAGGGGTAGGATCGTCGTATGGTCATCGAAGACAACATGTAAGGATACCTTAGCAATTCGAGTGGACTATCATCATTTTTCGTTGGCAACAATCGAGGGACAAGATCATGTATTTGTAGACAACAATCGAGAGACATCGAGGGACTATGATCTTTATGATGATTTTAACTGAGGGTCTTTGTTAATGGTATTCCTACGTTCGAGGGACATGACCATTTATAAGGCGACAAGGGGGATACCCTAAGGGTGCAAGTGTGAAAAATGTGTTAATTCAGATATTTATCTTGAATTAGGGTTTTCTAAGTTAATTTTATTCTTGCCATAATAATCCTATTAGCATACATCTAGCAGTTAATATATGTACAGAAGATAAAGTGCGAGAATTTTAAACCTAAATTATTACATGGTTTTGGGGCAGTTACATAATAATAAAATACAGAAAATAAAGTCCTAAGCTATTACATCCTTTAAGCAGTTATATAATTGAAAAAGTGCGAGAAAGTAAACCACGACTATTACAAAAATATCTGTGCGACCTATACATCGTTTTCTAGAATTTAAAAGGCAAAAATATAAATAAATAAAGAGAAAAATTATTCGAACTAATGCAAAAATATTTTAACACCCTAAGTATTAAAAAAAATATTTTTATTTTATTTTTTGTGATTTAATTTTAATAAGAAAAAAAATTAATTTTAATGTTAATTATATATTAATTATGAAAATAATATTAAACCTAATTAAAATAAAAATATTTTTATGTCAAAAATTAAATAAATATTTAATTAACCTAAGACTAAAAATAAAATGTTTTTTTATGATTTTAGAAATAAGTTAAAAGAAATTTGATAAGAAATTAAATTAAGAAAGAAAATTAGAAAAGAAAAAGAAAAGGAAAAAGAAACAAGTGCTAAAAAAATGGGATGGTCTTGCTAGGATTCAAACTCAGATTCTTGAGGTTACAGGCTCAAAAGCTTGCCACCAGGCCATGTGTCTGTGATGTTATAATGTCGCCCTTGGAAATATATATGTGGTACCTGCGTATTTCTGGAAAATATGAAAAAAGTGCAAAAAGGCAGGGATCAAACTCACGCCTTGGGAGAGGTAAGCCTTAAGTGCGCGCGTTTAACTACTGAGGTGGTGATACATCCAGTATTTTAAACACTTTCATAAATATATATTGGAAAATAATTCCCAGAAATCAAACTTAAAATCAAAACGCGCGCAAGTGGACCCCAAGTGTTTGAATGGACCAATGATACACAGCCACATAGGGGTCAAAGAGTCAAGGGGCCAGAGGGACGTCGGAGCCCTAGCTCGGGTCGTCTTTCCCGGCGATTCAGTTCTCAAACCTGCAAAATAAAAAGAGTTAGCAATCAATAGGGACCCTAACCCCCCCCTAAATCGACCCTTGCAAGTTCAATGGTGATGTTTGTTTGCCCTGAAACTACCTATAAATAAGGATACGACGAAGTAGAAGCTTCGTGCCCTAACAATGGAAAGTGGTTGTTCCTGCACGAAAGCTTGCAAACGATGGGTCTAAATGAGTCCAGGCATCAATACAAACATAAATATAAGTATAAAATTCATTTATATTGCATGATTTTAAAGTTTGAAATCCCATAATTTACCAAAACCGGTGAACTTGACGGGGTGAGTTCTGGACGCGATATGGCTTAGCAAATCATTGGGATGGACTCCTGGGAACCTCAGGATGATGATTTGATGCTTGGTTTGGATTGAAACTGGCTGGAGAATGGGGTTTGAGTTTTCCCTAAACTTTGATTTTTTTATAAAATTTCTCTAGGGTTTTGAGAGCGACAATTTGTGTCCTTGGCTTCTGATCTTGTTGTGTATATATAGAGGAACAAATTAGGTCAAGAATTGTGAAGGAAATATATTGCATTGATGAGAAAATATTTTATTGGAAATCAAAAATAAATATCTTCCAATCATGGTCAATCTTCTTCCAATCATTTCTTGTGTGTTTTTGCCAGCTGTTTTGGGCTTGTTTGGACCTCAAGCAACTTAGATCTAAGGTCTTACACCCATCATGCATTTCTCTTATATTTTATTTAATTAAATTTAAATTTAAATGAATAAAATCAAGAATAAATAAAATAAATATTAAGATAATGCATGGATGCGTTTAGAGGTCCTTGACAATGTTATAAACATGTTCCAAACCTTAAAACATAGGCCCATTTGACAAAATTTCAAGATTGCTCAATATTCACTTCATGCACTTCCTCAAAATTGTCAAACTTGCAACAATCATATCTTGTTCAATTCTCAATATTTCAAGATGATCTTGGACTTTTTAGAAAGCTTAAGATGTTCTCTAAAACCTCTCTTTGGTGTTATCTCATTTGAAACTTCCATGTTCATGTAAACTTCTTTGAGAAAATATGACTTTTTGTTGACTTTTGAAAGAACCTATAATGTCTTGGCCCATATCTCTCAAATGAAGCATTTTTGGGGAAAAACTATTAGAGAAAAAGTTATAGAGAATTGAATTTCCTTTAAAATGAGCTTTAATTGAGGAATTTCTGATGAAGTATGTGAAAGTTATGATTGGTCAAAGTTTAGTTGACTTCCCCTAATTTAGTAACTTTTGAATTTTGATGCAAATCGTGATGATTTGATGGAGATGTTTGATTTGAAAATGCTTGAACCTTGTTGAGCATGACGATGTATCTTTAACTAAAAATGGGAGGGAAAATTTTAAGGTACAACACCTCCACCTTGACTTTAAAATATGGTGTGTCAATTTAACCATAAACCTCTTTATGCTCTCTACCATATTGAAACACTAATCAACAACCTTGATCAAGTTCAAGCCACCACTGAACCTTGATCTTGCCACTTGCATTCACTTGCTTCAAATCACCTTTTTTGTCTAGGTAATCTAACAAGCCTATGAGTATGGTTCTCTAACTATTGTTGACTCCATATGTTTTTGAGTGCCTCCTTGATGGCCCCTGTTTTGAATTTTGCAACCCTTCAGCCACACTCTAAGCATAATACCCAATGTTAGCATATTCGTCCCTTTGAGATGTTATAACCTCCCTCCTTAATTTATTTATTAGCTGACAACGCGTATTTAGAGGGGGTGAATATACGTCTAAAAATTATTCTAGACACAAATCAAGAATTAAATTTGTTTTCAAAGAGTTTTAACGCTGAAGCAATTTTTTTGGATAATCGTTTAAATCAACTCATTGGAAACTCGGATATGCAAATCAATCAAGTTGTACTGTATGGAATGATATTTAACAATTGGTTAATTCAAACCTCAATTCAATAAGCCACTTATTTATTGTTTGAGCAAGATCACTTTGCAATACTATTTTCAAGGCTAAATAATCAAAGAACTAACTTGATAATTTTATCAAACACTTGGCGTGCAAGTGAATTTTCAGAATATTTCCTTGAATGGTGTTGATATACAAAACCATTTATAATCAAAAGTGATTATAAGCTATATCCACACCTATTTTAAAAACAAATTCAAAGAGGAAAATTCTTACAATTCAATTGCTAGCGCAATGTTATTTGTTAAATTCAAAGCAAGTAAAAGCAAAAAACTAAAAGACATGAGGAATTTATTTACACAGTTCCCCACTGTCGTCCTTGTGTGTGAGCATGTTTGTGTCTAATTCCAATTGGAATTATAATAATTATAATATGCAAAATTATTTAATACAAAGGAAGAGTTAGAACAACAATACAAATTCTCCAATTGATGTTGATGTAACTTCTTCAAACCTTTGTTCTCAAGCAAGATCAAATCAACCGATAGATGCAACCTATTCGCCACTTAAGCTACTTCCTTGCAAAGATTTCAAACACTCCAAGGATCTTTGAAAATATTTTAAACACTCTAATGGAATTTCACTCGAGTAAATCTCATTACAATCTATCAACACAAGATCATCAATTCTATCATCCAATTCTTGCTATTTTTTTGAAAACATTTCAAATACGCAAAGGTTCCTTGCAAAGATTTCAAACACTCCAAAGTTGTTCATGTAACATCCCGATTTTTAATAGTTAATTAATTATTATTATTTATTGTATTATATGATAATTAATTTAATTGGGTAATTTAAATGAGTATTTGAATTATTTGAATATGTGTGTTATTTGAATAATTGGGTTTTTATGAGTAGAAATGAGATTATTTAGTGTCGGGCCTAATCATAAGAATAGAAGTAATAAGGAGGTGTTAAGTGTTAAGCCCAATTGAAGTTTAATAGTTAGTAAAGGGTTAGAGGAAAAACATAGTTAGTGTTGTCATTTGGTGAAAAAGAAAGAAAGAAGAGAAGAGAAGAGGAGAAGAAAAGAAGAGAAGAGGAAACCCTAGAAAGCTAAATATTCAAGAGGTAAGGGGGAGAATCTTCATTATTATGCATTTTTATGATGTTGGGTAGTGATTATTAACATGCTATAGGATTGGATATCTCAATTTCTAGGTTTTGGTTTCTCAAATTGAAGTTGTAATTTGGGGTTTTTGATTATTAAAACTAGATTTGATGATATGAATAGGTTCTCTATAGTGTATACATGTTAGATAGTGTTTAAATGATGATAAATAAGCATTAAAACTATTTTGGATAAGGAATTTCGTGGCTGGACAGATGCAAGTCTGTAGCAGATTTTTCTGCATAATTAGGAGGGCGCTGAGCGCGGTCACCTGTGTGCAGAAAAATGGATCCTTTGATTATGCATGATTGGCTTATGGATTTTCTAGCTTATGATTTATCATTAACTTACATGACTTCTAATAATTATTTTGATGAGTTTTGGATTGCTTTTGGATGCGATTTTGTTGAATACCTGCTACTTGAATTTAGTGTATGTATGTTATATTTTGGAGGAATTGTTGAGAATAACATGTGTTGGCTTGTATGCTATGTGTTATTTGTGATGTGTGATGATTGTAAATACTTGTGTATTACTTGTTCTTGTTGAAACATGATGTTTTTGCAAATGGTGGATAATTCAAATGTGTTGGATTATTGTGATATGCTTGATAATTAAGGTAGGTGGATAATCTTAATTGCATATGTTGTTGGTTAAATTGAACATGCATTCATGGGAAGTTGGAACTCCGGTATTGATTGACTTGATCCTTAATTGGAAATAGTAGTGGTGAAAATTTGGGTTCACAATGTGGCTTGATCCTTGAATGGAAATAGTAGTGGTGAACCTTTGGTCTTGTCCGGATCGGAAGCGTGACTTTGATTTTAAGTTATTGAATCGGAAGCGAGGTGAGCGAAATGTTCACAATGATACCATATGTATGAGTCACATTGCATTGTTGTCTCGTGAGTCATTAAAGAATGTGTGTTGTATGTTAGAATTTGTGGTAATTGATTATATAGATCATTGAATTGATTGTATTGATGACATTTATGCTATTTGTGATAAATATGGATATGTTATACTTGGAATGTTTGTATAATCATATTATTTGGAATATTCCATGAAGTGTGTAGGATTCTTTAATAGATGTTGTTTCTATATTGCTTCCAATTTATATTCATTTGGATAATGATGTGAATTCTCACCCTTCTGTTTTGATGTTGCCTCTATGTGGGTAACATGCAGGTTCCAAGGATAGCGGTGCTTTGCACGAGACTAGTTGAGAAGTTTATCTAGTTATTCCTTATATTAGGTAGTGATTTATTTCTCTGGTCATGTAACACAGGGATTATTTAGATTTATGTTTCTATGATATATTGTTATGTATTCTCATGTGTTTTGGATCTGTGTGTTGAGATACTATGTTGATGTGGCCTTGGTGCCGATGTATGAATATATATGACTTGATTATGTTATGGATTCATTGTTAATTCATCCAATAGTTATAGTATGAGATGTAATCATTGATAGTATATGAGAAAATGAAATACTCTTCCATGAAATGTATAGTTTTGTTTTAAAGAATGAGATTCAAATATGTGTTATGATTATGACCAGGTGCATGTTATACTTTGTTTTGTATGGTTTTCTTATGTGTGGAAAATAACATGTGACACCCTTTGTATGTGTGCATTCTATTTTACTTTGATTTATGTCATGATTATTTGGGGTTAGAAAAGGGGTGTGACAAATCACATGCAAGATTCCTTCTCGAACAATCTTGCACGAAAACCCCTATTTAGACAAATGATTTTGGAGGAGAAACCAGATGTTTTTTCTCGGATGAAGACCCTTACAAATGTCAACCCAAACCAATTGGAAATCTATAATTCTTTGTCTAGATGACACCCTAACGAAATATCTTCATAATGTAATGTTAGTTTGTAGCATAGATAGAAGATTGAAGAAGGAGAAAAAGTATAGGCTAATTTTATGGTATTATCAAGTTTAAAAGAATGCATGAATGAGTATTTATAGTTTGGAAATGTTTAGGGGGAAAATGACAAATTTGGATAAAAATAATTGAAAATGTGATCAAATCAGGTTGTATGTGTCAACCTCAAATTCGTATGTGTCGACACATATGTTATAAAAAGAATGCATGTGTCGACCTAAAGAACTGTATGTGTCGACCTGACCAAGTCAGAAGCTACAAGTTTTAAAACGTGAGTAAATGTGTCGACCTAAAATACAGATATGTCGAGACATAAAGTAAGAATTTCTACAATTTCATAAATATTTCATTATGTGTCGACCTGTATGATTCATGAGTCGACTTGTGATTTACAGAAGCTTACAAGCTTAAAAAATGAGTTGCATGTGTCGACTTGAAAAATGGACGTGTTGACGCATGCAGTAGAAAATCATGCATAAATAGTTTTTCAAGGATTTGAGTCAATTTCAAAGTGCTTTTTAATGATTTCTACGATCTTTAATTTAGAGGAGTGCCATAAGACATGGAGATACCATCCATTTTACCTGAAAAGTGGATGTGTCGACACATGCAGTAGAAAATCATGCAGAAATAGTTTTTCAAGGATTTGGGTCAATTTTGAAGTGCTTTTTAATGATTTCTAAGACCGTTAATTTAGTGGAGTGCCACAAGACATGGAGATACCATCCATTTTACCGACATACCATCTTTTCTCGGTTTTAACATCATACAAAACACTTTGAAGTGAAGTTGTACTCACATTATTTTGAGTCAAATGATAATCATAAGCATCAGCAATGGTTCCCTCACTAATACTAGTATTCATAGTATGAAGCTCCACCTCAAACTAAGTTTTCTTCTCCATAGTTTCTAAAAGCTTTATCCCACTGTTTTTACTTTTTTCCCTTGACAAAACTCTCTTTCAACCAAGTTATTTTAGAATCGACCTTATCTCGGAAACTCAATGATAACACATAGGTCTCACGCATTTTTATCCTTTATCTTATGTAAAAATCATTAAAGTGTTTTGAAACAAACTCAGGTAATCATCATGCAGTGACCTCAAATCCTATAACTTATTATTGTCATGAAAGCATTCACTAGCTAATGACGAATTTCTAACAACATTTGAACCTTCTAAAATATATAGACCACATATTTTAAAACATTTAGCTATAATCACTTCATTGTGCGAAATATTCAACATCCCACATTCAACTCTAATACAATAGCCTAAATCATCAAACATGCTTATGGATAAAAAATTTCGCCCGAGTTCTAGAATATACCTCATGTTGTGAATAAGAAACTCATGATCATCAAACATTTTAAGTATGATCCTTCCAATACCATGAACCTTTGATTTTTCAAACCTTTTTGTAGTGTTATACTTATGATAGACCTAAAAAGGGCGACTTTACCCGCTTAAGAGTGATATCACACGAGTGATATCCATGCATAACGTATGAGATCACCATTAGGGATGATGCCATGTAGAATATTATTGTCTCTTGTTAGTAAGAAGATATGAGGTTCACCATGATTCTCAATAATATCTCATTGTCATGAGGGAGTGGTTTCCGCCCTTAAGGGTTCCTAAAGCATAGACCCCAAAATTCTCTATAAATGATTCCCTCTTAAAGGGAGGTGAGGGATATATCCTAACTCATACGCTTATACCTAAGTAACCAACATATATACAAAGTCTTTCACCTCATGTAGGAAGACCCTCAAATCCACCACAGACACCACCATTATTTGTTATAAATCTACTAAGGCCTTTGAGCGCCTATACCATTGTAGATAGAGCTGTCAAAATGGATCCGATCCATCGGGCCGACCCATAAACCCATTAATTTAGCACGGGTTGGACCGCAAAATACCTTAAAAAACACGACCCTATCTTTTTGGACCAGCCCATCGGGCCTATGTCTTTCATGGTCTGGGCCGGACCGGGCCAAGCAGGCTTTAGGCTGGCCCGTTAAAAACGATTTTGATAAATTTTAGGGAAAAAAAGATCAAGATAAGATATGATTGCATAAGTGTGTTTTCAAGTGATAAAAAAGTTAAAGAGGATGAATATATATTTTCAAGATGATGTGATCAAGGAAATGGTTGTGAGATAAACAGAAAATTTGATAAGTATTGTTGATAATATTAAGTTACTTTGTACTTTTAAAATGAATATTTTTGTGGTATTCATACATATATGGATGTTGATTTTATGAATATTTTAAACTTCACTTAACTAAGTTTATTATGGCTCGCTATTTATGTTAGGTAGCTTTTATCCATCACATCCCTTTTATAAAATTAAAATTATATTATTGTAATACGGGCCGGACTGACCCATCGGGCTTCGCAGGCCTTTTAAAAACGGACATGACTCATTTTTATAGCCCATTAAGCAATTGGGTCGGGTCGGGCTAGCCTATTTAAACACTTTGGCCCACCGGGCCGAAACGGGCTGGGTCGGGTCATTTTCCAGCTCTAATTATAGAGGTATCATGCACTCAAGTACTTTTTGACCAGTATAATGGCTCCCATTATGGGGCCGATAAGGCTAAAATGCACCACACCTTCTTCATTACAATCACCCTACTCATTTTTACCTTTCATACACCTAGTCACCTTTGGCCATGGTTAACAAGAGAGCTCCATCTCTAACACCAAAAAGTACCAACAATAACAGTGATAATGGTACCCTAGCGAAGATGTGTGCCGGCATAGCCGAATTACACCATCATAACTAGACACTAAAGGAGGATTTCCGTAACATTAGACAACACCAATAGGGTTCCAATCTCTTGGGAAATGGAAGTGTTGGTTCCTCATCCACTCTTAGAGGAGATATGGGGAATAAATATCCATGGGGGATTCAAACCCCCCTCTTTGGATAAGTTTGATGAATGTGGTGATATCTATGAGCATGTTGCACCCATCTACACACAAATGACCATCATAGGAGTGCATGGTTCCTTGAAGTGCATTATGTTATCTGTCATTTTCTAGGACACTGCCTACGATGGTATATTAGACTACACGTGCCTCAGTTGCCAACTATCAGATACATCAATTATTCAATAAATCAAAAAAGTTTTATGTTACTTATAATAGTGACCATATGATGTATTAAAATAGATAAGTGACTCTTACTTCTATTACCTTAAGGTTTTTAGTAGATATGTGGTGTCAAGATTTCTTGAATCCTTAACATTTAGTTCATTGACACTTCTGTTATTCGCCGAACTCTCTAGCAGCATATATATTAGTGTTGTGTTAGACACTGACATGTGTCACATATTACACATGCATTTGTTCTGATAATGTCAATATTACAAAAGAAATTACATCTTAACTAAATAAAATGATAAAGTGTTTATTTTTCACGTTGGTATTTAGAATTTCACAGACCCAAGTTAAAATATGCATTGAAACTTGAGAATGAAGTTTTAAATTGTAACCAAAAAGGCTACAAGACGAGTAAAGGTTGTTAAGATCATGACTTTACATTAGACCACTATGGGATGGTAAGATCATGAATCATAAGATCGTCAGTAAAATCAAAAGATCCTATCAAATTATTTTGGTATGATCGAGAGTGAGTACATAGTAAGATAGTAACAAAAGTTGTAAGATATTACTAAAATAAAAAATAATAATATAATATGTATTTGAAGTTTTCTTACCTTATATTTTAGTAAGCAATTGTAATATAGAGAAAATGACTTTTGATAGTTCGTAATTGTTGTGTCTCGACATCTTCTCATCCTTTTAGACTTGTAATGATGGTGGCCGAAAACGGTTATCGTGACCAAAATTGACCAAGATCGCACAAAATCAATAATTTTATAATTTATATATTTTTTACAATTTAATTACAACACACGATTTTATTTAATATTAGAATTATTTAGCGTGAGTGAGATCATTAGTTCGTAAGATTTTAAGATATAGTTTTAAGATTTTACAATCAAAATAGTTATGATATCAAAATTTAACTTTTTGCAATTGATACATATTATTAGACACATCCATAAATTCTGCGGTTAAGTTGTACTCACTCTTATCTTTAATATAAGAAAAAAAATTACTTTTTAAGTTTATTAAAAAATCAATATATTTGAATTACAAGTAGTCTAAATATATTGACTATTTATAGGAACATGTAGTAGTAAGTAAAATTTTTTTATTTAAAATTTTCGTTAAAATTAAACTTTTTTTATGATATTGTGGATCTATTAATTTAAATATTATTATATGGAAAAAAAATCAAAAGTAGAAACTATGTGGGTCACATGGTACAGGCCATATGGTGTGTTCCATGTTCTGTAGAGCTCTCTTTTATAATAAAAGTCCATGAATGTCACTTTCCTCCTTCCATTATGCATATCACACAGATGTTTTTTCCCTTTTGCTTTTGCACTATGATCTATTTCTATTGATAAAATCCATTTCAACATTGAAATGTCTCTTTCAAAATAGCAGACTAACTTCTAGTATCTCAATCATGCAGAATCTTTTTTTGGTTTATAAATCACTATCAATTGAAAACTCACTTTTATTTCTTGAAATGTTTAATTACCATACTGTTTGATTGATGGATCAAGCAAAGATGAGTTTGGTATTTGCATTCTTCAATGAAGTTTCACCTTTGTAGTGAATAATCCCTTTCAAAACATGGGGCCATAAGCTGCAAAAATCTATTCTTATACATTGTTTTAATGTTGTGTTGACCGTACAATATACATGGTTGTTTTCTTTGTCTAGCTACTAATAATGAAACAAAGATATTGAAGAACCTATTAAGACATGTTTCAATGTGTTCTGTATGTCAAAAAGAAAAAAAGATCAATTTTATAGGTTTGAACTACATGGAGTTGAAATTCGGTGCAATCTTACGAGTAGACTTCAACGACACTCAAATAAATTAAGATTAATCAGTAAAAAATCACATTCAAATTTTGATTTTTAAATATCTAAAATAATCGATTTAAATACAAAATATTTTGATTAAGTCTAACTATTATCTATGTTTTTATTTTTTTAAACATAATATCTCATTTGGAGATCAACTAATTTGAGAGACCAATTTCACCATTCATTAAGAGTAGATCAATTGAAAATAAATAAAATTTTATATAAAAGATTATTGTATTTTAATTGTACGAAGGATCAAACGCAAATAGTGAAACACAAAATTTGATTAAGAAATTAGGCCAAATAACGATTGTCGTTTTATTTTACTGATACACAGAATCAAGAATTTATAGCGCATTGTTCGATCCGTTCATTCCTATTACTTGACATTGCCTATGAATCATATTCAACATCATTAAATTGCTTGTAGTTCTTGACATTACCATGTGTCCAAAGTTACACATTTGAAAAACATAATAATAAATAGGCCCCAAACATGGCAAATCAACCCAACCATAGTCCAAGTTTCTAATCAATCATAACCACCGTGAGAAAATGCAAATATCCCTTTAAAAATTTAGTCCCAATCAGTCTATATCATGCATATCTTTGTCGTGGAGGTGGATTCCCATTCATTAATGAGTACATTTTTATAGAGGTAGTAGATGTTTCTCTATCTCAAAGACAAAGTGTTATGGTCCTTATAATTTATAAATGATGTTTTACATAAAGTTTAACATATTAACCCTACCTTCCATACCATATGCATTTTCAACAATACCTAGTGTTATCACTTTTCCCATTAAGTTGTGCGTGCTTTTCCAAAGTGCTTGAGTGTCACTCTCTATTTTCCTTTTAAACACATGTTCTTATCCTTAACAATCACTTTCCTCCGTAAGACATACACCGTGCACCAGGTGAGGGCCAAACATAATAAATATGAATGGTTTTTGTGACTTGGAAGGCTCACTACCTAATTAGTTAGATTTCGGATGATTAATACACATTGGCATTTTGCCAACAAAATTCAACTTTGATTCACATAATTAATTTATAATTTTCTTGGAAATACCTCGTAAATATCCCAATTACAGTCAAATTTTATTAGAAATGATTTTCGAATATTAAAATTCTTTTGATTTGAGTTCTAAAATCAAAATCTGTAGGAAAATTTACAGAGTTCTTGCTGATTTTCCTTCAAATTTTCATGCAAATTTAAGTTCTTGGAACTATAATTAAAAGAATTTTAACACTCAAGAATCATTTCCAAAAAAATAAAATACAAGAACGAAAATAAACATGTCAACTTACAGGGATCAAAAGATGACTCACTTGATTTTATGAAGGTCTATTTTAGCAACATGCACCTTAGGGTGCGTTTAACAATTTTTTAGTTAACGTTTGCTAAAATACACCTTTATAAAAATAAGTGGGTGTATTATAACAAATCTCATAGGGGCTTGCTATAATACACCCACTTATTTTTATGAAGGTGTATTTTAGCAACATGCACCTTCAGGTGCATTTAATCATGTTTTAGTTAATGTTTGCTAAAATAGACCTTCATAAAAACAAGTGAGTCGATATATATATATATATATATATATATATATATATATATATATATATATATATATATATATATATATATATATATATCTGGATTCGCTAAAGTTGAGATTGCGCATCCCAGAGTTTGTCCAAGCCAGAGACAAGTTCAATAGCCAAATCAGAAGCAGGAAGATGCACCTAATAACCTTCTATCGTTCCAAGACCCAAGGGTCAAATAATAATCATATGTTATTATATTAAGTCTAAGTAACATATTAATTTAGGGGTGTTCAAAACCGAATCGGTCCAATAAAAATCTGATAACCGAACTAAATTAAATTGAAACTGCAAAAAACAACATTTAGCTCAGATGTGTTTGGGTAATTTTTTTAACAAAAGCGCGCGGTTCCGTTTAGTTCACAATTTGTATTTTGAAAATCGAACCAAACTTCACTTATTTGTGGATTTAATTGGATTAGAGGGTGTGAGGAGTAAATCACTCTACTCTTACTAATTACTAATTTATGTATTTTATTTGGAAATAATAAAGGAATATAACAAGGATTATAAAAAGGAAAAGAAGGAAAGAAAGTTATTTTGGAAAAGTTATTTCACGTAGAATTGGAGAAGAGAAGAGAAGAGAGGAAAAAGCCAACGCCATGAAAGTCGAAGATCATCGCGAGGTAAGGGGTGATTTCATTCGATTTTAATGCCTTATAGGTTTTGGGAATCAATGAGATGATTGGGTATGTTAGGAAACTTGAGATTAGACAATATAGGTTTATAGGATTTATCCCTAACTGTGTCGATGTATAAGGTTTTGGAACCATTAGTGTGTCAAACAATTAGTAGGAATGATGAATTTATGATGTATGATGTTGTATTGATGCATAATGAATGCATTTTGGTGTTCCTCATGTTACAATTCGTATAGGAATGATTGGGAATGGTTTGGAATGCATAATGCTGTCAAAAATAGCAGTTTTTAATTCTGCAGGTCGTGGGAACCGGTTACTCCTAGGGAGGAACCGGGTTCCCAGCTCAAAACTTTCAAAACTGGCCATTTTTCAACGTGGGAACCGGTTCATAATATGGAGGAACCGGGTTCCCCACACAAAATTCCAGGAGCGTGACTTTTTGAAAAGGTGGGAACCGGGTTCTCCCAGGGAGGAACCGGGTTCCACTGTGTTGAATTTCAAAACACTTAAAACTTTAAAAATTCATATTTTCTAAACCGTAACTCCGATTCGAGTGCCGTTTTCGGCAGTATTTCTTAAATTAAAAATACTATCTTATAAAAAGAGAAAAATATTATTTTGTGAAAATTATTTTAAAAAGAGTCGAGCTCCCAATTTTTGAAACGTTGATAGTTTAAGGACGATGGTAGATGGATTGCCTGATTTAGTGAATTGAATATAATGCTTACATGCTGTGCTTGATATTCATTATGATTGAATTGATACCATGTGATACATTGGTGATTGAGATTATATGGATTTATGTTGAGATCATAATCTGTGAATTGATGTTGCATGCTTTTATGATGCATGCATAAGCATTGTTTATGGTTCCTTCCCATTGTGCGGAAGTGAACTTGCAGAGCCAATAAACTTACCAGGATTCAGAGGTAGTGAGGCTAGATTCTTGACCCAGTGGTTATGGGCGAATCATGGATTTCTGCTGTTTTCCGAGTGTGATGGAACAGAGGGTGAACTCGGTTCACGTTTGGTACCACATGCATAGAGTCTGCATTGCATATGGGATTGTAACATGCTAGGATGGTTTCCAGTGGTGCAATTTCCATTGATTGTTTACTTGCATAATGAAATGTGTACAATGTTTTGTGAATTGAACCATGAATGTGTTGTGATGGTGGACTAACGCATCAAATTATTCTGTTGTACTTAAAAACGTATAATGCATTTTATATTGGATAGAGATTTCACCCTTACTTTGATGATTTCAGATTCGAAGTGATTAGCTGCTTGGAATTGGTGAGGATAGCTCCTAGAGTTGCGTTATTTAGTTAAATCGCGTGTCAGTGTCATGCTCTGGTAGATGTAATATTGGGAAACGGTCGATTAGGAATTCTTTATGGATTTTAGTTAATGATTTTGGTTGATGCTTTGATTTATGTCCTGGAATATTTATGGATGATGTATTCAGGATTTGTTATGTTTCATTTCCGCTGTTAAACATAACCTTAAGTCTGTTTTATTTAATGATTTTTCTTCAGTGAAAGCATGACAACTATTTTTGGTTAATTTGAATTATTTAAATTGTGACGCCTCTTGATTTGTGATTAAAAACTCTGATTAATATTTATAAAACGCGGGTAATTAGAAGGGGTGTTACAGTGGACACTAGCTCTTCCTTGAACGTAACGCCAAAAACGAATCTCGCTCATTTGTCTGAATGATTGAAAAAATTTCTATTTTAAAAAGTTGATCAAAAGTCAAAGTTTGACTGATTTGAACAGTTGACTTTTTGTCAGATGATTCAGAATTTCTCTGAGAATCAATCATGGCTTTTGGAATGTTTTGAATTAAGAAATTAGGTCAAGATATTGCATTGATGATTTTGAGATCATTATCCAAGAAATTAGGTCATTCATTGAGCAGAAAATCAATGATACACCATCCTCGATCAAAACCCTAATTGGTCGATTCATGATAGATCTTGAGGAAATAATGGGAATTTGAAGATCAAATGTTGATGATTGATGAAGATAGATAAATTGAGGTGAGTGGAGACTCAAACCCTAATTTGATCATATCTTGAACAGATGAATGTTTTTTTTATCAAAACCCGAATTTGGCTCAAGGAGCACATACACGATCTATCTTGTTATGAAATTGTAAGTGATGCAATGATGCACATGTGAATGATATTAGATGGTATCTTAGGTCAAAAATTGGGGTATGACATGGAGCAACATCTCAGATAAGATGTTCTATGAAGGTTCATTCAACATCGAGCCTGAGCTAAACTGATTGTTATATTCTGTTAAGTAACAATGACATAATATATATTAAGGATATTATATTATCCTATGTGGCTTTGATTTGTAGGTCAAGAAGAATCAAGAAGAATATTGAAGAATATGCACTTTCTAATTATAGATATAAATTAGGAAGATTTGATTAAATACCTATTTTAATGTAGAAACTTCTACAGGTTTGTAACAGTTAATGAGTTGTGATTGAGGACCCAAATTCAGGTTGGATATATGTTATAAATAGAAGTCTTTGTAACTTAAGAAAAGTACCAGCTGAAATTACAAAAAAGATGAAATCATTAGGGTTGAGTATGTACCATTCTCTAGGAGATTTGGTCATGTAATCAACTCGACATGTGAGTAGGATTTGTTATAGAGTTATAAATCTCTATTATTGTTCTCCTCTAAGCTGTGAAGCAAGAGTGAGAATTTTTCTTGGAGGAAGCTTGTAAGAAACTTCAAGGTGTGTTCTTAGTCAAGATTCTTGTATAGGTGTTGTGATGGAAGTGATTCTTCTATTTTGCTGTCATAGAAGTGTGTCTTCCTATTTGTACAATCGTTGTAAGTGAGAAGTTGTAAACTTGGACTAGGTTAACTTAGAATTGATACTATTATAGTGGACTTTATCCCTAGCTTGGTATGCCCCCATATGTAGGTGTTCTTGTCACTGAACTGGGTTTACAATTCTGGTGTGTTATTTACTTCTCAGTACTATTTTGTAAGTGTTTATACCTTTCCTATTTGTTTAAGTCGGATTCAAATGTCTCGATATGTCACAGGACATCTAAAGTCTGTTATACAAGAATTTCACTTGGTATCAGAGTAGGAATCATGTTTGTTTTTGGTTGAGATCCTAGGGGGATACTTTCTGGTTCATGGTCAAGGTAGAAGGTTCTATTGAAAAGTTGTTTGAACTTGTATAATTTAAATTATTTTTGAATGGTCCCTTAAAGTGGAGGATAGACTATTCATGACAGGGTGAGGTTTGTACTTGTCTTTGGTTGTTAGACATGTGGCATTGGTTATGAGATATTATGCGGTATTTTGGTTGTTGTGTATTTCGCAACATGGTATTTTTTGTAACCCTGGTTGTTCCCTGTGTCGCAAGTAATGGAAGGGAACGATTAGGTTTTGGTCTCCTCAGCAGGGTTGGTGTGTGATGATGTAGTGTGTGCCAGATAACCTAAACTAACTATGTGGATTTGCCAATAATAGTTGAGTTTTATCTCTCAAGTCCATTCATAAAGGCAATTTTGATGAGTTTGTTGAAGAATTGTTAGATCCATTTACTTTGGCCTCTTGTAGAGTCTTTCTAATACTTGACCTAATTATAAAAGTGACTTTGAGTCTTGCTGTTGTTTGGTATTGTTGAAGCTTGGAATATTTTTTGGACCTTGAAGGTGATCAATGAGTATTTTTTTTTCTTCCGGAAGCAGGGTTGGGCTTCACAACCAAGCTTTGTTTTGTGAGTTCTAGAAGAAGAGAACTAATGTTCTACAAGATGTTGGGACATTGTGCCAACAGGTGTGCAGATTCTTGTTGCGTAATAGATGATCTAGGTGCTAGAAAAATGTGTGGTGATCACATATGTTTGGAACTACTCCTGATTTGGAAGAGGAGGCATCTGTGTTGTGTATCTAATATGTTTTATCCAGAAAAAATGTCTTAGAATTATGAGTCGGTTGAATGATGGTTAACCTATTGGGAACTTCTTGGTTCGGTTTATTTTTTATCCAAGTTAGTAAAAGTGCAGAGGCTGAGCTTCAGTGCTCTAGAGAATTTTGTTATCTCAGCCAGTTGTTTTTATATATGAATGTCAAGTTCATATGTGAAGGATATTCTCTCTAACCCGTGGAAGATCCTTTTGATCAAAGGAGCCAGATTTATTTTGAAATCTTGTTTGTGGCCAACGAACAGATTTTGCATGTATTTAGAGAGTTATGTGAGTGTGCACTAACCACATGTTGTAGTTCTATTAAAGAGGAGAATGTATGATTCTCATGGTGTTCATAGAAGTTGATGAAGAAGAATCCCTAATCTAGAGTTGGAGATTCTTGAGATGTTAGATATAATGTCTTGACATATTTGTGTTGAGAATTTATTTTTCTCAACTTGGTTTGATTGGCGTTTCTCTCAAACAGGATGGAGGTTGTTTACTCAAACTTGATATCACTTATCAAGTCTATGAGAACATTGAACTATTATTATGCTAAAGTGAAAGAGACACTCTAGGGGTTGTGTGAAATGGAGATGCATCAACCTGAGGTAAATTAATATTCTGGAAGATTAACTTATAGTCATGATGAGTTGTCCAGAATAATTGAGAGAAGTAGAGGTACTCTTGGACAATCTCTTTGAAGGGTTAATGACCATACAAAACCCTACACATTATTGTCTCCATGGTAGAGGAATCTCCTATTTAGGTGCAGAAGAGTTATGATGAAACACCTCATAGTCAGACACGTGGTTTTTATTTCGTTCTTAAGAAGGAGTTCCTTAAGGTGTGTTTTGTGCATGCTTTGTGTAACACCCCAATTCTACCCAAAGTTTAATATGCAAAAATCAGAGTAATTTTAAAATTTCATAAATTAAATACTGAGGCGTTACACCATCAAAAACAACTCACTTAAAACGGTTTGCTTTAAAGTGTAATTTCAGATACATAGCCTCGACGGAAAACATAAGGTGATTCATAAAAATCAAAATATCTTCTTTATTAAACTTCCTTAACCAATAATATTTTCATAAAGTATGATTTCTATACATAAAGGAAAACAACAAAAGAACAACAACAAGACGACATAAATATTCCCGCCGAATGCTACGTATCAGAGCGACAACGACTCGACTAACAGCAGCTAAAATCTCCGTCTTCATAACCTGCACGTTACCAATATAAAGGTAACGGCGAAACAAGTAAAGGGTGAGATAATCCAAAACATAAAGTTAAAGGCATAAAAAAATATATATACATATATTTGGAATCATAAGGGATATCAGTTAATAAGTGCATTCCAACACATATTCAAACCTCACTTACTTCGATCGTTATCCTAATGTGTATAATCTACATTATATCGTCATAACCTCATCGACATACTTCTTCACAACAACACATAACCCTCCGTCACCACGAAATCGTCACGAGCTAACACATCACTAATTAACACGGCGGTCTTAAACAACAACATCAACCAACAACATTAAATAATGCTAATAATATAAGCAACATAAACAAATCATCATAAGTTGGCTAAAGCCCATCTTCGCTTTTGGCATAAAGCCCATCATCGCAACATCATCACAAACATCATCACATCATATATCATCGCAATTCAATATCATCCATCAATCAACAAAAACCCAGCGCTAAATAACTCAAACATAAACATAACCGACTCCATGAGACACGACTATGTTATGCATGTGGTACCCATCTCTTTGCCCGTAATTAGGGACACTTGGCATAAAGCCGATCTTCGCTCGGCATAAAAGCCATCATCGCTTGGCATAAAAGCCCTCTTCGCTTATGAAATGTATGTGACTCGACAATAAAACAACACAACACAAAGACAACATCATCGCTCATCCAAATTGGCATAAAGGCCACATCGCCATAATTTTTCCAAAACATAATAAATATATCATCGCATCATAATTGCATATCAAAAAGTATTCTCTAATAAATACATTGTCGCAAAACTTACGTTTATTAACACCGCATCGTTATCAATTAATTCACTAAATTACGAAAAACGGGAAAATAGTCAAACACCTATAATCGTCACGAAAGTCATTCCTAACAACCGGTATTAATCATAATCGTCGACGTCGAAATCAGATTATCCATACGTGCCTTAAATCCACTAAAACACAATCCGGTTCAATTTACCGTAAATTGGCCTATTTCGGGTCGCTTCGTAAAAACTCGTAATTTCTAAAAACTAACCTCACCACTACGTTCTACACGTCAAACTTAGCTAGCACGTCAATTTTCGTTGAATTCGGAGCAACTTACTCCGTCGTCGAATTTTACCGAAATCGGAAAATCGGAACATAATCGGGTTCTAAATTTAATCGGCTATCTTATACCCTAATTATATTTTTATAGGTACGACTATTGCTATGTGATGAATGAGAAAAACAAAGAAACAGAATATAAATAAATTCTGCAGGGAAAATTATGCAGGAGAAGTTATGCAGGAAAAACAGAAAAACACAGCGAGTAGAAAAACAGAAAACACAAAGCCTCATATCCTCATCCAGCAAGAGGGGGACGTTCGTCCCATGATCAAGGCAGGAGGGAGGCGGGCGCCTAGCCCATGGGGACGGTCGCCCCACCATTGGGGGTGGGCGCCTCCCCTTGCCACGTAGCTCCCAAACTTCTTCTCCTCCAAAATTACTTGCGTACAGTTGTTATCCATGGATTTTCACAGTTCTTTCATTTGTTGTTCTGGTTTTCTTTTCCATTTCCATTACTATTTTCATTTATAATTCATGTTACTACAATATTAATAAACACATACCCATAATCTTCTATACTTAATTCAACTTTCCTAACATTTTCAACAAAATCAACCAACCCAAACCCTAAAACCAACTATCAATTTTTCTCCCAAACCTAACATGTCTCATCAACCCTAACCATAATGAAATGGAAGATCAAACCCCTTACCATGGAAGCTTTGGTTGATCTTGATGATTCTACAAACCCAACTTCAAGCTCCTCTCTTGCTCCTCTTCATCTTCTTCTCAAAACCCCCACTTTTCTCTCAAGCTCCCAAGTTTCTATTTTTGGTTTTGTTTTCCCAAATGGGAAGGAAATGAGGAAATATGGTTTTATAAGTTAGTTTTCTACTAGTTTCCTCACTTGCTCTTGTTTGGCTTGGTGTGTTATGAATGGAAGGAAAATGAGAAGAATTGGTTATAATAATGGTATTTTCCTTATTTAGTAAGCCAAGGGTGAAAACTCAAATCTCATTAATTACTCCTCACACCCCTAACCAAATATATCATTAATATAATTAATTCAATCAATTAAAATAATTTCGGGGAATTAAAATATCGGATCCGAATAATATTTTTACCGGACCGAACGGAACGTCGCCAGATAAATTAATAGATATATTAATTAATATGAATATTCTCGTCGCAAGATAAATATTGATCGGTAAATCAAAAATATTAATATAATATAATATTAATTAAAAACGGGCGTTACAACTCTCCCCCACTTATAAACTTTTCGTCCTCGAAATTTCGACCAAAATGAACAAAACGGGACATGTCTACACATTCGTCTACTCAATCCTCGCGTCAATTAAACAACATATAAAATACACCAAACACAAGGGCATGTCCCCGACCACAACGTCTAGACAAGAACAACCATGCCGAGATGCAAAGCCCATACAATGCACTCGACAACCAACTAACACCCAACAACTAAACGAATCGCAGACGCACCGGTTCACTCGAGAACCAAACAAACAAGATCGCTACGATCCTAACGTCTCAACCATAGAATTAGCCACACACTCGAACCGACACCTCAGAAATGAGTCACCAAAGATAGGAATATAAAGTCCTACAACACAACACCGTCACCATCGCTAAGACGAAAACAACAAAATGGTTATACAAACCAAAACTGAAACAGTCAAAATAGGGTAAAACCACGCGTGCTACACAAACATGAAAAGATGCCTTCATACACGCATAAGCACAAACTCAAGAATCACACTTGCAGTTACCGTTCTCATACCAGAAGTCACAGGATCACATCGTCCTCGTAAAATATACGACATAGTTTGACCTCTTCCAATACTGTCCAAATATTTCACTTGTGAAACTTCGACGTATACACTTGACTTCAACGAAGTCTTCCCTTTTAACAATTCAATTCCCAAAATTGCATTAGGTAATCGCCATCCTCGCACCGTCGCAACAATCAATACACAGGCTTCTCATTCGAAACACCTTTCATAACTTTCCATCATCGCCAGTGGTAACTCTCAACATCACTTATCTCAGAACACACTCATCATCATCGAACATCCACATTATCTTAAGGTAGAGTTACCAACCCATCACAAAACTCTTATCTTAGACCAAAATCCAAACTATTAGTATTCAACGAAATCCATATGTTAGTAGCGGACAAATCCTTAATAAACGTAAACTCAACAATTGTCCCAAACAAACATCTTCATACATGCTTGGGTTAACCGCGATATCAACATACTAAACTCGACACCAGACGAAGTCTCTTTATAGATTGCACTCAAACTTTAATTGTCTTCAACAATTCCAATCTCCTATTTGTTAACATCTGCACTTCTAAAATTTCAACTGAGCACAACCGCATCAAACTCTAACTCACAAGTCCGACAATTTTCCTTATGAAATTCAAATCATTCCAAGGTAGCAATACACTTTTCCAACTCTATGTCGAATTACATCTTAAGTCCAAAATAAAATATCACAATACGCCGCACAAGGTTCTTCAGTACAAAACAAAACCAAAATCAAAGCATTCGCTAAACTTTCCACTGGTTCAAATAAATTCGCTTACCATTGCGAAGTCCAAAAGCGACTCAACCATCTCGAGTCAAAATACCCACGATTAATACCGACTTATAAAAAGGATCTTCCGTCAAACTCACAAAGTTAACCATCCAAAACAAAGGAACTTTTAAGCTCTGAAATAACCCTTTAAAGTCTTCTACAAGATACAAAATAAATCTTCGCGGAACCGTCCAAAATATCACCGTCTAGGTCACTTACTTAAAACACTCACGTCCAACAGTTCAAAATTCTCTCTTTAGAATACTCGGCCTGCACCAATGTAATTTCACTACTGATAACGCAACGCTCGGATGCTTGCCACAATTCCTTAACTTGATGTGAACCAATTAATGTCCATGAACACGAACTAATTCTTACAGCTACTCATGAGAGTACTGTCTGAACATTCCAAAATCATACCTGACGCATTTGTCACACTAATGACATCAACAAACACTCGCCATGACCATACGCTATCTTGAAAACATAGTCTAAGCATCTTCCACTCTCACACTAACCCATAGACAACCATACTTCACATCAATCTCACTAAACACATAAACTCCAAAAGGCTGATTTACTCAAATATCAATCCTCGGAAGTAGACACTTGTCCTCAACGTCCACTTTGTTCTTTTGTCTGAAAATGACACACCAACTCGGGTAACCTTGGCTCTTCCCGAACAACACAATGGTAGCACTCCATGGCGACCCGCTCGAATAAACAACTCTGATCAATCCAATCCTCAAGTTGTCTCTTCAACTCTAATTCCAGAAGCAAACGTCTCTTAAGGATGCCTCGAATCATAACTCGATCCAGAAACTGAATCCATCAAAACTTCACTTCGCACTACTGCGGAAATTCACTTACATCTTCACAACAGGCTTCGGAAGAATCACAACAAGAAGCTCGCTTGACAAAATCTTGTTTCTCACCAAAATCCAAATTCGCTCACAACTCAAGTAACCATGCACTACCTTGTGCCAACACATCTGCTCCCTCCACTATTAAGTTGGCAAGACAAGTCTATCCCAACCAACATAATTCCCGACTACTATCAACAAGAGATTAAGGATGATCAGTCCCTCAATTTGTCAATAGACAGTCGTCAATCATGATGGTGACATAAGCCATCTCTACCAACTACAACAACGTCTTCAAACTTACACTTCAAGTTACCGAAGCGTAACACTGCTTGAGGCTTCATCCTAAGCCACAAACGCCACCAAGAAGTAAAACTTCTCCCCCACTTGTTTCAAACTCATCCCTGCGGATAAACAATTTGAAACAAACAAGTACCGACAGTGTTTCACACACATGTCGCATACAACAGGATTAAACACACTAATAACTTGGTCGACAGACCGACCTGCTCTGATACCACTAATGTAACACCCCAATTCTACCCAAAGTTTAATATGCAAAAATCAGAGTAATTTTAAAATTTCATAAATTAAATACTGAGGCGTTACACCATCAAAAACAACTCACTTAAAACGGTTTGCTTTAAAGTGTAATTTCAGATACATAGCCTCGACGGAAAACATAAGGTGATTCATAAAAATCAAAATATCTTCTTTATTAAACTTCCTTAACCAATAATATTTTCATAAAGTATGATTTTTATACATAAAGGAAAACAACAAAAGAACAACAACAAGACGACATAAATATTCCCCCCGAGTGCTACGTATCAGAGCGACACCGACTCGACTAACAGCAGCTAAAATCTCCGTCTTCATAACCTGCACGTTACCAATATAAAGGTAACGGCAAAACAAGTAAAGGGTGAGATAATCCAAAACATAAAGTTAAAGGCATAAAAAAATATATATACATATATTTGGAATCATAAGGGATATCAGTTAATAAGTGCATTCCAACACATATCCAAACCTCACTTACTTCGATCGTTATCCTAATGTGTATAATCTACATTATATCGTCATAACCTCATCGACATACTTCTTCACAACAACACATAACCCTCCGTCACCACGAAATCGTCACGAGCTAACACATCACTAATTAACACGGCGATCTTAAACAACAACATCAACCAACAACATTAAATAATGCTAATAATATAAGCAACATAAACAAATCATCATAAGTTGGCTAAAGCCCATCTTCGCTTTTGGCATAAAGCCCATCTTCGCTTTTGGCATAAAGCCCATCATCGCAACATCATCACAAACATCATCACATCATATATCATCGCAATTCAATATCATCCATCAATCAACAAAAACCCAGCGCTAAATAACTCAAACATAAACATAACCGACTCCATGAGACACGACTATGTTATGCATGTGGTACCCATCTCTTTGTCCGTAATTAGGGACACTTGGCATAAAGCCGATCTTCGCTCGGCATAAAAGCCATCATCGCTTGGCATAAAAGCCCTCTTCGCTTATGAAATGTATGTGACTCGACAATAAAACAACACAACACAAAGACAACATCATCGCTCATCCAAATTGGCATAAAGGCCACATCGCCATAATTTATCCAAAACATAATAAATATATCATCGCATCATAATTGCATATCAAAAAGTATTCTCTAATAAATACATTATCGCAAAACTTACGTTTATTAACACCGCATCGTTATCAATTAATTCACTAAATTACGAAAAACGGGAAAATAGTCAAACACCTATAATCGTCACGAAAGTCATTCCTAACAACCGGTATTAATCATAATCGTCGACGTCGAAATCAGGTTATCCATACGTGCCTTAAATCCACTAAAACACAATCCGGTTCAATTTACCGTAAATTGGCCTATTTCGGGTCGCTTCGTAAAAACTCGTAATTTCTAAAAACTAACCTCATCACTACGTTCTACACGTCAAACTTAGCTAGCACGTCAATTTTCGTTGAATTCGGAGCAACTTACTCCGTCGTCGAATTTTACCGAAATCGGAAAATCGGAACATAATCGGGTTCTAAATTTAATCGGCTATCTTATACCCTAATTATATTTTTATAGGTACGACTATTGCTATGTGATGAATGAGAAAAACAAAGAAACAGAATATAAATAAATTCTGCAGGGAAAATTATGCAGGAGAAGTTATGCAGGAAAAACAGAAAAACACAGCGAGTAGAAAAACAGAAAACACAAAGCCTCATATCCTCATCCAGCAAGAGGGGGACGTTCGTCCCATGATCAAGGCAGGAGGGAGGCGGGCGCCTAGCCCATGGGGACGGTCTCCCCACCATTGGGGGTGGGCGCCTCCCCTTGCCACGCAGCTCCCAAACTTCTTCTCCTCCAAAATTACTTGCGTACAGTTGTTTTCCATGGATTTTCACAGTTCTTTCATTTGCTGTTCTGGTTTTCTTTTCCATTTCCATTACTATTTTCATTTATAATTCATGTTACTACAATATTAATAAACACATACCCATAATCTTCTATACTTAATTCAACTTTCCTAACATTTTCAACAAAATCAACCAACCCAAACCCTAAAACCAACTATCAATTTTTCTCCCAAACCTAACATATCTCATCAACCCTAACCATAATGAAATGGAAGATCAAACCCCTTACCATGGAAACTTTGGTTGATCTTGATGATTCTACAAACCCAACTTCAAGCTCCTCTCTTGCTCCTCTTCATCTTCTTCTCAAAACCCTCACTTTTCTCTCAAGCTCCCAAGTTTCTATTTTTGGTTTTGTTTTCCCAAATGGGAAGGAAATGAGGAAATATGGTTTTATAAGTTAGTTTTCTACTAGTTTCCTCACTTGCTCTTGTTTGGCTTGGTGTGTTATGAATGGAAGGAAAATGAGAAGAATTGGTTATAATAATGGTATTTTCCTTATTTAGTAAGCCAAGGGTGAAAACTCAAATCTCATTAATTACTCCTCACACCCCTAACCAAATATATCATTAATATAATTAATTCAATCAATTAAAATAATTTCGGGGAATTAAAATATCGGATCCGAATAATATTTTTACCGGACCGAACGGAACGTCGCCAGATAAATTAATAGATATATTAATTAATATGAATATTCTCGTCGCAAGATAAATATTGATCGGTAAATCGAAAATATTAATATAATATAATACTAATTAAAAACGGGCGTTACACTCTTAACGTGTTTTGATCTGGTCTTGAAGGTCGATCAACTACTGATGGTTGATCCTCTTGTATTCTCCCTCAAGAGTTTTTTTGTTGTAATTACTATGGGTGACTATATCCAGAACCGTAGTAATTGGTGGACTCCATATGATTGAGATTGATGTCCTATATGATGTCAGAACATAATCTCAGGTGTGTGTTGCTTCAGAAGGAAGTTGTCTTGAAGATCATGAGGGTAATTATTGCAGATCACCATTGGATTCAAAATTTAGAGTGTTTGACCATGATGGAGTATGAATTCCAACCAAGTCTGGAATATTGTGAAGAATCCTCTTGTGCTAGGAATGTGAAGAAGAATGATGTCAGATCAAATATTCTTACATACATTGAAAGGAAGTATCATTTGCAGCTGTGTGTGGGGGGAAGTTTTCCTTTGATGACAAATACCTTGCTGGTAGCTAGGTATAAGTTAGATCATGTGAAGATGATGTGTATGTTACTGATGGTAAAGTCCTTGTCTAAAGCTGGGTACTTATCTAGTGTGTGGATGTGCATTTGATTCTTGAACTCCTTGGTTCAGAAAATGGATGAGATTTTATCTCTCTTCATGGTGTTCAGGTGGTTGTATTAACCTGAATGAGCTACAGAAGGTGTGATCTTTTGATATCTTCTTGTGTTTTATGGGAGCTTCTTAAAGGACTTCTCTGCATAATAATGCCTTTGAATAGTGTGTTCAAGAACCATGGTATATGGGTTCTGTGTTATGAAGCTGATGTCCTAAATGATGTTGTAACATCATGTTGGGGTGTATTTTGGAAGATACTTGGCTTTGAGCATATGGAGTTGGATGCTCATGCATTTTTGTTAGAAGTGGAAATTCTGACTATGGTAATTAGAATGTGTAGATTCTTATCTTTGGTATAATAGTATGTTCTGGCAATATATTAGTACTATCATTTTGAAGTTTTCACTAGTATAAGAAATTGCTAGTGAATGAAAGGGCAAAAGAAGGTTATCGGATACTGAGGTCTGATCATAATGTCTATTGATGTAGTGTTTCTTCTATTACAAGTTAAAGATGGTGGTAATCTAGAACTTGTATAGCAATCAAGCTAAGAGCATTTATTCTAGAATATGTAAAAAATTCCAAATCAAGTGTGTCTTGTATGGATTTGTGTGTAAAGTGGTTACCCTCCACTGTAGAAGTATGACAACTGTCATGTGTTCTTCTATGGTCTTCAGGTTTTCATCTTCAGTAGGAGCACTATTTATCCTTGACAAAGAGAGTTAAGTGAGTGCTTATGATTTGTTACCGTAATGGTGCAGACATTGTGAAGCTTGTGTGTTTTCCAAGCTTGTGAAGTTTAAATGCCTCTTATGAGGAAATGATGTCAGACAATATGTTGTGACATTAAGCTGCTGAATGTGTTGTGGTTTATGCTCATTATCAGTGCATGGTTGGTTCTAGAATTTGTAAATCTAGGAGTCTGAAGAGAAATTGTTGGTCGTATCTAGGGAATTTACTAAGGGGAAGGATCTCACTCAGAATTCAGCAGAAGGCAGTGTGTTTGAGCTTTAGAGTATGTGGAGATTTATATGAAGCATTTATGGATGAAGTGGTTCTGGTATGAGTGTTTAAGGTTGATCTAGAATACGGGACAATGTCTGACTGAAGGTCAGAACATTTTTCAGGACATGTTTTCCTTAAGCTTAACAAGGAATATTTTGGGTTGTGTGACCAAGCACATGCCATAAGTAAGTTCCTGAAATTATGTTTGATATCGCATGTATAGGGACTTGTTCTACTCAAAAGAAACACTCCAAAGGCAATAAAGGCGTTCAAAACAGGTTTGGACGGTGCACATTGATTTTGGTGGCATTTTTCTCCTCAAATGATGTTGTTATTTTGACCAGGACCTTTGAAATAGTCAAGGATCGTTACCTCATAAGTAAAATGCTCAGCTATTTATATAGGTTTCTCCCTTCCTCTTTCACCATGTGAGTTGTTAGTGGTACAATAATCATTATGGGTTTTGTTCGGGAATGGGTGAGTTGTTCTTGGGTATGATTTTGTGAAGGCTTTCTTTTCCAATTTTTGGCTAAAAAAGGGGAGAAGAGTTTGTTGTTTGCTCAAATATCAAATCTGGATCCAGTGTTTCAGATACTGCATAAAAAACAATTATGTGACCTTTGATCTGAGTTATGAACACAATTATGACATGTGTTCTGAGTTACCAGGGGTGATGGTTGGTTTGTCTAGGTCGACTAGTGGCTGCTGATTAGAAAATGTTTGAGGGTTCTCTTATACAACCACTGGTCTTCCATGACAAAGAAAGGTTCCTGGTTTGAGGGGGAGTGTCAGTTATCTTCTTCCTCATGTGCTCCAAATGAGTTCAAGAATTTCATCTCCTTCTTCCCTGAGGATGTTGCTCTATGGTGCTAAGTAATTGGATTTTTTTGAAGTTGTTGTGAATAAGATATCGAACAAGATGTCTTGACATCTTAGCTCAATACTGACTCCATGTTGATATCGTAACACTCATTTTATTTAATTATTTAATTATCTAATTATTTTAATGTTTTCGTATATTTTTCTGAGTGATTGGTAAATAGTGTAGAAATGCCAATTTAAGATATTATTTGATTATGGGATAATTAATTAAAAAAAGTTGTGAGAATAATAATATTAGTGAGAATAATGATAATAGTATTATTATTTAAAATAAATAGAATAAGTAGAGAGGAAGAGGTTATTTTATGAGTAGTAGAGGAAAAGAAGTTTTGGGAGAAAAGGAAGAGAAGCAAAGAAGTGAAGCTTGGCTAGGGAAAAACCACCATCTCTAAGCCATTCAATCTCCGATTCACAAGGTAAGGGTGGGGTTCTTACTCTCTAATTGGGAACATGATGAATAATAGGTAGTGGGGTTTGTAGTCTTGCTAGGTTTGTTGTTGTTGTTGTTGGAAATTTTAATTTGAACTTGAAAATCCATGGAATTTGTTGAATGTTGTGGTAAATGTTGTTTTTGTTAGATTACCGGTGTTGCTAGTACATTAGGTTGGTTCATTTTGGATTGTGTGGGTGTTGGGTGCCAAAACTTTGGAGAAATGGTGTTGAATGGATGCTGCCACCGCTGAAGGAAACCAATCTTTCACGCTCAGTTCGCCGCGGCGCCAACAGGTTGACATGACACGAACTGAACCCTGCTAATGTCGCGGCGCGAAGTAGGGTTTACGGCGCGTATTGAGTTGTTCTGATCATATTTTTCTGATTTTGAATTCTGCCCAATTTTAAACACTTTAACTAGGATACCTTGTGTAGGCTTTTATGAGTAGTATAACACTAGTAATTAGTAAGGAATGATATAGGAATTGATTAGAAATAGTTTCGAATTAATATGTTGGTAATTGTACGCAGTATAGCCGATTAACCGAAATTGGAAGAATTGAAGGAATGGCTCGTGTACGCTAGTAAACTATCGTAGAGTGTTTATTTTGCTGAATATATGTTGATTGAAATGAATTACAAGTTTAAGTTGGTTGTTTCCCTAAATATGAATAAACTTTGTGGGAGGCTTAAAAGCCAATGTTGAAAGTATATGTTGTTGAAATTGGCAAAATGTTGAAGCTTATGCCTTGTTGATGCCTCGAAATTACTGACAATGTTCTAAGTTGAGAGTTTTACTCCGATTGTACCACATCCATTTGCATTTTTCCATGTCGCATACTTTAGTGCATAATGATGTTGTTGTGTGGTTAAATTGTGTTTGTTGTTGATTGGTGGTGAGATGACAAAATAGTGATTTTATATAATTCTAGCTATATATTATTTATCATGATCTCAATTATATAGTTCGATATCTCACCCTTTTCTTTTGTTCCACCGTTGTCTTTATATTGGTAACGTGCAGGTAACCAAGAAAAGTAGTCGTTACCGTTTTTAGTCCAAGTTCAGTGTCATTGTTCTGATACGTAGCACTCGGTGGGAATGAACACTTGTCTTATTTTGTTGTTTTTCATCGTTGAATCTTATGTTTTTTATTTGAGGATTTTATTATGTTGATGTTGTTTAAGACTCAAAAGATGTTATGCCTTGTATGCAAAACTATTATGACTCCGCTACATGATTAATGAAGTCGTTTATGTTTGAAGACTAATAATTATGCATTGTGTTTAGTTCCACCTCTTTAAAGTGTTATATATCCATTTGGAATAAAAATGACATGTTGTGTAAGTTGAAAATGTGACATCCTGATTATGTTTGAAATTTTTATACTCTGATTTTTATTGAATAATTACTTGGGGTAGAATTGGGGTGTTACAAATATGCTTAGTAGCTTCTAAATACTAAGCTGATTTGTTCTGTTTATTGTTGTAATCTAAATTGTAATTTTTGTATTATTTGTTTTAGCCCGAATTTTTCAAAGGGGAATCTTGTTAATTCTCTATTTTTGGGATTGAAATTAATTTTAGTAAAACAAATATAGCAACAATATGTTAAATAGGATGTGATTACTTGCTATGAAGAATAGGTGAAGCAAGAAGTCCTATTTTATGTTGAGACGTGTTGAGTTAAAGTGTTTCAACATTTTGAGCAACATGTCGGATAAGATGTCCTATGCAGGCTCATTCAACATCGCGCCTAAGCTGAACTGATTGTTATATTCTATAAAGTCACAATGACATAATCTATATTAACGATATTATATTATCCTATGTGGTGCTGATTTGTAGGTCAAGAAGAATATTGAAGAATATGCACTTTCTAATTATGGAGATAAATTAGGAAGATTTGATTGAAGACCTATTTTTATGCAGAAACTTATGCAAGTTTGTAACAACTGATGAGCTGTGATTGAAGGCCCAAATCCAGTTGGGATAACGGTTATAAATAGAATTCTTTATAACCTAAGAAAAGTACCATCCGAAATTAGAAAAGATGTAATCATTAGGTTTGAGTCTTTAGCATTCTCTATGAGAGTTGGTTGTGTAATCCACTCGATATATGAGTAGGATTTGTTATAGAGTTGTAAATCTCTATTATTGATCTCCTCGAAGCTATGAAGCAAGAGTGAACATTGTTCTTGGACAAAGCATGTAAGCAACTC
Source organism: Vicia sativa (assembly GCA_021764765.1). NCBI lineage: Eukaryota > Viridiplantae > Streptophyta > Magnoliopsida > Fabales > Fabaceae > Vicia > Vicia sativa. The sequence continues at coordinate 93,970,914 of CM038795.1, forward strand.
CAAGTTGTGTTCTTAGTCAAGAGTCTTGGCTAGGTATTGTCATGGAAGTGAATATTCTACTTTGCTGTCATGGAAGTGTGTCTTCCTGTCTATGATTGATGAGGGATTGAGGAGAGCCTCATATATAGGTGAGTCTTAGATAGAAAGTTAGCACGGGTAGTGATTAAGTGAGAAGTTGTAAACTTAGGACTAGTTTAGCTTCGAATTGATACTATTAAAGTGGACTTTATCTCTAACTTGGTATGCCCCCATATGTAGGTGTTGTTGTCACCGAACTGGGTTAACATTCTGGTATGTGTTTATGTGTGTTTTGTATGTGTTTATGCCTTACTTGTTTGTTTAAGTCGGATTCAAATGTCTCAACATGTAATAAGACATCTGAAGTTCGTTATTTTAGAATTTCACAAATATTTTTTTAATTCTTAAATTGTCCATGAATAAATTTGGGGGCGAAAAAAAAACGAAACTTTTGATAGTTCATTTTTTAATTTTTAATATAATTTTAAAAAATAAAATATATTTTTTATACTACTGAAGATTTTGAAATATACTGAAATTTCTGGTATTATATAGAAAATTTTGACAGTTTTAAAAAAAATCAAAAATTTTCGATACTTTTAAATCCGGAAATTTTTCAAAATTTTCAAAAATTTACTATTAGAAATTTCGAAAAAATTTGTTTTTTTTAAATTTTCTAAAAGTATAAAATATAAGGACATAAGAGTAATAAGCCTATTATTGGGGAGTGCCAAATATAATTATGTGGGGTGTCAAGTTAAATTATCATGCTTCTAGGATAAGATGTACTAAAAGGATCAATTCGAAGCTATATTTAGTTACCTAAGACAATCTCCATTCAGATTATTCCATTTGTAACCCCTCATAGTAGAAGCATCCTTTCAGACACTCCACATACATGACACATACAACAACCAATAAATTAAGCAATGTATATTAATCAAAATAACAATATCTTCATAATATTGATCTAATATATACAGATGATACTAACTAAAACACCTCAAGATTGGTGACATCATCAAAGCTATTTAAATCTATTGGAACGTTCTCATTTGAATTTTCTTATTGTATTTCTTTTCAACATAATTCAATTTATTAAACACATTCGTTTTATCCATAAAGATAAAAAGAGACTCTGAATCACTCTTTCTTCCTTATTTCCCTTGATGTGTTCTCCATTCTGTAAATGCTAGTTAGCCCGCACACTTCATTATAAGTTGAAAAACTCATATTAAACAAGAAAGTGACTAATCAATTAGTCAAACAATTTATCACATAAAACACCAAAATTCACACAAAGTTAACAATTTCAAACCATGCATACAATGACTTATACTGCAAGTTAGTCATTAAATAAATATATTTTTGAATTTAATCATCTTTTTCTCAAAAACACATAAGTTGAGTTGATGAGATATATTTTCATCTTTCCTTTTTAAATGTCACTTTTGAAAGAATTTTTCTTAACGTCACTGCAAAATTCAAAGTAGAAATAGTTGTTATTTTGACAAAAAATCCTTCCTTATTTATTATAGAGAAAAAAAAAAGTCAAATAAAATAATAAAAAGCTGAGGATGTTTTAGAAAAACAATAATTATTGTATGAAAAATAATAATTATTATTAATTTTTTAAGTATGTGAAAAAGTTAAAAAATAACAATTAAAAAAGAATGGAAGGAGTATCTCTTTTAACTAAACCAACATCATTAAATATTGTTAAAGAGGATGCCTATTTTTTTTTTTAAATATTATATTTATTTTTATAAATTCTATTAATTTTTATAATATAATTATATTTAAGATTGTCTTTGAGAATGTGTAAAAGGCTTATAATACAAAATATCACATTTTTTATGATTAAAATATAATAAAAATAACTTCCATACACATATTCTATGAATCAATATATTGAATTTAACTTTAATTTTTTTATTTAATGTCTATCAAAAGATTGAAACGGCTTATATTTTATTTTAAAAACAAGAACTTGTCCTTATATTAGTATCTTTTTATCCGGAACACTTCACGATTTAATTAATTAAACATGTCCCTTAATAAATATTGGTTGATGGCTTGATCATTAGCAGCCTTCATAAAGTGGTTAACCAAAGCAACAAAGGAAAAATCCAATGAATGAAAAAAGTTATGAAATGAATTCAAGGAGTAGGTTTGAATATATGGAGCAAGGTCTGTGTCTGTCTTCTCTCAACAAAGATTCTAAGCAATCCCACGTCTTCATTTACCTAACGTGTACCATTATTAGTTCTTCTAATTTTATATTTAAAAAACTTATAAACCAACATGTCACTGCAGTAATGGATAAGAGCAAGTTGTTTATGTATTCTTATTGGTATTCTTTAAGCAAATTAAAAAGCATCTAACCTCGACGTCAACGTTTAATTTGCAAGAATATCAACATCATTAATGGTGACAGGACAAACAACATCTGAGAAAAAAATTGTCTAAGACTTTAAAATAGCTGTGAGAAATTCTTGGAAAGATAAACCTAAATAGAAACATTTAATAAAAAGATTGGAAAATTTTAATTTTTTTAAATTTGATTTTGTAAATTGAATTTCTAGACGGTTGCAATCACGAAAGAGAAAAAGAATTATATTTATTTTTTAATTAATTAAAAATTGTGATTGATTGTATGTATGATTATTTTTTGTTTGTGACTACTTAAATTTTTTTCCATAACTACACACCCTCAAAATTATATATGATCTAATAAATCTTCATATTTCATCTCAGAAAACGTGGGATGCTTCTTATCGTCTTTCATCTATAATGTATCAACGACATCTCTGCAGATATCTTTTGTCATAACTTGCTCCATTCTGTGAATTAATCGACTTATTTGTGAGTTCACTATGTCAAAATTATTTTTACGTAGCACATCATAGACATCCTCTTTTTTTTTACCAAAGCGCGGCTATATGTCCCGATAAAAATTTAAATTTTAAAATTATACATTAAACAGCGCTTTATAAAAAAGCGCTGCCTAAAACTAAAAGAAGCACTTCCTTAAGTTCACAATAGAAAGCGCTTTAAGAAAGCACTTTCATATGCTTATATTAGAAAGCCCTTTTAAAAAATATCAAACGTTAGAAAGCGCTTTTACAAAGTGCTGCCATAGGCCCAATATTAGAGAGCACTTTACAAAATCGTTGTCATAGGCTCAACAATAGAAAGCACTGCCACAGACAGAAAGTGCTGGTAAATAAACATTTTAGAAAGCTCTTTCTAAAAGCGCTCTCTAAGGTTCATTAAAATTGAAATTAAAAAATAAATTCTAGATTTGCAGTTTTATTACTTTCTTTTTCTTCTTCGCGAAATGCCTCTGACTACGCCTTCGCTCGCCTTCGTTTCCTCCACCTTCCGCCTCCGCTCGCCCCTTCTCCTACACCTCTGGTTTCTGGGTATCCACCGAAAACGCTCTGCCTGCACCAAAAACGATTCGCCTCTGGTTTTGCTGAAGAGTTCTTCCAAGAATCCAAGCTCACATTAGGTTAGCTTTTGGTTTATCAATTTATTTTGGTTTGGGTGATAATCAATTTGTTGAAGTTGATATTGATGACATTGTTAGGATTTTAGTGTTGAAGTTGATATTTATGACATTGTTAATATTTTAGTGTTGAAGTTGATAATATCGATGTTTGTTTAAATGATGAGATGATGATATTTGTTTGTAGCATGATTCTTGTTAGCATATGTTTATGAGTTTTTAATATACAATTTGATTTGTCTTAGATACCATTATTGTTTTTGAAAGAAACTTTGAAATTGAGTTGAAAATTTTGAATAAATTTTTGTTTGTATCATGGTCTTTGTTGTATGAATTTGTGTATTTCTAATGGTGGGTTATAACGGATTCTTGATTTAGATGTCATTTTGTTTGAGTCATTTTCAAAGGTTTTGATGACATTTTTTATGTTATATCATTTGGTTTCAAATGATAATTTTGGTTGTAACTTATGGGTATGTCTATTGACATGAACTTTTATTGTTCAATAACTTGCAGCTTCAAAAGATACCTACATTTATAAAAAAGTTGGTGAAAGAAGATATATGCTATAAAGACTTAAGGTAAGAACTATATTACATCTTAAAAACTTTAGATATAGACATAATTATGTGTTTGTTTTGATCTTACTTCTTCTTTTAAGTATTCAAGACAAATATGATTAATCAATTATATATGTCTTTTTTATACATTATTTTATGTTTAACTATCCTATATTTTAGTGTGTTTATTTATACATGAATAAATTATGTATCATTCATTATTTTTTTATTATATGCAATGTTTTTTTGGGGTGTTTAACATTATATGCAATGTTGTTTGCTTGATTATGCTAAAGTAGTTAACTTCAAGATATATGAAGATTTTAGGACGCATGTATTTCACTCTCCTAAAATAAAACATTTTTGTAGCAATATTACTGGAAAAGTTAATTGAATATATATTCAAATTGGATTCATCGAATTCGCTTTTTATGACCTATAGGTTTATGTTCTATGACCTTCGTAAAATCATGGATAAAAAATGAATGTCTTCCAATCGATTGTCAAAATAGCACGAGAATGGGGTAACATAATTCGTTGAGTTTGTTGTTGAACACGCCGAAGACCCCAGTCGAATGAAATGTCCTTGCTTGGGTTGTTGTTATAGGAGTCAGATTGACATAGTTGGGTTGGAATCGCCTTTACTGAGGCATGGAATTGGTGGAAGTTATACATGCTGGACATTACATGGTGAGATAAGTAACAAGAATGTTGAATCGGGGGATAGTATGACCTATGCTTCAGTCGATAATGGCACAGATACATACGATTGTGATCGAGTCGAAGAGATTGTAGAAGTACTTGAAGAATATCTTTATAATTGTCCCAAAATGTTTGACAGGTTGGTAAACGACGCAGAGAAACCGTTGTATAAAGGTTGCACTAATTTTACAAGATTATCTGCAGTATTAAAGTTGTACAACTTAAAGGCAGGCAATGGATGGTCGGATAAAAGTTTCACAGGGTTATTAGCCCATATGAAAGATATGCTTATGAAGGATAATGTTCTTCCTAATCAAACCTATGTGGTCAAACAAATGCTATACTTTATTGTCCAAACGGTTGTATTTTGTTTCGAAATAAATATGCATCATTAAATGAGTGCCCTAAATGCGGCGTCTCTCAATATAAGAAAAAATTGTCTCCAACAAAAGTCTTATGGTATTTTCCTATAATTCCGAGATTTAGACACATGTTTTATAGTGAAACCAATGCCAAACACTTGACTTGGCATGCAAATGAAATGATCGTAGATGGAAAGTTTCGACATTCAATAGATTCACCATAGTGGATGAAAATTGATAATGATTATCCTGATTTTGGTGAAGAAGCAAGAAACTTTCGCTTGGCATTATCTACTGATGGAATGAACCCACATGGTCTTCAAAGTATCTCACATACCATATGGCCTGTGATTATTATGATTTATAACCTACTTTCATGGATATGTATGAAGCATAAGTACATGATGTTATCTATGTTAATTTCTGGGCCTAAAAAACCAGAGAATGACATAGACATATGCTTGGAACCTTTGATAGGAGATTTAAAGATTTTGTAGGAAAGAAAGTTTCAATTTGAGGGTGATGTTGTTTGGTACAATTAATGATTTTACAACATAAAGAAATCTATCAGGGTATAACATTAAAGGTCAATGCGTGTGTCCATTTATGAAGATAAAATAGATATAACACGATTGGAAAATTTTCAGAGGAATGTCTTTTTTGGTCAATGTAGAGCTCCACCTACATTGTCAGGTGAACAAATTTTTTAAAAGGTGAAAGATGTGAGTACTCAGTTTGAAAAGCCTTTTGCACACACGATTGTTAAAGGTGGGTGGAAGAAGAGGTCAATTTTTTTGAATTTCCATATTGGAAGTCTTTGTATGTAAGACATTTTCTTGATGTTATGCACATTGAAAAAATGTATTTGAAAGTGTTATTGTTACATTAGTCAATATAAAAGGTAAGTCTAAGGATGAACTTAAAGTAAGAGAGAACTTGATAGCAAGGGAATAAGAAATCAATTAGGACCCTTGAAGAAAGGAAGACGAACATATCTACCACCTGCTGCTCATACTCTATCTAGAAAGGAGAAAAAATATTGTGTAAGTTTCTAAGTGAAGTTAAAGTTACAGAAGGATACTCTTCAGATATTATAAGACTTATGTCTATGAAAGACCTCAAGTTAAAGAGTTTAAAGACACATGATTGTCGTGTTATAATGGAACATTTTCTACCAATAGGTATATGTTCTATTTTTCTAAAAAAAAGTAAGAAGCGCCATAACTAAATTGAGTTTTTTCTTCAGGTCAATTTGTAGTAAGGTGATCGATCTTGAGATCTTAAAAATATTGAAAAAAGAAATAGTTATTACTTTGTGTGAGCTTGAAATGTATTTTTATCCCTCATTTTTTTTGACATAATGGTACATCTAGTTGTTCATCTTGTAAAAGAGACACAAATGTGTGGACCAACTTATGTGAGATTAATGTACCCTGTTGAACATTATATGAAAATATTAAAAGGGTGTGTGAAAAACCAAAATCATCCAGAGGGTTGTATTGTTGAATAATACATTGTTGAAGAAACGATTGAGTTTTATACGGAATATTTGTCCATTGTTTAATCTATTGGACTCCCCAAATCTAATATTTTCAAAAAAAGAAGAAGGAAAAAAGTTAATTGGAAATAAAATTGTGACAATATCAAAGGCTGAATGGGATCAAGTGCATTTGTATCTTCTGCACAATGACAACGAGGTTGAGGCGTATGTTTAAATGCACAAGGATGTACTTCGAAGTTTAAATCCGAATAGAAATGAAAATTGGATAGTACAAGAGCACAACCAAAGTCTTATACCATGTTTTAAGGATCATATTCATTCAAAGTTTACATTAGATCTCGCTTCAATAACAGAAAGGTTGAGATGTTTAGCATATGGTCCAAGTTTGAATGTGTTTTCTTATAGAGGATACGTGATTAATGGATACATATTTTATGCCAAAGAAAAAGATGATAAAAGTACTATGCAAAATAGTGGTGTCACCGTGGTAGCTGAAGCAATGAAAATTTCAAGTATGAAGGATTTAAACCCCAAATATGTAAATTTGTCATATTTTGAGGTTATCGAGCACATTTGGGTGTTTGATTATTAAAAGTTTCGGATTCCTATCTTTGGTTGCAAGTGAGTACATAATAGTGGCATACAAATGGATAAGTCAGGATTTTTGCAAGTGGATCTTATAGGTTAGGGTATAAAGATAAGCATATTCTAGCCTCTCAAGCTAAACAAGTGTTCTATCTCACTGATCTGACAAGTATGAAATAGTCTATAGTGTATTTATCTAATAAATAGACTTATGATAACAGTTTAGATGAGGGTGATATTGATGTTAAGAATGGGTCATATATAAGAGGGAATGAATCGCATATTATAAATGATCAAGATGAGAATATTATAGCGAATGAATCATATATTAGAAATGATCATAATGAAGGAATTTGGATCAATCCATCCGTCCGCGTTGTTAAGAGACAAGTAATTCATGTTCCAACTAAGAAAAGAAAGATATGTTAGTGAAAAAGGTACTAGTAAAATAATATATATTTTGTCATTCAATAAAATTATATATTTTGTCATTCAATAAAATTATATATTTGTCATTTTATATATTTCATCGGATTATGGAATTTTATATTGTGTTTATGTTTTTATTTATTACAGGTCAAATGACTAGTAACGAGGAATAGTCACATGATGCTTCTAATAATGATGGAGATGGAACAGTTCATGATGTGTAAAATTAAATTACACGAGGAATAACTATGATGAAGGATATCATTCGTGCAAGAGATAAATGAATAAAATATGACATACATTGGAATCCAAAAACACAACTAATTGAGCCTAACTTTACATTGGCTCTCTTGTAAGGAGGTAAATTCCAATCACTTGTGTTAATTGGAGAAATCGTGAGTTGAAACCCGCTAAAGACAAAAATATGGAATGAGATACAGGTACAATATAAGATGTTATTTGTTTTTGTTGACGATTATGTCTTTAAATTACTTATACTAACACACTCTATGTATGTTTTTTCATAAATGTATTTTAATATTGATGATGATCGAAAAACATATTGTCTTCAATTGGTCGGAAAAAGACACAGAGAGTTTCGAGCTTTTTTAACAAACAAGTATCTTAAGGATGCTAAATGAAATTTTATTAAAGCAAAACTTGATTTTACCTGAAGAATAAGAAACTTTTAAAGCCAAACAAAGAACCCCAGAATTCCAGGAAGTGAGTGACGTAAATCACCAACGAGAATCAAGTCCAACATATCTATACAAAAAGAGCATACGGGATATACATTCTTACAGCAAAGAATAGTAAGTATATACAAATGCTATGATATACTTGTTCATCATGTGTTATAAATTTTCTTATTACTTGTCTTAATGCATAGTTAGAAGAAGAGAAAAGTGAAAAAACATCTCTTCTGGCACATGTTTTATGGAAGGCTACTCGTGTGGGTAAGGATGGAGATATTAAGGAACATGTTCAAGAAGTTTTTGAGCAATGTGTAAGTATAACATTATTTATTTAATTAAATCAAAAGTTTATTAACATATAATATTTATGCTTTTTAATCACCACTAATATTTTTCGATATGCATATGAATTTCAGGAGAATCTATCTCAGTCTTTATCTATAGAAGAAGACCATGATTGCAGGAGCTTACTAAGTTGAGTATTAAATGTTCCTGAGTATTTCGGTCGTTTGAGGGGTAAGGGATTTGGGATCATTAAAACATCCTTGGGTAAGCAAAAAAAAGAGTAAAAGTCTTAGCAATAAACAAGTGATGAAATAGTTGGAAAATTAAAAGCTCAAGTTTGTGACTTGAAAAAGGATAAACAAAGATACATGTCAGAATGGCGAGGTTCAGGGTTTAACGATTCTAGCGACAAAGATAGTATCAATTTTAATTTTCAACTAAAAATTCCCAAGATAATTATATATATTATTATGAAATTAACTTAGAAACTTTTTTAATTGACATATATACACATTAACAATTACATATTTATTATTTATTTAGGACATTTCACCTTGTCAAATTTATTTATTGTCACCGACTTATCGCATGGTTGACAAGGGAAAAGTGCATAATACTTTGGGAGACGTACTTCACCATAAACCGCACCCTGCTGGATTTTTGATAGTATCGATTGACATTGCTTTAGAGGGGGATGCGCTATTACCTATACTGGAAGATATTTCAGATGCAACATTGGTCGGGGACGCAATAGGATCGTATGTTGCATGACCGTCAAACCTCATTTGCATTGATGATGAGGTATGTTGAAAACCATTATGAAACTTTGATTATTCAAATGTTTTACGAGCCATGTTAGTTATTCTTACATTTATATACATTTTATTTACATGGTAATGTTAGACTCCTAAAAAATCCAAATCAAAAGATAAGGGGATTACAAAGCACAATGAGTCCATTGCATAAAAAAAGGTACATTGATATATATATATATATATATATATATATATATATATATATATATATATATATATATGTGTGTGTGTGTGTGTGTATATATATATATATATATATATATATATATATCATAAAAAAATATTAATTTTATCTTCCAAAATCAAAAGCTTCGTGATCTTATACATTTCCTAACTAATTATATGATATTTAGATTCATGCTCAAGAGTTGCAACAAGTCAGTAGGAATAAGAAGCCTGCATTTATCAACAAGTCCAAAAGAAAAAAGAATCTTGCAAAGACCGAGCCTAAAAAAATATCTAAGTCTGGATTTAGGTCGTGCCTTCAAACATTTTTAAGAATAATATATTTGATGGATGGTGCTGCTCGTGATATACCTATGGAGGAAGGTATTTTTGGTTTTGATTATTCCAAAACAATTGCTAAAGAGGAGATGGATCATATTTTTGATCATGATCAATTAGGCATGGGTGTTATCGATACATACATCAGGTAATCCGATCAAGTTTATTTAATTAATTGAACAATTTATTTACTCATTTCAATGAATAGTCTAATGGTAATTATGTTTTTATTTAAAGTTCATGTATGATAAATTGATGCGCCCGCGTCAATCGGCAGAAAGATTCTCTTTCTTATCTCTTAACCATATCAACGCAGAGAAAATCCAACATAATCCAAATGCAGTCAAAGAGTACTTAGTCGGTGCATATATGGCCAACAAAGATACAAAAAAATTGTTTCTTTTACCATATAATACTGACCATCAGTTAGATTTTCATTCTAACTCCATTTATTATAATTTTTTGTTTTTTGACGTTGCGTAGGAAATTTTCATCTGACTGTTGTTTAATTTTACAGTGTACACTCGTTGTTGGTTGCGATTAATCCTATAAAAGAAATAATATATTATCTGGATTCGTTAGATGTTGATCAAACAAAATACCTTGATATGAAGATGATGGTTGATACATAAGTGAAATTGTTCTAAATATTCGTGTGTATGTTTATTTATGTGAGATTGTTCTAAATATTCGTTTATATTTTATTAGAGTTATACAAATATTTCAAACACAAAGAGCAGTCCGAGTACTAGGGGTGGCAAAACGGGTTGGGCCCGCCGGGTCGGACCGTTTGACCCACCATTTTTGGCAGGCTGGGCTAAGGGTTTTGACTCGGTACCTTAAGAAAATAATGATTTGGTTAGTGTATACATGTGACAAATTTAGGATTTAACTATTAAGGAATCAGTCAATATAAGAGTCTACATGATGTAAACATTGAGAAAGTCAAGTGTTGATATTTTATGCACTACTATTTTATACATTATGATGTTTTATGCAGTGTACTTATTATCATTGTTTGTCTTGTGTAAAATCTTAATATGATTCTTTACTAGTTAGTTTTTAAATAGGATTAGGATGATATGTATCATTTAGTTTTTATTTAGATTGTTTTATTGTGATTGAATTTATTTCGTTATTTTTTGTTGTTGTAATTGGTCTTTATCTATTTTATTTTTTGAACTATTTGGACTAACACATGTTGAAGTTCTAATATGCGTTAAAAAATTATTTTTTCGATTCTTTGGAAATAATTAAAAAATTTGTAAATAATATCGTAAATCAAATTGTAAAATAAAAAAAATAAGAACTTGGCGGGGCAGATCGCCAACTCGCTAGTAAACGGGAAGGACTTGACTTTTGAGCTCAGACGCCTAAGTTGGCCCGCCCCGCCCAACTTTTGGAAGAGCTTAAACGGGGCGAGCCTAAACAGGGTAGGAAACCCGCTTTGCCACCCCTCGGCGAGTACCAAAGAGTAAAGTAAACAACATTACATGGATCAAAGTGCATGTATATTTTCACAATTTTGATTATAATAGTGATACTAGTTGATAAAACTAGTTAAACTATACATGCTGATATATATTCGTATTTTGTCTATGTGTAGTGTACTTGTCAGCGTAATGGTATAGATTGCGATTATTTCGTATTGTGGTTTATGAAAGAAACTATTCTTTTGGATCAAGTAGAGATTCCAAACATGGTATGGATTTATAAGTTAGGATTTATTTTAATATTTAACAGATATTTCATCTAATTAATTAGTGGTAACTAAATCATATTATGTTACATTATATAGAACTTTGATGAATTCAAGTGTGATTATCACTCGAAAGATCAACTGGAAGGAATTAAGGAGAAGTGGTGTCAATACATTCTTTAGTTGAGAATTTTATAATATATTGTCTTTCTTTCATTTGTGTGAAGTTTATGGTCCTTAGAGATTTTTGTTGTTGTGATGTTCTATATTGGATAGGAGAAGTTCTGAAAGTTGTTGTGAATTAAGAGTTGATGGAGTTTGTAATGGTATATAGCATTTACAGATTTTGATACAAATAAGATTTTCTTGGTGTATGAGATTGTGTTGAATTATAATGTTTATAGGTTGAATTATAATGATTATAAGGTTATATGTTTATGTTTCTAATTGTTTATGTTTACGCTTATAATTATTATGTTTATGTTTATGATGCCTTTTAATTTGTTGGTTTTGTTTCTGATGCAGAAAATAGATATTATAACAAGTTATTAAAAATTGAAGATATGTGCAGAAGACAAGTTCATTATTTTTTACCTAGAATTTATATATATATATATATATATATATATATATATATATATATATATATATATATATATATATATATATATATATATATATGTGTGTGTGTGTGTGTGTGTGTGTGTGTGTGTGTGTGTGTAATATACATGTATATTAGTAGTATGATGTGTATAGTTTGATGTGTATATTAGTAGTATGATGTGTATAGTTTGTTCTAAAAAATATTCTATTTATATATGCTACCTTTTTATTAAAAAAATGTTGTCATTTTATTAAAAAATATGTTACCTTATTATTAAAATATTCGTGCACAAGAAGCATCGCCTAAAGGAGACATTAAAAAGTGCTGCCTAAAGGGGACTATAAAAAGCGCTTTTCAAGCAAAAATCGGTTAACAGAGAGCACTTTTGAAATGAAGCACTGCATAAAGGGACCTAAAATAGAACTAAAAAAGTGCTGCCTAAAAAAGGACAATAGAAAATGCTTTTCAAGCAAAAAGCGCAGCCTAAAAGGGCCATTATAGAGCACTTTTGAAATGAAGTGATACCTGAATGGGACATATAGCAACATTTTTACATTAAAAGAAAGCGATGGCTTTACCTACGACAGTGGCAGTATAGATAGCGCTTTAAAGCGCTGTCTATTAATAAAAGCACTGCCTAATCCCTCATTTGGCGTAGTAGTTGGAGTGTAAACTTTGTAGTTCTCCCCTACGATGTGCCACATTAGAGACATTCTCTACCACACATATTGTCCTCAATATCTCAAATTAATCATGTCTAGTTCCTTAAATTGAACAATGATGTCGTCTATGGGAATCGACTTTTATTCTACGAATTTCACAAAATAAAATACCTCTGATTCCAATATCACAAGCTGCTACATCGAGCTTATTTGAAGAAGATGATGATGGCTGATCTAGTTGCCAAAGACACCACTGATTTTCAAGCATCAAGATTTTCCCCTTTCCTCTCTTTTGATCCAATCGATGGTGGATCCTCTAATAAGAAAGGACTTCTACCATGAAGCTCCCCCAACTAACTAATGGGAAAAGAGAAGCTCTCAATACCTCTGATTTTAAGGATGAAATTTGTAGTTTGAAACAAGACGATTGTAGTATCTTATTTCACTAAAATGAAGAAGTTAAGGGTGAATTGACCATTTTTTGACAAATCCCTATATGATTTTTCACTCCTTGTGGATTATGTGATGTTCTTGCCAAATTCAAAGAATATAGATGTGATGATCTTGTGATCCCATTCTTGAAAGGATTAAATGAACTATTTGACTCTTAGATCTAAGAGTATATTGATTAATCATTTACAAAGCATTTCTAAAGTTTTATTCGTGCCTATTTAGCAAGACAGGAAAATGAATTCATTACTTCTCATCGATGACCAAAGGATTTTATAGAATTTCTCTACTAGTTTTGATGGGCAAGGTCGAGGGGATATAGAACATCCTAGAGGTAGAGGTCGAGGGGATACTCTTCAACTCCTCGTCTTCCTTCAATGTCATAAGTTTTTGTAATTCAGATTGAGTCGCTTGTCTTGATACTCGTGGGTCTACATTTAATTAGTGATTTTTATTGGGAATTCCCTTGTATCATGAAAAAGCAAGAAGAAAATAATAATTTCTCGTTCTTTATTTCAGACTGAGTACAAATTTTAGCTCATGCTTTCAGTAAAATTCATTGAGAGTTATATCTTCTCAAAGATTTCCAAATTTCTCACACCAAATTTGTTGTCCTTTTTTACGATAACCAATTCACCCTTCATAATGTTGCGAACCCAGTCCTTCATAAATACACAAAAAATATTGAAATAGAGAAAAATTTACTTCGTACTCCTATAATTAGACCTGTATCCCTATAATTTTTCAAAAATGCCAATTTTATACTTCAATGTTTTTAACCAATTTACCATTTTATTTTTTTATTATTCACTAAAAATATAAAACTTATACCCCTAAGCATATATTTCGGAATACTTAAAGAAAGTGTTCCGGTTTTTAAAAATTCCTAAATGAGTTTTACCAACGGTTCAAAACCATAGTCAAAATTGTTTTTTAAAAATATTATAGAGTTTTAGCAACGGTTGAAGCAAAAACTCTTTTTTTTTAAAAAAATTATCATACTGGAACACTTTTTAAAGTGTTCCGGTTTGGTGTATTATTAAAATACCGAAACAATTTTTGAAAGTGTTGTGGTGTTTTAAAATTCCTAAAAGAGCTTACCAACGGTTCAAAACTGTAGTCAAAATTGTTTTTTTTTAATTACAGAGTTTTAGCAACAATTGAAATCGTAGCCAAAATTGTTTTTAAAATGAACTATCATACCAGAACAATTTTTGAAGGTGTTCTGATTGGGTGTATTATTAAGATATCGGAACACTTTTTGAAAGTATTTCGGTTTTTAAAAATTTGTAAAAGAGATTTACCAACGGTTCAAAACCGTAGCCAAAACTGTTTTTTTTAAAATTATCATACTGAAACACTTTAACACTTTTTGAAAATGTTCCGGTTGGATGTGTTATTAATATACCAGATTTTTTTTAAAAATGTTTTGATTTTAAAAAATTGCTAAAAGAGTTTTACCGACAGTTTAAAACCGTAGCTAAAACTATTTTTTTTAAAATTACTATACCAAAGTAGTTTCTTTAAATGTTCTGAAAAAAGATTGTAGGCGTGTAAAATTTTAATTTTTTAGTAAATAATAAAACATTAAATGGTAAATTAATTATAAATATTAAAGAGTAAAATTGACATTTTAAAAAAATTGTAAGGATACAAATCTAATCGTAGAGGTAGAAAATAATTTTTTCAAACTATATATGTTGAACAAGCTTAAAATGCTTAATATTTTCACACATATTAAAAATTTAATTATTATTGTCTAAAAAAAATTATAAATGATTTTATAAAATTGTCATTCATTGAAAAAGATAAATTTAAGGAATTGAAAAGAAAAAATATAATAGAAAAAATAATATTAATAATTTATTGATACTATAAAACAATTCATAATTTAATATATATATTTTCCAAAATTGACTTATAATTAAATTGAATGAAGTAGTAACAAGAATTTAATTTAAATTAAATTAATGTGATGAGACTTATGACACATCATAAATGAAATATATTTACAACAACGTGGGTGTGAGGCAAGACAACACTTTAGTTTTATCTTTGGATGAAGTTTGGAAGTCAAGAGTAAGACTCAAGTTTCAAGAAAATGGCCAAACCAAAACAGTGGCATGGCATTCTGTTTGGATTCTAGATGATCTCAACGACTTTTCTTTTAATTAACAAGTTTAAAAATAACCAAGCATGATGCATGCATTTATTCATCAATTTGGCAAGAATGCTAAGTGTATTTTAGGAGATAAATAATTAAAAATCAAATAGGTTGCTCTGTCGGTTAGATATTCAACTCAGATGCCATCCAGGCCTAAACTTGAATCTCGTTACCGATATAATTTTATATATATTTGTATATTCATTTACTTTATACCTTAATATCATACTCATTAGTTATCTATAAAATTTAAGAAAATTCATTAGTTTTGTTAATAGAAATAAATTATTAGTTTCACAAATTTTCTCTTATAATTATTGACTTTATAATTGCATTACCTTATTATTTGCTCTTTTTCATATGTTTTGAATGGTCACTTATTTCATATATTAATTCTTACATATGAGATAAACAAATTTATGTTTGTTATTGAAAAATATGTTGAATCACAGTTCAAATCTTCTTATTTTAACATATTTACAAAATTAACTTTTATAGCGTATGAGATAAGGCTTAGATGTTGTTGGAATGTGTTTAATTTTTTATAACGTGTAATTTATAAGTGTTATCTTTAAAATTTTACCAAAGTATTTGAATTTCATTTTCACATATTTTATACTAAAAATTAATAAATTGTTCATTTTTAATGACATATAATTTATATATTATATATTTAAAGATTATAAATATTTTTATAGCATAATTTACTATGTTAATGATTTACATCAAAATTAACGTTATATGAAAATTCATTTTGACGTTAATTTTTGAATATCTTGATCGCATTGTAAACCATTATAGATTAATCTAAAACTTTATAGGTATGATCTATATGATGGTATGTTTCAATCCAACGGTTGATTTTAAAAAATATTAATCCGAAGTAACGTTTTTGAGCGAGTGTAACTCATGATGTAACTCTTCGGGTGTAATTTGATCTCTCCTCATATATATATATACACACACACTAGCGTGTATACCCGTGCGAAGCACGGGACATAGTTTCTAAAATTAAAGAAATATTTTATAACTACTTAGAAGTTATAATAATCTAACTTTGTTATTAATAATACACAAAAGCAATTCCAAATTTAACATGTCGAGCTAACCTGAAAACCGCGAAGCTTATGAACCATAAAAAAACCGGGCAAGAAAAACTATTGATAACCCAAAGTATTGAATGTAAACATGAATTTTGTACCTTCAAATGAATCAAGCACCTTCAAATGAACCAATCACCTTGATGCCAATATATCTCTAGGAAGAAAGATGCCTCTTGCAAGAAAGATCATGAAACCGTGCACAACAAAAACTGAAAGTAAATCCTGCTGCAGTACCCAAAAAAATGTTCCTTAACTGGGAGTGTGTAAA
Source organism: Vicia sativa (assembly GCA_021764765.1). Lineage (NCBI taxonomy): Eukaryota > Viridiplantae > Streptophyta > Magnoliopsida > Fabales > Fabaceae > Vicia > Vicia sativa. The sequence goes on from CM038795.1 coordinate 93,987,831, forward strand.
GTGATTTTTTATCGTCTTCGCTATGCTTTGTGTGAGGCTCAATTCAAGAGCTGCATCAACATGCAACAGATAATAACAATTAACATTTTCTTAACTGATAATCGTTGCTTCAAAAAACATGTAAATAAATTATGTAAGAAAATAAAAATATAAAAAACTTATGTCGTCTAAGATGTAAAGTGGAGCATATTTAAAAAGAAGCAGTGCCCGAATAAGAGAAAATGCAAGCAATGATCGCTGACCTCTATTAAGTTTAGACAAAGATTGTTTTCACACTAAGTTTATTACCTCATTTTTCATCCTCTTCCTTACAGCCGTGATTTTAGTCTAAATCTCAAAGAACAAATGAAATCCTTCACATTAGCAGAAAGAAAACTACAAAACTTTGAAATGACAAGGAGGTTAAATTAGATGATACTCAAATTTTATCAGTACAAAGTATATACCTAGGGTCTTCCCAAAACGATGCTTTATCAAGCTCTAACACAGCGTTTTTGAGATTCAACAATTGAGCAATAGTCACCATGTCACACATCTGAAATATTAGAGCTATAAGTGAGAATTTAAGCAATTATTTCCATGATATGACAGGATACAAATAATAGGGAGTACTAACTACATCACACATTTTAGATAACAGATTTAACTTTCTGGTACTACAAAAGAGGTTGAGATAGAATAATACCACTTCTATCCTAACAAATAAAAATCATCCTTTTCAAGTATTTATCCACTTTGAGCATATTCAGAAGAAAAATACCTACAAAATTGCTACACAGATTCATTGCATGAGTATTTAGAAACAAATGATAACTTTTGAAAACAGAAACACTTAGAACAATAACTACTATCAGAACAGAATAAACACTCACTTTCTTTTTCTAGATAAAATAAAATGCAACTATTTAACCTGCAATCTCACGTGAGTATTCAAAATAGAAAATGATTTAAAGATCAAGTAAAACAAAAAAATGTAGTGTTTTGCACTTTTCAAAAGCTGTGACCTGTGCAACATAAAAAGAATGGTACGAAGAAACAGGTGTAAACGAACCCAGCAGAAAATAGTTTGAATTGCACACATTGTTAATTTAAAAAGATCATGAAGGTCCTTGACTTGTTGATATAATAATCGTTAATAGAAAAGGGATATATGACCAGACTAATATACCTTAATGCACCAGTCAACACTCATTTCATGGTAACGTCCAAAAGGCAGGCCAGCGCATATGAGTCCAAAATACATTGCAGGTCCAATCAGTTTACGGTTGAACGCCAGATTCATACTACACATGGGTAACAAATTTCCTTTGCGAATGGTCATAACAACATCAACAAACCTAAAAAAATATAATACTTATACCATTTTGATTAAAAATGTTCATACCAGTTTGATTTAATTTTAACATAATTTAGAATCCTCTCTCACATACTTTCATCACAAAAATTAGATAATTGTTTTACACATTACTAAATTCTAGGTTGGAATGTACCTTGATAAACTCATCTGAAGCTATATATCCTATTTCTTCTCCAAGCATCATCTACAACCAAAATTTATTAGGTTTCAATGAACATATCAAGCTCAAAGATCTGTTATTATTCATGAGATCTGGTGCCAAAATGTTGGAGCTCAAGCAACATGTATTTCTTAGAGACCAACACCGCAACAATAACGAACACACATAAATTAGAAAACAAAAATGAAAAAATCACTGGGTTTGAAGGAGAAAAGATGAGAAGAAATAAAACAGGGGGAGAGGGAGAAGTGTGGAATAGAGAAAGTGACATCGGAAGTGAAGAAGAAAATGTAAAACATTGTTTACATCTGAATGGAGGGGTTGTTTTGTATCTTCCGTGTCGCTTCAACTATCAACGTATCTTTTGAGTTCTCTATACATAGAGCAATGTGAAAAATTAAATTTTTATTGAAACTTGAAAAATGTCTTTTCAAACAACAAATAAACAAAATTAAAAAATATATATACAAGTTTTAGCTTCCCAATGGCCACTTCATGTGTATCATAACAACCCTAATTTAATTCCTTTAAAATTAAAATATGATCGAATTAGAATGTTATAAATTAAAACTTTCCATATTTAGAAAGACATAAATATAGAAGAAAGCATGAGAGAGTGCCAAGTGGCAAACTTGCCAAAGTACTCATCTAGCTTTCTTATATTCTATATATATATATATATATATATATATATATATATATATATATATATATATATATATATATATATATATATATATATATATATATATATATATATATATATATATATATATATATATATATATATATATATATATATATATATATATATATATATATATATAATGTAAATGTTTTGTTTAAAAAATTATATATTGATTTTATTTAGAAATTTATAATTAGTTTTTTATTGTCTTTTTCACGCACACTAATAGCGGTGTCTTGAGCGTTGATACTCATTAAATAGATGACAATTTTTTTAAGGACGGTGAAGAAACTCAATAAATACACTTATATTTCTCCTCAGTTATGATTCAAAATTGAGGTAAAAAAATACGATAAAATACCTCTCGGTTTCTGTTAAAAACTGATGGGAAATAGATTTTTTTTAAAAAAATAAATTACATTATTTACACAAAATATTAAAATATATTGTTTACAACAAATCCAGATTTTGACAAATTTGATTCATCATTGTCGATGTTATTCTTCGAGAACCACAAATCTGTGATGTTATCCAGATTTACTGTGTATCCTTTGTGTGCATTCTTTTTAAATTCAATGAATTGGACGCATCCAACTTCTGATAAATTATTTGTTCTAACCATGAGAAAATATTTTGTCTACACTTGCAATCCATCTCAGAGATCTCCTCCAAGATTTCATTATCTTGAGAAACTTTTTTATGGTAAATGCTTTCACAAAAAAGAGAGCACGATATATAGTGATGGATGTAGAGAGTTTCTTTTGAATTGATGTCTTGACAATATCTTGAGCGTTGTTATTTTATAAATGTAGGGCATAATTTCATTGTTGTAGCTGAGCAACAAAACCCCTCAATTCTTTTTTAAAATTGAGGGGAAATGTTTTTTTTTTTTTTGTAATTAAAAAGTTAAAATAAAATAAGGAATCCCCTTGTTTTTATCAAAAAGCCGAAGTAATATATTACTTGCAAAATATAATGAATGATAGAAATTGAAAGTAACATATCTTGTTTCCATTTTAATTTTTTTACCATTCACCATGTCTTGATAAAAAATTATGAATGATATAAGTTTAGGTAAAAATTTATTAACAAGTATTTCTATAGTAAAATCTGATTATCTAATACCTCAGTTATTACAAAAATCGAAGGAGTGGGTTATTTAATTTACAAATAAAGATAAAATTAAAATAAAAATAAATACACGTGTGTTAAATAAATAAAAACATAAATGACATTTGTTGGAATTCAAAGCATGTTTTGAATTATTTTCTCTCTCGATTATATTTTAAAACCGAGGGATTATGCGGTATTTATGTTTAAAAAATAAAACATGGTGCACGTTGGCACTATATATTGTTGGACTTGAGACTTCACACATAAGAGAGAGGTGATTTGTCGTTGTTAATTTATTGGGTACATTCAAATTGCCTTTATCTTCAAAAACGCGTCAATCTAATCGATTAAATCCACTCAAAATATTTTTGTGGCTTTTTGAATGTTCCTATTTATTTCTAATTTCCTACATATCTCTTCAAGACATTTTATTTTCAAATATATTATATAAAAAGGTTTAATTGTGTGTGTGCACGCTTATAACTAACTACTTTTACAAAGAAAGAGATTTTGCTTACATTGATTCACTGAATTTCTATTTTAGGACGATCAACCTAGATCTTGTGTCAGATGTATTCCATATGTTTGACCTTTGCTTTGAGATAACCTGAGGCTTTTGATTTCCTTTATCCTCATTTGAGTCTTTCTTATCAAACTCATGACTTGCATTAACCATTTAAGTGCATTGCTTGACTTTCTCAATTGTTGCATATTTGTTATGTTGAGTATCATCTAATTTGCTCTTTTATTCATCATGTTGCATCTTTCACTATGTTGAATGTTCTTTTATTGCTCTTCTTTAATAACTTTATAAAAGTTTGCATCTTTTACTATGTTGAATGTAGTTTCATTGCTCTTCTATATTAGTCATGATATTGCATCTCTATCATGCTGATTGTATGTTGTGATATCTCATTGTATTAGTATGTTTTTGCATCTTTAATATGTTGAATAAGCTTTATGATCTTTTTGTATAATAGTCATCAGCAAAACAACACCTGCTACATGTGGAACAAGGTTCCACATTTCCTTCCTTTTTTATGATGATAACACGTTTCTCAGGGGAGGATGTAAAAGAAACAAATATATATATATATATATATATATATATAGTGATATCACTCTCCTGAGTTAGATAGGTCGTATATTCATATACTTCTCCCCCTATGTCACAATTAAAAAGGCATGTAAAAGAATAAATATGAAAATAAATACTATGATAACATACATGTAACTTATAAAATAAAATATCTTGGCAAAATATATCATGGATCAAAGCAAAATATCTTTGCAAAATATATCAAGTATCAAAGCTAATGTAGCAAGACATAGTATATTTTAACCATATATAAAAAATAATATAGAAAAAATCATCGCACAAATTTTTAACAAACATATCATAGGAAAAATCATGGTATGTTAAACATATATTTTTATATGATTTATAGAAAGCACATAGCAAACATGTTAGAGGAATCATTATGGTATCATGCAAGATAAATTAAGTGCATTTATTACATTCATTAGAATAAAAATATTTTCTATGTGTGTCGAATAATCCTAGAGTATTTCTAGACTAACAACCTTGTCTTACAAACATGACATATGGACAAAGAAGCAATTTGCACAATATTCATGGTAGAGAAAAAAACATATTTTTTATACCTAATTCTAAAGTTTGCATAAACAAGGTTCCTAAAATATATATAATAACAAGGGATACTTCTTTGCATAGTAAGGTTATCAAGGCATAAAGGAAAATGATGCATACTACTTATTTTCAGACTATATCATAAGGTGTAAGGTAATGACTTTCAATTCACTTAGGTATTGTTCATGGAAAGTGAGATTGCTAATGTTACCTATGTATGTTAAGGTATGTGTCCTAAGTTGTTAATGAGAACATATATATATATATATATAAGTTTATTTTGTTAATGAAAGCACTTTATTAATTAATTAGGAAAGTTTGATATTTTTAGAAAGTGATTTTAAAATTATTTTCAGACGCGTTTATAAATTTAAGATCCGGTTGTTCGAGTGAAAGAGGAGAACCCTATAAAGTCTAATTATCCAATCAAAACTACTTTTCAACTAAGTGAAAGAATCTAATTTCTAAAAAAGGGGTTTGTCACTTTAAATCAAAATGTGTCGGGTACGCTAGAGCGGACAATATAAATTAAAGAGTAAAATCTGATTCCGATTACGCGAGAGCGATGATTCCTTTTTTAATTAATTATTTTTTAAGGAAGGAAACATTGTCCCAAAGATAGTTCAATATCGGAATAATAAGAGTATCATTGGTCAATGAGAGTCACATTCTAGTGTTACATTTATGAATTTATTCAATTTTATTATTTTATTTAGTTTTCCCACTCCAATCCTAATTTTTGATCGACTTAGATAAATACTGTAGCAATAGAAAATGATAGATTGACCATTAGGTCTATGTGGGTCCGACACTCTTTATATTACTCTGACGGGATCCGTATACTTACAGAAATAACCCATCAGGAAGCTTGACAACAATGATAACCTCCAACTTATATAGATTATGGGAACCTAATTACACAAATTCTCAACCAAACTTTTAACGAGTTTAGCTTCAAACTACATATTTTTTCCCTAAACAATGATGATGTTCATCAAGGTGAATCAAGAACAACCTTGAAGAAATTTATTCATTTCTACCTAACCAGAAAGAAATATACCTCTTATCACAAAATAATTTTTCTCAAAAGCATTTAGCTATGAGAACTAGTGAGAGAAAGTGACAAAGAAAAACTTAGAGAGAAAGAGAGTGTGGTGTCAATACACATTTTGTATTTTGGATGCTTTGAACCGAGGAATAAAACCTCTATTTATAGTGTTCAAATAGTCCAAAAGAGGAAATAACATCTAATAATTTTTGACAGTTACTAATCAGTTGACACAATCAATTAAATCATTAAAGAGTAACAACTAAGTTATCGAAAATAGGCTAGAAGTAATTTGTAGTTTCTAATCGACTGGGTACATTCAAATTGCAATTATCTTAAAAAGCGTGCCAATATAATCGAATGGGCTAAGAGTTGTGTTTGAGAAATGATGACAAAATAATTTTGTATGTGCTTGAGCTTAAGCACAAAATTGGATGGAAAAAGTTAGTTAGATTCGAATCAAGAACATTTCATGATATAAGTCAAATGAGCAAGTGAAGTGAAATAAGAAGGAAAAAATTGACCCATTTTTCATCTGATTCGAATCAAGAACAAAGTCTGATTAGAATCAAAGACCTAATTTTTTGAATCAAGTGTTAATTATGATTCAAATCAATTCAAATAAAGCCAAATGAAAGATGTGGAAAAATAGTCTAATTCGAATTAGACGTAAAGTCTGATTCGAATCAAATCAACCAAAGTTGGCCTAGAAAGGCTTGATTCAAATCTATTGTAAATTTTGATTCAAATCAAAGTTTTGAAAAATACTGATTTTCCTCTGTTAAATTTGATTCAAGTCAAGATATGTGTTTGATTCGAATCAAACACGTAAATTCCAATTTTTCATAGTTCTCAAAATACTTTGAGATTTTTCTTTCCACCTAAATTAAATCAATAATACATATGTTTCTTACTCAACAGTCTCGTTCAATTGACTAAAATCATCATGATCAAGCTCAAATAAAACATAGTTTATGCATATGTTATAAAATCGAATCGATTTAAACTTGATTTAGAGATATACAATCAGGAAGGAGACTCAATAAATAATAATAAATGAATTGGGGGATACTTCCACAAACTCCAAGGCCCAAGTTAATGATCGTCGGAGAAGAGATATTTAAAGTTATTAAGGGAATTTGTGTGTACCTAATTTTTCGTTTATAATCCCTTTTTATAAAAAATTCTCCTAAGATTTCTATTGACCATCGTTCTTTAGTTTCCATCTAGACCCTTCACACTGCCAAATAGCAAGACATAATTTGTTCTATTATCTGACGATGATTCTTTTTCCACTTTGCTCGGATCAAGGACTCCCTTTATGATAGACCCAAACTTGCTCATTAGATTTTAGAATCTTCTATTGGATAAGTGATATTTGTTTCATAGCATCATTGTTCTGATGTTATTTTGATCACAAATATCTCCATCATGAGACATTATGACTGTAAATTATTTTTTATTAGATTTTCATATAAGACCAAACCGAGTAAAATTTTTAGTTAACTGTTATCTCATAAAATTGGAGTGGATAGTACTCCCTTAATTTTTTTATTATATGTTGTTTTGAAAAATTGTGTACTATATTATTAAATCATTTTACATTAATAATAAATAATTAATATTATTTTTTTATTATACCTTTAAAATATTATTATTATTCATTCTTTCAGTTATGTAACTTTATCTTACCCATTTCATTAATAAAGACATATAATAGTCATTACTTTTTTAAATACTTGTCAAAATTTCAAAATCAACACCATCTATACAATTTTAAAAAACATCATCCGTACAACTTTTATATTTAAATTAAAGTATTTAATCATATTTTTAATAATCTATGAATAAAAATTATAATTCTATAAATTTTACTTTTTAATATCATTTAAGATCATATTTGTAAGATGGGTTATCAGGTTCAAATTTAAAATCTTATAGAATATTTAAAATGGTTAAATATTAAATTACTACTAATCTGCTATAGATGTATCAAATTTTTTAGAGAGTTTTGCTTTCCTTATACAATATATTAATTATTCAGTCTCTCTCTTCCAGAAGTCTTCTCTTGCTATAAATAATCAAAGCTTATCATTTCTTCATTTCAACTCACCATCAAAACTTCTCCTTCAAATTAAGTCTCCGGTTAGAAAATGATGATGAAACTCTTCGCACTGTTCTTGGTTGTGGTGTTAGCCACCGCCAACACCGCCACCGCAGCAGATGCCGATGCTCTTCAAGATCTCTGTGTGGCAGACTATGCTTCTGGTAAGTTAAATTTATGTATATAATACACTTTCATGCTAATTATATTATTACCAATTTGAGCAAGATTAGTTTCTTTTTGATTTTCACTTTTCCCCTTAATCAATATATTCAATCTTTTTTCTTATACTATTCTCTTTCATATCATGTTAACCAAAATATCTATTAGGTCTACCAACTCCTTTGATTTGGCTTTTTGTTGACTCTATTGTTTCATCATGCAGTGCACTTTTAATCCACCTATTCTTTTTTAATTAATTTTCCTATTTTGTCTCTTTCCTATGATACTAATAGAAAAAGTTGAATTATAACAAAAATTTAAATTAAAAAATTGAAATTGGCCATCATATTTGAAGTCTCTAAACGGCATTCTAACAATTAAAAAAATTTAAAGATGGATTTCATGATATTTCATCTCTAATATTTTGTTGCTTATATCGTAGAAAATGTTAAAAACTTTAAAAACGATGTATCGAAGGTGTAAAAAAAATTTAGACATTAATTCAATAAAAATATATTATTTTGTTATGTTATAATTTTTTTTTTTAAATTGACAGTATGATTTGACGGGATTCATAGTCGTGCTTGATTGATAATATAAATTTTTATATAAAATCGGTACATCATCTATTTTCTCTAAGTTAAATATGTTTTTAATTATTATAAATATTTTAAATTTTGTGTTTAAGCTCTATTAAAATTTTTTAATTTTTTTCCAACATTTTAGTTCAACAACCTAATTTTTCTGCCTTCTGGTGCCGTATGAAATCGTTTAAAGAGACAAAAAATAGTTATGGAAAATTCGTGGAATCAAAACTTTCTAAAAAGATTTCGGATTAAAATCAAATTTTTGGATAATGATGAAGGTGAATAACATTTTTAAAAATAAAATTAGTCTTTTTCAATTCAAATTGCTGATTTCTTTTTTCAAATACAAGATACAATTTCATATTATTTATAGCATGATTCAAGGTTTTAAAAAAGGCTGTGGTAGTGTAAAAGTTCTCTTGATTTCATTAATATATATATGTTGCAATACTAATTGCGATCGTTACCGTGTGAATTAATCATAATTTATTTTATATCATAAAAACACGAATAATATGAGATTTTAGCTTGATACTATTTTGTCATGGCCATTTTCGCGCACATGTTTTTTAAAACCTTGATATGATTAACAACATAAATTATTTTATGTATTTTTTCAAAGTTTTAATATCTATGTATTAACGGTGTAAAAAATCTTTGGTATTTCAAATGAACAGCGATTTTAGTGAATGGATTCACATGCAAACCAGCCTCCAATGTAACCGCAGAAGATTTCTTCTCAACCCTACTAGTGAAACAAGGAGCAACAAACAACACATTTGGTTCCTTAGTAACAGCAGCCAATGTTCAAAAAATCCCAGGACTCAACACTCTTGGTGTTTCATTGGCGAGAATCGACTACGCGCCCGGTGGACTCAACCCACCTCACACTCACCCTCGTGCAACAGAAATGGTGTTTGTTCTCGAAGGTCAACTAGACGTTGGGTTCATAACAACAACTAATCAATTGATTGCAAAAACCATTGCTAAAGGTGAAACATTTGTGTTTCCTAAGGGTTTGGTTCATTTTCAGAAGAACAATGGTTGGGAACCTGCTACTGTTATTGCAGGGTTTAATAGTCAATTGCCAGGGACTGTGAATATTCCTCTTACGTTGTTTAATGCTACACCACCTGTTCCAGATAATGTTTTGACTAAGGCTTTCCAAATTGGTACTAAAGAGGTTCAGAAAATCAAGTCTAAGTTTGCTCCTAAGTAGTAGTTCTTGGTTTCAAGGATTCATGCATGTCATGGTTTTTTGCTTGTTTCTATTTGTGTTTGTTGATTTTCAATTAATGTTTGGATTGATCATACTATGATACTATGATTTGTCACAGATAAACTCGTGTCCATGTTTTGGGATATTGATTTCATGTATTAATAAAAACATGGTTACTTGCAGTCTTAGTTGTCTCAAATTTTTTGAAATCATGTGTTTACCTCATAATGAGATATAAGTATTGATTAAATATTATTTTCACTTAAGAATCGAATTTGATATTCTCTTAAGTGATACAAATAATATTTAACACTACTTAGGGTGACAATTTAATCGCTACTCTATTAGCCATTAGTTATTTAAACTAGTCATTAGGTAGGAGTACTAAATCCTGTATTTTATATTGTGGTTGCAAATAAAATATGCCATAAAATTATACTATAAGTTGATTATTTTCTGTGCCAGTGTAACGTCCAAGTTATTGGAATCAAAATCCTCTCCATTTTCATCCTTCTCCATTTTGTACATTATTAAAGTTTTAATAATATAAATGTAATAATGTTACATTTGATAGATATATTTAATTTTGTACATTATATATTCTTTTGAAACTATAATAATAGAGAGGAGAAATGGAGAAAGAAAATGGAGAGGATCTTGACTCAAGTTATTGTTATAGATTCCTTTTCAGTTTCCACTCCTCCAATAAATTGGTCTTCTGAAATGGTGCAAATTACAAAATAAACTAGCAAGTGTCACATTATCAACTCTCTAAGGGTATCTTTGTTACGGTGTTAGAAAAAAGATTTTTTGGGAATTTGAGATTGAAAATAATTATTCTTTTATTTAGTAGATGAAAACTAAATAAAAATTCTTGGAATAAATAGTACTCATGGAATCTTAAATATTTTTCTCATGTCAAAGGGTGGGAATCATTTATTTCCACGAGAATAAACAATAATTAACTATAACTACCCACTTTTATATTATTTCACCACATTATTTATATGTTTAAAATTTTAAAATTATAAATAAAATAAAATTCAAAAATATTCCTAGAAACCTTAATTATTTACCAAACAATTTGATGGGAATAAAACTTCTTGCATTTACATTCCTAGAAATGATGTTCTCGGGATTGTAATTTTAATCTCTCAAACAAACGCGTCCTAATATATTTTTGGTTATTGTATTTGTGTGCATTAGCCGGATAAATGTGCATAAGTAGCTTTCAGTGGGAATTTTATGAGTCAACTTGAGAAGTTATTTTTGAAATGAATTGGTTGGAGTTCAACTATGTTCACATTAATTGGTTCAACGTTGTTCCTTGTGTTTAATAAAGAGGAAGATTTGAAGTTTATATCTACTAATCAAGGGGAGGAGTTTTTGAAAGATGAGGCTCAAGTGTTTGTGATGTTCACTTCTTTGAAAGTCGAAAATGAAGTTATGGTTGTTGATATGTCAGTGGCGTGCGAATTTGCAGATATGTTTCAAGGTGACATCAATGATTTTCCACCAGAGAGATAAGTTGAGTTCTCTATAGATTTAGTACATGGTACTAAACCTATGTCGTTGGCACCATATATGTCTGCATCAGAGTTGGGTGAGGTGAAGAAACAATTAGAATAGATTTTGGAGAAAACGTTTGTCATACCTAGTGTTTTATCACGGGGATCACAATATTATTAGGTAAGAAGAAATATGGTAGCATGAGGTTTTGTGTTGACTATCCACAACTGAATAAGGTTACAATTAAGAACAAGTATCCTCTTCCTAGAATTGATGACCTAATGAATCAACTAGTTGGTGCTTGTGTGTTCAGTAAGATTGATTTGAGATCAGGTTATCATCATATTCGAGTGAAATCTAAAAATATTCCAAAGACAATGTTTAGAACTCGATACGGTCACTATGAGTACTCAGTGATGTCGTTAAGTGTGTCTAATGCCCCAGGTGTGTTCATGGAGTATATGAATAGGACATTTCATACTTACTTGGATCAGTTTGTTGTGGTGTTCATGGATGATAGGTGTATTCTAATTCAAATTAATTACATGTTTTGTGGGAGAATAAGTTGTATGCCAAGTTGCCGAAGTGTGAGTTCGGGTTGTGCGAATCGAGTTTACTTAGTCATGTGATCTCCAATGGTGGTATAATAGTTGCCCCGTCTAAGATAGACACAATGTTACAATGGGAGACTTATAAGTCGGTTAGAAATATTAGAAGTTGACAAGGTTTTGTTGGTTACTATAGAAGATTTATTAGAGGCACCTCAAAGTTAGCTTTGCCTTTGACTCAGGTAACTCGAAATGTTCAAGCTTTTGTATGGGATGTCTAAAGCGTATAAAGTTTTTGAGAACTAAAGAAGAGGTTGACAATACCCACAATTTTGATCTTTCTAAATGCGAAGGAATCTTTTGTAGTTTATTGTGATGCATCCAAGATGGGATTAGGAGGTGTGCTAATGCATAATGGTCATGTTGTAGTTTATCCTTTGAGAGAGCTGGAGATTCATAAGAAGAATCATCCTACCCATGATTTAGAGTTGGCAGTTGTGGTGTTCGTGCTGAAAGCGTGGAGACATTATTTTTATGGTTCAAGGTTTGAGGTGTTCATCGATCACAAGAGTTTGAAGTATCTATAAGATAAAAAAGAACTGACTATAAGGAAAAGAAGATGACTCAAATTCTGGAAGGATTACAATTTTGGGTTGAGTTACCATCCGCGTAAAGCTAATGTGGTGGCGTATATGTTAAGCAGGATGTCCTTGCATATTTTAAAATTAATTCTTAGAGAATTGGAATTGATCGAGCAGTTTAGAGTTCTCATCTTGGTGTGCAAGATGACTCATAGTAGTGTGAAGTTGAGTATGTTGAAGTTGACTAGCAGGTTTCTTAACGAAATCATAGAAATTCAGAAACTGGATTCGGGATTGGTTGATCATGTGGTATTAGTTAATCAAAGTAAATAAGTGGACTTTAGGATTGATGATAATGGGGTCTTGAAGTTTTGGGACAGAGTTTGTATGTCTGATGGGAGGGTTTTTACCTCAAGATCAAAGTGTGGGTTTGAGGGTTTTTACAAGTTTTTGAAAATTCGGTTTCGGTCAAGTGAACTTTGAAGAATAAGGAGTTCTTGCAATTTAGTAGTGTGAGACAGTGGATCAAATTGGTTTGTTGGGTGACTTGATATAACTTCGTTCAAAGGAAGAGAAATTGTTTGGATCATCATCAAACATTAGGGTTTGTATGAAAAGAATTAAAAAGAAAAAGAAATTAAAGGGAAAATGGAAAATATGAAAGAAACAAGTATCAAAAAATAGGGATGGCCCCCCAGGGTGTTGAACTCGTGACCATGGGGTTGCTGATCCAAAACTTGACCACTGGCCTGTGGTGATCATATGCTTGCCTTGAAAATTGATATTGTTGTACCCTAAAATTTACCCTCTTCATTTTAACTTTTTTGGCTTATAGTTCCATTATCATAAACATACATGTGTTTACTGTGGAAAATGGTAAACAACCGCTGATCCTCCCCGTGTCCTAAACTAGGGGTTACTAGCGAGATCGACCAGATTGATCTCAAGACGTGTGCTAAGTTTTGGTGATCACAGTATTTCGTTCGAAGAAGCCTATGCAAGAACCGGTGTTCGACAGGCTAGAGGAAACTACTATGATGGTTTTCCACACAAACTAAGGCTTGGTCGAGATAAGTAATCCGTGACCTAAACGACTGAAGCCTCGATCGAAGGGAGTTTTCGACATCCAAACTGGGCAAGCCAAGCAGTGACTCGTGACTCAAGGCTTAAAGCTCAGGACTTGTGCGAAACTTAAACAAAAGAACATAAAAATGCTTCTCGACGGTTAGAAGAAAGTAACCAGACTGATTAGATAAAGATTGAAATAAAACTTGATTGCATTAACTGAAAAAGTTGGTGATTCAACGTACATCAAAGCTTTGCGGACTCTTTCTTCCTTAAGCGCGGAATTGGGAGGAGTTTTTGCAAGCAGTTTGAGCATACGAATGAACACACCAAATTACAAGAGATTTGACTTATTTATAATATTTACAAAGTAACTGACTATGCTAAATCGACGGCTACAACTAAACATGAAAGCTGCTCCATAGGATCCCGCCACCTCTCGGCGCCAATCCTTCAAAACTATAATCAAGCCCGCGTCGCATCTCCTTTTGAAATTGAACTGGCGCTTAGAAATAATTGTTCCCGCTTCCATAAGTTACGTCCAAGCCTTGAGACCATGATGCTAAATTTCTCTAAGAATAATCTCCAACTCCGGCCTCGACGTGAATTCTTGACTTGACTTGACAATGCTTACTCATTCGAACCCAAGATAACCGCTCATAAGAATCAATGGCTTCCTACTGGTCGACTGAGACTTTGAAATTCCTCACTCTTGACCAAATTATATCCTTCTCTTCTAGAATTTTCCACGAAGTTCCAGAATTGTCCCTTTAAATTAAGGACTTAGTACCTTGCTGGCATTGGCATATTTTCGACCCAACAAAATGCCCCCCAGAGATGCCATTTTCGAACACACGATCGATGTTCTAAACTTCTGCAAACTACTTTGAATGCCTGTTGTCCTCGTGAGATAATGACATCTATGAAAAATTGGTGAAACAAGCTCTATAACCGCTTCCTCTTTCTTTCCAAAGCGTGGTACCTGTACCATCCCATCAACGACGTCACGTAATCATGACCCGATGTACGTTGGCGTTTGAAATCGTGAACATTAAATGAGGCGTGACCGCCTTTGTTCTAACTTCGTTTCAATGGCCCACGTTCTTACTTCCATCGCCTCCACGTGTTACATCCATCGCCACGATCCGGCACCATGCCCACTAACTCTCCCGCTTCTTTCCTCCAAGGCGTGAGTGGCTATAAATAGCCTTCTTCCAGGATTTCCTCACTTTTCTTTCGCTCTCAGTTTCCTTCATACGCATTATCCTTCACTTGCTACTGTTCATCATCTTCATTCTTCTCATCACACCATACATCAGCGATTCTCTTCTTCCCCAGATGACGAAGACAAACGCAACTCAGTTCACCTCTGCTCCAGCTCCGGTGTATCAGCTTTGCTATGTGGACGGCAAACCCTACATTCCGGAACCACCATTTTCCGTTGAAAAAGCGAAGGTTTGGCAGTCCCAGGTAATAATCCCCTTCAACCTTGGTCAACTTGGCAATCCTGCTGCGTTTGGGTCCTCTACCAGGGCACTGCTCTTGCGTGCATAACATGCATGTTCATTTCCCACTAGCACCAATCACGTCCTTTGGTTTCTTTCATGGACCCCATTTCTTTATCCTTCCTTCGTAAAGACTTTAGGTTTAGGGCCACCTCCCCTATCAATTGTCCCAAATTCTGTGCTTGGATGGACCGTTTAGAACCCACAAAAAGGAAGCAATGGGAAGAGCTTGGGATTTACCCATTGTTACAAATGAGTCGAACTGGTATTCCTTACTCCCACAGCATGTTGGTGGCTGCTATCTTCTTCTGGGAGGGCACTACCAATACGTTCCACACTAGTCGTGGAATGATGACTCCGACTCTCCTTGACCTGGCGGCCATCACTGATACGAAGTTAGGTGGTGAACTTTACAACCATCGAGACGTCACCTATATTTTTGTGCGCTTCAATGTTGGCACAAGTGGACTTCCATCTTACACTGCATTTGCAGAGCATCATCACAAGAACACTGATGAGATCTCAGACGAGGAGCATGTTGCCTTTTTGGCATATTGGTTAGCACGCTATATATTCTGCAATAGGTGCATGCAAGTCACTAAGGCACATGCCACTCTAGCCACCTACACAATGGTACCACGGTTTCCATATCTGACCTCATTCTGGCCTCACTCTACTCTTCATTGACAGATATCGTGGGCCAAATAAAAGCTCATGTTATTGACCCCAAGAAAAATGTATTATTCCATGGCCCCCTATGGCTTCTCCAGTTATGGTTAGTGGCCACGTTCCCAGCTGAAGTGAAACCTTTCAAAAACAGAAAGGTAGCATGCACACTTGATCGACCGGCTGGTACCTCAGGTCGAGACTATAGTGTATGGGAACGGCTGCTGTCGAGCATCCCTATTGAGAATAGAGTGAGGCCTCAATTTCTTGAAGTTATGTTCAATGCCATGTTGAAAAAGGTGACTTCGACTGCGTCTCAGCCCTTTTTAGACAAATCCAAAGTCTCTCCTATTATTCTGGCAATTTTATCCCAGACGCCGGATATCCTCGGGTGCCATCAACCACGGACTCAAGTGTTGACTCCTTGTTCTTATCTTATGCACTTAATGGTGACAAACCAAGCCTTGTGGCATACCAACCCAACTGGTGGCTCGCCAATTTGGGCTTTGCCAAACTCTTCCTAAATCCATTTTCGAGTCCCTGGTCTCCTCAATGGAGTGTTTGCCAATAGTCCTTGGGCGTCATCAAGAGATTATGACAATGTTTGCACCAAAGCCCCCAACTCACCTTTCAATTCAAGCCCCAATATCTTACCAAAGAATTTGACACTTGGTGGCGGACATACTTCAACTCATTTGTTGGTGATTCCAAGAGTAAATTAGCTCATGATGCTTCCGCCGCATTGCGGTAAGTCCATTAGGCGTTGGCGTACAAATAGCAAGCAAATTCGGGCATGCCTCATGGTATGCGGCAAGCCATTTTCTTCGTGTCGAAACTTACGGGCCTACTAACTTTTTTCTTTTTGTTTGACTCCCCTCTTGAACATGCTCGGATGTTGCGCTCCTGCATTAAGGACACCATAACGGGTCCTTCAACCACAAGGTTTGTAATCGAACCTATTGGCTTGATCGGTTTATCATCTCGATATTAATGTCGTTGCCCTTTTGCGAGAATGTCCTTGAGGACTCCGACTCGAACGCAAAACCCATTTCACACTCTATTAAGAAACCGGTTCTTGTGAGCATCTTGTTTCTTACTTAGTTCTTACCCTTTTGTTTGTCACAAATCCTTACTATGGTTATTTTCTTTTGAGTCGACACGCTCTGCGGTCTTGGCTCCTCCACTAAATCCAAATTTTCCAAGAGGGACACATTACAACAAACCGAGGGGAGAAGGTATTGCCTACGCCTTACTAAAATCCCTCCCTTTAATTTCGCCTTGTCCTAATTTCTTTCTAACCTTGCGGGCATCTTGATGTTTCTTCCCTCATTGTTCCACCAAATCCAAACAATCAAAGCGA
Source organism: Vicia sativa (assembly GCA_021764765.1). NCBI lineage: Eukaryota > Viridiplantae > Streptophyta > Magnoliopsida > Fabales > Fabaceae > Vicia > Vicia sativa. Next base: position 94,005,154 of record CM038795.1, read on the forward strand.
AAGAAGGAAAACAGGCGATGGTCACGAGAAAAGAAAATGAAGAAAGCGAAGCTCGAAAGACGAGAAAAGAAAAGAAGAAAGCGAAAGCTCGACGGCCTCGAGAAGGAGAAAAGAAAAGAAGAAACACAAATCCTCTTCCTCTAAGATTCAACAAGGCCCGTGGTGAAGTTTCTAAAAAGATGACGTGCCACCTCTAATCCTAAAGAGAAGAGGTAAGGTTATCTCGACACACTCCAAGGGATTGAGATGGAAGACCAATCGATCTCATCCCGATGCCCACGGCTTTGGTAACTATGTCTCGACACCCAATAATCTTGACGAAAGAGGTCTAGCGAAGACAAGGATGTTGGTGTCGATAGATTAACCAAGGAGGAGTCGTCGAAACTTGAGAAGAACCTTGCGTCGAAACCATTGGTCCCTTGGTGAAAGTGGACCCAATGCAGTATCGCCTAACTCGTCGTCCATGTATTCATGCTCATTCTTTTTATGGCAACATACTCATTTTCTTTGCCTTCGGGATGAGGCTTTTGAGCGACCAGTGCGGCTTGAACAACGACCTAGCACCACGGTCCTTGAATACAACCCGGGCACGAGGAATATTCTCCCCATCATCGACCACTTGAAACCAATGTGGTCATTGGTGAGTTTGTTGACTTAAATGAGGTGGCTACTCTTAGTGATGATTACATCACTAGTCACGCCACATTCGAGTGGGACCGATTCTAGCACGTCGAACTTAGCACGCTACCCAAGAATGGCACGGTTCCTATTGGTACTCCCCAAGAACAAGCTAAGAATGTTAATGTGGATAATGCGAGGATATGAGCAAGGTTCGACCTGGCATTGGCAAGGATGACGACATCTTGGCCAAACTCACGGTGCTCAAGGCTCACGGGACAAACTTCAAGTTGACCCCAAAGTTACAACATCCTTCAAGATCCCCACCTTCAACACTCAACGTTTCTTCTCCGACATTGATATCGGGGAGATCGAAGCTGGATGGTTTTGTTGACAAATACATTTTCTCTTGATTCGGACCAAACCCGGGCCCTTGTTCATCTGGCAAGTTACCTCCGGAGGCTGAAATCAAGCATTTGGTGACAAGATCAAAGCTTATGCCTTCCTCCCGAGCTCCCAGAATCGCTGTGAGAGACCCAAATCTTTTGCAAGAACTTGGAGGCCATGGCCGAGGAGCCTCGACATCAGCGATTCGTGCAAGCTCATGTTGTCTACATTTGACAGTTCTTCTTCCTTTAGTGAAAATGTCAAGCAGTTCTTTGCTAATGAAGAAGAAATCTTTCAACAACGATGTTCAAGATGCCGTTACTATTGCCAAGGAGGACAGCAAAGCAATGAAAATTCGGCGGCTACTCACGAAGGACAAGCGGCTCGCTAGTTCCCAAAAGGAAAAGAGGCGATGAAATACGCGATCAACTAGCCGCTTTGTCCAAGGAGTGGAGGACATTCTGCGGCCGACAAAGACTGGAGGAATCCATTCTTGGCATTCGAAACATTGAGGAAAAAAGCCAAAACGCCGCTTCCTGCGCACTCAAGCGGAACAAAGAGACAAAACCATTTCGACCGGCGAGCATCTTGAGGAGTTGGTCAACTACGGTGTCCGCTGCGTGGTGACACATCTACTTTCGGAAGAAATTTGGAAAATTTTAATGTAACAATTGTAACTTCTTTCTTTGGCACCAACTTTATTGTAATTACGAACAATGGCCTATGGCCACTTTTATTTTCTTGGTATCGATATTCATTTCTCCGACTATCTTTTATTCTCTAAGTTGTCGAAATAGTTATTTCTTTGAGATTGGTTTATACCTTTTAGGTACTTACCATTTACTCTTAGGATGCGTCGATCCAAGGCCAACTCTTCAAGCTCATATGCATTGTTTGAGAATACTTGGATTATCTTGAATGGTCCTTCCCAATTTGGTGACCATTTCCTAAAACCTATCGTTCCTATCCATAGGTAGGATTACTTTCCACGAGATCATTGTGAAATGCTTGTCTTTTACCTTCTTATTATAGGCCTTGGCAATTTTGTCTTTTGCCTTGTTATGGAATCAGAGCTAACATCCTCTTCATCCAAATCGACTAGCTCATCGACCATCATAGCCCAATAGTCTTACGTGGGTATCTCGTTTTGTCTTTGAATTCTCACCGCATGGACATGTATCTCATTGGCGATGCAGCGTCGTGACCATATGTTAACGAATGTGGTTCCGTAGCCTCTTTTGGAGGCGTTCGACAAGCCCACAATGTTTGATCTAGCGTTTGATGCGGTTCTAGGTTTTGCCCACATTTCTTAATCAAGCTAACTATTACCTTGTTGGCGCTTGGCAGCCATTTGCTTGTGCATAGTAAGGGGTAGATGTTAGTAGTTTGATCCCAACTTCTTGTGCAAAAGTTTTGCATCTTTTGCCCCACAAATACCGTCCCTTGGTCGGTGGTGATTGTCTCGGTACCCCAATCGTAAATGATATGGTTACGGATGAAATCAATTCTGACTGGTCGACATTCCTCAATGCCACCGCTTCGACCCATTTTGTGAAATAGTCGATTCCCACCAAGATGTATCTTTGTTGTTTTGAGGTGGTTTAATTTCCCCAATCACATCTAACGCCCATCCCTAAATGGCCATGGTTTCACAATGGCATGCAATTATTGGAGGAACATGTTGAATGCCCCATACGACATTTTGGCACCCTTTAGCAAACTCAATGCGTCTTTCATCATCAGGGCCAATAGACACGAGCGTATTAGCGACCATTTCATTTTGTGTCGGCTGATGGGCCACATGCGCCACTATGCACACTCGACCATGACTACATATGCCTCGTTCTCGCCTAGACATTTTAACAACACCCTCGGTTTTCTTAAATAACTCTTCTTCAATCAAAACATAACTAAGGGCCCTATACTTAGTTTTTCTATCAGTTGGTCCTACTGGGTTTCGCAAATATTCAACTAAAGGATTTCGCCAATCACTATTTTGCCCATTATTAATTATAAAAATTTCAAAGTTTTCGGTATCAAATGCACCTAACTTAATAATGGACAAATCTGAAGGGTATAAAGCAGTACGTCGAACCTTTTCTCTTGTCGGGATGCTTTCCTCATCTTCAGACTTCTTGTACCCAGAGGCTTCTTGCACCAAATCATTTGCTTCTTGATTTTCTGGCGGTATGTGGTGATACTTGCTTGCTCAAATTGTTTGAACAACCTCATCGCGCTAGAAGTACATGATTAAGTTTGCTTTGCGCATTTGTATTCCTTCGACACTTGCTTTACTACTAGCTCGAGTCACCCATAATTTCAACATTCCTTGATTCTAGCGGTTCAAGTCCGATGATCAAAGCTTCATACTCTGCCTCATTGTTAGTGCACATGTCGTCGATGGCATATTTGATGTCTTTGGAATTCCACTTGGTGAAATTATGACTACCCTATACCACTCCATTTTTATGGTGGAACCGTCAATATAATTTCCATGGAACGAAACCAACATAATTTTGTGGCATGGCCATAGCTGAGTGGTCGACCAAGAAATCTGCCACAATTTGTCCTTTCATGGCCTTTAAGGGCGCATAAGTTAGGGAATACTCGATGGCGCTAGGGCCCATTTACCAATTCGACTATGCAAAATTGGTTTGGACAACATATGCTTAATTATATCAAAATGAGAAGAAACATACCGTCGGTGGCTTTATATATTGCTTCAATTTGATACAAGAAAAATACAAACAAAGGCATAGTTTTCGATATCACTATACCTAGTTTCATCATTCAACATTCGACTAAGGTAATAAATTGGTCTTTCGACACCATTTACATTTTCTTGTACTAACATGCTACCTATTGTCGAATCGGTGCTATATACAACCTCATAGGCTTATTCCACCTTTGGAGGTACCAACACGGGAGGTTCCACTAAATATGCCTTGATTACATCAAAAGCCTCGATGCTCTTTATGCGGATGAACTCTTCATTCTTGATCGAGCGATGGTGAAAACACCTTAGTCTTTCCACTTAAATTGGAGATGAAACGCCTCGGAAGTTTATTTTCCCCAACAATGGTGAAGTTCTTTTTATTTGGGGCGCGGCGTCCATGATGGCTTTGGTCTTCGTATGATTGACTTCAATGCCCTTTTATGCACCACAAAGCCAAGGAAATCTCTGCTGCACACAAAAGCACATTTCAATGGATTCATCTTTAATCCATATTGTCTCATTCTCTCGAGCGATCTTCGCGGATGATAAAGATCGTCGACTCGAGTTTGACTTAACCACGATGTCGTCGATATAAACTTGCATGAAATCTTCAATAAAATCATGAAACATCAATTCATTACCCTTTGATACGTGGCTCGGCATTCTTGGGCGAATGGCATTACCACCCATTCATAGGTGCCTAACGCTCGAGGCAGCGGAAGCCGTTTTCATCTTCTGCAATAAAGATTTGGTTATAACCGGCATAACCATCAAGCATACTTAGATATTGAAATCATGCGGTGAATCGACAAGCATTTGACCAGGCATGGCATATTCATCTTTTGGAGTAGCGATTTAAATTCCTAAAATCAATCTGGACTCTAAGTTTGCCATTCTTTTTAGGGTGGCACAATGTTTGCCAACCACTCGACATACCTTGCGATTCGAATGAACTTGCTCTTGAGAATCTTCGATCTCCTCTTTTATTTTCGACACCACAGCGGGCGAAGCGTCGGCGTCTGCTTTCGGCTTTGCCCCATCTTTCATTGGTAGTTTGTGTTCCACCAAATTTACGCTTAAACCGGGCATTTCGTTATAATCCCATGCAAAGCAATCTTTAAATTCTTTAAGCAAAGAGATTACCTTCATTTTAGTTACGGGTCAATGTTGGCGCTTATATATGTGGGCCTTTTATCCCCTTTTCGCCAAGGTCGACCTCCTCTAAAGGATCTTGTGGCTGCATTTTCTGCGCCATAGGATCTTTCTCGAACCCTAAAGGTTCTTCGTCGTATATGCAATCTAGGCGATGCTCTTGACGTCTTCTTTCGACACTTGTATATTTGGTGGTTTTGGCTCGTGACCATATTAACCTCATTTGACAACCAACCTTCTTTGGCTCTACGGCCGGGTTTGCCTCGACCTCGGGGCGAATTGATCTTGTTTTCGGCAACATCGCGAAATCCTTTGCAAGGCTTCTTTCGGACATCGTCGGAGGTTGGTTTCCCCCCGGTGGGGCGGGTGCATATAAATCCTCTATAGGCTCCACGTCCCAAACAAAGCCATGAGTTCCATGTAGCCTCAAAGATACAAAAGACTCAGACAAACTCTGGTATCCTTCTTCAGCTGGAAGGCATGGGGCAATATTAGCCAGCTTGCGGTCGAAATCAGTTGGACCGACATGGTTGACATCAGCCAAGAAATATCCTTGGTCAGCATTGATATTTTCCGCAATGCCGTCTTCTCTCCAAATTATCAGGCGCTGATGCATAGATGATGGCACAGCCCCGACACCATGAAGCCACTCTCGACCAACCAGCAAATTGTAACTAGGCTTCCCTTTGATGACCATGAAGATGGTTTGCCTTGATACTGAACCAACAGTGATGTTGACCTGGATCACCCCCATGATATTCTTTGTATTTCCTTCGTGATACGATAAGACCACGTTATGAGTTCTGATGTCGGTGTCCAACATACCGATTTTCTTGAGTATGGTAAGGCATAATGTTAGCGTAGCCACAATCCACCAGCACCTTGTTCACGGTGACATCTTGGACTTTTACGATCGGCAAAGGCTTCAAATGGCTCTTCATGGCCATGTCGGGCTTTTCGAAAGCATCAGGTTCTCGGAACCATTATCCATCACAGCACGTTGGCTTATGAGAAGCCAATTCGACGACCGACCTCGTCGAGTTCTCTACATCGGTGGGCACATTGTATTCTCAGCAACATAGTGACAACATTGACCAAGGCGTCGAGCTTGCCCGGACTCGGGCGAAATCGCTAGTAACCTCGTCGAATCTTTGGCAAGGTTTGCCAACATATTTTAATTTGTTGCTTTACAACCGGATCCACCTTAACTTTGTATCTCTTTTGGTTGCCATTCTTTCTTTTGGCATCTTGATGACTAACCTTCGACTGCTTCTTCCTGGAAGCGCCTCCATTGAGTTCGGCTCATAGGGTTCCTCCCATGTAATTCTCGGAGACATGACTTTTCCTCTCGAGTAACTTCGGTAATTCATCACCGACTTGCCTTTAGCCTCCTTAGTGCGGCATTGGAAGTTTGGCACCTAATTGAGGCTTGATCAAGTATCCTTTGGAGCATCGGCGGGGAGCGTAAGTCTTAGGTTTGGATGGTGGGGCGTTTCTAGGATCCTTCTATTCCTGTTGTCTTCCCTCGCAATCTGCTGACAACAGAAGTTTTTGACACTGTGCGTCGGTGAGTCTGTTGCATCTTGGGCTGAAACCTACGGTCGAGCCTTGGCTCTTCTGACGTTTGAAATCCAGACTCCTCTTGGGTTTTGGGTAAGCGTCGACCATCTTGACTAACGGACTTTCCCTTCACTTTCCTCGACCATATTATCTTGGAGAAATTTTCAACATCTACCACGTTGATTTCCAACCTCGATAAACAAGGCCTCTTCTTGCCTCAATGGATCGGAGTCGATCTTCATCCTCGGAGGTGAACTTGAATGACCTTCTTGCGGCGATTTTGGACCGGATCCACGAAAAGAACACATTGAGAGTAGTGTGACCAAGAAAGTTATGATATTTACAAAACCTCTTTTACGTCTTTGCTCTAGTGGTGGCATTTTAGCACCCACGGAATTAAAATCGACCATCTTTCACTAATGCATCAAATATCTCCTCACATTTACTAACATCAAAGTGTAAGTTTTGGCGGAAATTTTGAGCTACTCTCGACGGACAAACTTTTTCCTTTTGAGGGAAAAGTGACTTGCATTCATAAGCGGTCTGGCTTCATTTCACCAAATCTATCTACCTTACGTAGGCGAGATATAATGCCTCATATATGGGCTCTGTCGTCATAGTCGACATAAGCCACTCTCTCTTTCTTGACCTTAACCTTAGTGTGTCTAACTTTCTCAACTCTCGGGCCGCTCTAGGTGTCGAACCACTGTCGCTAAGCGTGACATACTTTTCACAAATGTGGGATCAACTTTCTTCTGATGGAATAATCTAAACCTCCGGTGACCATCGTACTAACTCATGCTCAGGCACTTGGGTGAAACACCTAGCTTTTAGGGACCTAAACCTATTAAGATAGTCGTCGATGATCTCAGCAAACTTTCGCTTGATGCTGGATAGTTCGACCAAACTGATTTTCGAATGTCCCTCATAAAACTGTTCATGGAACATTTTCTCCAGTGTCGACCAATTGTCGATCGAATTTGGAGGCAGAGTCGTAAACCAGGTAAACGCGGCTTTGGTTAAGGATGAGGGGAAATTTTTGATTCTAAGACCCTCATTGTTAGCCATATCCCCCGACTCGGTTAGGTATCTAGCTATATGTTCGACGGTCGATTCTCCTGTTCCATCCTCTAGGGTTTTCAGTCTGCAGGATATAGTCAGCCAAAGGTGATGAATATGTTGGCCTCTGCAGAGTGTTTAGGCCATTCTAGCCATGATTCTTTCGGCGGCGTAGTGAGGTTACCCTCGACGAACTTCCTCTCGTCGAATATCCTCGAGGACACAGTCGACCTCATGGGGCTGAATCACTACTCTAGGTTGCGCTAAGGCCACATTCTGCGTGGTCTTCGTGCCCCGATGAATATTTTCACTGCCCCATGTTTATACGGGCTTGGGCAAATTGCCTTGCTGGCGTGTGGCACCATCTGTCTTGGTCGACCCGTATCTTGGGGGCCCTAGGAAATTACACAACGTGTCGGTTGTGCAATCACTTGGCGGTTAGTTTCGCGGATAATCTATTGGTTTACGCCTCTTGCACTATGGGATTGAAGACATTACCCATTTGATTGGTTAACATATTAACCATTTCATGGTTGCTATCATCCATCTGCTGCCTCGATCGATGGCGGACGTGTTAGTTATGATTGGAAATCCCTCATCGAACCGTCCTCTGGTATCCCATAGGGATGTCCGACGTCTTGATGTCGAGGAATCGTGGTATCGGGATTCGTTGTTTGTGGTTGACTTTGGACGATTTCCTCAATACGGGGTTTGAAGGTAAAGATTCGCGAGGATTTCGTCGATCTGATTACTGGGGATTAGACATCCACTTGTGTCTCCCCTAGGAGGTTTGTTGTATTTTGGTAAAACTCCCTCCTAAGTCTCATACACGTTGTTACTTAGCACTATGGTCCCACGGTGTGCCAATTTGTTTCTTGTGGAAAATGGTAAACAACGATCCTCCCGTGTCCTAAACTAGGGGTTACTAGCGAGATCGACCAGTTGATCTCAAGGCGTGTGCTAAGTTTTGGTGATCACGGTATTTCGAAGAAGCCTATGCAAAACCGGTGTTCGACAGGCTAGAAACTACTATGATGGTTTTCCACACAAACTAAGGCTTGGTCGAGATAAGTAATCGTGACCTAAGCAGTGAAGCCTCGACGAAGGAGTTTTCGACATCAAGCGGGCAAGCCAAGCGGTGACTCGTGACTCAAGGCTTAAAGCTCGGGACTTGTCGAAACTTAAACAAAAGAACATAAAATGCTTCTCGCGGTTAGAAGAAAGTAACCACAATCGATTAGATAAAGATTGAAATAAAACTTGATTGCATTAGCGAAAAGTTGGTGATTCAACGTACATCAAAGCTTTGCGGACTCTTTCTTCCTTAAGCGGAATTGGGCGAGAGTTTTGCAAGCGGTTTGAGCATACGAATGAACACACCAAATTACAAGAGATTTGACTTATTTATAATATTTACAAAGTAACGACTATGCTAAATCGTGGCTACAACTAAACATGAAGGCAAATGCTCCATAGGATCCTGCCACCTCTCGGCGCCAATCCTTCAAAACTATAATCAGCCCTTACGCATCTCCTTTTGAAATTCGAACTGGCGCACGAGAAATAGCATTCCGCTTCCATAAGTTCGTCAAGCCTTGAGACCATGATGCTAAATTTCTCTAAGAATAATCTCCAACTTGACCTCGGCGTGAATTCTTGACTTCGACTTGACGACAATCGCTTACTCATTCGAACCCAAGATAACCGCTCATAAGAATCAATGGCTTCCTACTCGGTCGTTGAGACTTCGAAATTCCTCACTCTTGACCAAATTATATCCTTCTCTTCTAGAATTTTCCACGAAGTTCCAGAATTGTCCCTTTAAATTAAGGACTTAGTACCTTCAACTGGCATTGGCATATTTTCGACCCAACAACATGCATATCATTGATCTCATGCTTATGAGGTTAAGAGTATCACAGGTTGTGAAGGAAACTGTGCGTTTCGGCTATTTTGGACTATTTCAGACTAGATATTGATATTTTTCGGTTCGTATGCTTCATGCATGATCTCTTGATCAGAAGGTTATCTCGGGTTGGTTTTATAGACGTTGGAACCATTTCAGTATGTCCTCTAGTTTACCTGTTCAAATTGAAGGTCATTTTCTCAAGGAAGGACTCTGATAGTTCATTTATTAATAAAGAGGAATTCAGTTTCTTGTGCGTTTCAAACACTCCAGAATTCCTAACTCCCAGCTCGTTGGGTATTTTCGGCTGATTCTTGATTGGCGAGTCACTCTCGATATTATCTTCAACTTTCATTCTCAGGTCAGAAGCTAGTTTTGTGAAGAAAGTCTCCGGAAAAATTAATCTTTCAAGAGAGTTTTATGGTTGAACCGTGTTTACAGAAAACTGAAAAATTCGTAACTCCTGGCTGGAATGTCGAAACTGAGCGATTATGGTGTCTAAAATTTTGTCTCGACGTCCTCTTCAAATTTCATTCAAAGGCCAAGAGCTAATTCCTTATGGATCAATACCAGAATTTTATTCTTTGAAGGTGTATTTGAGCCGAACCGAACAATATTTCATCTGATGCGCAACACTCAAAAAATCATATCTCGCTCAATTTTTATAGAAAAGTGATGGGAATGGTGTCAAAATTTCACAAATTTTGTTGGCTTAAACTTTTCTTCACATCCCGATTTTGGATTTTGATCAGAAGGTCCCCGTTCGAAGCATTTTCCCCAGGTGGCACAATTAAAATTCTGCATGTGTCAGATGCACGAAATGTGAGCTAAAACTTTGGAAATTCATATCTCCTTAACTGTTTCTCTGATTGAGTCTAAATTTCGTGTTGGGACCGATTTCATATTTGGCACGGTTCCCGAGGTTTGGCATTGTACACGAAATTTTATCAAATAAAGGTGATTTGGGCCTAATCTTGAATCCAAGGAACTCTAAGCCCAAAAACTCCACCTATAAATCAAATTTCACTCTCATGATTCGAGGAAGAAGATTCATTTGTTAAAATTTCACTCTCAATTCACTTTTTTTCCCTCACTTTTTTTCTCTCAATTCACAAAATCAAGAAAAGTAAAAAGTCAAGCTCTTCCTCCTCCTTCCAAGGCCAAGCACCGCCCTACCTCCTCCACTAGCCTCCCTCCTTCAAGTTCCGACCACCACTCTCTACCTTTCCTCGCCAGAAGACCTATCGGCCTTCCCTATTGAATAGCCTCTCTCTAATCGCCCTCCTCCCCGTCCGATCTCCTTCTCCGGCAGGCTTCCTCCCTCTGCATTCGGTCGCGCATTCGGCCTTCCTTCTTGCTCTGTTCCGAGCTCCTTTGCGCCGACCTACTCCTCCGTCCGAGCACCCTCTATCTCTTCTTCTCACCAGACCGGTCCTCTCCCTTAACTGGCCTCCCCTCCTCTTCCCTCAACCGCCCGAACTTCTCTCTTGCATTTACGACCTTCCTCCTCATCTTCTCTCAATTTTCTGACCTATTATTCATCTTCTTCTTTAATTCTCCGATTCCAATTCCGGTAAGTTCAATTAATTGATTCCAATAAGTTCTTATTTTAAGCGATTTTGAAAAATTTCTTATTCTTGAAATTGAATTTAGGAATAGCTTGTACATACATTAATTAATTCATATCTTGGTTAATTGAATTGAAATTATATGATTGTGGCTTGATTCTTGAACTCGATTATGTCGAGGTGTAAACTTGATGAACATTGAACATTCATGAATTTATTTCTTTGTACATAAGACACTTGTGATATTGTTTGATTTGTAAATATCATGTTCATGCATTGGATAATGCCTGTATTGAATAATTGAATCAAAATTGCATGCTATTTTGATTTGTGAACTCAAAAGTGTGTCGAGGTGTAGTTTAATGCACATATTCTTGAGTTAAATTGCATATTCTTTATTGTTTGAATAGGTGCATTAAAACATGGTTAATCCATAACTTTTGATTGATTTTAATTCATATTCAAGGTTATGTCGAGATGTGAAATTAGTTGATTGTTTGATTGATTGCATGTGGTTACATGTTGATATGAATTTCATTCATGAAGCATTGCATTTAGTACCATTACATAAGCATTGATTATGCATTTGTTTTAATTCAAACAATTCCAATTTTGGCATGTTAAGTGTAGAATCAATTATGTAGAGTTGTTTGTGCATCATGTAATTGATTTAGTATCCAATTCTCTACTTCATTTCAAAATACAAAAACAAGTGAGAATTGGAAATTAAATCGGTACATGATTTTCACATTTCTCATGCATTTTCATGCATTTTTGTGAACCAAAGTGAATTTTTCCTCAAAGGTCCAAGGTAGCAATACTTGTCCTAGACATTTAGGCATGCTTTGAAACCGATTTTCATAGTTTTGGAACCAAATTCTATGCGCATCATGCCTAATCGAAGTTGCTGCCGCGCTCCTTTAAGGTCCAAAAACCGTCACTTTCAATCAGAATTAATTAAAACCGATCATATTTTTGAATCCTTTGGCATGTTTGCATGCGACCATGTGATTTTTAATTAATTCCGACAAGTTGACTTTTCGCTTAAATTTCGAATAAGTGCTTTTCCAAGCCGATTTTTGAGTTTTTATTTCACTTCTTGCATGTTTATGCTAATATATTAGCTTGTGAATAATCGCTTTTGAGCTTTGTGCTTTCGATAAGCACCTTGTTAATACTAACACTTTGTTACTTGTGCAAGGTACCTTGAGTTTTGTTTTCGATTGATTTGGATATATACGACATATATCTTGATTTTGCACATACGTGTGTGTGTGCATCTTTTGTCTGCATTGCTTGGTTTTTACTGTAAGTTCCTTGATTTTAAGGATTGGCTTAATTTTAATAAATCAAATAATAAGCAGCAATAATGTATTGTATAGTAGGATTTCTAACTTGTAATCCTATTTAGAATGCCTGAACATGTTGTGTTGAAGACTTTCAACAACTAGAATAACATGTCAAATGAGATGTAGAGACATTAGACATCAGGACATCATGCTACATAAATTGTTAAGTTTATTACAGTTCTATTTTAATTAGTGAAGAATATTCTGGGAATATTATGCATCCTATGTGGTGTGTTTATGAAGGCATTTGTGGAGGTCCAAGAGCTAAGGAGAAAAATCAGCAAGCACATTTGTTTATGCAGAAGTTTGTTACTACAGAAGTTTGTTATAATTTTAAGTTGTTATTTGAAGGCCCAAATCCAGTTGGATAATAGGTTATGAATAAGCAGTTGTAACCTAGTTTTAGCAAGCTAGTCGATTTTATAAAGATGTAGTCTTTAGGGTTAGCCATGTAACTGAACCACCCGGATTGTGGGATGGTCATTGATTTGTGCCTCGAAGCCTGTAGGCAAGAGGTTTATTTTACTCACTCAAAAGTTGTGAAGCAATGAGTGCAATTGTGTCCTTGGAAGAAGCTGTGAAGCAATTCCAAGTTTGTTTGAGTCATAAGTTTGACTGTTTTGTGTTTGGAGTGATGTTCTCCAAACTGTTTTAGTTGATAGGTATCAAGTTGTTGATGCAGTGGCTGGGATAGTGACTGCTAGACATCACTATGGTGATTGGAAATGGAATAGGGATATTCTATATCTAAGTGAGGTATCTTAAGTAGAATGGACATTGGGTAGGGATTAAGTGAAGGGTGTAAACAAAGAGGTTTAACTCTGAATTAATACTACTGATAATGGACTTCATTCCTGGCTTGGTATTCCCCCAGATATAGGTTGGTTAGAACCGAACTGAGTGAATAATTCTGTGTGTTCTTTTGTTTTCTGCATTGTTAATTGTTAGTTCTACCTTGTCTATTTTTTTAATGTCAGATCAGATGTCAAGACATCCTTATATGACATCTGAGTTTGTTGTTGGCACCATAATTTCAATCGGTATCAAAGCAGGCATCCTGTTTGTTTCTAGATGAGATCAATGGGGGATACTTTCTGGTTGTGTACAAGGTAGATGATTGTTTGAACAAGGAGTGTTGATATTGTATGGTCCCTTGAAGTGGAGGATGAACCTATTTGTGGAGGATTAAACCAACTTGACCAGAACAGTTGTACCTTCTTGAAGAAAGAAGATAATGAAGCTGGAACAAGAGAGTTAAATTCAAAGACTTCACGCGGGAGTGAAAATTTTGGATTGAATTGTTCAGCTTATATTTAGCACATAGAATAAATTGTCATAACCTTCATGCGGGAGTGAAGACATTGATAAGGTAACTCGTGTGCTTATGTGGTTCCATATGGTTAGGATATTGGTTAGGTCTAGTCTATTGCTTGGTGAAAAAGCAAGCATATTGTAGGCTTAATTTATTTTCAATCCTTAGATGTCATGATTAAATTTGAGTTAAGGAGTAAGCATTATGTAAATTATGTTGATGTATGGCTATATTCTGCTGCATAGCCTCTGATGCAACCCTCAAAGTGCAAGAAGAATTTTAGGGGTATTTCTATTCAACAGAATATTTAGCAGATTTTACAACTTTATTAAAAGTGTCTAAGATACTTAAGTCCTTCTCAAGTCCACTCATAAGGCATTTATTAATAGATTTGATTAGTATCGATTGATCAAAGATTCTCATATACATGTGAAAGTTATTTGTAGACCTTGAAGATTATCAAGGATGATGTGTTCCAAGGAGATGTAACTAATGTTCTATAGGATGTTAAAACATTATTGCTACTGGTATACAGCTACCACTTGAAGAACAAATGTTTATGGGTGCTAAACAAATGTAGTGTGAGTACATATGTTTATAACCTACTCCTGATTGGAATAGGAGACATCTGCTTTGTATTAATTGATCAGGACACGATCAAGAAAGCGTTCTACTCCAGATGTTAATTTACTTCTGACCTAAGCTTATGGGAGTAGGGAAGTTGAGCTCAATGCAAGAAATAGGACACATAAAGGTATTGTCTAAAATATCTTTATGTGATATCAAGATGAGCTTATATCTAGAATATTCTTCTGATCAAAGGAACCAGATATGTGGAATTTTATTCATGACCATAGAACAAATTTTGTTTGGAGCTGAATATTATGATCCAACCACAGTGAGTTATGGTCCAAAGTGTTTGAGTAACCTATATAGTATATTGAAAGGGTATTGTCTAAAAGAATCAAGAGAGTCAGATTGCTTTGAAGAATCTGTATATTTTTGTGTCATGCCATACGTGAGTCTGTTCCAGAAACCTAGTTGAGGGAATCTCCTCTATAGGTACAGACTATGGCATCCATCTTCTTAAATTTAGAATGAAGTCTGACGAAAAGCTTATTGAGATGTGGATCATATTATCCCTTGGTTATGTTGATTATTTGGCTGTAAAGGTGTGTTCGCGATAAAAAGTGACGAATGAGGGAATTGAATCAGAATTCGAATCTCCAGCTCAAAATAATTTACTCTTTTGATTTTTTTTGCTTTAAAAGATGCCGCGAGCACCAAGCTTTATTATTTCCAAATAAGAAAGAAGATGGAAAAGGGGAAAGCTGAAATACCCTAAATAAGATATGTGATGCAACTAGCGTAAATTAGACGCAACACATTGGCGAAAGACCATGGTAAGAGGGTTGGTTATATAAAGGGAAGGTATTAGCACCCTATATATCTATAGTTTTCTATAGGAATTTTTTTATGCATATTTTGTATGTTTTTGTGTTTTATTTGCTATGCTATTTCGGGAAAGTTACTCCTTTGGGATTTAAAAAAGGTAGGTTAGGCAGGAACCTAATTTATTTATTATTATTATGCTTGCAAGGATCATTGGGATCCTATGCATACATACCCCCTAGTGGGAATCAGAGCATCTGTAGCTCGGATCTAAGGGAACTAAGGTTTGTTTGGTTTGAGGGAGAAAGAAGTATGCTCGCCAAGGGTGAGACCTTGTGCCTACATATTCTCAAAAGGAGGTTGAGAAAGTCAGAGCAATCATAGTTCCCACTTATGCTAGTGGAAGCAAAGATTTAAGAGACAATGACAAGTTTCATATTAATGAAAAATATATCTAATCTATTTCATCACATACATTTTTGAAAATTTGATTGTTTGAATCTTTCTTGTAAGCATTGGGTGTTTTTCTCGAGTGTACAAGCGTTACCACTTAAAAGTTAAGAAAAATGTTTGAAAAATGTTGAATCTTTCTTTGTAAGCATTGGGTGTTTTACTTGAGTGTACCACTTAAAATTAAAAGTTTTTTTTTTTTTGAAAAAAAGTGTTTTTTTGAAAAGGTTTTGATTTGAAAAATAGTTTTATTTGTATGCGATGCTATAGATGAGATACTTCTTCCATAGAGATGGCACGTGTCTAAATATCTAGGAGAAATTGATTATTGATTAGGGGGATGCTTTTAAGAAGCATGTGGGTCCTTGTATCGTAAGCTCAAGAGGAGGTTATCCAAGGAACATTGAGGGTCCTTGTATTGTGAGTCCAAGAGGAGGCTTTCCGAGGGACATTGAGGGTCCTTGTGTAACACCCCCTTCTAATTACCCGCGTTTTATAAATAATAATCAGAGTATTTAATCATAATCAAGAAGGCGTCATAATTTAAAACATAAAAATTTGACCAAACAGCGTCATGCTTCACTGAAGAATACTCATCAATTAAATCATACTCAAAATTATGTTTAACAGCGGAAATGAAACATAATTAAATCCCGAATACTTTACTCAACAGTTATTCCAGGATACTAAATCAACATAATTCCAAAATTATTAAAATATCCATAAAAGGATTCCAAACAATCGTTTTCCCCCAGTGTTACATCTACCAGAGCACGACACTGACACGCGGACAAAGACTCGAATCTAAGGCTATCCTCACCAACTCCAAGCAGCTAATCACTTCGGATCTGAAATGTTAAAGTAAGGGTGAGATTTCAATTCAATATAATATGTATTATACGTTCTTAGATCCAACAAATTAATTGAAATATATTAGTTCATCAACCCACACAAGATCATAAACAATACAGAAACAATTCACACAATGATCATGTATAAATATCAAACAATGGCAATTGTAACACTGGAAACCATCCTAACATGTTACAATTCCATATGCAATGCAGACTCTATGCATGTGGTACCAATCGTGAACCGCGTTCACCCACTGCTCCGTTTACTCGTGGAAAGACAGTGTAATCCATGATTCGCCCACACCATTGGGTCAAGAATCTAGCCTCACTACCTCTACCCAGGTCAGTCTATTGGCTCTGCAAGCTCACTTCCGCACAATGGGAATGAACCAATTAACAAATGTATATGCATGCAATCATAAAAGCATGCCACATTATTCCACTGATCATAATAAATCAACATAGTCACACGATGTCATTTCACCAATACATCACATTCCAATCACAATGGACATCAAAATATAACATGGTATGCATTAGTTCTCATCCGGTACTCAGACCATTCGCATTGATTACCATCTTCCGTATTTAAATCCACATTTTCAAAATCGGGGACTCGGCTCTTTTTAAAATAATTTTCAATAAAATAATATTTTTCTTTTCCAGGAGGTAGAACTTTAAATTTAAGAAATAACGCCGAAAACGGAACTCGAATCGGAGTTACGGTTTAGAAAATATGCATTTTTGAAAATTTAGAAGTTTTGGAAAAATACACAGTGGTAACCGGTTCCTCACTGGGAGAACCCGGTTCCCACAATCTTTGAAAAACACGCTCCTGGAAAAATGTATGGGGAACCCGGATCCTCCCCACAGGGAACCGGTTCCCAGGTTTTCAAAATAGAGTCCCCCTGGATTTTTGTATGGGAACCGGTTCCTCCCAGGAACGGTTCCAGTACAAAATTCGAATTGAAATTTCTGTTGGAACCGGTTCCTCCCCACGAGGAACGGTTTCCACGACCTGTAACAGCAAAATTTATCATTTTTGACAGCTTTATGCATCCATAACCATTTCCAATCTTTCCAATACAAATTATAATATTATAAACACCATTCTAACACCATTTCACACCATTTTGACATCAACTAACATAATTTATCCATTCCTAATTATCTTCTGACACACTAGTGATCAATTTTTCATCCACTAACACAATTAGGGTTTCATACTATAATCTACCATTCCAACTCCTAACATACCCAATCATCCCATTGGTTCCCAAAACCCATAAGACATATTAACCAAATAAAATCACCCCTTACCTCGCGATGATTCTCCGGTTTCTCTCGGCGTCGGCTTTTCCTCTCTTCTCTTCTTCCTCCAACTCTACGTGAAATGATTTCCAAAACCTTCTCTTTTCTTTTCTTTTCCTTTTATATTTCCTTTTAATATTCCAATTAAAATAATTAATTAATACTTAGTAATTAGTAGAGTGTTTTACTATCACACCCACCGTTTACTCTGCACCCTTCCAAACCTTTCCTCATTAAATAATCCAATTAATCCAGATGAATTAAATATTTAAGACTTTAATCAATTAAATAATTAATTCCCGCTTATTTAATATTGAATTAAATCGGGGTGTCACAACTCTCCCCCACTAAAAGAGTTTTCGTCCTCGAAAACATACCTTAAACGAAAAGTTCGGGTATGAGTCCTTCATCGACTCTCCGCTCCCAAGTTACATTTCCTTGATTTGGTCCTCCCAAGCTACTCGTGCAGTGCTATCTCTTTACCTCGCAATTGCTTCACTTTTCGATCCTCAATTTTCACGACCTTGCTTCAACGATCAAATTATCTCGTGCACGAACATCATCTACTTGAATCTCATGAGACGGATCCACAATGTACCTCCTCAATGGGATACATGGAAAACATCATGCAAATTCGCAAGTGGCGGTAAAGCAATCGTCGCAACTTTCCCAACTCTCTTGGTAATCGAAGCGGACCAATAAAGCGGAGTCAACTTCCTTGACTTCAAAGCTCGACCAATACCGATCATCGGAGTAACTCTCATAAACACATGATCTCCTTCGTCAAACTCAAGATCCTTCCTCCTCTTATCGTGATAACTCTTCGGCGACTCGAGAAGTCCTCATCTTCTCTGAATCATCTTAATCTTTTCGAAGTTTGTTGAGCGATCTACGGTCCAATCACGGCACTTTCTCCAGTTAGTACCACACACGGTGTCAGACATCTCTACCATACAATGCCTCAAATGGAGCCATACCAATGCTCGAATGAAAACTATTGTTGTAGGTAAACTCTATCAATGGCAAATAGCTATCCCAAGCTCCACCTTTCTCTAACACACAAGCTCTTAACAAATCCTCTAACGGTCGTCCTCTCCGTCGACCATACATGCATGGATGATGCGGAACTCAATCGTAACTTAGTACCGAGCTTCTTGCAATCTGTCCGAACTTAGAAGTAAACCTCGGATCTCTATCCGACACAATGCTAGACGGAATACCATGCAAACTTACAACTTTCTCAACATACAATTACGCCAACCTCTCCATCGGATAATCCATTCTTATCGGAATAAAGTGGCGGACTTCGTCGATCGATCGACAATCACCCGGATAGAATCACGGTTCTTCTTTTCTAGGCAATCGGACACCAAAATCCATAGAAATGCCATCCGTTTCCATTCCGGAGCGAATAACGGTTCCATCGGTCCGGCGGCCGATGCTCAATCTTTGATTTCGACAAACCAAACACGCATACACAAACTCGGCGATTTCCTTCTTCATTCACGGCCACCAAAATAACTTCTTCAAGTCATGATACATCTTAGTAGCAGGATGAATACTCAATCCACTTGATGTCCTTCCTCCAAGATACTCTTCGATCTCGGCAACATCCGGAACACACTCTATCACCAAAACTCATAACACCATTCTCGTCGATTGGAACTCACCTCCTTGACCTTGGTTAATCAATGTCGACTTGTCCACTAATCCAACATCGGACTTCGCCCATTTGAATCTCTTCCAAAATGCCACTAGTCGGCTTCAACATGCCCAACTTCACCTTTGTTGGAGTAGTCTCACAAACCAAACTTAAGTCTCGGTGCTCAACCAACTCTAGCTCACGGACCATCAACATCGACATATGCAAGGATTTTACTCAGCGCATACGCTACGGCGTTTGCCTCACCAGGATGGTAGTTCAAACCAAAATCGTAATCCTTGAGAAATTCTAACCATCTCCTCTTTCTCATATTCAACTCCTTCTGATCAAAGAGATACTTGAGGCTCTTATGATCGCTGAAAACCTCAAACCGTGAACCATACGGATAATGCCTCCATAGTTTCAACACAAACACAATGCATGACTCTAAATTATGAGTCGGGTAATTCCTTTCATGAGTCTTTAATTGTCTCGAAGCATAAGCCACAACCTGCTTATCTTGCATCAAAACACCTCTAAACCCATCAAAGCGCATCACAATACACCACAAAGATTCTTCCGAATTTGGCAAAATCAAAATCAGACACTAGTCAACCTCTTCTTCAATTCTTGAAATCCTTCTCACAATCGCATCCCAAATAAATACTTGACCTTTTCTCGTCAATTTAGTCAATGGTAACGCTAACTTAGAAAACCCTCAATGAACTTCACGTAGTAACCCCGGACCGAGCTACGAATCTCGAAGCATTCTTGACACTTCCGAGATACCGCTTCTACTTTTGTAGGATCAACAGCAATACCATTCTTGGATATTACATGACCCGGAAAACTCACTTAAGCAACAAAACTCACACTTTGACAATTTTGCATAAAGTTTCTTTTCCTTCAACACTTCCAATACAATTCTGAGATGCTTTGCATGCTCCTCATCATCCTTTGAGTAGATCAGAATGTCGTCAATAAACACCACCACAAACTTGTCAAGATACGGATGAAATATCCTGTTCATGTACTCCATAAACACACCAGGTGCATTAGTAACTCCAAATGGCATAACAGAATATTCATAATGCCCATACCTCGTTCTAAAAGCAGTCTTCTGAATGTCTTCCGCCTTAACACGAATCTGATGATATCCGGACCTCGGATCAATCTTGCTAAACACACAAGCTCAACCAACTGATCCATCAAGTCATCAATCCTCGGCGGTGGATCGATTCTTGATCGTCACTTTATTCAATGCGTAGTCGACACACGGTCTCATCGTACCTTCCTTCTTTTTAACCAACAACTTTGGCGCGGCGAAACACTAGGCGAATAAATTTCTTTTCAATAACTCTTCCAACTGTTTCTTGATTCGGATAATCGGATGCCGACATGCGATAAGGCGCCATCGACACCGGACTAGTTCCAGGAATCAAATCTATAGTAAACTCCACTTCTCGTTCAGGTGGTAACTCGTTAACATCCTCTGGAAACACCTCTGGAAATTCATTCACAACAGGCAATTCACCACTCTTAGCCTTCCCTTTCACTTCCGTTGAAGAATATAACATGAACACTACAGCACCATCTCGGCGGTGAGTTCATACTTAGCGACATGATCTCATCTTGACCTTAGCTACTTGGAAATATAACCGTCTTCTCAAAACAATTGATATGAACCTGGTTGAAGACCAACCAGTTCATTCCAAGGATAATATCAAGTTGTTCTAATGGTAGGCACACTAAATCCATACCGAACCCTCTATCGAAAATAACGATAGGACAATTTCGACACACATACGAAGTAGTCCGAACCCGGCAGGGTGTCAATAACCATACTTCCATCAAATTAGAAATTTCTAGATTCAATCTCTTAGCACGGTCAAAGAAATAAAAGAGTGTGTCGCTCGGTGTCAATAATTGCAATCAAAGGTATACCATTAATAAAACATGTACCTTTAATCAACCGGTCATCAGGCTTAACATCTGATCCTGACAAAGCGAACACCTTTCCACCAGCTTGCTCTTTCTTTGTCTTAGTACACTGCGGACGAGTGTGTCCTTCTTCACCACAGTTGTAACAAGTTATCCTTCGGGATCTACACTCGGCTAAATGACCGACTCTCCACAATTGTTGCACTTTCTCGCATCGACCTTGCATTCAAGAGCTCGGTGACCCAATTCACCACATGTAGCACTTTACGGAAGAACCGAAGAACGAGTCTCCCCACTAGGCTTCTTCCAACCTCCGGATCTATGATTATTCCTATCATAAGGCTTACAGCGATCCATCATCTCTTACCCTTACGGTCGCATAACTCGAGCATTTGCCTTAGTACTAGTAAGATCTTCTTCCGAATCCTACTACAATCAACCAAATCAGGAAATCTCCTAATGCGGCGATACGATACCGCTTGATCTCATCACGCGGTCCATTCTCAAACTTGATACATTTGGAAAACTCTCCATACGCATCGTTAGGATAATTAGCATAATACTTTGCTAACTTTCGAGAAAACTTGGTGGCGTACTCACTCACGGACTTGTTGCCTTGCTTGAGCTCCAGAAATTCTATCTCTTTCTTACCCCGAATGTCTTCAGGAAAATACCTTCTCAGGAAAGCTCTTACGAACACGGCCAAGTTAATGCAACTCCGTCTTCTTCAATTCGATCTGGTAGCAACCCACGGTCGTCGACTTCCTCGCCAACATGTGAGTACCATACCTCACCTTGACCCCTCGGCACAATCAATAACTCGAAGATCCTCTCGATCTCCTTGACCGCCGAGCACCCTCGGGATCATGTGCACCTTTGAACACGGAGGATTATTCCTCGAAAATTCCCCAATTATGCATCGGCACAATCGCGACTCCTGCTGATTCCCTCCGAGCACTCCACTAACATTCCCAAAGCCTCGGCAATAGCATCATCATTCCTTTCGTTACCTCTTCCACCATTGTTACGTAACATTACAAAACAACCTACATCGACACACAAGTATCGCGATGTTACTTACACTAGTCGCATACTAAGGGATAACGACACTAAGACAAGACCGACTATGCTCACGATACCACTATTGTAACACCCCTTCTAATTACTGCGTTTTATAAATAATAATCAGTATTTAATCATAATCAAGAAGGCGTCACAATTTAAAACATAAAAATTTGACCAAGCACGTCATGCTTCTTGAAGAATACTCATCAATTAAATCATACTCAAAATTATGTTTAACGGAAATGAAACATAATTAAATCCCGAATACTTTACTCAACAGTTATTCCAGGATACTAAATCAACATAATTCCAAAATTATTAAAATATCCATAAAGGATTCCAAACAATCGTTTCCCCTAGTGTTACATCTACGAGCACGACAACGACCGCGGACAAAGACTCGAATCTAAGGCTATCCTCACCAACTCAAGACTATTCACCGGATCGAAATGTTAAAGTAAGGGTGAGATTTCAATTCAATATAATATGTATTATACGTTCTTAGATCCAACAAATTAATTGAATATATTAGTTCATCAACCAACACAAGATCATAAACAATACAGAAACAATTCACACAATGATCATGTATAAATATCAAACAATGGTAATTGTAACCTTTGAAACCATCCTAACATGTTACAATTCCATATGCAATCGACTCTATGCATGTGGTACCAATCGTGAACCGCGTTCACCCTCCGTTTACTCGTGGAAAGGCGATTGTAATCCATGATTCGCCCACACCATTGGGTCAAGAATCTAGCCTCACTACCTCTACCCAGGTCAGTCTATTGGCTCTGCAAGCTCACTTCCGCACAATGGGAATGAACCAATTAACAAATGTATATGCATGCAATCATAAAAGCATGCCACATTATTCCACTGATCATAATAAATCAACATAGTCACACGATGTCATTTCACCAATACATCACATTCCAATCACAATGGACATCAAAATATAACATGGTATGCATTAGTTCTCATCCGGTACTCAGACCATTCGCATTGATTACCATCTTAGTATTTAAATCCACATTTTCAAAATCGGGACTCGGCTCTTTTAAAATAATTTTCAATAAAATAATATTTTTCTTTTCGGAGGTAGAACTTTAAATTTAAGAAATAGCAGCGGCACTTTTCGAATCGGAGTTACGGTTTAGAAAATATGCATTTTGAAAATTTAGAAGTTTTGGAAAAATACGGTGGTAACGGTTCCTCCTGGGAGAACCGGTTCCCACAATCTTTAAACACGCTCTGGAAAAATATATGGGGAACCCGGTTCCTCCCCACAGGGAACCGGTTCCCAGGTTTTCAAAATAGAGTCCCCCTAGATTTTTGTATGGGGAACCCGGTTCCTCCCCACAGGGAACCGGTTCCCAGATACAAAAATTCCCAGAATTTGAAATTTTACGCTGGAACCGGTTCCTCCCCAGGGAACCGGTTTCCACGACTATGTAACAAAATTTATCATTTTTGACAGCTTTATGCATCCATAACCATTTCCAATCTTTCCAATACGAATTATAATATTATGAACACCATTTCACACCATTTTGACATCAACTAACATAATTTATCCATTCCTAATTATCTTCTAACACACTAGTGATCAATTTTCCATCCACTGACACAATTAGGGTTTCATACTATAATCTACCATTCCAACTCCTAACATACTCAATCATCCCATTGGTTCCCAAAACCCATAAGACATATTAACCAAATAAAATCACCCCTTACCTCGCGATGATTCTCCGGTTTCTCTCGGCGTCGGCTTTTCCTCTCTTCTCTTCTTCCTCCAACTCTACGTGAAATGATTTCCAAAACCTTCTCTTTTCTTTTCTTTTCCTTTTATATTTCCTTTTAATATTCCAATTAAAATAATTAATTAATACTTAGTAATTAGTAGAGTGTTTTACTATCACACCCACCGTTTACTCTGCACCCTTCCAAACCTTTCCTCATTAAATAATCCAATTAATCCAGATGAATTAAATATTTAAGACTTTAATCAATTAAATAATTAATTCCCGCTTATTTAATATTGAATTAAATCGGGGTGTCACACCTTGTATGAAGCCCAAGAGGACGATATAGGGTATATCTGGCTTGGCTTTAAGAATGATTTCACTGAGAAACCATACTCTTAGGGTTCTATCCTAGTGAAGGTGATTCTTTGTATTGGAAGCCTAATAGGAGGCTGTTAGATATTTCCATATCTCTTTCTTGTATGATGTTGTTGTACCCCAATTTTTGCCCCTAAGATATACTCATACTTCATTGCACAAAGATCACAAATAGTCTCTCCCTCCTATCCTTGGGTTTGACCTTAGGAGATCACCAAGCATCCTTTGAGTGTGTGTGATAATTGATGTTGGACTAACAATAATATGTGTACACTTGATTTTCTAAGTGTTGTAGGTGAATGGTGCACAAATTTCTTACCTAAGAAGTCAATAGGTTCATGTGTTTATTTCCATGTCTTCTCTCCTCAAATCTCAAAGATTTCAAAACAATATCTACTATTGAAGACTTATCTTTTCATCAATCATGGTCTCCCATCTTGAATATATGCCTCATGCTTGAAAGAGATAAACATAATTGAGGAATTTCCCACATTATGGCCATCCTCCTTGAAATTAGGGTTTTGGGCTTCTGAGGACCATATCTTGGTATTTGTGTGAAGTTTGTGGATAATTTCAAAAACATTTGATTCTTAAAAGGACTTCTAATATGAATATGCTTTTATCCAAGGAGTTTGATTGATGAGAAGATTGTTTTGAAAGCTTATGATTGCCCACTCTCTAGATTGATGCTTCATCTACCTTGTGTGACTTCAAAGAAATATATCTTGGTCATCCCTTGTCTCCTTGAGCTCATTTTTCTTTCACAATGAAGCTAAGGATGTATACAACAACTAAGTTCAATTGGTGAGAAAAGAAAATGCTTGGAAACTTTCCTATGAGGTCAAAAGATCACAAGTCCTTGATGAGTTTCTTAACTTTTGGTCAATCAACTTCAAATAAACATATCTTGATCATCATTTATCATTTCGAGGTAATTATTTTTGCAAAAAAATCTTGAGGATGTGTACTTTAAATTCCTGGCAGCAGATACGTAATGTGACAGAGAATGTTATGACACCGTATCTGATAAACTGTTTAATAATTCACACAGTAATTTAAAACAGTAAAGAACACAATCAATTGTTTACCCAATTCAGTGTGTAACTACACCTACATCTGGGGGCTACCAAGCTAGGGAGGAAATCCACTATAAGCAGTATTAATTCAGGAATAAACCAACCAGTTTATCTCCTTCACTCAAGACCTACCCAATGCAACTTCAATCTAAGTCCTACTTAGACCTGAGTTCCTACTCACTCCCCCTCAATCACAGCAGTGATATCAACCTATTGATTAATAGAATTGTGAAGACATTCTTCAATACATACTTGATCTTGCTTCAAAGCTTTAATCAAGAGACACAACACTCGTGCTTCAAAGCTTTGAGTGATACACTACCCTTACAGCCAAATCCTAGTCCAAGTCACTTATCACAAGATAATTGCTTGGCTCACAAGAATAACTAGAACACAAAACTACATTCTGCTTAATCTTCTACACAGTAAAGGCGCAGCAGTAACATAAGGGTTTCTTTGATAATATAGAAGCAGTAAAGTCTTCAACTTGGGCTTCCATAATTATAGCTAGGGTTAACCAAAGTTAACCTAAAGACTTGGTCTCTTTTCACATACCAAATTAGGGTTAAACAAGATTAACCTTAAAACCACGTGAGCACATGATCCAACAAACTAATCCATAATAAAATAGCTCAGCAGAATCTTGAAAACTCTCAGGAAAAGTAAATCTGCATAACAGTAAATGTTGCACAGAATGTCATAACATTGGTCATGACATCAGTCATTTTTCTTGCAGATTTCCAGCATAACAGTTCACAACCAATCTGAGATGTACCTGTATAATTCTTCTTCTACATAATTTATCTTCAACTCTGAATGTTATGACATCAGTCAAGACATTGACATAAACTAGTTTTACCAAAAATTAAAGCCAACATAAAAACACTTACAAACTCCCCCTTTGGCAAATTTTCGGCTAAAACAACTAAGCTATCAGAGACTCATGCAACAGAAATTACAATGAACAACTAAGCCAATATAACCTAACTAAGCTGAATAAGCAGAACCTACCAAAGATAAATTCAACCCATAATTTCCCATAATTCATCTCCCCCTTTTTAGCCACAAAGGGGTCAAAGGTACCATTACATAATCCCAGAAATCATGAAATATAAATAGCAGAAGAGTTAATTATACAACCAAGTGAACAAAGTACAATCAGCCAAAACAAAATCAACAAAACAACAAGCAAAAACAGCAGCAGCAACAAGAAATCAGCAGGAGCCCCAGCTGGTTGTGCAAACTATCAACCATAGAACTTCAGGCACTTTCCTCTCCAGAAGAAACGCTATGGTAAGTAGCTTCCTCTGATGAACTGCTTTCAGCACCAGCCTGTTGCTCTTCTTCAACATCCTCATGCAAGTCTTCTGCATCATCCTCATCTAGCCTTTCATCCTCAACCTCAGTGTCTTCTTTCTCCTGTTCCAAGGTAGTGATCAGCTCCTCAAGAGTTTTCTTTCTTGCTTCAAGCTCCCTGCAAGTCTCTCTCAGCACAACAATGACATCAGCCTTCTGAGTATTAGCTTTGACATTGGATGTCTCAGCAGATGTCATGACAATGTCAGGGACATGTTGTCATATGGTGAACGGACTTTGAGAATTTTGTTTTGCTTTTTATCGCAAATGTTGCGGATAGCAAGAGTCGCCACCGAATTTTCTTTTATCCAATTAAGGGAAGGTGAAAAGAATAGGAAAAGACCTTCGTTAGATTCTGAGTAAGGGAGAAGGTTATGAAAAAGGAAGGTATTAGCACCCTTTTCATCCGTAGTTATCTACGGGCTCTTAGTTGCTTTTAGCTCATTTTTAAAAGTGTTTTCTGTGTGTTTGACAAAAATGTTTTGAAAAGGCATTTCTCTTTGACTTTGTAATGATTCATGTAGGAATGTATACAAAGTGTTTGGAAATGTTTCGTTTTGAAAAGAGTTTGAACTTTGACAAAAGTGTGAGGTGTAAAAAGTATTTTGTTTGAGCAAGCAACTGAAAGTCCTATTACCTACACAGAATGGTCGTTTTCGTGTTATTTTACTTTTCTTTAGAATAGTGCTATCCATATCATTAGTTGATAGGGAACCCTATTCGTTGGATGTAAGAGGGACATTCGAAGGGACATCGGATGGTCATAGAAGACAACTTGTAGGAGTATCCTAGCACATTCGAAGGGACGATCATCACTTTTCGTAGGCAACAATCGAGGGACGAGATCATGTATTCGTAGGCGACATCATGGGTCTATGATCTTTGTATCGAAGGGACTATGATGATATGTTTCGTAGGCAACGGTGCTAGGATACCTCGTTCGAGGGACTTGACCATTTATTCGAAGGCAACGAGAGAATTACCCTAAGGGTGCGTGTGAAAATAGTGTGTCAGATTCAGATATGTTATCTTGGAATTAGAAGTGATCTATGTTCGTTTTTATCTTTCCATACACGCCTAGTTACTAGCAGTTTATAGGGTGCGGAAAATAAATTGCGGAAAATAAAGTTCTACGCTTTTACATGGCTTTGGGGCTGTTACATAATAGGAGTGCAGAAAATAAAAGTCCTAATTAAACTATTACATCTCATGGGCAGTTACATAATATTGAGAAAAAAAAGCGAGAAAAATAGTCCGAAACGTTACAACCTGTGAACAGATACATAATCGGAAAATATAAGAAAGTTCGCATAAGAGAAAAATGTTGGTAAAAATAAAGTTTTTGAATGAGAAAAAAGATTTTAGGTTAGTCATGCTGATTAGATGATATAGAAATTTTTGGGAATTTTCTGGATCGATTTTGATGATTAAAAGCAATTAAAAGTCAATTTAATGGTTAATTAGCAATTAATTAAAATATGCATGCAAAAATATTAATTTTAATGTCAAAAATTAAATAAATATTTTTCTGATTAAAATGCAAAAGGAAAATATTTTTGGTGATTTTTAAATGCATGAAAAAAATGTTTAAAGATTAATTAAATTAGAATGAAAATATTAAAAGAAAAATAAGAAAAGTGTTAGTTTTCAAAGTTGTAAAAAATAAGTGTCATGGCCAGGGATCGAACTCATGACAGCCAAGGAAAACACGCGCTACCTTGACCACTGGGCCAAACTGCATTTGGTGTTAAGATAATGAAACAAAAACGTTTTAAACGGATTTGAATTTTGGGAACCATAAAACGCGCGAAGAACTTCGTCTTCTTCGTTTGAATTTTCAAACAGTTAGCGTCGGCTTGGTTCGACTCTATAGCCCCTGCAAAATTCAAAAATCAAGCACAAGCAATATAAATACAATATGAAGCCATGGTTCGACTCGGTTTCATCCCCTGAGCAAGAATATATCATTAGTTTTGGCCAATTTTTCCTGGATCGAAGGACCCCAATTCGAAGCTCAAAAACCCTAGTAATGGCATAACACGATCTAGGCATCTAAAATTCAATTGAACCACCCAGATAGCTTGCAAACATCATTCTAAACATGAACAAACAATCAAAACATATTAATTATGCATGAATGATAAAAATGGAATTTTACAAAAGTGAGTGCAAACCGAAATCGGGATATCGTGTTTCTGGATGAATTTGTGATTTGTAAGGGTCCGGGATGACTCCAGGGACCTCCAGGAATCGATTGGCAAGCTTAGAATCGTCTGAATCCAAGCAAAACCAAGGATGCCAATAGCTTGAAGGACACGGTTTTTTTTAGTTTGGAATAGGGTTCTTGAGGCAATTTTTCTGTTCTTTTTTCATGTGTATGCATTGTGTATATATAGTAGATGGATCTAGGTCAGAAATCAAGAGAAAATAATGAATCAATCAATGTAAAAATATTTGATTTGGTATAAAACAAAATCTTTTCTTTTTGATCCAATTTTCATCAATTCTCTTGCCAATCAATGTCAATTTCGAATTTTCCAGCTTTTGTGGATTGCTTGGACCTCAAGAATGAGAGAAAAATTCAATTTGCATTTAATTTTGATTTTCTATCTTTTATTTTAATTTAATTGGCTTTTAAATGATTAAAATACAAATTAAATAGAAAAATAAAGATAAAATTCATGGCCATGGGCTTGGAGGTTACAAATTAGCTAAGGAACAAGTTTGAACCAAGAAAAGTTAGGCCCATTTGCAAAATTTTGGCTTTTGACAAGTATTTCTCTTTGTGCACCTCTTCAAAAATGCCCAACTTGTGCAAGGTGTATCTTGCTCAATTTTTAATATTTTTGAGTGTTCTTGGACTTTTTAGAAATCTCTAGATGTCCTCTAAACAACCTCTTTAGTTTCATCTCAATTGGAGTTTCCATGCTCAATAAAACTTCTTTACAAAAAGTTGACTTTTTGTTGACTTTGAAAATGACCTGTAATATTTTGATCCATATCTTCAAAATGAAGCATTTTCTGACCATGCTTGTGAGACATGAAGTTGTAGAGAATTGAATTCTCTTCAAAATGAGAGGTGGTGGAAAAATGTCTGATAAAGTATGAGAAAGTTATGCTCAGTCAAAGTTCAGTTGACTTTTCCCTAGAAAACCCTAATTTGGAAAGTTTGACTTTTGATCAAATCTTGAGTTTTCTTGATGAATCATGATCAACCCTTGATCAAATGATGAATTTCACTTCAAAATATGGATGTTGACCAAAAATAATGAAGTTTGATTGTATGTTGACCACAGTTGACTTTTTGTCTAATACAACTGATTTTCAACCATCTGAGCATTTGTCTGAGGAAACTTGGCTTGTAAGACTTGAAACTTGACATGGAGATTCTTTGAAGAATATGAGGAGGCATGATGACCATTGGAGATGTTGGAAACCACCTTGATCTGAGATTTTCCAAAACCCTAGTTTAGGTTGATTACCTAGGAGAGGGCTTGTCTGATCAACCCTTAAGGAATCCTTGAGTATGGATGTATGGAATGTCTTGAGAAGTAGGAGGGCAAATTTTGGGGTATGACAGCTGCCCCTTTTCAATCTTCTTGTACCGGAAGGGTTAGATTGGCATGCGTGCCTTTCGTGACTTGGAGGTAGAAGATGATTGAACACTCGAGTACACCTGAAAATTTGCACTCGTCGTTGATTGATGATACATGGGAATGGGCTTACAGATGCCATTTGGATAAGCTGGAGACTTTACTGGGGAATGAGTTATACGTTAGACTTAAGAACATCTCCTGAATAGGAGAATCATCGGAGATGGGCTTAAGATGCCATCTGGAGAGACTGATGCTGGGGAACGAACCGTACGCTAGGCTCTGCAGATATTCCTGAAGATAAAAGAGAGCACTGAAATGGGCTTAAGATGCCATCCGGAGAGAGTCGTACGTTAGACTTCGCGCTCATCTTTGAATGAAGTTATTGGTTTGTATTGGTTTTTAACCAAGTATGCAGCATTCTGAAAGTGGAGATATATCGACAAATAGTCGGAGATGGGCTTAAGATGCCATACAGGGAAAATGAGTCGTACGCCAGACTTTGTAGTTGCTATTGATAATAAGAGGGAGTCAGAATAAATCTTCGTCTTGATTACTCTAAGGGGATAATAGTCGGCAGAATGTGGATAGCTTCCCTGTTATGCTTCGGGTGTTGATCCAATGCCTGTTATCGGAGGACAACCCGGGTGATCGTTTGGGTAGGGTTTCCCGTCTGGCTTCGGGTGTTAATCCTGGATCTGTCGTTTAGAAGTGATTTTCACCTGTTTGGGAAGAAAAACAAAGAAACTTTGATAGGATATAGTTAGTCCTATGCAGATTATGATGCATGACAATGTGTATGAGTGATATTATGCACAAGTTATGACTTTTATGAATAATGTACGATAGATGTCAGTATTTCAAAACATATCCATCTTGAAGAAGATGTGGAAATTCTGCTTGGGGATTTCTGGTTTCTGTTTGGGGATGAAACGGATGAAAACCCTGCTTTTGAAAAAGAAGATAGATATCTTTGATTCCTCCGATGCACTATCTGACCAAGTTTCGAGCCTAGATCTCTATGCTGCTGAGGATGGTGGAGACCGAGGGATACACTACTGAGGATCTTGTGTGTAGACCCTGCTGGGGAAAATGGAGATTAAGAGGTGCTCCGTTGGGGAACCTTATGTATAG
Source organism: Vicia sativa (assembly GCA_021764765.1). Lineage (NCBI taxonomy): Eukaryota > Viridiplantae > Streptophyta > Magnoliopsida > Fabales > Fabaceae > Vicia > Vicia sativa. The sequence continues at coordinate 94,036,727 of CM038795.1, forward strand.
ATTTCGCTGAGGAGTATTTGCTTGTTGTTGGGGAGACAAGGCTAGAAGGATCTGGAGCCCGTTGAAATCTCTGACTGGGGAATAAAAGAAGCAGGTTTCCTCCGATGCACTATCTGACCAAGTTTCGAGTCTGGATATTGTTGCAGCCAGGGGAATTGATGATTGTTGAGAGATATTTTGTTGGGGATAAATACCTCTGCTGGAGATGAACTGCTAATGACGTAGCAGCAAGGTTGAGTTGGTTGAAATCACTGTTCAAGTGCTAATGTGATGAAGTTTGGAATGTTGGAACTGGTGGAGGGAACTTTGTATTTGGCTGGGGGAAGGTTTGCAGTGAGCGATGCCTCTGTGGGGATTGTTCTCTGCAGGGGAACTTTTTTGGTGACTTTCGTCGTCATCTCAATTCCTAGAGCCTGTAGTAATTATCCTTGTTCGTTCACTTTTCGCATGTTTGTAAATAGATTTTTATTGTCAGATTCATATAATCATTCAAAGCAAACGTTGGAGTTTATGCAAACAACAATAGTGAAAATTATAAAAAGAAAGAACTTGTATTAATTTGAAAGGTGGCGTATGGCAGAGTAGTTTGTACACAAGAAAAGTAAAAAGCTATGCGGAAACAATCTCGTTAAGTTTCAACTATGCTAGTACTCATATATTTCGACTATCTCATCTCCTTGCTGTCAGTGGAAAGTGAGTGAATTGATTTTCGCCATTTGAATCTTGAATGCTGATAGTAGTAGTCTGTAAATGGGTGATCTGAACAAGACATAGTTGTACGCTTAAATCCCTAACTTTTGCCTAGACCGCCCTTTCGGGTTTTCGGTCTACCGGGATACCCTTTTTTGCCCAAGCCGCCTTTGCAGGTTTTCGACTTGTCGGGTGTACATGTTTTGTATATATCCTTAACTTTTGCCCGAACCCTTTTCGTTCGCCAGGATGCCCTTATTTTTGCCTAGGTCAGTCGACCTAGCAGGTCTCGTTTATGCGTAGTATTTTTTGACTATGTCTGCGTTCACAGGGTGTGGGAAGTCTTCGTCATCCATGATGCTAAGTATCATAGCCCCGCCTGAAAATACTGTCTTGACTACAAATGGTCCCTCGTAGGTGGGAGTCCACTTGCCCCTGGAATCACCTTGTGGAAGAATGATGCGCTTGACTACTAGATCACCGACTTGGTAGACTCGGTGTTTGACTTTCTTGTTGAACGCTCTGATCATTCGCTTTTGATAGATTTGTCCATGGCAGATGGATGCGAGCCGTTTCTCGTCAATCAAGTTGATCTGATCAAGGCGAGTCTGGATCCAATCGTCTTCGCCTTGCTCTGCGTCCTGGAGGACTCTGGTTGAGGGTATCTGAACCTCGATTGGCAGGACCGCTTACATACCATATACAAGAGAGAAGTGGGTTGCCCCTGTTGATGTTCGTACTGTAGTGCGATAACCATGGAGAGCAAATGGCAACATCTCATGCCAATCTTTGTAAGTTACTGTTATCTTCTGTATAATCTTCTTGATATTCTTATTGGCGGCTTCCACTGTGCCATTCATCTTAGGCCGATATGGAGAAGAATTGTGATGCTTGATCTTCAACTGCGTGCAGAGTTCGGTGATCATTTTGTTGTTGAGATTAGAGCTGTTATCTGTGATAATCCTTTCAGGAGTGCCATACCGACAGATAAGATTATGCTTGACGAATCAAGCCACAACATTCTTGGTAACAGATGCGAACGAAGCTTCCTCTACCCATTTGGTGAAATAGTCGATGGCCACAAGGATGAAACGATGTCCATTGGAAGCGGTGGGCTTGATCTCTCCGATCATGTCAATGCCCCACATTGCGAAAGGCCAAGGAGCGGTTAGAACATCCAATGGTACCGGAGGTACGTGCACTTTGTCTGCATAAATCTGGCATTTGTGACAAGATCGAGCGTAGCGGTGACAATCAGCTTCCATGGTGGACCAATAGTAACCCCTTCTCAGAATCTTCTTAGCCATTGTATGTCCACTGGAGTGGGTACCAAATGTGCCTTCGTGTAACTCTTCCATGATACGTTCTGCAGTTTTCTGGTCCACACAGCAGAGTAAGCACAAGCCGTGGTTGCACTTGTATAAGATGTCGTTGCTGAGAAAGAATTTGGATGCAAATCTTCTCAAGAACTTCTTATCGTTAACAGATGCCCCTGCGGGATATTCCTGAGTCTCAAGATACCTCTTCACTTCGTAGCACCAAGGCTTCTCTTCTGTATCAAGCTCATAACAGTATGTCGGTTTGTCAAATTTCTCAATGATGACTTGGGGAGCCTCGTTGTCCCATCTAACCTTGAACATGGACGACATAGTAGCCAATGCGTCTACCAACTGATTCTCTTCTCGTGGGATGTGATCAAAAGTAATCTCTTCGAAGTAGGGGATCAAACTCAGAACATGCTCTCGATATGGGATGAGATTCGGATGCTTCGTATCCCATTCGCCTTTAATCTGACTGATCACTAAAGTTGAGTCTCCATACACTTGCAAGAACTTGATTCTTAAGTCAATAGCAGCTTTAATACCCATGCTGCACACTTCGTATTCGGCCTTGTTGTTAGTGCAACTGAAACATAATCTGGCGGTGAAAGGCGTGTGTCCTCCTGTAGGAGATGTAATGATGGCGCCAATGCCATTGCCAAGTGCGTTTGAGGCTCCATCAAAGACCATAGTCCATCGGGATCCTTGTTCAGGTCCTTCGTCTGGTCCTGGTTCTTCACAACCAGTAACTAACAAAACATCTTCGTCTGGAAACTCGAATTGCATAGATTGATAGTCATCTACGGCTTGATGAGCCAAATGATCGGCTACTATACTTCTTTTGATCGCTTTCTGAGAAGTATACTGGATGTCGTATTCGGTCAAGATCATTTTCCATCTTGCTATTCTTTCGGAGAGAGCTGGTTTCTCAAATATGTATTTTATCGGATCCATCTTGGAGATCAATAAGGTAGTGTGAGTCAACATATACTGTCTTAGTCGGTGAGCAGCCCAAGCCAAAGCGCTACAAGTTTTCTCGAGCTGTGAGTATCTTGTTTCACAGTCGGTAAACTTTTTGCTAAGGTAGTATATTGCATACTCTTTTCGACCAGACTCGTCATGTTGCCCCAACACACACCCCATTGAGTTCTCTAACATTGTCAAGTACATGATAAAAGGTCTTCCTTCGGCGGGCGGCATCAGAATGGGAGGATTCTGTAGGTACTCCTTGATTTTGTCAAAAGCGATCTGGCAATCGTCGTTCCATTTCACTACTTGATTTTTCTTCAGTAGCTTGAAGATTGGCTCACAAGTAGCAGTTAGATGTTCAATGAACCTGGCAATGTAATTCAAACGTCCCAAGAAACCTCTGACTTCCTTCTCGGTGTGGGGAGTTGCCATTTTTTGAATAGCTTTAACCTTGGCGGGGTCAACTTCAATACCTTTACCACTGACAACAAACCCTAAGAGTTTACCGGATCTGACTCCAAAGGTGCACTTGTTGGGATTAAGTCTTAGCCTGTACTTCTTCAATCTGTCAAACAATTTCCGCAAGTGACCGAGATGTTCCTTTTTAGTCTAAGATCGAGTTATCATGTCGTCGACGTAGACCTCTATCTCGTGATGAATCATGTCATGAAATAATGCCACCATAGCACACTGATAAGTGGCGCCAGCGTTCTTTAGTCCGAACGGCATGACCTTGTAGCAGAAAGTACCCCATTGTGTAACAAAAGTAGTCTTCTCCATGTCTTCAGGCGCCATTTTGATCTGATTGTAACCGGAGAAACCATCCATGAAGGAGAAAACTTTATGTTGAGCGGTGTTGTCAACCAGAACATCAATATGAGGAAGTGGAAAATCGTCTTTCGGACTTGCTTTGTTCAGATCTCTGTAATCCACACACATTCGCACTTTGCCATCCTTCTTAGGTACGGGTACCACGTTTGCAACCCACTGCGGATAAGAAGTAACGACTAGGAAACCGGCATTGAACTGTTTCATAACTTCAGCTTTGATTTTCTCAGACATCTCAGGACGCATGCGACGAACCTTCTGCTTTACAGGGAGAAAACCCTCTTTCGTCGGTAACCGGTGTACCACAATGTCAATGTCTAAACCTGGCATGTCTTCGTATGACCAAGCAAAAACCTCGATATAGTCTCGTAGCATCTGAACCAATCTCTCTTTGACACTGTTCTCAAGACCTGCTCCTATCTTGATCTCTTTTCTGTCTTCATCAGTACCCAAATTCACAACCTCAACTGACTCTTCATGCGGCTGTATAACTCGCTCTTCTTGTTGTAGCAGTCTGGAAAGTTCTCCTAGCACTTCACAATCTTCCTCACCTTCGTCTTCAGCTTGGTAGATCGGATTATCAAAGTCATATTTAGCAATAGCATAGCTGTTATCAACGAGATTTGGAGTGATTCTGCAGTGTATCACGTGGGGGTGTGTAAGAACACATAGCTTTTTGAAGGGGTGATAAAGCAAAAGAAAGAAAACAATATTTAAATGCAAAAGTCCAACGATTTTATTGAATGAAAATATGCAAATGACAGATAATAACCCTCACAAACGAGCCATGATGCCCCGGGCAAGGCACTAAGCTTTAAAGTTTATTGTTCAAAGCGTAAAAAACGAAAAGCATAACAGAAAACAAAAACAATTACTCCTGTCTAAAGGAGATTGGTATGACGTCTTTAGTCTTCCAATTGCTGAGTCCGTTGTCGGGGGTTGGGAAGATCCAATCGCTGATGTCGAAGTCGTTGTCATCGTCTTCTATAGCATGGACCCCATTCTTGCTGATACGAAAGGGAAATTGGACGGCACGTTCGCGGCGTATCATATTCTGACCTTTGATGGTGAAGCCTAAACCAGTCTTGTCAGATTTGAAAGGAAAATCGGGGAGCTGACCCAAATAGTACTACCTCCTTCTTCAACTGCGGCTTGAGCATCTTTTAGTGAGGCCATCCTAGGCGGAACTTGTATAACTTCAGGGGTAACAGGAGAGTCAACAGGCATGACTGTCATACCCCAAAACTTGCCCTCCTATTCCTCAAGACATTCCATACATCTATACTCAAGGATTCCTCAAGGGTTCATCAGACAAACCCTCTCCTAGACAATCAACCCAAACTAGGGTTTGGCTATCCTCAGATCCAGATGGACTTATAACATCTCCAATGGGCATCATGCGTCCTCATATGCTTCAAAGATTCTCCATGTCAAGTTTCAAGCCTCACAAGTCAAATTTCCTCAGACAATGGCTCAGATGGTTGAAAATCAGTTATATTGGACAAAAAGTCAACTGTGGTCAACATACAGTCAAACTTCCTGATTTTTGGTCAACATCCTCATTTTGAAGTCACATTCATCATTTGATCAAGGGTTGATCATGATTCATCAAGAAAACTCAAGATTTGCACAAAAGTCAAACTTTCCAAATTAGGGTTTTTCAATAAAAAGTCAACTGAACTTTGACTGAGCATAACTTCTTCATACTTTCTCAAAAAAATTTCCACCACCTCTCATTTTGAATTAAATTCAATTCTCTACAACTTCATGTCTCACAAGAATGTTCAAAAAATGCTTCATTTGGAAGGTATGGGTCAAAACATTACAGGTCCTTTTCAAAGTCAACAAAAAGTCAACTTTTTGTTTTGAAGATTTATTGAGCATGCAAACTCCAATTGAGATGAAACCAAAGAGGTTGTTTATAGGACACCTAGAGCTTTCCAAAAAGTCCAAGAACATTCAAAAATATGGAAAATTGAGCAAAATACACCTTGTACAAGTTGGGCATTTTTGGACAATTGCACAAAGAGAGATATTTGTCAAAATCCAATTTTTTCCAAATGGGCCTATAATTTTATGATCCAAACTTGCTCATAATATTATTTGTGACCTATTGATGCCTTGCCACGACCACACTCTATTTTATTGATTTATTTTTGAATTTAAAAGCATTTAATTCAAATTTAAATTATATAAAATATGAAAACAAGGAATTTTTTTCAAATGGATTGGATTTTTATCAAACTTGAGGTCCAAGATAGCCCACAAGACTTGCCAAATTCGTGCTAGCTTGCATATGGAAGAGAAAATCAAATTTTCAAAGATTTGATTTTATTTGAAAGGAAATTATTTTTACATTGAATGTCATATCTTTTTTCCTTCCTTTTGCTCTCATTCCTCACTCTATAAATACTCAGCATATTGCACAAGACAAGGAATGAAACCCTAGCCCTACAACAACCCTTATTTCTCTCAAAATTTTCTTCAAAGTTGCAAAAATCGTGTTTCTTGTTCCAGCCACTTTCAGCCTCTCTCAATCACTCCATTGTGATCCTAGGGTAAGTTTGAGTAAGTATACACCAAAAGCCATGGTCAAAGCTGCTTGAATCGAGCCATACATGTTCATACATATTCATAATTTTCTTGAAATTGCATTTTTATTATTTGCATGTTTTAATCAAAACTAACCGTTCCAATGTGTTCATGAGGTTCCATATAAGAGATCTGGGCCATCGTTTTGATGCTTGAACGTCCAGAAATCGATTTGCCATAGTTAGGGTTTCTTGAACTGCCTTCTTCGAACCGGCTTGTACAAGCACTTTCAGAGAAAACGAGCACCACCATTGGATTCGCAGACCCCGATTTAGGGGGGGTAGCCTTAACCTTAGCCCTTGATCTTTCGTATTTTTGCAGGTTTAGCATTTTGCCTCACCGGAGAAGACGACCGGAGCTAGGGCTCCGGTGTCGTTGAACGTGTTGACTCTGGCTTGGCTCGCGTGGCAAATCTGCATCCTCTGATTCGTCCATTCATAAACAACTGGGCCCCATGCGCTGACTGTGCGTTGAATTCAAAACTCATGACACGCGTACGCCTATATTCACACGTTTGTATTTTCCAAACACCAAGTGCACGCTGGCTGAGTGGTAAAGGCATGTGGATGTGGATATTCTCTCAATGGTCACCAGTTCGATCCCTGGCAAGACCATATTATTTTTGCTCTTTTGAAACTAACTCATATTTTCTTATTTTCTTTAATATTTTCATGTTATTTTAATTTGTCTTCAAATATTTTTATCATGCATCTAAAACACTCCAAAAATATTTATTTTTTGCATAATCATCAGAAAAATGCTTATTTAATTTTTAATATAAAAATTATTATTTTTGCATGCATCTTTAATTTAATTACTAATTAATCGTTTAAATGACTTTTAATTGTTTTTAAATTATCAAATCAATTCAGAAAATTACCAAAAAATTATCTTATCATATTAATGTCATTACTAACACACAAAAATTTTCCTCATTCAAAAATATTTATTTTTACTAGCATTTTCTTCTTATTGTAATTTTCTCGTATTTCCGATTATGTATCTGTTCACAGGTTGTAACGTCTCGGACAATTTTTCTCGCTTTTCTTTTTCAATTATGTAATTGCCTATGGGATGTAATAGTTTAATTAGGGCTTTTATTTTCCGCACTCTTATTATGTATCTGCCCCAAAGCCATGTAATAGCGTAGGACATTTACTTTCCGCATTTTACATTTCCGCAATTTACTTTCTGCATCCTATAAACTGCTAGTAATTAGGCGTGTATGGAAAGATAAAAATTTGACATAGATCACTCATAACTCCAAGATAAAATATCTGAATTTAACACACTCTTTTCACACATACACCCCTTAGGGTAATTCTCTCTCGTTGCCTTTACAAATTCAAATGGTCATGTCCCTCGAACGTAGAGGTATTCTAGCACCGTTGCCTTCAAAACAAATCATCATAGTCCCTTCGATACAAAGATCATAGACCCACGATGTCGCCAAAACTTCATTTTGTTGTTTAATCACATCAAAATGGTCCAAAGAAGCTGAAATTTAAGATAAAGATTATATATTTCATCCCTCATTGCTCGCATTAATCTGGCTTATGAGCTAAAAAAGTTATGTTTGCCATAAAAATGCATTTTTGAATTCTAGGTGATTTCCTACGAAAGTGCATTTCATGAATAGTTTAGTGTTTATTTCAACCTATTTTTGAATAATTTCTTTTAGTGTTTGTATTAGATATGGTGCGCCCTGATGTTATCCCCAAACTTATTGTCTTTATGATTATCAAACGTCTTGATGTCAATGAGGTAGATATTGGAAACTAATTTACAAATGGACAAGAGTTTGAGTTTCATGATCATATGGTTTAATGGATTCGTGTGAAAGTATCCAAATTTGGTTTGGTGTTGTAATCAGGATATCTGATAATGGTATAGATAGGAGACTTGCATTTGTGATAATTAGATGTGAAAGAAGTGGCAAGTACAAAACTCTTCTCCGGAAGTTCAAATGAGATGACACTAGTTCGAGGAAATGACAATCTCTATTTAAGTTACCTGGGTATATTTTTGCAAATAACAAATGGGGATTTAATGTAACTTATGGTTTACATAACCATGACATGTTTGACAAGTTAGTCGACCATTCCATTGCATGTGAAGGTATGCCTGAAGAGAAGGAAATAGTTTTGGAATTGACATTGAATATGGCGCAGCCCAAAAAAATATACTTGAAACTTTAAAAAGTAAAAGACCCAAAAATATTTCAATTATCAAGCAAGTATACAATATTTGGGTCCTTAACAACAAGACGTTAAGGGTGATAGAACATAAATGAAACAACGGTTAAAACTTCTGGTAGATAACAATTATGTATCTAGGTACCAAATGCGCGAGGATGGAGTAACCGTCCAAGATATATTTTTGACTCATCCGGATTCAATAAATTTATTCAACATGTTTCCTAATGTACTCATAATTGATTCAACGTATACGACCAACAAGCATATGTTTCCACTTTTGCAAATTATTGGTGTTAAATCTACCGAGAAGACTTATTTTGTTGAATTTGGATTTTTGGAGAGCAAAAAAAGAAGAAAACGTTACTTGGGCTTTATAAGTGTGTCATACAATGTTAAAGCAAAAAAAAGACACATCGAAGGTCATTATCACTAACAGTGATGCCGCATTAACAAATGTGGTTGCAAAGGTGTTTCCTACTTCATACGCATTACTTATTAGATATCACATCACGAGGAATGTGAAAATTCGAGTTAAACTCGCGGTAGGGACTAAACAAATTAAGGATGAAGACTGAATAAATGCCAAAACTAGCATGATAGTGGAAATAATAATGGATATGTGGAATGTTATAATAAATTCTTCTATGAAAGAATCATATGTCGATGTTGATATACTTTTCATGAAGGTGAGCAGGAAATATTCAGATTTGTTGAAATATGTTGAAAGCACAATTTTAAACTAGGTGAATGGAGGATTTTTTATATTGGACCGATCTAGTTAGTTTTTATTCAATAATGTATTTATGTGGTTAGACATATTTTGTATGTAACTTGTCTTAACTGTAATGATTTTAAAATATATACATTTTCAAAGATTTCAATATACGTTTCAGTTTCCAAAATATTTATCAATTTTCTATGCTAAACTAGACATCGTTTCTAAAATTTGTTTTATATGAACAATGTTAGGTGATTCCAAAAATGTATTTTTGAATTCACACCAAATAATTTTAAAAACAATATGATCAAGGATATATTTGGAAATATACTTACGAACTCACCTTAATTTCACAAATTTCACACAATGAAATAAATAAGGTGCATCTACATCTCTGAAATATCCCTTGGAACAAAATTGAATTTCTTAGGTCCATATTGGCTAGAAACTTGTATAAATATGGGTCTCTCATATCATATTTTTAACAAAATCATATCACATCAAAATGAGCATATATTTGCATGTTGTATCTGTTTACTTAAATGACGTGAAGGCCTCACTTGAAAGGTCACAAGGTGAACCTCTCTGGTAGATCTAAAATACATACTAGGGAATCTTCTAGAATACTCAGACAATCGAAAAAATTTCAAATTTGAGTATCATTCACCCTCGAAAAATTGTTAAACTAGAATACAAAGGAAAATTCTATTCAACAAGTTTAAGCTTAAGAGTGGTGACAATTTAAGGATTATGTGAAATTTATTTCACAGTTACAAAATACAAGGTTCGACCGGGCTGAATGCAACGACTGCGAGATTGATCGAAGATAATCTGAAGATGTTTAAACATCATACTTAATGTTGAAATGTATTGTTCGGTTTATGTTAATGGTTATATATGTAATGTTTATTTTTTATGTATGTCATAACAATTATCAATATTAATTTATTCTCATTTCAATATTTGTTTTTGGTTTAATAGGTTCTGAAAAACACACTTTTATAAAGTATACGAAGATGTATTTTCGTATTATATTTAATCATATAACTGGGGCGTGGCTAAAAAATTACTAAATTTTAATGAGATTGAAATGTGTCTAGAGATGTATTTCTAAACTCTAGAAGTAGTTTTGATTTTCTAATATGGGAAGGCAATTTTTAAGACGACTTAAACAGTTTTTTAAATGTGAATTTCTTAACCCACTCCATGACCTTCTTATCCACCCGTGTGAAATTCTTAAATTGCCACTGGAAACCAAAAATATACTTTCAGTTAACACCATATATCATGCAAATCACGTTGAAAAGAGTTGGGTATAAACCGGAAGTATATTTCTGATTTTAAACTATATGTAATTTTTAAATAAAGTGTGGATGTGAGACCAAATTTGGAATAAATTCTTAATATTACATTATTTAGTATGGAACCGGAAATATATTTTCGGTTTTCACCCAAATATTTTAAAATATGGTGCATATCGGAAGTATATTTCCGGTTCCATTCAAATATTTCAGAAAGTGGTACGTACCAAAAATATATTTCCAATTTTCTAAGAGCGTTTTGGGATTTTAATGGGGTGGGTTAAAAACTCACTTTTAATTTAGTCATTGAACATAGGAAAGAGATTTATTGGGCTAATTGAAAATGTTGGTTAAATTCGTCTAGAATCCATTTTGGGCTTTAAAACCCAAAATATTAGGCCAGCTCATAATTGCCGGAATGGGTCATAAAACATTGGTTGACCGTAAGAATTGCAAACTGCTAGAAATGAGGGAATAATCATGAGAATTTTCCAATCACATCCTAATAGTTTTAGAGATTCTTAAATTTTTTATTGACCTTTTTCAAAAGTTAACTTCTAAAAACAATTTTTATGTTAATTTACAAAAGGTTTAAAATTCTACTGTGTATAATACATAAATATGGAATATTAATGTCACAATAATGATGAAACTAGAGAGGCAGGTTGGTATGTCGAACATGGCCGTTTTTGTCAGTATTTTAATATGAGGCAGGTCAAATATTTATGCTTGTTTCATTAATGCATCTGTCGTTTTAATTATGCAAACCAATGTTAATATAAATTTTTAAATTTAAAAGTCGCATAACATGTGAATCTGCTCCGTCCTAACTTTTTGTAGGACGAGTCAAAATTTTAAATTTGCATTCTCAACAATGCATGTTCTGTTATCTTTCATATTTTTGAAGATTTTACAGAATATATTTTGTAAAATGAATTAGATATGCGATGTTAATTTATCTAATTCACTATTTTACGTGGATTGAGATGAAATTTTAAAATTAATTTTATTAGTTAATTATAAACAAATTATTTTTTAACTTTATTTCAGAAATTATTTTGATCCATTATTTTTAAAGTATTTAAATTGACCCTTAAGTGTTAAAATGGCACCACTTTTATCCTTTTGTTTATTTTTCTTAAATGAAAATCATAAAAACTTATCCTTTTGATGCTTTGATGATAATTAAATCACGATGTGTGAATAAATTCCAATTGGATTGTTGATAACAAGTTCATGTTCATATTTTTTAATGATAATTAATCAACCTGTTTTAATTTCATCTGGGTGTTTTTAGGAACAAGTAAAGTTTCATTATTTTCTTCCTGTTTTCATTTGGTTTTTTTTGGCAACAAGTAAATTTTCAATTCTTTTCTGCCTTGATGATTAAATACTGGGTGTTAGATTTTACTTGGGTTTGTTAGGAACATGTTAATATGCAATCTTTGATGATGATTAATTAATAGGTTTTGTTAAATTAAAATTGAGTTTGTTGGAAAACAAGTTAATTTATAGATTTGTGTTGAATTATAATGTTGTTTGGTTTTGACACGAACACCATTGGACCAAGGAGGAGTTGTTTGTGTACTGATGTTGTTGGCTTGGGATCTTACTCTCATAGAAAGTCTTACTTATTTTCTAATGCAGTAATATGTATGATTTGTTTTAAATGCAATCCTTCCAATCTACCAATTATATTCTATGTACATATCTAACATAAATTAGATAGGTACACCACCAAAGACCATAGTTGGTTAACAAAGCAATTTGGGTCGGTAACAGAGTGTCTTATTAAATATTTAACATACGTAACACAGTACAGCTACCTTAACATATCAAAGAGGCATTAAGAGAAATGGCCATGAAAGAAAAACAATAACTATCTTAATTGATAAACAGCAAGACAAGCAACTTATATAGTAGGGTTTAATTTTAAAAGGGCTCATGGCCAACAATTAGGGGTGTTCAAAATCAAATCAATCCAATAAAAAACTGCAAACTAAACCAAATCAAATCGAAACTGCAAAAAAAATCGCATTTGGTTCGGATTAGTTTGGGTCATTTTTTAACAAAACCGCATGGTTTGGTTCGGTTTGCGGTTTGTATTTTACAAACCGAACCAAACTGAACTAAACCGCATTATGTTACAACCTAAATTTTACTTAACTCGCATCTAACCCAAACTTAAATCTATTATACATTAGCCTTATGATTACAGACAATTTTCTCATCTTTACAGTTATGATTTCAGTTTCAATTTTCTTAAATATCTCCTAACATGATCACTTCATCTTCACCACTTACATCTTATCTCTTCTTATCTAATCTCTACTCTCTTATATTGTTTCCTTTGCACTTTCTTATTTTTTATGCATTTTTTTCTTTCTTTCAATTTCATTTTATCGCACATCTTTATCTCTAATCTCTCATCTCTTATGTTCTTTCTTTTTCATCGTCACTAATTTCTCATCTCTTTTATTTTTTTTGTTTTATTATAATATTTTTTATATTGTTTTATGCTATTATTTTATGTTTATTATTTCACTTTTGTCTAATCTAACTTTTACATATTAAATGAGAAGTTATTGTCCAAATATGATTAGTTTTTTGGTTATAATTTAGTAGTGTATCATGTAAGAATGACCAAATACAAAGTTATGTTGTCATATATATGTGAATGTATGACTCAACAAATTATTTGTAAAAAACCGAACCAACCGCACCGAACCAAACCGCATTGGTTTGGTTTGGTTTGGTTTTTTTCTAAAAGTCAACCGAACGAAACCAAACCGCATGCATTTTTCTCTCGCGGTTCGGATGATTTTTTGCGTCAAAACTGCCCAAACCGCACCGCGAACACCCCTACCAACAACAATATATATAAATTAGAATTCCTAAAATGCTAAATGTACGCGCCTAATTATCTATAATATAAGAAAAGTTGATGTTCTAGAAATCACTCTTTTACCCTTTGTTACTTTTCAAAAATATTATTAATTTGAGGTTAAATATTGTCTTTTTATTATAGATTCCAACCAATTCTCACATGGTTGTTCATCATTTCATGTGCAACAAAAAATCATATTCATATTTTTATCTTTCTTTTTCATTCTCAATGTTATCTATGACAATCTTATCATATCTCTCATCAATACTTTTTTTATTTCTTAACCCATTTTATTTAACAAACACATATATCTCCATATATTTTTCTCACCTACTCATTCATCATGTCTCTCCTATCATTGTTTAAATTTCTTCTTCCAAATCTCTTCTTTCAATATTTCATAATATTAATTTAACATTTGATACATTTTTCAAGATAAAAGGTAAATATGAGTTTCAAATAGTTTTTCAATTTCATCCTTCCAAATATAGAATAAGAAATAATAAATATAACTTTTTTTTAAAATAAAAATAGTTGAAAATAAATTTATTTCTTCGTATCTACTGTTTTTAAAGATTAAGTTTTATTGTTCTTAAACAAGTTTCATAGATCTATTTTTTTTTTATAGATTTATCATTTTTTCTTAAATAAAAATGATGAGAGAAACATATTAGAATTTATAGAAATGTCATATTGTATTTTTCGTAAATTTTCAGATATACTTGTAATCGATACCTAAACAAAAATAATATTTGAATACGGGAACAAGTCTATTATTGATTCAAATATTTTTATCTACAAAAAATAGTATTTATGATTCAAATATTTTTTATCTAAAAGTGATATATGAGATAACATCTATTATTGATCTAAATATTTTAATATACGAAAATTTACTATTAATCTAGATATTTTTGTAAACGATGCCTAAACAAAAATAATATTTGTATACGGGAAAAACTCTATTTATATACGAGAAATAATATTTGTATATACTAAAAATGATATTTATACTACAAAAATCTTTGATTAAAAAATGGTATACGGGAAACAAATTTATTATTGACCTTAATATTTTTATATATGAAAATTTACTTTTGATCCAAATATTTTTTTTGTAAATGATACGAAAACAAACATAACATTTGTATACGGGAAAAATGTATTATTTATCCAAAAAATGTAAACTGAAAAAATTATATTATTGATCTAAATATTTTTTATATGCGAAAATTTACTATTGATTCAGATATTTTTGTAAACTATATCTGAGAAAAATTGTATGCTGGAAATAAATCTGTTATAGATCTAAATATTCTTATATACAAAAATTTACTATTGATTTGAATAATTTTGTAAACGATACCAGAACAAAAATAATATTTTTTTACGGGAAAAATATGTTATTAATTAAATATTTTTATATACGAAAAATAGTATTTATGATCCAAATATTTATCATCCTTAAATGATATACGCATAAAATCTATTATAGATCTTAATATTTTTATATACGATTTTTTTAATTATTAATCTAATTTTTTTAACCTTTTATTTAAAATAAATATATTATGTAAAAATATACGCGTACTAGATCAGAACCCGTGCGTAGGCACGGGTTTGTTACTAGTTACAATAAAAGTCTTAAAGATATAATGGTCTCTTCCTCTCTCGGATGGGCCGAAACTTCTTATCAATACTCATATGTCCGTTAAGAACCTTGTCCTCATCAGAGATTGTGTGTGGGATTAAAACATCAAAGTAGGATTCGTAGAAACCACTGAATATATGGCTTCACCCAGACATATTGAGAAACAAAATATGTAACTATAATTAATGATTTTTCATTCAGGCATATTGTAAAAACCACCAAATATATTATGTTCATTATCTTGTTTGTCCACATGGAGTGATTCAAATTAGAAACATCTTCATAATGAGTATTCAAATTAGAAACATCTTCATAATGAGTTCTCATAAAGACACCCAATAATGTTACTAGGGTGATTTTAGTAACATCTTTATGACTACTTGTAGAGCTGGAAGCAAAGTGTCCACATGGAGTGATTCAAACTAGAAACATTTTCATGATCCATTCTCATAAAGACACCCAATAATGTTACTAGGGTGATTTTAGTGACATCTTCATGGCTACTTGTAGAGTTGGAAGCAATGTTTCTTAATGTAGTAGTAATAAGTCAATCTGAGACAGTGTAGTAGTAATGGCCATGGCCAAGTCCTGAATCTGATTTGAGAAGCAAAATATGTAACTATAATTAATGATGTTTTCAACCAGACATATTGTAAAAACTACCAAATATATCATGTTCATTACCTTGTCAGCATTGGTTCGGCGGCAAATGATATTAATTGTTCACATGGAGTGATTCAAACCAGAAACATTTTCATGATCCATTCTCATAAAGACACCATCAATGTTTCCTAATGTAGTAGTAATCAGGTCAATCTGAGACAATATAGTAGTAATGAACAAGTCCGGAATCTAATTTGAGAAACAAAATATGTAACTGTAATTAATGATGTTTTCAGCCAAGCATATTGTAAAAACCACCAAATATATCATGTTTATTACCTTGTCAGCATTGGTTCGGCGACAAATGATGTTAATTGTCCATATAAAGTGATTCAAACCAGAAACATTTTCATGATCCATTCTCATAAAGACACCAAATAATGTTACTAGGGTGATTTTAGTGACATCTTTATAGCTACTTATAGAGTTAGAATCAATGTTTCCTACTGTAGTAGTAATCAAGTCAATCTGAGACAGTATAGTAGTAATGGTCAAGTCTGGATTCTGATTTGAGAAACAAAATATGTAACAGTAATTAATGATGTTTTCAGCAACGCATATTATAAAAACCACCAAATATATTATGCTCATTACCTTGTCAGCATTGGTTCGGCGGCAAATGATGTTAATTATTCAAATGGAGTGATATAAACAAGAAATATTTTCATGATCCATTCTCATAAAGACACCCAATAATGTTACTAGGGTGATTTTAGTGACATCTTTATGGCTACTTGTAGAGTTGGAAGCAAAGTTTCCTAATGTAGTAGTAATAAGTCAATCTGAGACAGTATAATAGTAATTGCCAAGTCCGAAATTTGATTTGAGAAATAAAATATTTAACTGTAATTAATGATGTTTTCATCCAGGCATATTGTAAAAACCACCAAATATATTATGTTCATTACCTTGTCAACAATGGTTCTGAGGCAAATGATGTTAATTTTTCACATGAAGTGATTTAAACCAGAAACATTTTCATGATCCATTCTCATAAAGACACCCAATAATGTTACTGGGGTGATTTTAGTGACATCTTTATGGCTACTTTTACAAGGGTGATTTTAGTGACATCTTTATGGCATTTCCCCGTGTTGAGTCAAATTAAGCCGCAGGCTCCACTCCTGGTGGTGCCCTTCCGTCAATTCCTTTAAGTTTCACTTTGACCATACTCCCCGAACCCAAAGACTTTGATTTCTCATAAGTTGCCGAGTCCTAAAAGCAACATCCACGATCCCGGTCGGCATCGTTTATGGTTGAGACTAGGACGGTATCTGATCGTCTTCGAGCCCCCAACTTGCGTTCTTGATTAATTCCCCGTGTTGAGTCAAATTAAGCCGCAGGCTCCACTCCTGGTGGTGCCCTTCCGTCAATTCCTTTAAGTTTCAGCCTTGCGACCATACTCCCCCCGGAACCCAAAGACTTTGATTTCTCATAAGGTGCCAGCGGAGTCCTAAAAGCAACATCCGCTGATCCCTGGTTGGCATCGTTTATGGTTGAGACTAGGACGGTATCTGATCGTCTTCGAGCCCCCAAATTTCGTTCTTGATTAATGAAAACATCCTTGGCAAATGACTATGAAATACGAATGCCCCCGACTGTCCCTGTTAATCATTACTCCGATCCCGAAGGCCAACACAATAGGATTAGAATCATGTAGTGTTCTCCCATGCTAATGTATCCAGAGCGTAGGCTTGCTTTCAGCACTCTAATTTCTTCAAAGTAACAGCGCATTGTAACATTATTGGGTGTCTTACTGAAAATGAATCATGAAAATGTTTCTGGTTCGAATTACTCCATGTGGACAATTAACACCATTTGTCGCCGAACTAGTGCAAACAAGATAATCAACATAATATATTTGGTGGTTTTTACAATATGCCTGGCTGAAAACATCATTAATTACATTTAGATATTTTGTTTCTCAAATCAGATTCCGAACTTGGCAATTACTATTATACTGTCTCAGATTTACTTGATTACTACTACATTAAGAAACATTGCTTCCAACTCTACAAGTAGCCATAAAGATGTCACTAAAATCACCCTTGTAACATTTATTGTGTGTCTTTACGAGAATGGATCATGAAAATGTTTCTGGTTTGAATCACTCCATGTGGACAATTAACATTATTTGTCGCCGAACCAGTGTTGACAAGTAATGAATGTAATATATTTGGTGGTGTTTACAATACGCCTGGCTGAAAACATCATTAATTACAGTTACATATTTTGTTTCTCAAATCAGATTCCGGACATGGCCATTACTACTATACTGTCACAGATTGACTTGATTACTACAAGTAGCCATAAAGATGTCACAAAAATCACTTCATGTGGACAATTAACATCATTTGTCGCCGAACCAGTGTTGACAAGTAATGAATGTAATATATTTGGTGGTGTTTACAATACGCCTGGC
This sequence comes from Vicia sativa, assembly GCA_021764765.1. Lineage (NCBI taxonomy): Eukaryota > Viridiplantae > Streptophyta > Magnoliopsida > Fabales > Fabaceae > Vicia > Vicia sativa. Next base: position 94,054,965 of record CM038795.1, read on the forward strand.
TGAAAACATCATTAATTACAGTTATATATTTTGTTTCTCAAATCAGATTCCGGACAGAAACAAAATATTACCTTGTCAGCACTGGTTCAACGGCAAATGATGTTAATTGTCCACACGGAGTAATTCAAACCAGAAACATTTTCATGATCCATTCTCATAAAGACACCCAATAATGTTACCCAATAATGTTATTAGGGTTATTTTAGTGACATCTTTATGGTTACTTGTAGAGTTGGAAGTAATGTTTCCTAATGTAGGAGTAATCAAGTCAATTTGAGACAGTATAGTAGTAATGGCCAAATCCGGAATCTGATTTGAGAAACAAAATATGTAACTGTAATTAATGATGTTTTCAACCAGACATATTATAAAAACCACCAAATATATTATGTTCATTACCTTGTCAGCACTGGTTATGCGGCAAATGATGTTAATTGTCTACATGAAGTGATTCAAACCTTTCATGATTCATTCTCATAAAGACAGCCAATAATGTTACTAGGTGATTTTATTTTAGTGACATCTTTATGGCTACTTGTAGAGTTGGAAGCAATGTTCTGGAATCTGATTTGAGAAACAAAATATGTAACTGATATTGTAAAAACTACCAAATGATGTTAATTGTCCACATGGAGTGATTCAAACCATAAACATTTTCATGATCCATATTCATAAAGACACCCATTTACTAGGGTGATTTTAGTGACATCTTTATGGCTACTTGTAGAGTTGCAAGCAAGTATCCATATTCATAAAGACACCCATTTACTATTAATTGTCCACTTTCATGATTCATTCTCATAAAGACACCCAATAATGTTACTAGGGTGATTTTAGTGACATCTTTATGACTACTTGTAGAGTTGGAAGCAATAAAGATGTCACTAAAATCACTCTAGTAAAGTAAATGGGTATCTTTATGAGAATGGATCATGAAAATGTTTCTAAATCACTCCATGTGAACAATTAACATCATTTGCCGCCGAACCAGTGCTGACAAGGTAATGAACATAATATATTATAAAGCATTTTTTCCTAATGTACGGATAATCTGTTACACAAAAAATTGTGAGCAGAGCTTTTAATGGCGGATCAACAAATGATATGAGTGTATAGCAGGAAATTAATCTAACCTCATCTTGTGTTTTTCCCGCAGTTGAAGGCATCCTTTAATTTGTTTGCCACATCAAGGTCAAATAGAAAAGTAATTGCTTTCGATCGTAAACAAAGGTCAGACAAAAAGGAAATAGAGAGTTCCTATTGAGGAAAACATAATAATAGTTAGCAAACAGAAATTGGAAACATAATAATAGTTAGCAATCAGAAATTAAAACAAATGTAAAACACAAATTTATTGAATACATGGAGATTAGGATCTTTTTTGCATATAATAAATGTCAATAAACATTTGGCAATCCCTTTATCTAAGGCTTCACAAACATGAAAAATGTGACCTGCATACATTAAATGGAATTAAATTAGTAAGTTTTTGGAATTAATAATCTATATGTTGTTAAATGTTAAAGACACGATATCTTTAGAAAGAAGTTCTCTAAGATTAGAGATTGCTTCCGGTCTTTTGGTCATATTTGAAGAGTTCAAATAGTTTGCCAAGTCAATAACATCAAGAATCTGCAAAATGTGAATTTAGGGTTTTTAACTAATGGACAACATTTCGCAAGGAATCACCGCCACAATAACCCGTAAACAAGAATACGTAAATAAAATCATTACTTAAAATGAAATTTAATTAATATAAGGCATTCAGGAATTGCACATGTGAAATGTGAAAATTAGGGTTTCTAATTGATTGACGACATAACTGAAGAAATCACGGCCATAATAACCCATAAAGAAACTGTGATAACAAGAAGATCATACAAAAATGAAAGGAATCTCACATGAATATTAGGGTTTTTAACTAATTGACAACATTATGAAAGGAATCACCGCCACAATAACCCGTAAAGAAACGGGGAAAACAGAAAGCGCATATGAAAAGAAAACAAAATTGTAAAGAAATTGACGACAATTGGGAATCGACACCAAGATAACCCGTAAAGAAACAGCGATTATAACTCACATTGAAAAGAAAAGCATCATAAAAAATTACGTAAAACGTCTTGCTCTTGATCATTGGGGATATTTTCATATCAACGGGATCGGATTTGAATTTCTTCCCAATAGAACCATCATCATCACCACCCAGCTCGCGTTTACCCATAGTCTCCAGTGATAAGTTTTCCGAGTGATGAAAGCTAACGAAAATGATTAATAATTAATAACTGAAATAAGAAATAAGGTTGTGTTTGGTTGTGTGTGTAGAGAGAATGAGAGAGAGTGACAGATAAAATGAGAGAAAAGTAATTAATAACTAAAATAAGGTTGTGTTTGGTTGTGTGTGTAGAGAGAGTGAGAGATAAATTTAGAGAAAAAGTAAAAAATATGAGAGAGGGGGAGAGGGAAAGGAAGAGAGAGTGAGGGGGAGAGAGAGAGTAAACAAGTTTTTTCTATAAAAAAACTAATAGTCTGTTGACAAGAATTTTTATGGGGATCAAAATTGAAACTTGGGTATATTATAGGGACTGAAGTCTATTTTGGTCTAAAATTTTGATCGACTCCAAAGTAGATGGAAATTAAAAAATATAAAAGATGGGAGACTTAGGTGGTTTGATCACGTAGAAGGATGTATGTAGATTTTGTGGTAAGGAAATAGAGAGAAATCAAACAACTAAAGGTGGAAGAAGACCTAGACAAACTATAATCAAATTTACTAAGAAATATCTCAAGATTAATGATTTGGATAGAACATTATCAAGAAAGTTTTGTTCCATGTAGCCGACTTTACTTAGTGGGACAAGTTTAAGTTGTTGTTTGTTGTCTTACACAAACACTTCCCTATGTTTTAATCTGAAGCATTTGCTTTCTATTGATGAAAACCTCTCTCAATTGGCTAATTTCTTCATACTCAAACACAAATATTAATGATAAAATAGAGAAAGAAGAAAAGCACTACCTCTTTGCAAGTGTTGTGGTGTGTATTGAGAAGGTCATTATATTGATGGATTGAGCTTGCAATTTTTCATATTCAGAGATAGGTTGAATTAACCTTCACAAAACAAAACACCCTAGTCACAAAAAATGCCCATATCAAACAATAGTAGAAAGTGGGGAACAAAACATACTCAAGAGAAGAAGAAGGTTCGTAATTTTGCTCATACAAAGCAACAAGAACTTCAAAACCAAAAACACAAAACTTCCATGAATTCATTGATTGATTGAATCAATAATTAATAATGGAAACCTAAATGACTCAAGACACTTCCTAAATGATTACTACTTAGCTTCTTTTTCCTAAAATGAATTGAATTATAATTATTTGTTAGAGAGAGAGAGGGAGAGGTAGAGGAGAGGTGGGGGAGAGAGAGAGAGAGAGAGAGGGAGAGAGAGATAGAGAGAGGGAGAGAGAGAGAGAGAGAGGTAATTTTGTTTGAAAACTAATCAGGTTAAGTCCAGGCGCAAGCTAAACAACTGTCGAGTTTAAATGGCGTGTCGGGAAGTTAGGATCGTTATCCTCAGCTCATCAGAGATCTAAGTCTGTGTTGGCGTTTCTCCACCATAAGTTAAGGACCTTTATCTCTAACTCAAGGTAGGATGGTCATCTTCATTAGAGATCAGGATTTAGTTCCTGGTTATTGGTTTCCTTCAACAGAAGTTAGGAGACGACATTTTTTCCATTGAGTTCCAACAAATGTCTTTGCTTCGACACATTGCATATAGTAATCATCGTTGCATTACATTGCATCCTCAAAAATGTGTAGCATTTCCATTAATATGGAGCATTACGCTAAAACAAATCTCTCAAACATGCATCTAAGCATAAGTCAGATTAAAGTCTTTCTCGAGTACCTGTTGCGTCTCCGAAGAGAAGTCTATCCAAAAAAAATTCAAGTGATATACCCCACAGATTTTCCTCAAGACATATCTTCTTATTGTTGCTATCTGCATCTTTGACCCCGTGTCAGTCTCTTATATCATTTAATTCAATTCATTTACCAAGCGTCTTGGTTTTTGCAAATTCTTGTTTTGGTCATCTTACCTGTGTTTGCTCTATTGTTAGAGTGCGAGTAAGAGTCAATGTCTAACCTTTATTGCTTCTCAATTGTTTGAGTATCTATACTTGGTGTGTGATAATTCATATAATTGTCACTCTTGAAGAATTACACCCCGTCTTTGGCCTGAGGTATATTGTATTTCTTGCACATTTCCAACCTTTTAAACTCCAACGTAGCTTGGCAGTCCTTGCTAGAGTCCCTTTTGGTTGGCCTCTTTCCCCGTGAACTCGTCTTCGATCGACGATTTTACCATTCCATATATCTTCTCCCCGGTGAGTCGTCTTCGGTCGGTCTCTTTCTTGTGTATTTCTAAATCTGACCTGACGTATGCTCCTTTATATGTGTTCAATATGTATAAATCTGACCTGACATATCTTTGCTGAACATGTATATTCAATTTTTATGCGTCCAATATGTCGAAACCTGACCTGACATATCTGGCATGTATTTTTTTGAAACCTTTGATAGAGTCGTCTTCGGTCGGTCTCTTTCTTGTGTATGTCTAAATCTGACCTACCATATGCTCCTTTATATATGTTCAATGTGTCTAAATCTGGCCTGACATATCTTTACAAAACATGTATATTCGATCTTTATGTGTCTAATATGTCTAAACCTGACATGACATATCTAACATATATTATTTTTCGAAACCTTTGTTAGAGTCGTCTTCGATCGGTCTCTTTCTTATGTATGTCTAAATCCGACCTCACATATGCTCCTTTATATATGTTCAATATGTCTAAATCTGACTTGACATATCTTTACCGAACACGTATATTCGATCTTCATGTGTCCAACATGTCTAAACCTGGCCTAACATATCTGGCATGTATTTTTTTTAAACCTTTGATAGAGTCGACTTCGGTCGGCCTCTTTCTTCTGTATGTCTAAATATGACCTGACATATGCTCCTTTATATGTGTTCAATATGTCTAAATCTGACCTGACATATCTTTACCGAACATGTATATTCGATTTTTATGCATCCAATATGTCTAAACTTGACCTGACATATTTGGCATGTATTTTTTCGAAACCTTTGATAGAGTTGTCTTCGGTAGGTCTCTTTCTTGTGTATGTCTAAATCTGACCTGACATATGCTCCTTTATATGTGTTCAATATGTCTAAATCTGACCAGACATATCTTTACCAAACATGTATATTTGATCTTTATGTGTCCAATATGTCTAAACCTGACCTGACATATCTAGCATGTATTTTTTTCGAAACCTTTGATAGAGTCGTCTTCGGTCAGTTTCTTTCTTGTGTATATCTAAATATAACCTGACATATGGTCCTTTATATGTGTTCAATATGTCTAAATCTGACCTGGCATATCTTTATCTAACATGTATATTCGATCTTTATGTGTCCAATAAGTCTAAACCTGACCTGACATATCTAGCATATATTTTTCGAAACCTTTGATAGAGTCGTCTTCGGTCGGTCTCTTTCTTATGTATGTCTAAATCTGACCTGACATATGCTCCTTTATATGTGTTCAATATGTCTAAATCTGACCTGACATATCTTTACCGAACATGTATATTTGATCTTTATGTGTCCAATATGTTTAAACCTGACTTGACATATCTGGCATGTATTTTTTCGAAACCTTTGATAGAGTCGTCCTCGGTCGGTCTCTTTCTTGTGTATGTTTAAATTTGACCTAACATATGCTCCTTTATATGTGTTCAATATGTCTTAATCTGACCTGAGATATCTTTACCAAACATGTACATTCGATCTTTGTGTGTCCAATATGTCTAAACTTGACCTGACATATCTGGCATGTATTTTTTCAAAAACTTTGATAGAGTCGTCTTCGGTCGGTCTCTTTCTTGTGTATGTCTAAATCTGACCTGACATATTCTCCTTTATATGTGTTCAATATGTCTAAATCTGACCTGACATATCTTTACCGAACATGTATATTCGATCTTTATGTGTCCAATATGTCTAAACCTGACCTGACATATCTGGCATGTATTTTTTCGAAACTTTTGATAGAGTCTTCTTCGGTCGGTCTCTTTCTTGTGTATGTCTAAATCTGACCTGACATATGCTCCTTTATATGTGTTCAGTATGTCTAAATCTTACCTGACATATCTTTACCAAACATGTATATTCGATCTTTATGTGTCCAATATGTCTAAACCTGACCTGACATATTTGGCATGTATTTTTTCGAAACCTTTGATAGAGTCGTCTTCGGTCGGTCTCTTTCTTGTGTATGTCTAAATCTGACCTGTTATATGCTTCTTTATATGTGCTCAATATGTCTAAACCTGACCTGACATATCTTTACCAAACATGTATATTCGATCTTTATGTGTCAAATATGTCTAAACCTGACCTAACATACCTGGCATGTATTTTTTCGAAACCTTTGATAGAGTCGTCTTCGGTTGGTCTCTTTCTTGTGTATGTCTAAATCTGACCTGACATATGCTCCTTTATATGTGTTCAATATGTCTAAATCTGACCTGACATATTTTTACCGAACATGTATCTTCGATCTTTATGTGTCCAATATGTCTAAATCTGACCTGTCATACCGGGCATGTATTATTTTTCGAAACCTTTGTTAGAGTCGTCTTCGGTCGGTCTCTTTCTTGTGTATGTCTAAATCTGACCTGACATATGCTCCTTTATATGTGTTCAATATGTCTAAATTTGACCTGACATATCTTTACCAAACTTGTATATTCGATCTTTATGTGTCTAATATGTCTAAACCTGACCTGACATATCTGACATGTATTTTTTCGAAACCTTTGATAGAGTCGACTTCAGTCGGTCTCTTTCTTGTGCATGTCTAAATCTGACCTAACATATGCTCCTGCATATGTGTTCAATATGTCTAAATCTGACCTGACATATCTTTACCGAACATGTATATTTGATCTTTATGTGTCCAATATGTCTAAATCTGACCTGACATACCAGGCATGTATTATTTTTCGAAACCTTTGTTAGAGTCGTCTTCGGTCGGTCTCTTTCTTGTGTATGTCTAAATCTGACCTGACATATGCCCCTTTATATGTGTTCAATATGTCTAAATCTGACCTGACATATCTTTAACAACCATGTATATTCGATCTTTATGTGTCCAATATGTCTAAACCTGACTTGACATATCTGACATGTATTTTTTCGAAACCTTTGATAGAGTCGACTTCAGTCGGTCTTTGTCTTGTGTATGTCTATATCTGACCTGACATATGCTCCTGCATATGTGTTTAATATGTCTAAATCTGACCTGACATATCTTTACCGAACATGTATATTCGATCTTTATGTGTCCAATATGTCTAAATCTGACATATCTGGCATGTATTTTTTGAAACCTTTGTTACAGTCGTTTTCGGTCGGTCTCTTTCTTGTGTATGTCTAAATCTGACCTGACATATGCTCCTTTATATGTGTTCCATATGTCTAAATCTGACCTGACATATCCTTTCCAAACATTTATAATTCGATCTTTATGTGTCCAATATCCTTATCAGGCATGTATTATTTTTCGAAACCTTTGTTAGAGTCGTCTTTGGTCGGTCTCCTTCTCGTGTGTCCAATTCTGACCTTACATACCAGAATTTTTGTTCCCAATTCCACTTTTTACAAATAACAAAAAAAAAATTAAAATACGAAAAACAAAATATTTGCTGTTCTTTCTTCATAGTGCAAATTTTATGGTTCTATTGAGTATTCAATCCTCTTCCAACTTGAACGCTTGAAAGGCTCGCTCCAATCACACTCTCAAGTTTAAGATGATTGAATAGGGGCGGCTGTCGCACCCCAAAATTCGCCCTCTTCATTTTTTAAAAAAAATAATTTGCTTACACTTAATAAATAGGTGCATTGCATGCATATCATTTGTGCATTAACCTTGGGATTGGGATTTTCTAATTCTATGCCGTTAATTACAACACATAGAATTAACATACAGCACATATACGCAACGAATATTTCACGAATCACAACGAATTCTTATTACGGAAACCATATTAATTCCTTAATATTTCAATTTCTGGTTTTGAAAATGTTATTAACAGATAGTAGTCGTTCTAAGCTTTCCAACGATACCAACTACGCCTAAATTGGGTTTACGGTCGAAAAGATATGACCGAAACCGTTTTTCAGAAAAATCATGTTCAGTCCAACACAGCATGCATCGATGCATAAGGCTATGCATCAATACATAAACAGCTTGCATTGACACATAGAATGTATGCATCGATGCATAACTTTAAAATTCTGCAATTTTTCAAAATACTTGATGTGTTTACATACGAAACTTGCATCGATGCATAGCCCTGTTTTTGGCCTATGTATCGATGCATATGCATCTTGCATCGATGCATAGCTTCCCAATTTCCCCTATGGATCGATGCATGGCTCTATGAGTCGATGCATAGCTTTCCCAAGCTTCTGATTTTCTAAAATTTTACTGCATGCATCGATTCATAAAGACTTGGGTCGACTCATACATTTTGTTTTTCATCAAAAACTCAGTTTTCTCCACTATTACGAATTTCCATTACCTCCAAACTTCACCAAACCTCATATCATCATAAAACAGAATTAATTACTGCAATTTTTCATACTTTTGATCATAGAAACATGTTTTCTAATCATCATAGAATCATATTACACAAATCCACCGTTCATACCAATTCCAATCAAGGTTTTACGTCGGATTATAACATTAGGGCATATTTAATTATTCCAATTCGAGATTCCTAACGGATTGAATTATTCTATCGATCATCAAAACCTATAAGGCATAATAATCAGATTCAATCCCCCCTTACCTCGTGATGAACCTTCGAATTCTCGGCGTTTGGCTTTTTCCCCTCTTTCTCTTCTCTTTTCCAAAAGCACGTAGAATGAATCCTAATTTTCCTCTTTTTCACTTTTTCCTTTTATTCCTTTATTTATTCATTTTTATTTGCCAAATAATAGAAATAAATTAATTAGGATTAAGTAGAGCTTTTTACTCCATACACCCTACATTTCAACTTCACACCTCCACACTCCATTTAATTAATTACTTAATTAAATCCTTTAATTCAAAAATTCCAATAATTAAATTTTTAATTAAATTAATAATTAAATTTCTAATAATTTAATAATTGAATTAATTTGGGGTGTCACATCAACCGCTCCAGATCTTCTCTTATTGTCCTTTTTTTGTTTTTGTTTTTTTTTGTTTGAATGAGAGAAAACAAGAGAAAAGCGAGAGTATAGACAAAAGAGAGAGAGAGAAAATTTTCTTTGGTTTAGTAACTAATTTGTTTTCTATTAATTTGTATTAATAATCAATATTAGTGAATAATGTGGCGGTGACACTTGTCGCCGCCCTTGTGGACCTATGTCGATTCTATGTAGGTACTTCACCATCCATGCTATGCCCCCTCATATTCCACCCCTGTGATCATCATCAAATCTTCATCATCACCATCAGAATGTCATGAGGACCAGATCAAGTGTTCCAGAATGTACATCCATGGTGAACCCTCACTGGAGAGCTACACGAGATCATCCTGACCTCCTCATTGGGCCTGGGCCTCTTCTACTTCCAACACCCCCCAGATTGCTTCAAAACAGGCTTACTCTAAACTCTTACCTTTTTTCAATTATCTCTTGTTAATTTTATTCTACATATGCAAATAAGTCTTGTTTTGTATTAAATAATTAATAGTCAAAGATAATTTTTTTCGATATTATTGATTAAACTATTAATTAATTTTATCAAAATAAAATTATTATTCTAATAATTATTTAAAAGATTTGGACGTGTATTGTGTGCTAAATTATTTTACTTGTCTATCTTATATGCTTGTATGGTTTACTCACAATTGTACACTCCACAAACGTGATGCAAATAATTCAATTTTCCATCTTGGCTCATACGCCAAATTCCTCAAGGGTCTCATAGTTGGTAATGGGCATAGCCATTCTCACGAGGTTGATCAAAGCCCTTGTTGCTTTGATTAACCATATCCCTAATAAACATTGGTCCATATACCAATTATCCAAGCACAAGGATTTCATAGTTAAAGATAGGAGCACCTATCTTCACGAGATTAATTAAGTCCATATACTTGATTAATCATGACCCGATTCCATCCCTCTTAGTCTGTTATCGGACCTCTTAGTCTGTTATTGGGCCTCTTAAAACACTTTCAAATCCAATTAATTCAATTGAACTTATTTTCAAAAATGAACTTCATAAAAAACTTGGATGAAATTTGTTTAAATTGTTAGATGATATCCTAACGGTTTAAACAAATTTGAAGTCTTTAGATTGTTGGATGATAGCCCAATAAGCTAAGAAACTTCTATCCATGTCAAAAAGCTAGAGCGGTATTCGGTTAAGTTGTTGGATGATAGTCCGACGGTTTAATCGAATTGGAAGTATTTAGGTTGTTGGATGATAGCCCAATAAGCTAAATACTTTTATCCGCGTCAATAATAACAGAGTGACATTCATTGAAGTTGTTGGATTATAGCATGACTATCGCACCCCAAAATTTACCCTAACATCAAGTGGTGATGTTAACAAAGGTGGTTCAATTGCTTGAAGGTCGGAAACTTTAGATTTATGTCCAATATCATGTTATCAATTTGTGCGCTCAAGAATTTAAGACATTGAGGTTAAAGTCAAGAGAATCCATGTGCAATTGTCTTGGTTTTAAAGGGCATGTGGTTATCATTATCATTTAAGAGCCTCTGTGAAGCAAATGTTATAAATTGATACATGATTTGTTGAATTGCCAATTTGATTTTTATGTCATTCAGGATTTCAATATATTTTCTACATTGATTATTATTGGAATCAAGTCCAAATGTGAGGAGATTTTTTCTATTTGACATTTCAAAGATGAATGTTAAAAGATTGTAAAACTATAATTTATTTAGAGAATTTTTCCATTATGCTACAAAGAGAATTCAAATTTATTCAAAATTCACATGAATGATATTCAAACCAATTTCAAAGGATTTCGAAATTTACAAGTATGGAATGGTTATGTTACAAGGTTCCTACAATTTACAAGAAAACTAAATTTGGAGGTTTTACAAGGCAAATTCGATTGGTTCCTAATCTAATCTTGAGGTTGTTAGCAAGTTCTTCGTTACTACTTGCAAGGCTTCTAGTTCCTATGCTTCGTTCGTTTCTTCATGTTGAATCCTCCATATTCGAGCCATCCCCATCATTCATGCCGAAATGAAACAAAAAAAGGAAATATTGGTTAGCAATTCATTTCAAGCATAAATAAAACTATGGCAGACAATTCGTATTAGGACTCATCATGAGGGTTTGTGTTAAGGAATCAGGTTAAAGAGGAAAATGGGAACTATAGTAACAGAGAAGTAATAGCAGAGCAGCAGACCAAAAATGGGAATTATATAGCAGACCACATAGCAAACAGCATAGCAAATCATAGCTGAAAGAGGAAAATGGCAATAACTACAAGTAATCACAGAGGCAACAGGGTATGTTTCCAAGGAGAATCAGATGGGAGTTGCACAAAAGAGATAAAAGAGCCAACACTAAACAGGGACCAAGGCAGATGTCTGTTCAAAACAATCAGAAAAAATAGCATAAGAGATCAAAAGATAACCAAGGAAAACAAGCATAATATCTGATCAGAAGATAGGCAAGATAAAGCAGATAATCTGTTCCAAAAGTCCCATATAGCCACAGTTCATACCAATCAAAAAAAACCCAAGCATAGCATCTGTGTATTTTGTTCTAACAACAAGCAAGCAGAGTCAAGAAACCACACCAAAAAACTAACCACAACCAAAAGACCAAGCAATCCAAAAAACCACAGCCTAAAGACCAAACGTGTATTTGTTCTAACGAGCAAGCAGAGCCAAAACCAGTACCAGAAAAAACCAAAGACTTGTTCTAAACCAGAATCAAAAACCCAATGTATTCAACATTTTCCCCAAAAACACAGAACAATCAAAGACCCAATGTATTCATCATTTTCCCCAAACACAAGCCCTTCAGAAATCGTGTTTCAGAAATCAAGGTTTTCTGAATAAAGGAAGAAGAGAGGAAAAGACATAAAGCAAGGAACGATCTCATCCGAAGTACAACTCAGAAGCCATTCCAAACGCGTCTCCAAGACTCAGGTACCGTCACCTTCGCCGGAATCGTGTCGGAAGTCTAGGGTTTCAGAAACCCCTTGGATTTTCGGCCAAAATTTGTTATACATATGCAAAATCAACATCATCAAGTGTTAGAAAGCATCAGAAAATGAAAGAGATAAGCCAAACAGCATACAGAATCGAGGGGATAGGGTTCCATCAGAGGGCGATCGAGAGAGATAACGAGTGTGAGAATCGCGAGAAAGAGAAAGAGAGATTTGGGGTTTTCTGGGTTTCCGACAGGAGAATCGAGAGAATGAGAGATGAGGGTTTTCCTTTACTGATTCGTGTTTGAGAGGAGAAGATTGGGTTGGGATTCTGGGTGCATGTATCGCGTTTGAGAAGAGACAGATGAGTGTTTGTCTTTTAATTTTTGTTTTGTTTAATAATATTAGGATTAGAATAATATAATATTAGTTAACTATTATTATTATTATTTTCTTAATTAATAAAACAATGACTAATATACCTTTTAAAAAAAAAACATAATAATAGTAATAAATGATTAGATCAGGTTTTTGCTTGGTGGTGACATTTGTCACCATCTCTAGTTAGGAAATTTTTAGTATTTTCTTTTATTTTATTTATTTGTACTATGTTGTCTTCTTGGTATACCCGTACCATCTTGCTTCCCGTTTGCCTCGAGTTTCTGGCTTTTCTGATCGACAATGCATCATCTTCGGATACTCCACATGGGATTTTCTGAAGGCTCGTTGGGCCCTTTATTTGGGCTCAAGAGTGTTATCAGATGGATTTCTTTTCGCACCGTCTAGACTTGCTTCATACAGGCTAACTCTAAACTTTTATCTTTTCAATTAATTTATTTTTATGTAAATGATTTTTTTTTGTGCGATGTACTAAGTAATAATTAGATCTGATAGTTTCTATTTGATGACTTATCGATTAAACTATTAGTTGATTTTTTCGTCAAACAGAAAAATCGTTTCTAATAATTATTTAAATTTCCAATTGTATTGTGTGATAATTATCTATTTATTCGGTATTTATTCACCATTGTACACTCCGCACACAACTAACGTTAAAATTAATCTGATTCTGCTTCGATTGGCTCATATGCCGATTTCTTAAAGGGTCTCATAGTTGGGGATGGGCATGGCCATCCTCACGAGATTAATTAAAGCCCTTGTTGCTTTAATTAATCATAACCCGAAAATAACATTGGTCTATATACCAATCTTCCATGCACCAGGGTCTCATGGTTGGGGATAGGAGCACCTATCCTCACGAGGTTAATTAAGTCCATATACTTAATTAATCATAACCCGATTCCATATTTCATCTCAGCACGTATCTCAAAACACTTTCATAATTAACCTACAAACCTCGATCCAACGTCGAGTGCATTTTCAAAACCTTTTTCATAATAAATCTAAGTTTTTAAGTCGTTGGACGCTAGGCCAATTGTTTAAAAACTTGTCCCCAAATAAACTCTTAGTCTTTAAGTCGTTGGACGCTAGACCAGTTGCTTAAAGACTTCTAAGTAATGTGAAACTCGTTTCACCTCACTCTTTCATAAGAAAATCTTTTTTTGGTGATAGACGACTCGTCTGAGCACTAACTCCTCGGGTTTCTAGTATTTGAATCGTAAGACGTTAGTCCTATTGTTCGGTGCTTTTTCACCCACTTAAAAACAATTCAACTCACTCAAAACCCTTTTTTCGCTCATATGCAATCATCAAACTTTTTTCCGACAAAGAGTGTGCAATAGCCATTTCAAACACGAACGTGGACTTAAAGCTTTTCAAACAAACTAAACAAGTCCAAGTTCAAGCATTTGAAATGTCTAATGCACGATTTTTCTTATAAAATCAATACAACAAACTTAAAACCTTTTTGAGAGGAACTACGGAGTTTTGAATTTCCCATTGCACAAGGGAATACGTAGGCACACGGTTCCGAAACCGTGTCAAACTCAAAATAATAATAAATAAAATCATTTTCTCCTTTTATTCATAACTTAGCAATAAACACACTCACAAACACTTAAAACTAAATGGGTCTCATCGAGTACGATGGATGTAAGGGGTGCTAATACCTTCCCCTTACATAACCGACTCCCGATTCCATGTTTTTGGTCGTAGACCGCCTTATCCGCATCTTTGGGGTTTTATCTATATTTTCCCGTTCTTTTTTAGAACAAATAAAATTAGGTGGCGATTTCACTAGTTTTCGAAATTTAAATGATTTTTGAAAATCGAGTTGCTTCACTGACGATTTAATCGAATTTAGAATATTTAGGTTATTGGATGATAGCCCAATAGCTTAAATATTTTATTTCACTCGAAACACCTAATAACGTGAACCTTGTTTCACTTCACCATTTTCATAATAAATTTTTTGGGATGAATAGACGATTGGATGAGCACACTCGTTCAATTTCTAGTATTTGAATCATTAGATGATAGCCTAATATTTCGGTACTTTTCACCCACTTAAAATCAACTCAACTCATTCAACTCTTTTTCGCTCGTATGCGATCATCAAGCTCTTTTCATACAAAGGGCGTGCGATAGCCATTTCAAATACGAACGATGACATAGCTTTTCAAACAAACTAAACAAGTCAAAATTCGAACATTTGAAATATCTAAATGCACGATTTTTCTTATAAAATTAACACAACCAACTTAAACATTTTCAAGAGGAACTACGGAACTCTGACTTTCCCATTGCACGAGGGAATACGTAGGCACAAGATGCGATGTCTTTGGCGAGTTCAAAACCCAATAAATAAAGACCATTCTTCTTCTATTCTTATAAAGCAATAAACACACGTAAACACGCACGAACTAAACGGGTCCCATCGAGTACGATGGATGTGAGAGGTGCTAATACCTTCTCCTTGCATAACCGACTCCCGGATCCATATCTTTTGGTCATGTAGACCGCCTTATCCAATGTCTTGGGTTTTATCTATATTTTCCCGTTCTTTTTAGAACAAATAAAATTAGGTTGTGACTTCAGTGTTTTAAAAATAAATGATTTTGAAAAACCAATTGCTTCAGCTACTCATTTTGGTGTTCTTGAATTGGGTTCCGTTAGAATCTTACCTCGAAGCTTTGAATTGTTGAACAATGTTAAGTCATTGTTTTCGCTTTCGAATTCTATTACACAATCATCATTGTTTGAGTATCTTAGTCCTAGTGTGATCAATGAGGGAAGAGATAATGAAAGTGGAGTTTCAAATGGTGTTGTTCATGTTCCACCAAAGGTTGCTTTGAATTTGAACAATGGTAGGTCACATTTTAGAGAGAAACTTGCTATTAGGAAAATGGATAGTACTAGTAGCATTCACTTTCCTAGTTCTAGAAATGGTGTTTCTGGTTCTACTAGTTGGAGAAAGAATCAAGGTCAAGGTGAAGTTTTTGGTTCTAGTAATGGTGTGAGAAAGGGTTTTAGCAACTATCAACCACAAAGGCAGCAGGTTCCAATGCAAATGCAAATTGATTTTTCGGGAGCGAAATCGAGGGCTAATTCTGTGAGACCGATTATTAGTGAATCGAAAGTTGCTGCTGCTGCTGATGTTGAGGCGGATCAGCCTAATGATGAAAGGAGGCCGAGGAAGCGCGGAAGGAAGCCTTCTAGTGTAAGGGACGAGCCTCTCAATCATGTGGAGGCGGAGAGACAAAGACGCGAGAAGCTTAATCAACGTTTTTACGCCTTAAGAGTTGTTGTGCCGAATATTCCAAGATGGACAAAGCATCTTTACTTGGTGATGCCATTACTTACATCAACGAGCTTCAAGCTAAACTCAAGGTCATGGAGTCTGAGAAAGAGACATTCGGAAGCAGCTCTTCTACGGAAGGATCAGCCAACTCAAGATCAGAAAATCGCCATCAAGTTCCTCCTCACGACGTTGATAGTCAAACTTCTCAGGACGAAGTAATCGTGAAGGTGAGTTGTCCTATCGATCGAAACATTTAAAGATGCACAAATCGGTGTAGTTGAGTCAAAACTCGCTGCGGTAAATGACACAATCTACCATGCGTTTGTAATTAAGTCAGAAGAATCTAAACAACTCATCAAGGACAAGTTATTTGCAGCATTTTCCGGCGAATCTATCTCGTTACAAACACAAACTTTGTCCCATATAGGCATCATCATACATAGAGAAGGAACCAATTTCTAAACCTTCCTAAGAAATTTTTGTTGTGCAGGTGAAAACCTATCTTAAAGAAATGCTTTAGTAGTGTGGCAACTAGGCAGAAGTAGAATAATATATAGCTAGATTCTATTAACACACCTGTGTATAGGACAACAGTTTATGTTTGTCTATAGTATACACAGTTTAATTATCAGAAATATTGTTCCTATAATGTCGATTGTTTTATTTATGTAATCGAATTGTTCAAAGGATTTATAAACAGGTCTTTGTAGTGTAGCTATAAGTAAACAACATGTTGAGTTAGAAATCCTAGTTTACATTTATCGTGAAATACAATACAGGATAGTGAAGTATAAAAGCTTTTTGTTTTATTCACTTTTTGCAAAGTTTAGTGTATCAAATGAAATTTATCATTCTGGACTATATGCACACATTTTAGTTCTAGAAAGACACATTGTAGATTCAAAGGTGCAGTGTAGTTGTTTATCATGGACGTACCTCTTTTGTTGCATTGGATCTTTATTTGCACCTGCTGAGAGTGCATTTTCATCTCTAATTTTTTGCATTATTGAAATATTTTTATTAAAGTTATTATATTACAAAAGGCTACTAGATTCATGATTCATGATTCATGATTCATGATATACTAATGGTAATGTCTTCCTCTGTCTAGGCTGCTTTTAAGCAGTAGGAATGACACAAAGGGCATGCTGTATATTTTCAACCATCTAGTGTAGAATGGGATATTAGGTGTTGTCCCTAAGTCTGATGCTTTATATTAAGTTACTGATATTATTATGTTGTCTGTTTGATTGTTGTTGAAGTTCATACTGAAGCATTAATTAATACTGAGATATAGATGTTTCAGCATATTAAGTCACTCAAGTTTATATAATACATGCATCTTATTTGATTTCCCAAAGTTATATGTAGAGAGAGATAGATTATATTTTTTTTTTTTTTGTAAAATTTTAATTTTTTTATGAAATTTAAAATTATAATTCAGAATATTAATTTTTATGTATTTTTTTGTGAAATTTTAATATTCTGAATTTTTATTTTTTTATTTTTTAAAATAATTAAGAATATTTCATTTATTTAATTTTATTATGAAATTTCAAAATAATTCAGAATATTGAAAGTTTTCTGAAATTTATTTTTTTTAATGAAATTTTAAAAATAATTAAAAATATTTAATTCATTTTTGTTGTGAAATTTTAACTTTTTTTTATAAAATTTAAAAAATAATTTGGCATATGAAAAGTTTTTTGTGAAATTTAATTTTTTTATGAAATTTAAAAAATAATGAAAATATTTAATTTATTTTTGTTGTAAAATTTTAATTTTTATATGAAATTTAAAAAATGATTCGGAACTTTTTTTTTTATGAAATATAAAAAATAATTCATTTTTATTGTTGTGAAATTTAAAAAATAATTAATAATTTAAAATTAATTTTTTGTATGGACCGATATCAATCCATTAAAATTATATTAATTGATGAATTTTTATTGGATTTTTATTGGAATGGATTAGATTGGATTTTTATCAAGGGAGTTTTGTGAATTTTTACTGGATTAATGAATTGCTTTGACCCATCTATTAATAATCTAATCCATATTCATTCAATCCATCCATTTAAAAATATATTAATGGATAAATTTGATGGACTTTTATCCTTAATAGAATGGATTAGATTGGATTTTTATCAAGGGAGTTTAGTGAATTTTTATTGGATTAATGGATTGCTTTGACCCATCTATTAACAATTCAATCCATATTTATTCAATCCATCCATTTTGTTACCCCTAACATTAATATTACGATGATGATTTCTAGTTTAATTTCCATGTTCAATGTTTTGGATCTCTGAATTGTTTATTCATTGTTGTTGTTGTTTGCACTTGAAGTAAGAAAAAGATGTCTCACTAAAAGTTTGAGCACTCAAGACACGATTCTCTCAGATTTCTCCCAAGAAAGTGTACTGCTCGTCATCGCGAAAAAGATTTTTTTACATCTCATTCTCAGACTTTATCACTAAATCAAATGTTTTTAAAAAATGAATGATTGATTTTTGATGAAGGATTTATGTGCATTATCATGTTATTGTCATTTTCTTTTGTGATGATTGAATCTGCTTCCATAGATAACTTGTTAATCAAAGTTGAAATCTCAAAAATGGTTTATCTAACCTTAATCCTTTTATAGGGTTTTGGTTTGGAATACAAACGAGTTAGAGAATTGGCATTATTTTACCATAGGCCTTTGGTTTGGAAGCATTTCTTCATTGCTTTTGGAAATTGGTTGTCTCATGATCAATGCAATGAGATATACTTTTTCAATAATCATTTTCCTCGTATCTTAACATTTACTAGTATCTCCCTAACCGTTCGCCTTTTGGTTTCCTATGTAAAGCCATTAAATGGATTTATCTCAATAATTATCAAAAGCAAATGAAGTGATGTATGATCTTGAAGTTAATATTAAAGGGTTTCAGGTATTGGAGAAGGAGGACAAGTATTTGTGTAGTCAATTGGTTTGTTTGCAGGAACAGAATAGAGAACTTGAAAAGAAAATCAAAATCATAAATGTTCAGATTGAAAATTCTACAAGAAGGAGAGACAAGGTCGCAAAGGGTAAGACAATATTGTTTGACAAAGGAAAAACTCTGAAAGCATTCAACTCAATTTTCCCAATCATGTTGATACTCCACATAGAAAACGGCCAAAGAGAGGTCAAAACATTCAGGGGCGACGATGGCACATGCGCCTTGTCAGCATAAACTTGACACTTGTAGCAAATTCTTGCATGGTTATAACAATCGGCTTCCATGGTGGACTAATAATAACCAGCTCGCAAAATATTCTTAGTCATGGCATGTCTACTAGAATGAGTTCCAAATAAAACTTCATGCATTTCTTCAATAATTTTTGTGGTTTCATTCTTATCAACACATCTGAATAACAACCCATTGTGATGCCTCTTGTACAACACTCCACCATTGAGGAATAACTTTGCTAAAAACCTTCTCAGAAACTTCTTTGATTACGGGTATGGTTCCTTCAAATTTTACCACGCCCTCAATGTTTACTTTGAAATCGATAATGATTGGCTTGGTTGCCATCGTCCGACATCGATTTTAGGGGTTGCTGAAATACACCACCGCCTTTGAAGATTCCATAGGATAGAGAAAATTTGTGTCGGTAAGAAGAAAAAAAAAAAACAACGAAGGAAGATGCAGAAAGGGAAAAAGAAGAAAAATAAGAGAAAAAAACAATGCTTCTCAAGTGCTTCTCACTCATCATAATGGGGTTTATAACTCAATTAAGTACTGTGGTATTTTTATTTCAATTTTTTTTATTAGTCTCATATTTTTCGTTGTTGAGAGCTTTTTGAAACCATCACTCATTTTTCATATAACCAGAGTCCCCTTTTCCCAATTTATCTATCCACTTTTTTCCAAAGAACACTCTAAACCACTAGTGCCTCACATGCCAATCAAGTTGTCATCCACTTGCTCAATTAAACAGTTAAGCTGTCTACCAAACATTTTTCTATCAAAACCTCAAACCTACAAATTTCTATTCCTTTAAAACTCAAAACAAGTACATCACCACCTTTAATTCTTGCACAATTTTTATATTTGACTTTCAAGTTCCACTTTAAGGACAAGGTGGTTTTCAAGATCAGTGGAATGTAATGAGTGATCTAGACCCAAGTTTAATAAGCCCTTTAGATTTAATAGTGGTGACTCACTATTATTTAAAAGGATCTAGAGTGATTAGTTACTTGATTTTAATGTTATAAATAGGTGTATGGTAAATGTAATTTTGATCAATCAAATGAATGGAAAAAATTAATTTAGAGTTTTTAACATCTTTTAGTGTAATTGTTAGTGTCAAAACCATGTTCATAACAATATCCCTTGACATAATGTACATCCCTCGACATTCAAATTAACAGGAGAAGAGAGTTCAACATTTATGGATAATTATAATGAAAACAACTGGGAAAAAAAGGATAGATTACTGATTGTGTATAGTTAACACCTATCGCGAGAACCCATTGATGCTATATCAGTCTACTGAAAATTATGTTAAAATAAACATACAAAATGTATTAAAAACAATTAACATATGCCAAACCAATCTATGACCCAACGTTGCAATACAGAATGTTTCCCAAGTTCTCTAGAGCCTAAATCTTGAATACAGAATGTTTACTAAGTATGGAAGGCATTGCCAAATATCACCAAACACATGTATACAAGAATCCAAGTACTGCAATACAGAATGTTTCCCAAGTTCTCTAGAGCCTAAATCTTGAATACAGAATGTTTACTAAGTATGGAAGGCATTGCCAAATATCACCAAACACATGTATACAAGAATCCAAGTACTGCAATACAGAATGTTTCCCAAGTTCTCTCGAGCCTAAATCTTGAATACAGAATGTTTACTAAGTATGGAAGGCATTGCCAAATATCACCAAACACATGTATACAAGAATCCAAGTACTGCAATACAGAATGTTTCCCAAGTTCTCTAGAGCCTAAATCTTGAATACAGAATGTTTACTAAGTATGGAAGGCATTGCCAAATATCACCAAACACATGTATACAAGAATCCAAGTACTGCAATACAGAATGTTTCCCAAGTTCTCTCGAGCCTAAATCTTGAATACAGAATGTTTACTAAGTATGGAAGGCATTGCCAAATATCACCAAACACATGTATACAAGAATCCAAGTACAACAGTAATAAAGACGGACGGTATTTTAAACAACTTAAAACCAGTATGAGGATCAATGAACAATACGTGTACATCAAAAAATAAATCAAAAACTTATAACACAAATAGATGATGAATATAGCAGGGCTCAAAAATTTCTCTATGTATGTACAAACACGGGTTCTTAGTTGAGGACAAGTAGAGGTTCCTGAATATCACATTGCAGCTGATTAAGCAGTCCTCTATTATCTATAAGAGTTAAGACCCATTCATAATATGTAACCATTCCATGGCTACTAGAGCCTTATCCACAACTTACAGGACCACAATGCTGTAAACAAAAATGCCAGCAGGATATTCTCACAACTCTACAATTTGCATCAACCATCCAATGATGTGTTCTGAGCCATAATGCCACTGAGTTTCAAATCCAATAACCAATTCAGACAAATTTCATCTACCATCTAAGG
Source organism: Vicia sativa (assembly GCA_021764765.1). NCBI lineage: Eukaryota > Viridiplantae > Streptophyta > Magnoliopsida > Fabales > Fabaceae > Vicia > Vicia sativa. Next base: position 94,076,574 of record CM038795.1, read on the forward strand.
AAGAGATAATCCTCGTATAATCAATCAATTAAAGATTCAATATGGGGATTGCATTCTTTGGAACAAAAATCATTCTTTTCTATCAAACTCTTCAGCATAGAATGAGTAAATTTTGGATCATTAGGGTCACTACTGCTACTACTAGGAGACCCATCAGGGTTTTCCAAAACGCTAGGACGCAAAAAACAAAACTTGCAACCAAATCCATTTCGAGTAGCAGTAATATCATCACCATGAATAATCACCACCTTACCTCTAGAAGACGAAACAAGAGGCTTCCTGCTTTTGACTCTCCGTATTTGATTCCTGGCTTTTGTAAATTGACCAAGTACCAACCTCTTCCCAAAACCAAAATCAACTCTTGAACGGTTCTTCTTCTTCTTCCGATCCTCTTCTTCATCTTCATCGTCATCTCCGTCACTACCACCTCTTTGGTAACCATCGCGATTACCATTTGAGATCTCTTCATCAAAAGAACCAGACATGAATCAATTCAAATTCAAACCGATTTCATTCGTAAAATTGGTTGGATTGTAAGAAATTAGGTCAAAAAATGAAGAGGAAACGATAAACTACGGGAAAGAAATCGTAGTTCAATTTGACAAGAGCCAAGAGCCAAGAGCCAAGTAGATATATTTAATTAAAAATTAATTGAAAAAATTAATTTAAACGTAAAAATTATATTTGAACTTATGAACTACAAATTTTAATTTTAATAAGAATCAATTTGAAAAACGAATAATGAAGATAGTGATGAAAATGAAGAAAAAGATGAAAATAGCTTAAATAATTTGATATTGATGGTGTATCATTATAATTGAAAAATTGAAAAATTTATTAAATAATTAAATAATTAAATTTTAAGATATAATAAAATTTATGGTGGATATTCAACGATATTATTCTATATAAGATATTTAAATTTGATATAATAGTTTTTGAATGATTAAAATTTAAGTGTATTATATAACATATCAAAGTGAAATATTAAATTAAATTACATGACCAAAAGATGTATTAAGCCTTTTGAAAAAAGAGAATGCCTAACATTTCATCATACTTAAAAATTCTAATAAAAATGGTTTGTTTTAGTTTTAAAATAAATTAAATAGAAATGCACCATTGTAATGTTAAATAAATCACAAATTTGTAAGCATTGTGATTCAAATCCATTACCATTATAAGACTTTCCCACGATTACTATATCCAAATGTGGTCAAATATAAATTGCTTTTAATTTAAAAATTAAAAAATGATGGCATCTAATTTGTGGTAAAATTTGTATCATAATATGTATTATTTTTTAGTAGTGTTCCCATCATTAATCACTGGATAAAAATTGTAATAATAATAATACAAAAATATGAAAACCGACATATGCAGAATATGTATTATTTGCAAGCGTTGGCAGAATATGTATTATTTGCAAGCGTTGGTTTATGTGGGAACGTTTCTACAATCTCTTGCTATATAGTTAATAATATAAAAATATTACATTTTAATTAAAAATAATTATATGATTGGATAGTATGTAGTTTGGGGGGACCTATTTTAAATTTTTTTATGAATCGAATAGATATTTAAAAATTTATTGTTGAGTTGTTTGACCAATTTAAAAATGTAATATAATATAAAAAATTGAATGAAATCCATTTTAAAAATTCAAATGAATACGATGGATAGGGATGTTCTAAGAAATTAAAAAGATCTATATATTACTAATATTGTTTTTATAGTTAGGAGTCTATTGATATCTCCTCATGTTCTCAAATATTTATGTGGCTAAAATTTTTTATTGATGGTTATTGTTTGGATAAGGTGGTGAGTTTGAATCTTTAAAGGCATCTAATAGAAATAGGACCTAAGACACAGACTTGGGAGAGGTAAGGATACACACATATTGCCACTTGGTTAATCAAGGCACTGTCAATTAAGAAACGTTAATAATGTAACCGTTCAGACATTGAAATAACTATAAAAGTTAATTTTGCTAAATCAAATTATATGCATTATCATGTAAAGGCCAATCTATATTGCATCATGGCTAAGAAAATTATATGGATTACTCTATAAAGATGACTCTATCATCATGACTAAGAAAATTCAAGCATTTCTTCAGGGCAATGATATGCTTATGTATGATAATTGCAAACAAAATTGATAAATCCACGCCAAGCTTTCTTTTGTCAAACATAAAAATACAAGTAAATTTCGGATATCATCTAGCAAGTCACTAATAGGCAGGCACGTGAAGAAACGGAAGCTTTTATACAATCCAACAGCTAATAGCTGATCACACATGGAAAGAGAAAAGAAACACCTAAAGATAAACTAAACAAGGGCATCAAAATAACTTGAGCACCAAGCAACTTAAAAATCAACATTATTCTTAAGCATTGCCAATTCCATGTAAACCACACATATCTGGAAAACTAGAACAATATAAACGATACTTTACAAAAGGGTGAAATCCTTGGACAAAATTTTATTTCATCTAAACAATCCCGCTGGTAACTATAATTGGTTAACTTCCTACTTCTGACTGTCATGACTTGTAAAAGTCTAGCATTCTGTAAAATATATTTTGCAAATCGAACTGAATCCAGCGGAGAATCAAAGGTTATAGTGAAAGATCTGAGGTGAGATGAAATGCATTTAGGAACAGAGTTTGGACATCTCCAGTTTTTCAATACTTGATTGGTCAATTTCAATGCCCACCCACAATCGTGAAACGCATTTTCGGCGTATTTGGGGAAAAGCTATTTCAAGAAACATAATGAAACAATATATAAAAATCGAGGTGAGTTGGTTCAAATATATAAAAAAAAGAGGAAATATAATACAAACAGTCGAGTTTTATTATTCTAATTATATTAAAGGGTGAGGGTGCATTTGCATAGTGTCCACTGAAAAATATAAGTAATGACAAGACTTATAGAATACACTGAAAAATACAGAAAATATATATACTAAATGGGACAAACCTCTTCAATTAAAAGAATTTCAAGGTTGGGACAATTCTGGAGCACATCCACTATGTCATCATAGCCATAAGAGTGAACAAACAGTAACTCAAGGTTGATCAAGTTTGGAAAAGTGGGAGAGCCTTTGAAATAGGAAACAATATTTTCATTGGGAAGCCTCACCTCTAACTGAAAATTCATCGAGACAAAAAACAAGATAAGAAAATAATTGAAATGACAACTGTCCAATCACTATTATAAACAAAGGTTTTCTTTTTCAACTTCATTGAATAATTGACATAAGTAATTAACGAAGTCATATCGTATTTGTACCCGTAGAAACTGGACGTTATAGTATATTGCTTTAAAGAAAACATGATACGGACCGTTACCCACTCGTGTGAGGGGGATACTTGAACTTTCTTGGTAGCCAACCATAACATACAAATCTTCGAGAACCAATGATTGAGATATCAACTTCTTGAGATCGTCTGAATTTTGTAAATAAACACTTTTCAAATGAAGGGTTTTAAGTGAGGGAAGATCAACCGACGAAATATTACCCGCTACACATAACCTCTCGAGTTTGAGAATGACAAGGGTTCGACAGCTAAAAATGTTGTTGGGAGCTACGGAGATAAAATTATCCACTAAGGAATTGGAGTGGGTCAAATAAATTTCGAAAGCAGTATAGAAATGAAACATGGAGAGTTGGAGATCCTGGACGCCACGCAGTTTTGCAGCTTGAATCCATTGATCATGGTTGAAATGTAATAATTCAGAATGACAACAGTTAAGGTGAAAGGCTGTAATAGGTAGGTTATTCATGTCTGGGGATAGCATGACTTTGTCAACCCAGCGACGAAAGCATTGGAAATCCTCTTCGTCTTTCACTAATTTATCATCAAAATGGAGATCCACCATGTATTTGCATAGTGGTTTCCACCTCTTGGAAAGAAGACTGGTGGTGTAAGCAAAATTAGGAGGAAGAAAGGAGAGTATGCAACTCAGCAACTCATCTGGTAACTCACTGATCCTATCTACCATAGCTTTCAACTTTGTATCCTTTGCATCAATCTTACTTTCTGCCACAGTAAATGAATTTCTATCTATTAACAACAAAATTACCTGAACAATGAAATTTTGTGATAGTTATTATTAATTAACTCTGGATTTTATGATACCTCAATCTCAAATTCGAAATTAGGTTTTGAATAAAATGAGTGAGCATAATGGAGTTGTTATGAAATTAGCTATTATTAATCAAATTGGAATTCATAATTTTATGAATTCAAAGAATGAATGAGTGAATAAAAAGACATGAATGTTAGGTGATAGAGAGTGAAGATGAGAAAGATGTTACCGGATTTTCAAACCGCCCCTCCGACCACCGTGTCGTCAAATCGTAGTGTGGACTCACTGTTAGGGTTTTTGTTTTGTAGCAGGATCTGTCTTTTGTTTTCGCTTCATGTTTTCAAAATAAATATAGGAAAAACAGTTGTTTTTGGAGATAACGTTGAGAGTTAAGATTCTCGGAATAAATACATGATCTGTTTTTTTATTTAAGAATTTGCCTTAAATAAATAGATAATAAATTTCATAAAAAATAGTAAAAAATTTAAATATTAATTTTATAAATTTAAAATTGAATATTATTGTTAAATAATTTTATACTGTCAAAAAAAAAAATTATAATGGTTAATTTTTAAGAATTGTGTACTATCTCATTATTGATAATATGTTTGTTTCTTTTAATTTTTTTTTTTCTATTTTCATTCAATGTTCAATTTTTTAAAATTAATATTAAATCTATTAATTGGTTGTTCTATTGATTGATCCATTATGAGCAGATTATTTATATATAATTTATCGATTACTTAATTTTTTTAATTGGGAATATTATAACACATCTATTTATTTTTATGAAAGTATATTTTAAAAACATATTTTTATGGTGTATTTAATGTATTTTAGTCATAATTTATTAATATATTCTTTTTAAAAATAAAATAAGTATATTTTATAAAATACTTATATGAGATGTTAATTTATATCAATTTAATTTGTAGAAGAAATATTTTAATAACATGCGCAATTAATATTTTTAAGGTAATACTTAATAAAATACATCAATATAAATACAAGTGGTGCAAGTTGGTGTATACTAATAAAACTATTTTTCAATAGGCTTATTTGATGTAACATAGATCTATCAAAATGATGTGTATAAGACTATCTATCAATGTAATTAATATCTCTTAGAGTAGCTATAAAAAACATCTCCTACTAAAATTTGAATTTTTATGTCAGCAAAAAACTGCACAAATATCACAGCTTTATATAGAAGATTTGTTATATATAAATAATAATTATAAATATGCACTAATATATATATTTTTATAGTATTTATATTTTAAAATTCAAATTAGTAGTTAGTGTAGTTTTGTCAAAATTACCCTAATAATTATGATAGAGAAAAAAAATATTAAATAAATTATTAAAATTAAAGGTATTATTAAAAAAATTATTATTATTATTTAAACGTAACAATAATTATTGTTTACCTTAATATATGTAAAAACTTACAAAATAATAATTTTTTTCATAGTTGAATACACAATAATTTCTTTCACAAATGAATCTTAATTTTTTCATCGTTGTTATTGAAATAATTTTAATTAAATTGAGCAAACTATTTATAATTTTGTTGAATTTTCAATTATTTAGACAAAGAAATAATTTTGTTGGTGCATACTTAATTATACAATTTAATTTTATTAAATTATAAATTCAAATTAAAAATAATTTTTAATTCCTTCTATTTAATTATGCAATTATTATTTTAATTATATGAATTTAATTAGTAACAAAAACATAATTTGAATATCATTGTTTTTCTTTTCTTTTTTGACAAAAGCAAAGTTAACTACTTTCATTAATCAATTGTAAGATGATACTAGGAGGAATCTCATCAAATAAAATATGTCTAACTTAAGAATTGGTTGCCTTAGCTAATGAGTAGGCAACGATATTCGTTTGACGCTTAACAAACTTTATTTTAAAATTGAGAAAATCTAATAAAAACGATTTAATAGAGTGAATAATGAAACTAAACTCGGAATTATCAACAATGTTCCGAAGAGCGTGGACCACTTTTTAAGAATCACTTTCAAACACAACAAAAGAAAGGTACAAGGTAATAGCGTTATGGTTGGCCTCCTTAAAGAACAAGAGTTTCCACTTCAATGATGGACATGAAACCTTTGTCCCAAGCAACTTTTGCAGTTACAAAGTTATCCATATTGTTTTGATACATCATCCTCAGTTAGTTGTACTTAAATAACGGATAAAGCATGCATCAACAGTACATTAAATTTGAATATCATTCTTATTTATATCATTTTGTCATGCATAGGCATGACAACAGGGCGGGTCGGGGACGGTTTTTACCTCCCCCAAACCCAAACCCGAATTCTCAAACTATCCTCGTTTCCCGCCACAAATCCAAATGGGAATGAATAATTAAAATCCAAACGGGTTCGAGTTGGATTCGGGTATCCCCGATCTGCCGCCATCCATTTAATAAAATCAACTTTTTAAATAAAAATATTTATTTTTTTCAAAATTATATTACACTATAAACAATATAATAAAATAATCTTATAAAATTACATACATACATTTAAAATATTTTAAATAATAAACACAAAACAAATTATCAAAAGATTGACCACATATTTAATATTCTAAATTATCAAAAATAAATAATGTATATATAAAATAAACGGGGCAGGTTCGGGTGAGTACTAGTGTCTCCATTACCCGACTCATCCCCATATACAACTGAAGGCGTGCCGTTAACACCATATGCAGTGTGATCCAGTGGTAGAGTTTTGAACCCATGACCTCTAGGTCACGAGTTCAAACCTCAGCAAGGCCAAACTTTTTATTTTACCAGTTTCTTTCATATTTTTCCAATTTCTTTTATTTGCTTAACTTATTTAATTTTCTTTCAAAATTAATTAAGACTATTTTCAAACATCACAAAAATATTCTAATTTCATATTTAGGTTAATTAAACATTTAATTAATTTTTGACATAAAAAATAATTACCCGACTCATCCCCATATACAACTGAAGGCGTGTTATTAACACCATATGCAGTGTGGTCCAGTGGTAGAGTTTTGAACCCATGACCTCTAGGTCACGAGTTCATACCTCAGCAAGGCCAAACTTTTTATTTTACCAGTTTCTTTCATATTTTTCCAATTTCTTTTATTTGCTTAACTTATTTAATTTTCTTTCAAAATTAATTAAGACTATTTTCAAAAATCACAAAAATATTCTAATTTCATATTTAGGTTAATTAAATATTTAATTAATTTTTGACATAAAAAATAATTTATTCTTCTCATGATTTAAATTATTTTTTATAATTAATTAATAATTAACTTAGAAATTAGGTTTTATTAACTAAATCGATTTCAAAAAATATTTTTATTTTACAATTAGGGTTTAGACACTCTCTCTTATCCTTAGACATTTTCTCATATTTATTTACTTTATTCGTATTTAAATTCTAGAAAACAATGTATAGGTCACAAGGTTTATTCTGTAATAGCGTAGATTTATATTTTCTGCCTTTACTTTCCGCACCTATATTATGTAACTGCCCCAAAGCCATGTAATAGCGTAAGACATTTACTTTCCGCACTTTTACATTCCTCACTTTACTTTTTTTGTACATATTAATTGTATAGTAACTAGGGTTTGTATGGCAAGATAAAATCAACCCTTAGATCACCCTAATTCAACACTAAAATATTTGAATTCAACACACTCTTTCACACTTGTACCCCCTTAGGGTATCCTCTCTTGTTGCCTTTCGAATGCAATGGTCATTGTAACACGATGGGAAAATTGACTTGTTTATTTTGCATTTGATCTCAAATGTTGCGGATAGCAAGAGTCGCCACCGACTTTTCTTTTATCCAATTAAGGGAAGGAGAAAAGAACAGGAAAAGACCTTCGTTAGATTCTGAGTAAGGGAGTCGGTTATGAAAAGGGAAAGTATTAGCACCATTTCCATCTGTAGTTATATACGGACTCTTAATTGCTTTTGCTCACTTTAAATTGCTTTTGTGTGTGTGTTTGAAAATGTTTTTGAAAAGGCATTTCTCTTTGACTTCGTAATGATTCACGCTGGAATGTATACGAAGTGTTTGGAAATGTTTTGTTTTGGAAAAGGACTTTATAATGATTCACGCTGGAATGTATACAAAGCTTTTTTTTGAAAAAGTTTTGAAAGTGTGAGGTTTTAAAAGTATTTTTTGATTGAGCAAGCAAAAGAGACTTATTACCCACTCAGAACGGTCGTTTCCGTGTTATTTCGCTTTCCTTTAGAATAAGGTTATCCATAGCATTAGTTGATAGGTAACTTTATTCGTTGGATGTAAAGGGACATTCGAAGGGACATCGAAAGGTCATAGAAGGCAACTTGTAGGAGTATCCTAGCACATTCGTGGGGACGATCATCACTTTTCGTAGGCAACAACCGGGGGACTAGATCATGTATTCATTAGGCAACACCGAGGGACAATGATCTTTTAAGTCGAATGGACTATGATGATATATTGTAGGCAACCGTGCTAAGACACCACCACGTTCGAGGGACTTGACCATTTATAAGCCAACGAGAGAGAATACCCTAGGGGGTGCATGTGTGAGAAAAGTGTATTGTTTTCAGATATTTTATCTTGTATTAGTGGTCTATGTTGATTTTATCTTGTCATACACGCCTAGTTACTAGCAGTTTAATAGGTGCAGAAAGTAAATTGCGGAAATATAAAGGGTCTTACGCTATTACATGGCTTTGGGGCAGATACATAATAGGAGGTGCGGAAAGTAAAATCCTACGCTATTACATGATAAAAAATTTGCAACTTATACATCCTTTCTAGAATTTAAAATGCAAGAAATTAAATAGCAGAAAAGAAAACTAGTCCTAATATTTTTGGTATTTTTGAAATTAGAGTTTATGTGAAAATAACTTAGATCATGTTGATTTTAATTAATTAATTAAAAAAAGAACTATTAGTGAATACTAACCTAAATTAATTAATTAAATTAGATAAAAGAAAATATTAGTGGAAGTTATCTAATTAACCCGAAATTAATTAACCTAATTACTAATTAAATTAATTAAGGAAAATAAGCAAAATATAAATCAAAAAACAAAACAAAGCAAAATAGAGAGCTTCTGGCAGAAGCTATCCCCAGAAGTTGGAGCTTCTGGAGGTTTCGTTGCTGGAGGCACCCAGAAGCTAGAGCTTCTAGGATTTCTAGTGGAGGTGCCGTGTCGGAGCTTTGGGGTTCGTGTCGAAAGGGTCCATGTCGGAGCTCGGAGACTCTAGATCTGGGGCGTCCAGAAGTTGGAGCTTCTAGGGACTTCTCTCCTAGGACCATCCAGAAGCTGGAGCTTCTAGAGTGTTCTGCGCTGGGGAGACCCAGTTGGCACTCGGTGTCGGCAAGGCCCTGGGATGCCCAGTTGGCACTTCGCGCCTTCCGAAACTGAAACCGCAAAATAAATAAAAGGGCAAAAGGTGGGGTTTGAACCCACAACCTGATAGAGAGAATGACATAGTGTGCGCAAGGTGAACCGCTAGGGCGGTGATACATCCATTCATTCATCTGAACCCATAAATAATTAAGGGTTATATGCTTCTGAGTCAGAAGCACCGGAACGGTGCTCCGGTCATTTTCTCCGATTGGCATCAATCATCAAAAACCTATAAAACGCATCAATTTATGAAAAATAAAAACTCAGATTGACTATATAGGACCCTTCGATCACGATGGTGAGGTTTGTTTGCCTTGAAACAGCCTGTATCATAGAATACGAGTCTTCACTAAGTTCATGCCCTAACAATGGCATCTAGTGATTTATACGTCAAAACTTGTGGAGGATGGATCAAACTTGCTCTAAAAGACTTCATGAACACATTAGCATGGTTAAATATCATGAAAACAGTACAGAATGCAAAATATGATTTCAAGAAAGTATGAAAACAGATGCTTATGAATGGCACATTTAGCATGTTTTGGCCATGAATAATGATCCATTCTTATCCTACTATACCTCAGGAACAAGAATCAATCCTTAGAAGCACTTGAAATCGGCTGGAAGTTGGAATACGATTTGGCCAACTTTGAGAAAAAATTAAGAATCTTTAGGGTTTGTGAGAGGCTTGGTTGCACGTGTAAGGATTGTATCCAGAGGTTTTTTTGTCTTGTAAGAGTGCTGGGTATTTATAGGAGAGTAGAATTAGGTCAAGGCATTAAGATAAAATATTCTCCTTAAATGGAGAATATTTGATTTGAAAATTTGCACAAAGTCTTTCTAATCTTGATTAAGTTCCTCCTCAATCTTCTTGAACGAAATTGACAGCTTGTAGTGAGCTATCTTGGACCCCAAGCCATGCAAATATCCAACCCAACTTGCCTTATCTTTTATTTTTGTATTTTATTTAATTAAATTTGAATTTAAGCTATTTTAATTCAAAAATATATAAATAAAAAGATAGAGGGCGTGGCATGCAGCATAATGGTCATGGATAGTCTCATGATCAAGTTTAAATCATAAAATCCTAGGCCCGTTTGGAAATTTTTGGCCTTTGCTAGGTATTTTTCCTCATGCACCTCCTCAAAAATGCTCAACTTGCACAATTTATATTTTGCTCAATTTTCAACATTTTTAGGTGTTCTTGGAATTTTAAGAAATCTCAAGATGTCTTCTAAATATCCTTTTTGGTTTCATCTTCATTGGAGTTTCCATGCTCATGGGCACTTCTTTGCAAAAAGATGACTTTTGTTGACTTTTCTAGAAGGACCTCTAATGTCTTGATCCATATCTTTCAAATGAAGCATTTTCTGCCAAAGCTTGTGAGACATGAAGTTGTAGATAATTGAATTCTCTTCAAAATGAGTTGTGGTGGAGAAATTTCTGATGAAGTATGTGAAAGTTATGCTTGGTCAAAGTTCTGTTGACTTTTGTCTAGAGATGCCCTAATTTGGAAACTTTGACTTTTGATCAGATCTTGACTTTTTTTGATAAATCATGATCAACCCTTGATCAAATGATGAATATCACTTTAAAATATTGATGTTGACCAAAAATTATGAAGCTTGACTGCATGTTGACCACAGTTGACTTTTTGCCTAATACAGTTGATTTTCAACCATCTGAGCAATTGGATGACCAAATTTGACCTGTGAGGCTTGAAACTTGACATAGTGATCCCTTGGAATGTAGGATGAGGCATGATGACCACTTGGAGCATTAGAAGTCCATCTTGATTGAGAATAGCAAAACCCTAGCTTGGAGTGATTGCTTAGGAGAGGGTTTGTCTGGTCAACCCTTGTGAAATCCTTGAGAATTAAGATGTGAATTGTCTTGAGAAGTAGGAGGGAAAATTTTAGGGTATAACAGTCATGTTCCTCGAACGTAGGGGTACCATTAGCAAAGACGCTTGCAAATAACATCATCATAATCCCTTCGATATAAAGATCATAGTCCCTCGATGATCCTCGATGTTGCCTATGAATATATGATCTCGTCCCTCGGTTGTTGCCTACGAATAAGTGATGATCGTCCCTACGAATTGTTAAAGGTATCCTTACATGTTCCCTATAATGACCATACGATGACCCTTCGATTGTACCTTCACATCCAAACAAATAAAGTTACCTACCAACTAATGGTATGGATAGCCTTATTCTAATGGAGAAGAAAAAATAACATGGAAGCGACCATTCTGATTAGGTAATAAGACTTTGTTGCTTGCTCCCATCAAAAATGATTTTCACACCTCACACTTTTCAAAAACTCTTTTCAAACACTTTGTATACATTCCAGCGAGAATCATTACAAAGTTAAACATTTTCTGAACAAACATTTCCGAACACTTTGTATACATTCCAACGAGAATCATTATGAAGCCAAAGTGAAATGTCTTTCAAAATACTTTCCAAGTCATAAACACAGAAAGCAAATTTTCAAAGTGAGCTAAGCAACTAAGATCCCGTAGATAACTACGGATAGAAAGGGTGTTAATACCTTCCCTTTTCATAATTGCCTCCCGTACTCAGAATCTAATGAAGATCTTTTCCTGTTATTTTCACCTTCCCCTTATTGGATAAAAGAAAAGTCGGTGGAGACTCTTGCTATCTGCAACATTTGTGATAAAAAGCAAAACAAACAAGTCAGTTCTCCCACTGTGTTATAGAACTGGCGACTCTGCCGGGGATACTACCTAATGAGAGGCTACCTTAGGCTTTTAGATCACTTTATTGCTTTCTGTTTTTTTTTGTCTGCTTTATTTTCAAGGGATTATTGGGTATTATATTTGTGGGTGATCCTACACTCGGATCCAGGTTTCCTTAGGTAAGTAGCAATAAATAATCGCAATTGTCTGGCGTAGACCGAAACAGTTAAAATGATGGCTACTGTTAGTGCGACACTTTGGATGTCCTGATACTCCTCATGTTCAATTGAGGAAGTATTTGGCGTCTGCGTGGTGTCACAAGCACTAACTCAACTTTAGAATCCTAATTGACCCATCTTGGCCATTAGAAGGTAGTGAGATAGCCGGCTTCATTGCAGATTGAGGTTGGTTTATACTCGATGTTGCACTCATTGAGATTTGACTTTCTGGATGTTTCGGCTGACCATTTGGTAGTCGTATTGAAATAAAGCCTGTGAGAAAGATCTGTGATATGATATTCGTAGAACCCGGTTACTATTATAAGATAGGTTGAACCTACTCAAACTCCGGTAGGGTATACACCTATACCTCATGCAAGCCTTAAACCTAGGGCTATTGTGTGAGTTGCATGTGTTTGCTATTTAAACATGACATCATAACATCATAACATCATATCATCATAACATTTCTAACCATTTCAAGGACCTAGGGATTTATCTTTGCTCTTTATTGTAGGGTTATGGCTTCCAAGAAGACTATCTGAATCAACTTTGTGGGTATACCTTCTCAGCTCAAGGAGTTAGTCTCAGAAATTCCCGATCACTCTCATTTCATCAAAAGACATGGTTATCTACTCGACTTGGTTAACTCAAGTTTTGAAGAAGATATGATGAGCTTCATATTCCAATTTTTTTATTTGAAGCATCGCTGTTTTACTTTCCCAAACTATCAATTGGTACCTACATTGGAGGAGTTCTCTAAGCTACTCGGGATACCCATTCTTGATCAAATACCATTCAACGGCTCAAAAAAAGTTCTGAGGTTTGAAGACAACGCACCAGCGTTACATCTAAAGCGATAAGACATTGAAGACAATTGGGAGACAAGAAGTGGAGTTAAGGGTTTTCTTGCTAAGTTTCTGATAAAGAAAGCTCGAGAATTCCTAAAGGCTATGAGTTTCCATGCTTTCGAAGACGTTTTGGCTTTGTTAATCTATGACTTGGTTCTACTTCCTAATCTAGATCAATTCATAGACATAAACTCCATCAAGATTTTCCTCATTCATAATCATGTGCCTACCTTGCTCAGAGACATTTTGCATTCTCTCCACACTCGTACTACGAAAAGACAAGGAACTCTCGTGTGTTGCATACCTTTATTATCTTGGTGGTTTATTTCGCACCTTCCTCAATCAGTATTGAAGAACGAACAAAGGTTGAAATGGTCTCAAAGGTTGATGTCACTCTCTCATTCGGATGTTCGTTGGTGTCTCTACTCTCAAAAAGACTTCACTTTCATTGTACGTTGTGGAGAATTACCTAATGTACCACTCTTTGGCATAAGGGGAGGTATCACCTACAACCCTTATCTAGCACTATGATAGTTTGGTTATGCTCGAAAAGATGGTCCACATGATATTCTTCTCCAAGGCATTGTATTTGACTATAACAACGATCTCCATGGTTATCGCCGAAGATTTTGCACGCTTGGAGCATGGGGAAGAAAAATGATACCAAAACCTTGGGGAATAAAAATTCCATTCCTTGAGAACTTTACCTCAAATGGGTGCGAGCTCGCACTCAAAACCTCATGATGTCATATACTGCTATCCTGCCAGTAATTATGGAACTTGTTGCTATAGGTGATGAACCCTATACCATTCTTCATCCAAAAATGCCTACTGATTTTGAAGAATTAAAGAGATCATGGATTCAACTCAAAGAAGAAAGGGATACATTCGAAGCTCAATGCTATGCAAGAAAAAAAAAGAGTATTGGAGTTGACAAAGCTACTTCACGAGGAACAACGTATTAACACATACGTCAACACAAAGAGGAAGCGTCCATGGGAGGCCTAAACATTAGGAATTTTATTTATTACTTAAACTCTCTTTTGTATTACTGATCAGACTAATAAAAAGTTTGTTCGTGCTTTGTTTACCAAAATTAAATTCCTAAGATCCTTGAAAACATTGCATTGCATAACAGTGCATATCATAGCATAATATTTCATAACAGATACTCTGAAGACCGATTCTCTTATTCTCTCGCTGTTTATTTCAACAGAAATGGCTCTCTTACAAACTGTCAAATATCTCCAGGCTCAGAATGCTCAATTCCAGGAGATGTTCACCAATTTGGCCCAAGGTCAGAAAGATCTGAAGAAGCTCATCATCAAAAAGAAGAAGACCATTGGAATTCTCAACATGGGGAAAAGGTGCATAGGTCCAGTCAAGGTAGTCAGACAACATGAGTTCTCAGACAAGAGCGACGAAACTGAAGGAAGCGTCAAAAAAAATGAAGGAAGCCATCATGAGACTTAAAACAAAGAGGAAGACTATATGAGCGAGAAGCATCCTGACAACGAAAAGTACAAGCAACTTGAAGACCGCCTGAATGCTGTGGAGAATATAAAAATGTTAGGATTGAACTTTGATGATCTGAGTCTGAATCCCGGAGTAGTAATTCCCCGCAAGTTCAAGGTCTTTACCTTTGCTAAGTATGATAGTGTTTCTTGTCCGAAACTTCATCTGAAGTCCTATGTTCAGAAGATCCATCCTCATACTGAACACAGGAAGCTGTGGATACATTTCTTTCAAGAGAGTTTGTCTGGAACATAGTTGGAGTGGTATTATCAGCTAGAGAATACCCATATTCATACCTGGAATGATTTGGCAGATGCTTTCTACAAACAATACCAGTACAATGCTAAATTGGCACCAACCCGTATGCAATTGCAGAGCCTGTCTATGGGCCGTGACGAGAAGTTCAAAGAGTACGCCCACAAATGGAGAGATCTAACAGGCAAAGTTCAACCACCCTTGTCTAATAGGGAATTGGTTGATATGTTCATGGGAAAGCTGACAGGACCATTCTTCAATCATCTAATTGAAACTCTTCAGCCGGATTTACCAAGTTGATACTGACAGGAGAAGGTATTGAAGCTGGAATCAAGAGCGGAAAGATTCAAGTCAAAACATCCTCGAATACTGCGAAGAGATCTTTTGGTGGGAAGAAAGAAGCCAATTTATATTTACAACTATAGTAATCGCCAATATGATTTATTTCATGTTTAGCTATAGGTCCAAACATCACTTGACACACATGCTAGTCGTTGGATCTTTTGTTTCTTTTTTGTTTTAATTCTTTTTTCTTTTCTGATTTATTTTAAATAACTCCTTTAATATTTTTGAATCTTTTTTTTCATAAATCACAAAAATTATTTTCTATCACATATATTTTTTTTCCAGAATTTTAAAATCATTTATAATATTTTTTTATATTTTCTTTCTATTTTGTTTAACATTTTCATGCATTTTAAAATATTTTTCACTCCAATTTTTGAGATCCAATTATTTGGAATAATTCTTACTTTCTAAAATATTTGTGGCATTTTATTTGATGTTTTGATACTTCTTTGAAATTTTTCTTTTAATTTCCATTGTAAATCAATTTTAAAAATATTTTTAATTGTATTTCTTATCTATTTTTGTTTGACTTTTGTTGACCTTAGATCATGACTTGTTGATCAATGCTTCATTAATTTCAAGTGAACTTTAAATTATGTTTTGGTTGATTGAACTTTCGTCATTTCAAACTTATCATTTAAATGATTATTTGATCATTTTTTGTACTTTAGATTAGTGATAAGTTTGTCTCATTGCATTATGAATTTGAATGGTTAAAATTGATAATAAATGATCTCTTGTTCAATTCAAGTGTGCTTGATCATCTCTCTCTCTCTTCTCCATCTTCTTTTTTTCTTTTGTTTTAATCATTGTGCGACGTTGTTTTAGAAAAATAATCTGTGTTCATATCTTTAACGTGTGTATAACACATAAATTGCTATTAACCGATCTTATAAAAATGTGATTTCTACATAAATACATTTATAATTGTTTAATATAACGTTAAATTGTTCAACTGAATTAGGCAAGTTCATGATGTTGAAGTCGTAGAATCACAAGCATTGCAATTCCAAAAAAGTAAATGTTTGAAGGACTACTTACTTATATATATAGTATTGTAGAAACTGAAAACTAGATTTGCAAGATCAATTGAAGGATTAAAAAATAACGGAGTTCTAATTTGTTAGGTTGATGGAATTGTACAAATCTTGTAAATATTTCACCAAATAGTTGTGTGTATAATTTAAAAGAAGAAACTTGAATCACATATCGTAAATGGTACAATAGATTGAATTAGTGTAAAATAATTGGTCTTTCATCCTAATTATTTCTCTCTTTAAATTCAAGCAATCTTAGATATTTTTTTAATGCGTGACTGATGCAAAGAAAATTAGATCTTTTAATTTAAACCCTCAGCACCTAGATTGAATAAAGTTATAAAGCAAAGATGAATATCAAAGAAGCAAGAAACCCTCTACTAAAAAGTTTGCTTTGTAACATGAATGAATAAGAAAAACTGTCAATAACCACATCTAGCATTCAATACCATAAAACTTTAAATCAATACAAAATTATTTTTCTGTTAGGAGGAATCGTCACACTTTTTCTGCAAACAAGTGAGGGATGAGCTAGAACAGGAAGACCCAATTGAGTGGGTAGAACAATAGTTGGATAACTGTTTTCCATGTTGATAATTCTATCTACAACTTCTTTGTAGATTCTTACAATGCTGCTTGAAAACATAACTGTAGAGAAAAACTTCCTAGACCTTGATAATCTTAAACCACGTAGTCTTCCATTCAAAGACTTCACCCAACTGCAACGTTTTCCAACTCTCATTACCCTTTTACTGGTTAGCTTTTCATAGCCATATCTCATGTGTTTAGAAGCCAAATACTGCAACATGGTAGTTATCTTAATTTTCAAGTAACCTATACTAGAATTAGATACCTTATATAACACATGGTTTGCACTATACTAAAACGAGTAGAGACAAAACTACATCATTTTAAAACATGACAACACATGGCTATAAATCACTCACGTTGCGGTTTATGAGTCTATAGTTTTTTTTGGTTTTAATAACTTCTTAGATAATCCAAATTAAGTAGTTGGTGAGTAAAGGAATATTTGAATGATGCATGTGCAATGATTAATAGCATATAAGCTAAAGCCAATCATTTGATTAATTAGGGAATGTATGTGGCTGTGAAATTTCATATCTAATTAAATAATTAATTATAAAGTTGGAAGATTGTTTGCTACTCCAATTTGTTCTTTTAGTTTATTTATTTATAGCAGAAAATTCGTTGGAACCTACTACAACTTCTTGTTTAGTCTCAATCTTCGTATCTTATTTTTTTGACTGAGGATTTTGTTAGCAATTTTATTTGTTTTATTAAAGTTAATTGGAGGAATTATTGGATGGACCCTACTTATGGTTTATTATCAGCTAAAGTCCTAGCTCCAGACATTACCAATTATGCAAGTGAGAATAGATTCTTTATGCCATTCATTTCATCGTACTCTCTGTTTTGAAATAAGTAGTATCATTTTGTTTTGTTAATATAATATTTAATTATTCATGTAAATTTTAGTTCAAAAATATTACTAGAAAAATCGTTTGTAGTGACCGAAAAATTTTGGTCACTATAGCCACCGATTTAACCATCGAAATTTGATATTCATGAAAAAAATTTAAATGTCACTAAATCGATCATTAAATAAATTTAACCACCGATTTAGTGATCAAAATTTTGTGACCAAATTTTTCTTTATAAAGTTTTTATATAAAATTTAGTGACTGAAATTTTGTGACCGATTTAGTCACTAAAATTTTTGCAAAAGTTTTCTATAATCAAATTTTCTTTTATTAATCTTTAACAAATAAAGCATATATATTTTTAAAAAAATGCAATTTTTTTATAGTTGTAATAATAAAATTGTATAGTAAAATTTAATTTATATTATTAAATTAATTAAATAAAATATTACTTAGTAAGATGTATATTCACTTAAACAAAAATATTACAAATATATAAGTTGTATAAGTGGTAAAGGTGGCTAAATCGGTCACTAATTTTCGGTCACTAAATTCGTCACAAAAGGTTAGCGACTAACACTTTTTCAACCGAAAATTAATAGTCGCTAAATCAGTCACAAAATATTATAGTGACCGATTTTGAAGCTTTTTCGGTTACTAAAAGCGAATTTTCTAGTAGTATATATATATATATATATATATATATATATATATATATATATATATATATATATATATATATATATATATATATATAAAATTCAGATAACTTTATGGTGTCCCAGGAATAAGGTTTATGAGTACACAATCCTAGCTAATAGTCTTAATATTGGGCGAGCGTTCAACATGGATAACAAATCGTTTGGATCAGAGCGACACCCCCAATTGGGCTCTAGCGTTTGAATTGATCATTTACTTACTACATGACTATTAAGGTCTCAAAGTGATAATCGGTTAGAAGAACGGTTGAAATGGAGAGAACCACCTCCCGGCCATTATAGAAAAGATCTAGTTTTCCTCTTTCCCATGTCTCTGACCCAAAAATCATGGAAATCGCTTTCCTTGTTGCATAATCTGACCCAAGGAAATTCTATTAAATATCCCAAAAATCACCAATGTCAAAGGTAGACACAAATTTCAGGTGAGGAAATACATGATTTGTCACAGTCATTACGTAAGTTAATCTCACTATTGTACATTTAGCTTGTACATTAACACCCATTGTAGACTCGGTAAAATTTATTTGGATCTCAAGTTCAACTCATGTTACGTTCCTACTGGTGAGCAACAAGGACGCTACGGTCGTTGGGGACCGTGAATGGTGATCGAGAAGATGACGATAAAAATGACTAAGAAAACCGCAGTGAAAAGGTTGACCCCCCTCCCCCGAAACTGCATGCTTATCGGAAGAGGTCTGGATAATTGGTCGAACTACTACCACCTTGACACAATGATGTTTAGAGGGTTAATTGAATCGCCTTGAAATTAGTCACTAACTATATAAGTTATTCTTAATAACATGATAAACGTTATTGAGGGAGGGATAAATTTTATTGTGTGGGGAGGTCCAATCATGTTATGGTCGAGCGACTCTTGTAAGATTTTCTCCCATAACGTGAACTTCCTTCTTGTGAATAAATGGACTTTCACACGCGTATGTCGCACGTTTGAAGGGCTAATACTTGGTTACATGTAATATCATTTCATTTGTGTTAATATTTACTAGTAATTATAATGGTACATAGTTTATTTAAAATTATTTTGTTTTATATTTAATCATTTAAAGAATGCACATTGAACTTGTAAACAAAATTATTAGGCGAAATACATTTTTTGGTCTTTTAACTTTATCCATGGATTTATTGTGGTACCTCGATTTTAAAAGCAGTCAATGTGATCCTTTAATTGTTCAACCAGCGCCACGTTAGTCCTTTTCGTTTCAAAGTCAAATTTAGGATACAGGTGGCGCAAACGTGGCACCGAGGTGAACATGAGGTTACTTTAAGTTATAAAATGAAAGGTTTTGGTTCATAACACTCATTTAAAGAATACGAACCCTATAAGAGCAATTGAAGACGGTTAACAAAAGAGTATCCAACTGTGATTTACGAAAGGAGTATAGTAGGTAAAATCGAACTCTTGTTTGAAGGTGAAATCAAAGACACCATTGTTGAATAATGTTTTGTCTCACGAACTGTTTCTGGATTTGCAAATTGTTATAGTTTTAGGGTTTATATTAGGTTTTTGAAATCTTTATGTTTTTAAATGTTTATTGATTCTAATTTTAGGGTTTAGTTTTTAAATGTTTATGCTTTCTAATTTTAGGGTTTAGTTTTAAATGTTGACGGTTTCTAATTTTAGGGTTTAATTTGAAATGGACAAGTATTTACACTCAAATCCATGACAGTGGGGAATTTTTTATAAGGATTTACTATGTATGGCGGAGGAAAAGTTGTTAATTTGAAAGTACAGGTTGACAGGTGGAGTTATTTTGCGTTTTTAGGTTGTTGTAAGGAGTTAGGGTTTAGTGAAATGGAGAAAATATATTACAGTGATCCCACATTTAGGATGAATGTGTTGGTTGATGACAAAGGTTCCTTATAGATTGTTGATCTCTATAGGGTGTGTAAGTTCCTTAAGTTTGAGGATTGACTTAATTTTTGTAAAACAAATAATAGCAGCAGCAATGTAATGCACAATAGGACATAACAAGTATAGCAAAAGTCCTATTGGAAAGTCAAGACATGTTGTGTTGAACTCATTCAACATCTGGAATAACATGTCAAAGAAGATGTCCTAACATGAAGCATTCGACATCATCCCTGCTAAACTAAATAACGAGATTTGGTTCTGATTTAATTATGCAGGATATGTGGAGAATATTATGAGCATATTTAAAGGTCGAAAAGATTCAAGGAGAATCAATCTGAAATCAAGGATAAAGTTTAGGAAACTAAATAATAAAGACCTTTCTAGTAGCAGAAGTTTTCTACAGTTTGTTACAGTTGATACGTTGTTGTTTGAAAGCTTAAATCCAGTTGGGAAGAGGTTATTAATTAAGGCATTGTAACCTAGTTTTAGAAGCTAGACGAATTTAGAAAGATGTAATCATTTAGGGCTAGATGTAGTGAACCACCCGGTTTATGGGATGATCACCATGCTCCACGAAACCCGTAGGTGAGAGGCAGCATGTACTATTTTTGGAGGAAGTTGTGAAGCAACTCCAAGTGTGTTCTAAGCTAGAAGCAAATTTCTTTAAGTCTCAGGTAGTATGTGATAGAAGTGAGTCTGCTGTCTTTTGTTATTGTTATTGTTTTATCACGGTGAATGATTGAGGGGGAGTGAGAGAGGTTTCTCATATCTAAGATGTTCTTAGGTAGAAATTGCATTGGGAAGTGATTAAGTGAGGAGTTGTAAACGGACAAGTTTAACTCTGAATTGATACTGCTAATAGCGGATTTCATCCCTGGCTTGGAAGCCTCCAGATGTATGTGTGTTGCACCGAATTGGGTAAACAATTTCTTTGTGTTCTTTATGTTTTTTTGTCACATATTGATATATGAAAGTGAAGATACAAGACCATTCAAAATTGTAGATATATGAAAGTAAAGATATAAGACCATTCAAAATTATAGATACACAAAAGTGAAGATATGAAAGTGAAGATACAAGAATATTAAAATACAAAAATATATGTGATTTCTTTTGTAAAATTGACATATTTGATTTCTTTTGTGTAAGATTCTTGACATATTTGATTTCTTGTGTAAGATTCTAAATATGTGGAATGAAACTTCATATGTTGAAATTTTAAAATTTAATAGAAAAGGGGATAATTGTTTAATTTTAATTATTTAACTTTATCATGATTCTTAATGTATTTTAAAATATTTATAGTGAGCAATTTAATTTTAATATTAGTAATATTCTTCAATAAAATTTAAAAATAAAATTATAAATTTATTATATTTTAATATATATTAAAAATATTATTTATTGAAGTTTTAGTGACGGCTAAAAGAAAATAATCCGTAGGTATAGTATCTATTATTTGTAGTACTCGAATAATATATAGTGACATTTGTTGTTGCTATAGGAAAAAATTTAACCGTAGCTAAAAGTTATTGTAACATTCGATTTGGCGTCACACCACACCCCCTTAAAGTTGACGCTAAAGGTGGGTGTCACTTAAAGTCCTATACACATCTACCTACGGATTATTGACTTTTAGTGATATTTTTTTAGTGTCACAAAAAGTCAATTTTCTTGTTGTGCAACACAATTGAAACAAATAAACACATTAAAAAATACAATTACAAATTCATACATGTGTTATTGTAAAACAAAATCTTATGGATTGCCTCTATTAAACCACATGTAACAAATAACATGTAGATAAGGTATCCCATATAAATATGTTGAATGATTAAGATATTATGTTGTAAATGTTAACTAATTAAAAAGAGAAAAAAGGATTGAATTGTAGAGAAGAAAATTAATAAATAAATTATCAAATAAAGAAAATAAAGATCAATGTACTTAGAGCATCTCTAACGCGGGTTCTTTCACCTAGTTCGCCAGCATGGAGTGGGAATATAGCATTGGAAAGTGGAGAAAAATTTGTCATTTGGGGAACCATTGCTTCAGCATTCAACCTTGCAATGGAATATTTTCACTTAAAATATATATTGTGGGACCCAATATAGAGATAAAATTAAATATGAATAAAATATTATAACTGAATAATGTATAAGGTAAAATTGTGGGACCCAGAATAAGTTTTTTAAAGTTGCACCATTGAAGTGAAAAATTGAAAGAGGTGCTTTAAAATGATGTGGCATAATGAGTCCAAAAAAAAACCCAAAAATAAATACTACAATTGGAGATACTCTTATGTCACATTAGCCTCTCTTTTTAATGCCACATAAGCGAAATTTAGTGTACATGTCACTAAGGACTATCAAATACAAAAGAGAATAAATTATGAGAATTTCTTAATTCACCCCATGGACTATCAAATACGTTGAAAGAGTTGGGTGTAAATCAGAAGTATACATCTGATTCCAAACCGTAAGTATACTTCCAGTTCCTGGACACACTTAAAGACGCCAGAAACTCTTCCCCTCCCATTACAACAACTATTTCAAAAACAAACTCTAAAACTCTCTCAAACTCTCCTTAAAACCCTTCTCACCAAAATCAATTTTTTTTCTCAAACAATCAACACAATCCATCAAGCATTGGATACATATAACATCTAACGGAATCAAGCAAGCAACAATCACTGCCAATCAATAAAGTAAGTGATTTAAACTATTTTTATAATTTATGTGATTTCTACTCAAATTAGTGAAATGGGGTACTAAAAGTGTTGTTATATCTAGTTTATATCATTAGGGCTCATTAGAAAACAGTTTGTAAACTTTATTTGACGATCAAAGCTTCTTATTTTTTTGCACATTTGGGGCATTGGGACGTTGTGGTGCGTGTTTTGTTTTCGCATAGGAAATCGGAAGTATACTTCTGATTTTGGGGAAGAACAAAACTGGAAGTATAGTTATGGTTTCAGTCTGCACATTTTTTCCCTTATTTACACTTTAGGTCAAATGCTAACATTTCTTTCTTACTTCTACAGTATATATGGATGAGATACAATCATGTTTGAGGCACGGGAGAGTTACACAGCATGCTTCTGTGCAAAGAGAAAGGAATCAGGCAACACAGCCTCCTTCGACATATAGACCTTCGACATCTGAACAGGCCATACCGGATGTACGTTCTTCTGCTTCTAATTTTACTCCTTCTACATCGTCCTCACATAGCAGGTGGGATTCTCCAGTGCATCCTTCGTCATCCTCGTCCTCCCGCAGACGCACATCCTCACCTATGATATTTGAGACGAGGTCATCATCTAGTACACAGGCGCAACCATCTGAGGTGAGACCTGGTACTACACCCGCAACACCCGAGGTATCAGTGCCACCCGAGGCACCAGATATACCGGAGGCACCGGCGGCAGCGCGAGCCCCCTCAGGTCTTTGGAGGCGGACCATCTGACTTATCATTGTTGCCTCTTTATCTCACCCGTATGGCTAGATATATATGGGATGGACTGGTATGAAATTTACATTTATATTATAATTATGAATATTATTATGAATTCTAATAATGAATTTATTTTTTTTGCAGGAGCGTGTTTTGGGATGTCAATTTGCACCCGTTAATGGAGATCCCCGCGGAGATTCCCTGTTTGGGGCCCCAAAGATGGGGAATTTTTCCCCGCGGAAACGGAGATGGGGAATAAAGTTCCCCCGAAGCACTTTGGGAATGGGGATGGCGAACATGTCCCTCACCCCGTGGAGTCCCCGCACTAGAATTGCATAATATCATTAATTAATATATTGTTTAACATTTCTATGTAGGTTTATTTATCATTTCAAATAACTTGTTAGTAAAAGATAGAGAGAGATCTAAATGACTATTTTAATTTCTTAAAGTTTGAAAACTTTGTGTTCATGAATCTCAAGATTAAATATTACTAAGACAATATATTTATCGTAGATGATTAGTTTACTAATTTATTGTCGTTAGTGTTTGAATTTTTCTTTTAAATTAGTTAAAAATAATAAGTTAAAGTTTATGTTTATAGATATCCACAAAAATCGTGGGAATCCGTGGGGACGGGAATGGGGACAAAATCCCCCCGTGGCAGGGACCCGAAACGGGGATGGGGAATAAATTCGAGGGTGGGGATTGAGATGGGAATGTATCCCCCGCCCCTCCCCATTGACATCCCTAAGCATGATACATTGAAGGTCATCATCCATGGGAGGAAGACCAGCAGACTTGTTACCCCTCCCGAGCTATGGTTTGATGACCTTCTATGCCTTATAGGGTTGAGATATTTGACCCTCTGTGGATATAGTGTGGTCAACTGGGGAATGATCAACGCTTTTGTTGAGAGGTGGAACCATGAGATGTCGTCATTTCATCTACCACATGGTGAGATGACGATCACACTCGGTGGCGTCGTGTGTCTGTTTCACCTGTCGATCAGATAGGCTTTTCTAGATCACTAGAAGATGGACAAAGAGGATGCCATTACTTTGTTGGTTGAGATGTTTGGAGTTACCCTAGATAGCGCCCTGCAGGAGGTTGATAAGACATGTGGTTGCCACGTGAGATATAGCTACTTTGCGCTAGTATTCTCTTAGTGGCATTTGTTAATTATTCTGATTCTGAAACTAACTGGTTTAATTTTGTTATTTCAGAGATGGATCTTATAGCACCCCCCTACATTTTAGGATGGTTACTTGCTCTGGGTTATACTAAGGATATGCCACGTGTCTGTGCATACGAGCCACTTAGAGGGAACCAGGCGATAAAGTCGTTTCGGATTTACCTGGACCGGGTAGTGCATGAGGACATTCACTTCAGTTCCTACGTCGACCACCGTGAAACGATATCGTTTGATGAGGTTTTGTTGTTTACAGGTTGGTTGGCCTGCGGGACTCGCAAGACTGCTCTTTATATGCCTGAGTGGGTGATGCATCAGTTCAGGTTTACCCAGACCATTCATCGGGATCATGTTGTATGTGCTCCTCCGACAGTGAAGAGGAAGGGTGTTGATGCTCTATTTAACGATTTTGAGAATCATTATGTACTTGATGAGGCCAGGAGTATTGTGACTCCAGACGACTGGAGTCACGAATACTGTTACATTATATGGTTCTTCAGGGTGTCCCATCCATACATGGTAGAGGATGCTCCAAGGAACCCATTGCGGCCAATTCATCAGGAGATCCTAGAGGAGGAGCAGACGATGAGGGATCATGTTCATGACGTGTTGTCTAGGTGCCGCCGTATCATGGAGCTTGCGTGGGATGGTATTGACAAATGGTTGTTTCCTGACGGATCCGATGTTATAGGAGTTTTAGAGGCCATCGTGGCGGAGGCTCGGGATGCCCTGTCATACAGGAGGCAGCGGAGGAACGCTTTGAGAGTGACAGGTTGGCTCATCATCCGCCATACCCAGTAGTTTAGGTTGATCATCCACTTGTATTTTGATTTTAGTTTTTTGATTTTGTATTGTATTGAAGTTTTATTTTGGATAGCATTACTTGGATTATATTGAAATGTATTTTGGATAACACTTTTGGTCTTTTGTTCAATTTATAATTTGTATAATTTTTCTAATTATTGTTTTTGTTCATTTTTCTGCTATTGTCAAGCGCAGAATCAGAAATATACTTTCGGTTTGAAATCGAAAATATACATCCGATTTTATCACAAATATTTCAGAATATAATGCACACCGAAAATATACTTCCAATTTTAGAAAGACATTATAGAAAATGCATAGGATTTAATTGGCTACTATGAGTTAGCTTAAGAAATTCTCTAAATTATAGAGGTCAAAATCAAATACTTAAAATTTAAGGGGCCAAAATCAACTAATTTAAAAAATTGAAGGATCATCTTTTAAATAACTTTTTATCAATCAAGTCAACTTTTATTAACTTATTAATAATAAAGATAAAATGTAGAGTATAAAGAAAAGAGAAAAGAAATGGAAGAAGTATATCCTTTTGAGGCAAATAATATCGAATTAACATTGACAATATCACTATTAAAACTACGTGCTCAAATCATGAAATGAAAAAAAAAAGACAATAAATAAATCTCTCACGAGAGATGAGAGATGATGAATAATAGACCTACCCTAACACTAGCTAACACATACACTTTCAACTTAGTATCCAATGTAACCGACAAATGTGAGCACATTCTATCGACATTTCCTTAACACAAACACGAGGAGTAGTTGCTTTTGATATACTTGTTCCTATATCTTCTGCAATAGAAACCACATTTGACACTCTTGATTTTCCTAGCAGATCGTAATACAACTCTCCTCACACGAATCAAACACCTTTTGATTCTCTCGGAAAAGCTCTTTTTTCGTGTGAATTGATAGCTTCTAAGGAACAGTTGCCTCTTCTCCATCAATGTGTAGCTTTGCTGCTCGTGAGGGTTGCAGTAGTAATGCGAATAATAACCAAACGAATCACTCCTAAACAATGGATTCATATTCATGTTGATGCTGTTGTTGTTGTTGATGTTGCTAGTGGCACGCTTGTTCTGAATTAGAGTAATGTTCATGGTGTGAGACACTCCTATAAAGATATAACAGAAATGGAAATTTATGAGTGTAATTATGAAATTGAATGGTATTAAATAGTGGTAGATAGAAGAAACGGTTTGGTGAAAGATGAAGTGTTACATGAGATGTTGTAGAATGGAAGAGAAGGGGAATGAACATTATTATTATTATAAGCTATACATATACATACACACGAACCTTAATATTACATAATGTTGTTTTGGTTTGTTTCATACGCGACCAGAGCTGTCTTGTGCTGTGCGCCGCCGCAATGGCTTAAGACATTGTCCTGTTTCTTTTTATGGTTCCTCTCCTCTATTGTACATTGTACTTATCTCTTAAGTATTATTGTTGCAGAAAAAAAGCTATATAATAATAGTAAGAAAAATGCTATTTTACACAATTCTTTTTCAATTTATTTAAAAAGTAAAATTTAATTTTGACTTTTTAAAAATGTTTTAATTTCTCTAAAAACAACTTTAGTTAATGGTATATAAAAATTTATTAATATAATTTATATTTTGATTAATGTGATATTTAAAAGTAATCTTAAGTGATAAAATAAAATTAGTTAATTTAATATAAAAAATTAATAAATATAACATATAGTTTAGTCTGACTTATCCTTATTCAGATTAATGTAATTTATAATTTGGTATAATTTAGTTAACAATTATTCAGACAGGAAATAATCATAAGTAATAAAATAAAATTGATTAATGAAGTATAAGATTAGTTTGTTGATC
This sequence comes from Vicia sativa, assembly GCA_021764765.1. NCBI lineage: Eukaryota > Viridiplantae > Streptophyta > Magnoliopsida > Fabales > Fabaceae > Vicia > Vicia sativa. Next base: position 94,104,379 of record CM038795.1, read on the forward strand.
GTAAAGTAGTTTGAAAACAATTAATAAATTATAAGTAAAATAAATAGTTAATAATTATTTTTAATTATATATTTTTATGGTTAGTTATGTGATGAGATTGATTAATAATTTTTCTTATATCTGTATCACAAAACAATTCTTTATATATTTTTGAAAAAAAAATATGTTTATTATAAATAATATTTTTTATTTTTTAAATTTTAAATTAAAAAAACATTGCTAACCTATAAACAAATATCCATACGAGATATTGTGTAAATATTTGGTGTAAAATGTTGTCTCATTTTAGTAATAATAATTCAAACATAATTTCTCTACACATGCAGTATTTCATTAATCACTATTTTCTCATACTTTTATTATTATTATTGTCATCCATAGGAGTAAATTTTTCTCTGTGCGTAGTATAAATAACCATGGTTTCATGCGTGAGTTCTCATTAAGACAATCACATGGTTGTAACTTTTTTTTTGTTGCCTTTTCATGATTTTCGAATGGTTTGGTATGGTAGTTTTATTGTCCAATGGGGTATTGGTTCTCCCATCCTGTGGGGTCAAAATGCTTTTGTAATGTTAGAAACGGTCTAACGTTAACCAAACTCGTGTTACAATAAATACAATCAAGACAAATGTGTATATCCATAGTACACACTATAGGTAACGAAATAGCTTTGAAAATAATGCCTTTGATTATACTCCATTGCATTGATGATCAGTGTATTATTATAGAAATAGCAATGATAATTGATTTTGTAAGTAAGCATGGTACGCAACGTGGGTGGCGTATGAATATCACGGTGTGCTTGTGCTTGTTCAAAAAGTTAGATAATCAAATTTGAGCGTAGTTATCTTTGGATTGGATAGGTTGCATAGGTACAACTAACTTTCTACATTAACTACAACTTAAAGCATTCTCCATTCTGCTATTTATACAACTCTTAGTCTTTTTTTCTACCTTTAAACGTAAACGCATTGGCACCTTAGGTTAAATTTGAAATACATAAATTAACTAAGTCATTTTTCAGGATGCTTGAGAGGGGCCTTAAAATGGTTTTTCGTCAAATTTCCATCTATGATTTACCTCAACCATCAATTATCAATAATATATGTAATATCAAAACATAAATACAACAAGATGCCAAAGGTGTAAATAATGACAATGGCTATAAGCATTGAACCCTATTAATAGCACATAGAAGAAAAGAATCAATAAATTAATACTAAGTCAAATTTGTTGAGAATCTGTTGAGTTTGAAATTCTTGTATGTCAACAAACAAGTTCTGTATCTACAATTGCACATAGGTGATATAGGACACAACCAACACAGACAATTACAGAATGGAGACCAAGACCAATAACAATGACTGTTTCGTTTGCTTGGGAATGGAGCTGACAACGGACTTTTTAATATAGATTGACACGCATGTGTATGGTAGCAAACGGTCTGCTTAAATCCTTTCTTGGAATGTAAGAAACCACACTTAGATCATAATTCACTCCAGGTCAAAAAAAAATTGTTGGATGCCCATACCTTCTCTATTGCAATAACGTTTACCCAACCAACTTAGTTCTTAACGTTCTTTGTGATCATCGCCTACCATCAGCTTTATCAGCTGCAGGAACATTTTCAGGGTAACTGGATACGTCCAAGTCAATAAGTGTCAGATCATATGGTATGGACCCAGAATTGGAGACATCCAGAAGCAAGGAAGATTTGAGTACATCTGAGTTTGGAGCATCAGGCAATGAGACCGAATTTGAGGGAGTACTACTTGAAGATAAGCTTACCAGCTGTATGTCATCTACCTTATTGCCAATTATATGCTTATTTTTTCTCACATTATCCATCTCTGGGCCAATTGGGACAAATGTTCTTGACCTGTACTTTCTTGTTCCTTCCTCCCCCCCTTCATTGTGGTTATAGAGAACATAATCATGATATGTTGGTGCGAACTGCCACAAAGTTGAGTAACATCAGATTATTAATTGGAAGAGAAAAACAAGGTCAAAATTTCCAACAACTCAAGGAACTATAAATGTGTTGCTAACAATTCTACAAAATATGGACAAAAGTCACAGAACATAGGAAGTGAGACTCACCTGGTGGACTGTGTCATGGTAAAAGTCATTTAACTTTACAGCATGCCCAAGGCTAGCAGAAAAACCACGGGATCCCCCTATATTAGCCCCAGCGTATTCCTTGTACGGAAATGCATAAAAGTGGCCCACAGCAGCAATAAGCATCTCAACACAAATGATAAAATTTTGAAGTAGAGCAGCTTCATCAGCATCCTTGATGAATCCCGACTTTGCAGCAAGAAAGAATAGCACCCCCTAAGAAATGAAAAACAAAAAGTCATGTTACTTCAAACCTCTAGTGTAAAAAGCAAATACAATAAAATCAGCAACAAGCTAACACATAGGCTTTGTTAAAATCTTCAAAATTTTAAATTAGATTCCATCACATATGAAGGTCAACTTTCCTTTTATTATTTATTACTATGACTCTAAATAAGCTTAGAATTTTAAATAAAATTAGGAAAGTAAAAAAATCTTGAAACTGTTGATGACAATAGTTGAGATGATAAAATTCACAGATCAAAGTGTGTCAATCATCTGTGTAGTACTCTGGCTAGTGTATAAGAAGAAATGGTAAAAAAAAAAAAAAAAAAGGTTCCTAATTATGGACAGCATCAGAAGTTCGATCTCATTAGCATAAATATTCATATCCTTTCTCAATGTTCATAAGATTAATAAGAACAGTGGTGAACCAAGAGAAATGGATCAGATCAATACATGCTAAAAGAATGATACAAAGTGACGATCAACTTATTGCCACGCATCTTTCAATGAGGCCAGGGTTGTCAAATGATACAATTTACAGACCTAGGGATCAGGCTTTTATATCAGAGCACGGGTCCATAATAATTAATTTCCATTTAGCTTTTTAGAAGCAACAGAAAGAGATAGGACCCTTTTTACTCCTATCAGACCATCCCATGAAAAAAGGGACTGAGACAAAAAGTTGCACATAATAGTGGAGTAGTATCAAGATACTAAGACCCACTACTCAAACCAGAGAAACATGAGACTCAAAGGCAGACAAGTGATGGGATGGCAGTAGATGGTATTAACACTGACGTAACTTCTGAAAACTTCTATAAATGGAGAGGCATTCCTGAGTAACGATGGTCTATTAACAATTGAAAAATCACTAGATGGAAGTCGACAGCAGGAAGAAAATAGACTGACAAATGACAATAGATGGGGTATGTACTGGAATGAGGACAACGGAACACAAATGAGGCTTTGGCTGATCAGAGATAGGTAGAGAGATTCGGAACAGAGGTCAGCCTTAATGAGGCTGAACTATACAACATAAGTGAAAATGAGAAGCAGGATCAAATCCACTTTTGAGTGTTGAAATAAAAAGACAGTCAGCTGAAAGATATTTACATACAAAAATTAAAAATCAAAAATTAAAAACTAAAAATTAAAAATTAAAAATTAAAAAATCACAAGAAAAGTAAATAAGCCAAGTCAAATTCCTAACATACAATGATTTCTAGCAATACTTGGATAGTGGAATAATAATTCAGATGTTATATTTATAACAGTTCCAAACAAGACACTGATCGTCTTAAGATCAAATAAAACATAAATAAAAAAATACAATTCACAAGAACAGTAAATAAGCTAACTCCAAATTCAATTCTAACATCATGATTTTGAATACTACTTATAGATAGTGGAACAATAATTCATATATTCTATTTCCAAGAGCTCGCTCCAAACAAGTTATCGATCATCTTAAGATCAAATAAGACATCCTTATAGAAGAGTAGTATTCATTTTACATGACATTAACATTAAGATCTTTTTCTATGGTAACATAAAACAGAAATATAATTGCAACTCTTTTTCTGTTTCATCTAGCATCACATTAGAATCAGTAACAAGATAGTGCCGTAAATATGAGAAAATAATAGACCATAAAATGAAAGATGTATATAAATTACCTGCCAATAAGTCAAGAATACAACAGACTTTATGATAATAAACTTTGGAACTGGATTGAATGGCTGAAGCAGATCCTTGCATGCCACGTAAAACAGTGCGAGAGCATAGAGGGCCATTGTATACGAGAACGTATAGATGATCGTAAGATACAAGTATGACTGCTTTGGATTGAAATTTCCATCCTTGTATTTCCCCTTAGCATAAAGAATAAGTGTAACAACAACTAAAATGGGCTTCAAAATCACAAACTGCAGACACCCTTGCTTGCATTTACGTATGAAACGTCTACAATAGAAGTTGAAGAAATGAAAAAGTAGAATTAGTTATGATAAGACAATCAAGCCAATATGCTACAAGTCCGAATCACAATATGTTGCTTCTCTGGGATGTGTAGGTGATTTTCCAATAATATATAAAAACAAATTTCCATATTGTGGGCCACATGTGTCATTCTAGCCTCTTACAGTTTTCTTAAATAAATAAAAAGTAATCCATAAAACCGAGAAAGACCAAAGGATCAAATGCAAACTCACCCGTCCAACGGTATGGGAGGAAAGCAACAAGTCATCAGACAAACTGATGGTTTCATAACCCGGCCACTCAAACTTATAACAACTGATCCAGGACCACCAACCCATGCTAGACAAAGTGACAGGAAATTGTAAATGACCCAAGCTTCGTAGCTGAAACAGTAAACAAGAGAAAATGATTAACAAATTGAACTTCGCTAATCAATGTATATCTCGGAATTCATAATTTTCAAATCTAGGACAAACAGTTAGCATGGTGAACTTAGATGTTCGAACTAAAAGTAAGCTGATTAGCAAAAAATGAAATCATATTAAATAGTAAATGAAGGGAGGAATCGCCTTTCCATTCTTGTGATAGCTTCTTTCAACGTTAGCATTGCTTAACATCTACTCGCTAACAAGGTAAACATAAACATACCCACATTATAAATTTTAATATGTACTCCATGAAAATGAAGTTGAAGGATTAGATGCACTCTATCTAGAGCATGGTACCAGATTACAGTGTTCAACATATACAGTTCAAGGGATTTCTCAAGAGAAAGAGACACCTAGAACCTTAAATCTTCATGAAGTCGTGAGTTTTATAAAATAACAATACTATTACTATAAATACATCACTGATAATCATTTGATCACCTAAATCACAACCAACGCGTCAACCATGAAACAGGAACAAACAAAATATACTACTACGAAAGAATTATTCATTCTAAATATCGGCAACAACAAAAGTAAACTAATAAATACGGAAACACAAATAACTTACACTTCCCGGATTGAATTAAAATAGATTGAACTCCCCGGTAAAACAAGGGACATAAATGACATCAGGGCATAAACCTGCCAAACAAAATTAAATTAATGTTTAGTATATCTATTTGAAATGAATCATAAAAAGAAATGTCATAGAATAAAAACTAGGAGTATTCCCATTAAAATTTCAAGAGCACTGCATTAAGAAAATGAAGAAGAAAACAAAAGACCTTATAAGAGAATTCAAAGAAGTATCAAGAAACACACAATCCATACATATGCTAGCATTTACAATTACTAAGCAATAGGAAACACTATTTTTAGCTATGAAGCACAGACACCCCGAAAATAACCCCAACACTTGACACAGCGAAACCAGTAATAATTTGAAAAAATGAATAAAAATTAAATGTAATCACACACCAACCCAAACACAGGTTTTTTAAGAGGTGTCGGTGCTACATAGATTTTTAAGCATATGAAATACAGAACCAAATAGGTAAAACCTAGGTAATTCACAGAATAAGCTCACAAAAAGCTTCACAATTAACAACTTTCTACTTTAACATAAAGAACCCTGATCCAAAATCCTTCACCTCCTTTAAAGTTCTCAAGTTTACATATAAGAAGAAGTTCAGAAGCCACAAAACTAACTTAACATTTCAACTGAAACACATCTAGGGTTAGGTTAATATTGAATTCATAAACAATGAGAAACGAAATCCCTAAAAACTCACGGGAACCATGAAAACGATCCGAACAATATAGCGCTGGTAAGTAGGCTCAGTGTAATTGAGAAGATGCTTGTAAATATGAAGAATCGCCAAACCGACAGCTCCAACGGTGCAGAAGAAGGCGATAACATAGAAGAAAACCGGAACCAGTACCCCCATTCTGGCCAAACGCGTAAACCCTAGCCAGAAAAAAAGGTGTGTAGATCCGGGAAAATTGAATGTGATGGGTGGTTGAGTGGCAACAATAATGGCGAGTGATGGCTTCGGTGAGAAGGAAGGTGGAAAGAGGGTACAGTGCCAACGATGCCCCGAAATTGAAAAATTTTGGGGCCTTGGTGTAACAGCTGTTGTTACCTTCTGCTTTTCGGAATACGGAAACCACCACACGCTTCACGCGAACGTGTGTGTTTTGCAACTTCCACCCAATGTCACAATTCTTCTGTACATGTTTTCTTATTCTTATCTTACCACTAATTCGAGCCTTTTCTTCCTTTTTCTTTTCTTTTTTTCTCTTTCTTAAGTTATAAGGTGTGGACTCCTTTAAAAAAACAAAGATATTGTTGAATAAGGCCCAAATATAAATTGAAGAGAAATTCTCTTTTACATTTCAATTCTCTCTAAAATTCATATATTTTTAGAGTTGGTTTTTCAAAGGATTTTTCTAGATACTTTTTGTAGAATGGTCTTTCTTTTTAAATAAAACAAAACTTTATTGAAAGAAAAATTGTCATAAAGGCTTTACTTACATTAGTCAACTTAAAGATTTTTTTTAATAATTGTTAGGTGAGCAAATCTATAAATTTGATGGTTATAGGTCCGTTTTATCTATCTAATTTTATTCGGTTCAAAATTTGTTATGGTTTGTGATCGTACTTGAATCAGACAATCATTGGTGACTTACAACTTCGATGAATTTTTGTTGTGATGGAGAAGAAAGAGGTACCTGCAAGACACTTTGATGTCAGAGTGAGGTTCAGAGCAAATTGCAAGTAGAAATTAAGAGTAAAGAATGAATGTCTGACCCTCTAGTGAAAGAGGGTATTTATTTATAGCCCCCAACACAAGCCCAGCGTGTAGACTGTCAGTGTAACGGCCCGTTTTTCGTATTATTTATTTTATTATATTATTCTATTATTTTATATCATTTTGTGTGTTAATTATTTTTTTATTATGCGAGATAATAATTAATCAAAATAATTATTTTATTTGGTGTGTTAATTAATTATTTAATTGTTATGTGAGATAATAATGATTATTTGAATTAATTAACTTTGTGTGTATTTGTGATTATTTGATTTATTGGGCTAATAGAATTATTAGGTGGATATATTATATTGGGCCTAAATATTTTAGCATGAGTAATTGTGGGGGTGTAAATTATTTAAGCCCATTTAGAAATAAGTTAGTAAGAGTGTGAGAGAGTAAAGAGGAAAATATATCTCATTTTGTGCAAGTTCAAGAGAATAGAGAAAGAGGAGGAGAAGAGCAAAAGAGAAAAGAGGGAACAAGTTCTAGAGTTCAATCAAAATCAAGGAGGTAAGGGGGAGAATCCTTATTATTATGGGTTAGTATGATTGGGCAATGGGTAGAATGACATGATTAGGTTTGATTTTGGTTGAATCCATGAAATTGTGTCGTGTTCTGTTCATATGCCTTGGGGTTTTGCTACCGTGTTCATATAGGAAGTAGTAGTTGATAATAGAACTAGGAAATAGGGTATATAATCCTGTGCGTATGAATTGAACTTGAGTAGTAAATAAATAAATGAAACTGAGTATATCCATATGAAATGAAGAAATAGATTCTTCTTTATTTCAATTTCATTATTATAATTAATTGTTTCTGTTCATGCGTGCAAGTGCCCTGTTTCACATTTTCTGTAATTAAACTTACTGTTTATTATCAAAGGCATGTGTAGTATAAGATAAAATGAATCAAGTAAAATGACATGATTTATATTGAATGAATATATAGTGATACAATATGGTATTAATTTATGAAAAAGAAACAGTAGAAATATGCATGTTTTGTTACATAAACATAGTAGAATTGAAATGAATTGGAAATTGCATAAAATATTAATTTCAATATGTATGTCATGTTACTTTCTGTAGTAGAAATTGGAATTGATTGTAAATTGACTAAACTTGGTATAGTAACTTGAGACAATTGATAATTGATTTAGTTGCAAGTAATTGACTATGAGACAATTAGATTGGAACATATTTGGAATTGAATTGATTATTCGGTATGTTGACATGCTTATGTAATTTGTGATATTTTACGAATCGGCCGAAAATGTGAGTGTAGTTAGAAAAATAGTAATACCACTTTGAATTAAATAATGTATAGTATTAATTATAGGAAGTAGCATTTTGGTAAAGTAGCTTATTTTAGCAGAACAATAATATACCAGTAGCATTAAAATGAGTTGAAAACAGTCCTGTTTAGCCGAATTAGGCGGTATAATTAGTTGCCCGGAATTGGATAAAAATTTATGTGGTAGCTAAGTTTAATTAGTAGATTAACGTAGTCGCGTTATTTTGTTAAATTTCGGTATTTTATGAATTGGATTGGAATTGCATTTTGGCTTGGATAATTATGTTGAGAATTAAATATTATTGTGTCAACTATATTGCTTTTGCGAGTGTTCTCTGTAGGTAGTCGAAAGGCGTGAATCTTTGGTTAGGATATATTTGTGAACTTGTGCATTTTGTGTATATTGGAAAATTGGTGAATTAACATGAGATAGTGTGAATGCTAGTGTTAATTGGAATTTGTGTGCGTATTTGTTGATTGGCCGATATATGTGAATGTTTCAATTGTTATGAATGTGTATATGTGTAATGGTTGGATAATTCATAGAGTTGAATTGTGGTGATATGCATTATGATAAGATGGTAGAGATGATCTTAATTGCATATGTATTTGTGATATTGTATATTCATTCATGGCATGGTTGACCTTGAAACAAAGATGGTGAAAGTTTGGGTTCACAGTGTGCTTTGAAACATAAGTGATTGCTTGATCCTAGAGTGGAAATAGTAGCGGTAGACTATATGTTTACGTTTTGGTGGGCTTTGGTCTTGTTTGGATCGGAAGCGTGACTTAGATTCTAGATATTGAATCGGAAAGTGGTGAAACATTGGGTTCACATTTGGTACCACATGCATTGAGTCACATTGTTTTGCATTGAGTCACATTAGAGATGTGTGAAATTTGAGCATATGCAATTATGTGATTTGTTGTGCATGTATGGTTTGTGATGATTGATATTGGTGATGCATTGTGTTTGTTCCATAAATGTGATATGTGAACATGATTTGGTGATTATGCATATATGTGTATTTTGGAGATGATATGTGAATATGTGATAATGATGGTTTATGTACATATTTGGATAATTGTGTTGGAATCTTTACTGGTTGAATCTCTTGAGTTTTGTTGCATAATTGAACATGTAGAATATAATTGGAAATGTTATTTACATGATTTATGTGAAGTGTGTTGAATTCCTATGAATGTTGATTATATCGTTGCACTTAATTATATTATTTCATAATAATGCGAATTATCACCCTTCTGTTAGAATGATGTTCTTTTCGCGACATCGCTCAGGTGCTCGAGAGGGAGGTAGCAGTGTGTTGCACGTGGAATGTGAAGAAGCATAGTTGTTTCTTTTCTTTTGCTAGGTAGTGAGTCATGCTCTGGTCGATGTAACACTGGGTTGAGATTTTGTTAGCATTGAACTCATGTTTTATTCTGGTTATGTATTATGATGCTATGATATGAACATGTATGTTTTATTTGTTTGATGAGTAGACTTAGTGCCGAATATTCTGGATGTTTATGTTGATTATCCTGATGAATATTATGGAGTTATTGATTATGGTATGGGACATAATATTTTATGAAATACATGAGTATTATTATTTCCGTTGTGAATGCATATTCTTGATGAAATTATGACAAGAGAAAGTGTTATATTTATGACCAGGTGTATGTATCATTTGACATGTTATGTATGTATGGTTTTCGAAAACTTTTAAGTTTTTAGAAACGTCGATGTGATGCCCTTATGTTATATGCATGCCTATTTACTCTAATTATATTTGAATTATTTTGGGGTATTAGAAAGGGTGTTACATTAGTGGTATCAGAGCATGGTCAATCAGTTGGCCAAGAGTCTTTTATGATTACTAATCCTATTATATTTGATTTGTGTATCTGACACAATCGATATTGTTTGTTTGGTTATTTGATTGTTCAGGAAGATGGTTGTTGGAAGGAACAATAATGCAATTTCCGAAGCTTTGAGGATGTTGGCCGGTTCCATTTGTCAAATCCCTCAGAAGAATGCTGGAGGCCAGAATGGCGACGATGATGAACTTCGTGCCTTGGGGAGGTTTTAGAGGAATAATCCTCCGTCTTTGAAGGCGAGTATGAACCCGATAAATTTCATGCTTGGTTGAAAGCTATCGAGAAGATCTTTAGAGTGATAAACTGTACCGATGCTCGAAAGGTGTAGTTTGGTACGCACATGCTGGAGAAAGAAGCTGAAGACTGGTGGAACAACACTCTTCAAAGGTTTGAAGAGGATGGCATTGATGTCACGTGGGCTCTTTTCCTTGACGTCTTCTTGGAGAACTACTTTCCGGAAGATTGTTGTGGGAAGAAGGAAATTGAGTTTCTTGAATTAAAACAAGGAAACAGTATTGTTGCGGAATATGCTGATAGGTTTCAAGAGCTCATTAAGTATCGACCTCATTATAATACCATCAATGCTGAGAAATCCAAATGCTTGAAGTTTGTGAATGGCTTGAGATATGACATCAAGAAAGCCATTGGTTACCAACAGATTACTTGATTCTCTGAGTTGGTTAACAAGATTCACATTTATGATGAAGATAGTAGAGAGAGTGCTTCTATCTACAAGAGTTTGAAAGGGAAAGGCCAGTTTCGTGGGAAACCTTATGATGATAAGAGAAAGCAATCAGGTTTTGGCAAGAAGCCAAGTGGAGGAGGACCTTCTACTCATATCAAGTGTTACAAGTGTGGTATTGAAGGCCATCGTGCTTCTGAGTGTAAGAAAAATGTTGTTACTTGTTTCAAGTGTGGCAAGCCAGGCCACATGGCTACTAATTGTAAGAGTGGTGCGAATGTGACTTTCTACAACTGTGGAGAGCAATGACACATTAGTACTAAGTGCAACGAACCGAAGAAAGAGCAGGCCAGAGGAAAGGTGTTTGCTATGTCCGATGCTGAGACTACTATCGAGGATAGACTTATCTGAGGTACTTGTTTTATTAATAGTATTCCTTTGATTGCTATTATTGATATTGGTGCAACACATTCTTTCATTTCTTTAGATTGTGTTAAGAGATTGGATCTTGCTTTGTCTGATATGCATAAATGTATGGTTATTGATACTCCTGATATGGGTTCTGTTTCTACTTCTTTTGCATGCTTGAATTGTCCATTGAGTATTTTTTGTAGGACTTTTGGAGTTGATCTGGTTTGTCTTCAGTTAGATCAACTTGATGTTATTCTTGGTATGGACTGGTTGGAATCCAATCATGTTTATATCAACTTTTTTGATAAGTCAGTTGTCTTCCTTGATTCTGGTGTTGAGGGAGTTTTGTTTATGTTTGATAAGCAAGTAGATGAGTCTATGCAAGATGGAGCTATGGTGTTTGCTTTGATGGCAAAGTTGGATCTTAGTGAGACACAAGTTGTAGGTAAGTTACTTGTTGTGTGTGACTTTCTTAAGGTGTTTCCTGAAGATGTATGTGATTTGCCACCAGAACATGAAGTGGAGTTTTCTATTGATCTGATTCCTGGTACGAGTCCTGTATCGATGTCTCCATATAGGATGTTGACTCCTGAGTTGAAGAGTCAGATTAAAGACTTGCTTGAGAAGAAGTTTATTCGTCCTAGTGTATCACCATGGGGTGCACATGTTCTATTGGTCAAGAAGAAAGAAGGTACTATGAGATTATGTGTTGACTATAGACAGCTGAACAAAGTGATGATTAAGAACAAGTATCCGCTTTCGAGGATTGATGATTTGATGGATCAGTTGGTTGGTGCTTGTGTGTTTAGCAAGATTGATTTGAGGTCTGGGTATCATCAGATTCGTGTGAAAGATGAAGATATTCAGAAGACTGCTTTTCGGATGAGGTATGGTCATTATGAGTATTCCGTAATGCCGTTTGGTGTGACCAATGCACCTGGTGTGTTTATGGAATATATGAATCGGATTTTTCATGAGTACTTGGACAAGTTTGTTGTGGTATTCATTGATGATATTTTGGTGTATTCTAAGAATGAAGAAGATCATGCTAGGCATATGAAGATTGTATTGACGGTGTTGAAATAGAAGCAATTGTTTGCTAAGCTTTCTAAGTGTGAATTCTGGTTTAATGAAGTGAGCTTTCTTGGACATGTAATTTCTAGTGGTGGTATTTCGGTTGATCCTATTAAGGTTGAAGCGGTATCCAAATGGGAGGCTCCGAAATCTATTTTTGAGATTCGAAGTTTTCTTGGTTTGGCGGGTTACTATAGGAAGTTCATTGAAGGATTTTCTAAGTTGGTGTTGCCATTGACTCAGTTGACTAGGAAGGGTCAAGCTTTCATTTGGACTTTGCACTGTGAATCTAGTTTCCAAGAGCTTAAGAGAAGGTTGACAGCTGCACCTATTTTGATTTTGCCTAATTCGGTAGAACCACTTGTGGTATATTGTGATGCTTCTTTAATGGGTTTGGGTGGTGTGTTGATGCAGAATCGGCAAGTGGTAGCTTATGCTTCAAGGCAACTTAAAGTGCATGAGAGGAATTATCCGACGCATGACTTAGAGTTGGCCGCAGTTGTGTTTGTGTTAAAAATTTGGAGGCATTACTTGTTTGGTTCAAGATTTGATGTGTTCAATGATCATAAGAGTTTGAAGTACTTGTTTAATCAGAAAGAGTTGAATATGAGGCAGAGGAGATGGTTGGAGTTCTTAAAGGATTATGACTTTGGTTTGAATTACCATCCTGGTAAGGCGAATGTTGTAGCTGATGCCTTGAGTAGGAAGTCTTTGCAGTTTGCACATGTCCATGTTGATGATGAGAGAGATGGATTTGTTGGAACAATTTAGAGATTTGAGTTTGGTGTGTGAAGAAACTTCTAGTTGTGTGAAGCTTGGTATGTTGAAGCTTACTAGTGGTATTTTGGATGAGATCCGAGAAGGTCAAAAATCTGATTTGGGTTTGGTTAATCGATTCATATTGGTTAATCAAGGTAAAAGAGGTGACTTTCGGATTGATGAGAATGGCATCTTGAGGTGTAGAGATCGAGTTTGTATTCCTGATGTTGTGGATCTGAAGATAAGGATTCTTGATGAGGGACATCGTAGTGGAATGAGTATTCATCCTGGTGCTACTAAGATGTACCAAGATTTGAGAAAGTTGTTTTGGTGGTCGGGTATGAAGAAGGATATTGCTGAGTTTGTGTATTCTTGTTTGATTTGTCAGGAGTCTAAGATTGAGCATCAGAAACCATCTGGTTTATTGCAGTCGTTATCCATTCTTGAGTGGAAGTGGGATAACATTTTTATGGACTTTGTTTTTGGATTGTCGAGGACTCCGAGTAGTTGTGATTCTGTTTGGGTTATTGTAGATAGATTGATGAAATCTGCTCACTTTATTCCGATTAGAATGGATTATCCGATGGAGAGGTTTGCCAAGTTGTATATTGATAAGTTTGTGAGTGCACGTGGTATTTCTTCAAGTATTGTATCTGATAGAGATCCGAGGTTTACTTCAAAGTTTTGGGAAGGTTTGCAAAGTGCTTTGGGTACAAAATTGCGTTTGAGTTCGGCGTATCATCTGCAAATTGATGGACAAACAGAGAAGACTATTCAGTCACTTGAGGATTTGTTGAGAGCCTATGTTTTAGAGCATGGTGGTGCTTGGGATAGTTTTTTGTCATTGGTTGAGTTTACTTACAACAATAGTTTTCATTCGAGTATTGGTATGGCTCTGTTCGAAGCTTTGTATGGACGAAGGTGTCGGACACCTTTGTGTTGGTATGAATCTGGTGAGAGTGTTGTGGTTGGACCTGAGATTGTTCAACAAACTACAGATAAGATTAGGATGATTTAAGAGAAGATGAAGGCTTCTCAGAGTCGTCAGAAGAGTTACCATGATAGGAGAAGAAAAGCACTTGAGTTTCAGGTTGGTGATCATGTGTTTCTTAGAGTGACTCCTATGACCGATGTTGGAAGAGCATTGACGTCACGTAAGTTGATGCCGCATTTTATTGGTCCGTATTAGATATCGGAGAGAGTAGGTGAAGTGTCTTATCGGATTGCTTTTCCGCCATCACTTGCTAACTTGCATGATGTGTTCCATGTGTCTCAGTTGAGGAGGTAAATTGCGGATCCATCGCATGTTGTTCAGTTAGACGATGTTCAAGTAAGAGATAATTTGACGGTTGAAACATCGCCTATGAGGATCAAGGATCGGGAAGTTAAGCAACTTCGTGGTAAGGAGATTGCCTTAGTCAAAGTCATTTGGGGCGGACCGACTAGTGCTAATGTGACGTGGGAGCTTGAGAACAGATGAGGGATTCATAACCCGAGTTATTCGTTTTAGGTAATTTTCGAGGACGAAAATCTTTTAGTGGAGGAGAGTTGTAACACCCCTTTTTTCTTATTATTTATTTTATTATATTATTCTATTATTTTATATCATTACGTGTGTTAATTATTTTATTATTATGCGAGATAATAATTAATTAAAATAATTATTTTATTTGGTGTGTTAATTAATTATTTAATTGTAATGTGAGATAATAATGATTATTTGAATTAATTAACTTTGTGTGTGTTTGTGATTATTTGATTTATTGGGCTAATAAAATTATTAGGTGGATATATTATATTGGGCCTAAATATTTTAGCATGAGTAATTGTGGGGGTGTAAATTACTTAAGCCCATTTATAAATAAGCTAGTAAGAGTGTGAGAGAGTAAAGAGGAAAATATATCTCATTTTGTGCAAGTTCAAGAGAATAGAGAAAGAGGAGGAGAGGAGCAAAAGGGAAAAGAGGGAACAAGTTCTAGAGTTCAATCAAAATCAAAGAGGCAAGGGGGAGAATCCTTATTATTATGGGTTAGTATGATTGGGCAATGGGTAGAATGACATGATTAGGTTTGATTTTGGTTGAATCCATGAAATTGTGTCGTGTTCTGTTCATATGCCTTGGGATTTTGCTACTGTGTTCATCTAGGAAGTAGTAGTTGATAATAGAACTACGAAATAGGGTATATAATCTTGTACGTATGAATTGAACTTGAGTAGTAAATAAATAAATGAAATTGGGTATATGCATATGAAATGAAGAAATAAATTCTTCTTTATTTCAATTTCTTTATTATAATTAATTATTTATGTTCATGCGTGCAAGTGCCCTGTTTCACATTCTCTGTAATTAAACTTACTGTTTATTATCAAAGACATGTGTAGTATAAGATGAAATGAATTAAGTAAAATGACATGATTTATATTGAATGAATATATAGTGATACAATATGGTATTAATTTGTGAAAAAGAAACAGTAGAAATATGCATGTTTTGTTACATAAACATAGTAGAATTGAAATGAATTGGAAATTGCAGAAAATATTAATTTCAATATGCATGTCATGTTACTTTTTGTAGTAGAAATTGGAATTGATTGTAAATTGACTAAACTTGGTATAGTAACTTGAGACAATTGGTAATTGATTTAGTTGCAAGTAATTGACTATGAGACAATTAAATTGGAACATATTTGGAATTGAATTGATTATTTGGTATGTTGACATGCTTATGTAATTTGTGATATTTTGCGAATCGACCGAAAATGTGAGTGTAGTTAGAAAAATAGTAGTACCACTTTGAATTAAATAATGTATAGTATTAATTATAGGAAATAACATTTTGGTAAAATAGCTTATTTTAGCAGAACAATAATATACCAATAGCATTAAAATGAGTTGAAAACAGTCTCGTTTAGCCGAATTAGGCGGTATAATTAGTTGCCCGGAATTGGATGAAAATTTACGTGGTAGCTAAGTTTAATTAGTAGATTAACATAGTCGCGTTATTTTGTTGAATTTCGGTATTTTGTGAACTGAATTGAAATTGCATTTTGGCTTGGATAATTATGTTGAGAATGAAATACTATTGTGTCAACTATATTGCTTTTGCGAGTGTTCTCTGTGGGTAGCCGAAAGGCGTGAATCTTTGGTTAGGATATATTTGTGAACTTGTGTATTTTGTGTATATTGGAAAATTGGTTAATTAACATGAGATAGTGTGAATGCTAGTCTTAATTGGAATTTGTGTGCGTATTTGTAGATTGGCCGATATATGTGAATGTTTCAATTGTTATGAATGTGTATATGTGCAATGGTTGGATAATTCATAGAGTTGAATTATGGTGATATGCATTATGATAAGATGGTAGAGATGATCTTAATTGCATATGAATTTGTGATATTGTACATTCATTCATGGCATGGTTGACCTTGAAACAAAGGTGGTGAAAATTTGGGTTCACAATGTGCTTTAAAACATAAGCGATTGCTTGATCCTAGAGTGGAAATAGTAGCGGTAGACTATATGTTTACGTTTTGGTGGGCTTTGGTCTTGTCCGGATCGGAAGCGTGACTTGAATTTTAGATATTGAATCAGAAAGTGGTGAAACATTGGGTTCACATTTGGTACCACATGCATAGAGTCACATTGTCTTGCATTGAGTCACATTAGATGTAACACCCCAACTAAATACCCCGAATATATCAATTAAATTAATATCTAGATCATCTTTTAATCAGAGTTAACACGGAAATCAGGGATGTCACAATTAATAAATAAAATAAAACTTCATTCAAACAGTAGCCATGCTACCGAGGATCAACATTTTCAATAATTCATCAAATTAAGACCATGTCTTACATGGAAAATATCATCACCAAAACGGAATAATTCAATCATTGTATTCCCAACAAAATTTTAATTAAACAATAAACCAATGTCTAATTCCTCATCTAACGTTCCCAGTGTTACAATCTAATCGAGCATGACAACGACACGCGGACTAAACGATAAGCTCTAGAGCCATCCTCACCGACTCTTCACCGCTAACCTTAATCGAAATGGTAAAGTAAGGGTGAGACTTCTCATAATTAAAGCATATTATAAGTCTTTCAATCAATAATATATCACAAACATATTATTTCACCCACTTAACATAAATTCAGATTCACACACACAACCACATTCATCATGCATAATCATATCAATCAAAGAAGAGTAACACTGGAAGATATCCTAACATGTTACCACTTCATACAAATACAATGCGACTCAATGCATGCGGTTAAGTCACCCAACACGATCCATCATCAACCGGATACGGTTCCATCGATTCGTCCATAACCACCGGACACGAATCCTTAACCACCCATCCTCACTGTATCGGTTATCGGCAATCCAAGTCAAATTCGCACAATGGGAATTAACTTCACCAAACAATGCAAATGCACGCACATCACTAGCATGCAACATCAATCGTCTATGTATACATTCATTTAACATAAGCGAATCACAACAATCCACATGATATCTCAACTAATCATGCATACATCTAACATCGGCATAAACATGCAAACCAATCAACATGATATATCAACCAATCATGCATACATCTAACATCGGTATAAACATGCTATTACATCCACACAATACTAATACATCCATCAATAGGATCTCTCGCTACATACAATTCAATATCGTCGGTCAAAAGTCACCTATCTCGAATCGGCTCATTTTCAAAATAATTTCAAGTTTTGGAAAATATTTTCATTTCATAAAATAGAGCATTAAATTTAGAAAATAACATCCAAAAGCGCCAAAACGGACTTACGGTTTGAAAGTTATGAATTTTCAAAGTTTGACATTTTCATAAAATTAGAAGTGGAACCGGTTCCTACATATAGGAACCGGTTCTGAAAAGTTCAAAACCTCGCTCGAAAATGTATGGAACCGGTTCCTACCCATACAGAACCGGTTCTGAGTGCATTTTCCGTTTACTAAATTTTCAAGGTGGAACCGGTTCCTCCCCAGGAACCCACGTTAAAAAGCCATTTCTGCACTTTTATTCCTTCATTCTCAATCAAACACAAACTTTCCCATACGAATCCCAACATGGAAAACACCAAAACATATCCAATTTGCATCATTATCACATCAAACAACATATTTTTCATCATTTATTTTCATCTACTAACACCCTAATTGTTTTCAATCCATCAACTGACACAATCTGACATCATCTGACACAATTAGGTATACATCCATGGAAACCTAGAAATTCCCAAACTAAGGTTTCCTAACATGCTATGATCTATAATATTAAAGTCAAAACCTATAGTAAGCAATAATCAATTGAAATCACCCCTTACCTTGTGGGTTCTTCGAATTCTGACGCTTCTAGGTTTTCTTCCTTCTTTTCTCCTCTTCTCACTTCACGTATCTTGTTTTCTCCAAAAATGATTCTATTTTCCTTCTTTCCTTATTTTATTCCTTTTTATTCCTTTTAATCATAAATAAAATAAATATTACTACTTCTCTTCCCCAATTAATTCCATCATTTAATCTTAATAATTCAATATATTAATAAATTATGTTCTAAATTAATTTAATAATTTAAAATCATAATTATTTAATTACCGAATTATTTTGGGGTGTCACATTAGAGATGTGTGAAATTTGAGCATATGCAATAATGTGATTTGTTATGCATGTATGGTTTGTGATGATTGATATTGGTGATGCATTGTGTTTGTTCCATAAATGTGATATGTGAACATGATTTGGTGACTATGCATATATGTGTATTTTGGAGATGATATATGAATATGTGATAATGATGGTTTATGTACGTATTTGGATAATTGTGTTGGAATCTTTTATGATTTAATCTCTTGAGTTTTGTTGCATAATTGAACATGTAGAATATACTTGGAAATGTTATTTACATGATTTATGTGAAGTGTGTTGAATTCCTATGAATGTTGATTATATCGTTGCATTTGATTATATTATTTCATAATAATGCGAATTCTCACCCTTCTGTTGGAATGATTTTCCTTTCGCGACACCGCTCAGGTGCTCGAGAGGGAGGTAGTAGTGCGTTGCACGTGGAAAGTGAAGAAGCATAGTTATTTCTTTTCTTTTGATAGGTAGTGAGTCATGCTCTGGTCGATGTAACACTGGGTTGAGATTTTGTTAGCATTGAACTCATGTTTTATTCTGGTTATGTATTATGATGCTATGATATGAACATGTATGTTTTATTTGTTTGATGAGTGGACTTAGTGCCGAATATTCTGGATGTTTATGTTGATCATCCTAATGAATATTATTGAGTTATTGATTATGGTATGGGACATAATCTTTTGTGAAATACAAGAGTATTGTTATTTCTGTTGTGAATGTATATTCTTAATGAAATTATGACGAGAGAAAGTGTTATATTTATGACCAGGTGTATGTATCATTTGACATGTTATGTATGTATGGTTTTCGAAAACTTTTAAGTTTTTGGAAACGTCGATGTGACGCCCTTATGTTATATTTACGCTATTTACTATGATTATATTTGAATTATTTTGGGGTATTAGAAAGGGTGTTACAGTCAAGACCTATGTGTGTAGTGGAGATCAGCACTTGGTCTTCATCTTGGGTTAATTGCCTCAAAATACCAGGGAGGTGGTGGACGCGGTCTTTTTGGGATCAATCAGACTCCTTGATATTCAGAAGGACGTTGGTTATGTGCCCTATGAGGAGGACACATTGTGGCAGGCACCTAGCATATACGTCCTCAATGGGTACATGACGAGAACATCACCGAATGGCATGTGGAGGATAGGTCTTCGACGTGAGCGTGAAGGTGACGTCTTTCCCACGATCATGGTTACGTGGGGCACATAGTGGACCTTCCCTACAGTAGAGAAGGGACATATCATGTTCAATGGAGGGCCATATGAAGGTCTAGTCTAGCAGATGTCTTATTAGACTTTTCATGTAGCATTATTGGATTGGGTTTTGCATGCTATTTGGGCAAATGCGGGACCAGTCTAGAACAGAAGCCACCAAGCCATTGCTCCTAATTAGAGGAGTTATGACTTTAAGGTAAACTCGTGTGCTCGATGGGGTGTGGTTCGTCGGGCCATAAACCTTGTCGTGAAATATCCTCGTCACTTATGCAGCTTGCTTCGAGCCTGACTGAGGGGACGCGGGTGTCAGCTTTAGTTCAGCGCACGTGATGACAAGGTGGTTGTCCATGTTAGCGATTTTCCATGTTGAGTCTTCTTGTTTGTAGTTGGGACTTATGACGATGATGTTCGGCTCGTGCCTCCGGACATGAGTCATAGTGTGCTTGCGGTGAGGAATCTCATGCTCCTCGACTGACAGGGAGACAAAAAGATTGTGGGATGTTTGCTTCGTGGCCACTTGGCGTAACATTTAATGTGAAATGATGGCATGAGGAGTATGGGTCATTATGACCTAGGCGCGTGGGTGGCGGATAGGCGAAATGTTGACACGTTACCTGACGTGATGCTTTTTATTCTGTGTAGGATTTATAAATAGAGTTCAAGGGCTCATTTGCAATGTTTCAAGCCTTGCTCTCTCCATCTGCCTCACCACTTCTAGACATCCCCCGTCATAGCTACATTTGTGCTTATCATTGCAGACATTGTTCCCAGCCTAATCAAGTAAGTGTTCTTCCTTTTTTTCTTTTTCTTTTTTGCGTTTACCCAAATTTTTAGATGATTTTCATGTTTCAAGGAAGTTTTCCTCATGAAATTTATGTGCTTACGGTGAACTTCGTGTTTTGGTGATTTCTCCCCGTGATATTCGTGTGCTTGTTTGGAGATTCATGAGTTCATGATGAACTCTTTATTCTGGGATGATAGTTCTGTGCGAGATTCATGGCCTCGCTTGTGGTATTCATGCATTTGCTCGAAGTGTTCATGTGTTTGCCTAAGATGTTCATGACTTTACCCAAAATAACCATAGCTTGCTCGTGGTCTTCATGTGTTTGCTCACGTGAATCATAAACTCACGAGTTTATGAGGTTTCTCCTCGAGTGAGGAAAGTGTACTCGTCTTTTCTGGCTGACAGGATTTTGATCTTAATTCAAGAGAGTCAGCCTCGATTTCCCTTCGAATTGTCAAGTAAGGGTTTTGGTCGGGACATCGTTCTCGTCTCTTGCTATGCTTTTTCACTTGATTTACAGTGGAAGGGTGGATTTGATTTGACCATTGAATTCACTGTTTTCCATCTATTTTCTAGGTGAGATACCCAACCATGAAGGGGACACTCAGATGCCCGACTGCGAGGAGGATATTCATTTGGTTGACACTATTGTTGACCCTGATTTATCTTGGGTCAGACCATAACTATGTGGAATAGCCTTGATCTTCAGAACTACCCGTAGGATGGCGTATACTATCATAGAATATGGAGGTGACCAAGAGGGTTTTCAATGGAATTGGAAAATCTATCGCCCAAATGATACGACCAGAATATGCTCGACTTTCGAAGACGATCGTTTCCCGATGCTGAAGAAGAAGCATGACACCGTGTACCGATTGGGCCTATAATGCGACCGTCGGTCGCTAACAAAGAGGGTTGAATAGGGAAACGCTATGCCGAATTTGGTTTTCGACAAAGGGGCAAGAACCGATTCATAAAGAGAACGTGCCTCCAGAAGTGGCAGATTGTTGACAAAAAAAATTTCGACTAAGGGAAGAATTATATCATTTGGTTTTGTTTTTCTCGCTTAAAGCGTCGGAAGATAAAGAGTGCCAAGTTAGCCATCGACGAGATAAAGACATGGAAGGTTGTTGACAAGAGGAGGTCGAAGAAATGAAAACATGTTTTGGCGTGAACAATCATTTGAAATTTCAAACTAGCAGAATGTGAAAAGTCTACAAAGTCCAAACGTGGGAAAATGAACCGCCGACGGATAATGTACTTAAAGTGCCTATTTAAGCAGAACCATATATTTATGTAAAATGTCGCATTTCTTAACATTTAATAGCAAACACTCAAAGTACGCGCATTTAAGAGATAAACGAATTTCAAGCTTAATAATGTATGAATGCTTCCATTACTGTTTTATCTTTTAAGCAATTTATACAGTCTTTTCAAGTCTTTTACTTAGCCTAGTCTCTTTATCTTTTACCCATTTTTTGAAATTCAAACACCTTAACACATTAGTCTGAGATTATTATAGCCGATCCTGCAAGTAAAATTTAATAAGAGGCTAGCGATTGTTTCACGGAGAAACAGTTCCCCCAAAATAGTTGCATACAACAAGCAACCATAATCGTTACTCTTCCCTTAGTAATATTACAATCCTATCATCATGCTAATCAACATGTTAATCAACATGTCAAGACATATTTCATAACATCAGAACAAACATAAATACTAACACTTTACTTGACAAAAATTATAGTAAATGCAAAAACAAATTGAAAGCACACACATTGCATATAAGCAATAAACACAGACGGAAACACAAATGGAGACAAACATAAATCTTAGGTGAAAACAAAAAATTTAACATCTTCAGGTGATATACCACCTCTTGCCCCTGTCAAAGCTTCTTCTGCACTCTTTGGTACTATCACCAGCCTTTCTATCTTGCAGAGATCTTTTATTCCATCCTTTAACAATAATAACTTGCTTATGCTTCCCAATCACTAAAAAATAGAGGGAAATGCAATATTAGTTGCATTCTTCCATACCTGTTATTATTATAATGCCTTAATAATACAAATTCGCAGCTCACCCGTAAGCTTTTTAAACTGATTTTCATCCAAAGCTTTGGTGAAAATATCAGCCAGTTGTTTTTCAGTGGCTACATGATCCGGAGTAATCACCTTATCTTCAACAAGGTCCTTGATAAAATGACGATGAATGTCAATGTGCTTGGTCCTACTGTGTTGAATATGATTCTTTGAAATACTGATAGCACTCAAATTATCACAATATAATGTCATGACATCTAGTTTGACATTATATTTCTTCAACATCTGTTTCATCCACGTCAATTGTGAACAACTACTACCAACTATAATATACCCAACTTCAGTAGTAGATAAAGAAACACATTTATGTTTCTTACCAAACCAAGAAATCATATTATTTCCCAAAAAGAAACATTCACCAAAAGAGCTTTTTCTGTCATCAACATTACTAGCCCAATCTGCATCACAATATCCCATCTGCATGGAATATGAATCATGAGAGTATAACATACCATAATCACTAGTACCATTTATGTACTTAAAAACCCTTTTCACTTGATTAATGTGACTTATTTTTGACTCAACTTGATATCTTGCACACACACTCACAACAAATATGATATTAGGTTTGCTAGTTGTAAGGTACAACAAGCTACCAATCATATTTCCGTATAAGCTTTGATCAACGACAACACATTTTTCATCTTTTGATAGTTTCAAATAAGTAGAACTAGATGTCCCATTATGACTTGCATTTTCCATATCAAACTTCTTTGTTATGTTCTTGGCATACTTACTTTGAGAGATGAAGATAAAGTCATCCATTTGTTTCACATGAAGTCCAAGAAAATATGTCAATTCACCAATAAGACTCTCTCAAATTCTGATTGCATTTGTTTGATAAAATGGCTGGATATTTAGGCCCGCAATGGATGACTGCCATGATTCTCACGTGGAAGTGAGGATGAGCAACATGTGCTCATCATCATGGGTCGAGTGTCTTGAACTTCACGAGTAAAGGGCAGACCACGTCTGTTACGAAGAGCACAACGACTCCAAAGTATACGAAACACATTGATGATGCGTTCTCGGATGAGGGTCCGTGAGGAATATGTCTCTAGGTTGAGCCTCGATGAAATGGGTCGTTATTTGGGTTGTCCTCAACTCTGTGGACATGTTATAATGCTCTCAATTTTTCTCTCTCATCATTTTTTTCATTATAGTTTTATGTGTAAATGACATATATATCTAAAATATGTGACATATATTTAATGATTATTTAATTTTATACACAAAATTATAGTAATGGAATTTTTTATTTCTTTTAAATATTTCTTTTAAAAAATAGAGAGAATCCTAACCCGTTATAGACGTGGTTGTGTACTTTGATAGTCCTAATTAATATCTAACAGGACTTTATAAAATGAGCGCCAATAACTAATCTCAATAAAAAAATTAAAATTAAAATCATTTTTAAAATTCACCTCTAAATTAATAACAAATGTGCATTTTTGCCTTTCTTCTTCAAATTACTTCCTACTATATAGCATTACTCCTACAAACTAAGTTAACAATCTAAAAGATTCAACATCATAATAATCCGGGTATATCAAACCCGACCCGAATGGAAATATCTCATTTATCATCATCCGGTTCATCCATAATAATCACACTATAGAACGAGTTGGAGGTTTAAAAGGCCATACATTCATTTCACTCCTTCCCTTTCCCCTTATCTTTATCTCTTCATTCTCAGAAGAAGAAAAATGACTTCCATAACTGTAATTGGCGCTTCCTCCACATGCAAACTCCCCTCTCTCGAACTCTACAAAAAGCACAAACTAACTTCCATTTCCACCTCCTCCGTTAAAACCTCCCGCCACGTCAGCAACAACCTCCTCCTTAGACATAACCGTCTCGCCAATTTCACTTCCTCCGATAGGTTTCTTCCCTCCGCCGTCGCCACTCCTAATTCCTCCTCCTCTTCGCTTCTCAGCGACGAAGCATTCCAAGGATTAGGCACTGGCTTCGACGGCGAAGAAGATGATGATTTTCCTTCACGAACGGCTTCTCTTAACGCTGATGAACTTGACATTTCCAAACTCGATTTACCTTCGCAACTCGTTGATTCGCTCCGTGACCGTGGGATTACGCAGCTTTTTCCTATTCAGGTTCGTCACTGAAACCTAGCATGCTAATTTGCCTAATATTTTTTTTATCGGAAATAGTTACTGATTTTCAGAATTTTGTTTCTTGTGTAATTAGAGAGCGGTGTTAGTGCCTGCACTGCAAGGTAGAGATATCATTGCTCGAGCCAAGACTGGAACAGGGAAAACACTGGCTTTTGGAATTCCTATTATTAATGGCCTCGATGGCGGCGAAGATTCAGGTCGTTACAGTAGCAGGTAATCCTCATTCTTTCATAAGTTATTTGTAGAATGATAGATAAACTAAAGTGAATTTATTTTTGTATAAGTTATTAGTTGTTTTCATAAGTTATCCTACCAAATTTATGAAATTAAGATGAAAAAAACTTCTAAATATCTCATAAGCTATTCCAAACATTCTTAAAAGTGCTTATGTGACTTGATAAGTTAAAATAAGTGTATGTTTGATTTTATGTTTGGAGCATCTGAAATTGATTCTGGATGTGTATAATTGATTTAAACATGTTTGGTTGCTATTGAGTAGAATTGATTAAGCTTTCCAGAAATGATTCTACTTGAAGCTAGGATTTGTAGTTTTTGAGTTTAAATGTGATTTTTACACTGAAATATACGGTTCAACTCATTTTTAATCGGTATCAATTCTACATAATCAATTCACTCAAAATCAATTCTCTTCACCACATAATTAAATACACGCT
Organism: Vicia sativa; assembly: GCA_021764765.1. Classification (NCBI taxonomy): domain Eukaryota; kingdom Viridiplantae; phylum Streptophyta; class Magnoliopsida; order Fabales; family Fabaceae; genus Vicia; species Vicia sativa. The sequence continues at coordinate 94,130,140 of CM038795.1, forward strand.
AAGTCAATACAAACAAACTCTAGTTAGTATTAATTTTATGTCATGTGCAATATCAATATTATTATATTAGTTTTGATTATATGTAGGTTTCATATGTATATATGTTTGTTTCTTTGTTGTTAGGCGTCTTCCTAGAGCTTTGGTACTTGCACCTACCAGGGAGTTAGCGAAGCAAGTGGAGAAGGAGATAAAAGAATCTGCCCCTCATCTCAAAACAGTTTGTATTTATGGAGGTGTTTCTTATGTTAGTCAGCAGAGTGCACTTTCACGTGGTGTTGATGTGGTTGTTGGAACGCCCGGTAGGCTGATTGACCTCATCAACGGGAACACTCTTAATTTGGGTGAAGTTGAGTATTTGGTACTCGACGAAGCTGATCAGATGCTTGCTGTTGGGTTTGAGGAGGCTGTGGAAGTCATTTTGGAAAAGCTTCCAGCTAAGAGACAGAGCATGCTTTTTTCTGCAACCATGCCTAGTTGGGTGAAGAAATTGGCCAGGAAATATTTGGACAATCCGTTGACAATTGATTTGGTATGTTGTTCTTACTTCAGAAATATTCATAGAATATAGCAAATTGATAACTGGTTGTTGGTAGATGCATCTCCCTTTTTTCTAACGTAGCTTAATTACTTGTAGATTTCACGACCCTATCAAACTATCTGTGCCATAATTGTGCATTACATTTATGACATTTTAGAATAAAAGTTGAATCATAATTATGATGCATTTTTAACCAGAAGCAGTCGATTATAATCATGATGCTTTCCTTTTTCTTTTGAAAAGGTTGGTGATGAAGAAGAAAAGCTTGCTGAAGGGATAAAACTTTATGCTATATCAGCCACTGCCACTTCTAAGAGAACAATTCTTTCTGATCTTATTACAGTAAGTTGCCAGTTAATTTCTTTCCATCGTTTGATGTTCTTAACCTCCATATCTGTACCCCGTGGGTTCCGTTTAGTCATTACATCGAGTAATATTACATTAATGTTTTTACTAGTTACTAATATACTGTAACAATTGAATGTTATACCTATTAAGATTTAATGTTACTGTTGAATATATTTATTGACATAGCTGATTTAATTTGTTTTTGTTGACACTAGTTAAATCTTTCATTTAAATCTTCTGTTTACTTTAAAATTATATAATGCATTTTTAAGTAATCGTCTAGTTCTCTTAACTTTTGTATTTCACACACATAGGCATTCCTTCCTATTTACAAGCTTATGGCTGTGCATTCTTCTACAACCCATGTAGCTGTTGGATCCCATGAATATATTTAATCAATTAATTTTATAAATGTGTCTCAAGCTATTATTTTCTGTCACGTGCCTTTTGCTTTATGGTGCCAAACATACTAATTTTATTTAATGTTATGTTACTATGTCTTTTAGGTTTATGCAAAGGGTGGGAAGACTATAGTTTTTACACAGACAAAAAGAGATGCTGATGAAGTATCATTGGCATTAACAAATAGTATCACTTCTGAAGCACTGCATGGCGATATATCTCAGCATCAAAGAGAAAGAACATTGAATGGTTTCAGACAAGGAAAGTTTACAGTGCTTGTTGCCACTGATGTGGCATCTCGTGGACTTGATATTCCCAATGTTGATTTGGTACGTTCATAGGTTACTTTAGCTTGATATTCCACAATCTACCACTCCATTCCTGGTGTTGGTTCTATATGTATATGTCAATTCAGTTTTATCCAGTGCTGAGTTAATAGAGTGAACCACTAGAAGAATGGGGTTTATTAGGGGATTCCAGATCGAACTTTTAATTTTTTAGGGTTTAATAGTTTGAATTTTTTGGTTATATTACCCTCAATTGAGTTAGGACTTCATTGTCTACTTTGAGGTATGATTTGTCGGCTTTTGAGAGTTTGGGCTGCTTGTCCTAGTAGAATTGAGGCTGCCTGTTTTATTGAGCAGATGTTTTCTACTCTATTCAACATTTTCTTCAATCTATTTTAGGTGTACATTGTCTCATTTGACATGAAAGTTTGGATTTTATATTTCAATAAATTGTGAACTGTGCACATAAATACATGTGAATTTTAAGGTCATTGTTTAATTGTTTTATCTCAATCTCTTGATATTGTTATTTAAGATTTATATTTGACTTGTTAGAGTCTTATTTATGCCTTGGTCAAGGATTGAAATGCAAATGCAATCTGTGATGGACTTATTAGTCTTACATGCTTCCTTCAGATTATCCACTACGAGCTTCCCAATGATCCTGAGACTTTTGTACATCGCTCTGGCCGTACTGGCCGTGCGGGAAAGCTAGGTTCTGCCATTCTGATGTACACAGGTAACCAGAGAAGAACAGTTAGATCCCTTGAGCGGGATGTAGGATGCAAATTTGAATTTGTTAACGCACCGTCTATGGAGGATGTTTTGGAGGCATCTGCCGATCAAGTTGTTGTCACACTCAATGGAGTCCATCCCGAGTCTATTGCATTTTTCACCCCAACTGCACAGAAACTGATTGAAGAAAAAGGAACAGATGCACTTGCAGCTGCACTGGCACAGCTGAGTGGATTCTCCAAACCTCCGTCTTCCCGGTCTCTTATCACCCATGAACAGGTATTGGAAGCTTGGATCTCTAATTAAAGTTATCTAGTCTAAATTTTTTTGCATCTGTTGCCTCTGTTTTAACTGAATTAGGGGATGTTTGTTACAGATTTTGTAATGATAGAACCGCCTTAAATTTATTTATTTTAAATGTAGTACAGATTTTAGAAAGGTAGATTCTAAAGCTGGTTAAAAAGGTAGCTACTTTTAGTAGCTTCTCACCAAAAACACTTGGGATAGATGAGAGAGAATACAAGTTTGAAAAGGAGTAGTTACCTTTCTGTAATGCCCTGATTAAAATTCTAATAATCAAACATTTGTCCGGATGATGCCGTATCTTTCCCATTTGTTTATGGCAAGTGCACAGCTCAAAGGCCATTTTCCGGCAACCTTTCTTTAGTTTCTCTTCGTCTCTCCTATTATCCACTGTTTTTCTTCTCCTTTCACATGTGTGTTCGTTTTGTTTTCTCTAGATTTTCTTTGTTTTAGTTAACGCACGTGTGCAGTGGTTTAAACGTAATTAAAACTGTCTGATATTGCAGGGATGGATTACATTGCAATTAACCCGAGATTCAGAAAATTCTCAACGATATTTTTCAGCAAGATCAGTCACCGGGTTTCTTTCTGATGTATATTCCAAAGCTGCTGACAATGTTGGAAAAATACATTTAATTGCAGATGAAAGGGTTTGTATCTGAGAAATATTCGTTTCAGTGCTTGTCTTTCTTGTAACTTCAGTGTTTTTGGGAATTCACCTACGCCGTTCACAAATTGTTTGACAGTTTTACATTGCCAATGCCTAATATCAGGTTCAAGGAGCTGTTTTTGATCTTCCCGATGACATTGCTAAAGAGTTACTTGAGAAGGACATACCATCTGGAAATACTATTACCAAAGTCGCTAAGGTAAATTAAAATTTACAACATTTGATTTGCTAATATTTTATTTTTTAGGTCTGGATTGCATGTGTCATAACTGTTTTCTTCCTCAGCCAAAATGTCATAACTTGGCATCAATTAATTGCATTACTGATTATATTAAAATGCGTTCACATATTATTTTGTCCTGGCAGTTACCTCCTTTGCAAGATGACGGACCTCCAAGTGATTTCTACGGGAGGTTTTCTGATGGAGAACGAAGTAACCGAAGAGGTTCTAGAGATGGTAGAGGTTTTAGATCCTCAAGGGGACGGGGTGGAGGCCGAGGCTCTAATGGTGACTTTGGCGACTCAAGGAGAGGTGGCAGAGATGACTTTGGTGATTCATGGAGGGGTGGCAGAGATGACTTTGGTGATTCAAGGAGGGGTGGCAGAGATGATTTTGGTGATTCAAGGAGGGGTGGCAGAAGTAGTTTTAAATCTGGCAACAGCTGGTCCAAACCCGAAAGAAGCACCCCGGATGATTGGCTAATTGGAGGTAGACAGTCAAGCAGGTCTCCATCATCACCGAACAGGTAAATAATAATAATGATTCTTTTTATTGTTGTCCGTTATTTCTCTACCTATTCAAGCTACATAATCATCCTTATCTGCTTGATATGATCATGTTTAACCGATATGATTTGAATCTGCATTGCAGAAGCTTTAGTGGGGCCTGTTTTAGTTGTGGGGAATCTGGACATCGATCATCGGATTGTCCAAACAGGCTAGGCGGCTATTAATTCCCTCACCAATATATTTTTGGGCACTGCTTTGTCCAATGATGTTGAGAGCTGAGGTCACTGCTGTTGGCCTATCGAGGTCAGGAAAATTCAAAGATGCATCCCAAAATTATAACAGAACTGATATTTATCTACATCTCGCCTGTTAGCAGAATCTCGTATGGCGTCTCCTTTTTCAGTCCCTGTGTTTTAGGTTTTGATATAGAATTAGTAGTGTTGTATAAGAACAGTTAAAGTGATGGTTTTGTATTCTTTTTCGGGAAGGAAGAAGGGGAGGGAGGGGGTTGTATACTTGTATGGTCGTGTAATCTAGTTAACAATGCTATGTAATTTCTTTTCAATCTTTAGCTATTTAGAGACAGATAGACAGTAATACCTTTAAATGAATGCAAAATTTTAATTATTATTACTATTAAGGGTATGTTTGCATTGATGAAATAGGATGAAATGGAGCGGAATGGAATGAAATAAAGTTATGTTCCATCGTTTGGATTGATTAAAAAAGGATAGAATGGAGCGGTATCGGATGGAATGCATTCCATCCCATTTCATCATTTTTTGTACCCTCTAATTTGGATAGAATGACAAAATGAATGTATTCCATCATGATCTACTCAAACAATAGAATGTTATTTTTATAAATAAATTTTAATAACTGCTTGAGTTTAATTAGTTGATTTGATATTATCGATCTGAATCTTCGATTATTTAAAAAAAAAAAAAGATAGCCCTGTATTAAATTTACAGCAACCTATCTCCATCCCCACTTCATTTCCAAGGTAAACGTCATAAAAGGTTACCAAATTAAATTGATCTTCAATAATGAAGGTCATCATAGTTTTGTGAAGAATTTGCAAGGTTTTAATCATAAAATGACAGATTTGGATCATGCTGCTATTCTTCTGCAGCCCGGCCTCCCTCATTCACTGTTTTTTTTTTCCCTATCTCTTTCATCTTACCACTTTTTTTATTTATTTAATTTCTCTCTCCCTCTTTACTCTCACAAAACAAGAGATTAATATATTAAATGACAATTAATACATAATTTCATTGTGATTTTATTAGACTCCTACGTAGGCATGGTTACCAGACGGGTCGAGGACGATTTTTAATTCCTCCATACTCAAATTCTCAAATAATTTATATTCCCCGCTCCAAATTCAACGAGAATAAAGAATTAAAATTCAAACCCGTTTCAAATGGGCTCGGGTGTCTCTGCCCCACCATCATTCATTTAATAAAATCAATTTTTTAAATAAAAATGTTAAAATATTGAGCACATATTTAATATTCTAAATTATCAAAAATAAATAATAATATACATATAAAATAAACAGGATGAGTTCGGAGTGAATACTAGTATTCTCATTATCTGATCCATTCTCAGATTTTGTAATTGGAGAAAATTCAAATCCAAACCTAAAACCAATCTAAACAGATTTTTTCCATCAACTTTGAGACGAGTTCGAGTGAATACCTATATTTGAGTTTTGTTGCCCTGTCTCCTCCTCCTATATTGCATATAAAGTAAACGTATGTTTGGGATGAGTTTTTTTTGTAACGTAAACGCTTCTAAACTTTGATTGAATTTCTTCCCATAATCCATTCAATAAATGTCATATTACTTTATTATAAAATAAACTAAAATTTTAAATTGAATTTTGACTAAAGGTATTGGTTGGTACCTATAACCTATCTAAAACTCAAGGATATCTAAAAATTTATTTAAAGATTAGTTGTTATGTACAAAGCAAATTATTTTAATACATGTAATTAATTAAATAAGGTGAAAAATACATTTTTATAAGTTACTTTCAAAAATATTTCCTCAAACAAATATATGCTGGAATTCAATTTTTCCATTAAAAAACTATAGTTAATGTAAAAATTCAAATTATTTTAAAATCACATTTAGACGATGGGATTTTTCAAAAGTTACACTAAATCATTTGGCGAATGACAGAAATATTGTCAGTTTAGATAAGTTAGTTCAATTAATAATTATGTAAAAATATTAAATATACTTGAATTTAAATATGTGACATTTGTTAAAAATAATTCTTTGTGTCTGAAAATATTTAATTTGATTTAGAAGTGTGAAAATAGTTTGTTACACACAAATTTAATTTTAGATTTAGATAGATTTGATTTAAATATAAAATAGAATATATTTGATTTAGTTTAGGGAGCAAGTTAACCTAAATCTATAAATAGAGGGAGTAACCCCTATTTTTGTAATCCAATTTATTAATAGTATTTTGCAGTTTCAAAGTGAATAACAAAGTTTTCCACAGTTTGTGGGCAGAGAGAAACTTTGCAGAAAATAATTCTTTCATCTTCTTTTCTTTAATTGTTCAACGTTATTGTGTGGTAATATCAATCTTGTTCATTAAGATTGAAAGAAATTCATATAGTTTTTGATGGATTTCCAACATCTGGCATCAAGAGCTCCGGTTAATCGACTCAAGGGAAGAACAATCAAGAACGATTAAAGAAGAAGAATTCACGATGGTAGTGAGTTATGGGAATGCGAATTATCCAGCAAGTCTACCAATTCTGAAAGTAGATAACTATGAGAATTGGTGCAAGCAGATGAAAGTGTAATTCCATTGTCAAGGTCTTTGGGATCTTGTAAAGGATGAAGTAGAAGAGCTTGAAAAAGACGCTTCAGAAGAAGAAGAAAAATAACACATAGAATCGGAGAAGAAGAGTTATAAAGCTCTCTTTATAATTCATCAATGTCTCAGTCTAGACAAATTCGAAAAGGTTAGTAATTCAGAATTTGCAAAAGAAGCTTGGGAGATCCTTGAGAAATATTTTGGAGGCGCTGAAAAGGTGAAAGAGGTGAGGTTACAAACTCACAAGAGAACATATGAATTGCTTTAGATGGAAGATAGTGAAAGCATATCTGATTTCTTCACTAGGGTTACAAAGCTAGTGAATCAAATCAAGACTTGTGGAGAAACGTTAACAACAAGAGCAGTTGTTTTAAAGATTTTGAGATCTTTGGCTCCTAATTTTGACCACATGGTAGTGACTATAGAAGAAGGGAAAGATTTGTCAAAATTGACAAAGGAAGAGCTTCAAGGGACGTTGAATCTCATGAACAAAGGATGAATGAAAGTGTTGCAGGCAAATCGAAGAGTGACGTGGCTCTACAGGCTCAATCGACAATAGACAAGAAAGACAAAGGAAAATGGTTTGACAGAGGTAGAGGTGGCTACAACAATTCGACTGGTAGAGTAAATTAGAATGAAGGAAACATGTCGAATCAAAGAAGACCATACCAAGGTAACCAAATAGGTGGTGCTGCAAATAGAGGAAGAGGTGGTGGTTGAAAGCCTGACAAGAGTCACATTCAATGTTACAATTGTCAGAAGTATGATAACTATTAGAGTGATTGTCTAAAGAAGTGAAAGAATCAAGAAAGTGATGCAAAGTTCGCTAAGTATGAAGAAGAAAAGATGTTGCTGATGGTCACAACAAGAGATGAAGAAAAATTCAAGGATCAATGGTAATTGGATTCAGGATGTTCATCACATATGCCTGGAAGGAAAGAATGATTTGTCAATCTAAAGCCCTCAATGAAGAACATGGTGAAATTTGCAAATGACAATACTCTAGCAATTGAGGGTATTTGAGATGTTATGATCTTGAGGAAAGATGGCAAGAGGTCAGTAGTTTCAAATGTGTTATACATTCAAGGCATGAAGAGCAAATTGCTTAGCATGGGGCAGTTGGTAGAAAAGAATTACAAAGTGAATGTCGAAGACAAGATGATGAGAGTCGTCGACGCAAATGGAAGATTAATATTGAAGGTCCCTATGTCCCAAAATAGAACCTTCAAGATCGAACTTAATGTGACGGAGCACAAGTTCCTTTCGACTGCAACTAGCAGAGATGAATGGATATGGCACTATCGACCAGGCCATCTTAAATTCAGAGACATCAGAGATTTAAAGAGGAAGAATATGGTTTTAGGATTACTAGAAATTGATATTCCAAATGAAGTGTGTGGAGAATATGTGTAAGCGAAGCAACACAAGAATAACTTCATCAAGGATGCATGAAGCAAGTCGAAGGTTGTTCTCGAAGTCATATACTCTGATATATGTGGACCAATCCAGGTGGATTCGTTTGGAGGTAATAAATACTCTGTCACATTCATAGATGATTTTAGTCGAAAACCATGGACTTACCTGATCAAGAAGAAAAGTGAAGTGATCAAGGTATTTACCAAATTTAAATCTATGGTCGAAAAGCAAAGTGGTTGAAAGCTCAAAGTTTTGAGAACGGATGGTGGTGGAAATTATGTGTCGAAAGACTTCAACAGGTTATGTGAAAAAGAAGGGATTGTGCATGAGGTGGTGCCACCCTACACTCCACAACAGAAAGGAAGAATCGAACCATCATGAATATGGTTCGAAGTATGTTGAAAGACAATAATTTACCTAAAGAGTTTTGAGGTGAAGCTGTGTCTACTGCAACTTATATTTTGAACAGATGCCTAACAAAGAAGCTAGAAGGGATTAATCCAGAAGAATGTTGGTCTATAGTTTGATTCATCTGAAAGTATTTGGATATATTGCACATAGACATGTGCCAAATCAGTTGAGAAAAAAACTTGATGACAAGTCGAGTCAAATGATTCTAGTTGGATATCATTCGACAGGAGGTTACAAGTTGTTTGACCTAGTAAACAAGCAGATTGTGATCAGTAGGGACGTGATCATAGATGAGCTGAAAAAATGGGATTGGACTCAAAATGTCAAGAAAGATTCAGTGAGGATCTTACTTGAAGAACCAAAAACTCAAGTCGAAAGAGAAGTTCGACAAGAGGAACCCGCAGTTATAGATCGACCAAGTATAAGTATAAACAGACCTCAAAGAACAAGACGCATACCTGCAAAATTGCAAGATTGTGTGGTTACATCAAATGACGCGGTTGATAATGAAGGTGAACTTGTACAATATGTTTTATATGCAGATGTTGAACCTGTCAATGCAACTGAAGCATTGAAAGATTTGAAGTGGGTGAAAGCAATGAACGGAGAAGTGAAATCCATCAAAGACAATAACACTTGGTCACTTGTCGAATTGCCTCAAGACAATGAGGCAATTGATGTTAAGTGGGTATACAAAGTAAAGATGAATCGTAAAAGGGAAGTAAATCGACACAAAGCAAGACCGATGGCGAAAAGATTTCTACAGAAAAAAGGAATAGACTTCGATGAAGTGTTTGCACCTGTGGCTAGAATCGAAACAATCAGGTTAGTTGTTGGTTTAGCAAAAATAAACAATTGACACATATGTCAGATGGACGTAAAGTGTGCATTCCTGAATGGACCCTTAGACGAAAAAGTTTATGTTAAACAACCAGTTGGATTTATGAAACATAACGAAGAGAGAAATGTGTTTAGGCTTCATAAAGCCCTGTATGGATTGAAACAAGCTCCAAGAGCTTGGAATAAGAAGATGGATAGTTTTCTAAGGGAGAAGGAATTTGTGAAGTGCACAACTGAACATGGAGTATATGTAAGAAGAAGCAATAGTGAATTGCTTATACTAAGTCTCTATGTAGATGACTTGTTGATAACAGGTAGCTGCAAGAAGGAGATCGAAGACTTCAAAGGTGATCTCAACAAGGAATTCAAAATGTCTGATTTGGGTGATATTTCATATTTCCTTGGCATTGAATTCTACAAGACTAGTAGAGGTTTGATGATGCATCAAAGAAGATATGTAGGAGAAATTCTTAAGAGATTTGAGATGGAAGAATGTAATTCAACTTTGACACCTGCAGAACCAAGACTGCAACTGTCGAAAAACTTAAAAGAAGATGATGTTGACCCAACCCAATATAGAAGACTTATTGGGTCCTTAAGATACTTTTGTCATATGAGGCTTGACTTAACATACAGTGTGGGTATGATAAGTAGATTCATTCACAAATCAAAGGTATCACACCTAGCAGCATCAAAGAGGATATTGAGGTATTTGAAAGGAACTCTTAACTATGCCATTTTATTTTCAGCAGCGGATAAAGGAAAAGAATGCAAGTTAGTGGGGTACACAAATTCGAGCTGGTGTAGTGATGCCGAGGATAAAAAATTCATAGCAGGATATGTGTTCATGTTAGGTGGTGCGCCAGTTGCTTGGACTTCGAGAAAGGAACTAGTTGTGGCATTATCATCATGTGAAGCAGAATACATAGTCGCTTCTCTTTGTGCATGTCAAGCAACTTGGATATGGAACTTGATCGAAGAAATCACATGTAAAGATCATGGAGCAATTACCATGAAGATCAATATCATGTCATCTATCAACCTAGCGAAGAACCCATTAGCACACGATCGAAGTATTTCGAAGACTAAGAGCTATGATGAATGTAGATAACTTAGACACAATAAATTAGGTGGTGTGTTGAAAGAAATTCCTTGTGTCGAAAAATATTTGATTTGATTTAAGAGTGTAGAAACAGTTTGTTACACACATATTTGATTTTAGATTTAGATAGATTTGATTTAAATCTAAAATAGAATATATTTGATTTAGCTTAGGGAGCAAGCTAACCTAAATCTATAAATAGAGGGAGTAACTCCTATTTTTATAAATCAATCCATTCACAGTATTTTGCAGTTGCAAAATGAATAATAAAGTTTTCCATAGTTTGTGGGCAGAGAGAAACTCTATAAAAAATATTTTTTTTCTTCTTTTTTTTAATCGTTCAACATTATTGTGTGGTGATATCAATCTTATTCATCAAAATTGATAGAAATTCATCGTAATTTTTGATGGATTTCCAACAACATTTTACTTATTTATCTTAACACCTAAAAAAAAACATTTCATTTCCTACTTTTAATTTACATTTTTATTGTTTGGTTACCATGTCCATGGTTGTTCTAGTAGCCGTCACCAAACCATTGCATTTTAGAATCAATTCCTTACCCGTTTTTTCGGCCATACAGCTTCGTGAAGTTAAAACAACTTCTTTCCTACCAACTTACTTTTAAACCAAAAAAAGTAAATCAAATTGGTCAAAAGATTGAGAAAATGACCAAAGGCAACAACCATGTGAGCATAAACTAGTTTACGTTCTTCACATCATCCCCACACATACATAGTATCATCGTATTAAAACCCATTTATGTTTTGAATCGAATCTTAATTCCAAAACCTATGACATATGTTATGAAATGAAACATCTACAAGTGTTGTCTTTTGTTAGAAGATGGAGTTCATGGGCTTTATCTATTAAAAAAGCCTCTTCGTCATCACCAACAAAAGCTTTACATCTCTACACCAAAATGCATAGAAATGCCGTTCCTTTTGACTCTTTCTGCATTCTCTTCACCTTAAAATCTGCCACCCATTTACATAGCTTACCCATCATTCATCACCTTCATACACATATCATCAAACTCGGTTTCATTTCTCAAATCCATGTGACTAATTGTCTTTTAAATGCTTATATTCTTCTCTCTTTCATTGATGCATGTGTACTGTTCGATGAAATGCCGCAGAGGAATTCTGTCACGTGGAATACTATGATTTCGGGGTATTCGAGATATGGTGATATGAATAAAGCGTGTGAGTTGTTTGAGGAAATGCCGGAGAGAGATAGTGTTTCGTGGTCTTCTGTGATTTCGGGTTATACGAATGTTGGAAGTTATATGCAAAGTTTGTGTCTTTTTAGACGGATGTTGTTTGTTGAAGGAACGAGACCGGATCAGGTGACTTGTGGTGCGATTTTATCGAGTTGTGCTCAGTTGGGGTCTCGTGGATTGTTAGGTGGAAAATCAGTTCATGGTTTTATAGTGAGAAATGGGTGGGAGTTGAATGCTGAGATAGGTGCTGCTTTGGTTAATATGTATGCTAAAGGTGGGGTTTTGAGAAATGCTGCGATGGTTTTTGAGTTGTTGGATGAAAGAGATGTTATGACTTGGACGTTGATGATTTGTGGATCTGCAAATTGTGGGTTTTATAAAGAAGCATTGGTTGTGTTTGAGAAGATGCAAATGGTTGGAATCAAACCGAACGAATTGACTTTCACTGGGGTGCTCAGTGCTTGTGCTCATGGTGGGTTCGTTGAGGAGGGAAGATGGTATTTCAAGATGATTGAAGAATTCGGTTTGGAACCAAGAGTTCAACATTATGCATGCTTGGTTTATTTGATTGGGAAAAGTGGGAAACTAGAGGAAGCTTATGAGATTATCAAAACAATGAGAGTGGAACCAAATGTTGTTGTCTTGGGTTCTTTCTTGTCAGCTTGTAAGGAGCACAAGCAATTTTGGATTGCTCAGAGGGTGATTGAGCAGGTCCTGGGGATGGCAAATCCAGAAAACGATAGAGGGCTCTATAGCCTTATTGCGGATTTGTATGTCATGGGTGGGAAATTGGAAGAGGCTGAAAGGTTGAAGAAATCGATGGTTAATGAGCGTGTGAGACAAGCAAAGGGGTTAAATTTTGACAGAAATGTATTTAGATAATCCTATCATGTATTTTTACTCTTTCATTTTACAAATCCAGATTCTTTTATTGATATAGACAGCGTCTTTGGAGGTATGGGAAATTCTGTCATAAGCCTATTCTATTTATGCTTGTATATTGTAATTCTTTCGTTTACAATCATTCAGATGAAAAGAATATCAGAGAGTGTCGAGTTCAAATAGCCAAACTCTATCAATGTTGAATAAGTTTTGGTTCAGAAGTGTATGACAAATCTGCGGGATGGCAATGACACTGCATCATTATGAGTTCAAACAGCTGCTGTGTTCCAATTTTTACTAGAGCAGCATTTATATGATTAATACTTGGTCTCTTAGGTGATTAGGATGTTACACACTAGGTATACCATGGAATGGATTTGTGACTATGGTTGACATTAAATTACCATGCTTGATTTTAGCATTTGTTATTTGTATACATTTTTTGTTTGGGTATGCATTACCAAAGTTATATTGTACCTTGAATAATTCAAGTGGAGACAACTGGACTCAGAGCACCTGCAGCAGAGGTTTCTTTAAGGGTTGTTGTTCAATAATTTTTCCTGAAGTACACAAAATGCTTGTTGGATAAAACAATTGTTTGCAACATGTTGTGCTAAGAATAATTTATGAATAAAAAGGGTCTCATTTTCTTCTACACCATTAACCTTTGTTTGGGAGATTAAAGGGGAAATGAGGAAAAGATTTTTCAAAGAAAGAAGAAAAAATTAAGGGATTTAGATAGAGAATTTTAAGATATTTGTTTTTATTCATAATATAAAATCTCTCTAATGTAAAAGAATTCCAAAACTGTAATTCCTCCGGCCTTAATTATAAGTAAATATATTTTTTTTAGGTTTATTGAAAAATAAATGTATCTAGTCTACATAAAAGACTAGATATATTCATTATTTATTGAATCTAAAAAGAGAATTTTTGTTTATAATTAAGGCTGAAGTTGTATTAGTCAAAGAATAGATAGGGTTTAGATAAATATTTTGGGTTTAGATAAATATTTTGAATATAATCTATGTTATAAGATTTTAAAGATTAAAAATATATTAATGATAAATAAATATGTTCCGGACAGCTCGAATGGCTGTCGGGCAAGCCATCTCTTTGAGTCCAATGACGAGTCGAATAGACCGAAAGACCTTCAAAGGGCATCATCTTCCCGCTCTACACATGGCCAGAATTCGTCTGCTCGACGGGTGTCAAGCAGATCAGACAAACTCTCTCCATCGAGGGCTATGCCCGTTATGTCCTAATCTGGTCGACATAACGGTTAGTTACGGGCACCATCGTCCGATTTGACCTAGTCAGCTCGGATAACTATATTCGCGGATCCGCATATCCCGACCCAAATATAGCAACTAATGAGAGTCTTCCTAAGATCATTATATAAACCCTCATACCTTTGAGGGCAAGGTATCACTTTCTCACACTCAAAACCCTAATATTCACTATTCTCTCTTTAAACATTTGCTTACTTTAGCATCGGAGTGCCTTGCAGGTACACCACCCCCTCCCCAACACCAACTTGCTTGAAGGATCTTCAACTGTTCCAGCTGTCTCCAATTCTGATCACTTGTTCAGATTAGTGGCGCCGTTTGTGGGAATCTATCTTCCCCCGTCTTCATTCCTCATCAAGAATCCAGAAGACCAAAAATACCTCAACACCTCCAAGAAGATGGCTGAAAGCAACGACCTGTTCGCTTTGGGCAAGACCATCCTCTCGCCTGTTCGTAAGAGAGACAAGAGCGACACCCTTTCTCATCTCGAGGATTTCATGCATGACAAGGATGGCAGGACCGCCTTCCCCGATTTTGACGAAGTTGGCGACCAAGATTCTCCCTTGAATAATCAGGAATCCAAGAACCAGGCTGACGACATCGTCAACTTTCCTCCCTCGGTACCATTACCGACCAACAGCGATCCAGCCTTGGCAACAATCTAATCTGCCATCAATCGCACCAACGATCTTATTCTCCGGCAGGGTCAGCGCATAGAGGCCCTCGAAAAGAACCGCTCCCAGTCTCTACCTCAGAGACCAAGGATGCTCGGTTGCCGTAGCCACTCGCCATAAAGACCTGGTCGGAATCAAACCCAGGAGTGTCCCGATCAATCTTTTTCGAAGAGAAGGGAGCGTACTCCCCCTTGGAAAAATCGGGGATCTCCATCGCACAAGAAAACCAAAAATGAGCCACGTGGCCGTCGCGACCGCTCGCCATATCCAAAACCCAGGCAACACCGAGACCTTTCCCCACCCCAGTGCATACAGAATAACCACTCTCTCTCTCTATCTCTTTCTCCAGGTCGAAGCGACGAAGACAAGCATCGCGGTCCTCTTTGTCGGGCGATCATGGATATTCCCATCCCTTATGGGTTGGAGAAACCTCCGAAGCTCGGACAGTATGATGGCATAATTGATCCCGAAGAGCACATCGAAAACATTAATGCCCTGCTCAACTACCGAGCCGTTAGGGGCGCTATCAAGTGCAGATTGTTCCCAACAACTCTGAGGAAAAAGGGCAATGTCTTGGTACAAAAG
Organism: Vicia sativa; assembly: GCA_021764765.1. Lineage (NCBI taxonomy): Eukaryota > Viridiplantae > Streptophyta > Magnoliopsida > Fabales > Fabaceae > Vicia > Vicia sativa. The sequence continues at coordinate 94,145,416 of CM038795.1, forward strand.
CCTCCCCAACGAGTCCATCACCTCATGGAAGAAGTTGGGGAAGATGTTCTCAAGGCACTTCACTGCCTATCACCGTCATCCAAAGACAGAGGCCTCATTAGAAGCGATCACACAAGGAGAAGAGGAATCTCTGCGAGCCTACATCGAGAGGTTCATCAAAGAGGCCGTCCAGGTCTCCACGACCGACGAGATGAAAAAGTATTTGCTCGATCGAGGACTATGCTCCTACAACGATTTTGCTAAAGTAGTTGGCATTGAAACACCGACAACACTGGATGCCCTCCTCCTCAAGGATCAAGCATACGTCCAATACAAGGAGAAGGAGGCAGCAAATTATGCTCGACATTGCAACATAAATGACCTCACCAGCCTCCCTGATGGGCGGACATAAACAAATCATCCCCCACGGACACAACTTCCCGACAGACATATGTTCCCCGCGAACATAACTATCAGGCAAACATATGTCCCCACGACCACAACTGTCAGACTAACATATGTTCCCCGCGAACACAATTGTCGGGAAGACATATGTTCCCCGCGAACACAACTTCCGGACTGAAATATCGTCCCCCGTGGACACAATTGTTTGGAAAACATATGTTCCCCGCAAACACAACTTCCTGGAAGACATATGTTCCCTGCAAACACAACTGTCAGGCAGACATATATTCCCCGAATCCGAACAAAAACGGAAAGGGGCATACTATCTCAAAAACCTACATGGGGGAAGAACTTGCTTGATCATAAAACTCCGAAAAACTTAAACAATACTATAATTAAGGCACGAACAATCGACATGCCTTAGAATACCATCCAAGCATCAAGATATCGACACTAAGCGCACGCCCTGATACCAGCGATGCGCCACAAACAAAGCATTAAGGGATCCTCGCTCCACATATATAACGAGCCAGATCCTTGCCTCGACACGGGGGACTCAAACGAGCCCCGTTGTCTAAGTACCTCACCCAACAGAACACCTAACTCGCGATGGGACATTAACACCACCGATCTCAGGTCTTTAATCAAGACTTAAGTTCCAGATCAAGCTTGGTAAACAAACTGGTGCCCTTCGACTAGTCACTCTACACTAGTGAAGATATACATCAAACGAGAAACCCCTCAAACACTTAGCAAAAACAAACTTGTAAAATAGCTCAAAACTATAAGCAAATAAACGAACAAATCACACATGAGCATGTCCTTGTAAAAATCACAAAACGTCTCTATCACAGATGACAAGCGCCATCAACGCACTTTCTTCCTTAATGCACATGATGACTTTAAGTCTTCACTTATGTGCCTAGAAGCAACGACTTGGAGGGCTACTCTTCTGGATAGCCCAAATGGCTATTGGGAAAGCCATCTCTTCGAGCCCAATGACGAGTCGAACAGATCGAAAAGCCTCCAAAGGGCATCATATGCCTGCTCTGCACATGGTCAGAACCCGTCTGCTCGACGGGTATCGAGCAGATCAAACCAACTCTCCCCATCAAGGGCTATACCCGTTATGTCCCCATCTGGTCGACATAACGACTAGTTGATGTGGAAATTCCGCAAGTGCACAAAAATATCGGAGTAATATAAAAGATTGTCGAACCACAGAGACCAATATCAACCTACTGTAACCTATCATTACTTTGTAAAGCTAAGGCTAATGAATAATTGGATTTTAGGGGAAACTAAGAACTAAAACTGAAATAAATGGACTTAGGAAATAATACTAAAACGAGGTCGGGATATGATTTCCGCGTTCCTGAAGGACTTAGAGAAAATGAGCACTAATTACGACTAGAACTTAATTCCATAGAATATACCAACTTAAAGATTCCGCCTCACGCTCTCGCAGTATTAACTAAAGCCATACTTCTTAATCCTAAGATTTTGCTCTCGCTCGCCCGATAACTAAGAAATATATTTGGTTCGATCCCCACGCTCTCGCAGTGTCGACTCTCACCTTAATTAATTTCTCACCCCCGTGACAAAATCCTGTTAAATAAACTCTCACTCTCGTGACAAAGCTATTTAAATTAGACTTGGAAATTAAAACCAAAACAAAATTCTAATCATAAATTTGCACATATTATTTTCTACTGAGTCCCGTTGGTAACAACCGTCCTCATATACTAGACTCTAAACTATTTAGCTAAACATGGACAGGAAAATAAACATGCAATTATGGTAATTAAATATAAGATAAAACATGATTCAAAACAAAAATAAATTTAAACTAAGATGAATTCGTAAGCAATTAGAATAAGCAATTAAAATGGAACCTGGAATTAAGAACATGCTGGCACATTTGACAATCTGATACAAAGCGAAAATAAAAGAAAGACAACACCTAAATCTAATGGTGTGGTAGTTCTTCAATGTGAGAAACTACCACTTTTACAAATGGTAATTTTCTGCCTAAGACATAACTAAGAATTATACTCTTGCAAAAATAGGAAAAAGAAGGAAAAGATAAGCGTGTGAAAAGTGAGGTTTAAAGCCCTATTTATAGAGTTGAGGTACGCAAGCGTTGAGGGATTTTCGCCTCCGGAATAGCCTCCGTAGCGATCGCTACAGTCTGTTGAAGAGGACGTGACATTCGTCACACGTTTCTTGGAGAGGAAGTCTTGCTTCCTGCTTTGTCGCGACTGTTAAGGCTTGCATGGCTAGGGTGTAACGGGTGTTACCCCTTGCTTGGTGAGAAAGCTTCTCCTTGTGATGTGTGGAGACCGTTAGGGCTTGGTTGAAGGGGTGTGACGACCGTCACCCCTTGCTGGGTTGGTGAAGGAGCTTCATGGGCTGGGCTTGCGTGCTGGTCCATTACTTTGCTTCATGCCTTCACCACTTATACACCCCATTTTACTATCACACCACATGCTTGCCTATTTTCTCTTTTTTGTTGATTTTAAGTACGATTCTTCTCCATTTCTGCGACTTTCTTCATACACGCCTTGTAAATAGTAAATACCTGAAAACATAGAAAATACCAGCATAATACGAATATAAAGCAACATACTTAAGATGAAATAAATATATAATCTATGTAAATCAAGCCAAATATGTGATACATTTTCATGCTATCACTAGTTACAGGCACCATTTCCCGATTTGACCTAGTCAGCTCGGACAACTATATTGGCGGATCCGCATATCCCGACCCAAATATAGCAACCAATGAGAGTCCTCCTAAGATCATTATATAAACCCTCATACCTTTGAGGGCAAGGTATCAATTTCTCACACTCAAAACCCTAATATTAACTATTCTCTCTTTAAACATTTGCTTACTTTAGCATCGAAGTGCCTTGCAGGTACACCACCCGCTCCCCAACACCAACTTGCTCGAAGGATTTTCAACTGTTCCGACCGTCTTCAATTCTGATCACTTGTTCAGATCAAAATATGTTAATGATAAATTACCATGCTTGATTTAATGATAAATATATTGGTTCACAATTCAGCCGATTAAACTTAAATCGTCCGATTCAATTTGGTTTTCAAGACACGATATATATCTTGTGCCACACCTAGGCTAAGTAAATCTTAACTCATGAACCATCATCCTCAAAAAGAACTTTATAAAACTATTCTCTCTCTTCAAGTAAAGCCACCCTCTCAACTTATATAATTTTTTTCCCACCTAGTGAGTTTATTTCATACCAGTGAAAATCCCAAAACACCCTTCATAGGTACACTTACAAATTCACCTTTTTGGATGTTTCGTAAGTGCACTTACGAATTCACCATATTTAATTGTTTTTGGAACTGTGAAAATTAACTGTAATATTTAACTATGGTAAGTAATAATTAGAAAGATGAAATGATATTTAGGGGTCTGTAAAATGCTTGTTAAGTAATCAAATAAATTTGGTAGTAATTTATTTTATTATATTAAAAATATAGTAGATTTAATTCACATAATATATGTATTTTGTAACTGTATGAGTATAATTGATTTACTGTTGTTGTATCATAGAATATAATAATTCACACATTACTTATTCTTTATATAAATCTTATATTTTTTTGTCATAATTAATATTGACATATTTTTTCACAGTAGTTCAAAAGTGTTGCAAATGTTTAAAAAAATTATGTAGTAATAGTTCGTTTTTGCAAATAATTATCATTTTAAATAATTTTTCGTTTTTGCAAAGGTTTAAAAGTATAACAAAATAATTTTCGATTTTTTGTAAAGGTTTAATTAAAATATAAACTGTATTAGACAATTAACAAAAAAACTTTTAATTTACATATTAAATGATCTTACCGTTATAATTAAAACACTTTTAAAGTGAATTAATAAATTTGTTCATTTTCTAAAAAATATTAAATCCATAACATAATGTATTAAATAAAATTTATTTAATTAGGTATACCTAATATAATAGATTTATATTGGAACAGAGAAAGAGAAATAGGGTCGAATACCTAATAAATGAAAAAAAATAAAAAATAGAAATAATAATTAGTAATAATTATCAATAAAAATAAAGAACTGCATCACAAATATTACAATTATTTGTTTTTTTCCATGCCTTTTGGGTGCAAACAATAGGTCTATTTTTGTTTATGCACAATTCTTAAATGCACATGCGAATTAACCTTAAATATTAAAAAAAATAATACAAGACTTAATTCACATATGCATTTGTGAATTCACCCCTAACAGATGAATTCACAAGTGTGCATATGAATTAACCTTAAATATTTAAAAAAACACAGGGTTTAATTCGCATATGCATATGTGAATTCACAGTCCCAACATGTGAATTAGTAAGTGCACTTGCGAAGTAAACCAAATAATCCACGTTGGTGGTGCGTTCGTAAGTGCAGTTATAAAACTTGGGGTATTTTGAGTTCTCTATGAGGGGTCTAGAAGAATCTCACTAGGTGAGAAAAGAAATTCTCACAAACTTATTACCATTTACTCCGTCAATAACATCATCATCTTCATCAGAAACTGTGAAGGCATGGTTTGAATTTTCATGATGTCAAAACCTCACAATGTCCCTTTCGAAGCCTAAGAGCAATTAAATCAACAAGCGTGTCAAGAAGCTGGAAGAAATAGTTGTGATTGGAAATAATTCTCACAGATGCATCGACATATCTTCTTCTCTGGTTGATTCATACCAAAGCCTCACTCCCTGGATGTTACGCGCTGACCCCATGGTCGACGCATGTGTAAAAATCACCTGGGAGAAAAATTTGAGAATTATGCATCGACCCAACCTCCCTGGTGTGGTCGATGCATTCAAGATATGCAGCTCTCCTCACAGGCTCTGGTTGTTACGTGCCGACCCCCCCTCCTAGAGCAGTCAACGTATCCCTGATACACTGCACCTTAATTCTAATTTTTCTGTCTTATTTTCATTTTCATTTTAACTAACACATATAAATAGGGTGTTATTTCTTTTTGAGCATTAACAAGAATAAAGTGAAAGATACACATTGAGAGCTCTCCATCTTCATCATTTCGTCTCCAAATTCAACTTCTTCACATAATCAAAGTTGTTGAATCAAGATTCAAGCATCGGTGATAACGTCCAAATTGAAGAAAAAAATCAGATTTGGGTTGTGTTTTGTGGGATCTTTCTTGAATAAAACTGTTAGGGTTTTGTCCTCCTAGACTCGAATCGGTGTGAGGGTTTTTGGTAAGGATCTTTGCTTCAAAGGGTTCAGCCGAGTGAAAGGATCGAGGAATGGTGGGTTCGCTTGATCAAGTAACGGTAGCCGGATCATGAAGGAATATTTGGGGTCGATCTTGTTCGTTCGATATCAGCCGAGAGAAAGAAATTATGCAACATATTGGTTGTGCTTTCAAGTATCGTTAGTCTAAGGTGTGCTTGAAGAGATCGACGCTTGGTTTGGCTCGAACCAAGAAGCGTGGAGAAGATAGATTCATCACCATCAGTTGAATTGTGTGAATTGGGAACTATTTCTTCACTTGTTACATTTCACAATTTTATACAAACTTTCTAAATTCTAGATTCTAGAATTGGGGGCAGACGTACCCTCTACGAGGACGATAAGGGGAACTGCCTTAACAAATTGCTGTGTCGTTCTTCGCATTTTACTTTCTATATTCGACTGGTATAATTTGTGAGATTCAAATTGTCAAAATTGTATAAACTGAATTTATGGTGAGTCGAGCTCTAACATACACTGTGGCAAAATTTCGTTTGATTGTTGCTTGATAAAATTCAACAACACAATTTAGTAAATACAACACTTGTGAATTTTGCTCACAAGATGTTTGATAAATTGTCTCTTCCACAAATCATTCATTGTGCTTGATTTTATTCTTAAATAAACTCATTGGAAGCATTTGATGCTCTCTGAGATTGCTTAAGCGATTAATCAATTGAGTATTAATTGTATTAATTCGGGAAATTTTCTCACACTTTCTCGTACGGTTCGCATATTTGATCTTTTCAATAGTGGATCGTTTAGATGATTAAAAATCCAGAAAGCTTTTGCAACAATTTTTCAAAAGCGTAAATTTTTAAATAACCGATCTATTCAACCCCCTTTTAGATCGATCAAATCGTCTAACAGAAACATCACTTATTCTCCTTCTCTTTCTACCTTTCATTTCATCCTCTTCCACCCTATTCAAAGCCGACGCCATTGGTTTTACTCATTAAGCCCCTCGTGTAAAATTTCCCTAAATTTATCCTTAACAACCACAACAAAATCCTTACCAACTAACTGAGACCCAACATACCATTCTCTAAGCAAAACAATATAAATCATATACTTATTCGAAACATAGAAAATTACAGGATGCTTAAGCAACAACACATTCAAGTTATCAGGCAAAATCAACTCTCTTTTGAGGTATGTCTTCCCGCAGGTTACACCATGCCAGGAAGAGCTATGTTTATTTAGGTTGTAACCCTGGGATTTTATTGTTTTTTCAATGATTGTCGAGAGATAATCTTAAGAATCCAATGTTATTATTGGAATAATAGATTCTAGAATTTGGTCGGAATCTGATAGTTTTAATGATAAAGGCTTTGGTCCACCATCAAGCAAATGGAATGGAATTTGTTAAACCATTAGTTTACAAGTAAGTTGTTATTATTATAACTCATTTAAAAATATTTAATTTACAATAGAGTATAACACAAATAATTGTTGATATATATGTTTTATAGTAAGCTAATTGGGGATAAATATTATGGTGACCGAATGAGCTCACTCATATATAATGGTGACTCAATGAGCACACTCATATATTTTTAAGGAACCTCTTGAAGTGGAGTTCCATCGGGTTGAATTGCATTATATAAGGTATATTGGGCTGAATTGCAATATATAAGGTATATTGGGCTTATGAATGTAATATGAGTATAATTTTTGCTACCATCATTTATGCGGTGTCATTTGTAGAAGACATAATATCAGTGACAATTTGAGGAGAAACGAAAAACAAAAATAAAATTATGAACGAGGAATTTTTGACTGTATCTTTTTATGCAATGTCACATGGAGGATAAAATCATACTTTTATCAGTTTTTATATGTAAGTTAAAATTTGATATATCCTGCATCCACATAGACTACATTCCACTAAAAGATAAGTGAAAAAAAAAAAAGTTTTCAACATCATACCACAAGAAATAACAAAAATGTGCGCGTGCGTGCACACATTTATAAAATTAAATGACAATGAAGAATAGATTTTCATCTGTCTCTTGCTTTTTATTGTTACTCTAACTTCACTTTTCATAAACTTATCTTCTCAAGAAGATTTGAAGGTAAATACATTTCATCTCTTTTTATAAAAGTTTTTTTATTTGTATTTTTGTTGAATAGAATAAAAATAATTTTCTTATTTCTCATAAATATATGTTATTTTGTAAATGCAGACATATATATCTATACTGGATATATGAAAGATAAAAACTTAGCATTGATTCATTACAAAAATCTTCTTCAACAAACTTCTGATTGGTTTTATATTTAAGTAAAAGTTTTAAAAATTTTAAAAGTAAAATAAATGAGGCTAAAATGTTGAAGAAACTTTTTTTCTTCCAAATATAGAATAAAGTGCCATAAGTTAAGCAAGTCATTTAGTTTATTATATATTTATTACTTATACTATCTTTAGTTTTTATGTGATAGGGGTGTGATTATTTACTTATACTTTTATTGTTTTTTTGTTGATCATAATTTAATATGAAATTAAATTATAAAAATAAGTTATTAATAATTAGTTTATTATTTTTATTTACAATATTGACATTGAAAAGACAAAACCTTTACTATATTATTACAAACCTAGTTTTAGTGGGTTTGTTGCAAAACTAACCGAGGCAGAAGCAAATAGAATGGAAGGTGTGTAGACACTAATTTTTAACTATTGAAAATAAAATCATATTTTTTATTTATATTTAATAATTGTATGTTTAATAATGAAAATTGATATTGTAGGATTGGATGGAGCGTTGACTATCTTTTCTAATAAAAAGTGACATCTTCTTACACCAAAATCCTGGGATTTTATTGTTTTTTCAATGAATGTCTTAAGATAATCTTAAGAATCAAATGTTATCATTGGAATAATAGATTCTAGAATTTGGTCAGAGTCTGATAGTTTTAATGATAAAGGCTTTGGTCCACCACCAAGCAAATGGAATGACATTTGTCAAACCATTAGTTTACAAGTAAGATGTTATTATTATAACTCATTTCAAAATATTTAATTTACAATAGAGTATAATACAAATAAGTGTTGATATATATATGTTTTTTAGTAAGCTAATTGGGGATAGATATTATGGTGGCTTAATGAGCTCACTCATATATTATGGTGACTTAATGAGCTCACTCATATATTTTTAAGGAACCTCTAGAAGTGGAGTTCCATCTGGTTGAATTGCAATATACAAGGTATAGTGGGCTTATGAATGTAATATGAGTATAATTTTTTCTACAATAATTTATGCGGTGTCAGATGTAGTAGACATAATATCAGTGACAATTTGAGGAGAAACGAAAAACAAAAATAAAATTATGAACGATAAATTTTTGAGTGTATCTTTTTATGCAATGTCACATGGAGGATAAAATCATAGTTTGATCAATTTTTATATTTAAGTTAAAATTTGATATATCCTGCATCCACATAGAATACATTCCACTAAAAGATAAGTGAAAAAACAAAAACCAAGTTTCCAACATCATACCACAAGAAATAACAAAAATGTGCGCGTGCGTGTACACATTTATAAAATGACAATGAAGAGTAGATTTTCGTCTATCTCTTGCTTTTTATTGTTACTTTAACTTCACTTTTCATCAACTAATCTTCTCAAGAAGATTTGAAGGTAAATACATTTTATCTCTTTTTATAAAAGTTTTCTTATTTGTATTTTTGTTGAATAGAATAAAAATAATTTCCTTATTTCACATAAATATATGTTATTTTGTAAATGCAGACATATATATATCTATACTGAATATATGAAAGATAAAAATTTAGCATTGATTCATTACAAAAATCTTCTTCAACAAACTTCTGATAGGTTTTATATTTAGGATAAAGTTTTAAAAATTTTAAAAGTGAAATAAATAAGGCCAAAATGTTGAAGAAACTTTTTTTTCTTCAAATGTAGAATAAAGTGCTATAAGTTAAGCAAGTCATTTAGTTTATTATATATTTATTACTTATACGAACTTTAGTTTTTATGTGATAGAATTGTGATTATTTACTTATACTTTTATTGTTTTTTTTGTTGATCATAATTAAATATGAAATTAATTATAAAAATAAGTTATTAATAATTAGTTTATTATTTTTATTTACAATATTGACATTGAAAAGGTAAAACCTTTACTATATTATTTACAAACCTAATTTTGGCGGGTTTGTTGCAAAACTAACCGAGGCAGCAGCAAATAGAATGGAAGATGTGTAGACACTAATTTTTAACTATTGAAAATAAAGTTATATTTATTATTTATATTTAATAATTGTATGTTTAAGAATGAAAATTGATATTGTAGGATTGGATGGAGTGGTGACTTTCTTTTCTAATAAAAAGTGACATCTCCTTACACCAAAATTTTGAGATTTTATTGTTTTTTCAATGAATGTCGAGAGATAATCTTAAGAATCCAATGTTATCATTGGAATTATAGATTCTAGAATTTGGTCAGAATCTGATAGTTTTAATGATAAAGGCTTTGGTCCACCACCAAGCAAATGGAATGACATTTGTCAAACCATTAGTTTACAAGTAAGATGTTATTATTATAACTCATTTCAAAATATTTAATTTACAATAGAGTATAATACAAATAATTGTTGATATATATACATGTTTTTTAGTAAGCTAATTGGGGATAGATATTATGGGGGCTTAGTGAGCTCACTCATATATTATGGTGTCTTAATGAGCTCACTCATATATTTTTAAGGAACCTCTAGAAGTGGAGTTCCATCGGGTTGAATTGCAATATATAAGGTATATTGGGCTTATGAATGTAATATGAGTATGATTTTTGCTACCATAATTTATGCGGTGCCAGATGTAGTAGACATAATGTCAGTGACAATTTGAGGAGAAACGAAAAACAAAAATAAAATTATGAACGATGAATTTTTGACCGTATCTTTTAATGCAATGTCACATGGAGGATAAAATCATAGTTTTATCAATTTTAATATTTAAGTTAAAATTTGATATATCCTGCATCCACATAGACTACATTCCCCTGAAAAATAAGTGAAAAGACAAAAATAAAGTTTCCAACATCATACCACAAGAAATAACAAAAATGTACGCGTGCGTGTACACATATATAAGATGACAATGAAGAGTAGATTTTCATCTGTCTCTTGCTTTTTTATTCTTACTCTAACTTCACTTTTCATACACTTATCTTCTCAAGAAAATTTGAAGGTAAATACATTTCATCTCTTTTTATAAAAGTTTTTTTATTTGTATTTTTGTTGAACAGAATAAAAATAATTTTCTTATTTCTCATAAATATATGTTATTTTGTAAATGCAGACATATATATCTATACTGGATATATGAAAGATAAAAATTTAGCATTGATTCATTACAAAAATCTTCTTCAACAAACTTCTTATAGGTTTTATATTTAAGTTAAAGTTTTAAAAGTTTTTAAAGTAAAATAAATGTGGCTAAAATGTTGAAGAAACTTTTTTTTTCCAAATATAGAATAAAGTGCCATAAGTTAAACAAGTCATTTAGTTTATTATATATTTATTACTTATACTAACTTTAGTTTTTATGTGATAATGCTGTGATTATTTACTTATACTTTTTTTTTTTTGTTGATCATAATTTAATATGAAATTTAAATTATAAAAATAAGTTATTAATAATTAGTTTATTATTTTTATTTACAATATTGACATTGAAAAGGCAAAACCTTTACTATATTATTACAAACCTAGTTTTGGCGGGTTTGTTGCAAAACTAACCGAGGCAGAAGCAAATAGAATGGAAGGTGTGTAGACACTAATTTTTAACTATTGAAAATAAAATCATATTTTTTATTTATATTTAATAATTGTATGTTTAATAATGAAAATTGATATTGTAGGATTGGATGGAGAGGTGACTATCTTTTCTAATAAAAAGTGTCATCTTCTTACACCAAAATCCTGGGATTTTATTGTTTTTTCAATGAATGTCGAGAGATAATCTTAAGAATCAAATGTTATCATTGGAATAATAGATTCTAGAATTTGGTCAGAGTCTGATAGTTTTAATGATAAAGGCTTTGGTCCACCACCAAGCAAATGGAATGACATTTGTCAAACCATTAGTTTACAAGTAAGATGTTATTATTATAACTCATTTTAAAATATTTAATTTACAATAGAGTATAATACAAATAATGGTTGATATATATATGTTTTTTAGTAAGCTAATTGGGGATAGATATTATGGTGGCTTAGTGAGCTCACTCATATATTATGGTGACTTAATGAGCTCACTCATATATTTTTAAGGAACCTCTAGAAGTGGAGTTCCATCGGGTTGAATTGCAATATATAAGGTATATTGGGCTTATGAATGTAATATGAGTATAATTTTTTCTACAATAATTTATGCGGTGTCAGATATAGTAGACATAATATCAGTGACAATTTGAGGAGAAAAGAAAAACAAAAATAAAATTATGAACGATGAATTTTTGACTGTATCTTTTATGCAATGTCACATGGAGAATAAAATCATATTTTGATCAATTTTTATATTTGAGTTAAAATTTGATATATCCTGCATCCACATAGAATACACTCCACTAAAAGATAAGTGAAAAAACAAAAATAAAGTTTCCAACATCATTCCACAAGAAATAACAAAAATGTGCGCGTGCGTGTACACATTTATAAAATGACAATGAAGAGTAGATTTTCGTCTGTCTCTTGCTTTTTATTGTTACTTTAACTTCACTTTTCATCAACTAATCTTCTCAAGAAGATTTGAAGGTAAATACATTTTATCCCTTTTTATAAAAGTTTTCTTATTTGTATTTTTGTTGAATAGAATAAAAATAATTTCCTTATTTCTCATAAATATATGTTATTTTGTAAATGCAGACATATATATCTATACTGGATATATGAAAGATAAAAATTTAGCATTGATTCATTACAAAAATCTTCTTCAACAAACTTCTGATAGGTTTTATATTTAAGTAAAAGTTTTAAAAATTTTAAAAGTAAAATAAATGAGGCTAAAATGTTGAAGAAACTTTTTTTTTCCTTTCCAAATATAGAATAAAGTGCCATAAGTTAAGCAAGTCATTTAGTTTATTATATATTTATTACTTATACTAACTTTAGTTTTTATGTGATAGGGCTGTGATTATTTACTTATACTTTTATTGTTTTTTTTGTTGATCATAATTTAATATGAAATTTAAATTATAAAAATAAGTTATTAATAATTAGTTTATTATTTTTATTTAAAATATTGACATTGAAAAGGCAAAACCTTTACTATATTATTACAAACCTAGTTTTGGCGGGTTTGTTGCAAAACTAACCGAGACAGAAGCAAATAGAATGGAAGGTGTGTAGACACTAATTTTTAACTATTGAAAATAAAATCATATTTTTTATTTATATTTAATAATTGTATGTTTAATAATGAAAATTGATATTGTAGGATTGGATGGAGAGGTGACTGTCTTTTCTAATAAAAAGTGACATCTTCTTACACCAAAATCCTGGGATTTTATTGTTTTTTCAATGAATGTCGAGAGATAATCTTAAGAATCAAATGTTATCATTGGAATAATAGATTCTAGAATTTGGTCAGAGTCATGATAGTTTTAATGATAAAGGCTTTGGTCCACCACCAAGCAAATGGAATGGCATTTGTAAAACCATTAGTTTACAAGTAAGATGTTATTATTATAACTCATTTCAAAATATTTAATTTACAATAGAGTATAATACAAATAATTGTTGATATATATATATGTTTTTTAGTAAGCTAATTTGGGATAGATATTATGGGGGCTTAGTGAGCTCACTCATATATTAAGGTGACTTAATGAGCTCACTCATATATTTTTAAGGAACCTCTAGAAGTGGAGTTCCATCTGGTTGAATTGCAATATATAAGGTATATTGGGCTTATGAATGTAAAATGAGTACAATTTTTTCTACAATAATTTATGCGGTGTCAGATGTAGTAGACATAATATCAGTGACAATTTGAGGAGAAAAGAAAAACAAAAAGTAAATTATGAACGATGAATTTTTGACTGTATCTTTTATGCAATGTCACATGGAGAATAAAATCATATTTTGATCAATTTTTATATTTGAGTTAAAATTTGATATATCCTGCATCCACATAGAATACACTCCACTAAAAGATAAGTGAAAAAACAAAAATAAAGTTTCCAACATCATTCAACAAGAAATAACAAAAATGTGCGCGTGCGTGTACACATTTATAAAATGACAATGAAGAGTAGATTTTCGTCTGTCTCTTGCTTTTTATTGTTACTTTAACTTCACTTTTCATCAACTAATCTTCTCAAGAAGATTTGAAGGTAAATACATTTTATCCCTTTTTATAAAAGTTTTCTTATTTGTATTTTTGTTGAATAGAATAAAAATAATTTCCTTATTTCTCATAAATATATGTTATTTTGTAAATGCAGACATATATATATATCTATACTGGATATATGAAAGATAAAAATTTAGCATTGATTCATTACATAGAATACACTCCACTAAAAGATAAGTGAAAAAACAAAAATAAAGTTTCCAACATCATTCCACAACAAATAACAAAAATGTGCGCGTGCGTGTACACATTTATAAAATGACAATGAAGAGTAGATTTTCATCTCTTGCTTTTTATTGTTACTTTAACTTCACTTTTCATCAACTAATCTTCTCAAGAAGATTTGAAGGTAAATACATTTTATCCCTTTTTATAAAAGTTTTCTTATTTGTATTTTTGTTGAATAGAATAAAAATAATTTCCTTATTTCTCATAAATGTATGTTATTTTGTAAATGCAGACATATATATATCTATACTGGATATATGAAAGATAAAAATTTAGCATTGATTCATTACATAGAATACAGTCCACTAAAAGATAAGTGAAAAAACAAAAATAAAGTTTCCAACATCATTCCACAACAAATAACAAAAATGTGGGCGTGCGTGTACACATTTATAAAATGACAATGAAGAGTAGATTTTCTTCTGTCTCTTGCTTTTTATTGTTACTTTAACTTCACTTTTCATCAACTAATCTTCTCAAGAAGATTTGAAGGTAAATACATTTTATCCCTTTTTATAAAAGTTTTCTTATTTGTATTTTTGTTGAATAGAATAAAAATAATTTCCTTATTTCTCATAAATATATGTTATTTTGTAAATGCAGACATATATATATCTATACTGGATATATGAAAGATAAAAATTTAGCATTGATTCATTACAAAAATCTTCTTCAACAAACTTCTGATAGGTTTTATATTAAGGTTAAAGTTTTAAAATTTTTAAAAGTAAAATAAATAAGGCCAAAATGTTGAAGAAACTTTTTTTTTTCAAATGTAGAATAAAGTGCCATAAGTTAAGCAAGTCATTTAGTTTATTATATATTTATTACTTATGGAAACTTTAGTTTTTATGTGATAGAGTTGTGATTATTTACTTATACTTTTATTGTTTTTTTTGTTGATCATAATTAAATATGAAATTAATTATAAAAATAAGTTATTAATAATTAGTTTATTATTTTTATTTACAATATTGACATTGAAAAGGTAAAACCTTTACTATATTATTTACAAACCTAATTTTGGCGGGTTTGTTGCAAAACTAACCGAGGCAGCAACATATAGAATGTAAGGTGTGTAGACACTAATTTTTAACTATTGAAAATAAAATCATATTTATTATTTATAATTAATAATTGTATGTTTAAGAATAAAATTGATATTGTAGGATTGGATGGAGTGGTGACTATCTTTTCTAATAAAAAATGAAATCTCCTTACACCAAAATCTTGGGATTTTATTGTTTTTTCAATGAATGTCGAGAGATAATCCTAAGAATCCAATGTTATCATCGGAATTATAGATTCTAGAATTTGGTCAGAATCTGATAGTTTTAATGATAAAGGCTTTGGTCCACCACCAAGCAAATGGAATGGAATTTGTGAAACCATTAGTTAACAAATGTTATTATTATAACTCATTTCAAAATATTTAATTTACAATAGAGTATAATACAAATAATGGTTGATATATATGTTTTTTAGTAAGCTAATTGGGGATAGATATTATGGTGACCTAACGAGCTCACTCATATATTATGGTGACTTAATGAGCTCACTCATATATTTTTAAGGAACCTCTAGAAGTGGAGTTCCATCGGGTTGAATTGCAATATATAAGGTATATTGGGCTTATGAATGTAATATGAGTATGATTTTTGCTACCATAATTTATGCGGTGCCAGATGTAGTAGACATAATGTCAGTGACAATTTGAGGAGAAACGAAAACAAAAATAAAATTATGAACGATGAATTTTGACCGTATCTTTTAATGCAATGTCACATGGAGGATAAAATCATAGATTTATCTATTTTAATATTTAAGTTAAAATTTGATATATCCTGCATCCACATAGACTACATTCCCCTGAAAAATAAGTGAAAAGACAAAAAGAAAGTTTCCAACATCATACCACAAGAAATAACAAAAATGTGCTGCGTGTACACATATATAAGATGACAATGAAGAGTAGATTTTCATCTGTCTCTTGCTTTTTATTCTTACTCTAACTTCACTTTTCATACACTTATCTTCTCAAGAAGATTTGAAGGTAAATACATTTCATCTCTTTTTATAAAAGTTTTTTTATTTGTATTTTTGTTGAACAGAATAAAAATAATTTTCTTATTTCTCATAAATATATGTTATTTTGTAAATGCAGACATATATATCTATACTGGATATATGAAAGATAAAAATTTAGCATTGATTCATTACAAAAATCTTCTTCAACAAACTTCTTATAGGTTTTATATTTAAGTTAAAGTTTTAAAAGTAAAATAAATGTGGCTAAAATGTTGAAGAAACTTTTTTTCCAAATATAGAATAAAGTGCCATAAGTTAAGCAAGTCATTTAGTTTATTATATATTTATTACTTATACTAACTTTAGTTTTTATGTGATAGGGCTGTGATTATTTACTTATACTTTTATTGTTTTTTTTGTTGATCATAATTTAATATGAAATTTAAATTATAAAAATAAGTTATTAATAATTAGTTTATTATTTTTATTTAAAATATTGACATTGAAAAGGCAAAACCTTTACTATATTATTACAAACCTAGTTTTGGCGGGTTTGTTGCAAAACTAACCGAGACAGAAGCAAATAGAATGGAAGGTGTGTAGACACTAATTTTTAACTATTGAAAATAAAATCATATTTTTTATTTATATTTAATAATTGTATGTTTAATAATGAAAATTGATATTGTAGGATTGGATGGAGAGGTGACTGTCTTTTCTAATAAAAAGTGACATCTTCTTACACCAAAATTCTGGGATTTTATTGTTTTTTCAATGAATGTCGAGAGATAATCTTAAGAATCAAATGTTATCATTGGAATAATAGATTCTAGAATTTGGTGAGAGTCATGATAGTTTTAATGATAAAGGCTTTGGTCCACCACCAAGCAAATGGAATGGCATTTGTAAAACCATTAGTTTACAAGTAAGATGTTATTATTATAACTCATTTCAAAATATTTAATTTACAATAGAGTATAATACAAATAATTGTTGATATATATATATGTTTTTTAGTAAGCTAATTTGGGATAGATATTATGGGGGCTTAGTGAGCTCACTCATATATTAAGGTGTCTTAATGAGCTCACTCATATATTTTTAAGGAACCTCTAGAAGTGGAGTTCCATCTGGTTGAATTGCAAAATATAAGGTATATTGGGCTTATGAATGTAAAATGAGTATAATTTTTTCTACAATAATTTATGCGGTGTCAGATGTAGTAGACATAATATCAGTGACAATTTGAGGAGAAAAGAAAAACAAAAAGTAAATTATGAACGATGAATTTTTGACTGTATCTTTTATGCAATGTCACATGGAGAATAAAATCATATTTTGATCAATTTTTATATTTGAGTTAAAATTTGATATATCCTGCATCCACATAGAATACACTCCACTAAAAGATAAGTGAAAAAACAAAAATAAAGTTTCCAACATCATTCCAAGAAATAACAAAAATGTGCGCGTGCGTGTACACATTTATAAAATGACAATGAAGAGTAGATTTTCGTCTGTCTCTTGCTTTTTATTGTTACTTTAACTTTACTTTTCATCAACTAATCTTCTCAAGAAGATTTGAAGGTAAATACATTTTATCTCTCTTTATAAAAGTTTTCTTATTTGTATTTTTGTTGAATAGAATAAAATAATTTCCTTATTTCTCATAAATATATGTTATTTTGTAAATGCATATATATATATATATATATATATATATATATATATATCTATACTGGATATATGAAAGATAAAAATTTAGCATTGATTCATTACAAAAATCTTCTTCAACAAACTTCTGATAGGTTTTATATTTAGGTTAAAGTTTTTAAATTTTTAAAAGTAAAATAAATAAGGCCAAAATGTTGAAGAAACTTTTTTTTTTCAAATGTAGAATAAAGTGCCATAAGTTAAGCAAGTCATTTAGTTTATTATATATTTATTACTTATACGAACTTTAGTTTTTATGTGATAGAGTTGTGATTATTTACTTATACTTTTATTGTTTTTTTTTGTTGATCATAACTAAATATGAAATTAATTATAAAAATAAGTTATTAATAATTAGTTTATTATTTTTATTTACAATATTGACATTGAAAAGGTAAAACTTTTACTATATTATTTACAAACCTAATTTTGGCGGGTTTGTTGCAAAACTAACCGAGGCAGCAGCAAATAGAATGTAAGGTGTGTAGACACTAATTTTTAACTATTGAAAATAAAATTATATTTATTATTTATATTTAATAATTGTATGTTTAAGAATGAAAATTGATATTGTAGGATTGGATGGAGTGGTGACTATCTTTTCTAATAAAAAGTGACATCTCCTTACACCAAAATCTTGGGATTTTATTGTTTTTTCAATGAATGTCGAGAGATAATCTTAATAATCCAATGTTATCATTGGAATTATAGATTCTAGAATTTGGTGAGAATCTGATAGTTTTAATGATAAAGGCTTTGGTCCACCACCAAGCAAATGGAATGGAATTTTTGAAACCATTAGTTTACAAATGTTATTATTATAACTCATTTCAAAATATTTAATTTACAATAGAGTATAATACAAATAATGGTTGATATATATGTTTTTTAGTAAGCTACTTGGGGATAGATATTATTGTGACTTAACGAGCTCACTCATATATTATGGTGACATAATGAGCTCACTCATATATTTTTAAGGAACCTCTAGAAGTGGAGTTCCATCGGGTTGAATTGCAATATATAAGGTATATTGGGCTTATGAATGTAATATGAGTATGATTTTTGCTACCATAATTTATGCGGTGCCAGATGTAGTAGACATAATGTCAGTGACAATTTGAGGAGAAACGAAAAACAAAAATAAAATTATGAACGATGAATTTTTGACCGTATCTTTTAATGCAATGTCACATGGAGGATAAAATCATAGTTTTATCAATTTTAATATTTAAGTTAAAATTTGATATATCCTGCATCCACATAGACTACATTCCACTGAAAAATAAGTGAAAAGACAAAAATAACGTTTCCAACATCATACCACAAGAAATAACAAAATGTATGCGCGTGTACACATATATAAGATGACAATGAAGAGTAGATTTTCATCAGTCTCTTGCTTTTTATTCTTACTCTAACTTCACTTTTCATACACTTATCTTCTCAAGAAGATTTGAAGGTAAATACATTTCATCTCTTTTTATAAAAGTTTTTTTATTTGTATTTTTGTTGAACAGAATAAAAATAATTTTCTTATTTCTCATAAATATATGTTATTTTGTAAATGCAGACATATATATCTATACTGGATATATGAAAGATAAAAATTTAGCATTGATTCATTACAAAAATCTTCTTCAACAAACTTCTTATAGGTTTTATATTTAAGTTAAAGTTTTAAAAGTTTTTAAAGTAAAATAAATGTGGCTAAAATGTTGAAGAAACTTTTTTTTTCCAAATATAGAATAGAGTGCCATAAGTTAAACAAGTCATTTAGTTTATTATATATTTATTACTTATACTAACTTTAGTTTTTATGTGATAATGCTGTGATTATTTACTTATACTTTTTTTTTTTTTGTTGATCATAATTTAATATGAAATTTAAATTATAAAAATAAGTTATTAATAATTAGTTTATTATTTTTATTTACAATATTGACATTGAAAAGGCAAAACCTTTACTATATTATTACAAACCTAGTTTTGGCGGGTTTGTTGCAAAACTAACCGAGGCAGAAGCAAATAGAATGGAAGGTGTGTAGACACTAATTTTTAACTATTGAAAATAAAATCATATTTTTTATTTATATTTAATAATTGTATGTTTAATAATGAAAATTGATATTGTAGGATTGGATGGAGAGGTGACTATCTTTTCTAATAAAAAGTGTCATCTTCTTACACCAAATTCCTGGGATTTTATTGTTTTTTCAATGAATGTCGAGAGATAATCTTAAGAATCAAATGTTATCATTGGAATAATAGATTCTAGAATTTGGTCAGAGTCTGATAGTTTTAATGATAAAGGCTTTGGTCCACCACCAAGCAAATGGAATGACATTTGTCAAACCATTAGTTTACAAGTAAGATGTTATTATTATAACTCATTTCAAAATATTTAATTTACAATAGAGTATAATACAAATAATTGTTGATATATATATGTTTTTTAGTAAGCTAATTGGGGATAGATATTATGGTGGCTTAGTGAGCTCACTCATATATTATGGTGACTTAATGAGCTCACTCATATATTTTTAAGGAACATCTAGAAGTGGAGTTCCATCTGGTTGAATTGCAATATATAAGGTATATTGGGCTTATGAATGTAATATGAGTATAATTTTTTCTACAATAATTTATGCGGTGTCAGATGTAGTAGACATAATATCAGTGACAACTTGAGGAGAAAAGAAAACAAAAATAAAATTATGAACGATGAATTTTGACTGTATCTTTTATGCAATGTCACATGGAGAATAAAATCATAGTTTGATCAATTTTTATATTTAAGTTAAAATTTGATATATCCTGCATCCACATAGAATACACTCCACTAAAAGATAAGTGAAAAAACAAAAATAAAGTTTCCAACATCATTCCACAAGAAATAACAAAAATGTGCGCGTGCGTGTACACATTTATAAAATGACAATGAAGAGTAGATTTTCATCTGTCTCTTGCTTTTTATTCTTACTCTAACTTCACTTTTCATACACTTATCTTCTCAAGAAGATTTGAAGGTAAATACATTTCATCTCTTTTTTTAAAAGTTTTTTTATTTGTATTTTTGTTGAACAGAATAAAAATAACTTTCTTATTTCTCATAAATATATGTTATTTTGTAAATGCAGACATATATATATATATATACTGGATATATGAAAGATAAAAATTTAGCATTGATTCATTACAAAAATCTTCTTCAACAAACTTATTATAGGTTTTATATTTAAGTTAAAGTTTTAAAAGTTTTAAAAGTAAAATAAATGTGGCTAAAATGTTGAAGAAACTTTTTTTTTCCAAATATAGAATAAAGTGCCATAAGTTAAGCAAGTCATTTAGTTTATTATATATTTATTACTTATACTAACTTTAGTTTTTATGTGATAGGGCTGTGATTATTTACTTATACTTTTATTGTTTTTTTTGTTGATCATAATTTAATATGAAATTTAAATTATAAAAATAAGTTATTAATAATTAGTTTATTATTTTTATTTAAAATATTGACATTGAAAAGGCAAAACCTTTACTATATTATTACAAACCTAGTTTTGGCGGGTTTGTTGCAAAACTAACCGAGATGAAGCAAATAGAATGGAAGGTGTGTAGACACTAATTTTAACTATTGAAAATAAAATCATTTTTTTATTTATATTTAATAATTGTATGTTTAATAATGAAAATTGATATTGTAGGATTGGATGGAGAGGTGACTGTCTTTTCTAATAAAAAGTGACATCTTCTTACACCAAAATCCTGGGATTTTATTGTTTTTTCAATGAATGTCGAGAGATAATCTTAAGAATCAAATGTTATCATTGGAATAATAGATTCTAGAATTTGGTCAGAGTCATGATAGTTTTAATGATAAAGGCTTTGGTCCACCACCAAGCAAATGGAATGGCATTTGTAAAACCATTAGTTTACAAGTAAGATGTTATTATTATAACTCATTTCAAAATATTTAATTTACAATAGAGTATAATACAAATAATTGTTGATATATATATATATGTTTTTTAGTAAGCTAATTTGGGATAGATATTATGGGGGCTTAGTGAGCTCACTCATATATTAAGGTGACTTAATGAGCTCACTCATATATTTTAAGGAACCTAGAAGTGGAGTTCCATCTGGTTGAATTGCAATATATAAGGTATATTGGGCTTATGAATGTAAAATGAGTATAATTTTTTCTACAATAATTTATGCGGTGTCAGATGTAGTAGACATAATATCAGTGACAATTTGAGGAGAAAAGAAAAACAAAAAGTAAATTATGAACGATGAATTTTGATGTATCTTTTATGCAATGTCACATGGAGAATAAAATCATATTTTGATCAATTTTATATTTGAGTTAAAATTTGATATATCCTGCATCCACATAGAATACACTCCACTAAAAGATAAGTGAAAAAACAAAAATAAAGTTTCCAACATCATTCAACAAGAAATAACAAAAATGTGCGCGTGCGTGTACACATTTATAAAATGACAATGAAGAGTAGATTTTTGTCTCTTGCTTTTTATTGTTACTTTAACTTCACTTTTCATCAACTAATCTTCTCAAGAAGATTTGAAGGTAAATACATTTTATCCCTTTTTATAAAAGTTTTCTTATTTGTATTTTTGTTGAATAGAATAAAATAATTTCCTTATTTCTCATAAATATATGTTATTTTGTAAATGCGACATATATATATATCTATCTGGATATATGAAAGATAAAAATTTAGCATTGATTCATTACATAGAATACACTCCACTAAAAGATAAGTGAAAAACAAAAATAAAGTTTCCAACATCATTCCACAACAAATAACAAAAATGCGTGCGTACACATTTATAAAATGACAATGAAGAGTAGATTTTATCTCTCTTGCTTTTTATTGTTACTTTAACTTCACTTTTCATCAACTAATCTTCTCAAGAAGATTTGAAGGTAAATACATTTTATCCCTTTTATAAAAGTTTTCTTATTTGTATTTTTGTTGAATAGAATAAAAATAATTTCCTTATTTCTCATAAATGTATGTTATTTTGTAAATGCGCATATATATATATCTATCTTGGATATATGAAAGATAAAAATTTAGCATTGATTCATTACATAGAATACAGTCCACTAAAAGATAAGTGAAAAAACAAAAATAAAGTTTCCAACATCATTCCACAACAAATAACAAAAATGTGCGTGCGTGTACACATTTATAAAATGACAATGAAGAGTAGATTTTCTTTCTCTTGCTTTTTATTGTTACTTTAACTTCACTTTTCATCAACTAATCTTCTCAAGAAGATTTGAAGGTAAATACATTTTATCCCTTTTTATAAAAGTTTTCTTATTTGTATTTTTGTTGAATAGAATAAAAATAATTTCCTTATTTCTCATAAATATATGTTATTTTGTAAATGCAGACATATATATCTATACTGGATATATGAAAGATAAAAATTTAGCATTGATTCATTACAAAAATCTTCTTCAACAAACTTCTGATAGGTTTTATATTTAGGTTAAAGTTTTAAAATTTTAAAAAGTAAAATAAATAAGGCCAAAATGTTGAAGAAACTTTTTTTTTTCAAATGTAGAATAAAGTGCCATAAGTTAAGCAAGTCATTTAGTTTATTATATATTTATTACTTATGGAAACTTTAGTTTTTATGTGATAGAGTTGTGATTATTTACTTATACTTTTATTGTTTTTTTTGTTGATCATAATTAAATATGAAATTAATTATAAAAATAAGTTATTAATAATTAGTTTATTATTTTTATTTACAATATTGACATTGAAAAGGTAAAACCTTTACTATATTATTTACAAACCTAATTTTGGCGGGTTTGTTGCAAAACTAACCGAGGCAGCAACATATAGAATGTAAGGTGTGTAGACACTAATTTTTAACTATTGAAAATAAAATTATATTTATTATTTATAATTAATAATTGTATGTTTAAGAATAAAAATTGATATTGTAGGATTGGATGGAGTGGTGACTATCTTTTCTAATAAAAAATGAAATCTCCTTACACCAAAATCTTGGGATTTTATTGTTTTTTCAATGAATGTCGAGAGATAATCTTAAGAATCCAATGTTATCATTGGAATTATAGATTCTAGAATTTGGTCAGAATCTGATAGTTTTAATGATAAAGGCTTTGGTCCACCACCAAGCAAATGGAATGGAATTTCTGAAACCATCAGTTTACAAATGTTATTATTATAACTCATTTCAAAATAGTATAATACAAATAATGGTTGATATATTTTTTAGTAAGCTAATTGGGGATAGATATTATGGTGACTTAATGAGCTCACTCATATATTATGGTGAGTTAATGAGCTCAGTCATATATTTTTAAGGAACCTCTAGAAGTGGAGTTCCATCGGGTTGAATTGCAATATATAAGGTATATTGGGCTTATGAATGTAATATGAGTATAATTTTTTCTACAATAATTTATGCGGTGTCAGATGTAGTAGACATAATATCAGTGACAATTTGAGGAGAAACGAAAAACAAAAATAAAATTATGAACGATGAATTTTTGACCGTATCTTTTAATGCAATGTCACATGGAGGATAAAATCATAGATTTATCTATTTTAATATTTAAGTTAAAATTTGATATATCCTGCATCCACATAGACTACATTCCCCTGAAAAATAAGTGAAAAGACAAAAATAAAGTTTCCAACATCATACCACAAGAAATAACAAAAATGTACGCGTGCGTGTACACATATATAAGATGACAATGAAGAGTAGATTTTCATCTGTCTCTTGCTTTTTATTCTTACTCTAACTTCACTTTTCATACACTTATCTTCTCAAGAAGATTTGAAGGTAAATACATTTCATCTCTTTTTATAAAAGTTTTTTTATTTGTATTTTTGTTGAACAGAATAAAAATAATTTTCTTATTTCTCATAAATATATGTTATTTTGTAAATGCAGACATATATATCTATACTGGATATATGAAAGATAAAAATTTAGCATTGATTCATTACAAAAATCTTCTTCAACAAACTTCTTATAGGTTTTATATTTAAGTTAAAGTTTTAAAAGTTTTAAAAGTAAAATAAATGTGGCTAAAATGTTGAAGAAACTTTTTTTTTCCAAATATAGAATAAAGTGCCATAAGTTAAGCAAGTCATTTAGTTTATTATATATTTATTACTTATACTAACTTTAGTTTTTATGTGATAGGGCTGTTTTTTTTGTTGATCATAATTTAATATGAAATTAAATTATAAAAATAAGTTATTAATAATTAGTTTATTATTTTTATTTACAATATTGATATTGAAAAGGCAAAACCTTTACTATATTATTACAAACCTAGTTTTGGCGGGTTTGTTGCAAAACTAACCAGAAGCAAATAGAATTGAAGGTGTGTAGACACTAATTTTTAACTATTGAAAATAAAATCATATTTTTTATTTATATTTAATAATTGTATGTTTAATAATGAAAATTGATATTGTAGGATTGGATGGAGAGGTGACTATCTTTTCTAATAAAAAGTGTCATCTTCTTACACCAAAATCCTGGGATTTTATTGTTTTTTCAATGAATGTCGAGAGATAATCTTAAGAATCAAATGTTATCATTGGAATAATAGATTCTAGAATTTGGTCAGAGTCTGATAGTTTTAATGATAAAGGCTTTGGTCCACCACCAAGCAAATGGAATGACATTTGTCAAACCATTAGTTTACAAGTAAGATGTTATTATTATAACTCATTTCAAAATATTTAATTTACAATAGAGTATAATAAAAATAATTGTTGATATATATATGTTTTTTAGTAAGCTAATTGGGGATAGATATTATGGTGGCTTAGTGAGCTCACTCATATATTATGGTGACTTAATGAGCTCACTCATATATTTTTAAGGAACCTCTAGAAGTGGAGTTCCATCTGGTTGAATTGCAATATATAAGGTATATTGGGCTTATGAATGTAATATGAGTATAATTTTTTCTACAATAATTTATGCGGTGTCAGATGTAGTAGACATAATATCAGTGACAACTTGAGGAGAAAAGAAAAACAAAAATAAAATTATGAACGATGAATTTTTGACTGTATCTTTTATGCAATGTCACATGGAGAATAAAATCATAGTTTGATCAATTTTTATATTTAAGTTAAAATTTGATATATCCTGCATCCACATAGAATACACTCCACTAAAAGATAAGTGAAAAAACAAAAATAAAGTTTCCAACATCATTCCACAAGAAATAACAAAAATGTGCGCGTGCGTGTACACATTTATAAAATGACAATGAAGAGTAGATTTTCATCTGTCTCTTGCTTTTTATTCTTACTCTAACTTCACTTTTCATACACTTATCTTCTCAAGAAGATTTGAAGGTAAATACATTTCATCTCTTTTTTTAAAAGTTTTTTTATTTGTATTTTTGTTGAACAGAATAAAAATAACTTTCTTATTTCTCATAAATATATGTTATTTTGTAAATGCAGACATATATATATATATATACTGGATATATGAAAGATAAAAATTTAGCATTGATTCATTACAAAAATCTTCTTCAACAAACTTATTATAGGTTTTATATTTAAGTTAAAGTTTTAAAAGTAAAATAAATGTGGCTAAAATGTTGAAGAAACTTTTTTTTTCCAAATATAGAATAAAGTGCCATAAGTTAAGCAAGTCATTTAGTTTATTATATATTTATTACTTATACTAACTTTAGTTTTTATGTGATAGGGCTGTGATTATTTACTTATACTTTTATTGTTTTTTTTGTTGATCATAATTTAATATGAAATTTAAATTATAAAAATAAGTTATTAATAATTAGTTTATTATTTTTATTTAAAATATTGACATTGAAAAGGCAAAACCTTTACTATATTATTACAAACCTAGTTTTGGCGGGTTTGTTGCAAAACTAACCGAGACAGAAGCAAATAGAATGGAAGGTGTGTAGACACTAATTTTTAACTATTGAAAATAAAATCATTTTTTTATTTATATTTAATAATTGTATGTTTAATAATGAAAATTGATATTGTAGGATTGGATGGAGAGGTGACTGTCTTTTCTAATAAAAAGTGACATCTTCTTACACCAAAATCCTGGGATTTTATTGTTTTTTCAATGAATGTCGAGAGATAATCTTAAGAATCAAATGTTATCATTGGAATAATAGATTCTAGAATTTGGTCAGAGTCATGATAGTTTTAATGATAAAGGCTTTGGTCCACCACCAAGCAAATGGAATGGCATTTGTAAAACCATTAGTTTACAAGTAAGATGTTATTATTATAACTCATTTCAAAATATTTAATTTACAATAGAGTATAATACAAATAATTGTTGATATATATATATGTTTTTTAGTAAGCTAATTTGGGATAGATATTATGGGGGCTTAGTGAGCTCACTCATATATTAAGGTGACTTAATGAGCTCACTCATATATTTTTAAGGAACCTCTAGAAGTGGAGTTCCATCTGGTTGAATTGCAATATATAAGGTATATTGGGCTTATGAATGTAAAATGAGTACAATTTTTTCTACAATAATTTATGCGGTGTCAGATGTAGTAGACATAATATCAGTGACAATTTGAGGAGAAAAGAAAAACAAAAAGTAAATTATGAACGATGAATTTTTGACTGTATCTTTTATGCAATGTCACATGGAGAATAAAATCATATTTTGATCAATTTTTATATTTGAGTTAAAATTTGATATATCCTGCATCCACATAGAATACACTCCACTAAAAGATAAGTGAAAAAACAAAAATAAAGTTTCCAACATCATTCAACAAGAAATAACAAAAATATGCGCGCGTGTACACATTTATAAAATGACAATGAAGAGTAGATTTTTCCTCTCTTGCTTTTATTGTTACTTTAACTTCACTTTTCATCAACTAATCTTCTCAAGAAGATTTGAAGGTAAATACATTTTATCCCTTTTTATAAAAGTTTTCTTATTTGTATTTTTGTTGAATAGAATAAAATAATTTCCTTATTTCTCATAAATATATGTTATTTTGTAAATGCATATATATATATCTATCTTGGATATATGAAAGATAAAAATTTAGCATTGATTCATTACATAGAATACACTCCACTAAAAGATAAGTGAAAAACAAAATAAAGTTTCCAACATCATTCCACAACAAATAACAAAAATGCGTGCGTGTACACATTTATAAAATGACAATGAAGAGTAGATTTTTTCATCTCTTGCTTTTTATTGTTACTTTAACTTCACTTTTCATCAACTAATCTTCTCAAGAAGATTTGAAGGTAAATACATTTTATCCCTTTTTATAAAAGTTTTCTTATTTGTATTTTTGTTGAATAGAATAAAAATAATTTCCTTATTTCTCATAAATGTATGTTATTTTGTAAATGCAGACATATATATATCTATACTGGATATATGAAAGATAAAAATTTAGCATTGATTCATTACATAGAATACAGTCCACTAAAAGATAAGTGAAAAAACAAAAATAAAGTTTCCAACATCATTCCACAACAAATAACAAAAATGTGGGCGTGCGTGTACACATTTATAAAATGACAATGAAGAGTAGATTTTCTTCTGTCTCTTGCTTTTTATTGTTACTTTAACTTCACTTTTCATCAACTAATCTTCTCAAGAAGATTTGAAGGTAAATATATTTTATCCCTTTTTATAAAAGTTTTCTTATTTGTATTTTTGTTGAATAGAATAAAAATAATTTCCTTATTTCTCATAAATATATGTTATTTTGTAAATGCAGACATATATATATCTATACTGGATATATGAAAGATAAAAATTTAGCATTGATTCATTACAAAAATCTTCTTCAACAAACTTCTGATAGGTTTTATATTTAGGTTAAAGTTTTTAAATTTTTAAAAGTAAAATAAATAAGGCCAAAATGTTGAAGAAACTTTTTTTTTTCAAATGTAGAATAAAGTGCCATAACTTAAGCAAGTCATTTAGTTTATTATATATTTATTACTTATGGAAACTTTAGTTTTTATGTGATAGAGTTGTGATTATTTACTTATACTTTTATTGTTTTTTTTGTTGATCATAATTAAATATGAAATTAATTATAAAAATAAGTTATTAATAATTAGTTTATTATTTTTATTTACAATATTGACATTGAAAAGGTAAAACCTTTACTATATTATTTACAAACCTAATTTTGGAGGGTTTGTTGCAAAACTAACCGAGGCAGCAACATATAGAATGTAAGGTGTGTAGACACTAATTTTTAACTATTGAAAATAAAATTATATTTATTATTTATAATTAATAATTGTATGTTTAAGAATAAAAATTGATATTGTAGGATTGGATGGAGTGGTGACTATCTTTTCTAATAAAAAATGAAATCTCCTTACACCAAAATCTTGGGATTTTATTGTTTTTTCAATGAATGTCGAGAGATAATCCTAAGAATCCAATGTTATCATCGGAATTATAGATTCTAGAATTTGGTCAGAATCTGATAGTTTTAATGATAAAGGCTTTGGTCCACCACCAAGCAAATGGAATGGAATTTGTGAAACCATTAGTTAACAAATGTTATTATTATAACTCATTTCAAAATATTTAATTTACAATAGAGTATAATACAAATAATGGTTGATATATATGTTTTTTAGTAAGCTAATTGGGGATAGATATTATGGTGACCTAACGAGCTCACTCATATATTATGGTGACTTAATGAGCTCACTCATATATTTTTAAGGAACCTCTAGAAGTGGAGTTCCATCGGGTTGAATTGCAATATATAAGGTATATTGGGCTTATGAATGTAATATGAGTATGATTTTTGCTACCATAATTTATGCGGTGCCAGATGTAGTAGACATAATGTCAGTGACAATTTGAGGAGAAACGAAAAACAAAAATAAAATTATGAACGATGAATTTTTGACCGTATCTTTTAATGCAATGTCACATGGAGGATAAAATCATAGATTTATCTATTTTAATATTTAAGTTAAAATTTGATATATCCTGCATCCACATAGACTACATTCCACTGAAAAATAAGTGAAAAGACAAAAAGAAAGTTTCCAACATCATACCACAAGAAATAAAAAATGTATGCGTGTACACATATATAAGATGACAATGAAGAGTAGATTTTCATCTGTCTCTTGCTTTTTATTCTTACTCTAACTTCACTTTTCATACACTTATCTTCTCAAGAAGATTTGAAGGTAAATACATTTCATCTCTTTTTATAAAAGTTTTTTTATTTGTATTTTTGTTGAACAGAATAAAAATAATTTTCTTATTTCTCATAAATATATGTTATTTTGTAAATGAGACATATATATCTATCTGGATATATGAAAGATAAAAATTTAGCATTGATTCATTACAAAAATCTTCTTCAACAAACTTCTTATAGGTTTTATATTTAAGTTAAAGTTTTAAAAGTTTTTAAAGTAAAATAAATGTGGCTAAAATGTTGAAGAAACTTTTTTTTCCAAATATAGAATAAAGTGCCATAAGTTAAGCAAGTCATTTAGTTTATTATATATTTATTACTTATACTAACTTTAGTTTTTATGTGATAGGGCTGTGATTATTTACTTATACTTTTATTGTTTTTTTTGTTGATCATAATTTAATATGAAATTTAAATTATAAAAATAAGTTATTAATAATTAGTTTATTATTTTTATTTACAATATTGACATTGAAAAGGCAAAACCTTTACTATATTATTACAAACCTAGTTTTGGCGGGTTTGTTGCAAAACTAACCGAGGCAGAAGCAAATAGAATGGAAGGTGTGTAGACACTAATTTTTAACTATTGAAAATAAAATCATATTTTTTATTTATATTTAATAATTGTATGTTTAATAATGAAAATTGATATTGTAGGATTGGATGGAGAGGTGACTATCTTTTCTAATAAAAAGTGACATCTTCTTACACCAAAATCCTGGGATTTTATGTTTTTTCAATGAATGTCGAGAGATAATCTTAAGAATCAAATGTTATCATTGGAATAATAGATTCTAGAATTTGGTGAGGGTCATGATAGTTTTAATGATAAAGGCTTTGGTCCACCACCAAGCAAATGGAATGGCATTTGTAAAACCATTAGTTTACAAGTAAGATGTTATTATTATAACTCATTTCAAAATATTTAATTTACAATAGAGTATAATACAAATAATTGTTGATATATATACATGTTTTTTAGTAAGCTAATTGGGGATAGATATTATGGGGGCTTAGTGAGCTCACTCATATATTATGGTGTCTTAATGAGCTCACTCATATATTTTTAAGGAACCTCTAGAAGTGGAGTTCCATCTGGTTGAATTGCAATATATAAGGTATATTGGGCTTATGAATGTAATATGAGTATAATTTTTTCTACAATAATTTATGCGGTGTCAGATGTAGTAGACATAATATCAGTGACAACTTGAGGAGAAAAGAAAAACAAAAATAAAATTATGAACGATGAATTTTTGACTGTATCTTTTATGCAATGTCACATGGAGAATAAAATCATAGTTTGATCAATTTTTATATTTAAGTTAAAATTTGATATATCCTGCATCCACATAGAATACACTCCACTAAAAGATAAGTGAAAAAACAAAAATAAAGTTTCCAACATCATTCCACAAGAAATAACAAAAATGTGCGCGTGCGTGTACACATTTATAAAATGACAATGAAGAGTAGATTTTCGTTTGTCTCTTGCTTTTTATTGTTACTTTAACTTTACTTTTCATCAACTAATCTTCTCAAGAAGATTTGAAGGTAAATACATTTTATCTCTCTTTATAAAAGTTTTCTTATTTGTATTTTTGTTGAATAGAATAAAAATAATTTCCTTATTTCTCATAAATATATGTTATTTTGTAAATGATATATATATATATATATATATATATATATATATCTATACTGGATATATGAAAGATAAAAATTTAGCATTGATTCATTACAAAAATCTTCTTCAACAAACTTCTGATAGGTTTTATATTTAGGTTAAAGTTTTTAAATTTTTAAAAGTAAAATAAATAAGGCCAAAATGTTGAAGAAACTTTTTTTTTTCAAATGTAGAATAAAGTGCCATAAGTTAAGCAAGTCATTTAGTTTATTATATATTTATTACTTATACGAACTTTAGTTTTATGTGATAGAGTTGTGATTATTTACTTATACTTTTATTGTTTTTTGTTGATCATAACTAAATATGAAATTAATTATAAAAATAAGTTATTAATAATTAGTTTATTATTTTTATTTACAATATTGACATTGAAAAGGTAAAACTTTTACTATATTATTTACAAACCTAATTTTGGCGGGTTTGTTGCAAAACTAACCGAGGCAGCAGCAAATAGAATGTAAGGTGTGTAGACACTAATTTTTAACTATTGAAAATAAAATTATATTTATTATTTATATTTAATAATTGTATGTTTAAGAATGAAAATTGATATTGTAGGATTGGATGGAGTGGTGACTATCTTTTCTAATAAAAAGTGACATCTCCTTACACCAAAATCTTGGGATTTTATTGTTTTTTCAATGAATGTCGAGAGATAATCTTAAGAATCCAATGTTATCATTGGAATTATAGATTCTAGAATTTGGTGAGAATCTGATAGTTTTAATGATAAAGGCTTTGGTCCACCACCAAGCAAATGGAATTTGTGAAACCATTAGTTTACAAATGTTATTATTATAACTCATTTCAAAATATTTAATTTACAATAGAGTATAATACAAATAATGGTTGATATATATGTTTTTTAGTAAGCTACTTGGGGATAGATATTATTGTGACTTAACGAGCTCACTCATATATTATGGTGACATAATGAGCTCACTCATATATTTTTAAGGAACCTCTAGAAGTGGAGTTCCATCGGGTTGAATTGCAATATATAAGGTATATTGGGCTTATGAATGTAATATGAGTATGATTTTGCTACCATAATTTATGCGGTGCGGATGTAGTAGACATAATGTCGGTGACAATTTGAGGAGAAACGAAAACAAAAATAAAATTATGAACGATGAATTTTTGACCGTATCTTTTAATGCAATGTCACATGGAGGATAAAATCATAGTTTTATCAATTTTAATATTTAAGTTAAAATTTGATATATCCTGCATCCACATAGACTACATTCCACTGAAAAATAAGTGAAAAGACAAAAATAACGTTTCCAACATCATACCACAAGAAATAACAAAAATGTACGCGTGCGTGTACACATATATAAGATGACAATGAAGAGTAGATTTTCATCTGTCTCTTGCTTTTTATTCTTACTCTAACTTCACTTTTCATACACTTATCTTCTCAAGAAGATTTGAAGGTAAATACATTTCATCTCTTTTTATAAAAGTTTTTTTATTTGTATTTTTGTTGAACAGAATAAAAATAATTTTCTTATTTCTCATAAATATATGTTATTTTGTAAATGCAGACATATATATCTATACTGGATATATGAAAGATAAAAATTTAGCATTGATTCATTACAAAAATCTTCTTCAACAAACTTCTTATAGGTTTTATATTTAAGTTAAAGTTTTAAAAGTTTTTAAAGTAAAATAAATGTGGCTAAAATGTTGAAGAAACTTTTTTTTTCCAAATATAGAATAGAGTGCCATAAGTTAAACAAGTCATTTAGTTTATTATATATTTATTACTTATACTAACTTTAGTTTTTATGTGATAATGCTGTGATTATTTACTTATACTTTTTTTTTTGTTGATCATAATTTAATATGAAATTTAAATTATAAAAATAAGTTATTAATAATTAGTTTATTATTTTTATTTACAATATTGACATTGAAAAGGCAAAACCTTTACTATATTATTACAAACCTAGTTTTGGCGGGTTTGTTGCAAAACTAACCAAGCAAATAGAATGGAAGGTGTGTAGACACTAATTTTTAACTATTGAAAATAAAATCATATTTTTATTTATATTTAATAATTGTATGTTTAATAATGAAAATTGATATTGTAGGATTGGATGGAGAGGTGACTATCTTTTCTAATAAAAGTGTCATCTTCTTACACCAAAATCCAGGATTTTATTGTTTTTCAATGAATGTCGAGAGATAATCTTAAGAATCAAATGTTATCATTGGAATAATAGATTCTAGAATTTGGTCGAGTCGATAGTTTTAATGATAAAGGCTTTGGTCCACCACCAAGCAAATGGAATGACATTTGTCAAACCATTAGTTTACAAGTAAGATGTTATTATTATAACTCATTTCAAAATATTTAATTTACAATAGAGTATAATAAAATAATTGTTGATATATATATGTTTTTAGTAAGCTAATTGGGGATAGATATTATGGTGGCTTAGTGAGCTCACTCATATATTATGGTGACTTAATGAGCTCACTCATATATTTTAAGGAACCTCTAGAAGTGGAGTTCCATGGTTGAATTGCAATATATAAGGTATATTGGGCTTATGAATGTAATATGAGTATAATTTTTCTACAATAATTTATGCGGTGTCGATGTAGTAGACATAATATCGGTGACAACTTGAGGAGAAAAGAAAACAAAAATAAAATTATGAACGATGAATTTTTGATGTATCTTTTATGCAATGTCACATGGAGAATAAAATCATAGTTTGATCAATTTTATATTTAAGTTAAAATTTGATATATCCTGCATCCACATAGAATACACTCCACTAAAAGATAAGTGAAAAAACAAAAATAAAGTTTCCAACATCATTCCACAAGAAATAACAAAAATGTGCGCGTGCGTGTACACATTTATAAAATGACAATGAAGAGTAGATTTTCATCTCTCTTTTATTTTACTCTAACTTCACTTTTCATACACTTATCTTCTAAAGAAGATTTGAAGGTAAATACATTTCATCTCTTTTTTTAAAAGTTTTTTTAGTTGTATTTTTGTTGAACAGAATAAAAATAACTTTCTTATTTCTCATAAATATATGTTATTTTGTAAATGCAGACATATATATATATATACTGGATATATGAAAGATAAAAATTTAGCATTGATTCATTACAAAATCTTCTTCAACAAACTTATTATAGGTTTTATATTTAAGTTAAAGTTTTAAAAGTTTTAAAAGTAAAATAAATGTGGCTAAAATGTTGAAGAAACTTTTTTTTTCCAAATATAGAATAAAGTGCCATAAGTTAAGCAAGTCATTTAGTTTATTATATATTTATTACTTATACTAACTTTAGTTTTTATGTGATAGGGCTGTGACTATTTACTTATACTTTTATTGTTTTTTTTGTTGATCATAATTTAATATGAAATTTAAATTATAAAAATAAGTTATTAATAATTAGTTTATTATTTTTATTTAAAATATTGACATTGAAAAGGCAAAACCTTTACTATATTATTACAAACCTAGTTTTGGCGGGTTTGTTGCAAAACTAACCGAGACAGAAGCAAATAGAATGGAAGGTGTGTAGACACTAATTTTTAACTATTGAAAATAAAATCATATTTTTTATTTATATTTAATAATTGTATGTTTAATAATGAAAATTGATATTGTAGGATTGGATGGAGAGGTGACTATCTTTTCTAATAAAAAGTGACATCTTCTTACACCAAAATCCTGGGATTTTATTGTTTTTTCAATGAATGTCGAGAGATAATCTTAAGAATCAAATGTTATCATTGGAATAATAGATTCTAGAGTTTGGTCAGAGTCATGATAGTTTTAATGATAAAGGCTTTGGTCCACCACCAAGCAAATGGAATGACATTTGTAAAACCATTAGTTTACAAGTAAGATGTTATTATTATAACTCATTTCAAAATATTTAATTTACAATAGAGTATAATACAAATAATTGTTGATATATATATATGTTTTTTAGTAAGCTAATTTGGGATAGATATTATGGGGGCTTAGTGAGCTCACTCATATATTAAGGTGACTTAATGAGCTCACTCATATATTTTTAAGGAACCTCTAGAAGTGGAGTTCCATCTGGTTGAATTGCAATATATAACGTATATTGGGCTTATGAATGTAAAATGAGTATAATTTTTTCTACAATAATTTATGCGGTGTCAGATGTAGTAGACATAATATCAGTGACAATTTGAGGAGAAAAGAAAAACAAAAAGTAAATTATGAACGATGAATTTTTGACTGTATCTTTTATGCAATGTCACATGGAGAATAAAATCATATTTTGATCAATTTTTATATTTGAGTTAAAATTTGATATATCCTGCATCCACATAGAATACACTCCACTAAAAGATAAGTGAAAAAACAAAAATAAAGTTTCCAACATCATTCAACAAGAAATAACAAAAATGTGCGCGTGCGTGTACACATTTATAAAATGACAATGAAGAGTAGATTTTAAATCTCTCTTGCTTTTTATTGTTACTTTAACTTCACTTTTCATCAACTAATCTTCTCAAGAAGATTTGAAGGTAAATACATTTTATCCCTTTTTATAAAAGTTTTCTTATTTGTATTTTTGTTGAATAGAATAAAAATAATTTCCTTATTTCTCATAAATATATGTTATTTTGTAAATGCAGACATATATATATATCTATACTGGATATATGAAAGATAAAAATTTAGCATTGATTCATTACATAGAATACACTCCACTAAAAGATAAGTGAAAAAACAAAAATAAAGTTTCCAACATCATTCCACAACAAATAACAAAAATGTGCGCGTGCGTGTACACATTTATAAAATGACAATGAAGAGTAGATTTTAAATACTCTCTTGCTTTTTATTGTTACTTTAACTTCACTTTTCATCAACTAATCTTCTCAAGAAGATTTGAAGGTAAATACATTTTATCCCTTTTTATTAAAGTTTTCTTATTTGTATTTTTGTTGAATAGAATAAAAATAATTTCCTTATTTCTCATAAATGTATGTTATTTTGTAAATGCAGACATATATATATCTATCTTGGATATATGAAAGATAAAAATTTAGCATTGATTCATTACATAGAATACAGTCCACTAAAAGATAAGTGAAAAACAAAATAAAGTTTCCAACATCATTCCACAACAAATAACAAAATGTGGGCGTGCGTGTACACATTTATAAAATGACAATGAAGAGTAGATTTTCTTCTGTCTCTTGCTTTTTATTGTTACTTTAACTTCACTTTTCATCAACTAATCTTCTCAAGAAGATTTGAAGGTAAATACATTTTATCCCTTTTTATAAAAGTTTTCTTATTTGTATTTTTGTTGAATAGAATAAAAATAATTTCCTTATTTCTCATAAATATATGTTATTTTGTAAATGCAGACATATATATATCTATACTGGATATATGAAAGATAAAAATTTAGCATTGATTCATTACAAAAATCTTCTTCAACAAACTTCTGATAGGTTTTATATTTAGGTTAAAGTTTTAAATTTTTAAAAGTAAAATAAATAAGGCCAAAATGTTGAAGAAACTTTTTTTTTTCAAATGTAGAATAAAGTGCCATAACTTAAGCAAGTCATTTAGTTTATTATATATTTATTACTTATGGAAACTTTAGTTTTTATGTGATAGAGTTGTGATTATTTACTTATACTTTTATTGTTTTTTTTGTTGATCATAATTAAATATGAAATTAATTATAAAAATAAGTTATTAATAATTAGTTTATTATTTTTATTTACAATATTGACATTGAAAAGGTAAAACCTTTACTATATTATTTACAAACCTAATTTTGGCGGGTTTGTTGCAAAACTAACCGAGGCAGCAGCAAATAGAATGGAAGATGTGTAGACACTAATTTTTAACTATTGAAAATAAAGTTATATTTATTATTTATATTTAATAATTGTATGTTTAAGAATGAAAATTGATATTGTAGGATTGGATGGAGTGGTGACTTTCTTTTCTAATAAAAAGTGACATCTCCTTACACCAAAATTTTGAGATTTTATTGTTTTTTCAATGAATGTCGAGAGATAATCTTAAGAATCAAATGTTATCATTGGAATAATAGATTCTAGAATTTGGTCAGAGTCTGATAGTTTTAATGATAAAGGCTTTGGTCCACCACCAAGCAAATGGAATGACATTTGTCAAACCATTAGTTTACAAGTAAGATGTTATTATTATAACTCATTTCAAAATATTTAATTTACAATAGAGTATAATACAAATAATTGTTGATATATATATGTTTTTTAGTAAGCTAATTGGGGATAGATATTATGGTGGCTTAGTGAGCTCACTCAAATATTATGGTGACTTAATGAGCTCACTCATATATTTTTAAGGAACCTCTAGAAGTGGAGTTCCATCGGGTTGAATTGCAATATATAAGGTATATTGGGCTTATGAATGTAATATGAGTATGATTTTTGCTACCATAATTTATGCGGTGCCAGATGTAGTAGACATAATGTCAGTGACAATTTGAGGAGAAACGAAAAACAAAATAAAATTATGAACGATGAATTTTTGACCGTATCTTTTAATGCAATGTCACATGGAGGATAAAATCATAGATTTATCTATTTTAATATTTAAGTTAAAATTTGATATATGCATCCACATAGACTACATTCCCTGAAAAATAAGTGAAAAGACAAAAATAAAGTTTCCAACATCATACCACAAGAAATAACAAAAATGTATGCGTGCGTACACATATATAAGATGACAATGAAGAGTAGATTTTCATCATCTCTTGCTTTTATTCTTACTCTAACTTCACTTTTCATACACTTATCTTCTCAAGAAGATTTGAAGGTAAATACATTTCATCTCTTTTATAAAAGTTTTTTATTTGTATTTTTGTTGAATAGAATAAAAATAATTTTCTTATTTCTCATAAATATATGTTATTTTGTAAATGCGACATATATATCTATCTTGGATATATGAAAGATAAAAATTTAGCATTGATTCATTACAAAAATCTTCTTCAACAAACTTCTTATAGGTTTTATATTTAAGTTAAAGTTTTAAAAGTTTTAAAGTAAAATAAATGTGGCTAAAATGTTGAAGACTTTTTTTCCAAATATAGAATAAAGTGCCATAAGTTAAGCAAGTCATTTAGTTTATTATATATTTATTACTTATACTAACTTTAGTTTTTATGTGATAGGGCTGTGATTATTTACTTATACTTTTATTGTTTTTTTTGTTGATCATAATTTAATATGAAATTTAAATTATAAAAATAAGTTATTAATAATTAGTTTATTATTTTTATTTACAATATTGACATTGAAAAGGCAAAACCTTTAC
Source organism: Vicia sativa (assembly GCA_021764765.1). Taxonomy (NCBI): domain Eukaryota; kingdom Viridiplantae; phylum Streptophyta; class Magnoliopsida; order Fabales; family Fabaceae; genus Vicia; species Vicia sativa. Next base: position 94,184,788 of record CM038795.1, read on the forward strand.
TATATTATTACAAACCTAGTTTTGGCGGGTTTGTTGCAAAACTAACTAAGGAAGCAAATAGAATGGAAGGTGTGTAGACACTAATTTTTAACTATTGAAAATAAAATCATATTTTTTATTTATATTTAATAATTGTATGTTTAATAATGAAAATTGATATTGTAGGATTGGATGGAGAGGTGACTATCTTTTCTAATAAAAAGTGACATCTTCTTACACCAAAATCCTGGGATTTTATGTTTTTTCAATGAATGTCGAGAGATAATCTTAAGAATCAAATGTTATCATTGGAATAATAGATTCTAGAATTTGGTGAGAGTCATGATAGTTTTAATGATAAAGGCTTTGGTCCACCACCAAGCAAATGGAATGGCATTTGTAAAACCATTAGTTTACAAGTAAGATTTATTATTATAACTCATTTCAAAATATTTAATTTACAATAGAGTATAATACAAATAATTGTTGATATATATACATGTTTTTTAGTAAGCTAATTGGGGATAGATATTATGGGGGCTTAGTGAGCTCACTCATATATTATGGTGTCTTAATGAGCTCACTCATATATTTTAAGGAACCTCTAGAAGTGGAGTTCCATGGTTGAATTGCAATATATAAGGTATATTGGGCTTATGAATGTAATATGAGTATAATTTTTCTACAATAATTTATGCGTGTCGATGTAGTAGACATAATATCGGTGACAACTTGAGGAGAAAAGAAAACAAAAATAAAATTATGAACGATGAATTTTTGATGTATCTTTTATGCAATGTCACATGGAGAATAAAATCATAGTTTGATCAATTTTATATTTAAGTTAAAATTTGATATATCCTGCATCCACATAGAATACACTCCACTAAAAGATAAGTGAAAAACAAAAATAAAGTTTCCAACATCATTCCACAAGAAATAACAAAAATGTGCGTGCGTGTACACATTTATAAAATGACAATGAAGAGTAGATTTTCATCTCTTGCTTTTTATTGTTACTTTAACTTTACTTTTCATCAACTAATCTTCTCAAGAAGATTTGAAGGTAAATACATTTTATCTCTCTTTATAAAAGTTTTCTTATTTGTATTTTTGTTGAATAGAATAAAAATAATTTCCTTATTTCTCATAAATATATGTTATTTTGTAAATGCAGACATATATATATATATATATATATATATATATATATATATATATATGGATATATGAAAGATAAAAATTTAGCATTGATTCATTACAAAATCTTCTTCAACAAACTTGATAGGTTTTATATTTAGGTTAAAGTTTTTAAATTTTTAAAAGTAAAATAAATAAGGCCAAAATGTTGAAGAAACTTTTTTTTTTCAAATGTAGAATAAAGTGCCATAAGTTAAGCAAGTCATTTAGTTTATTATATATTTATTACTTATACGAACTTTAGTTTTTATGTGATAGAGTTGTGATTATTTACTTATACTTTTATTGTTTTTTTTGTTGATCATAATTAAATATGAAATTAATCATAAAAATAAGTTATTAATAATTAGTTTATTATTTTTATTTACAATATTGACATTGAAAAGGTAAAACTTTTACTATATTATTTACAAACCTAATTTTTGGGTTTGTTGCAAAACTAACCGAGGCAACAAATAGAATGAAGGTGTGTAGACACTAATTTTTAACTATTGAAAATAAAATTATATTTATTATTTATATTTAATAATTGTATGTTTAAGAATGAAAATTGATATTGTAGGATTGGATGGAGTGGTGACTATCTTTTCTAATAAAAAGTGACATCTCCTTACACCAAAATCTTGGGATTTTATTGTTTTTTCAATGAATGTCGAGAGATAATCTTAAGAATCCAATGTTATCATTGGAATTATAGATTCTAGAATTTGGTGAGAATCTGATAGTTTTAATGATAAAGGCTTTGGTCCACCACCAAGCAAATGGAATTTGTGAAACCATTAGTTTACAAATGTTATTATTATAACTCATTTCAAAATATTTAATTTACAATAGAGTATAATACAAATAATGGTTGATATATATGTTTTTTAGTAAGCTACTTGGGGATAGATATTATTGTGACTTAACGAGCTCACTCATATATTATGGTGACTTAATGAGCTCACTCATATATTTTTAAGGAACCTCTAGAAGTGGAGTTCCATCGGGTTGAATTGCAATATATAAGGTATATTGGGCTTATGAATGTAATATGAGTATGATTTTTGCTACCATAATTTATGCGGTGCCAGATGTAGTAGACATAATGTCAGTGACAATTTGAGGAGAAACGAAAAACAAAAATAAAATTATGAACGATGAATTTTTGACCGTATCTTTTAATGCAATGTCACATGGAGGATAAAATCATAGTTTTATCAATTTTAATATTTAAGTTAAAATTTGATATATCCTGCATCCACATAGACTACATTCCACTGAAAAATAAGTGAAAAGACAAAAATAACGTTTCCAACATCATACCACAAGAAATAACAAAAATGTACGCGTGCGTGTACACATATATAAGATGACAATGAAGAGTAGATTTTCATCTGTCTCTTGCTTTTTATTCTTACTCTAACTTCACTTTTCATACACTTATCTTCTCAAGAAGATTTGAAGGTAAATACATTTCATCTCTTTTTATAAAAGTTTTTTTATTTGTATTTTTGTTGAATAGAATAAAAATAATTTTCTTATTTCTCATAAATATATGTTATTTTGTAAATGCAGACATATATATCTATACTGGATATATGAAAGATAAAAATTTAGCATTGATTCATTACAAAAATCTTCTTCAACAAACTTCTTATAGGTTTTATATTTAAGTTAAAGTTTTAAAAGTTTTTAAAGTAAAATAAATGTGGCTAAAATGTTGAAGAAACTTTTTTTTTCCAAATATAGAATAAAGTGCCATAAGTTAAACAAGTCATTTAGTTTATTATATATTTATTACTTATACTAACTTTAGTTTTTATGTGATAATGCTGTGATTATTTACTTATACTTTTTTTTTTTGTTGATCATAATTTAATATGAAATTTAAATTATAAAAATAAGTTATTAATAATTAGTTTATTATTTTTATTTACAATATTGACATTGAAAAGGCAAAACCTTTACTATATTATTACAAACCTAGTTTTGGCGGGTTTGTTGCAAAACTAACCGAGAAGCAAATAGAATGGAAGGTGTGTAGACACTAATTTTTAACTATTGAAAATAAAATCATATTTTTTATTTATATTTAATAATTGTATGTTTAATAATGAAAATTGATATTGTAGGATTGGATGGAGAGGTGACTATCTTTTCTAATAAAAAGTGTCATCTTCTTACACCAAAATCCTGGGATTTTATTGTTTTTTCAATGAATGTCGAGAGATAATCTTAAGAATCAAATGTTATCATTGGAATAATAGATTCTAGAATTTGGTCGAGTCGATAGTTTTAATGATAAAGGCTTTGGTCCACCACCAAGCAAATGGAATGACATTTGTCAAACCATTAGTTTACAAGTAAGATGTTATTATTATAACTCATTTCAAAATATTTAATTTACAATAGAGTATAATAAAAATAATTGTTGATATATATATGTTTTTTAGTAAGCTAATTGGGGATAGATATTATGGTGGCTTAGTGAGCTCACTCATATATTATGGTGACTTAATGAGCTCACTCATATATTTTTAAGGAACCTCTAGAAGTGGAGTTCCATCTGGTTGAATTGCAATATATAAGGTATATTGGGCTTATGAATGTAATATGAGTATAATTTTTTCTACAATAATTTATGCGGTGTCAGATGTAGTAGACATAATATCAGTGACAATTTGAGGAGAAACGAAAAACAAAAATAAAATTATGAACGATGAATTTTTGGTATCTTTTATGCAATGTCACATGGAGAATAAAATCATAGTTTGATCAATTTTATATTTAAGTTAAAATTTGATATATCCTGCATCCACATAGAATACATTCCACAAAAGATAAGTGAAAAACAAAAATAAAGTTTCCAACATCATTCCACAAGAAATAACAAAAATGTTGCGTGTACACATTTATAAAATGACAATGAAGAGTAGATTTTCATCATCTCTTGCTTTTTATTCTTACTCTAACTTCACTTTTCATACACTTATCTTCTCAAGAAGATTTGAAGGTAAATACATTTCATCTCTTTTTTAAAAGTTTTTTATTTGTATTTTTGTTGAATAGAATAAAAATAACTTTCTTATTTCTCATAAATATATGTTATTTTGTAAATGCATATATATATATATATATATTGGATATATGAAAGATAAAAATTTAGCATTGATTCATTACAAAATCTTCTTCAACAAACTTATTATAGGTTTTATATTTAAGTTAAAGTTTTAAAAGTTTTAAAGTAAAATAAATGTGGCTAAAATGTTGAAGAAACTTTTTTTCCAAATATAGAATAAAGTGCCATAAGTTAAGCAAGTCATTTAGTTTATTATATATTTATTACTTATACTAACTTTAGTTTTTATGTGATAGGGCTGTGATTATTTACTTATACTTTTATTGTTTTTTGTTGATCATAATTTAATATGAAATTTAAATTATAAAAATAAGTTATTAATAATTAGTTTATTATTTTTATTTAAAATATTGACATTGAAAAGGCAAAACCTTTACTATATTATTACAAACCTAGTTTTGGCGGGTTTGTTGCAAAACTAAAGAGAGAAGCAAATAGAATGGAAGGTGTGTAGACACTAATTTTTAACTATTGAAAATAAAATCATATTTTTATTTATATTTAATAATTGTATGTTTAATAATGAAAATTGATATTGTAGGATTGGATGGAGAGGTGACTATCTTTTCTAATAAAAGTGACATCTTCTTACACCAAAATCCGGATTTTATTGTTTTTCAATGAATGTCGAGAGATAATCTTAAGAATCAAATGTTATCATTGGAATAATAGATTCTAGAATTTGGTCGAGTCATGATAGTTTTAATGATAAAGGCTTTGGTCCACCACCAAGCAAATGGAATGGCATTTGTAAAACCATTAGTTTACAAGTAAGATGTTATTATTATAACTCATTTCAAAATATTTAATTTACAATAGAGTATAATACAAATAATTGTTGATATATATATGTTTTTAGTAAGCTAATTTGGGATAGATATTATGGGGCTTAGTGAGCTCACTCATATATTAGGTGACTTAATGAGCTCACTCATATATTTTAAGGAACCTCTAGAAGTGGAGTTCCATCGGTTGAATTGCAATATATAAGGTATATTGGGCTTATGAATGTAAAATGAGTATAATTTTTCTACAATAATTTATGCGGTGTCGATGTAGTAGACATAATATCGTGACAATTTGAGGAGAAAAGAAAAACAAAAATAAATTATGAACGATGAATTTTTGATGTATCTTTTATGCAATGTCACATGGAGAATAAAATCATATTTTGATCAATTTTTATATTTGAGTTAAAATTTGATATATCCTGCATCCACATAGAATACACTCCACTAAAAGATAAGTGAAAAACAAAATAAAGTTTCCAACATCATTCAACAAGAAATAACAAAAAAATGTGCGTGCGTACACATTTATAAAATGACAATGAAGAGTAGATTTTCATCATCTCTTGCTTTTTATTGTTACTTTAACTTCACTTTTCATCAACTAATCTTCTCAAGAAGATTTGAAGGTAAATACATTTTATCCTTTTTATAAAAGTTTTCTTATTTGTATTTTTGTTGAATAGAATAAAAATAATTTCCTTATTTCTCATAAATATATGTTATTTTGTAAATGCAGACATATATATATATATCTATACTGGATATATGAAAGATAAAAATTTAGCATTGATTCATTACATAGAATACACTCCACTAAAAGATAAGTGAAAAAACAAAAATAAAGTTTCCAACATCATTCCACAACAAATAACAAAAATGTGCGCGTGCGTGTACACATTTATAAAATGACAATGAAGAGTAGATTTAAGTCTCTTGCTTTTTATTGTTACTTTAACTTCACTTTTCATCAACTAATCTTCTCAAGAAGATTTGAAGGTAAATACATTTTATCCCTTTTTATAAAAGTTTTCTTATTTGTATTTTTGTTGAATAGAATAAAAATAATTTCCTTATTTCTCATAAATATATGTTATTTTGTAAATGCGACATATATATATCTATCTGGATATATGAAAGATAAAAATTTAGCATTGATTCATTACATAGAATACAGTCCACTAAAAGATAAAAAAAAAAATAAAGTTTCCAACATCATTCCACAACAAATAACAAAAATGTGATGTGTACACATTTATAAAATGACAATGAAGAGTAGATTTTATTCTCTTGCTTTTATTGTTACTTTAACTTCACTTTTCATCAACTAATCTTCTCAAGAAGATTTGAAGGTAAATACATTTTATCCTTTTTATAAAAGTTTTCTTATTTGTATTTTTGTTGAATAGAATAAAAATAATTTCCTTATTTCTCATAAATATATGTTATTTTGTAAATGCGACATATATATATATATCTATTTGGATATATGAAAGATAAAATTTAGCATTGATTCATTACATAGAATACACTCCACTAAAAGATAAGTGAAAAACAAAAATAAAGTTTCCAACATCATTCCACAACAACAAAAATGTGTGCGTGCGTACACATTTATAAAATGACAATGAGTAGATTTGTCTCTTGCTTTTATTACTTTAACTTCACTTTTCATCAACTAATCTTCTCAAGAAGATTTGAAGGTAAATACATTTTATCCCTTTTTATAAAAGTTTTCTTATTTGTATTTTTGTTGAATAGAATAAAAATAATTTCCTTATTTCTCATAAATATATATGTTATTTTAAATGGGCATATATATATCTATCTGGATATATGAAAGATAAAAATTTAGCATTGATTCATTACATAGAATACATTCCACTAAAAGATAAGTGAAAAACAAAATAAAGTTTCCAACATCATTCCACAACAAATAACAAAATGTGGGCGTGCGTGTACACATTTATAAAATGACAATGAAGAGTAGATTTTTCTTCTCTTGCTTTTTATTGTTACTTTAACTTCACTTTTCATCAACTAATCTTCTCAAGAAGATTTGAAGGTAAATACATTTTATCCCTTTTTATAAAAGTTTTCTTATTTGTATTTTTGTTGAATAGAATAAAAATAATTTCCTTATTTCTCATAAATATATGTTATTTTGTAAATGCAGACATATATATATCTATACTGGATATATGAAAGATAAAAATTTAGCATTGATTCATTACAAAATCTTCTTCAACAAACTTCTGATAGGTTTTATATTTAGGTTAAAGTTTTAAAATTTTAAAAAGTAAAATAAATAAGGCCAAAATGTTGAAGAAACTTTTTTTTTTCAAATGTAGAATAAAGTGCCATAAGTTACGCAAGTCATTTAGTTTATTATATATTTATTACTTATGGAAACTTTAGTTTTATGTGATAGAGTTGTGATTATTTACTTATACTTTTATTGTTTTTTTGTTGATCATAATTAAATATGAAATTAATTATAAAAATAAGTTATTAATAATTAGTTTATTATTTTTATTTACAATATTGACATTGAAAAGGTAAAACCTTTACTATATTATTTACAAACCTAATTTAGGCGGGTTTGTTGCAAAACTAACCGAGGCAACATATAGAATGGAAGGTGTGTAGACACTAATTTTTAACTATTGAAAATAAAATTATATTTATTATTTATAATTAATAATTGTATGTTTAAGAATAAAAATTGATATTGTAGGATTGGATGGAGTGGTGACTATCTTTTCTAATAAAAAATGAAATCTCCTTACACCAAAATCTTGGGATTTTATTGTTTTTTCAATGAATGTCGAGAGATAATCTTAAGAATTCAATGTTATCATCGGAATTATAGATTCTAGAATTTGGTCAGAATCTGATAGTTTTAATGATAGAGGCTTTGGTCCACCACCAAGCAAATGGAATGGAATTTGTGAAACCATTAGTTAACAAATGTTATTATTATAACTCATTTCAAAATATTTAATTTACAATAGAGTATAATACAAATAATGGTTGATATATATGTTTTTTAGTAAGCTAATTGGGGATAGATATTATGGTGACCTTGAGCTCACTCATATATTATGGTGACTTAATGAGCTCACTCATATATTTTTAAGGAACCTCTAGAAGTGGAGTTCCATCGGGTTGAATTGCAATATATAAGGTATATTGGGCTTATGAATGTAATATGAGTATGATTTTTGCTACCATAATTTATGCGGTGCCAGATGTAGTAGACATAATATCAGTGACAATTTGAGGAGAAACGAAAAACAAAAATAAAATTATGAACGATGAATTTTTGACCGTATCTTTTAATGCAATGTCACATGGAGGATAAAATCATAGTTTTATCAATTTTAATATTTAAGTTAAAATTTGATATATCCTGCATCCACATAGACTACATTCCACTGAAAAATAAGTGAAAAGACAAAATAACGTTTCCAACATCATACCACAAGAAATAACAAAATGTGCGCGCGTGTACACATATATAAGATGACAATGAAGAGTAGATTTTCATCATCTCTTGCTTTTATTCTTACTCTAACTTCACTTTTCATACACTTATCTTCTCAAGAAGATTTGAAGGTAAATACATTTCATCTCTTTTATAAAAGTTTTTTTATTTGTATTTTTGTTGAATAGAATAAAAATAATTTTCTTATTTCTCATAAATATATGTTATTTTGTAAATGCAGACATATATATCTATACTGGATATATGAAAGATAAAAATTTAGCATTGATTCATTACAAAAATCTTCTTCAACAAACTTCTTATAGGTTTTATATTTAAGTTAAAGTTTTAAAAGTTTTTAAAGTAAAATAAATGTGGCTAAAATGTTGAAGAAACTTTTTCTTCCAAATATAGAATAAAGTGCCATAAGTTAAGCAAGTCATTTAGTTTATTATATATTTATTACTTATACTAACTTTAGTTTTTATGTGATAGGGCTGTGATTATTTACTTATACTTTTATTGTTTTTTTTTTGTTGATCATAATTTAATATGAAATTTAAATTATAAAAATAAGTTATTAATAATTAGTTTATTATTTTTATTTACAATATTGACATTGAAAAGGCAAAACCTTTACTATATTATTACAAACCTAGTTTTGGCGGGTTTGTTGCAAAACTAACCGAGGCAGAAGCAAATAGAATGGAAAGTGTGTAGACACTAATTTTTAACTATTGAAAATAAAATCATATTTTTTATTTATATTTAATAATTGTATGTTTAATAATGAAAATTGATATTGTAGGATTGGATGTAGAGGTGACTATCTTTTCTAATAAAAAGTGACATCTTCTTACACCAAAATCCTGGGATTTTATTGTTTTTTCAATGAATGTTGAGAGATAATCTTAAGAATCAAATGTTATAATTGGAATAATACATTCTAGAATTTGGTCAGAGTCATGATAGTTTTAATGATAAAGGCTTTGGTCCACCACCAAGCAAATGGAATGGCATTTGTAAAACCATTAGTTTACAAGTAAGATGTTATTATTATAACTCATTTCAAAATATTTAATTTACAATAGAGTATAATACAAATAATTGTTGATATATATACATGTTTTTTAGTAAGCTAATTGGGGATAGATATTATGGGGCTTAGTGAGCTCACTCATATATTATGGTGACTTAATGAGCTCACTCATATATTTTTAAGGAACCTCTAGAAGTGGAGTTCCATCTGGTTGAATTGCAATATATAAGGTATATTGGGCTTATGAATGTAATATGAGTATAATTTTTTCTACAATAATTTATGCGGTGTCAGATGTAGTAGACATAATATCAGTGACAACTTGAGGAGAAAAGAAAAACAAAAATAAAATTATGAACGATGAATTTTTGACTGTATCTTTTATGCAATGTCACATGGAGAATAAAATCATAGTTTGATCAATTTTTATATTTAAGTTAAAATTTGATATATCCTGCATCCACATAGAATACACTCCACTAAAAGATAAGTGAACAAACAAAAATAAAGTTTCCAACATCATTCCACAAGAAATAACAAAATGTGCGTGCGTGTACACATTTATAAAATGACAATGAAGAGTAGATTTTCATCATCTCTTGCTTTTATTGTTACTTTAACTTCACTTTTCATACACTTATCTTCTCAAGAAGATTTGAAGGTAAATACATTTCATCTCTTTTTATAAAAGTTTTTTTATTTGTATTTTTGTTGAATAGAATAAAAATAATTTTCTTATTTCTCATAAATATATGTTATTTTGTAAATGCAGACATATATATCTATACTGGATATATGAAAGATAAAAATTTAGCATTGATTCATTACAAAAATCTTCTTCAACAAACTTCTTATAGGTTTTATATTTAAGTTAAAGTTTTAAAAGTAAAATAAATGTGGCTAAAATGTTGAAGAAACTTTTTTTTCCAAATATAGAATAAAGTGCCATAAGTTAAGCAAGTCATTTAGTTTATTATATATTTATTACTTATACTAACTTTAGTTTTTATGTGATAGGGCTGTGATTATTTACTTATACTTTTATTGTTTTTTTTGTTGATCATAATTTAATATGAAATTAAATTATAAAAATAAGATATTAATAATTAGTTTATTATTTTTATTTACAATATTGACATTGAAAAGGCAAAACCTTTACTATATTATTACAAACCTAGTTTTGGCGGGTTTGTTGCAAAACTAACGGAGGCAGAAGCAAATAGAATGGAAGGTGTGTAGACACTGATTTTTAACTATTAAAAATAAAATCATATTTTTTATTTATATTTAATAATTGTATGTTTAATAATGAAAATTGATATTGTAGGATCGGGTGGAGAGGTGACTATCTTTTCTAATAAAAAGTGATATCTTCTTACACCCAAATCCTGGGATTTTATTGTTTTTTCAATGAATGTCAAGAGATAATCTTAAGAATCAAACGTTATCATTGGAATAATAGATTCTAGAATTTGGTCAGAGTCTGATAGTTTTAATGATAAAGGCTTTGGTCCACCACCAAGCAAATGGAATGGCATTTGTAAAACCATTAGTTTACAAGTAAGATGTTATTATTATAACTCATTTCAAAATATTTAATTTACAATAGAGTATAATACAAATAATTGTTGATATATATATGTTTTTTAGTAAGCTAATTGGGGATAGATATTATGGTGGCTTAGTGAGCTCACTCATATATTATGGTGACTTAATGAGCTCACTCATATATTTTTAAGGAACCTCTAGAAGTGGAGTTCCATCTAGTTGAATTGCAATATATAAGGTATATTGGGCTTATGAATGTAATATGAGTATAATTTTTTCTACAATAATTTATGCGGTGTCAGATGTAGTAGACATAATATCAGTGACAATTTGAGGAGAAAAGAAAAACAAAAATAAAATTATGAACGGTGAATTTTTGACTGTATCTTTTATGTAATGTCACATGGAGAATAAAATCATAGTTTGATCAATTTTTATATTTAAGTTAAAATTTGATATATCCTGCATCCACATAGAATACATTCCACTAAAAGATAAGTGAAAAAACAAAAATAAAGTTTCCAACATCATTCCACAAGAAATAACAAAAATGTGCGCGTGCGTGTACACATTTATAGAATGACAATGAAGAGTATATTTTCGTCTGTCTCTTGCTTTTTATTGTTACTTTAACTTCACTTTTCATCAACTAATCTTCTCAAGAAGCTTTGAAGGTAAATACATTTTATCCCTTTTTATAAAAGTTTTCTTATTTGTATTTTTGTTGAATAGAATAAAAATAATTTCCTTATATCTCATAAATATATGTTATTTTGTAAATGCAGACATACATATATCTATACTGGATATATGAAAGATAAAAATTTAGCATTGATTCATTACAAAAATCTTCTTCAACAAACTTTTGATAGGTTTTATATTTAGGTTAAAGTTTTAAAATTTTTAAAAGTAAAATAAATAAGGCCAAAATGTTGAAGAAACTTTTTTTTTTCAAATGTAGAATAAAGTGCCATAAGTTAAGCAAGTCATTTAGTTTATTATATATTTATTACTTATACGAACTTTAGTTTTTATGTGATAGAGGTGTGATTATTTACTTATACTTTTATTGTTTTTTTTGTTGATCATAATTAAATATGAAATTAATTATAAAAATAAGTTATTAATAATTAGTTTATTATTTTTATTTACAATATTGACATTGAAAAGGTAAAACCTTTACTATATTATTTACAAACCTAATTTTGGCGGGTTTGTTGCAAAACTAACCGAGGCAGCAGCAAATAGAATGGAAGGTGTGTAGACACTAATTTTTAACTATTGAAAATAAAATCATATTTTTTATTTATATTTAATAATTGTATGTTTAATAATGAAAATTGATATTGTAGGATTGGATGGAGAGGTGACTGTCTTTTCTAATAAAAAGTGACATCTTCTTACACCAAAATCCTGGGATTTTATTGTTTTTTCATTGAATGTCGAGAGATAATCTTAAGAATCAAATGTTATCATTGGAATAATAGATTCTAGAATTTGGTCAGAGTCTGATAGTTTTAATGATAAAGGCTTTGGTCCACCACCAAGCAAATGGAATGGAATTTGTGAAACCATTAGTTAACAAATGTTATTATTATAACTCATTTCAAAATATTTAATTTACAATAGAGTATAATACAAATAATTGTTGATATATATATGTTTTTTAGTAAGCTAATTGGGGATAGATATTATGGTGACTTAATGAGCTCACTCATATATTATGGTGACTTAATGAGCTCACTCATATATTTTTAAGGAACCTGTAGAAGTGGAGTTCCATCGGGTTGAATTGCAATATATAAGGTATATTGGGCTTATGAATGTAATATGAGTATAATTTTTGCTACCATAATTTATGCGGTGCCAGATGTAGTAGACATAATATCAGTGACAATTTGAGGAGAAACAAAAAACAAAAATAAAATTATGAACGCTGAATTTTTGACCGTATCTTTTAATGCAATGTCACATGGAGGATAAAATCATGGTTTTTTCAATTTTAATATTTAAGTTAAAATTTGATATATCCTGCATCCACATAGACTACATTCCATTGAAAAATAAGTGAAAACACAAAAATAACGATTCCAACATCATACCACAAGAAATAACAAAAATGTACGCGTGAGTGTACACATATATAAGATGACAATGAAGAGTAGATTTTCATCTGTCTCTTGCTTTTTATTCTTACTCTAACTTCACTTTTCATACACTTATCTTCTCAAGAAGATTTGAAGGTAAATATATTTCATCTCTTTTTATAAAAGTTTTTTTATTTGTATTTTTGTTGAATAGAATAAAAATAATTTTCTTATTTCTCATAAATATATGTTATTTTGTAAATGCAGACATATATATCTGTACTGGATATATGAAAGATAAAAATTTAGCATTGATTCATTACAAAAATCTTCTTCAACAAACTTCTTATAGGTTTTATATTTAAGTTAAGGTTTTAAAAGTAAAATAAATGAGGCTAAAATGTTGAAGAAACTTTTTTTCTTCCAAATATAGAATACAGTGCCATAAGTTAAGCAACTCATTTAGTTTATTATATATTTATTACTTATACTAACTTTAGTTTTTATGTGATAGGGCTGTCATTATTTACTTATAGTTTTATTGTTTTTTTTGTTGATCATAATTTAATATGGAATTAAATTATAAAAATAAGTAATTAATAATTAGTTTATTATTTTTATTTACAATATTGACATTGAAAAGGCAAAACCTTTACTATATTATTACAAACCTAGTTTTGGCGGGTTTGTTGCAAAACTAACCGAGGCAGAAGCAAATAGAATGGAAGGTGTGTAGACACTAATTTTTAACTATTGAAAATAAAATTGTATGTTTAATAAGGAAAATTGATATTGTAGGATTGGATGGAGAGGTGACTATCTTTTCTAATAAAAAGTGATATCTTCTTACACCAAAATCCTGGGATTTTATTGTTTTTTCAATGAATGTCCAGAGATAATCTTAAGAATCAAATGTTATAATTGGAATAATAGATTCTAGAATTTGGTCAGAGTCATGATAGTTTTAATGATAAAGGCTTTGGTCCACCACCAAGCAAATGGAATGGCATTTGTAAAACCATTAGTTTACAAGTAAGGTGTTATTATTATAACTCATTTCAAAATATTTAATTTACAATAGAGTATAATACAAATAATTGTTGATATATATATGTTTTTTAGTAAGCTAATTGGAGATAGATATTATGGGGGCTTAGTGAGCTCACTCATATATTATGGTGACATAATGAGCTCACTCATATATTTTTAAGGAATCTCTAGAAGTGGAGTTCCATCTGGTTGAATTGCAATATATAAGGTATATTGGGCTTATGAATGTAATATGAGTATAATTTTTTCTACAATAATTTATGTAGACATAATATCAGTGACAATTTGAGGAGAAAAGAAAAACAAAAATAAAATTATGAACGATGAATTTTTGACTGTATCTTTTATGCAATGTCACATGGAGAATAAAATCATATTTTGATCAATTTTTATATTTAACTTAAAATTTGATATATCCTGCATCCACATAGAATACACTCCACTAAAAGATAAGTGAAAAAACAAAAATAAAGTTTCCAACATCATTCCACAAGAAATAACAAAAAATGCGCGTGCGTGTACACATTTATAAAATGACAATGAAGAGTAGATTTTCGTCTGTCTCTTGCTTTTTATTGTTACTTTAACTTCACTTTTCATCAACTAATCTTCTCAAGAAGATTTGAAGGTAAATACATTTTATCCCTTTTTATAAAAGTTTTCTTATTTGTATTTTTGTTGAATAGAATAAAAATAATTTCCTTATTTCTCATAAATATATGTTATTTTGTAAATGCAGACATATATATATATATCTATACTGGATATATGAAAGATAAAAATTTAGCATTGATTCATTACATAGAATACACTCCACTAAAAGATAAGTGAAAAAACAAAAATAAAGTTTCCAACATCATTCCACAAGAAATAACAAAAATGCGTGTGTACATTTATAAAATGACAATGAGGAGTAGATTTTCTGCATCTCTTGTTTTTATTGTTACCTTAACTTCACTTTTCATCAACTAATCTTCTCAAGAAGATTTGAAGGTAAATACATTTTATCCCTTTTTATAAAAGTTTTCTTATTTGTATTTTTGTTGAATAGAATAAAAATAATTTCCTTATTTCTCATAAATATATGTTATTTTGTAAATGCGACATATATATATCTATCTGGATATATGAAAGATAAAAATTTAGCATTGATTCATTACAAAAATCTTCTTCAACAAACTTCTGATAGGTTTTATATTTAGGTTAAAGTTTTAAAATTTTTAAAAGTAAAATAAATAAGGCCAAAATGTTGAAGAAACTTTTTTTTTCCAAATGTAGAATAAAGTGCCATAAGTTAAGCAAGTCATTTAGTTTATTATATATTTATTACTTATGGAAACTTTAGTTTTTATGTGATAGAGTTGTGATTATTTACTTATACTTTTATTGTTTTTTTTTGTTGATCATAATTAAATATGAAATTAATTATAAAAATAAGTTATTAATAATTAGTTTATTATTTTTATTTGAAATATTGACATTGAAAAGGTAAAACCTTTACTATTATATTTACAAACCTAATTTTGGCAGGTTTGTTGCAAAACTAACCGAGGCAGCAGCAAATAGAATGGAAGGTGTAGACACTAATTTTTAACTATTGAAAATAAAATTATATTTATTATTTATATTTAATAATTGTATGTTTAAGATTGAAAATTGATATTGTAGTATTGGATGGAGTGGTGACTATCTTTTCTAATAAAAAGTGACATCTCCTTACACCAAAATCTTGGGATTTTATTGTTTTTTCAATGAATGTCGAGAGATAATCTTAAGAATCCAATGTTATCATTGGAATTATAGATTCTAGAATTTGGTCAGAATCTGATAGTTTTAATGATAAAGGCTTTGGTCCACCACCAAGCAAATGGAATGGAATTTGTGAAACCATTAGTTAACAAATGTTATTATTATAACTCATTTCAAAATATTTAATTTACAATAGAGTATAATACAAATAATAGTTGATATATATGTTTTTTAGTAAGCTAATTGGGGATAGATATTATGGTGACTTAACGAGCTCACTCATATATTATGGTGACTTAATGAGCTCACTCATATATTTTTAAGGAACCTCTAGAAGTGGAGTTCCATCGGGTTGAATAGCAATATATAAGGTATATTGGGCTTATGAATGTAATATGAGTATGATTTTTGCTACCATAATTTATGCGGTGCCAGATGTAGTAGTCATAATATCGGTGACAATTGAGGGAGAAAAAAAAAAAATAAAATTATGAACGATGAATTTTGACCGTATCTTTTAATGCAATGTCACATGGAGGATAAAATCATAGTTTTATCAATTTTAATATTTAAGTTAAAATTTGATATATCCTGCATCCACATAGACTACATTCCACTGAAAAATAAGTGAAAAGACAAAAATAACGTTTCCAACATCATACCACAAGAAATAACAAAATGTACGCGTGTACATATATAAGATGACAATGAAGAGTAGATTTTCATCTCTTGCTTTTTATTCTTACTCTAACTTCACTTTTCATACACTTATCTTCTCAAGAAAATTTGAAGGTAAATACATTTCATCTCTTTTTAAAAGTTTTTTATTTGTATTTTTGTTGAATAGAATAAAAATAATTTTCTTATTTCTCATAAATATATGTTATTTTGTAAATGCGACATATATATCTATCTTGGATATATGAAAGATAAAAATTTAGCATTGATTCATTACAATAATCTTCTTCAACAAACTTCTTATAGGTTTTATATTTAAGTTAAAGTTTTAAAAGTAAAATAAATGTGGCTAAAATGTTGAAGAAACTTTTTTTCCAAATATAGAATAAGTGCCATAAGTTAAGCAAGTCATTTAGTTTATTATATATTTATTACTTATACTAACTTTAGTTTTTATGTGATAGGGCTGTGATTATTTACTTATACTTTTATTGTTTTTTTTGTTGGTCATAATTTAATATGAAATTTAAATTATAAAATTAAGTTATTAATAATTAGTTTATTATTTTTTTTTACAATATTGACATTGAAAAGGCAAAACCTTTACTATATTATTACAAACCTAGTTTTGGGTTTGTTGCAAAACTAACCGAGGCAGAAGCAAATAGAATGGAAGGTGTGTAGACACTAATTTTTAACTATTGAAAATAAAATCATATTTTTTATTTATATTTAATAATTGTATGTTTAATAATGAAAATTGATATTGTAGGATTGGATGGAGAGGTGACTATCTTTTCTAATAAAAAGTGACATCTTCTTAAACCAAATCCTGGGATTTTATTATTTTTTCAATGAATGTCGAGAGATAATCTTAAGAATCAAATGTTATCATTGGAATAATAGATTCTAGAATTTGGTCAGAGTCTGATAGTTTTAATGATAAAGGCTTTGGTCCACCACCAAGCAAATGGAATGGCATTGGTTTGAGATGTTATTATTATAACTAATTTCAAAATATTTAATTTACAATAGAGTATAATACAAATAATTGTTGATATATATATGTTTTTTAGTAAGCTAATTGGGGATAGATATTATGGTGGCTTAGTGAGCTCACTCAAATATTATGGTGACTTAATGAGCTCACTCATATATTTTTAAGGAACCTATAGAAGTGGAGTTCCATCTGGTTGAATTGCAATATATAAGGTATATTGGGCTTATGAATTTAATATGAGTATAATTTTTTCTACAATAATTTATGCGGTGTGAGATGTAGTAGACATAATATCAGTGACAATTTGAGGAGAAACGAAAAACAAAAATAAAATTATGAACGATGAATTTTTGACTGTATCTTTTTATGCAATGTCACATGGAGGATAAAATCATAGTTTGATCAATTTTTATATTTAAGTTAAAATTTGATATATCCTGCATCCACATAGAATACATTCCACTAAAAGATAAGTGAAAAAACAAAAATAAAGTTTCCAACATCATACCACAAGAAATAACAAAAATGTGCGCGTGCGTGTACACATTTATAAAATGACAATGAAGAGTAGATTTTCGTCTGTCTCTTGCTTTTTATTGTTACTTTAACTTCACTTTTCATCAACTAATCTTCTCAAGAAGATTTGAAGGTAAATACATTTTATCTCTTTTTATAAAAGTTTTCTTTTTTGTATTTTTGTTGAATAGAATAAAAATAATTTCCTTATTTCTCATAAATATATGTTATTTTGTAAATGCAGACATATATATATCTATACTGGATATATGAAAGATAAAAATTTAGCATTGATTCATTACAAAAATCTTCTTCAACAAACTTATGATAGGTTTTATATTTAGGTTAAAGTTTTAAAAATTTTAAAAGTAAAATAAATAAGGCCAAAATGTTGAAGAAACTTTTTTTTTTCAAATGTAGAATAAAGTGCCATAAGTTAAGCAAGTCATTTAGTTTATTATATATTTATTACTTATACTAACTTTAGTTTTTATGTGATAGGGCTGTGATTATTTACTTATACTTTTATTGTTTTTTTTGTTGATCATAATTAAATATGAAATTAATCATAAAAATAAGTTATTAATAATTAGTTTATTATTTTTATTTACAATATTGACATTGAAAAGGCAAAACCTTTACTATATTATTACAAACCTAGTTTTGGCGGGTTTGTTGCAAAACTAACCGAGGCATTTCCTTACACCAGAATCCTGGGATTTTATTGTTTTTTCGGTGAATGTCGAGATATAATCTTAAGAATCCAATGTTACCATTGGAATAATATATTCTAAAATTTGGTCAGATAGTTTTAATGATAAAGGCTTTGGTCCACCACCAAGAAAATGGAATGGAATTTGTCAAACCAATAGTTTACAAGTAAGATGTTATTATTATAAGTCAATTCAAAAAATTTAGTTTACAATAGAGTATAATACAAATAATTGTTGATATAAATGTTTTTTAGTAAGCTAATTGGGGATAGATATTAGGGTGACTTAATGAGCTCACTCATATATAATGGTGACTCAATGAGCTCACTCATATATTTTTAAGGAACCTCTTGAAGTGGAGTTCCATCGGGTTGAATTGCAATATATAAGGTATATTGGGCTTATGAATGTAATATGAGTATGATTTTTGCTACCATAATTTATGCGGTGCCAGATGTAGTAGTCATAATATCAGTGACAATTTGAGGAGAAACGAAAAACAAAAATAAAATTATGAACGATGAATTTTTGACCGTATCTTTTAATGCAATGTCACATGGAGGATAAAATCATAGTTTTATCAATTTTAATATTTAAGTTAAAATTTGATATATCCTGCATCCACATAGACTGCATTCCACTGAAAAAATAAGTGAAAAGACAAAAATAACGGTTCCAACATCATACCACAAGAAATAACAAAAATGTACGCGTGCGTGTACACATATATAAGATGACAATGAAGAGTAGATTTTCATCTGTCTCTTGCTTTTTTATTCTTACTCTAACTTCACTTTTCATACACTTATCTTCTCAAGAAAATTTGAAGGTAAATACATTTCATCTCTTTTTTTAAAAGTTTTTTTATTTGTATTTTTGTTGAACAGAATAAAAATAATTTTCTTATTTCTCATAAATATATGTTATTTTGTAAATGCATATATATATCTATCTTGGATATATGAAAGATAAAAATTTAGCATTGATTCATTACAATAATCTTCTTCAACAAACTTCTTATAGGTTTTATATTTAAGTTAAAGTTTTAAAAGTAAAATAAATGTGGCTAAAATGTTGAAGAAACTTTTTTTTCCAAATATAGAATAGAGTGCCATAAGTTAAGCAAGTCATTTAGTTTATTATATATTTATTACTTATACTAACTTTAGTTTTTATGTGATAGGGCTGTGATTATTTACTTATACTTTTATTGTTTTTTGTTGATCATAATTTAATATGAAATTTAAATTATAAAATTAAGTTATTAATAATTAGTTTATTATTTTTTTACAATATTGACATTGAAAAGGCAAAACCTTTACTATATTATTACAAACCTAGTTTTGGCGGGTTTGTTGCAAAACTAACGAGGCGAAGCAAATAGAATGGAAGGTGTGTAGACACTAATTTTTAACTATTGAAAATAAAATCATATTTTTTATCTATATTTAATAATTGTATGTTTAATAATGAAAATTGATATTGTAGGATTGGATGGAGAGGTGACTATCTTTTCTAATAAAAAGTGACATCTTCTTAAACCAAATCTGGATTTTATTATTTTTTCAATGAATGTCGAGAGATAATCTTAAGAATCAAATGTTATCATTGGAATAATAGATTCTAGAATTTGGTCAGAGTCTGATAGTTTTAATGATAAAGGCTTTGGTCCACCACCAAGCAAATGGAATGGCATTGGTTTGAGATGTTATTATTATAACTAATTTCAAAATATTTAATTTACAATAGAGTATAATACAAATAATTGTTGATATATATATGTTTTTTTAGTAAGCTAATTGGGGATAGATATTATGGTGGCTTAGTGAGCTCACTCAAATATTATGGTGACTTAATGAGCTCACTCATATATTTTAAGGAACCTAGAAGTGGAGTTCCATCGGTTGAATTGCAATATATAAGGTATATTGGGCTTATGAATTTAATATGAGTATAATTTTTTCTACAATAATTTATGCGGTGTGAGATGTAGTAGACATAATATCAGTGACAATTTGAGGAGAAACGAAAAACAAAAATAAAATTATGAACGATGAATTTTGACTGTATCTTTTTATGCAATGTCACATGGAGGATAAAATCATAGTTTGATCAATTTTATATTTAAGTTAAAATTTGATATATCCTGCATCCACATAGAATACATTCCACTAAAAGATAAGTGAAAAACAAAATCAAGTTTCCAACATCATACCACAAGAAATAACAAAATGTGCGTGCGTGTACACATTTATAAAATGACAATGAAGAGTAGATTTTTGCATCTCTTGCTTTTTATTGTTACTTTAACTTCACTTTTCATCAACTAATCTTCTCAAGAAGATTTGAAGGTAAATACATTTTATCTCTTTTTATAAAAGTTTTCTTTTTTGTATTTTTGTTGAATAGAATAAAAATAATTTCCTTATTTCTCATAAATATATGTTATTTTGTAAATGCAGACATATATATATCTATACTGGATATATGAAAGATAAAAATTTAGCATTGATTCATTACAAAAATCTTCTTCAACAAACTTATGATAGGTTTTATATTTAGGTTAAAGTTTTAAAAATTTTAAAAGTAAAATAAATATGGCCAAAATGTTGAAGAAACTTTTTTTTTCCAAATGTAGAATAAAGTGCCATAAGTTAAGCAAGTCATTTAGTTTATTATATATTTATTACTTATGGAAACTTTAGTTTTTATGTGATAGAGTTGTGATTATTTACTTATACTTTTATTGTTTTTTTTTGTTGATCATAATTAAATATGAAATTAATTATAAAAATAAGTTATTAATAATTAGTTTATTATTTTTATTTGAAATATTGACATTGAAAAGGTAAAACCTTTACTATTATATTTACAAACCTAATTTTGGCAGGTTTGTTGCAAAACTAACCGAGGCAGCAGCAAATAGAATGGAAGGTGTAGACACTAATTTTTAACTATTGAAAATAAAATTATATTTATTATTTATATTTAATAATTGTATGTTTAAGATTGAAAATTGATATTGTAGTATTGGATGGAGTGGTGACTATCTTTTCTAATAAAAAGTGACATCTCCTTACACCAAAATCTTGGGATTTTATTGTTTTTTCAATGAATGTCGAGAGATAATCTTAAGAATCCAATGTTATCATTGGAATTATAGATTCTAGAATTTGGTCAATCGATAGTTTTAATGATAAAGGCTTTGGTCCACCACCAAGCAAATGGAATGGAATTTGTGAAACCATTAGTTAACAAATGTTATTATTATAACTCATTTCAAAATATTTAATTTACAATAGAGTATAATACAAATAATAGTTGATATATATGTTTTTTAGTAAGCTAATTGGGGATAGATATTATGGTGACTTAATGAGCTCACTCATATATTATGGTGACTTAATGAGCTCACTCATATATTTTTAAGGAACCTCTAGAAGTGGAGTTCCATCGGGTTGAATAGCAATATATAAGGTATATTGGGCTTATGAATGTAATATGAGTATGATTTTTGCTACCATAATTTATGCGGTGCCAGATGTAGTAGTCATAATATCAGTGACAATTTGAGGAGAAACGAAAAACAAAAATAAAATTATGAACGATGAATTTTTGACCGTATCTTTTAATGCAATGTCACATGGAGGATAAAATCATAGTTTTATCAATTTTAATATTTAAGTTAAAATTTGATATATCCTGCATCCACATAGACTACATTCCACTGAAAAATAAGTGAAAAGACAAAAATAACGGTTCCAACATCATACCACAAGAAATAACAAAAATGTACGCGTGCGTGTACACATATATAAGATGACAATGAAGAGTAGATTTTCATCTGTCTCTTGCTTTTTTATTCTTACTCTAACTTCACTTTTCATACACTTATCTTCTCAAGAAATTTGAAGGTAAATACATTTCATCTCTTTTTAAAAGTTTTTTATTTGTATTTTTGTTGAATAGAATAAAAATAATTTTCTTATTTCTCATAAATATATGTTATTTTGTAAATGCAGACATATATATCTATACTGGATATATGAAAGATAAAAATTTAGCATTGATTCATTACAATAATCTTCTTCAACAAACTTCTTATAGGTTTTATATTTAAGTTAAAGTTTTAAAAGTAAAATAAATGTGGCTAAAATGTTGAAGAAACTTTTTTTTCCAAATATAGAATAGAGTGCCATAAGTTAAGCAAGTCATTTAGTTTATTATATATTTATTACTTATACTAACTTTAGTTTTTATGTGATAGGGCTGTGATTATTTACTTATACTTTTATTGTTTTTTTTGTTGGTCATAATTTAATATGAAATTTAAATTATAAAATTAAGTTATTAATAATTAGTTTATTATTTTTTTTTACAATATTGACATTGAAAAGGCAAAACCTTTACTATATTATTACAAACCTAGTTTTGGCGGGTTTGTTGCAAAACTAACCGAGGCAGAAGCAAATAGAATGGAAGGTGTGTAGACACTAATTTTTAACTATTGAAAATAAAATCATATTTTTTATTTATATTTAATAATTGTATGTTTAATAATGAAAATTGATATTGTAGGATTGGATGGAGAGGTGACTATCTTTTCTAATAAAAAGTGACATCTTCTTAAACCAAATCCTGGGATTTTATTATTTTTTCAATGAATGTCGAGAGATAATCTTAAGAATCAAATGTTATCATTGGAATAATAGATTCTAGAATTTGGTCAGAGTCTGATAGTTTTAATGATAAAGGCTTTGGTCCACCACCAAGCAAATGGAATGGCATTGGTTTGAGATGTTATTATTATAACTAATTTCAAAATATTTAATTTACAATAGAGTATAATACAAATAATTGTTGATATATATATGTTTTTTTAGTAAGCTAATTGGGGATAGATATTATGGTGGCTTAGTGAGCTCACTCAAATATTATGGTGACTTAATGAGCTCACTCATATATTTTTAAGGAACCTATAGAAGTGGAGTTCCATCTGGTTGAATTGCAATATATAAGGTATATTGGGCTTATGAATTTAATATGAGTATAATTTTTTCTACAATAATTTATGCGGTGTGAGATGTAGTAGACATAATATCAGTGACAATTTGAGGAGAAACGAAAAACAAAAATAAAATTATGAACGATGAATTTTTGACTGTATCTTTTTATGCAATGTCACATGGAGGATAAAATCATAGTTTGATCAATTTTTATATTTAAGTTAAAATTTGATATATCCTGCATCCACATAGAATACATTCCACTAAAAGATAAGTGAAAAAACAAAAATCAAGTTTCCAACATCATACCACAAGAAATAACAAAAATGTGCGCGTGCGTGTACACATTTATAAAATGACAATGAAGAGTAGATTTTCGTCTGTCTCTTGCTTTTTATTGTTACTTTAACTTCACTTTTCATCAACTAATCTTCTCAAGAAGATTTGAAGGTAAATTTTATCTCTTTTATAAAAGTTTTCTTTTTTGTATTTTTGTTGAATAGAATAAAAATAATTTCCTTATTTCTCATAAATATATGTTATTTTGTAAATGCAGACATATATATCTATACTGGATATATGAAAGATAAAAATTTAGCATTGATTCATTACAAAAATCTTCTTCAACAAACTTCTGATAGGTTTTATATTTAGGTTAAAGTTTTAAAAATTTTAAAAGTAAAATAAATAAGGCCAAAATGTTGAAGAAACTTTTTTTTTCAAATGTAGAATAAAGTGCTATAAGTTAAGCAAGTCATTTAGTTTATTATATATTTATTACTTATACGAACTTTAGTTTTTATGTGATAGAGTTGTGATTATTTACTTATACTTTTATTGTTTTTTTTGTTGATCATAATTAAATATGAAATTAATCATAAAAATAAGTTATTAATAATTAGTTTATTATTTTTATTTATAATATTGACATTGAAAAGGTAAAACCTTTACTATATTATTTACAAACCTAATTTTGGCGGGTTTGTTGCAAAACTAACCGAGGCAGCAGCAAATAGAATGGAAGGTGTGTAGACACTAATTTTTAACTATTGAAAATAAAATTATATTTATTATTTATATTTAATAATTGTATGTTTAAGAATGAAAATTGATATTGTAGGATTGGATGGAGTGGTGACTATCTTTTCTAATAAAAAGTGACATCTCCTTACACCAAAATCTTGGGATTTTATTATTTTTTCAATGAATGTCGAGAGATAATCTTAAGAATCCAATGTTATCATTGAAATTATAGATTCTAGAATTTTGTCAGAATCTGATAGTTTTAATGATAAAGGCTTTGGTCCACCACCAAGCAAATGGATTGGAATTTGTGAAACCATTAGTTTACGAATGTTATTATTATAACTCATTTCAAAATATTTAATTTACAATAGAGTATAATACAAATAATGGTTGATATATATGTTTTTTAGTAAGCTAATTGGGGATAGATATTATGGTGACTTAATGAGCTCACTCATATATTTTTAAGGAACCTCTAGAAGTGGAGTTCCATCGGGTTGAATTGCAATATATAAGGTATATTGGGCTTATGAATGTAATATGAGTATAATTTTTGCTACCATAATTTATGCGGTGCCAGATGTAGTAGACATAATATCAGTGACAATTTGAGGAGAAACGAAAAACAAAAATAAAATTATGAACGATGAATTTTTGACCGTATCTTTTAATGCAATGTCACATGGAGGATAAAATCATAGTTTTATCAATTTTAATATTTAAGTTAAAATTTGATATATCCTGCATCCACATAGACTACATTCCACTGAAAAATAAGTGAAAAGACAAAAATAACGTTTCCAACATCATACCACAAGAAATAACAAAATGCGCTGCGTGTACACATATATAAGATGACAATGAAGAGTAGATTTTCATCTGTCTCTTGCTTTTTATTCTTACTCTAACTTCACTTTTCATACTCTTATCTTCTCAAGAAGATTAGAAGGTAAATACATTTCATCTCTTTTTATAAAAGTTTTTTTATTTGTATTTTTGTTGAACAGAATAAAAATAATTTTCTTATTTCTCATAAATATATGTTATTTTGTAAATGCAAGACATATATATCTATACCGGATATATGAAAGATAAAAATTTAGCATTGATTCATTACAAGAATCTTCTTCAACAAACTTCTTATAGGTTTTATATTTAAGTTAAAGTTTTAAAAGTTTTTAAAGTAAAATAAATGTAGCTAAAATGTTGAAGGAACTTTTTTTTTCCAAATATAGAATAAAGTGCCATAAGTTAAGCAAGTCATTTAGTTTATTATATATTTATTACTTATACTAACTTTAGTTTTTATGTGATTGGGCTATGATTATTTACTTATACTTTTATTGTTTTTTTTGTTGATCATAATTTAATATGAAATTAAATTATAAAAATAAGATATTAATAATTAGTTTATTATTTTTATTTACAATATTGACATTGAAAAGGCAAAACCTTTACTATATTATTACAAACCTAGTTTTGGCGGGTTTGTTGCAAAACTAACCGAGGCAGAAGCAAATAGAATGGAAGGTGTGTAGACACTAATTTTTAACTATTGAAAATAAAATCATATTTTTTATTTATATTTAATAATTGTATGTTTATAATAAAAATTGATACCGTAGGATTGGATGGAGTGGTGACTATCTTTTCTAATAAAAAGTGACACTTCCTTACACCAAAATCCTGGGATTTTATTGTTTTTTCAATGAATGTCGAGAGATAATCTTAAGAATCAAATGTTATCATTGGAATAATAGATTCTAGAATTTGGTCAGAGTCTGATAGTTTTAATGATAAAGGCTTTGGTCCACCACCAAGCAAATGGAATGCCATTTGTCAAACCATTAGTTTACAAGTAAGATGTTATTATTATAATTCATTTCAAAATATTTAATTTACAATAGAGTATAATACAAATAATTGTTGATATATATATGTTTTTTAGTAAGCTAATTGGGGATAGATATTATGGTGGCTTAGTGAGCTCACTCATATATTATGGTGACTTAATGAGCTCACTCATATATTTTTAAGGAATCTCTAGAAGTGGAGTTCCATCTGGTTGAATTGCAATATAAAAGGCATATTGGGCTTATGAATGTAATATGAGTATAATTTTTTCTACAATAATTTATGCGGTGTCAAATGTAGTAGACATAATATCAGTGACAATTTGAGGAGAAACGAATAACAAAAATAAAATTATGAACGATGAATTTTGACTGTATCTTTTTATGCAATGTCACATGGAGGATAAAATCATAGTTTGATCAATTTTTATATTTAAGTTAAAATTTGATATACCCCGCATCCACATAGAATACATTCCACTAAAAGATAAGTGAAAAAACAAAAATAAAGTTTCCAACATCATACCACAAGAAATAACCAAAATGTGCGCGTGCGTGTACACATTTATAAAATGACAATGAAGAGTAGATTTTCCTCTGTCTCTGGCTTTTTATTGTTACTTTAACTTCTCTTTTCATCAACTAATCTTCTCAAGAAGATTTGAAGGTAAATACATTTTATCTCTTTTTATAAAAGTTTTTTTATTTGTATTTTTGTTGAATAGAATAAAAATAATTTCCTTATTTCTCATATATATATATGTATATACGGGATATATGAAAGATAAAAATTTAACATTGATTCATTACAAAAATCTTCTTCAACAAACTTCTGATAGGTTTTATATTTAGGTTAAAGTTTTAAAAATTTTAAAAGTAAAATAAATAAGGCCAAAATGTTGAAGAAACTTTTTTTTTTTAAATGTAGAATAAAGTGCTATAAGTTAAGCAAGTCATTTAGTTTATTATATATTTATTACTTAAACGAACTTTAGTTTTTATGTGATAGAGTTGTGATTATTTACTTATACTTTTATTGTTTTTTTTGTTGATCATAATTAAATATGAAATTAATCATAAAAATAAGTTATTAATAATTATTTTATTATTTTTATTTACAATATTGACATTGAAAAGGTATATCCTTTACTATGTTATTTACAAACCTAATTTTGGCGGGTCTGTTGCAAAACTAAACGAGGCAACAGCAAATAGAATGGAAGGTGTGTCGACTCTAATTTTTAACTATTGAAAATAAAATTATATTTATTATTTATATTTAATAATTGTATGTTTAAGAATGAAAATTGATACTGTAGGATTGGATGGAGTGGTGACTATCTTTTCTAATAAAAAGTGACATCTCCTTACACCAAAATCTTGGGATTTTATTGTTTTTTCAATGAATGTCGAGAGATAATCTTAAGAATCCAATGTTATCATTGGAATTATAGATTCTAGAATTTGGTCAGAATATGATAGGTTTAATGATAAAGGCTCTGGTCCACCACCAAGTAAATGGAATGGAAATTGTCAAACCATTAGTTTACAAATGTTATTATTATAACTCATTTCAAAATATTTAATTTACAATAGAGTATAATACAAATAATGGTTGATATATATGTTTTTTTAGTAAGCTAATTGGGGATAGATATTATGGTGACTTAATGAGCTCACTCATATATTTTTAAGGAACCTCTAGAAGTGGAGTTCCATCGGGTTGAATTACAATATATAAGGTATATTGGGTTTATATATGTAACATGAGTATAATTTTTGCTACCATCATTTATGCGGTGTTAGATGAAGTAGACATAAAATCAGTGACAATTTGAGGAGAAACGAAAAACAAAAATAAATGACAAAAATAACGTTTCCAACATCATACCACAAGAAATAAAAAAAATGTGTGCGTGCGTGTACACATTTATAAAATGACAATGAAGAGTAGATTTTCGTCTGTCTCTTGCTTTTTATTCTTACTCTAACTTCACTTTTCATACTCTTATCTTCTCAAGAAGATTTGAAGGTAAATACATTTCATCTCTTTTTATAAAAGTTTTTTTATTTGTATTTTTGTAGAACAGAATAAAAATAATTTTCTTATTTCTCATAAATATATGTTATTTTGTAAATGCAGACATATATATATATCTATACTGGATATATGAAAGATAAAAATTTACCATTGATTCATTACAAAAATCTTCTTCAACAATCTTCTGATAGGTTTTATATTTAAGTTAAAGTTTTAAAAGTAAAATAAATGAGGCTAAAATGTTGAAGAAACTTTTTTTCTTCCAAATATAGAATAAAGTGCCATAAGTTAAGCAAGTCATTTAGTTTATTATATATTTATTACTTATACTAACTTTAGTTTTTATGTGATAGGGCTGTGATAATTTACTTATACTTTTATTGTTTTTTTTATTGATCATAATTAAATATGAAATTAATGATAAAAATAAGTTATTAATAATTAGTTTATTATTTTTATTTACAATATTGACATTGAAAAGGTAAAACCTTTACTATATTATTTACAAACCTAATTTTGGCGGGTTTGTTGCAAAACTAACCGAGGCACCAGCAAATAGAATGGAAGGTGTGTAGACACTCATTTTTAACTATTGAAAATAAAATTATATTTATTATTTATATTTAATAATTGTATCTTTAAGAATGAAAATTGATATTGTAGGATTGGATGGAGTGGTGACTATCTTTCCTAATAAAAAGTTACATCTTCTTACACCAAAATCCTGGGATTTTATTGTTTTTTCAATGAATGTCGAGAGATAATCTTAAGAATCAAATGTTATCATTGGAATAATAGATTCTAGAATTTGGTCAGAGTCTGATAGTTTTAATGATAAAGGCTTTGGTCCACCACCAAGCAAATGCAATGGCATTTGTCAAACCATTAGTTTACAAGTAAGATGTTATTATTATAACTCATTTCAAAATATTTAATTTACAATAGAGTATAAGACAAATAATTGTAGATATATATATGTTTTTTAGTAAGCTAATTGGGGATAGATATTATGGTGGCTTAATGAGGTCACTCATATATTATGGTGACTTAATGAGCTCACTCATATATTTTTAAGGAACCTCTAGAAGTGGAGTTCCATCTGGTTGAATTGCGATATATAAGGTATAATGGGCTTATGAATGTAATATGAGTATAATTTTTTCTACCATAATTTATGTGGTGTCAGATGTAGTAGACATAATAATATTGAAAATTTGAGGACAGAAAAAAAAACAAAAATAAAATTATGAACGATGAATTTTTGACTGTATCTTTTTATGCAATGTCACATGGAGGATAAAATCATAGTTTGATCAATTTTTATATTTAAGTTAAAATTTGATATATCTGGCATCCACATAGAATAAATTCCACTGCAAAATAAGTGAAAAAAACAAAAATAAAATTTCCAACATCATACCACAAGAAATAATAAAAATGTGCGCCTGCGTGTACACATGTATAAGATGACAATAAAGAGTAGATTTTCGTCTGTCTCTTTCTTTTTATTGTTACTCTAACATCACTTTTCATAAACTTATCTTCTCAAGAAGATTTGAAGGTAAATACATTTCATCTCTTTTTATAAAAGGTTTTTTTATTTGTATTTTTATTGAATAGAATAAAAATAATTTTCTTATTTCTCATAAATATATGTTATTTTGTAAATGCAGACATACATAATCTATATTGGATATATGAAAGATTAAAATTCAGCATTGATTCATTACCAAAATCTTCTTCAACAGAATTCTGATATGTTTTATATTTAACTTAAAGTTTTAAAAATTTTAAAAGTAAAATAAATAAGGTCAAAATGTTGAAGTTTTTTTTTTCAAATGTAGAATAAAGTGCTATAAGTTAAGCACGTCATTTAGTTTATTATATATATATATATATATATATATATATATATATATATATATATTACTTATCCGAACTTTAGTTTTTATGTGATACGGTTGTGATTATTTACTTATACTTTTATTGTTTTTTTTGTTGATCATAATTAAATATGAAATTAATCATAAAAATAAGTTATTAATAATTAGTTTATTATTTTTATTTACAATATTGACATTGAAAAGGTAAAACCTTTACTATATTATTACAAACCTAATTTTGGCGGGTTTGTTGCAAAACTAACCGAGGCACTAGCAAATAGAATGGAAGGTGTGTAGACACTAATTTTTAACTATTGAAAATAAAATTATATTTATTATTTATATTTAATAATTGTATCTTTAAGAATGAAAATTGATATTGTAGGATTGGATGGAGTGGTGACTATCTTTTCTAATAAAAAGTGACATCTCCTTACACCAAAATCTTGGGATTTTATTGTTTTTTCAATGAATGTCGAGAGATAATCTTAAGAATCCAATGTTATCATTGGAATTATAGATTCTAGAATTTGGTCAGAATCTGATAGTTTTAATGATAAAGGCTTTGGTCCACCGCCAAGCAAATGGAATGGAATTTGTCAAACCATTAGTTTACAATGTTATTATTATAACTCATTTCAAAATATTTAATTTACAATAGAGTATAATACAAATAATGGTTGATATATATGTTTTTTAGTAAGTTAATTGGGGATAGATATTATGCTGACTTAATGAGCTCACTCATATATTATGGTGACTTAATGAGCTCACTCATATATTTTTAAGGAACCTTGGAAGTGGAGTTCCACCGGGTAGAATTGCAATATATAAGGTATATTGGGCTTATGAATGTAAAATGAGTATAATTTTTGCTACCATCATTTATGCGGTGTTAGATGTAGTAGACATAATATCAGTGACAATATGAGGAGAAACGAAAAACAAAAATAAAATTATGAACGATGAATTTTTGACCGTATCTTTTAATGCAATGTCACATGGAGGATAAAATCATAGTTTTATCAATTTTAATATTTAAGTTAAAATTTGATATATCCTGCATCCACATAGACTACATTCCACTGAAAAATAAGTGAAAGACAAAAATAAAGTTTCCAACATCATACCACAAGAAATAACAAAAATGTGCGCTTGCGTGCACACATATGTAAGATGACAATGAAGAGTAGATTTTCATCTGTCTCTTGTTTTTTATTCTTACTCTAACTTCACTTTTCATAAACTTATCTTCTCAAGAAGATTTGAAGGTAAATACATTTCATCTCTTTTTATAAAAGTTTTTTTATTTGTATTTTTGTTGAATAGAATAAAAATAATTATCTTATTTCTCATAAATATATGTTATTTTGTAAATGCAGACATATATATCTATACTGGATATATGAAAGATAAAAATTTAGCATTGATTCATTACAAAAATCTTCTTCAACAATCTTCTGATAGGTTTTATATTTAAGTTAAAGTTTTTAAAATTTTAAAAGTAAAATAAATGAGGCTAAAATTTTGAAGAAACTTCTTTTTTTTCTTCCAAATATAGAATAAAGTGCCATAAGTTAAGCAAGTCATTTAGTTTATTATATATTTATTACTTATACTAACTTTAGTTTTTATGTGATAGGGCTGTGATTATTTACTTATACTTTTATTGTTTTTTTTGTTGATCATAATTTAATATTAAATTAAATTATAAAAATAAGTTATTAATAATTAGTTTATTATTTTTATTTACAATATTGACATTGAAAAGGCAAAACCTTTACTGTATTATTACAAACTTAGTTTTGACGGGTTTGTTGCAAAACTAACCGTGGCAGAAGCAAATAGAATGGAATGTGTGTAGACACTAATTTTTAACTATTGAAAATAAAATCATATTTTTTATTTATATTTAATAATTGTATGTTTAATAATGAAAATTGATATTGTAGGATTGGATGGAGTGGTGACTATCTTTTTCTAATAAAAAGTGACATCTTCTTACACCAAAATCCTGGGATTTTATTGTTTTTTCATTGAATGTCGAGAGATAATCTTAAGAATCAAATGTTATCATTGGAATAATAGATTCTAGAATTTGGTCAGAGTCTGATAGTTTTAATGATAAAGGCTTTGGTCCACCACCAAGCAAATGGAATGGAATTTTTCAAACCATTAGTTTACAAATAAGATATTATTATTATAACTCATTTCAAAATATTTAATTTACAATAGAGTATAATACAAATAATTGTTGATATATATATATATATATATATATATATATATATATATATATATATATATATATATATATATATGTTTTTTAGTAAGCTAATTGGGGATAGATATTATGGTGGCTTAATGAGCTCACTCGTATATTTTTAAGGAACCTCTAGAAGTGGAGTTCCATCTGGTTGAATTGCAATATATAACGTATATTGGGCTTATGAATGTAATATGACTATAATTTTTTCTACCATAATTTATGCGGTGTCAGATGTAGTAGACATAATATCAGTGACAATTTGAGGAGAAACGAAAAACAAAAATAAAATTATGAACGATGAATTTTTGACTGTATCTTTTTATGCAATGTCACATGGATGATAAAATCATAGTTTGATCAATTGTTATATTTAAGTGAAAATTTGATATATCTAACATCTACATAGAATACATTCCACTGCAAAATAAGTGAAAAAACAAAAATAAAGTTTTCAACATCATACCACAAGA
Source organism: Vicia sativa (assembly GCA_021764765.1). NCBI lineage: Eukaryota > Viridiplantae > Streptophyta > Magnoliopsida > Fabales > Fabaceae > Vicia > Vicia sativa. The sequence continues at coordinate 94,218,291 of CM038795.1, forward strand.
AATAACAAAAATGTGCGCGTGCGTGTATAGATATATAAGATGACAATGAAGAGTAGATTTTCGTCGGTCACTTGCTTTTTATTCTTACTCTAACTTCACTTTTCATAAACTTATCTTCTCAAGAAGATTTGAAGGTAAATACATTTCATCTCTTTTTATAAAAGTTTTTTTTATTTGTATTTTTGTAGAATAGAATAAAAATAATTTTCTTATTTCTCATAAATATATGTTATTTTGTAAATGCAGACATACATAATCTATACTGGATATATGAAAGATAAAAATTCAGCATTGATTCATTACAAAAATCTTCTTCAACAAACTTCTGATAGGTTTTATATTTAAGTTAAAGTTTTAAAAATTTTAAAAGTAAAATAAATAAGGCCAAAATGTTGAAGAAATGTTGAAGAATTTTTTTTCTTCCAAATTTAGAATAAAGTTCCATAAGTTAAGCAGGTCATTTAGTTTATGATATATTTATCACTTATACGAACTTTAGTTTTTATGTGATAGGGCTGTGATTATTTACTTGTACTTTTATTGTTTTTTTTGTTGATCATAATTAAATATGAAATTAATCATAAAAATAAGTTATTAATAATTAGTTTATTATTTTTATTTACAATATTGACATTGAAAAGGTAAAACCTTTACTATATTATTACAAACCTAATTTTGGCGGGTTTGTTGCAAAACTAACCGAGGCAGAAGCAAATAGAATGGAAGGTGTGTAGACACTAATTTTTAACTATTGAAAATAAAATTATATTTATTATTTATATTTAATAATTGTATGTTTACGAATGAAAGTTGATATTGTAGGATTGGATGGAGTGGTGACTATCTTTTCTAATAAAAAGTGACATCTCCTTACACCAAAATCTTGGGATTTTATTGTTTTTTCAATGAATGTCGAGAGATAATCTTAAGAATCCAATGTTATCATTGGAATTATAGATTCTAGAATTTGGTCAGAATTCTGATAGTTTTAATGATAAAGGCTTTGGTCCACCACCAACCAAATGGAATGGAATTTGTCAAACCATTAGTTTACAAATGTTATTATTATAACTCATTTCAAAATATTTAATTAACAATAGAGTATAATACAAATAATGGTTGATATATATATGTTTTTTAGTAAGCTAATTGGGGATAGTTATTATGGTGGCTTAATAAGCTCACTCGTATATTATGGTGACTTAATGAGCTCACTCATATATTTTTAAGGAACCTCTAGAAGTGGAGTTCCATCTGGTTGAATTGCAATATATAAGGTATATTGGGCTTATGAATGTAATATGAGTATAATTTTTGCTACCATAATTTATGCGGTGTCAGATGTAGTAGACATAATATCAGTGACAATTTGAGGAGAAACGAAAAACAAAATTAAAATTATGAACGATGAATTTTTGACCGTATCTTTTAATGCAATGTCACATGGAGGATAAAATCATAGTTAAAATTTGATATATCCTGCATCCACATAGACTACATTCCACTGAAAAATAAGTGAAAAAACAAAAATAAAGTTTCCAACATCATACCACAAGAAATAACAAAAATGTGCGCGTGCGTGTGAAGCAACTCGTTTTCCAAAAATAATTTAAATTTTCAAAAAACAATGAAATCGCCACCTAATTTTATTTGTTCTAGAAAGAACGGGAAAATATAGATAAAACCCACGACATCGGATAAGGCGGTCTACATGACCAAAAGATATGAATTCGGGAGTCGGTTACGCAGGAGGAAGGTATTAGCATCTCTTACGTCCATCGTACTCTATGGGGCCCATTTAGTTCTGAAGTGTTTGTGTGTGTTCGCTAATTTCTAAATTATAAATTTAAGAAAGAAGGAAACGGGGTTTGTTTATTATTATTTTGAGTTTGACACAGTTTTGAAACCGCGTGCCTACGTATTCCCTCGTGCAATGGGAAAGTCAAAACTCCGTAGTTCTTATTGAAAATGTTTGAATTGGTTTTGTTGATTTTAGTAGAAATGTTTTTGATAATCGCATATGAGCGGAAAAGAATTGAATGGGTTGAATTGATTTTAATTGTAGATGACAAGTACCAAAACGTTAGGCTATCATCTAACGATTCGAATACTCGAAATTGGTGAGTGAGTTCGACCAATCATTTCTCATCCAAAATCTTTATTATGAAAAGGGTGAGGTGAACAAAGTTCACATTTATTAAGTGTACGGAATAAAAGTATTTAAGTCATTTAGGCTATCATCTAATGGCCCAAATACTTTAAATTTAATTAAATCGTCGGGCTATCACCCAACAATTTAATCAAATGCCATAACACTATTTTTTAGCATGGATAGAAGTTTTTAGTTTATTAGGCTACCATCTAACAATCTAAAAACTTCGAGTTCGTTTAAATCATTAGGCTATCATCTAATAATTTAAACAAACTCCATCCAAGTTTTTTATGAAATTCATTTTGGAAAACAAATTCAATTAATTAATTTAATTTGAAAGTGTTTTAGGAGTTTGGTTGTGGATAGAATATTTCAATTAGGAAAACAAACAAGCCCATACAAAGTGGCTTTATGTATGCTCCTAAAAGTGGGACTAGCGTGACACTGGTATTCTAAACGACCGATTGGAACAATCGATCGGATAGTTATCGCTGTAGAAAAGCCCAGGACCAAACTATGAATGTGTGCATTGTGTATGTTTACCTGCTTCTTGATGAGGAGGCCAAGAGGAGGCTATGTGTTCTAATATGATAAACGCATAATTAAACGGTAATTAGAACACACAAGGAAATAAATCCTAAGCTATTACAATCTATGCGAGAGTGGAGGTACATGTTCATGAAAGGGGATATATATACAACCAAATCGAATTAGTTTGAATAACCAAATAAATTGCAATGCGCTTCAAGTAGTCTTCAAGATCGGATAAGGCTTGACACATCAGATGAATACCAAATGAAGATCCCTACATCACTCAAAATACAAACAAAAACTATGCGGAGAATGTTGCAACGCTTAAGTATATATTTGTTAGATTAATTAGAATAGATATATTTGCATTCAAATTCATTCAAAGGTTGAATTAAATAACAAATTCGAAATCGTAACACAAGAATCATTACAATGTAATTGAATTTATTTACAAATGGATATGAATAAAGTTATAAGAATAAAAATAATATGTATATTTACATACTAAATATAAGAAATAAAATACTAAATACATTACTAAATATCATATCAAAATAATAATAGAACTATAATAACAATTAAAATATATATATATATGCACTAATAGAAAATATATTCTTGGACAATTCTTGAATGCCTTCACAAATAGCAAATTCGTTAGTAGCATAAGTGGGATGAAAAGTAAATGAAATGGAAATGCGATAATTAGAACATATATTAGTAATCACAAATGAATTGAAAATTAAACATAACAGAGCTTATGATAACCAAGTGATCCCATTAACATCAAGTAGCATGACGAACGGAAAACATAGTTTTAATTCGCAAATGAAAACAACAACCACAAACTCATGCTATTATTTAATTCACATTTGAAACATAACGAATCGATTTCAGAGCAAGTTTTATTCGTCTAATACAAACTCCGGGCAGCAGCCATGTTATCACAAATATGCTCAGGATATCGATCAAAAATTGCATAAACTCAAAGGCAAACACAAACAAGTGTCAAGATAAACTCAATCAACCACGGATTATCAACCAACTTGTATATATTCAATCACTTACCAAACCGGGCAGCCATGTACAAACTTAAAATGCACATTGGAATTCTTTTCAAATAAGTTCAAAAATCGATGGCAACCACGATACTATGCTATAACCGATTTAAAGCACAAACGAAAGAAAAGCATCATCAACATTATTTCAAAATGAATCAAACAAACACCATGAATCCGGGCAGCAGCTATACATGTATCATTATATCCCAAAATTCGACTCAAACATGTTTAGCACCAAAAGAGGAATGGCAAAATAATGTCACCCGAATTAAACTTTAAGAATCGATTCAAAAATTAGTTTAGCATGTATCGTTATTGTTCTAAACCGATCCAAACAAATAAACCAAATGATCATTGGAAGACTTTAAACTAGAAGCAAGAATCAAAGATTCATGCTATCAACAAAACATACAAACGGGAAGTTTCACATCATTCTTTCATATAGACTTGGACGTAAAAACAACATTGAATCAGAAAATTTAGAGCTAGTCACAACGATTTTTCTGCAGCATAATAGTTAGAAACCAAGCTATTTTCCACATATTTCAACTCAAAATCATTTCAAAAAGGATTAAACCAAGGCAGTGTCAACTAACAGCATATCAAAACGATTCAACTTTGTTCTAGACTCAAAAACATATCACTAACCCGGATTAACTCATCAATACTAACACTAGCAGCATTAGATCAAACAGAACAATATGTATGATATATATAATCGCAAGGTCAAGCACAAACAGCAGTGATATGTAACTCGAAACAGATCCTACCAAAAACAAACATCAAACTATAGTCTTATGATTAACCTCATGGCATATCATCTTGCATCAAAATTATTTCCAAACCATTACCACAATAATTTTCAACAGCTAACCTCAACAAATACAAATTGAACAGAAAAAAAGAACGTTACCGAAACTTCCGAAAAGCTCACAGATGAACAGCGTAGGAGGAGGAAGTTGTTCTGTTGAAAATGGCGGAGGTTGCAGAGCTTCGTTACTGGAACTAGTTGCTGTTGTTGTGTTGAGCGATGAGGGAATGGCACGTAACGAGGGTACAGAGGGTTGGAAAGATTGAGCAGCGATGGAGGGGTTTGCTGGAGGACGCAGAAATGGAAGATGGTGTCGGGTTGAGGGGTATGCGGCGAGGAGCCAAGGGAGATGGCGCCTCCCTTCAATTTTTGACCTAAAAGCCATCTTAGATGGCTCCTATGTGTAAAACACAAAGGAAAAGCCATCTGAGATGGCGCCTTAGTGCAATTTAAAAAAAAAAAAAATTCAATTTAAATTAAAGTGCACGACAATTTTGTAAAATAATTCTTGTATTATAAATTTTGATTACAGCAAAAAGCGATTACATAAGTTCATTCATGACGACCCGGGACTCGTAGATGACCACCGGTTCCACATGCGCGTCCTCTCCTAACTCGTCTGATGCGAGGTTCTGGATCCGGTTGTTGTTGGGTCGATGGGACCTGATCATGGGTTGATGGCTGCCCGTAGTGGATGAGATCAGGATCCATGAATGCCTCAAGATTTACATTGCTTGTTGCACAGTATAACGTGTCCCCATGTTCTCGAAGCTTGGTCGTGCGGTTGGGGTTAGGGTCCATTTGAGGACTATAGCGTCCTGTATGTGTATGTGAATGTGTGGGGTAAAAGGAAATTGGTGTTAGAGTCTCGTACCCATATGAATGGCGGGGTTGATGCGACGATGGTTGGGGAATGTTGGGTTGGTTGGGAATATTCTTGAAGCCGTGTCGGGGTGAGGTGAGATGTTGATGGACCCATATAGGGGGGTTGGACATATGCCCTTTGTTCGGTGTATTGAACTTGGGTGTGTGGCATATATGAGTATTGGGTGGGTGGGTGATGAGGTTGTTGTTGGGGTTGGGGTTGGGATTGAGTGGTTGTGGTTCTACGTCGTCGGGTTGATTGGCGGGAAGTTGATGGTTGTTGGTAGTGTTGTTGGGATGGTTGTTGGTAGTGTTGTTGGGATGGTTGTTGGTAGTGTGGGGGTGGTTGTTGGTAGTGTTGTTGGGGTGGTTGTTGGTAGTGTTGTTGGGGTGGTTGTTGGTAGTGTTGGGGTGGTTCTTGTTGTTGTTGGTAGTGTTAGGGTTGTTGTTGGCGGTAGCGTTGTCTTCGTTGTTGTTGTGACTCTTGAGGTTGCCCCCACTGGGTGCGAGGGTCGACCAAATAGCGAGGTTGGGAAACATGCATATCCTGTTGTTTGGTACCAAGCAATGTCTTGAGAGTGTTGCATAATCTCGTCATCTTCATAAAATTGTAAGATATAGTGCGCTCGGTTTTCCACATCCTACAATACTCCGCAAAATTCCTCAATTGTTGAGTCCCCATTGGGCATCGACCCTTTTAGATGCCAAGGATCCAAGCACATCGAATCGCGAGGTATGTCTTGGAACATACCAACGCATCTTCACACGGTCAGTGGTGCATTTCCACAATGTTGAACCGTATAATAGCGTCTTGGTCCAAACTCTGCATCTTCATCATTTGGTACATGGTCCAAACCCAATATCTCCATGTAAACGGTGAAAAAAAATGAGATTAATAATAATGATAAAAATAATATCGTTAAATTTAAAATAATTTGGAGTTAATAGAAATGACGTACATCGGTTGGTCCAAGGTGGTCTATTAGATTACGGTATAGGAGAACATTGTGTCTCGGATTCTTTCCGTAATCCATGCCCACTACGCTAAACCTAAATGAATTAACATTTAATATATTAAGATTTTATATATGTGAAAGATATAAATAAAATTTAATAAATAAACAATGTACTTACTTTGTTGCGTAGGGAAAAGTGAGCGGTAGGTCGTTGACGGATCGAGTGATTGCATTCGCCACCAACCCCATGTTTGAAGTAAGCACATCCATTGAAAGTTGATGTGTCTTTCATACAATTTTACACAACGAGGAGTATAGTGGGCAAGAACATGGAACCCCAACTATATCTTCCTATCTTATTGACATCTCTAAGTAAATTCAAATACATAAAATTGACACTATTCCGGTACTTTGGGAATAAAAACTACCAAACATTAACATAATGTAGTTTCTAGTTTTATTATTTTTGTTCTTGTGGAATTTTCATCCAAAACAAGAGAATAATAATACTCTAAGAGTTGAAAGAAATATACCTTGGCCTCTTGGTAGGACCTTCCACCATATCTCTACCCAACAACTCCTCGCAAATATTGTTAGGTTGTTGTCGGACCATTCACCGCCTTGCCATCGATAGGAAGACCCATCAACATGTACACGTCCTCTAGTGTGACGGTACACTCACCTATAGGTAGATGAAATGTATGTGTCTCAGGTCTCCACCTTTCACACAATGCTAGAATGAACTTTGAGTCGATCGTGTAGTTGGAGATTTTAATAACCTCTCTAAAACCGGCATGTTCAAGGTATGGAACGATGAACGGATCGGGAACAACATAGTGATGTGAGCGACATCTAAATTTTTTCGTGTCCTATAGATAATGTGGAAATAAATTGTGTAAGAAAGTGTAAATAATATTTAAAATGTAATAAAAAAAGAATACAACAAAAAAAAATTCAAGAAAAAGAATGAAAACAAAAAAATGAAAGGATACTTACATAGCTTGCAATGTTCACCCTTGTTCCTCGGTGCGATTCTCCCAAAGTCAAGAGACTCATGATTGAAATTTCTACAACTTATTTGAGAAAGAGATTGTATTAGAGATAGAGGAGGTGAAGAGTGGTGGTGATGGAAAAACACAAATGAGAAGCCATATTTATAGGTGATTCAAGAAGAGAGGAATAAATGAGGTGGTTGGAGGTTGCATGCATGGATGACACTTGTCAAGGAGGAGCCAAGTGGGATGGCTCCTCCCTTTAAATTTGAACTAAGGCGCCATCCTAGATGGCTTGTGCGAGCTAGGTGGCAGCTAGGTTCACTAGGTGGCAGGTTGCATGCATGCGAGGCTAGTGTGTCGCTACGTGGGACCTATTTATGACTAGCCGCAAAAGCCAAAGGAGATGGCGCCTCCTTGTGTTTTACACAGGAGCCATTCAACTTGGCTAGTGATAAATAGGTCATCCCTAACCACCCTAGCGCATGTGATTTTTTCCAATTATAAAACCTAATCGAAAACCCTAATTTCCAACACTAAAATCGAAACCCTAATCAAATCAAAACCCTAATTTCACACACTCAAACCACGATCGAAATGTCATACATACCACAATATGTTATCATAAATTTCAATGGCGAGACATACAACAGGAGGTCTTTTTGTTCAAACACTGAAAATTTTCAATTTTGTCTAAATAGCAATGCGAATTTTCGTATTTCAAAAAGACTCGAGAACAAACTTCGAGGTCCGACGTCAAACATTTTCTACCAACATCCTTTCTTGGAGAGAACCAAGTAACATTTTACCGGTGCTGTTGAAGACGACGAAGATCTGCAAAACATGTTTTGTAATCATGAATATTGGTACGACTCGATTCGGTTGTACGTCGTGTTCGGGACGAGAGGTTGATCCTGAGGAGGAACAAGTGAGGTGGATATTCGAAGAAGAAGCAGAGAGACCAGTTCAACATCATGGTAAATGAAGAATCGAGGCCGAGGAAAGCCAACTTCCTCCACATCGATCTTCACACCACCGTACATGACCACCACGAACATGTCCACGAGATGACCATTCATCGATATATTCTACAACCACAAGTGCGATCGGATGCAAATTTGAAAGTCAAAGACAAATTTCGTTCAAAAGAAGATTGCGTCCGAGCAATAAAAAGTTCCACATGATAAACAACTATGACTTTCATGTGGATCGAAACAGCAGAGATCGTAATCATCATACTCACCGAGTGTAACTTCCATCTCGCATCGTATAGATTGTGTAGTGATTCTGGGTGATAGGTTCTATGACGGAACACACTTGTGTTAATTCCACACAATCACAGGATCACCGGAAATTGAGTCATGATCTCATTTGTCAAGAAATCTTACCTCTTGTTAGTGCGATCCTTCATTGAAGGTGAAAACAATAGTATCCCACATCACTACAACATACAACTATACCCCTCGTATAGAAAGGCACGGTTGGCAAAAACAAGGCTATCGAGCAAATCTGAATTGGGAGGTTCGTACAAAGAGTTACCTCGCTACATGAATGCACTCTGAACGTATGCTCACGGAGCAGTTTATGCTCAGAGACGGCGTTTTCCCAAGCAGTACCTATGTCGTGGACATGGTATATTGATGAACTTTTACGGCTTTTCGACCTTGCATCACGGGTTTGCAAACCTATCATCTGAATAGATGGAACATGGTTATACGGAAATACAAGGGCACCCCGATGGCCGTGGCAGGATGGCAACAATAACGTGTTCCCAATCGCCTATGCTCTTGTAGGCGAGAGAGCTTGGAGTTTCTTCCTAAAGCATCTTGAACACACGTAGCACCACAACGTGATCTTTGTCTAATTTCGGCAGACATGCCTCAATTGAGAGTGCGTACAATCCCGCCAGCGGTTGGCACGACCCACCGTCTACACATGTTTATTCGCAAGACACATCGTTCAAAACTTCATGCGCGAGATCAAAGATAACCGTCTTCAAGCTATGAATAGCATACGCTAACACAACCAGTTTTACATATTATCGCAATCAGATTGGAAAACCCGGATGCGGTCGTGGGTTGATAATCTGCGGTGGAAAAGTGGACACGATCATACGACAATGGAGTGCGTTGGGGCCACATGACAACAAATCTAGTCGAATCAATGATGGCGTCTTCAAAGGCATAAGAGCACTCCCAATAACTGCGTTGGTTAGTACAACATATTTTAGAATGGCCTCCTTGTTTGCGAGAGGTGAAAAGTGGAACAGCGTGGTACAATCCGGACAAGTGTGGGTGAAAGTTGCCTAAAATTTATTAAGGCCGAGAGTGCCAAGCTAGCACTCATCTTGTTACAAGATTCGACCGACATAACCATAACTTCATTGTCAAAGAGATAATCGACCACAATGAGGGTTTGCCTGAACAAGTCGAGGTTAAGCTACCATCTCGGTGGTGCGGTGGAAAATTTAGCATTTCAATGCTCATGTCATTGGCGTGTGCACATGTTCATCAGGATGCACTAGTACTTCTTTCTCCAATTTACAAGTCTCGGACCTTGCTCAGCGATACAACAATGCCTTCCAGCAAAAGCATTATTGGCCTGCGAAGGGAAGTAGTTTGGCATAAACAAATGCGGAGAAATAAAAGGGTCGTCCCAAGAGCAAACGTATAACAACGAAATGGACGTTGATAAACTAGAAAGAAAGTGTGGTCTATGTCAATCCGGACACAATCGAAAAAATTGTCCCCAGCTACAACCTCAACATCCTAAAATTTGTATTTCATTTATCGCACTTTTAATATTGTAACAAATCTTCTTCATCCATTAATTCGCATTTATTACAAACACCAATACGGAGACAACAAAATTAAAAACTACGATTAAAAGAAACAACAATACGAAGACAACAAAATTAAAAACTACACGATTAAAAGAAACAACAACATGAACTATGACGCATCAACAACACAAAAATTTATTTAAGACACTACAACCGTCAAAACAATCTCATCGGAACCATACATCATCTCAATAACGCCGACGTCTGTTTTGACTTCCTCCCCAAATTCGAGGTTGACCGATTAAGTTCATGGTTGTTCGCTTCCTCTGAATCCTTCTAATTTCATCACCATCTTCAATTTCTCCCTCTAACCAACGCATCAACTCTTTTTTAAGTTTGGCCATGGTAAATATGTGCCAAAATTTCATTTTCATTGGAGGTTTTGTGGCCGAGAAAACAACGTATCCATCTCTGGTATGGATGTATGGAGATGTCATGGTAGAAAAAAAGAGAGAGATATAGAGAATATCAGAGAGAATATGAGATGAGAAGTTGAACAAATGTGAAAAATGAAGGAGGGATAGGTGTGTATTTATAAAAAAAAATTGAATTTTTTTTTTTAAATTAACACTAAGGCGCCATCTCAGATGGCTTTTGCCTTGTGTTTTACACTAAGGCGCCATCTGAGGTGGCTTTTAGGGCAGATTTAGAAGGGAGGTGCCATCCGGATGGGCTGCTCTTGATTTCAGAGCCATCCGAGATGGCTCTGTATTTTGTCCTGAAACTTGGTTATTTGCGTAAATTTTTTCAAAAGTTGGTTATTTTTGTATTTTTTTTTAAAAATTGGTTATTCCAAAAAAAAATTCATATATATACCTAGAATTAGGTTTAACAATTTTTGAAAATTCCTAAAATGCCTTTTTGATGAATTGGATCCAAAAGCCCAATAGATTAAAAAATAATCTATCATAAAATATTTTTGTTTTGATTTTTGGGATAAGAAATTGACACCTAAAATTGTTAAAATGATATAAATTCGAACACTAAACTATCCGAAAAAATAAAATAAGTACATTAAAATAAACTACGGGTTTTAAAGGTTAAAGAAAAATTATCGAAATAATTAAAATTGAAATAAAATGATAATAAAGAATATCTGGTTTTAAAACACTTACAGTTAAAAATGAGTCTTCAAACTGTATCGAAAAATTAGAGAGCACATTTTCATGATCTACGCGACATGTAGATTCATAAAGCAGTGAGTAAAAGGCGAAAGTTTGAAATATTTTCCCGCTAATTTTCTACACAGTGTCGAATCGTGATTAACAATCTGTTCATAAAACTGAAATATCAATATTATCGACACATAATCAACTTAAAACGATACAATAAACAGGTAAGGAGATAAAAATGAATGAAGTGAAATATCGGTTATTTTATAACTATAAAACGATGCAAATGTCAATTTAAACTGACTTTTGGTCAAATTAAATACGACGAAATGATGCATATGCAATGGACGAATGATTGTATAATGTCGATGAGCTAACGAAAGCGTATGCATATGAATGTGAAGCCTAAGCCAGATAAAATCGAGATAGGAGGACAAATTTTAGGGTGCAACAGCGTGTACGCATATATAAGATGAAAATGAAGAGTAGATTTCCATTTGTCTCTTGCTTTTCATTCTTACTCTAACTTCACTTTTCATAAACTTATCTTCTCAAGAAGATTTGAAGGTAAATACATTTCATCTCTTTTTATAAAAGTTTTTTATTTGTATTTTTGTTGAATAGAATAAAAATAATTTCCTTATTTCTCATAAATATATGTTATATTGTAAATGCAGACATACATAATCTATACTGGATATATGAAAGATACAAATTCAGCATTGATTCATTACAAAAATCTTCTTCAACAAACTTCTGATATGTTTTATATTTAAGTTAAAGTTTTAAAAATTTTAAAAGTAAAATAAATGAGGCTAAAATGTTGAAGAAACTTTTTTTTTCCAAATGTAGAATAAAGTGCCATAAGTTAAGCAAGTCATTTAGTTTATTATATATTTATTACTTATACTACCTTTAGTTTTTATGTGATAGGGCTATGATTATTTACTTATACTTTTATTGTTTTTTATTGATCATAATTAAATATGAAATTAATCATAAAATTAAGTTATTAATAATTAGTTTATTATTTTTATTTACCATATTTACATTGAAAAGGCAAAACCTTTACTATATTATTACAAATCTAGTTTTGGCGGGTTTGTTGCAAAACTAACCGAGGCAGAAGCAAATAGAATGGAAGGTGTGTAGACACTAATTTTTAACTATTGAAAATAAAATTATTTTTTTTTATATTTAATAATTGTATGTTTAATAATGAAAATTGATATTTTAGGATTGGATGGAGTAGTGACTATCTTTTCTAATAAAAAGTGACATCTTCTTACACCAAAATGCTGGGATTTTATTGTTTTTTCAATAAATGTCGAGATAATCTTAAGAATCAAATGTTATCATTGGAATAAAAGATTCTAGAATTTGGTCAGAATCTGATAGTTTTAATGATAAAGGCTTTGGTCCACCACCAAACAAATGGAATGAAATTTGTCAAGCCATTAGTTTACAAGTAAGATGTTATTATTATAACTCATTTCAAAATATTTAATTTACAATAGAATATAATACAAATAATTGTTGATATATATATATATATATATATATATATATTAGTAAGCTAATTGGGGACAGATATTATGGTGGCTTAATGAGCTCACTCATAGATTATGGTGACTTAATGAGCCCACTCATATATTTTTAAGGAACCTCTAGAAGTCGAGTTCTATCTGGTTGAATTGCAATATATAAGGTATATTGGGCTTATGAATGTAATATGAATATAATTTTTCTACCATAATTTATGCGGTGTCAGATGCAGTAGACATAATATCAGTGACAATTTGAGGAGAAACGAAAAACAAAAATAAAATTATGAACGATGAATTATTGACTGTATCTTTTTTGCAATGTCACATGGAGGATAAAATCATAGTTTGATCAATTTTTATATTTAAGTTAAAATTTGATATATCCGGCATCCACATAGAATAAGTTCCACTGAAAAATAAGTGAAAAAACAAAAATAAAGTTTCCAACATCATACCACAAGAAATAACAAAAATGTGCGCGTGCGTGTACACATATATAAGATGACAATAAAGAGTAGCTTTTTGTCTGTCTCTTGCTTTTTATTGTAACTCTAACTTCACTTTTCATAAACTTATCTTCTCTAGAAGATTTGAAGGTAAATACATTTCATCTCTTTTTATAAAAGTTTTTTTTATTTGTGTTTTTGTTGAATAGAATAAAAATGATTTTCTTATTTCTCATAAATATATGTTATTTTGTAAATGCAGACATACATAATCTATACTGGATATATGAAAGATAAAAATTCAGCATTGATTCATTACAAAAATCTTCTTCAACAAACTTCTGATAGGTTTTATATTTAAGTTAAAGTTTTAGAAATTTTAAAAGTAAAATAAATGAGGCTAAAATGTTGAAGAATTTTTTTTTTCCACATGTATAATAAAGTGCCATAAGTTAAGCAAGTCATTTAGTTTATTATATATTTATTACTTATACGAACTTTAGTTTTTATGTGATAGGACTGTGATTATTTACTTATAATTTTTTGTTTTTTTTGTTGATCATAATTAAATATGAAATTAATCATAAAAATAAGTTATTAATAATTAGTTTATTATTTTTATTTACAATATTGACATTGAAAAGGCAAAACCTTTACTATATTATTACAAACCTAGTTTTGGCGGGTTTGTTGCAAAACTAACCGAGGCATTTCCTTACACCAGAATCCTGGGATTTTATTGTTTTTTCGGTGAATGTCGAGATATAATCTTAAGAATCCAATGTTACCATTGGAATAATATATTCTAAAATTTGGTCAGATAGTTTTAATGATAAAGGCTTTGGTCCACCACCAAGAAAATGGAATGGAATTTGTCAAACCAATAGTTTACAAGTAAGATGTTATTATTATAAGTCAATTCAAAAAATTTAGTTTACAATAGAGTATAATACAAATAATTGTTGATATAAATGTTTTTTAGTAAGCTAATTGGGGATAGATATTAGGGTGACTTAATGAGCTCACTCATATATAATGGTGACTCAATGAGCTCACTCATATATTTTTAAGGAACCTCTTGAAGTGGAGTTCCATCGGGTTGAATTGCAATATATAAGGTATATTGGGCTTATGAATGTAATATGAGTATAATTTTTGCTACCATCATTTATGCGGTCTCATTTGTAGAAGACATAATATCAGTGACAATTGGAGGAGAAACGAAAAACAAAAATAAAATTATGAACGATGAATTTTTGACCGTATCTTTTAATGCAATGTCACATGGAGGATAAAATCATAGTTTTATCAATTTTAATATTTAAGTTAAAATTTGATATAACCTGCATCCACATAGACTACATTCCACTGAAAAATAAGTGAAAAGACAAAAATTAAGTTTCCAACATCATACCACAAGAAATAACAAAAATGTGCGCGTGCGTGCACACATATGTAAGATGACAATGAAGAGTAGATTTTCATCTGTCTCTTGCTTTTTATTCTTACTCTAACTTCACTTTTCATAAACTTATCTTCTCAAGAAGATTTGAAGGTAAATACATTTCATCTCTTTTTATAAAAGTTTTTTTATTTGTATTTTTGTTGGATAGAATAAAAATAATTTTCTTATTTCTCATAAATATATTTTATTTGGTAAATGCAGACATATATAATCTGGATATATGAAAGATAAAAATTCAGCATTGATTCATTACAAAAATCTTCTTCAACAAACTTTTGATATGTTTTATATTTAAGTTAAAGTTTTAAAAATTTTAAAAGTAAAATAAATGAGGCTAAAATGTTGAAGAAAATTTTTTTTTACCAAATGTAGAATAAAGTGCCATAAGTTAAGCAAGTCATTTAGTTTATTATATATTTATTACTTATACTAACTTTAGTTTTTATGTGATAGGGCTGTGATTATTTACTTATACCTTTATTGTTTTTTTATTGATCATAATTAAATATGAAATTAATCATAAAAATAAGTTATTAATAATTAGTTTATTATTTTTATTTACAATATTGACATTGAAAAGGCAAAACCTTTACTATATTATTACAAATCTAGTTTTGGCGGGTTTGTTGCAAAACTAACCGAGGCAGAAGCAAATAGAATGGAAGGTGTGTGGACACTAATTTTTAACTATTGAAAATAAAATCATATTTTTTTTATATTTAATAATTGTATGTTTAATAATGAAAATTGATATTTTAGGATTGGATGGAGTGGTGACTATCTTTTCTAATAAAAAGTGACATCTTCTTACACCAAAATCCTGGGATTTTATTGTTTTTTCAATGAATGTCGAGAGATAATCTTAAGAATCAAATGTTATCATTGGAATAAAAGATTCTAGAATTTGGTCAGAATCTGATAGTTTTAACGATAAAGGCTTTGGTCCACCACCAAACAAATGGAATGAAATTTGTCAAGCCATTAGTTTACAAGTAAGATGTTATTATTATAACTCATTTCAAAATATTTAATTTACAATAGAGTATAATATATATATATATATATATATATATATATATATATATATATATATATATATATATATATATATATATATATATATATATATATATATATATATATATATATTCATAGTAAGTTAATTGGGGATAGATATTATGGTGGCTTAATGAGCTCACTCATATATTATGGTGACTTAATGAGCTCACTCATATAACCTCTAGAAGTGGAGTTCATCTGGTTGAATTGCAATATAGAAGTGGAGTTCCATCTGGTTGAATTGTAATATAAGGTATATATTAGGCTTATGAATGTAATATGAGTATAATTTTTTCTACCATAATTTATGCTGTGTCAGATGTAGTAGACATAATATCAGTGACAAGTTGAGGAGAAACGAAAAACAAAAATAAAATTATGAACGATGAATTTTTGACTGTATCTTTTTAGCAATGTCACATGGAGGATAAAATCATAGTTTTATCAATTTTTATATTTAAGTTAAAATTTGATATATCCGGCATCGACATAGACTACATTCCACTAACAAATAAGTGAAAAAACAAAAATAAAGTTTCCAACATCATACCACAAGAAATAACAAAAATGTGCGCGTGCGTGTACACATATATAAGATGACAATGAAGAGTAGATTTTCGTGTGTCTCTTGCTTTTTATTGTTACTCTAACTTCACTTTTCATAAACTTATCTTCTCAAGAAGATTTGAGGGTAAATACATTTCATCTTTTTTTATAAAAGTTTTTTTTATTTGTATTTTTGTTGAATAGAATAAAAATGATTTTCTTATTTCTCATAAATATATGTTATTTTGTAAATGCAGACATACATAATCTATACTGGATATATGAAAGATAAAAATTCAGCATTGATTCATTACAAAAATCTTCTTCAACAAACTTCTGATAGGTTTTATATTTAAGTTAAAGTTCTAAAAATTTTAAAAGTAAAATAAATGAGGCCAAAATGTTGAAGAAACTTTTTTTTTCCAAATGTAGAATAAAGTGCCATAAGTTAAGCAAGTCATTTAGTTTATTATATATTTATTACTTATACTAACTTTAGTTTTTATGTGATAGGGATGTGATTATTTACTTATATTATTGTTGTTTTTTTTGTTGACTATAATTAAATACGAAATTAATCATAAAAATAAGTTATTAACATTTATTTTATTATTTTTATTTACAATATTGACATTGAAAAGGCAAAACCTTTACTATATTATTACAAATCTAGTTTTGGCGGGTTTGTTGCAAAACTAACCGAGGCAGAAGCAAATAGAATTGAAGGTGTGTAGACACTAATTTTTAACTATTTAAAATAAAATTATTTTTATTTTTTATTTTTAATCATTGAATGTTTAATAATGAAAATTGATATTGTAGGATTGGATGGAGTGGTGACTATCTTTTCTAATAAAAAGTGACATCTCCTTACACCAAAATTCTTGGATTTTATTGTTTTTTCAATGAATGTCGAGAGATAATCTTAAGAATCCAATGTTATCATTGGAATAATAGATTCTAGAATTTGGTCAGAATCTGATAGTTTTAATGATAAAGGCTTTGGTCCACCACCAAGCAAATGGAATGGAATTTGTCAAACCATTAGTTTAGAAGTAAGATGTTATTATTATAACTCATTTCAAAATATTTAATCTACAATAGAGTATAATACAAATAATTGTGGATATATATATGTTTTTTTAGTAAGCTAATTGGGGATAGATATTATGGTGGCTTAATGAGCTCACTCATATATTATGGTGACTTAATGAGCTCACTCATATATTTTTAAGGAACCTCTAGAAGTCGAGTTCCATCTGGTTGAATTGCAATATATAAGGTATATCGGGCTTATGAATGTAATATGAGTATAAGTTTTGCTACCATAATTTATGCGGTGTCAGATGCAGTAGACATAATATCAGTGACAATTTGAGGAGAAACGAAAAACAAAAATAAAATTATGAACGATGAATTTTTGACAGTATCTTTTTAGCAATGTCACATGGAGGATAAAATCATAGTTTTATCAATTTTATATTTAAGTTAAAATTTGATATATCTTGCATCCACCTAGACTTCATTCTACTAAAAAATAAGTGAAAAAAACAAAAATAAAGTTTCCAACATCATGCTACAAGAAATAACAAAAATGTGCGCATGCGTGTACACATATATAAGATAACAATGAAGAGTAGATTTTCATCTGTCTCTTGCTTTTTATTGTTACTCTAACTTCACTTTTCATAAACTTATCTTCTCAAGAAGATTTGAAGATAAATACATTTCATCTCTTTTTATAAAGTTTTCTTTATTTGTATTTTTGTTGAATAGAATAAAAATAATTTTCTTATTTCTCATAAATATATGTTATTTGGTAAATGCAGACATATAAATCTATACTGGATATATGAAAGATAAGAATTTAGTGTTGATTCATTACAAAAATCTTCTTCAACAAACTTCTGATAGGTTTTATATTTAAGTTAACGTTTTAAAAATTTTAAAAGTAAAATAAATGAGGCTAAAGTGCCATAAGTTAAGCAAGTCATTTAGTTTATTATATATTTATTACTTATACTAACTTTAGTTTTTATGTGATAGGGCTGTGATTATTTACTTATACTTTTATTGTTTTTTTTGTTGATCATGAATAAATATGAAATTAATCATAAAAATAAGTTATTAACAATTAGTTTATTATTTTTATTTACAATATTGACATTGAAAAGGCAAAACCTTTACTATATTATTACAAACCTAGTTTTGGCGGGTTTGTTGCAAAACTAACCGAGGCAGAAGCAAATAGAATGGAAGGTGTGTAGACACTAATTTTTAACTATTGAAAATAAAATCATATTTATTTTTTATATTTAATAATTGAATGTTTAATAATGAAAATTGATATTGTAGGATTGGATGGAGCAGTGACTATCTTTTCTAATAAAAAGTGACATCTCCTTACACCAACATGCTGGGATTTTATTGTTTTTCAATGAATGTCTTGAGATAATCTTAAGAATCCAATGTTATCATTGGAATAATAGATTCTAGAATTTGGTCAGAATCTAATAGTTTTAATGATAAAGGCTTTGGTCCACCACCAAGCAAATGGAATGCCATTTGTCAAACCATTAGTTTACAAGTAAGATGTTATTATTATAATTCATTTCAAAATATTTAATTTACAATAGAGTATAATACAAATAATTGTTGATATATATATGTTTTTTAGTAAGCTAATTGGGGATAGATATTATGGTGGCTTAGTGAGCTCACTCATATATTATGGTGACTTAATGAGCTCACTCATATATTTTTAAGGAATCTCTAGAAGTGGAGTTCCATCTGGTTGAATTGCAATATAAAAGGCATATTGGGCTTATGAATGTAATATGAGTATAATTTTTTCTACAATAATTTATGCGGTGTCAAATGTAGTAGACATAATATCAGTGACAATTTGAGGAGAAACGAATAACAAAAATAAAATTATGAACGATGAATTTTGACTGTATCTTTTTATGCAATGTCACATGGAGGATAAAATCATAGTTTGATCAATTTTTATATTTAAGTTAAAATTTGATATATCTTGCATCCACATAGACTTCATTCCACTAAAAAATAAGTGAAAAAACAAAAATAAAGTTTCCAACATCATAGCACAAGAAATAACAAAAATGTGCGCATGCGTGTACACATATATAAGATGACATAAAGAGTAGATTTTTGTCTGTCTCTTGCTTTTTATTGTTACTCTAACTTCACTTTTCATAAACTTATCTTCTCAAGAAGATTTGAAGGTAAATACATTTCATCTCTTTTTATAAAAGTTTTTTTATTTGTATTTTTGTTGGATAGAATAAAAATAATTTTCTTATTTCTCATAAATATATGTTATTTGGTAAATACAGACATATAAATCTATACTGGATATATGAAAGATAAGAATTTAGCGTTGATTCATTACAAAAATCTTCTTCAATAAACTTCTGATAGGTTTTATATTTAAGTTAAAGTTTTAAAATTTTTAAATGTAAAATAAATAAGGCCAAAATGTTGAAGAAACTTTTTTTTTTTTGAAATGTAGAATAAAGTAACATAAGTTAAGCAAGTCGTTTAGTTTATTATATATTTATTACTTATGTGAACTTTAGTTTTGATGTGATAGGGCTGTGATTATTTACTTATACTTTTATTGTTTTTTTTGTTGATCATAATTAAATATGAAATTAATCATAAAAATAAGTTATTAAAAATTAGTTTATTATTTTTATTTACAACATTGACATTGAAAAGGCAAAACCTTTACTATATTATTACAAACCTAGTTTTGGCGGGTTTGTTGCAAAATTAACCGAGGGCAGAAGCAAATAGAATGGAAGGTGTGTAGACACTAATTTTTAACTATTGAAAATTAAATTATATTTATTATTTATATTTAATAATTGTATGTTTAAGAATGAAAATTGATATTGTAGGATTGGATGGAGTGGTGACTATCTTTTCTAATAAAAAGTGACATCTCCTTACACCAAAATTCTGGGATTTTATTGTTTTTTCAATGATTGTCGAGAGATAATCTTAAGAATCAAATGTTATCATTGGAACTATAGATTCTAGAATTTGGTCAGAATCTGATAGTTTTAATGATAAAGGCTTTGGTCCACCACCAAGAAAATGGAATGGAATTTGTCAAACCATTAGTTTACAACTAAGATGTTATTATTATAAGTCAAGTCAAAATAGTTAGTTTACAATAGAGTATAATACAAATAATTGTTGATATAAATGTTTTTTAGTAAGCTAATTGGGGATAGATATTAGGGTGACTTAATGAGCTCACTCAAATAATTGTTGATAAATGTTTTTGCTACCATCATTTATGCGGTGTCAGATGTAGTAGACATAATATCAGTGACAATTTGAGGAGAAACGAAAAACAAAAATAAAATTATGAACCATAAATTTTTGACTGTATCTTTTTATGCAATGTCACATGGATTGTTGGGCTTTTACATACATATATATATATATATATATATATATATATGATTATATTTTTTATGTCTTCATTGATGCAGTGTCAAATGGAATATACATAATATCAGTGTCAAATTAAAATTTGATATATCCAACATAGGTGTGCGCGTGCGTGTACACATACATGTAATTCGTCAAAAGTTTGTGTGTGCGTGTACACACATATAAGTTGACAATGGAGTCATGGAGAGTAAATTTTTATTCGATCTCTTGCTTTTTATTGTTACTCTTACTCCACTTTTCATAAATTTATCTTCCCAAGAAGATATAAAGGTAAATACACTTCATCTCTCTATATAAAAGTTTTATGATTTATATTTTTGTTGAATAGAATAAAAATATTTTTCATATTTCTCACAAATCATTACGTCAAAAAAGACTTAAGACAACATATTTTTTTGCTTTTAAAAGCGCTGCCGTAGGTGGTGCTGGTATAGGTTTTAATAACGGTTTTTGATGAGGCAAAAGTGTTGCCTTAGATATACCTTAGCCAACATTTTTTCTTAAAAAACGCTTTCTAAAGTAGGTCTTTAGCCGCACTTTTTTCTAGAAAAGTGCTTTCTAAATAATACTTTTTATGCTTTCTGTAGGCATCTTCAGGTAGCGTTTTTTCAAGGAAAAGCGCTGCTAAAGGCCTACTTTGAAAAGCGCTTTTACTGGAAAAGCGCTGCCTAAAGTATACATAAGGCAACGTTTTTCTAGTAAAAGCGCTTTCTAAAGTGTCTATAGGCAGCGTTTTTGGTGTATATATTTTGGTTTAAACCTAGAATAATAACACGGTCAATAATAACCTGGAATATAATATTTAATTGTAATCCATTATAATCCAAAATATATGTCAATATAATACCAAAATATATGCCACAAAAGGCATTATAATACCATTACATTATATACTATTGTAATCCAAAATATATGTACATCATTATAATTCAATTCACATATTTCTAACAGAACCAACTCAGCCTTAACAATAACAAAGTTATC
Organism: Vicia sativa; assembly: GCA_021764765.1. NCBI lineage: Eukaryota > Viridiplantae > Streptophyta > Magnoliopsida > Fabales > Fabaceae > Vicia > Vicia sativa. Next base: position 94,240,150 of record CM038795.1, read on the forward strand.
CCTAACAATAACCAAATCAACCCTAACAAAATCAACCCTAACAACAACTAAATTAGTCCTAATTAATAAAATATGTCCGAAATCGCCAAAATACGACGAGCGGACGGTCCTGGTCCTGCAAGGTATGAACATAATAGCACGGTCAATAATGTACTCACCCAATAATGTATTCATAAGATTTTTCACACAATAATGTATTAATACCTTATATGATTCTTTTCTCAATCAAATATTCACACAATTCCTCCTTGATTTCTTCCAACTGATTTTTCATGTAATATGCACACTTATATTCATCAAAGTACTACATAACAAAACATAATATGCATGATTTAGTTAAAAGTAATAAATTATATGAAATATGCGATAAATATAACAAATCCTAAGTTATAAATCCATACTGTGATTGGAATCTCTATTCGATCTAAATTAATGATTTCTCTCATAAACCTCATAACAAAGTATCTGCAATCTATACCGTTTTGTTGTTGAGCACACTACATAGAAAAACAAATAATATGTAGTTGTCTTGTTTTATCAAGTAACATCACTGTTATAAACAAAATTGTGAAAATTAATATACCTCCACTTTGATCCATGTAATGTTGCTTGATCTAGACCATGGTACTCGAGCGTCTCTTTGAGATCGAAATACTTGTATTGCTCTAACAAAATAAAAACATATATTTAGAACAATCTCACAAAAATAATTAATTATATAAATAACATGAATATTTAAAACAATCTCACTTACGTATCAATCATTAACTTCATTTCTGGATAACTTTTCCAATCACCATCTACCGAATTCAGATAATAGACCACTTCTTTTATAGGATCCACAGCAACCAACAACTAGTGACGTCTATAAATTAAAACAAAAGTTTAGATGGAAATTTTCTCTATAAATTAAAACAAAAGTTTAGAATAAATATCTAACCCTATAAGAATAGTATTATACGCCCAAAGATACAAGCTTTATGTATTGCTGGCCATGAATCTCTCGACTAAGTGCTCTCTTACTGAATCTGGATCGCCAACAATTGACCGTTGGTTGACACGGGAGGAAGACACAAAATGGAATCTGTTTGACAATTGATTCTCGCGCATCAATTTTTCATACAAGAACTTTAAATAAAAACATAATAAACATTAGACTATTTTCATTGAAATGTGTAAATAAATTGTTTAGCTAATTAAATAATAGATTGATTGCATTACCGGATGTATAAGTGTACAATACCGACGCCTAATTCTTGATGCAAGAAAATTTGTTGCATGTCCTCTTTTCCAATTGTTTTGAGGCAAGAAAAACCAAAGATACCTTCCTCCATATCCATTTGACGAATAACACCACTCATCAAATCTGATGTTCTCAAAAGTGTGTCAACACACATCCGGAATCGAGGTACTATTTTTCTTCGCACGATCCTTGGAATTAGATCCCTTTTTTGGTTGGGTACGCTACTATTTTTCTGGCTCACTTGATGTGACCCTTGAGCAGGTACCTAAAAATCATATAACTTAGGTAAATTATAAAATCATACAGTTTTTTATTCGGATCATATAAGTAACACTTTAAACGTGAATATTAAGGACAACATAAAGTACAAATCAAAATATTTAATATTAACGGGAACATGAAGATACAGATCAAAATATTGAATATTAACGGGAATATTAAATTACTGAACAAAATATTGAATATTAACAGGAACACAAAGTTATTGATCAAAATATTGAATATTAACAAAAAAAATAAAGTTATTGATCAAAATATTGAATATTATTATAAACATGAAGTTGTTGATCAAAATATTAAATATTAACGAAATTATTAAGTTATTAATAGAAAAAAATTCTTTTAAGAGGGTCAGATCATTCAATTTTTATTTTTTTTATATTTATTTCTGTAATAATATCGACATTGAATAAAATAAGAAGATTAGAATAGATGATGTGCGAAAGTACGAGTATCACACTAATTTATAAATAAAAAGGGCCTCATTTTCTTTTATACAATTATCCTTTGTTTGAGAGATTAAAGGGGAAAAGAGGAAAAGATTTTTCAAAAAAAGAAAAGAAATATTTGAGTGGAAAAAATTAAGGGATTTAGATGGAGAGGATTTTAAAGATATTTGTTTTTACTCGTAATATAAAATCTCTCTAATTTAAAAGAATTCAAAAACGACATTAGTCAAGGTATAGATAGAGTTTAGGTAAATATTTTGAATATAATTGTTATAAGGTTTTAAAGATAAAAATATATTAACGACAAATATTTATAAAGACACCATCACAAAAATTATTAATTACTTTTCTATTTTTTCCCCACCAAATCTCCTCCCAAATCCCCCATTCTTTTGCTCCCGAATTTGTAAGCATAGCATAAAAGTATAAATATATTCAAAAGTTTAAATTTTTAGCCATTGCTCTTGGAAATTAGCATTCCAACCCTCAAACTTAATCTATTTGTTCTAAATATAATTTTCATTATACCCTAAAACAATAAAATTTAAAAATGCAGTTATAATAATAGAACCTAATTTTCATGGATTATCTTCCATTAATCGTGTTTGACATCATTAGCTTGACTTTTTTTTCTTTTTCTGATCGCCGATTTGTATTGTCATAATTTTTATCAAATAGTTTAACACCACCTTTTTGAGAATTTCTTTTATGAATAACCAAATTTTTCATTTTTTTTAAAAAATAATCATATTTTTAGAATAATTATGCAAATGACCAATTTTCAGAAAATATTACACTATGTCGTTACTCTAAATGGTGACTTCTTTGAAAAAAATAATTGTTTTGCTTTTTTAATAATATTATTTATATACTATATATTACTTTTTATTCAATTATTAATAGTATTTAAATTATTTTTAAAATTACATTATTTAATTATTTAAGTGTTTAATTATTGTATAAAATTATATTGTTTAATTATTGAATTAATAAAAAATAAATGCATAATAAATTATTTATTTATTGCATAAACAACAGAATAGTACAATTTACAGTCAGCAAAATATTTAACATATTTGGGGGCCTTGCAGGCCTCTGGTACGACCCGCAAGGCGGAGGTCTAACTACTCGTGTAGATGGCTCACGAGGTGGTGGTAATACCCCAGTCGTACCCCTAGTCCTACGTCGTCCCCTTATTTGTTCTTGTTGTGTTTGCGTCGACGTCCCTTCAATGCACTCTAGGTCTACAAAATCGGTCAGTTGACTTTGACCTCTAGAATTTTCGCTGTAGGATAGGCGGGTGTCCTCTACATCCTCAAAGCTTTGTCTTGGTGGGACAAAGTTGCTCCTGCTTGGTGCGCCTCGAAATGTGGTCTTTGATAGTTGGAGGTTGAACCTGGTTGGTTAAAAAATAAGGTTTGTTGCAGTGTGTTGAAGTATGGTTGATAATCTTCAGGTATGCCGGTGTCGGGGCTAAGTGGTGATGTGGATGGGCCCGCAACACCAGGGTCTTGGTATTGGGGTTGAGTTTACGGATTGTAGTATTGGTATGGTTGGGGTGTAGACATATGTTGCTATGGTTGGGGAGTGGACATGTGTTGGGGGTGGACATGTGTTGAGTGTAACACCCCTTCTAATTTCCCTGCGAATTATATAATTAATCAGAGTTTTAACATAACGAAAGGTCACTACAATTTAATAATTATTCAAATGATAAAACATCATAACAATAATCATGCTTTTACTGAAGAACTTCATTAAATAATTCAAAACCAAAGGTTATGTTTTACACAGCGGAAATAACACAAGAATCCGGAATAATTCAAATCATAATTACTCCAAAACATAAACCAAAAGAACAAGTTAATTTGGTGAATCCAAAACAATCGTTTCGCAGTGTTACAACTACCAGAGCATGACACTAACACACGGACTATCTAAATAGCACAGCTCTATAAGTCATCCTCACCAATTTCCAAGCAGCTAATCACTTTGATCTAAAATCATCAAAGTAAGGGTGAGATTTCATCACAATTAAAATGCATTATACATTTCTTTAAAGCAATAAAACAATCAATACATTATTCCACCCGCATTAGCATAGCCAGATAACAATCCACAATTACATTCCATATGATTCATTATGCACATAATAACAATCAATGTAATTATAACACTGTAAACCATCCTAACATGTTATAATTACATATGCAATGCAGACTCAATGCATGTGGTACCAAACGTGAATCAACGATTCACCCATACACCACTGGGTCAAGAATCTAGCCTCACCACCACTATCCACTGGGTACGGTTATTGGCCCTGCAGGTTCAATTCCACGCAATGGGAATGAACCATCACCAGAATGCTTATGCATGCACGTCAGAAGCATGCAACCATCCAAATACGGAATATGATCACACAACATTATTCCACTCATAATCAATAACAACAGTACGTGATAACAGCAATCGTGAACATATAACGTTAATTACAACATATGGAATTAACATACAGCACATATACGCAACGAATATTTCACGAATCGCAACGAATTCTTATTACGGAAACTAGATTAATTCTTCAAGATCTTAATTACTGGTTTTGAAAATGTTCTTATAAGATAGTACTCGTTCTAAGCTTTCCAACGATACCAACTATGCCTAAATCGGAGTTACGGTCGAAAAGATATGACCCAAACCGTTTTCAGAAAATTACATTTCATTCCTGTACAGTATGTATCGACACAAAACCTCATGTGTCAATATATAAGCTGCTTGTGTCGACTCATAGGTCGTATGCATCGATTCATACAACTGAAATTTTGCATTTTTCAAATTTTGTTCAGTATGTGTCGATGCATAACACGGATGTGTCGATGCATAGGTTTGATTTTTGGCCTATGAGTCGATGCATGACTCTATGAGTCGAGGCATACATTTTCCACGCCTCTGTTTTTCCAAATTCTTGCTGCTTGAATCGATTCATAATGTTATGTGTCGACCCATACTGTTATGTTTCCTCAAAATATCAATTTTTCTCCACTGTTTGCAATCCCTCTCAATACCATTCATTACCAAACTTCATAATACACCAGGACAGAATTAATCCATGTATTTTTACATTTAATTGACTAAAGAATTTTGTTTTCTAATTAGCCTAGATTCATCTTACATAAATTAATCGTTCATAACAATTCCAATCAAGGTTTTACGTCGGATTATAACGTTAGGGCACAACCTAGAATCCTAATTCGAGATTCCTAACGGATTGAATTATTCTATTGATCATCAAAACCTATAAGGCATAATAATCAGATCAAATCACCCCTTACCTCGCGATGAACCTTCGAATTCTGACGATTTGACTTTTTCTCCTCTTTCTCTTCTCTTCTCCAAAGTACGTAGAATGAAATCCTAATTTCTCAAATCCTTCTCTTATTTCCTCTATTCCTTTATTTATTACTTTTTATTTTCCAAATAATAGAAATAAATAAATTAGATTAATTAGAGCCTTTTACTCTACATACCTCCCAATTCCACTTTACACCCCCAACACTCCCATTTATTTAATTAATTAATTAAATCAATTCATCCAAAAAATACTAATAATTAAACCTTTAATTAAATTAATAATTAAATTTCTAATTATTAAATAGTTTAATTAATTTGGGGTGTCATACCTCTCCCCTACTAAAAGAGTTTTCGTCCTCGAAAACATACCTTAGACGAAAAGTTCGGGATATGAGTCTTTCATCTGGCTTTCTAGCTCCCAAGTTACATTTCCATCTGCTGGTCCTCCCCAAGCTACTTTCATCAGCGCTATCTCTTTACCTCGCAACTGTTTCACCTTCCGATCCTCAATTCTCACAGGTAATGCTTCAACAGTCAGATTATCTCGCACTTGTATATTATCTACCTGAATCTCATGAGACGGATCGGGAATGTATTTCCTCAACTGAGATACGTGGAAGACATCATGTAAATTTGCAAGTGACGGCGGTAAAGAAATCTGATAAGCAACTCTTCCAATCTTCTTGGTAATCTGATACGGACCAATAAAACACGGAGTCAACTTCTTTGACTTTAAGGCTCGACCAATACCAGTCATCGGAGTAACTCGCATAAACACAGGATCTCCTTCACTAAACTCAAGATCCTTCCTCCTCTTATCATGATAACTCTTCTGTCGACTCTGAGAAGCTCTCATCTTCTTCTGAATCATCTTGATCTTTTCTGAAGTCTGTTGGACAATTTTTGGTCCAATCACAGCACTTTCTCCAGATTCGTACCAACACAACGGTGTCTGACACCTCCTACCATACAATTCCTCAAACGGAGCCATACCAATACTCGAATGAAAACTATTGTTGTAGGTAAACTCAATTAATGGTAAGTAACTATCCCAAGCTCCACCTTTTTCCAACACACAAGCTCGCAACAAATCCTCTAACGACTGAATCGTCCTCTGCGTCTGACCATCTATCTGCGGATGATAAGCGGAACTCAACCTTAACTTAGTACCCAAAGCTTCTTGCAGCCCCGTCCAAAACTTAGACATAAACCTCGGATCTCTATCCGACACAATACTAGAAGGAATACCGTGCAAACTTATAATCTTCTCCACATACAATTCTGCCAACCTCTCCATCGGATAATCCATTCTTATCGGAATAAAGTGAGCGGACTTAGTCAATCGATCAACAATAACCCAAATAGAATCACAATTCTTCGCTGTCCTCGGCAAACCCGACACAAAATCCATAGAAATGCCATCCCATTTCCACTCTGGAACAAACAACGGTTCCATCAATCCTGACGGTTTCTAATGTTCAATCTTTGACTTCTGACAAACCAGACAAGCATAAACAAACTCAGCAATTTCCTTTTTGATTCCAGGCCACCAAAATAACTTTTTCAAGTCATGATACATCTTAGTAGCACCAGGATGAATACTCAATCCACTACGATGTCCTTCTTCCAAAATACTCTTCCGAAGTTCTGCAATATCCGGAACACACACTCTGTCACCAAATCTCATAACACCATTCTCATCAACTCGGAATTCACCTTCTTGACCTTGGTTGATCAATGTCAACTTATCCACCAAACCAACATCATATTTCTGTCTAGTTCGAATTTCCTCAAGAATACCACTAGTCAACTTCAACATTCCCAATTTAACACTATCAGAAGTAGTCTCACATACCAAACTCAAATCTCTGAATTGTTCCACTAAATCCAGTTCACGAACCATCAACATAGACATATGCAAGGACTTCATGCTCAATGCATCTGCAACCACGTTTACCTTACCAGGATGGTAATTCAAACCGAAATCATAATCCTTCAAAAATTCTAACCACTTTCTTTGCCTCATAGTTAGCTCTTTCTGATCGAAGAGATACTTCAGACTCTTATGATCGCTGAATACCTCGAATCGAGAACCATACAAATAATGCCTCCACAATTTCAAAACAAAAACCACTGCTTCCAGCTCTAGATCATGAGTCGGATAATTCCTTTCATGAACTTTCAACTGTCTCGAAGTATAAGCCACAACCTGCTTATCTTGCATCAAAACACCGCCTAATCCCATCAATGACGCATCACAATACACAACAAAAGATTTTGCCGGATTCGGCAAAATCAGAATCGGAGCACTAGTCAACCTCTACTTCAACTCTTGGAATCCTTTCTCACATTCAGAATCCCAAACAAACACCTGACCCTTCTGGTCAACTTAGTCAACGACAAAGCTAACTTCGAAAATACTTCAATGAACTTTCTGTAGTATCCTACAAGACCAAGAAAACTATGGATTTCAGAAGCATTCTTCGGCGCTTCCCATTGAGATACCGCTTCTACCTTCATAGGATCAACAACAATGCCATTCTTGGAAATCACATGACCAAGAAAGCTTACTTCACTTAACCAGAATTCACACTTAGACAACTTCGCATAAAGCTTCTTCTCCTTCAACAGTTCCAACACAATTCTAAGATGTTCTGCATGTTCTTCATCATTCTTTGAATAGATCAGAATATCATCAATAAAGCACACCACAAACTTATTAAGATACCGATGAAATATCCTGTTCATATACTCCGTGAAAACACCAGGTGCATTAGTAACTCCAAACGGCATAACAGAATACTTATAATGTCCATACCTCGTTCTAAATGCAGTTTTCTGAATATCTTCCGTCCTCACACGAATCTGATGATATCCAGATCTCAAATCAATCTTGCTGAATACACAAGCTCCAACTAGCTGATCCATCGAATCATCAATCCTCGGCAATGGATACTGATTCTTGATCGTAACTTTATTCAACTGCCTGTAATCAACACACAGTCTCATTGTACCTTCCTTCTTCTTAACCAACAACACCAGAGCACCCCACGGCGAAACACTAGGACGAATAAACTTCTTCTCAAGCAATTCTTCTAACTGCTTCTTCAATTCAGATGATTCAGATGTCGACATGCGATAAGGCGCCATCGACACCGGACTAGTTCCAGGAATCAAATCTATAGTAAACTCCACTTCCTTCTCAGGTGGCAATTCACTAACATCTTCCGGAAACACTTCTGGGAATTCATTAACCACAGGCAATTCATCACTCTTAACTTTTCCTTTCACCTCCGTCGAAGAATACAACATAAACACTACAGCACCATCTTTAACAGCTGAATTCATCTACTTAACCGACATAGTCACGTCTTCGACACTAACCTCTTCAGGAAAAATAATCGTCTTCTCAAAACAATTAATATGAACCTGGTTGAATTCCAACCAGTTCATTCCAAGAATGATATCAAGTTGTTGTAAAGGTAGGCACACTAAATCCATACCGAAACCTCTACAAAAAATTACAATAGGACAATTCCTACAAACATATGAAGTAGTCACTGAACCCGACGCAGGAGTGTCAATAACAATACTTCCATCCATATTAGAAATATCCAAGTTTAATCTTTTAGCACAATCCAAAGCAATAAAAGAATGTGTCGCTCTAGTATCAATAATCGCAATCAAAGGTATGCCATTAATAAAACATGTACCTTTAATCAACCGATCATCTGGCTTAGTCTCTTATCCTGACAAAGCGAACACTTTACCACCAGCTTGTTCTTTCTTTGGCTTAGTACACTGCAGACGAGTATGACCCTCTTCGCCACAGTTGTAACAAGTTACCTTTCTTGCTCTGCATTCAGTAGTTACATGACCAAATCTTCCACAGTTGTTGCACTTCTTCGCATCATTCCTGCATTCATTAGCTCGATGCCCCATTTCACCACACCTGTAGCACTTAATGGAAGAACCAAAATCTCCCCCACTAGGCTTCTTCCAACCACCGGATTTCTGATTATTCTTATCATAAGGTTTCTCACGATCCATCTGTTGCTTTCTTTTACGATCCACATGCCCTCGAGCATTTGTCCGAGTACTAATAAGATCCTCTTCTAGAATTCTACTACAGTCTACCAAATCAGAAAACCTACGGATACGCTAATACATGATACCCTGCTTGATCTCATCACGAAGACCATTCTCAAATTTGATACATTTGGAAAATTCTCCGTCTGCATCGTTAGTGTAATGAGCATAGTACTTCGCCAACTCAGTAAATTTCAAAGCATACTCACTCACAGTCTTATTGCCCTACTTGAGCTCCTGAAACTCAATCTCCTTCTTGCCCTGAATGTCTTCAGGAAAGTATCTCCTTAGAAAAGCTCTCCTGAACACAGCCCAATTCAATGCAATACCATCTTGCTCCATTTCAGTCCTGGTAGCAACCCACCAGTCATCAACTTCCTCTGCCAGCATGTGAGTACCATATCTCACCTTCAGCTCTTCCACACAGTCAATTACTCTAAAGATCCTATCGATCTCCTTCAACCATCTCTGAGCATCTTCGGGATCATGAGTGCCTTTGAACAATAGAGGATTGTTCCTCTGAAAGTTCCCCAACTACCTATCAGCACCAATACCAGCTCCCAGTTGATTCCCTCCAAGCACACCAGCTAACATTCCCAAGGCTTCAGCAATAGCAGCATCGTCTCTTCCGTTACCTCTTTTGGCCATTGTTCTGTAACATTACAAAACAATCACATTAGAACACAAGTATCGATAGTGTTACCTTGCGATAGTCGCATACAAAAGGGATAACGACACTAAGACACGACCGACTATGCTCTGATACCACTATTGTAACACCCCTTCTAATTTCCCCGCAAATTATATAATTAATCAGAGTTTTAACATAACGAAAGGGTGCTACAATTTAATAATTATTCAAATGATAAAACATCATAACAGTAATCATGCTTTTACTGAAGAACTTCATTAAATAATTCAAAACCAAAGATTATATTTTACACAGTGAAAATAACATAAGAATCCGGAATAATTCAAATCATAATTACTCCAAAACATAAACCAAAAGAACAAGTTAATTTGGTGATTCCAAAATAATCGTTCCCCAGTGTTACAACTACCAGAGCATGACACTAACACGCGAACTATCTAAATAGCACAGCTCTATAAGCCATCCTCACCAATTCCCAAGCAGCTAATCACTTTGATCTGAAATCATCAAAGTAAGGGTGAGATTTCATCAAAATTAAAATGCATTATAGATTTCTTTAAAGCAATAAAACAATCAATACATTATTCCACCCGCATTAGCATAGCCAGATAACAATCCACAATTACATTCCATACGATTCATTATGCACATAACAATAACCAATGCAATTATAACACTAGAAACCATCCTAACATGTTATAATTACATATGAAATGCAGACTCAATGCATGTGGTACCAAACGTGAACCGAGTTCACACCCTGTTCCGTTTACACCTTAGAAAACAGTGTCAATCAACGATTCGCCCATACACCACTGGGTCAAGAATCTAGCCTCACCACCACTATCCACTGGGTATGGTTATTAGCCCTGCAAGTTCAATCCACACAATGGAAATGAACCATCACCAGAATGCTTATGCATGCACATCAGAAGCATGCAACAATCCAAATACGGAATATGATCACACAATATTATCCCACTCATAATCAATAACAACAGTGCGTGATAACAGCAATCATGAACATATAACGTTAATTACAACACATGGAATTAACATACATCACATATACGCAACGAATATTTCACGAATCGCAACGAATTCTTATTACGGAAACCAGATTAATTCTTCAAGATCTCACTTACTGGTTTTGAAAATGTTTTTATTAGATAGTACTCGTTCTAAGCTTTCCAACGATACCAACTATGCCTAAATCGGAGTTACGGTCGAAAAGATATCACCCAAACCGTTTTCAGAAAATTACATTTCATTCCTGTACAGTATGTATCGACACAAAACATCATGTGTCAATACATAAGCTGCTTGCGTCGACTCATAGGTCGTATGCATCGATGCATACAACTGAAATTTTTCATTTTTCAAATTTTGTTCAGTATGTGTCGATGCATAACACGTATGTGTCGATGCATAGGTTTGATTTTTGGCCTATGAGTCGATGCATACGTTTTCCACGCCTCTGTTTTTACAAATTCTTGCTGCTTGCATCGATTCATAATGTTATGTGTCGACCCATACTGTTATGTTTCCTCAAAATATCAGTTTTTCTCCACTGTTTGCAATCCCTCTCAATACCATTCATTACCAAACTTCATAATACACCAAAACAGAATTAATCCATGTATTTTTACATTCAATTGACTATAGAATTTTGTTTTCTAATTAGCCTAGATTCATCTTACATAAATTAATCGTTCATAACAATTCCAATCAAGGTTTTACGTCGGATTATAACGTTAGGGCACAATCTAGAATCATAATTCGAGATTCCTAACTGTCACACCCCAAAATTTGCCTCACTTTCTATTTTACTAATCATAGTGAGCACGACTGTTAACCCTAATCCGATTGCATGCATACATGCATCATCTTTGTGGTTGAACAAAATCAAGGTGTGAATTTTGCATTCAGTTTGATTGGCTCCTCGATATGGAAGTTTATTTACCTGGCCAGAAATTCTATTAGAGATTAAGGTTTGAGTGGGATTTCATCAACAATGGCGCAATATCAAGGGAAAGCTTAAAAGGCGAAGGAGTTTATTGTTTGGCAAATGTTTCACTTGTAATCAAGGTTTTATTATAACTTTTGTGTAGTTCATCTTCCAATGCCAATCAATATGTTTGTTTGTTTTGGATCCCGTTTTGGTCTTTGTTCAAAATGGACGCTAAATTTAATAGATTCTGGTTTCCCTAAAAGAGTACATACAAGTTTTAGGTGGGTGGAGTCTTTGTCACATTTGATTAATTTTTGAAGAAGGGAAGATGAGGTGATAAAATAGATTATTGCACCGTTATAAATTCTATAAGTGAATTACTACATTCATTATTTCTATTGAATTTACAAAGAGCAAATTAAAAACACTTATACAAAATATTTTGGTCATGTCATTCGTAACCCTTTCTTCCGTTGATTCAAAATGTTTGAATTCCAATTACAAATTTAAGTTACCAATGGAAAGAAAGCAAGTTGTTTTGGAAGTCAATACAGTAGTTCTCCTTTAATTCAAATGTAAAAAGAAAAAAGAGAATATGAAGATGACTTTACAATTATCCTAAAAGACAAGATTGTCTTGGCTAATTAGAGAAGATATTGGAAAGACATTAAGCTGCTGCCATGCAAATTGTTTCCAGCAACGGTATGATTAGTGTAAATAGTTCTGTCAACTCAACGTCTCCTGCTACAACTTCCACACCCCCTTCACTTGCTTCACGCCTCCGTAGATATTTCAATGCATTCTATGTGTTTGCTGGGACATGGTTGAAATATGAGAAGCAACATATAAGAGTTAATTGCTGGTTTATCAATAGGATATGCTTTTTGAATGCTAGTTCAGATGAAGTTATGAGAAGTCTATTTTCAAACAAAAAATAATGACTCACTTATCACAATTTTTGTGTATGCATCTGACAGTTACAGTTCTTTGAAACGCATAAGCACAAGGATTAAGTTCAATCAAGGTTTGAAATAGATATAAAGTAGCTTCCTGAGCAGATGAACATTTCTACCTATAAATTTTAGAAATCAAGAAATGTTACCAAGCAGTCGCAGCCCCATGCATGATGTTGGATGTTGTTCGAAATCACAGTTGTAATCCTCGAGTATCATGGTGTGGCAGGCCTACAATTCAATTGGACTAGCTGCCTGTCCACACCAAAGTCATCTACATTGCAGACTGATGAGCTAGATCTTGATGACCAAGAACTCCAGAGGATAATTGTTGCCATAACTGTTGTTTGTAACTGATTGCAGCAGGCCTTGGAAATGCTTAGAAGTGAAGTTAGTGAAACGCAAAGTACTTCAGTTCTCCAAATTCTCTTCAAAATAATTGGGTTTAAATAAATTACTACAAGAGAACCAAGTGGAGTTTCATCAACAGAAAAAAGGTTCTCATTGAAAATATTTGCAAACCTGCATACACCAACAATAAACCATAAACCAATTCTCGTGTTTTTCTGTAAGTGACAAACAAACCAGAATTATATGTATGGTTCAAGTGTCTCTAAATACCGCAGAATCGGATGCTCTAGTCACGAAACAGAAGTTGAATTTGACTTACAGGATGGCAAATCTTGTCCGAACCGTGTTCTAAACTTCGGTGACGAACCTACAAATAGCCATAAATGCAACAAGAACATGAATCACAGGGACAGCATTGAGAAAATGTAGTCTGATTTTGTTTTAAGAAAAGAAAACTTCAAATGCAAGAAAACAATACATTCTTTTTTAATAAAACAGAATATGTTGGCTTGTATTTCTGCACATGAATGGGGGGTCCACTATATCAGTTTTTTACCACAGATAAAGAGTTCAAAATTTCCAGCATCTTTACTTTCATTTTGTCCTGGTGACAGCTCACTATTACTGGTTCAGGAAAGTTTCACATCACTTACACAGTTTCAGTTTTTATTACAATCCTCACAAAGCAATTCTAATCCTAACCATTCATGATAACATCCAAAGGGCATGTTTTGCTAGCATTTTTACCCCAATCTTTTCCTGTTACATCAGTTTAAAATCTCATGAAGAAAGAAACAAAATAGTACATATGTTTTTGAATATTTCCACTACCTGCTGGTGCTGTCTCTCCACCCTAACAAACTCCTAGCCTAATCATCTATCCTAACCTAGCTCCAAACCACTTTCTAACCTCACTCCAACCCTCTCTCACCCAAACCTGCACTCTATATAAACCACCCTGTTTTCTCTCAGTGGGAGCCACTCTCAGCCTAGAAAAACTCTGCAAAAATTTCTCCCTAAACACCTATCACTCAAAGCTCTCAACCCTAATTTCTTCTTCAAATTTCACACTGAAATTTGAAGTGGAAAGAGCTAAGCCACTCACATTTATTTCATCCAGTCCAGAAAGTAGAAGGAAAAGAACTTACCAAAACCAACAGCCACCTCAACTTCACTCAGGTAACATAGTCACACTTTTCTTTCTCTGCATCCTGCCTCTGAGCTTTAAGATATTCTTACGAGCGTTTCGCTTTTGTTATCACCTTGCATTTCATGACAAATCATATATACTACCAGAATACAGATTTAATTTGGAACAGTTTGTTTGAAATTTGCTACTTGTTACGATACATACGCGGTTTAAGCGCTTTATGTTGAAACCGAGCAATCTGATGACAAGCTCATGGAGGAACTAACCTTCGATTAGTATCCCATAGAGCTGAGGTATTCTGCCTCTTGTATGCCCTGTGTCATAAATAATCTTCTCTGTTAAAATGAATCAAACTGTTAAAATGAATCAAACAGACAAATATTCTGAAATTTTTTATGTTACCTGAGATGATTCTTGCTGGCTAAAAGTTTTGAAATCTGAATGCATCGCCGATGAAAAGCTCGGAAGGAAACTAACGCTGATTTAGCATTCCTCAGAGTTGAGGCCTTGTATCCGATTTATCTTCACATCAACGCTTGCAAAAAAAATTATCATAATCAGAAACCTAAAAACTTCAGAAAAGTTTGAACGAACTAAGAATGTGGATGCTTGCCTTACTGTTTTAGCCACCGAGGATGATCCTACTGTGATCATGAACACGCGCGTTCATCGAACTCATAGCTGGAGACCGGTTTTTCTTGGCTGGAACAGAGAGTTTGTTCATATACGCTTTCCTTTCCATCAGAAATCTCATCATCGGTTGAGAGAGGATGACCAAGTAGGAAGACGAAATCTTTGAAACCAAAAGCTTGGACTCTCTTGCGCTTATTCGCCTCCGCACGATCGAAGAAGGGATGATTTCATCGCGTTCGGTGTCGATGATGGTCGATGGAGATTCGCGTCTAGAGTATCGGAATCGATGGAGGTTTTGGTGCCCCTGCTGTTTTTTTTTCTGTTCCAAATCGGGAGCTTTGGTATCCATGGCTTTCGTCTTCTCTGCTTCGCGTAAGGGAAGAGGATGAAGTTGATTTGGGAAATTAGGGCTCTGACCCAATTGCCGCAACCCGTTTCTTTTGAGGAGGGCCTGGACCCGGGTTGAACCGGTCCGGCCCAATGATCCAACCGGTTTTACTTAAACCCACATTTTTATTTACTTATTATCTTATCTTTTTTCCTTTTCTTATATAATTTTTGTATAATTTTTTGTTTATTCATTCCATTGCTTATTTTCATTTTATATTTAAAAAAAAACAAAACAAAAGGATTTCCAATCAATATTTAATTGATCTTTAATTTTATTCACTAAAACATGATATTTTTTAACTCATTTTTATTAACTATATTTTATTTCATTTTTCTAACAAAATTTATTTGGATAAGTCAATTGTTCCTCAATTTATATTTACTTTCATATGCTTGAATTGTCTGTTTGCTTATTCACCATTATACACGTCACGAACGATTAATATAAAAATAACTTCGATTTTTCTTTTGATTGGCTCATAAGCCAATTTTTCAGCACGCGTTCCAAAAAAATACTTTCGTAATTAAAGTTCCAAATCTCGATCCAACGTCGAGTTTCTTTTCAAAATATTTTCATAAATAAATACCTCATTTCTTTCTCTTCCTAAGCGTATGGTAGTCGGTCCTATCGACCCTCGATTACGTTTGGTTTCTTAATTGAATCTAAATTAACGTGAACCTTGTTTCACCTCACCTTTTCTTAACAAACTTTTTGGGTAGAAAAAGATGATTAGGATGGTTCTGTCCACTCATCCGAGTAATTGGGGCGTTAGCCGTTGAACGCTTATGGTCCGATACTCGTCTCCCACATAAAAACAAAATGATTCATTCAAACCCTTTTTATCGCTCATATGCGATCATTAAACTCTTTTCCGATAAAGAGCGTGCAATAGTCGTTTCAAATACAAACGAGGATTTAGGCTTTTCGAACAAACAAAACAAGTCCTAGTTCAAGGTATTTGAAATGTCTAAGCGCACGATTTTTCTTATAAAATCAACACAACCAATTCAAACCCTTTTATAGAGGAACTACAGAGTTTTGACTTTCCCATTGCACAAGGGAATATGTAGGCACACGGTTCAAAAACCGTGCCAAACTCAAAATAATAATAAACAATTTCCTTTTCTTTATCTTTCGATTATAACTTAGAAATTAGCGAATATACACACACACTTAGAACTAAACGGGTCCCATCGAGTACGATGGATGTAAGAGGTGCTAATACCTTCCTCTTATATAACCGACTCCCGATTCCATATTTTTGGTCACGTAGACCGCCTTATCCGCATTTGTGGGGTTTTATCTATATTTTCCCGTTCCTTTTGGAACAAATAAAATTAGGTGGCGATTTCACTTAATTTTCGAGATTTAAATGATTTTTGAAAATCGTGTTGCTACACTAACGGATTGAATTATTCTATTGATCATCAAAACCTATAAGGCATAATAATCAGATTAAATCACCCCTTACCTCGCGATGAACCTTCGAATTCTGACGATTTGACTTTTTCTCCTCTTTCTCTTCTCTTCTCCAAAGTACGTAGAATGAAATCCTAATTTCTCAAATCCTTCTCTTATTTTCTCTATTCCTTTATTTATTCTTTTTTATTTTCCAAATAATAGAAATAAATAAATTAGATTAATTAGAGTCTTTTACTCTACATACCTCCCAATTCCACTTTACACCCCCAACACTCTCATTTATTTAATTAATTAATTAAATCCATTAATCCAAAAATACTAATAATTAAACCTTTAATTAAATTAATAGTTAAATTTCTAATTATTAAAAAGTTGAATTAATTTGGGGTGTCACATTGAGGGTTGGACATGTGTTGGTATGGTTGGGGGCGGTCTTGTGTTGGTATGGTTGGGGGTGTTGTTCTTGATAATATTGTGGTTGTTGTGGTGGTGGGTAATTTGGTGGTTGTTGTTTGTAATGTTGTTGTGGTGGTTGTGGTGGTGGGTAATTTGGTGGCTGGAGTTGGTGGAAATATGGTTGTTGCTGACGGGGGTCGTGCAAATAGAACGGGTCAGACACAATCATATCTGGATTGGTATTTGATATATACGAAGCCACATATTTCGTTGTCGGTTTTATTTCGTTGGGTGCAACCGGAAAGTCAAGGATATAGTGTGTGATACCCCAAATAATTCAATTATTAAATAATTAGAATTTTAATTATTAATTTAATTAGAAGTTAATTATTAGTATTTTTGAATTATTGGATTTAATTAATTAATTAATTAAATAAGAATGGAAGTGTCGGGGTGAGAAGTGTAAGTGGAGGGTGTGAGGAATAAAACACTCTACCTATTTTAATTATTATTTTATTATTATTATTGGAATAATAAAAGGAACAAAATAAAAGGAAAAGAAGAAAAAAGAGAATATTGGAGGTTTTCTATCATACGTGCATTGGAGAAGAGAAGAGAAAGAGGAAAAGTCAAAGGTGCTGGAATTTGAAGAATCATCGCGAGGTAAGGGGTGATTTCATTCAATTATGATGCCTTATGGGTTTTGGGATTCAATTGAATGATTGGGTATGTTAGGAAACTTGAAATTAGATAATCTAGGTTTGTAGAATTATCCCCAAATGCGTCGAATTGTATGAATTGGAACCATTAGTAATGATAGGGAATTATTAGGTATGATGAAATTATGATATGTGTTGTTGTATTGGTTGGATTTTGCTGTTTGGATGCATTAATTCGTATTGGATTGGAAAGAAATGGTTTAGGATACATGCTGCTGTCAAAATAGCAGGTTTTTGGTTCTGTAAGTCGCATGAACCGGTTCTCATGTGGGAGGAACCGGGTTCCTGGTACAAAAACCAGGGAGAGACAATTTTGACTCGGTGGGAACCGGTTACTCCTAGGGAGGAACCGGGTTCCCAGTTAAAAATTTCAAAGAAAAGTAACTTTTTCAGTGGGAATCGGTTCCCTGTCTGGAGGAACCAGGTTCCCCATACATTTTCCAGAGGGCGTGTATTTTGAACTTGTGGGAACCGGGTTCTCCGGGTTCTCCCTGGGAGGAACCGGTTACCACTGTGTTATTTTCAAAAATGTTCAAACTTTGAAAACTTGTATTTTCCAAACCGTAAGTCCGTTTTGAGCGCCGTTTTGGACGTTGTTTCTTAAATTTAATGCTCTATTTAATGAAATGAATAAAATTACTGTAACTTGAATTTCTTTTGAAAATGCACCGGATTTCGAATTATGCAGTTTGTACCGTGTGCATATTTGGTGCGTATGCAGTGTTGTATCCGTGGTAATTGCTTGTATCATGATTTGGTGGATGAATTGCATGTTTTATGCTATTTGATGTGTGCATGATCAATGAGTATATCATGTTCTGGTTTGAATGGGTTTATGACGTTGGTGTGATCATGAACTTATTTGAATGTTGCATGCTTTATGATGTGCATGCATATACATTCTGGTGGTAGCTAATTCCCATTGTGCGGAATTAGTGAGATTTGCCAATAACCGTTCCCGAATGATTATGGGTGGTGAGGCTGGATTCATGTCCGGGTGATTATGGACGAATCGATGTTGGTGACTTAGTTCACGTGTTGGTACCATATGCATAGAGTCGTGCATTTGCATTTGTGTGCAATTATAACATGTTAGGATGGTTTCCAGTGTTAAAATTTCATTGTTGTTGTTATTGTGCATAATGAACTGTGTGATTTGCCATTGTGTACTGAAATCTGATTATGCTAATGAGGGTGAAATAATGTATTGAATTGTTCTGTTGTTTTTAGAAACTTATAATGCATTTGATATTGCGATGAAATCTCACCCTTACTTTGATGGTTTCAGATTAAGGTTAGCAGCTCAAAAGTCGGTGAGGATGGCTTATAGAGCTGTGTTGTTTAGTTATCCGCGTGTCAGTGTCATGCTCTGGTAGTTGTAACAATGGGGAACGATTGTCTTGGGATTATAGTTTGAAACTTTGTTTCTTTGGTTTATGTTGGAATGATTTATGAGTTGAATTTTATTCTGATTATTGGTATTCTTCCGCTGTGTAGAACATATTATTGGTTTTTGATTATTTTAATAAAGTTCTTCAGTGAGCATGACATTTGAAGGAGATTTTCTGTTTTTAATAAATTATAATGCCCTTTTATTTATGTTAACTCTGATTTAATTATTAATTCGCGGGGTATTTTAGAAGGGGTGTTACATAGTGGGCACGCTCTTTCCACATTCTACGGAACCCCGGGGCGTAAGCCTTCCAATTCTCTTGATACCATTGGTAGATGACTTTTTAAGATGCCAGGGATCCAAACACATCGGGGGCATGGGATTTCTTGATGCATTCCGAATTTCAATTTCACACGGTCACTGTGGTGCATATCCATAGTGGTGAACCGTATAATAGCGTTTTCTTTGTCTAAACAATGTGATCTGGGTACATGTTCCAATCCCAAATATGCTCTCCAAACAAACTGCAAAGGAAAAGATAAATAATATTATTTAGAGAGGATGCTTTATAATAAAATTAAACTTAAGTTCAAAGAAAAATAGTTTAGTGGTAATACACCTTCTGCTTGTAGACGATCCAAGAGTTGGCGATATAGGATTACATTGTTTTTTGGAGTTCCACTGTAATCCATTCGAGTTGCACTGAACCTAAACACAAAAAATGAGGAAAAAAATATTATTTATCGTATTTTAAGGAATAAATATGAACCTAAACACAAAAAAAGAATAAATAATATTATTCAAAAACCTACTTAGTCGCGTAGGGAAAGAAGTAGACGTGCGGGTTCTTGGGGGCTATCCTCGGAAGCCTCCAGAATGCCCAGGCTTGGAGTAAAAATGCACATCCATAAAATGTACATGTATCGTTTTCAGCATTTTTACACAACGAGCTGTAAAGGTACGCCAATACCGCAGAACTCCAACTATACTTCCCAATGTTATCTATGTCCCCGAGCAAAGACAAGTACATAAAATTGATGCTATATCTTGTGCCTACGGGAAATAGCATGTTTCCAAATAATAACATAATATATAATCTAGTTTTTATTATTTTTTCTTGCTCAGACGAATACTTGGTCAAAATAAGAGAGTCATAACAGAATTTAAGGGTCGATAGTTTAATACCTTGGCCCCTACCTTTCGCACCTTCCGTTCCCTCGATGAGATCTACGCCTAACATTTGCAGACAAAGGTCGTTAGGTTGCTGCACATCTTCATTCACGGGCTTACCATTAATTGGGAGACCCAACAACATGTACACGTGAGGGAATTCAGCCTTGTAGTGGCATGCGTGAGAGAATCTTGTAATGGTATGCATGCATAACTATATCCTAGCATTATGTCTTATAGATAGGAAAAGTTGTATTGTCTTGTCAATGTCTCTTACATGCATGCATTCAATGATAATTGACCATATGTTCTAGGATGTACTAATTTTAATTAGTGTATATTAATGTATTGAATATTACTAATTCAAATTGTAATTAGTGTACTAATTGTAATTAGTGTGTTAAATTGTATGTTATTGTATATTAGTGTAATTCAAATTTTAAGAAGGTATAATTAATCAAACTTGGGAAGGCATGAGTGAGAGAGAGAGAGAGAGAGAGAGAGAGAGAGGCATGCATAAGAGATTCTTCAAACATAGTGGCATGCATAAGTTAAGCTTATCACTATGTCTTATAGATAGGCAAAGTTGTATTGTCTTGTCAATGTCTCTTACATGTTTGCATTCAATGATAATTGACCATATGTTCTAGGATGTACTAATTTTAATTAGTGTATATTAATGTATTGAATATTACTAATTCAAATTGTAATTAGTGTAATAATTGTAGCTAGTGTGTTAAATTGTATGTTATTGTATATTAGTGTAATTCAAATTTTAAGAAGGTATAATTAATTAGACTTAGGAAGGCGTGCGAGAGAGAGAGAGAGAGAGAGAGAGAGAGAGAGAGAGAGAGACATGCATGAGAGATTCTTCAAACATAGTGGCATGCATAAGTTAAGCCTATCACTATGTCTTATAGATATGCAAAGTTGTATTGTCTTGTCAATGTCTCTTACATGCATGCATTCATTGATATTGACCATATGTTCTAGGATGTACTAATTTTAATTAGTGTATATTAATGTATTGAATATTACTAATTCAAATTGTAATTAGTGTACTAATTGTAATTAGTGTGTTAAATTGTATGTTATTATATATTAGTGTAATTTAAATTTTAAGAAGGTATAATTGATCAAACTTGGGAAGGCGTGCGTGAGAGAGAGACATGCATGAGAGATTCTTCAAACATAGTGGCATGCAAAAGTTAAGCCTATCATTATGTCTTATAGATAGGCAAAGTTGTATTGTCTTGTCAATGTCTCTTACATGCATTCAATGATATTTGACAATATTGTACTAACTAGGCTAGTGTTAGAGGTGTGTTATTGTCTTGTCAATGTTTCTCACATGCATGCAGTAGTGTGTTGTCTTGTCTTGTTTCTGTTTATTTTTGCATGCATCAAATGATCATGTTTTTGCTATTTATGCAGCCAAGTTTCTTTGTAATTCATTCACACTACTACTCACATTCATTCACACTTCTACTCTCCAAAAATCAATCCTCAATACTCACATATCATGGCATCCTCAACACAATACAAAATCAATGCTCACACAAATGATGAAATTTACGAATGTGATCAAGAAGGATTTCTATTTAGAAACACTGATTCCACTAGATTTTGTCTAAATAGAAAGGTTGATTTTTCGTATTTGGAAAAAAAATAAGTCTAAACTTAGACAACCTATAGCCCAAATGTTCTACCAACATCCCCATTTTACTAATAATAACTCAGTCAAGTTTTATCAGTCATATATCCAAAATGATATTGAGGTACAAAACATGTTTCGTAACCACGAGTATTCTGGTTATGATTGTATTGAGTTGTACATTGTGCTCGAACAATTTCAACTGTCCCAAAACATGCATTCCCAGAACATGCAGTCGTAGGTTATTGATCTCGTTGCTAATGATGAACAAGATCTAGAAAACCAAGTTGAAGAAGATGTGGTTGATGATGTAGAAGACGTGGTTGATGAATTGGTTAACCTTGATTCTGAAGATGAAGAACACATGTAAATACCTGAGGTGCAACGCTACTCACCACCTGCCCATTGCACAACCCTTAACTTGGGCGAGGATGAGCCTTCGTCGGACATGTTCTACAACCCCTATATGAGGTCCTACGAGGAGTTAAAGAAAGGTGACAAGTTTCGTACGAAGGAAGATTGTATGCTAGCAATTAAAAATTGGCACTTACCAAACTGTGTTAATTTCAAAGCTGATCAGTCGAATCCATAAAGGTATGTCATTTTGTGCAAAAACCCAGAGTGTGGTTACAGGCCGATGGCATCATTTAAGAAGAAACATAATGTCTGGGTGATAGGATCCATTAGTCAAGACCATACTTGTGTTAACACAAACATGGCGCAAGATCATAGCAAACTAAGCTATGATATGATATGTCACAACATTTTACCTCTCGTTGAAGTTGACCTGTCACTTAAGGTCAAGACGATTATCTCCCATTGTGTTTCTGTGTTCAAATATAGACCTTCATATAGAAAGGCTTGGTTAGCGAAAACTAAGGCTATTGAAGTGGTCTACGGTAACTGGGAGGAATCCTACAAACAACTTCTGCGCTACTTGGCTGCCCTAAAATTATATTTACCTGGGACGATTGTTATAATGGAGACCTTGTCGGCACAATCCCCAGACG
This sequence comes from Vicia sativa, assembly GCA_021764765.1. Taxonomy (NCBI): domain Eukaryota; kingdom Viridiplantae; phylum Streptophyta; class Magnoliopsida; order Fabales; family Fabaceae; genus Vicia; species Vicia sativa. Next base: position 94,263,409 of record CM038795.1, read on the forward strand.
GAACCCCTCTCGAAGGTAATAGAATATTCCATAGTGAGGTCCTTGTTTTAAGCCTTTGAATCCTTCTGATGACTTCAACAGGTTTATATTCCCCCTCTAACCAAGACATGAGCTCTCTTTTCAGTTGCTCCAACGAATGGATGTTCAAAAGTTTCATCTGCAATGGGGGTTTGAAAGGAGAGAAAATAACATGTCCATCCCTTCTTAAAATAACTGGTTCAGGATCGGGTTGTCTTGATGAGGTTCGCTGTCATGATCGAGGTCTAGGGGATGCCATGACCACAAATATATGGAGAAATTGATAAACTTGGTGCAAGGATTAGGGTATGGGTTGCACTGCTATTTATAGAGCAAAAAAAAATTTCAAAGAAGTCGCCACTCCAAGTGGCGACTTGCTCCCTTCTATCAAAGAAGTCGACACTCCAAGTGGCGACTTGCTCCCTTCTATCAAAGAAGTCGCCACTCCAAGTGGCGACTTGTGTCCATATAGAGTGTAGTCGCCACTCCAAGTGGCGACAAAGTGCAATATTTTTTAAAAATTGATCATTTGTGTAATTATTCTAAAAACATGATTATTTTTTATTTTTTATTTGAAAAACTTGGTTATTTAAAAAAAATTCCCTTTTTGGACCTAAAGGTATGTTACAAAGCATTGATTGCATGCCTTTATATAGGCTTTAAAATCATGAGGATCCGGAGGGTGTTTGGGGGGAGGAGTCGCACAGGGTCTAGTTTTTTAGGGGGACCAAAATATATTTTTTATTATATACACATATGAAATTGACTATTTATTTGATACATATGACTTATAAATCTGGTAAAAAAAATTATGAATTAAGAAAAAGAACATCAAATTCATAATTTTGACAGGACACTCAAAATCTTAGGAACTACTCTATTTAAAATACATGTGCTTAATGGATAAGTAACTTAGAAATTAGGAAATGGATCACCTGCTGATATATCTGCAGCTATCCCTCCATTACTTTATTCAATGGTTAAAAATTTATACAAGTTATAAAAATAAAATGAAATTGATTTTAAGAAAGAGAAAAAATATAAATGGATGATTGAGATGATGGTAGAATGAGCAGCATGAGAGAGTAGGTGGGAGAGGATCCGAATCCTATAAATTAAGCATCCTAGGTAGTGATGGCTAAGTAACTTAGTAGATAAGTAGTCTTAGGTGGTGGTACAATTTGTCCACTTGTTTTCTTTCTTAATATGGAAGCTTAGTTTTACTAGTAGTTTTTAAACTATTCGAGCTAGTATGCATTTAATTGTCTAATCTTCTAAAAATTTCTATATGCCGCTTGATTTAATTATAACATTACTTTCTTTAAATCAAGTTTGTATCATTCTAAGTATTTTCTCCAACTTATAAAATCATTCAATTTTTAATGGTTTTATAAAAATATCTCAATTTATTCTTCAGTACGATAATACTCGATCATAACTTCTTTCTCGGCTATCAACTCTCTTATGTTGTGAAACTGAATTTCAATATGATTGGACCGTCTATGGAAAACCAAATTCTTACTCAGTGCAATAGTTGACTTGTTGTCACAATATATCTTTGTAGGTCTTTTCTGCTTCTAATGTATCACTTCATCTTGTGAAACTGAATTTCAATAGATTGAACCGTCCATGAAAAACCAAATTCTTACTCAGCACAAAAGTTGACTTGCTGTCACAATATATCTTTGTAGGTCTCTTCTGCTTCTGATGTGTCACTTCTAAAATTCTTCTCATTCATACTGTTTGAGTGGCACAATTGGTTGCTGCAATATATTTTGGTTTTTGTTTGTATTTTTTGCTACCAATATTTCTTTAAAGCTATCAATCTCACCACTGAGTTTGTACTTTGTTTTGTACACCCACTTCACTCCATCATCTTTCTTGTTTGCTAGTAACTCGGTCAACTCCCATGTTTGATTCTTCTCAATTGCATTGATTTCTTCATTCATAAATTTTCTCCAATTTTCATCATTTGATGCTTCTTCAAAATTTAGCGTCTCACAATCTGCAACTAAAGCAAAGTTGATAATCTCTTCATCATATGGGTCATTATCATTACCTAAAACACAATCTTGCAGTCTGGCTGGTAATCTATGTGACCTTTGTTATTTGTTGGTTATTTCTGGCTCGTCAGGTGTTATTTGTTGTCCGCTGGATGTTTCTGGCTTATCAGGTGTTGGATTATATTCAATATCCTCTTCGTAATCATTTGAAGTCACTATTGAATATTTTTGTGGCTTCGAGGACCAATCCCACATTCCTCCTTCATCAAAAGTCATATCTCAACTGATAATCACATTTTTTGTCTCTGGAATGTAAAGTTTATAGGCCTTTGAGTTTGAACTATAACCAATAAAAATACATTTTTCTCCTTTGTCATCTAACTTCTTTCTCAATTAATCTGGTACGTGAGCATATGAAATACATCCAAAAACTCTAAGGTGTCAGATCGAAGGTCTTATTCCACTCCAAGCTCCTTGGTGAGTCTTTTCTTGAACACTTTTTGTTGGACACCTACTTAGAATATAAACTGCAGTAGCAACAGCTTCTACCAAAACTCCTTAGGTGTCTGTTTGGCCTTCAATATGCATCTCACCATATCCATGATTGTTTTATTCTTTCTTTCAGCAACTCCATTATGTTGAAGTTTGTATCTTGTTGTTAATTGATGCTCAAACCCATGTTGCTCAAAGAAACTTGTACCAGCGAGGTATTCTTGGCCTCTGTCTGTTCCTAATGCTTTGATTCTATAACCACTTTGTTTTTCTACAAATGCCTTGAATGTCTTGAAGGTATCACATGCTTCTGATTTTTATTTCAAGAAATATACCCAAGTTTTTCTATTAAAATCATCAATAAAAGTAATAAAGTACTTACAGCCACATGGTATTGGTATTTCAACTAAAAACAAATCTAAATGAATTATTTGTAGTAGCTTCTTTGCTCGCCAAGACATTCTAGTTGGAAATGAATTTGTATGCTTCTTTCCAACTTGACAAGTCTCACATACTCCATTTGCAATATTCACAACAGGCAATCCATAAACATATTCTTTTCTCGACAAGTAATTCAAGCCAGAAAAATGAAAGTGACCAAATCTCATGTGCCACATCCAATCATCATTCGAAATGATAGAGCTCAAGCAAGGAAATTTTTCATGTTTAACTTCCAAAGGAAATAGTCCGTTCGGTGCCATTCTTACCTCTGTGATAAATCTTCCATTTTTGTCGATCAACGTGCAGAAACCATTGTGAATCTGCATATTGTAACCTTTCTCTGACAGTTGTCCCATACTTAATAGATTGTGATGAAGACCAGAAGCATAGAAAACATCACCAATCAAGTTTTGTGATTCATCTTTCAACCTGATAGAAATTCAACCTTTCACCAAAATTGGAATATCTGAATTGTTTCTAAACTCCACGGTAGATTTTACCGTTTCATTTAGAGAAGAAAATAATTCATTTTTCCCACACATGTGATTACTATACCCAGTATCCAAATACCAAATATTTTCCTCTTCTAAACTGTATTGACAAAAATAAATTTTGAGGATTTTCAGAGTACTCACCAGTATTTTGATACGAGATTTCTGCCACATTTTCCTGATGTTTGTATCTGCAATAAACTGCTTTGTGTCCAAAATTTCCAGAGTGATAACAACTAGAATTTGTCCTTTCTTGATTTTAGTTAATTCTTCCTCTACCACGATATATAGATCCAAAATTATGACCACCTCTTCCTTGATATGCTGGATTGAAACCGTTGAAGTTGTTGTCTTTCCATTGGTTAAAGTTGCCACATCCTCTTCCACCATAATTTCCTCGGCCTATGCCTCTATAATTTCCTCTTCCTCTATTATTGTAATTATTTTGACCTCTTTATTCAACAGTACGGCTTGGCTCAAAAGTTTTGTTGAAATTTATCTGACTTTTGAGAGCTTCTTCTTTTACCACTTTCTCGGTCTTTTCTAATATTCTGTTTAGATGACTTTCAATGCTTCCTTGTAATTATGCTATAGACAAAGTGTCTGTATCATTTGACTCAATTATTGTAGTCACCATATGATCAAATTTCATTGGCATTGTACATAGAATCTTTTCTACAACTTTACTATCTGGAATATCTTCTCCATATACTCTCATCTTGTTGATGAGATTTATAACACGAGAAAAATATCATGCTATTGTTTCTGAATTAGAAATTTTTTACCTTTCGTATTCTCTACACAACGATTATAATTTGGACTTCTGAGCCTTCTCTACTCCTTTATGTGATAATTTCAATATGTCCCACGCTTCTTTAGCAGTTTTGGCATTTACAATTTTTCCAAATACTGAATAATCAATTCTTTGATGAATTTGTGAAAGTGACAACTGGTCCTTTCTACAAGCGACTTCATCAGCTTCTTGTTATAAATCGGAATCCACAAAACTCCAAAAATTGTGAGCTTTTAGATGTGTTGTCATCAATATTTCTCAGTAACTAAAATCTAACTCTGCAGTTAATTTTGGACCGAACCAGACAAAGTTGTAATTGTTTGCCATATTTCTCTCAAAGAATACTCACAATAATTTTTGACACAATGAAAACTCATTTGTTCCTCACACACTCAAAAATATTTTTGACACTCACATTAACAGGACCTAACCTGCTATGATACCAACTTGATATCAAATAGAACTTTGAATAAATATTCTCAAAGACACATTGAAAAAAAGAGAGATTGATTTTCTAATTTTATTCAAACTTGATATGTTACAAAGCATTGATTGCATGCCTTTATATAGGCTTTGGAGTACATGTGCTTAATGGATAAGTAACTTAGAAATTAAGCATCAAGGGTGGTGATGGCTAAGTAACTTAGTAGATAAGTAGTCTTAGGTGGTGGTGCAACTTGTCCATTTGTTGTCTTTCTTAATATGGAAGCTTAGTTTTACTAGCTTCTAAACTATTCTAGCTATTATATATTTAATGGTCTAATCTTCTAAAAACTTCTACATGTCACTTGATTTAATTCTAACAAATTATCACGAATATCTACTAGATACACAAACATTCCAATTTTTAGTAACATTTTACATGATTTCGTGAGGAAATACATAAGGTTTATCTCCTAAGGTTAACATTATGTTGGTGTCTCTTGCTCTTCCTTAGAGTCTTCTCATCATAGAGAGCATAATAAAATTGATACTTGCCTCTAAATCACGTAACAGTGCATAAACTGGAGCAGCTCCATAGGCCTGGTTACTTATGGGGAATCTTCCACCTAATGATCACATAACACCCTTTTGAAAAGTTTACTCCCGACCCAGCACACCGTTTCACACATATTAAGAAAATCGTAGAAAAGTAAGAGAGAGAATAATGTTTTTACTATAGTGTCCCTATTTATGTATTGGAAATTGTGAAAGCTTAATTGATTAAAGGGTAGAATTGAAAAAAGTATACCGAAAATTAAAATGAATAATTCATTTTGGGACACTATTTTATTCCTTTTGAATCACTCATTGTGGGACAAAGAAAGTATTATACTAGCCTTTCTTCAAATCATTCTTCCATGCATCTGGGTAATACAATACCTTGGAAATTGCAATTTCCTCTCTCTCTCTCTCTCTCTCTCTCTCTCTCTCACACACACACACACACACACATATATATATATATATATATATATATATATATATATATATATATATATATATATATATATATATATATATATATATATATATATATATATATATATATCCTCTGTCTCATAATAAGTGTCTCATTTGCACTTTTTATTTGTCTTAAAATAATTGTCCATTTACAATTTCAATGCATCAATTATTATTATTTTTCACTACTATATCCTTATTTATTAACTTTCACTTTATTCAACTACTCTATCAATTATAATTAATAGGGGTATTCTAGTAAACTACATTAACTTTTTCACTAAACCCAATACATTCAATCATTTTTTTAAAAACCGTGCATTGCTCAAATGAGACACTTATTATGAGACGGATGGAGTATATATATATATAAACTCTGTTCACCATCTATTCTCTCTCTTCCTCCCAAAAATCACTCATATATTCAACGGTTTTGCTCATTGATTTTCACTAATGCTTAAGTATTAGAATTTTTACAAAAAAAATTCTTCTAACAATTACATAATATATGATATATTGGATCGAACTCTATTGAGTCAAAGGTAGCCTCTTGGTTCAACATAGTTTAACATGTCGTCGAAGTATGTTCACATGTTAGTGTCAAAGACCTACATATTGTAGTCGAAGTATGTTCTAGTATATGGTTGTAAAAATGCTAGGTTTGTTAGTATTTTGAATTTGGCATATTTGTTATGTCCAATTATTTAAGTTATCTTGTACCCTAAGTTGGCTTGTAATGAGTATTTGTGATAAAAGCTCGTTAATTTAGTATGTTAGGTTTATTATAAATAGCATACTAGTATCTCATCATTGCATACCGCAAATCCTAATTTAGGGTGAGAGAGTTATTTGTTATTCTTCTATACTTGTAATCTTGTTTTAAAGATAAACGAAAGAATAGTAGTTAATAACCAATTTCTTGTGTTCTTCTAATTTTATGATATTTTCTACCTTTGTTTGCTTCTTGACCATTAAGAAACAAGTTTATACCTTGTTTCTTAGGCATCCTGTTCACAACATAATAACTTCTTTAATTATTCCTTGGTTTCTTAAATGTACTTCCATCATAACTATTGGAAGATTTACCTTCCACGTGCTTCGATAATTTCCCAATATACATTTCTAGATTGGAAGGGACACTTTTGTTTTCTATTTTGTAGTTTCTTGTTCCAAATGCATATTTTTTTTTAAAATTATTTTGTTGAATTATTATATTGAGTGAGAGGATCATCTTATTTAGTGAAAAAATCATCGAATTAGGTTGTTGATATTGTCCTTGGAAATGTTGTTGTTGATGATTTTGGTGCCTTTGTTATTGTCTAATTTAAAGTGGTTGATAATTTTGTTTAGTAGGTTGCTGATGATTTTGGTATTGTTATGGTTTATTTGAGTAATGATGATTCTTATACGATTGTTGTCGTTGGATCAAGTACTCTTGCTAATTCTGATATGGTTGTTATTGTTGGTTCAAATAATGATGTTGATTCTTATATGATTCTTGTTGGTTCCAATGCTGATGATGAATTTGATATGATTGCTTTTGGTATCGACTTTAATACCGGTGCACTTGATTTGAACCTTGACAAGAGTTATCATTCCATTTTAAATTGGGATGATTTCTCCTTGTGGGTGTGTAGATGTTAGATAACAAACTTACTTCTTTAAATGTCTATCTATTTGATCTAGGGAAATTATCCAACTTATTAATTAACTAGAAATAGATAATTATAAGTTGTGACTTTTGAATTAATGAACTTATAAACACTTAGTTAAACTCTGAATTGACGTGAGGAATTAAGAAATTATTGTGTAAATTTGTGAGTTATACACCAAGGAATTAAATATAATGCTCTTGTAAATTCATTGTAATTTATTCATCAACTGGTATAATTAAGGGATTTAAAATAAATATCTAATCGCTTTTCCTTATCGAATTTTTCTCCGACAATTTTCTCGTCTTATTTTCGTATCAAATCATTAATGAAAACCTCCTTGTTATTCATTTTAATCCACATTATAATTATCTTGCTTAAATTCACAATCCACGTGGAGATGAATTATTTTATTATTTTAACAAGACTAGTATACTTGCTAGAATAATCATCAATTGAGATAAGGTGTCAATTGCTTGACACAAAACAAAATTTTGTTCAGAGCTATTCTAACAGCTCTCAACTCATCTGGAATAAGTTCAAGACATTTTTGAAAATATGTTTTTTTAGAAAAATAGGATTAAAAATGTTTTAATGTGTGTGATTAGTAGCTTATTTTACGAGAAATCCCTAATGCATTTACAGTATATATTCACTCAGACATTTAGGCATGCTTTCACATACTTCAAGTCTTTGTCAGATATCTCAATTCTATATTCTATAGACACTTGCTTAGGCTTTACTTTGAGATGATGCTAGTTAATTTCATTTAGACATCATCATAAGATAATCCAAATTATTAAGTTCTATGTATCTGTTTTCATCTTTAACCGGTTTACACTTGACTTTAGCTTTCACTAAGGACTAGTTCTCATCATCAAAAGCATGTTTGTCGTTAATGGAACTTTATCGATTAACAACTTGTAAAAAAAGGTTCCACAATATGGATGAGTTAACCAACTACATGATATATGTCTTTAATGTGCGTGCTCTATGATGCATAACTTATGCATCATCATAATCAACCTCCCCTATTACATCTATGTTGTATATAATTTCTCCAAAAATGAAAAATCTAGCATCACACCCTAAGGTGTCATCTATCTCCTATTGAAAATCATCTAGGTCGACTCCTAAATATGTCACCATCATCTCTAGTGCCTTATGTATACTACATTTGGGATGGTCTAATAAAGTTCCCCTGATCAAAAAATGTATCATGGATGACACATCATCTAGTGTGATAGATATCTCACCATGTAAAAGATGAAAAGATTATGTCTCTGAGTGGTATCTCTTAACGAAAATTGACAGCATACCATGGTTAATAATAGTATAACCGGTTAAGCACAAACCTCGCAGCCAATATACAAACATGGCATCATCATGAAACAATTGATCATCAGGCTGTTGAAACTTTGCAATCTTCCTATCATGATTGGTGCACTTTAGAGCATCACAATACATGGGAAAAAAAACATAATCGTTAGATAGTTTGAATATTATAACACACATGTTTCAAAGAATAAATATAAATAAATTTTACCTCTTTGTCTCATGTGTGCCTAGCAGCACGGTTTTCACTCTAAGGCAATAATGAAATGTCATATGAGCCTCCTTTAAATTCCTCAAAAAATGTCAACATCAGTAGTAGGTGTATTAACCTGGACAAGTGGGGTTTCTGGGGCAGCAACAGGTGACATCTTCCTCTAGGAAGGCGAAGTCATAGAAACCCGAACCTTAGTAGTGAAAGCTTTCACATCAAATAAACTAGCACGAACCTATGGTCACGAGTGTCAAGCTCGCTCTATGTGAACAAATGCATGTTGTGACACTATAACCTGCCTAAATTGTTCTTAGTTGTCAGCGGTGTTACTTATAATTAACCAGACAAAGCAGAAAAACCCAATTCGAAGACACTCAAAGTTAAACAATGTAGACATAATACAAAAGTGCGCTTCAGTATTTATGGGAAATCAAATTCAAAAAAAATATGGAAGTATTCGAAAAAATGAGGGTATGAGTCACTTACGAATGGATGAGGTGTTGAATATGGTGCGCCCAAAAATGAATCTCTGAATTCTATGGACATTTTTGGTTTTTTACAATGGTGCGTGAGCACCACTAATGGTGCAAAAAGTAATGCGCTATTCTCATATCTTCGATAAATCAACAAGTTGAAATGAAGAATAATCTTCTTTAGATATTATATTACAATCCTTACATAAAGTTTGATCGGAGACACATATATATTTGTTATCATGGATGCAACGTAATCATTATTTAATGGAGGCGAGCAAGCTCTAGCGAGATCACCGAGGGGATGGATCGTGATTGGCGCCTAATGAGAAATATATGCATACTTTACCCCATCCTGATCCCACAAAAATAAAAATAAAATTCTCTACACCACAAATTTATGAAGACTAATGTTATGTTTAGATATCATAAAATGAATGAAGTGGAATAGAGCATAGCGGAGTGAGATGGAGCGGAATGAATATTCAATTTTATTGTTTGAAAATTTTAGAACGGAACAAGACAAGATGTTTTTCTGTCAAAATCAGAAGAAAAAAATATAATGGTAAGTGATAAAATAGAATTGAATCATATCACTTCATTCTACTCTATTCTATCCAATTTTAAATGATCTTGACAATAATATATCATTTCATTTCATTTAGCTTCATTCATTCGATTACATCAATCAAAACAAAACTTAATACAACAATTGTTAATTTGATTGTTGTATTTTTCTTGAATTCAATTTAAACATTATGTGAAATAATCACAAGTTTGATGATGAGCTTACACTAGATAATTATCATTAAAAATCTCAACATATAAGAATCACAATTTTTTTTAAATGATATTGCCCGAAAATAGTTTTTATGAATAACAATTTGGACAATTTTTTATTTTAAGAAATTTTTAAAATTTTACTATCTAAAAAATTGCAATAAAATGACGAAATATTTTGAATATTGTTTTAACAAAAAATATTTTAATCAATTTTAATTTATTGTTAAAAAATTATTTTCTAAAAAGTTATAACAAAAAACTAAAATGTTTTTAAAACTACTTTTTCTAAAAAAATAACCCAGTTTCATATCTTTTCAAATTTTGAAGAAAAAAAAAGTATCCAACACAGTGGAAGTTCCAGAGACAATCTGTCTCAGTCAGGTTCCTTCCTTCGCTTCTCTCTCTTCTCCGATATGATTTTGTTTCATTCTTTACATTTATAATTTTTATTTATTTATCATTAATATATTTTTAGAATTTGATTGTTTATGTGAAATGTTAACACTGAATAGGAAATTAAGAGTGGGGGCAAAGCTAAGAAATGGCAGATCTGAGTTTGGGAGTTCTGATTGATATTGTTGATGAAGATTGGATGAGAGACACTCTCCCTGATGATGGTATTTTTTTTATTTTTATTTTTTACATTTTTTGTTTTTTTTTGTTTTTTTTTTTATTTGTGTGGATAGGTTTTAGTTGTAGTTGAATATTCATGATGAATCTTTTAAGAATTTTGTTTAAGTAGAACGAAGAACGGTAAATTATGTGGTAGGGAAAGTAAATCAGAGACGAGTGAAACAGTTAGAGATCGAGGAAGGCCTAAAAAAATTATAAACTATATGTTATTAAGAAAGATTTCGAGATTAACAATTTGGATAAAACGTTACGTCGTTACGGCATAAGTTGATTAACAACAATTAGTGCAAATTAGTTATATACTGAAATCCAACGATCCTGAGAGTCGATTTATCTTGCCCTAAATTGACGCGACAAAATGTTTGTGCCTAAATGAATAAAATAACAAATGGTTGGTTTACTTGATTGGCCTGTTTGGTTTGGCTTCTCAGCCACCAAATGCACGTTCATATGCCATCCTACCTACTGTGATTTTTACAAGCTACAAAAGGTGGCTTTTGAGTAGACGTGATAACTCACCATGATTCTATGATTTCCAAACCAAACAGGTTAGTAGTATGAAGAAAATAGAATGTACATTTAGGGACAAAATTGGTGATATGTTCTTTTAATTTGATATTCGTGTGGAAATGTGAATCTGATGTGCTGTTTTTACAGATCTTCCACTGCCTCCGACACTGGTTGTTCGGACAGATGATACCGAGGACTCAAGTATGTGTCTCAATTTGATTTGTGGATAATATCTTTCTCGAGCTTAGTTTATTTAAACATTGTTGTTATATTAATCATTCATTCAAATGTTATTGGGTAGATAACTAACTCCACAGTTGTTGATTAAAATTTAACATTACTTGAGAAGTTGCAATGAGTAGAATTGCTTCAATGAAAGTATGGTTGTGTGAAAGTAAATGTGTGTTTTGACATACATATGTACTCTTATAACTTATGAAGCACAAACACCAACACTAGACACGTTACTGACACTGACACGTACCAGTAATAATTTAAGAAAAAGAAAGTAATTGAATGTACTCATTTATGTCGGTATCGGTTAGAGGATTGTTTCTGGCTTTCTTGTTGCGTTTCTAACACTATGTTTTTCTGTTGATCAGATCAGGAGGCGCAGCAAGTTAACGGGGAAGTTTGGCACGATCTTGCCCATGGCCAAGAGTAGAAGTTTCAACTAAATAAGACTTTATCATATTTAGCAGTAAGTAGATGATATTGCTTCCAGTTACTGGACCAGGCACCTAAAATCTGTAGTCTTTCATCCCCTCCCCTACAAATTGAGAGGAAAATGACTTGTAAAGATACATAAGCGCGTAAGAGATTGGATATACTTTTGTTTTGAGTGTCAAATTTGCATTATTATCAAGTTTCCGCGGTCTAAAATTGGTCTTGCATTCATAGTTGTCAATACATTCAGGCATTCTGCAGGCTCTCGAGTGCTCCAGCACTAAGTGTATTTCTATGCAGCAAGGAAATTTTTTAAGCAAACGTATTCAGACTCATGCACTGAATAAGCGGATGATTTAAAAAAAAAAAAAGAGTTGTAGAATGTATTTTTCGTCCATGCATAAGACCTATAAATAGAACTTGGACTACATATTCATGGCAATCGTGTTTATTTCAAAGTGGATGTTATGTCTATTGGAGATGTAGTTTAGCTTGCTCACTTTAGCTAGTGTTGTTACCTAAGTGATAACTAAATATACAAGTTATTTACCCTAACTGTCTAAGATTGATGACACTTACCAGTTTGTAATAGGGTAACCTGTTGTATCATATAAACAGTTTGTAATTATAAATGTTAATTGTTTCTCTATCTTGTAACCAACTTTCCCAATAATAAAAATCAATTGCAACTGAAATGTATTCTCTATGAATTCTATTACTGTCCAAGAAAATGCTGACAAAAGATAATACTATTATTGTACAACTTAGTTAAGTTTAATGAATCAAATGGTAGAAAGCAATAATGAGGTTGAAAAAACAGCGGCTCCAAGAACATTTTGTTGGTATTCATGGACCAAATATAACCATATATACTGGACACACTAGTCTCCTCTTCGGAAAGATACGGCGGAGATTTAGGGGATTGTTCGATATACCCCATGAGTTACTCATACATCTTGACGAAATTTTAAAAATAATCCGCAAATTTGAATTCTAAAAATCGGACGCAAACAAGTCTACTCTAGAAGATGGCAAAGCTAGAGATTGAAATCCAGACGCTTTTGTTTAAGTATTGGTGTTTTTCCCACTTCCTTCTCGTTTTCATTTCTACACAACAAAGCTAAAGAACTAGAGAGTTTCTTCTCATTTGCGTTATCAGAGCTTGTTCCATCATTTTTCAAGCATTACCAGAGCTTCTATGCATTGCATTGAAACTTAGCACGTCTTTACTCCAATGTGTAGCACGTATCTGGAGTTCTACTCCATTGCATTGTTAAGTTACTCGTTGTCTTTTGTCTTTTGATTTCATATGCATTCATAATTTGTCTTTCGTCTTTTGATTTCATATGCATTTTTAACCTAAATGGTTTATAGGTATGATACATTAGGATTATATGCAATAAATATGTCATTTGTGTATGTCCTAATTGTTGATCACAAAGTGAAAATCAGATCTGGAAGATTCTGATTGTATTAGTATGTAATAATTAGGATTACAATCTTGGTTTTATTTCCTATTTTAGGATAGGATAACATTTATCGGGAATTAATTTTTTATTGTACAAAATTAAATTCTCTATCATATATACACTTCTTATGTAATCAGTTTTAAACATCAAGTGAATAAAACAATCACTTTTCCGCATGGTATTAGAGCTAGATTTGAACCATCTCTAATCTCTTTCATCGATCCGACCATGGGAGAAAAGAAAAGAGAACGCACGCCCACAGAGACTGGAAAATAATTTTCCAGCTCAATCGATGGGGCTGCACTTCTCCAATAAACTATCCTTACTGCATAAAAAGTGGTACAACTATGGCCGCACAAAAAGGTAACTTTTTACATGCTTTACGCACTAGCAGAGCAAAACCAAAATCATGGATAATATATTCAGAAGCCTCAGATCACATGACGGGAGATATAACAGTATTTAACAAGTATTCTCCATGTCATGATAACTCCACTATTCAGATTGCTAATGGCACCTTGGCAAAGGTGACTGGTACATGTTCAGATATTATTTCAAAAGATATTACTCTGGATTGTGTAATGTATGTGCCTAAACTTAATTGCAATTTGTTGTTTATTAGAAAATTGCCAAAGATTTGAGACGTGTCACTATATTTCTTCCTAATATCTGTGTGTTTCAGATTTTGGAGCCAGGGAAGACAATTGGCAATGCTAAAGAGTGTGGTGGACTCTGTTATCTGTAAATTGAAATTTTCTCCAATGAACTCAAATCTAATTCTTGTGCAATAGTTTCTCCAAATAGTGCAATTTCTCTAAATCATGAATAGTCTATAATGTTAAGGCACTATCAATCAGGCCACCCAAATTTCATGTATCTACACAAAATGTTTCCCTCACTATTCAATAGAAACCAAAACAAATTCCAATGTGAAGTTTGCCAGTTATCAAAGCATACTTGATACACATACTCACCTAAACCATATAAACCTTCTCATTTCTCCTTAATTCATAGTGATGAATAGGGGCCTTCTCGGGTCAATAATATAACAAATGCTAAATGGTTTGTTACGTTCATTGATGATCACACAAGAGTCACGTGGGTATTTCTTATGAAAGAGAAATCAAAGGTTAGGAAATTATCTGAGTTCTTCCACACCATCGTGCAAATGCAATTTCAAACAAAAATTAAGGGGCCCAGAACTGACAATGGTCGTGAATATTGTAATTCGGTTCTAGAGTCTTACCTTAAGACCCATGGAATTATACATCAAAGTTCACGTGTAGATACCCCCAAAAAAAGTTCACTAGCTAGACCACAAAATCATCCCCAACATGTCCTTGAAACTGCACGTGGTGAAAGTATTGCACAAGAAGATAGCCGAAAAGTTTATACTATGAGGAAGAAAACCGAACAAATGGTAGAGTCAAACACTACTTCGGTGCAAAGCATGAATCTGACCGGACTTTGAACTTGTTCATACGAGTTTAAATAACAATGATATTGTTCCTATTACATTAAGAAAAGGGAAGATAACTTGCACTCAACATCCCATTAAAAGATTTGTGTCATATGAAAAATTATCACAACAGTACATGTCGTTTGTAGAAGCAATTGACAACACAAATAATCCAAAAAATATTCAAGAAGCACTTCAACAGTCTGAGAGGGCAGCAGATACAATAGAAGAGGTTAAAGCACTGATTGAAAATAACACTTGGGAAATTACTGCTCTATTTGAGGGAATAAACAAGTTAGGTGTAAGTGGATATTCTCAATCAAACACAATGTTGATGTGAGCATAAACTAATACAAGACTCAATTGGTGGCAAAGGGTTTCACCCAATCATATGGCATAGACTATGAAGAGACAGTTGCTCTAGTGGCCAAACTTAACTCAGTGTGAGTCCTATTATTCGTAGTTGGGAACTTGGATTGGCCACTATACCAACTAGACATTAAAAATTCCTTCTTAAATGGTGAGTTAGAAGAGGAAGTATACATGCAAATTCTCCCAGGACTTAAATCATCCAACACCTTAAACATGGTGTGCAAGCTTCGAAAATCCTTGTATAGTCTCAAGCAATCTCCTAGAGTGTGGTTTGAAAGACTAACTCGAGTTGTCAAAGAAGATGGATTAATACAAGGCCAATCATATCTCACTATGTTTGTCAAACACTCATTGGAAAGGAAGATAACTCTATTCATTGTGTATGTTAGATGATATTTTTATCACATGAGATGATCATGAGCAAATTAAACACTTAAAGGAACTCTTGGCTAGAGAGTTTGAAGTGAAATACTTAGGACAACTTAAGTATTTCTTAGCTATGGAAGTAGCTCGTATAAATGAGGGAATATGCGTGTCTCAAAGGAAATACACTCTAGACTTGCTCCAAGAAATCGGAATGCTTGGGTGCAAGGCAACAAACAATCATATGGAATCGGTAAGCAAATGTAACTCCGAAGAAAGTCCTCAAGCTAACAAAGATAGATACCAAAGTCTAGTTGGAAAATTAATCCACTTAACTCATACTCGACCTGATATTAGATTTTCCGTGAGCATGGAAAGTCGCTACATGACAAGTCCTATTAAAACTCATATGAATGTTGTGAACATGATTCTACAACACCTTAAGGGTATATTGGGTAGAGGTCTTCATTTCAAGAAAAATTCAAATAGAGATATTGAAGTATACACTAACTCAGATTGGGTTGGTTGTATATCAGATAGAAAGTCAACTACTGGCTATTGCTCTTTTGTGCGGGAAAACATGGATACTTGGAGAAGCAAGAAACAATCTGTGGTAGCTAGAAGCAGTGCATAATATGAATTCAAGCCATGATACAAGGCATTTGTGAAGGAATCTAGATGAAGACGATACTAGATGAAATTGGAATTCAATCCAAGTACCCCATAAGGTTATATTGTGACAACAAAGCTGCCATCAGTATTGCAAAGAACCCAATTCACCATGATCGAACAAAACACGTGGAAATTGACTAACATTTCATAAAGAAGAAGATTGACAATGGTACAATAAGTATTGATCATGTATCCTCATGCAATCAAACAGTAAACATCCTAAATAAAGCTCTCCCAAGAAATACATATGAAAATATCATATTCAATCTAGATATGATAGATATATACTACCCAGATTGAGGGGGTGTTGATCACAAAATGAAAATCAGATCTGTAAGATTCTGATTGTATTAATATTTAATAATTAGGATTACAATCTTGATTTTATTTCCTGTTTTAGGATAAGATAGCATTTATAGGGAATCAATATTTGATTGTACAAAATTAAATTGTGTCCTATATATACTCTTTATATAATCAGTTTTAAACATCAAGTGAATAAAACAATCACTTTTCCGCACTAAATTGTCTTGCTTTACATTATTAGAGCTTATGGTTTGTGCATGCTATGTTTCTGCTTTGTGTTTCTGGTTATGTGCATTCCGAATTTTGAAATTTGAACTCTTTATCTAAAGAGTAATTTCAGAATTACCTATTATCTGTTTTTTATTGGTTTGTTTATCTGTTTGATTCTGTATGCTATTATGTCATATCTTTGTGTTTGTTTGATTGTAGAAAAAATGTGTCACAATCAAAATGATAATATGTTGTCGATATGTCATTGTATCCTCGTATGGCTACTTAACATGCCACTTTGACATCTTATATTATGATTTATTGTGAGTGCATTTAAACCTTTGACATTTTATATCATAATTTGTTGTTGATTATCACATTTTGTATTTGACATTTTGACAGTCAAATATACAGAGTAGTGTATATTTTATAGTGGGATTGATTTATTATAATGTAAGGTTTATTAAAAAGTGAAAATTCTTAACTTAAAAAGTGAAAATTCTTAACTTACTATCTAAGGGTATAAAATATTGTCAAGGGGATTAATCGAAAACCCAGTGTTTTTCCTCTATTGTGAGAAAAAACAAAATACACGATCAAAGTTAATCTGGAGATTAGAATCCATACCCTTTTTTTTTAGCAAAAATGGAGTATAACTCTAATGAAGTGAATTGATGTTACAATAGACATGTCCGGATTTTGAAATCCAAACAATACTAAAGACATTTTGAGATTTCGATAAGGTGTATGATCAGTACATGGTGTAGTGAACAACACTCAGATTTATATAATCTGGGTCACCCAAACAAATGCATAAGAAAACCATTAGCCAATAAAATAGGAGACATCCAGATATCACTTGATTTCTTAAATAAAGAAACCAGCCCTTGAGCCCAGCCATGAATGGCCAAAACGGGTTAAGCAATGCAAATAAAAAACGATAACGAAAGATTGCAGCTGATGGGTATAATTGTATCAATCCAAAAACTCTTCACAAATAAGAGACTGGCCTTTAACTTCATACAATTTTAGAACATCAGAAAATTTATACAGCCAGAAAAAATTGAGTAGGAATTAAAAAAAGCCACACTCATGTGTCCAGATATCTCACAATCGCAAAAATATGAGAAAACACATCACCTCGGAAAATTGAGAGAAAAATAGGAAAACACATCTGCTAAGTACAATTGTACCACCAGAGTTACACTTGTTACAAACTAATATACTAGATTTCCTTTACATCTAAATTGATTTCTTTACAAATGTAAATAAATCTTCAATTGTAAGTAAATTCATTTACTTCAACAGTGCGGGAGGTATACCAATCATAGGAAAGGGTCGCCACTTGCAGGCGCGGTAGTTGGATTTGGAGTATTAGTTTCAGAAACCTCTGCTACTGGTGACGGGGCCTCGGGAGGTGCTGGATCGCTTGTAGGCTCTGCCTGAACAGTTTCCGCATTAACATTTGGATTTTCATCACTCACTGATGTTGGGACAGGAACTTCCTTATCTACAGAGGTTTCACCAGAAGTTGATTCAGGTGGAGCAGCCTCAGGTGTTGGTGTGGAGTCTGATGGAGGTGGATCACTAACTGGTGCAGGTGCAGGTCCAGATGTAGATTCGGGCTGCGGCACAGAACTGTCCGGTGCTGCTGTGGTTGTAGGAGGTGCTTCCAGTGCCAAAGGCTTGCCTGGTTGTGGCTGGGCATTCTGAGCAGCAGAAGTAGGTTTTTTCTGAATGGAGATAGGGGGGGCATTAAGTGACATCATCCCCGGAGGTAGGATTTCAATAGGTGGTTTCTTCCCTGCATCTGCCAAACTCGTAAGCTTAGGCTCCTCAAGAGAAGCTAGAAATGCAGCTGTAGCATCTGTTTTTTGTGACGGAGTAGGTTCAACCTCTCTCTGTAGAGCTTGGTTCCAGGCCTGAACCAAATTCTTCAGAGTTGGACGGCCATGTGCCTGAAAATAACAAGGTCAGACTCAGACTAAAATGCTAAATAGAGAGGTAAACTAGTTGTACATGACTAACTGATCATACGTGAGCATGAAGCACAGCCTCTGCCAGCATTCCAGTATCCTGCCATGCTTTCTCCATTAGAGCATTGTCACCCAAAACAGCAGCAGAAAATGCAGCTTCCCGTCCCAAGCCGAGCGTGATTAGGTTGTTTATCAGACCCTGTGGTGCATAACATAATTATTTATTTTAATTAAACAAAAAACTTAAAAATTGAAAAGCTAAAGAATAATTGATCTCAAAAGGAAGTATACTATTAGACACTATCACACAGTCATTTTATTTAAAAAGTTGTGTATAAAATTAAATAAAAAATTGAACATTTCTTGTCTAAACAAAATTGTGTTAAGTTTAATTAATTAAATTCTTTAATCTAAATAATTACAAACTCTTCTCTCTCTCACACACACTCACACAAACAGATGTTAACGTGCACACATTTCTCTAAGTTTATAACGATAGGAATAAATACTTCTATAATTCCAAGGTTGTTTTTTGTTTCCTGTATTTACTGTCTGGATCTCAGTTCTTGGGGTTGGGCTTTACTTGAATAAAATTCTACTCTATTAATTATGATCCATCTCTATTAGATTGTTATGCCAAATTGTCAGCATGCACCAAACAGACAGAAATCAGTGGGTTGGAAGAGCAAATATTAGGAAAGGTTGCCTACACTTAGCCGAGTCAACTCTCCATGATTTGCAAGGCGCAATGCTAATCCCCTCAACTCATGACCTTGTAAAGCACCTTTCACTGATCCAGCGGCAGCTAACCTCTTCAGAGCTTCACGGGCAATTTCACCCTGTGCTGTAGCATCTGCAGCATCAATAAGTTCCAAGAACTCTTTTGCGAATTTTACTATGCCCTGAACACCTTCAACTGCATCTTGTTTTTTAACTGTTACATCTTGTTTTTTATCTGTTAAATTAAGAATGTCATTCAAACCAAGCCCAGTACTATCATGTCCTATATCCCGGCTGTTACTCATGGTAAGCAGACAATGAAGAGCTCTCTTCAAATCGTTGCTCTTCATTGCCAAATCAAACTCCAACCTGCAAAACGTAAACAGGGCATAAGGAGTAAAGAAATGTCACCCAATTGTCAATTAAAATTGCAAGCTCTTAACTGTAAGCATACAACACACCTCTTTGATAATCCAGGTAAATGAAGTGCTTCGGTTGCATAGCCCATTCCTAGCATAAATTGTGCTAAATCATCATGGTGTTCTCTCCCAAGCCTACTTGCCCTGTTTGAAAAAGTATAATGTGAGATATCCATATATAATCTGAACTAGTGAGCAGTAAATATGAAAAGAGAGAAGGAAATCAGCACCATTTTACTGCACTAATAGCATCACCATAAGCAGCAAGACATCGGCAACGAATACCGGGATGACTCAAGGATAAGGCGTGAGCTCGCATGTACCTACCACAAGCAAGGAATCAGTAGATCATTCTTAAACCAGTATCTAAAAAAATGAAAAACCTTAAATATGCAATCCATCTATAAATACAACATGCATGTGTTAGCTAACATTTTTTTCATGTTAGTTGTTACTAGGTTAGAGGGGGGAATTAAACTGATGACCTCCTAATCATTTGTTAAAGTTAACACTCAATTAAACACATGCACTGCACATCACTTCATAAGAGCTACTCGAACTCTGTTTCGAATACAACTGTCCCTAATCACATGCTTTCTTGAATTTCTGCTGACTGCTCATCCAGCACAACATTTGCTCCTAACGAAGTGACATCAAAATAATACATTGATTCCCCCTCCAGTGTTAAGACATTTACTCTCCTTTACATTTTGATTGGTATAGATACACATAAGGTGCTATGGCACAGGGTAAAAATTATTGAAAAAATTCCAAGTTCCATCTGTAGCATCTGCAGCACAGGGTGAATTTTTGCTACACAAACACCTTTTGTGAAATTTGATAATTTCTAAAAATTTAAGGTAATTTACTTAGAGGGAGAAAATCATATAATCTAGCCTGATGTGAAAGCCATCAATTTGTTTCATGCACTATAGCAAAAGATAGAACAGAAAATCCAGGAAAAAATAGATCGTATACAACTGAGCACTTGTACAGGCTTGGATGAATTGTATGTCGCGAGCTCTCATGTTGATTATGATGTCTTGAACATTTAGTGGGGGTTGTCTTGGAAATAGTATTTGAAGTAATAGGACCATTAAATATTTACTGCTAGAAATAAAAATCAATAAGATTATATGCAGTGTTGAAAATTTAGGATCATAGGAAATTGTCAAAACCAATTGTCCTTGGATTTATTTTCTGACAAAAAATTTCATGCACTTAACTCAAATCTTCTGTATTATTTTCTTAGACTATTGTCTTGTTTTATAATGTCCAATTGAAAGTAAGATGCCCAAACTAAAACGTCCAATTGAAAGTGAGAGGCATGGACTACCTGTCAATTAGCCAAAGAACTCCATCCTTGACACCCACTACAACCAGAGGCCCAACTGGACGTTTCTGCTCTGTTGGAAAACGAGTAACTGCCACAGACACACCCCCGCCACCAACCGCTACTTCGCTTGTCCTTCTCTCCTCTGCTTCTTTTGTCCAAGGGTCATCACCATCAACTCTAGACTGTTTTGGTAATGATAGAAAAGGTGGCACTGAAGGAGCGTGCTGAAATGAAGCCAGTCGAACCACCTAGAATTGGAACAAGAAACATCTTCATATGTATGAAAAATTACAAGATCCAAGTATGAGACACCTTCCAAGGAAACCAGCAATATATGTTTGTTCTTATTCAATGAGATGACAAAGTAATTAATGGTGTGTTTGTGAAAACTACAACATGAGGATTGAAAACAAAAATTTCAATATTTAAAACAGGAGATAAAGCAAACACTGGATGTAACCAATTTGAGAGCAATATTCTCTATTCTCAAATTTCTCACAATAACTTTTAGAGAATAGTACAATATAAAACCAGAATCATAGACTTGAATTAAATTTAATCATCTCCTAGGCAAAAATAACGCAAAAACTCACAGATGTAAGCCTTTAAAACTGAAGAAAACTAACAATTAATCAAAGGTGTAGAATATATCAATGTCTTAAACAGAGGTACTCTAGTTTTGAAAAGTAATACTGGTTTCGAAGAAGAAGAAATCAAATTACACAAACTTCCATATAAAATATTCTTTCAACTCATTCAAGCAACATATATCAAACATATCTCGAAATACAATATTAAATCATGAAGAAAGAGAAAATAGACCCTGAATGTCAGCAGTCATGTCCATATAACAAAAATTGAAAACATTTTTTGACCTGCAGCATTGGTGGCCTCAATGGTATTCTTTCTTCTGTTGAAGATTGAGGTCCTTCAACTGTAATTAGTGCTAACTCTCCATGCTCTGATATTGCTCTTGTCTGTGCTTCTCTCATTTTTTGCTCATCTTTCATCTTCTTAGTTTCAATGTCGACTTGTGTAACCCCAGCGTCCACAAAAACAACTCTGAAACCAAAGCATATACGTTGCATAACTTATAAATAATAGCAGTTGCAATTTAATACTTGAAAAAAGAGAGAATTAATCTGATATTGCTTTTGTATGTGCTTCTGTAGATTCTCTAGTGAAAATATTGTGACTGGAAGAGTAAAAAACAAAGTGTGGTGTCTAGATTTAGTGTTGAAGCAGAGTTCAGGGCAATGGCACCAGAGATATGCGAACTATTGTAGCTGAAAGTGATCTTAAAACCTTAAAGATAAAGAGTGATGAACCAATGAGACTTTATTGTGGTAATAAGTCTGCTATTAGCATAGCCCATAATCCAGTGCAACATTGATAGAACCTAACATGTTAAATTTGATAGTCACTTCATCAAAGAAAAATTAGATAGCTGCCTTATTTGCACTACATATGTTTCTTTCCAAGGCAACTCCATATGTTTCTTTCCAAGGCAACCCTTGCAGATCTGCTAAAACAACAATAACTTTGAAAAGATTGTTTCCAACCTAGGAATGATAAATATTCATTCAGCAGCTTGAGCGAGAGTGTTGTAAATACTTTATTTTCACAATAGTTATTTTTACTATTGTTAATAGTAATTTTTATTTGGGCTTTTAGCCCATTAGTTAGACTCATTAGGTTAGAATAGTATACATGTTAGTGGTTGTATATTATTCAATTTTCACAATAATATCCAAACAGAGAAGGGATGAAACTTTTGTAGAACTGCAGCTACACCAACAATGTTCAACCCGGCATGGTTTAGCCCTTACTATTTACTTCTTGAACTAGATATATGTTTGTCTGAATTTCCTAAATCATAACTCTCCATTTTTCATTGGTCACTCATGATGAATAGAAGATATAGTTGGTCTCTTCATACAAGGCCAAGGAATTAACTTTGTAAAATTATAGTTTTTCATTTTAACTCGCTAAGCTAAACTAAAGCAAACTTACAAAAAACAATGGAGCACTTAGCCAAAAATACAAAAAGGACAGAGTAATATGGTAGACACTTACTCTATAGTTGTTGGTGTCGCCACAAACAGTTGCCTCCGGTGCCAAACAGCACTAGTAGCATATGGAATCGAAACATCTCCCAGGTATCTATATTGTGGGCGCAAAGAAGATATGACTATGTATTGTTGGTAAGCAAATGCACAATACTCGACGGTTTGGTCCCAAGCAGTCCATTCTGGCTGAGGAAGTAGACCTCCCACAGGCTGAAATGTCTCCCAACTGAATCACAAACAAAATTAAATGCAATGTTATATCTAAATGTTATGAAAATCGTGAACTCTTACTCTCATTATAACTAAGAATTAAGTACAGGCATTCAACTTTATATGAATGTGATGCAAATCAGGGGGTTAACAGGTTGTACAAAATTGGGAGGGGAGGAAAAAAAACACCACATAGTTTAGGAAAATTCCTTATTTGATATTTGAGGGTGAGGTGGCCCAGAAGCATGCACCAAACAAGGTGATTAAACCACTTATTATAGGTGGCAAGTGTAAAAGCACATGGTCTCTAAACATGTAAGAAACATCAGTACAGAACAGATAGTCTTGCAAAGGGTATGAGTATGTAAAAGATTCTTCTTACTAATTGTCTGATTCTACTATTAAAGAAGAACACCTTTGATAGAGCTGCTCAACCTTTCATAAAAAAAGAAATTTATTTGGTATGGATAAAAGTTCTTCCTATGTTATACTCCCTCGGGTCTCCCTCGGGTCTTGTATGTAAGCAACAACAAAAATTCAATGATCTTAATATATGCAAAAGTCTCCTATAATTATAACATTGAATGTTACTATTCAAAATTTACCCCTAATGTTTTTATATTCTCTTGTTTTCAACAATTTCCAAAGAAAAACGTAAGGGTAAAATTGGAAATAGAATGTAACTTAAACGAACTTTGACTGTTCTGTTGAAGGGTGAGCATTTTTTTGCGTTTTTGCTTACATATGAGACCGGCAGGAGTACTATTTTGTTGGAAAATATCTTATTTCCCTTTTTATTATTTCTATTTATTGTCTTTTATTTTTCTTTATTCTCTATTAAAGTTGGAAAATATCTTATTTCCCTTTTTATTATTTCTATTTATTGTCTTTTATTTTTCTTTATTCTCTATTAAAAAGAGAATTAATTATCATTATTGTTCGACCCGTTTTCTTACCCGACCCGATTCACATACCCGTTTAACTCCCTATGGCGAATCGCAACACCAGTTGGACTACTCTAGGGTTCGCCTACACCGGATCCAATAATGAAGGCGGTGGCCGCGGTAACAGTGGTGGCAAAGGCAGTGGCCTCGGTGACGGCGGTGGCCGCGGTAACGGTGGTGGCAACGGCGGTGGCTGCGGTAACGGCGACGAGTTGTCGTCGGTCATAAACAATTGCAGCTACTTCAATATAGGCGACAATGACCAAGAGGGTTCCTCATATTCCCTCAAGGTCAATATTCCTAAGATGAATGGGAATAACTATAATGAATGGGCTCAAACAGTTCGCTTGGTTTTGGATAGCAAAGGGAAGCTTGGTTTTTTAACAGGAGCAGTAGCCGAACCGGCAGGAGGAGACCCTCTTTACAAACAATGGAAATCTGAAAACTCCTTGATTATTGCATGGTTGGTAAGCTTAATGGAAACTGGAATAGGTAAATCTTACATGTTTTTGCCTTCTGCAAAAGATGTATGGGAAGTTGTTAAGGAAACATACTCTGATATTCAAAATTCCTTACAAAAATTTTGGTTTAAAATCAAAGTTATGGCATGCGAAACAAGGAGACAGGAATGTTACTGTTTATTACAATGAGTTGTTGACCCTTTGGCAAGAGTTGGATCTATGTTATGATGACAATTGGAGGTGTACAAAAGATAGTGTTATGTTTCTCAAAAGACAAGAAAATGATCGTGTCTTCATGTTTTTCGCTGGGCTCAATAAAGACCTTGATGAGGTAAGAGGTAGAGTTCTAGGAAAAATACCATTGCCAACTCTTCGTGAAACTTTTGCAGAAATCAGAAGGGAGGAGGCACGTCAAGGTATTATGATGGGCAAGATACCACGAAACTCTGAATCTGAAGGCTCAGCTTTGGCTTCTAGGAACCTTGAAGAGGGAAAAAGGTTAGACAAAGTTCCTTGGTATCACTGCAAGCGCGAATGGCATACGCGTGAAACCTGTTGGAAGCTCAAAGGGAAACCTCCTAACTGGAAGAAGAAAGGTGGTCGTGCATTTCAAGCTAGTAATTCTAACCAAGGGCAGCAAATCTCTTCACCTCAACTTCCACTCACTACGGAACAACTAGACAAACTGTACAAACTCCTCGAATCTCCAACTCCTTCTTGCTCTATAGCAACAAAAGGTATTCTGCATTTATTAGTGTCAGTCCCAGTCATACTTGGATAGTAGATTCAGGTGCCTCTGATCTACTTTGTTCTCTTCATATAGTCCATGTGCAGGTAATCAAAAAATAAAAATCTCAGATGGCTCTTTTTCAGCCATTGCAGGTAAAGGATCAGTTGTGTTGTCTCCGATGTTAACTCTTAAAAATGTCCTTTATGTTCCAAATTTATCATGTAATCTAATGTCCGTCAGTAAATTAGCCCAAGATATAAATTGTCAAACTAATTTTTTCCAATCTCACTGTGTCTTTCAGGATTTGGACTCGGTGAAGATGATTGACAGTGCTAAGGAGAGTGGAGGACTCTACTACTTTGACACTGGATTTGCATCACAACTACCTTCAAAAACAATAAGTTCCTGTTTTGAGTTTGAATAATAAAGATGACAACATTATGGTATGGCATTTAAGATTAGGTCATCCTAGTTTTCGTTACTTAAAACACTTGTTTCCTAAGTTATTTCACAATAAGAATGTTTCTTCG
The DNA here is from genome assembly GCA_021764765.1 of Vicia sativa. Classification (NCBI taxonomy): domain Eukaryota; kingdom Viridiplantae; phylum Streptophyta; class Magnoliopsida; order Fabales; family Fabaceae; genus Vicia; species Vicia sativa. Next base: position 94,289,599 of record CM038795.1, read on the forward strand.
TTTAAATGTGAAGCATGTGAGTTTGCAAAACATCATCTTTCCCAATTTTCAATATAGCCTTATAAACCATCAAAACCTTTTTCTATTATTCACAGTGATGTTTGGGGCCCTAACCGTACAAGTACACTCTCTCTCAAAAAATGGTTTATCACATTTATAGATGACCATACAAGAGTATGTTGGGTGTACTTGTTAAAGGGGAAATCAGATGCTTGTCAGGCTGTAAAGAATTTTTTTACAATGGTGCAGAATCAATTTCAAACAAATATCCAAGTCTTTAGAAGTGATAATGGCAAAGAATATTTTAATACGATCCTGGATGATTTTTTCTAATAAATGGGATTGTACATCAAAGTTCATGTCCTAATACTCCTCAACAAAATGGAGTTGCCGAAAGAAAAAATAGACATTTATTGGAGGTTGCTAGAGCTCTATTTTTTTCAAATAAAGTACCAAAATATTTGTGGGGCGAAGCTGTTTTAACAGCTGCATATTTAATTAACAGAATGCCCTCAAAAATTCTAAACTTTCAAACTCCAATTAATACTTTTAAAGAATGTTTTCCTAGTACTCGTGTTTTAACTGATCGGACATTAAGAATCTTTGGTTGTACAGCATTTGTTCATGAACATAAAAATGTTGGAAAACTTGAACCACGTGCTATAAAATGTGATTTTGTTGGATACTCTCCAACCCAAAAAGGATATAAATGTTTTGATCCAAAAAACAAGAAAATGTTTGTCACTATGAACGTTACGTTCTTTGAAAATAAACCTTTTATTGATGACACTCATCAAGGGTGGAATATAAAAAGAAGACTTGTTTCAAATTGAGGACATGAGTTTTTTAAATAATTTATCTTTACCTGCATCACAAAGTTCTGAGACTTATACTTCTGCACCAACAAAAATTGGCCATGATTCTTTAACTGATCCTACTCCTGTTATGAGTAAGGAACTTTGTGAATCTGATCCCACATTTTCTCATGGAAAAAACAATGAAATTCCTGAAAACAATAATAGTGATGATCTAATTGAAATGCCACAAAATAATGAGTCACTTCAGGAAAACAGATTTGAATTAGGAAACGGAATTTGGAAAGGGAAGGTTTTTGTGAAAAAGCACCACAAAGAAAGGGATGAGTCCACATCTCAACACCGCTGAATCAACGGGAATGATCAACCTCCTAAGAATAGGAAAGGTAAGTCCATCTCTGTTTCTGAAAGTCGTATTTTATATTCTGATATTGATGATCTTGTTGCCATTAGAAAACCTGTTAGATCTTGTACTAAACACCCCATGTCCAATTTTATATCATATTCAAATTTGTCTTCATCTCTGTCTGCCTTCACCTCAAAATTGTCTAGTGTAGAAATTCCAAAAAATGTCAAATTGCTCTAGAAATTTCAAAGTGGAGGGAAGTTGTACTTGAGGAGATGAAAGCTCTAGAAAAGAACAAAACTTGGAGTGTTACGACACTACCGGATGGCAAGAAGACAGTTGGATGCAAATGGGTGTTTACTGTGAAGTATAATTCAGATGGGTCAATTGAAAGGTACAAGGCTCGCTTGGTGGCTAAAGGCTTTACTCAGACCTATGGTATAGACTACTCTGAGACATTTGCTCCTGTTGCAAAACTGAACACTGTAAGAATTCTTTTATCTCTTGCCGCTAACCTGGATTGGCCCCTACATCAGTTAGATGTTAAGAATGCATTTCTTAATGGCGATCTAGAAGAAGAAGTATACATGGACATTCCTCCTGGCTTTGAAAACAAATATGGATCAAATGTATGCAAACTAAATAAGTCTTTGTATGGACTAAAACAGTCCCCTAGAGCTTGGTTTGAAAAATTCACCTGGTCCATAAAGAAACAAGGGTACATTCAAGGACAGGCTGATCACACCTTGTTCACAAAGTTCTCTCAAGATGGAAAATTTACTGTCCTGATTGTATATGTTGATGATATTGTCCTTACTGGAGACGATACAGTTAAAATGGCTAGAGTAAAAGAGAAACTAGCAGTAGACTTTGAGATCAAGGACTTAGGATCCATGAGATATTTTCTTGGTATGGAGGTTGCTCGGTCAAAGAATGGTATTGTGGTTTCACAGCAGAAATACATTCTAGACTTATTGAAAGAAACAAGAATGAGTGGATGTCGTCCTGCAGATACCCCTATGGATCCTAATGCTAAACTTTGGGGAGAAGGAAATGTTTCGGTTGATACTGGAAGATATCAGAGATTGGTTGGAAAACTGATTTATTTGACACACCCGACCTGATATTGCTTTCTCGGTTAGTGTAGTAAGTCAGTTTATGCATTCTCCTTACGAGGAACATCTTGAGGCAGTCTACAGGACTGAGATATTTGAAGGGAAATCCTGATAAAGGCTTACATTTTAAGAAAACTATTCAAAGAAATGTGTCTATCTTCACCGATTGATTAGGTGTTCGATCAGAGAGAAGATCGACCTCTGGATATTGTACCTATGTTTGGGGTAATCTTGTGACATGGAGGAGTAAGAAACAAGGAGTTGTAGCAAGAAGTAGTGCGGAAGTCGAGTTTAGAGCTATGTCTCAAGGTATTTGTGAAGGATTATGGATCCTTAGAGTATTAGAAGAACTAAAGATGAAAATTGAGCTTCCATTAAAATTATACTCTGACAGTAAAGTTGCCATTAGCATAGCTCATAACCCAGTTCAACATGACAGAACCAAACATATTGAGATTGATCGACACTTCATAAAAGAGAAGTTAGATGCTGGAATCATATGTCTCCCTTTTGTGACTTCAAATCAGTAAAATGCGGATATCCTAACCATAAGTTTGGCAAGACCAACCTTTGAACATTTGATAGACAAATTGGACATGATAGATATCTATGCACCAACTTGAGGGGGGGTGTTGGAAAATATCTTATTTCCCTTTTTATTATTTCTGTTTATTGTCTTTTATTTTTCTTTATTCTCTATTAAAGAGAGAATTAATTATCATTATTGTATTACTACTATATATACTAACCTAGAGCTGAGGAATAAGATATAATAGTTTTTTACCATTCCATTCAATATATTTAATTCTCGACGATGAATTGTTGATTTGATAGCTCAAACATTATCATTCGTGATATTGACCCAATTTGATAACATCGTGATAAAATTTATATCATTGACATGGAGAGAAGTTTTGAACAGCTGGGTTTCAAATAAATAACTAGAAAAAGGATATGTACTCCTGCCAGGTTGGGTTCTATTTATTTAAACAAAAACGAATGTCTTTCTACTATAATAAAATAGACCATAAAAAACCGTGTAGCTAAGCAAGGTCGCCAACTTATCTTACACCAGTACCAAAAAGTGGAATTACAGAGAGGAGAGACAATAAAGTGTTTGAAACAGATACAGGGCTTGACACAAAAATGAGAGTGACTACCTAATCAGAGTGCAACAGTTTCGTTAGACATCCTTGTCACATGACCATTTGGAGAAATGATCAAATGAAAGGAACTGCATATAGCTAATAAATCCAGTAGGAAACTTACATGAGCAAAAAACATATAAATGGGTATAGGCTAAAGAAGGCTAGTGAATATCATTCTGAATTTATCAAACAGTTTTTTTTACTGTACAACAATCACAAATTTCACCTGTATAGCTGGAAGTTTTGAGGTGCTGCCTCAGATGGAGATCTATGTGAAGAAAATCCATCATCATAAGTGGAAAAAGAAGAAAGACCACTGCTTCCATAACCTGATAACGGCATAGACTGGATTGTCGAAATAGCAGTAGCAGCAATAGGACTGATTCTTCTAGATGTCCGATAGGCAACACCAAGCAGTGCCCCTCCATGCAAACCAATGACCTAAAACAGATACATTGATTCAAAAGGTGCCCTAACATTCAAATTGTGGTTCCCATTTTCAACAATACTCTCTTTGAAGAGTAACATGCAAAAGAGATCATAATATCTTTACATAGAAAAACAAACAGATATATGACTCTTGGCAACAGGATAGAAGTGGAATTATTATAAAGAATTTTAAAATCTAAGACATCTTAAATACATTTTGGAAAACCACTACTGCCAATTTCAAAAAGATATTCACTACAATATTCTACAAGAGAAACATAAAAACCATTCACTAACGAATTATTCGATAAATTAGTTTCTATAGCCCCGAATTGGCAGTTGCATAACAATAGGAACAATACTTATCAATCGTGGACTATCTAGAGCTAGTTATTCAATCAATTGATAATCATAATTTATCATAGGCATGATTAATCTTAAGAATAGAGGGCATAATTTAATAGCTATTAATCAATCAAGTGCCATTTATTTTAAAATTTTGCAGAAGTTTGATTTATAAGAATAGAAGAACTGCCAGTAAAGCAGGAATCATCCAATCCTATATTATGATAAACTTTTATGCGGAATATTTGAGACTGAAAGAATCTTACTGGTTCGCTGCGTGCACCAACAGACCTCATTAGTATATTTGATGTTCCATCATCTAACACAATTCGCACTTGAACAGAAGCTGAAGAACCAGCAGCAGCTGCAGCTGCTGCTGCTTGTGCTGCAGCAGCTTCTTTTGCTCTTTTCGATGAACTACCCTTGGGAATTATAGGAATTCGGGGAGGTAATGATGATTCCAGTATAGCAAATCTGTCACGACAAGTATCCCATGCGAGAAGCCTTGCACTGCCAGAGTCAACAATTGACCAATCACTGACCTTGTAGACAGAGAAATAAGGAATATCTGGCCATACGATTGCTAAATACCTGCAAACATATGATACAGTAAGAAAGCGCCAAATAGGCAATCCAACTAACAAATTAAATACTGGAAGAGGAGGTAGCATAACGGTAAAAACTAAAAGGCTACAACATACAAAAACTTGAGTTAATAATCTCAGGCTGTGACTTATAAGAGGAATACCAGAAGTTATAGTTCTATGCATTGTACATCCATATCTAAATATAAACATCTTTAGCAAAAAAACAATGTCCCTTTCCAAATTACTAGATGCTTTAACTATTTTTTTTAATTAAAAAACCTAATGATTGAAATACTAGAAACAATCATTAATTTAGTGGAAAAATATGAGTCCCAATAATTGAAGGGAAATTTTGAAAAATCAATATACATTGTAACAAAAGTAACTTACTTTCCTGAACTGCTCACAGAAAGAACTGAGTATGAATCATGAGGAACGGGTGTGCTAATGTGCTTCTTCCCCTGCTTGACAGACAACGGTTCAAAAGAATCTCCCTGAGGTCTTCCTGTTTCCGACAAGGCACTGTTATTTCCAAGGGATGGATTTACAGAGTTGTTCAGTTGAAAATCTAATAGCTTTAGCTCCCTTTCAATTACAAATACAGCAGAATGCTCTCTGCTGTCTGGTGGGGTAGGTAGGGGAGCAACAGGTGGAAGAGATCTAGCATCAAACTCGCAGATAACAACACCAATATTGGTTCCAATAGCAACAAGGTGTGGCTGCAGAGTATGTGCAACCATACAATACACCTGCAGCAAAAATCAGCAGCAAAAAGTTTGACCAAATCAATTACCAGGTAGAGTCAACCAGTAGAGTGGATTCAGCAGGGAGTAATATGGGCTTAAAGTCCAGTTTCTTTTCTATTAAAGAGGATTTATTACCCTGGGGCGTGATAACAATATTCTGAATCGTACACAAACTTAAGCATTGAAATATAGTTTTGCACAGATTTCATAACACTCAATTTTAATCTAATCCTAACCTCTTGTCTTGTCAATTGTCATCCAGACCCTTAGAGTGTTTTAGAAGTTTCAAACCAATTCACATCATTATTCTAAGTTGGATAGATTTGACAAGAAGTTAAATAAGGAACAATACATTCTAAACCAAGACAAAATTAACAAAATGGTGACTAGTTAGCCACATACCCTCAGTTTCTTATTAGGAGCAAGAACATTTGGAGGAATAACTGTTGTCAATTCGCACAATGGCCTAGTGAGAGCAGAATATGTGGGATGTTCAATTGCCCTAGCAAAAGTTCAAACAAAGTCTTCAAAACTATAATGGATACAGTGCATCATCACACAATCTCGTAAAAAATTATGATACTAAAAGCCACCACAGGAGAAAGAAAACTGCATACCATATGTGAGAATCTTTGACACAGGTTAAAATATCAAGGTTTGGAGCTCGAGGGTGGCACCAAGAAGCCACACTGTGGCAAGCCAATTTTGGTACTGGCTTTATACGCCGCAACTCCTGAGAAATAAAAGCATGATAATGCTAAGTCTATCTAGTCGTGATGGGAATTTTCACAGAATTAAGATGAAGGCACTAGCTCCAAGAACATACCTTAAAGGAGATTGTGTCCCAGATAGCTAATGTCTTATCTGCACCAATTGTAATTAGTTGAGGAGCACCTGCCATCACTCTGGACAGCTCAACTGCCACAACCCCGCCATCATGAGCCTAGATGCATCATGTGACTCCATTAACAAGAATAATAGGGTAGAAAAATGACAAACAAAAAGAAATATAAGCTACATAAAATTGAGAAGAGATCAAAAGTTAGTTTTGTTCAACACAATCTATGTTTTCATTTCCACCTTTTGCCTGGACTTACTTGAACAGAGACGAAATAACAACTGAAAATTAGCAATAATAAACAATGGCATGTCCATGTTTCATAGCCATTCAAGCGATACATATTTCATCTTTCATCAATTATTGAACTAATCAACAAAGTGGAGTAACCATAAGGAAAAGAATGGTACTTTTAAACTCAGCTTGGGTACAAGTTCACGTGAATCTTGTCCATGATCAGCACTCCAAATTATGAGCAATCCATCACTAGCACCCGAAACCAGGAGAGCCTGAAATCAACCAACCCACAAAAGAAAAACAGAATGAAATGTCACAAGTATTCCACACATAAAAGTAAAATCCAAGCGTACAAAAGCAGCACATGCATTCCCCATATAAACAAGCAATTGTAATTTCTCAATGAATTGTCTAGATGGACACTAAGCTGTCACAAAATCAAATTTTCTACAAATAAAGTTGGAATTGGAACTAATACAAGTCTTAACCAACGCCTATAAATACAGAATATATTAAAAGTGTGAGGGTTAATATTATTCTTTGTTAGAGCATAGTTAAAAATATGAAGTTCCTGAAAACAATGCTAGTAAAATAAAATTATGTAGCATAAATTTATCCATAGGTAATCAAGATCTACCTCGCCTGAAGCTGCCATGAAGGACCTCAAGCAAGAGATTGTTCCTTTATGACCTCCAGTGTATCTTCTTGCAAGCTGCATGGAACAGGAGCATCATAACATGCTTATAGTTGAGACTAGATTATTATTTTGGTTACCAACCTTCCATGTAATCATTGAGAGAACTCTAATGACTCCATCAGATGCACCAAAAGCCACAAGAGGGCCATCACCAACGCCAGATCTATAAAGAAACTCCATGCTGTAGTAGCAGAAAAAAATGGAAACTTGAAAAAACTTGTGACAAGTATTAAGATTGCAAAAGAAAAATACAAACATTCACACTAAAAAATGCATTCTTGCGAATAAATTTATGATTTTAAGACTATACTAGATCGCATATGAAGCACGAAGGATCAATAATATGTAATACCAAATTATACAAAAATTCCATCTAGTATAAGACAATAAAGTAGAAGTTTGGTGCATTCTTTTTGCAAGGTGGTGATTTTTCACACCAAGGACTTTAATTTGTACAAATAATCAGAACAACGGCAAATACAACAACCAAGCCTTATTCCATTGAGTGGGGTCAGCTACATGGATCAAATTACGCCCTAAAGTTCTTTCAAAGATCATGTTTCTATTCAATTCGTTAATCTCGAGATCTTTCTTAATAGTTTCTCTTAAAAAATTTCTAGGTCTTTCTCTACCTCTGGTTGTTTAACACTTATCTATCTGATCTATTCTCCTTACAACAAAATCTACATGTTTTCACTGTATATGCCCAAACCACCAAGTCTATTTTTCACCATCTTTTCTACTATAGGTGTACACTCTCTCAAATATTGTCATTTCTAATCTTATCTCGTCTAGTCTTACCACACATCCAACCCAACATTCTCATTTGTGCTACACTTTATTATCATGTAGGTTTTATCCAACGCAACATTCTCATCTCTGCTACACTAACTTTACTTTGTCTCGTACAACTTCGCAGACCTTATTGTTGTCCACCCAACCACTATTCGATTTGAATACGCATGTTTCTTGGTTGTTGTGTTTGTATTTGTTAATGAAAGAGAGAAATTTGGGAGTGGGCAAGAGTTGTAACTCACAAACGAAATCTAAAACAGAGTAAAAGACTAAAAAGTAAATAACAAGACAAAGACTTTTTTAGGGAAGATGGGTAAATTGTGCCTACATCTCCAGGAGTACTACGACTGCCTCTTTGTATTATTTAGAATTGAATTAGGGTTACAACTCTGTTACGTGATGTAGTTATAGTACAAATAACAAATCAACTCACCCATCTCACTCCACTATGCTCTACTTCAACATTTGACCACTTTTCAGACAATAGCCATACACAACAAAAATGCAACAAGCCCACACAATAGAGGCCATTTAGAGAGGAATAAAGTATAGTTTAAAGTAAACTAACAACATTTAAAAATGATCAAATTTCAGGAATCCTATGGTTTTATCCTATGACTCCACCAGAGAGCAACTACTCTAATTGCTTAATTTAAAGACATATAATCATGAAATGATTCCAGCCATATGAACCGGGAAAATGCATATAGATCACATGTTCGAGTCTGAAATTAATCTCTTGCAAACGCAAGGTATGTCTGATAATAATAGATTCACAATGGGTGATGGGTCTGACCCTTTTCTGAACGTCACGTGGTGGGTGCTTTATAGCGCCCTTTGAAAGCATTGCTTGAGTTGAAAAACATCAAATTATATCAATGACAGCTTCACGGTCATAAAGAAAGTGGAAAAGGATGATCTTGATAGGAATCAATACAAAAGAAAAATAACAGCAGACATTGGATGGTTAACATGTCTTGCCTTAATAGATAGTGTGTAGCAATTTTAACAATAGCATAATAAAAACTTACCAGTGCAGGGACTTGTTATCAAGCTCTTGCTTTGGTACATCACGGCCACGCATCGTCACCAAGTCCAAAAATATAGCTTTGTTTAAACAACATATGACAAGAAAATGCCTCCCTTTTGTTGATGGGGCGGGAGAACTAAAAGTTGAAGTATGGACAGCTGTTGGTGCTTCTGCCGCTGCAGAGCGATTATGCCAAAGTTGCCAAAAGCGTACATCATCATCATAAAAATTCACCTGCTTAACACTTTAAGGCGGGTAAATAGTCAATATAAGCAAACGAACCATGGAAGTCAAAAAATTATATAAAAACACAAAGCAAGGTATACTACCTTCCTCCACGAATGGCTTCTGTTGGTTTTCCTTTGGACTCTACCAAACAAAACAAAAAACATATAATTACAAATTTCTGAAACTAGAATATCGCAGAAATATGAAAAGGTCGCAAAACATGCTTAAGAAATTGTTGTTTTCTCTGTGCATAAAAAGGAACTCAATTGTTACAGTTTACTAGATCCTAATAATGTCAGAGCATAACCAAACAGGAACAATCCTATGATTATAAGTTATCATAATATTCAAGCTCACAAAGCAAATTAACCTGATTTGAAGGTTTTCTCACGAGTAGCAATAAAACAAATTGACAAACATTGATAACTAGTAAATTCCTCAAAATACAACAGCAATCAAGCCTTATCCCACTAAATGGGATCGGCTACATGGATCAACTTCTGTCACAATGTTCTATCCAAGACCATACTTCTAGACTTTGTTTGGATTGATGGAATGCAATGGTATAAACTTAAGTTCCATTATTTAGATTTATTAAAAAAGGATCGAATGGAGCAGAACCATTGTTTGGGTATTCCATTGCTATTCACCATTTTTTGTACCCTCCGATTGAGCAGAATGACAAAATTGCTTTACTCCGTCATGAAATACTCAAACAGTGGAATGACATCTTTAATCCATTCCGCTCCGCTCCCTTCAGTTCCGTTCGTTTTACAATATCCAAACATAGCTCTACTCAAATCATTAATCTCGAGATCTATATTAATAACTTCTCTAATAGTTTTTCTAGATCTTCCTCTCCATCTGATCTACTCTCCTTACCACCTAAGTCTATTTTTCACCATCTTTTCTCCTATAGTATCCAATAACAGCAAATGCACCAAGTCTATAATAATAACCAATTCTACTTTTCGAGAATCCATTCATTTACATTCAAATTTTCTGAAAAAGTGACACCAATAGAGTAAAACCTGTTTCTCCCTCAGCCAGTTTCTCCAATTTTGCGCCAACTAACCGCCGTTCATCGACTCCGCCAGCTTTCAACTCATAAACCACCTGAAAAACGCTTCAATCAAAACAAATCAACCAAAAAAAACGGAAAACAAAACTAAAAACGAAAAATCAATTTCACCTGACGGTGCTCCCAGTTCCAAACAGAAACTCGATCTGAATCATCGGCAGTTACCATCCATGGATGCGTCGGATGCAACTGGATCTTAACGATTTTATCCGTGGAAGGACGAAACGCTTTCAGACGCAGCATTTCCTTCTATTTTCGTAGCTAAGAAAAGCGATTGTGAAGAAAACCGATTCCAGAAGTTGTTGAGATCGGAATCGCGTCTTCAGATTCTGTTCAATGTTCAAATCTGGTGAAAATTCAAACTCCGTGTAGATTTCAGAAATGTGCTTTCATCGAACGCGCGTTAACGGCACGGAGTTGTATCTTGGTTTCTGATAAACGAAACGGAATTGACAGAAATTTTTTGTGTGATGTATGAGAAGGTTTCTAACTGGTGACTGAGTGGTTAGCTTTGGAGGGTTGAATTGTAATTTCAGCAATTGTGCTTGAGTAGAGAAGCAATACGGTGATATATCTGCTTGTGCCTGATGCCTTCAAGCTTTTCCTCGATTTTGTTCTTTACTATGTTTCCTTCATTTTCTTCTTCTTTTCTTGCATTTTCTTTTTAGTTTGCTTTTTTTGCTACGATTTATTTTTGGTGTAGTGAAGATGATGAAATAAATGGAGTTACTATTTGAACCTCTTTTTTCTAATTAACTTCCCATTTTGAATATTTCTATCACTAAATTGGAGAATTTTTCCTCCCACCCCATTTATATTTTGCACCCCTGTGAAAAGTCAATTTTGCCCAAATCTTTCTTATTATTGAAATTTCCGATATGTCCTGCATTTTTGAAAAAATTTGGACGATACTGAAAATTTGATAGCGCTACCGGATTTTCTCAAATGCAAGTAAGTTTCTGGTATTTTTGTTAAATTTTCCGGTATTATGTACCGGATTTATCGCCTACTATAGATTTCAAAATATCCGGTATTTTCGCCTGGAAATTTCGAAATTTCTGGTACGCCTAAAATACCGGAAATTTTGAAATTTCCAGTATTTTCTATTTTTTCCAAAAAACTATAATTTTTTCATGTTTCTTAACTTTGTTTGCAGTGAGGACTAGAGACAGATACGGTTCTATTTCAAGCAGGACTATTGATCGAGTAGATGCCTTCAGGTACCAGAGATTCTTCCGATCCACCACCACCACCATCTCCTCCTCCAGCAGCTGACTAGGACACCCGCCTACAGCTCATTGCAGCTACATTAGATAACATCATGGGGATGTTGAACCCCGATGGTGAGGTGTGTCAGGGGTTAGCTAGGTTGGTTGAACATTGTCCGTGGATGACCTATGTAGATTTTTCTTTGTATTATTGTATCATTATGTGTATGTTGTGACAAACAGACTTTACTTTATTGCATAATATTTTTTACCTAATACTTCTTCTTTCGATTACATAAAGAAAACAAAATAGCACAAATAAGAAACTCGAATAAGTTAACAAACATCACATGACAAACAAAAAACATAAACAGTACTCTGATACATGAAAACCTAAGAACTACCGAATTCGGACTCATCTGGACGCTTTAGACACTTCATTATATCGTCAACAGATCATCGGATCTCTGCGTCCAACTCGATGAGACCTTTGGTTATCCTACGACGAAATGATTTCCACATGGCCTTCACATCTTCATCATTCTTCAGTTCGATTAGGTTGTATTTCACTCAACCATCTGTACCAATGTAATTATCTCGAAACTCGATCTTTGTCACCCTTCATTCTCGAATCGAATGAAACCGTTCAACGTTTCCTTCAACGCGGCGAAGGACTCAGATCCATCTGGGAGCTTGAACTCAACGACAAGTTTGCGGTCGTTGTAATACACTTCTGCCTTAATCAGATATTGAGAAAGAGGCATGTTGTTGAGATGTGATACCTTATAACCCTAAAACTCATATTTATATAAATTGTTATGCGTTCTAGACCATACAAAAGCGTTGGTGCAATCTGAACTCTTCAAAAGTGTCGGCAAAATCTCAATCGTTAAAAAAAAAAGATAAGGAAACATACCAGAAATTTCAACCTTTTGCGAAATTTTCGGTATACCGAAAATTTCAAAAAATCCAGTATACTGAAAATTTCAAAAACACTTCCGTATTTTTGGCACATACCGTAAGTTTTGAAAATTTTGAAATTTCTGATATACCATATTTTTTGAAATAACCCTCCGAAAATTTGGCATAAACCAGAAATTTCAAATTGGTCTACCGGAAACTTCGTTCGGGAAATTCTTTGTAAATGGTCAAGGGTAAAGTGGGAATTTAAAACTTTGGGGGATGTCAGGAATAATTTTAGGGGTGGCAGGAAAAATTCTCACAGAATTGCATTTTAAAATTAACTTTTTCCACCCATTTACTTTTTATGAGAATATGGGTGAAAACCCAAAAATATTCTCAGTACACATCTGAATTCACCTCAATTACAAAGATTAGATGATTTTGCATATGCATATTTGAAATTACCATGATCAATTTTTTTATTAAATTAATTCCGGATATGTTTATCTTAAACCACCTGATTACTAAATTCGGATAGACATATCTGACTTCATCTTTGGGACAGACATAATAAAATTTCTTAAGATTAAAGTAAAAACACATAGATTCAACATAGATTATCGAAATTACATAGGTGATTCAATATAAATTTAACATTACATACTGTTATTAACAGGCACTTGAGGACGTTGCAACATTTTGATAACATCTTTTGTCAATCTTTGAAGCTTTGCATCCACCTCAATCAGACCCTTAGAAGAGTATCGTTGAAAAATACTCCACATAACCTCTAAATCGTCATTGTTCATGAACTCAAACGGGTGAACTTTATATTTCTTTCAGTGTTAAGTGAGGGTGAACGATACTAGAACTTGATCGCCTTTCGATTCTCTAAATATTGCAAGAGAGAATTCAGTGTGGTAATCGGTTTGGGGAACGACGTGTCCTGCGAGAACCTAATTCTAAGTGGTGAAACCTGGCCACTGAAGTAAAGTAAGGTTTGGATATGTTTGCGTCAATTCTGTTTGTGGTTTGTGATGATTATGAAATGGTTTGAAGATCAAATTTATAGAATTTTTGGAGCAATTTGGACCCAAGAAATCTTATCCTGCTATCAAGACTAATTTCGGATATCAACATCTGAATTAACCTTTTTTTTAACCAAAATAAGGGGTATTCAGATTTGCACAGTCGAAACCACCCCTGTGTTTTTTAAAAATAGAAGGTTAGTTTGGAAGTGCATATACGAAATAAGTCATGTTGTGTTTTTCTTAATAAATGATTACTTTGGATATGCATATCTGAAGTATGCAGGACCAGAACCAGTTTTATTTTTAGTAGAATTAATATCAAAGAGACGTGGAAAAAATAAAACTGGTAACATTAGACAATGGTAACATTAGATAGATCTTACATTGTGCATGACAATACATCCAAAAAATTGTTTGATTATATTCTAAAATGTACTTAACGAATTCTCAGTGCTTAAATCTAAAACCGGATCTTTCTTCGACTTTTCCCTATTTGCTTCTCTCTCAAACTCCATCAATTTGGATAACTCCACCATCCTTATAAATAAACATGTACAAAGTGGTGTGGTCGAATATACCTAGTACAAATGATGCGATCGGACGAGTCTTTAAGTGGGTGACTCTAAAGTGGGAAAAATGTCTCCGAAAATCCAAATATCGTCAGATCGTTACACATTCTTTCATATGCACTTGCTATAAGATGGCTCACCTCAGGGAAGAACATCCACTTTGTAATTGGTGTTTTACCACTAAGACATGGAACAGGGGCATTATGAATTCTATCAAAGTTTGTTTTTATTCTCATATAGTCGGGTGTAAAGTTCTTTATGCATCGTCAACTCTGAAATAAGTGCTTGGTGCGAAAGAGTGTGATTCTCCTCTCATTTACCAAGTAATTCGGACATGGCCTGATACCCTCAGTTACCATCTATGCATACATCCACGGTCCTTTCAATGTATTTGTGCATAAAAAGAGGCATCTCATTAATGTAAATCATCGGTGGTTTCTTAATCGAAGATGTTTTTGGTTGTTTTCTAATAGGGGGTGTATGAGGTGGTTTGGAAATGCAAGCTCCTTATTAACACTTGTTTTGGATTTTGGGGTTGGAGAATTCGGGAATAATGAATCAACAACTTCATGGTAAGATGGAGTCCATTTTGTGGAACTGTCATCTTGTGTAGTTTTCACATTTTTAGGCGCACCTTTTGTTTTTACCTGTTGTGATTGAGGTTTCAAATCGTTGGTTTCTGGAAAGGCAATTTTCCTCAACTGTTCTTTTATGTGTAATTTCACAAAGTCATCAGCTTTAGAAAATCTATCCATTATCACTTGCAACTCGATTGTGATGGTTATATTGGATGTACTTTTTTGTCAATCTGTAGTCATCAAATCGAAGTCTTTTCCAATGAACGTAGACCTTTTCCATATGTATGAGGGAATTAAGCTACATCTTTTTATAAATCAGACAAGCACATGGAAGCCCGTAAGTTCTCTTAATTGTACACCCACACTTAAAACTATTTGTCCCTATTGTCTCTGCATGCTTCACTTCATGAAAAATCCCCCTTACTATCACCCAACCATTTCTTCAACGCTGGATGTGCAGATTCGACTATATTAGTTGTTGTGTTACTCAAATGTTTAACCTGGTCACTCAGGAACTTACAAATTTCTCTTTCACCTGATCAAGGGTGTTATCTTGGTCGCTAACAATGAAACTAGGCATATTTTGTAGATCCATCAACAAATTATTGTTTATACCCAATGCCCATATGACGTTGTCTTCTTTCTCAGATTCTAGGAAACTAAATCCAAACAAAAATGTCTTGTCCGCAGATGTGACACCAATAATTTATAGAAGTGAAATCCTATACTTGTTGGTGTTGTACGTCGAATCAATTATAAAGACGGTTATAAATATGTTGAATAACTCGATACTTCCTAGATGAGTCCAAAATATGTCATGAATACAACATTGTCCTCACAAACTTTGTACCTTAAAACGTAGTGGCTATCGTCAAAAAGTTTCAAAATATGTTGTATTTCGGACCTCAGATCTCTTTGTACGATGTTTATTGATAACGTTCATTGTATACTTGTTTGATATTTGAAACACTTTGTGGTATTTTCCTTTTCAATCTATAAAGTATGTTTCTCGGTGCAACATTGATTAAAAATAACTCAAAAATAGATTACTTCTCTATATATACTTCGTTTTTACTCTTTTTCAAATTCACTATTTCTTTCAAATCATTTGCCCTCTTCTTCCTCTTTTGAAAACCCTTATTTTCAAGTTTTATCCCTTCTTCTCAAAACCCAAAGTCTGAGAACAATGGCTTCATCATCCCAAAAACAACAGCAACAACAACCTCAACCTCAACACATCTCCAATGAAGAAGTTTTCACCGATCCTCACAGAATGCTACTCACTCCTTGCAGCAATCTTGAAGTTCTCTGTGAATTTTTGTGGATTTTGAAAGCATGAAGGAAAATGGGCATGATCTCCTTGAAGAAGTGGAATTTCAAGATTGGTCTCAGTATTTTGATCGTTTGATCGGTCCAGTTTTTTCCAAAGTTGGTGAAGGAATTCTGGATTCATGCTTCAGCTTCTCAAAATCAAGTTACTTCGTATGTGTTGGGGAAAAACATAGTCATTACTGAAGATCTCATTGGAGAACTTATTGGTCATGATGGCAATGGAGTCAAATGTACTGATATGGCCCAGAAAATTGGCTCTGACCTAGCTAAAGTTTCTAAAGAAATCTTTACTTTTGGGCAACCGTCAAACAAAATCAAAGATCTGAAGGACCACTCTAAAATTTAGGTTAAGATAATTATGGGGTGCATCAATCACGGGAAACCTTCGAGTTCTGCTGACTACATCAACATTGATCAGCAGTTCCTCCTCTACTTCATTGAAACAAAAACAAAAATTCATCTCCCTCACAGTCTTTTCAACAATCTGAAGACAAATGTCATGGAAACAAGAGAAGGAGAAAGAACCAAAAGAGACTGGATTCCTCTGGGAAGGCTTATCTCATATATTTTGAGAGAGAATCAGTTGATCGATCATCTGAGTGAAGCCAAACTGGTAGATGATCTGAACCCAATCGTTGGGAAACCTCTCATGCAAAAAATCTCAAGAAAATGAAAATCATAACCTCTCTAAAAAATAAGCCCATAGTTGTGGTGAACGAAAATGTCTCAGTCAGAAGAATCCCTTTGCATAACTTCCCTATGTTCACATATATTGATGCTACAAGACCAAATATTATTTGCCAATATCGCAAGCTTGCAAAGAAGATGGTACTGATCTTGATCTCAATATTCTAGATCTTCATCAACAAGCTCCAGATGTTGCTCTCAAAAAATCCAAGAAGATAAAAGCAGCTGATAAAGGCACCTCTCATAAGCAACCAAAAGTTGTTAAGAAGAGAGGTAACTAATCTTTTATTTATGTTTTTGAACCAATTTTGACACCAACATCTACTTCATCTTATCCTCCCAAAAATTTCGTACCAGAAAATTCACCAGAAACTCTTGATGACTTTGATATTGAAATTGATACCTCTGTTCCTGTTACTGAACCGATAACCCATCCACAACCAGAACTTGCCAAAGTTCTGTCTGATATTGAATCCTTTGACTCTGCCGTTGAAACACAACCAAAAAATGCCACCTCTACTACTCCACAACCAATTCCTGCTCCCCAACCAGAAAATCTAAATGTGTCCTCTGATCCCTCCCCATAACTAAATCCCATTATTCCTGGAATCACTTACCCTCTCATCACTTCGCAATCAGATCACAATACTTTCACTATTCTATCTCCATCTCCTTTTCCTATTCCAGATCTTCCATCCCCTTATGAATCCACACAACCTAATTCTCTCAATTCTCCAATTGTCCTCACTGATTCTCCACCCCCTCAAAAATCTCCAGATAATCTCCTCAAAACTGTCATTCATCTTAATGCTTGGAATTACCTTCTTATTGCCCCAAACAAAATAGTTGTTCCCAAACCAAAACCCCAACCCTCCCAAGCAGATGTTGGTGAATCTTTACTGGTTCTTGGAATAGAAATTCAAGCCTGGGTTAACTCTCTGAAGAAGGCTTGTTTGGATAATCTGAATCCAACAGCGTCTGACTACCTCTGTACTCAGTTCAAAAAATGGTTTATTTCTGAATCTAAGAGGCAAAAGGAGCTTTGCTATGGTCTGGCTCAGCAGAATTTCAGTGAATGGCTGAAGATTCTTGAGGATCATATTTCTCAGCTTAGGGACGCCAATAATCTATTTCTAACCAATGCTCCCTAGGAATCCATAGCAGCAACATCCCTCCAGAAACCTGAGACTCAACCTCTGGTTCTCTTTTAGACAAAGGGAAATCTGTTATTGAATCCTCTGAAGCTTCTGCTATTTAATCTCTTGCAACTACTGATAATGATGCTTCTCCACCTTCTTTCGTTATTCAAACTCTATAAGTTTTAAAGAAGGAAAATGAAGAGGTCAGAAAAAGATTGGACAAGCAAGATGAAACGAACAAGGAACTCAAAGAGGTGATGGGAAAACAAGAAGCTTCAACATCTAAGATCAAAGGGATGCTGGAAGCACTGTTCTCAAGACTTAATACACCTTCTTAGAACTTAGTTTTCTCACTTTATTTTCTGCAATGTTTTTCTTATCCTGTTTTCATTCAACAAATTTTCATTTCTGCATATTTCCTTATGTACTCCGTTATGTTCCCTTAATGCAATTATCTTCTGTTTTGCCTTATTATTTTTCCAATTTCATTTTATTTTTGATTTATGACAAAAAGGGGGAGAACATAAGATATTTTGAACATCATAGTTGCTGATAGACTAAGTCTCAAACATTCTAATATCATCCTTGATTTTATTTTGTCTAAGTTTAAAACAGGGAACATCTATTTTGGAAAGCAACTTATGCTACTTGGAACTATCAGAACCTTCATCGTACTCTGGACAAACATTCTCAGGGAAGTATAATGTTTCTAAGTCTATATGAATATTAAACTCGGGGGCAGACCTCTGTTTATCAAAATATTTATGTTCTGTCATCATAAAAAAGGGAGAGATTGTTAGAACATAGTTTGGTTTTATGTCTATTTGAGAAGTTTTGATGATAACAAATACTTTTGATGACAATTATGTTTTGACTCTGATGGATAAATATCTCATATAAAACATTGTTGTCTTATAATTTTTTAATGAAGTATATAGATGAAGTTATGATTCTGGAAAGAAAAGAAGAACAAGTTACGATTCTAAATGTAGAAGAAGTTTCGATATTATGAAAAAGAACTTGAAAAGATACGCATGTAAAAGCAATCTCCAAGACTATCACACACTTTAGAAGAAGTTCTGCTCTGTTCAAAGCCAAACTTTTGAAAGCACCATGCTGCACTACAAACTCTGATCTCTATGTTCTGGCTGCTTAGTTCTGACGCGTTACAAAGACACAAATGGAAATATTTGAAGTAACAACTGATTTCCAGCAGGATCTCGTTTTTATGGAAAGCGCAATTGATTTCAAATATCATTCTTCCATATGTGGATTCTATGTCTCCAACGGGTTGAATTTCATCACTCCTATATAAAGCACATTTCATGAAGAAATTCCAACAACTCTTACGCATATACTGTAGAGAAAATTACCAACAAAATCATTCAAATTTCTCTAGTTTCAATTGTGCTTAAAATATTGTGTAATACATCACAATAGTGATATAGCTTATTAGAAGCATCCTTAATACACATTTTGTAATTGTTTATACAGTTGTATTTCCTTGAGAACCAAATTGTGGTTCAATGAATTTGGATATCACCATGTTCAATGAATTTGATAACAAATATGTATGTGAAGGATCTTGAAGCTTCAACAAATAGGATCCAGATCTGGATCTTTGGTAGAGAAACAATAGTTTTTTTTTTGTTGTGAAAATTAGCAGGAATCAAAAGTAATTTTTCACAAATGACACCATTATTCAGTTAAGAATTGGAAATATAAGTCGAGGTGATAGAGTAGTGTCTTACCATAGTGGAACAATACTTATGATGATACAGAGCATGGATGAACTGCAATTTAACACTCTAACGTCCAAGTCAATGAGAGAATCATAAGTAATGTGAGAGTGAGAGTGAATTTGAATACCTAAAATGACACATTTTACCTTTATACATAAAGAGGGTTGAAATCAGTTTTAAATAAGATTAAATATAACAAAAAAATGGTAAAAAGCGGAGGGGGGACTATATCAAAACTCTCTCAAGAAGAAGTAAATATAAAGAAAGGAAAACCAAGTCTATTCTTTAAAAAATCAGCTCTAAAAAAACTAGGGATATCCATATAATTAGTGTATCCAGACACTGTCAGATCTATGTTAGCTAGAGAATCTGCACAACAATTTCCTTCTCTAAAAATATGAGAAGCAACAAAAGAGATACTATTAGTGATATTCACATAATTTGCCCAACGACTACAAATTTGCCAAGGAACCGTGTAAGGAGGAGAGAATGCACGAATTACGACATAGGAATCCGAATCACATCTATTTGATTGAATTGGACGTTAACTAATATGTTAGAGGAGTGAATTGCCTTCTTCCAATCAAATTAAAATTCTATTTATTCCATGCCCATTTTTATTCAAAGTTTATTTTTGGACCTTTTCAGACTTTATAGATAACCTAAAACAATTGATATTCAATACTTAATGTAATTGTCGTCTTGTTTTTTATATAAAAAAAGTTTATCTTATTTATTACTCCCTCTGTCCCAAAATAAATGTCACATTTGGAAAAAAAAATAGTCCCAAAATAAGTGTCACATTCAACTTTTTAACCAAATAGTTCTAGTATTACCCCTAATAATTATTCTATTTTGTTTTTGTAGGATAGCTTTTTTTCAAGATATAATTAATGAAAAGGAATCAAAAAGAACCTTGAGCAATGCACGTAATTAATATTTGTAGTTTTTACATGTACAATACTAATTACATACTTCATTGTTTTTTTGATATGGAGTAACGTTTAGTTTTTGGTTTCTATATAACTATAAAAATTGTGAAAAGTATACAGTATCCTTACTCATAGTTATTGAATTAAATTGAATATGAAAAAAAAATTAATGAAAATAATGGAGGTTTTGAGGTTGAAAGAGTAGAGCATTTTCTAGATTTTGAAAGAGATACAAATGAAGATAAAGAAGACTTTGAAGTTGAAAGAGTAGAGGATTCTCTAGATTTTGAAAGAGATGCAGAAGAAGTTAAAGAAGATTTTGAAGAAGTTGAACAAGTGGATGACTCAGGTGAAGATAATGAAGGTGTTGAAGTTGCTATAGCAGAAGACTATCCAGATTTTGAGAGAGAAGATGAAGAAAATAATGAAGATAATAACATAGCACTCTTGAACATTAATTTAAATATGCTGGCACATTGTGATTTTGATTTGAACGAAATCCCTAAAGAAGAAGATGAAGTTTTTCAAGAAAGAGCAGTGTTTGATGCAGAAGCAGAAATCAAAGAAGAGGTGAAGAACCTTAAAAAAAATATGGGTTCCAAGATTTTAAATTTTGCATAAGCGTGTAATTTGGTTTTCATTATCTATTGTTACCCAGTTATAATTAATCCTATGATTTTAATTGTCTATTTTTGCCAAGTTATAATTATGATTTTTAATTCCTATTTTTTCCAATTATAATTATGATTTTTATTTCCTATTTTTGCCTAATTTAAGTATGCCAAATTACTGTAATGAATAATTATCGTGCGTTATAGATTGAAACAAATTTGTCATATTGTACATGAGTATTAAAGATTTAAAAATAAAAGAAATGAATGATAAAATTATCTAAATAGAATCATCCGAAAATATTCAAGAAATTACAAATAAAATTAAAAATAACTCAAATAATTAATTTAAATATCTAAGAACATCTTGCACTAATGTAGGATCACACTTCAATTGTTTAGGTACTTATCCTTGATGCTCCAACATTTCTTTTTTTAAATGTGGAATTTTATATTTTTGGGAGCCTCTAGTCTTCATGATTTCGATCATACAAGACTACAAAGTTAAAAAAAAAAATGATTTGACTTCACTGTTGAAAATGTTTCAAAAGATTTTTCAACAACTGTCACTAGTTCATCAATAGAATTCAGCGACTCCTTATGTTGTAAGGATTGGATAACATTGAAATATCCAAGATCTAAAATATTTAAATCTAGGGAGTTTGTTGGTTGATACATTATTCAAATGTCAAATCCATCTTGTGAAGCTACTCGGCAAAATTCTTCATCATGACAATTAATGTGTGTTCTTGCATTATTTTGTTGAATAAATATTGGAGATCCTTTTTTCTCTATTGACCATTCTTCCTTGATGGAGGGTAAGACTTTCTCAATCAAGAATGTCCTTATCACATGTTTATTAACTGAAGTAATCAATTTAGTTTCTAAAGTTCCGACAACTCTATTAATATTATTCCTTTTAGCCGACTCTTGTGTGACAAAGGGAAATATACCAATTTTTCCAGAAAACTTCTTTTCCTTGTGCATCAAACCTTGGACGAGCTATAGCAGCTAAGAACATAACTTTTTCAATGAAGTTCTTGCTTTTAAATGTACGTAACGAAACTTATTCATCTTGTAGTAAGTAGTAATTCTCTGATTTCTTTGTCATATAGAACCACTTTTCGTCGATATGAATGGTGTTATACATACCTAAAAAAATTGTATCATGTGGCAAGCTTGACCTATCTAGCATTGATAAACAAAAACACAATCTATCTTTTTTGTTTTCTTCCTTTAAAAAAGGCTCAATAACATTTGAATGTCTTCGTAGGACTTCTGACTTTAAAGATCTATGCAATGTGCTATTACTAACTTTTGCTGCATATGAAACAGATCTAACTGTAGTTCTTTAACGTAAAGGAATCTCACAAATTCGATCATAGTCAACTTCAACTCTTTTACGCTCACAATTATTTGTTCTTTTATGAGACACGTCGACATGTATATCACTATCTTTTGCTTGTTTCCAAATACATTGAATAGTACATATTGAAACTAAAAATTGAGATGCCACTATTTTAAGCACCCATGATATCAATCTTCCTTCAACACTCTTATCTAAAAGAAGATTATATATAGCCCTTCTATCCACATTAAATAAATTATTTGTTTGTTTGTGTTGTCAGAACCTCCAAAATTTGTTCATCATCAATAATATCTTCTTCTTTTGTACATAGTCAAATATTTAATGAGTTAAATTAATGTGTAAGAAGACAATATTAAAATATTTAAACTTAATTACCTGTGTCTCTGTTGGCCAAGAAATATAGGATGATGAAGAAGTTGGAATTTGATTGATATCACACCATCTAATTCTTCAATACAGTAACACCAACAAATTGAATTAATAGAGTAATAAACTTCACCATTATAAATATTGAAGAAAACAAATATTCTGCTATAATTAATTAATAGAATTGAATAACGATAAAAAAATCTTCAGTACCAACCAATCAAAAAATTAACTTGCATGACTATTTTTTCATTTATTCAAATAGAACAATGAATAATGAAACATCAATGTAGTAGTAAATAGAGTATAAAATATAACATACCAAATTGAAATTATGACAACAAATAATTATTTTTTCATTTATAAATAGGAGAGTGATGAATAACGATACAATAAATAGAAAAATAATGAATAGAAAAGTAATGAATCATTCCTTTCATAAATAGGATAACAATGAACGATTGAGATAAACAGAGGACACATCATAATTACTTCTTCCGTCCTAAAATAAGTGTTTGACAAAAAAATTTGTCTCGAAATACTTGTCACTTTACATTATCAAGACAATTTTATATTTAATCTTCCAATTGTACCATTTAATAAATACTTTTAATTTATTATTTTTCCACTTAATATTAATGCTAATTTGAATAAACCAATGATTAAATAGGATAATTTAGTAAATTTAACATTCTCTCTTTTTCATTTATTGTTATTTTTTAATCCGTGTGAAATGACTCATTGTGATAAATAATATGAGACAAAAAGAGTGGTAAAAAATTATAAACAAAAATCATGTTTACCAACATTTTCTTCTAAATCAGTTGAGACCATATTTTCGACATGTATATCATCTTTCATGTATATCAATGAGATTTTTTAATTTTGTTTATGTAAATAATAAAGTCTATTGGTCAATTTTATAGAACAAATTTAGTGAGAAATTTTAATTATTTGGAAGGAGAAGTAAAATGTTTTGTTCTTTTAATTTTCCTCTTTTTCCTTTACTTACAAATATGAATATGTTAACAAGAGCCGTAAAGTGACATCCTAGAAACTAAGAAACATTTAATGTGTTAATAACAATGATTATGATTAGTAAAAAAATGATTATGATTAGTAAAAAAGAACATATAAAAATTAAAAATAAAATAAAAATAGAATAAGGGTAGTTTAGTAAAAACAATATTCTTTTTATTTATTTTATCACTTTTTTTTTATCTGTGTGAAGGGGCCATTGCGACATATATTATGGGACAAAGAAAGACTATTTCTCTGTCCCATAATAAGTGATCAGTTACGCATTTTATAAATATTAAATATATAAAATTAAAAATAAAAATAATATCTTTACTATACTGTTCTTTATAAAATAATAATTTTTTATTAATTAAAAAATAAAAAATAAATATTTATTTTGAAATACTATTTTATTTCAAATAAATTATTTATTATTTAAAATTATGGGAGTATTTTATTTCAAAAGGCATTTATTATTCATGATGGGATAGAGAGAGTAAAAAACGACTTATTGGGTAATGTGTGGATCAATGAGATTTAGATAGCTGATTCATGCATGCTATTTTTGGAATTTGAATCACTAAGGTTTTTAATTTTATCCTCTTGGCCCTTTTTTTCTGACTCATATCGTATCGGTATCACAACTTCACACAAGCTAACTCCCATGACTTTTGGACACACATTAGACTTTTCAACACATGGCTCAATTATTTAACATTTTGCTTTAAAAATTCCAAAAAATGTCATAGAAAAGTAGCAATTGGTTGAGTACTAAAAATAAAAATAGATATTTTTGTAAAACAGTGGGACCCACCCCTTATCGTCATGTATTGGTTCTTTTTGTATTGATAATACATGTTGCTTTCTTTGGAATTCAATTCCGTAGGCCAGTTGCGTATGCCAAAATAATTACTCTTTCCTATAACTAAAAAATTGATTAATTAATTAATTAATTAATTAATGCAGTATAAATACAAGCTTCCACTTACCATTCTATCCACGACTCCATTGATCAAAATGGCTCCAACAATTCTGCCCCTGGCAACTTTATTTCTAGCTTTCTCCGCATCTTTTCTCCCGGTATCTCTTTCTTCTTCAGATCAATTTCTACTTATAACAATCACTTTTTTTATAAGTTCTTTTTGTTTGAACTTTTTTGTTGTTGTTAGATCGGTGAAGCGGAAACAGATCAACTCTCTGCACACAAGCTTAATTCTCATATTCTTCAGGTAATTAAATTAACGATTACCCTAATTTATTTGCTGTTATAAATCTTTCAAGTTTGAAATTGGTGATGAATCTTGTTAACGTTATCTATCATGATTCAGGAGTCTATTGCTAAGGAAGTTAACGAAAACCCAGGGGCAGGATGGAAGGCTGCTATTAATCCTCGTTTCTCCAATTCCACGGTTTGACTTTAAATCCTACAGAATTTTGTTTTCTTTTTAACACTATAAATTGATTTCGGTTCTTACATATTTTAAATATTACTGCTCTCTCTTTCTTTTTATGAAAGAGAAAATTCATTTTTTTAAGTTGATTGAATAACAATATATCTAATCTATAGGCAGATTAAATATGTTGATTATTCAATGAACCTAAATAGTGACTTGTTTTTTATAAAAAGAATACTAGTTTTTCTAAAAATAACTTAAAAGATGAATCTGTTACAAACAAATAATTTAAAGGACTCTGGGTTATTTTAGCCTATTTCCTTATTCAAAAAATTTGTGCATAAATACTTATTTAAGTTTTCATGTTATTTTTTGGCTTACTCTTAACTAATTACACGTTAAAGTGTATTTTAGTTTTCATTTGCACATAGTTGCATGTTTTGAGTATGAAAGGTGCTGTGTTTGATGCATATAGGTTGGACAATTTAAGCGCCTTCTTGGAGTCAAACAAACACCTAGGAATTTACTGAATAGTATACCTATTGTAACTCATCCAAAATCATCAAACTTGCCAAAGGAGTTTGATGCAAGGACAGCTTGGTCCCAATGTAGCACTATTGGAAGAATTCTAGGTAACCTAATCGCTTCTTCTCCTTACTTTTTAAAATATAATGAAATAATGCATTTTTGCAATTGGCGCTAACTCTTCTTTTTCGTTATTGACAATAACATTGATTGCTGAACTAATTTCCTCACCGAAGATCAGGTGATTATCTAATAATTTCCTCATTGTAGCGACTTTTCTTATGCTTAAGGGTTCAATGTGGTTCTTCGACCTTTAATTTTTATATCTGACGCTTGTCCTGATTATGATTTAGGGTCACTGTGGTTCTTGTTGGGCATTTGGTGCTGTTGAATCATTATCTGACCGTTTTTGCATTCATTTTGGATTGGTAAGTAAACTTCTTGCTTAAGCAAGTTGGAAACTCTTTCTATCAAAAATATGTTAGATTGACTTATTTGAGCTTATCTACTAACATAAGCACTTGTGAAACTGTTTGAGAGAACTTCTGAAAATAATTTACGACATGTCCATAAATTCTCCATGATAGCTTATGAAAAGAAGTTGAAATTTATATAGTAAATGCATATGCAATGTGTAATTGTGAATATCTACCAAAAATTTCTAGACCTATCTCCCTATGCACACACCTACTCGAGGAACTGGACCAATTGAGAAAACTAACATCATATATGTTCAATTGCAGGATGTACCCCTTTCTGTTAATGACCTTCTTGCATGCTGTGGATTTCTTTGTGGGTCTGGCTGTGACGGTGGGTATCCAATTGCTGCATGGCGATACCTAGCACACCATGGTGTTGTCACTGAAGAGGTAACAAGTTTTTGTTTTCTTCATTGCTTAGAGACTAAAATCCTAGACTCTTTCTTATGTTCTGTATTTTTTTTTACACGTGACAGTGTGACCCATACTTTGATCAAAGTGGATGTTCTCATCCTGGTTGTGAGCCAGGATATCAAACTCCCAAGTGCGTTAAAAAGTGTGTAAATAGAAACCAGCTTTGGAAGAAATCAAAGCACTATAGTGTCAAAGCATATAAGGTCAACTCTGATCCCCAAAATATCATGGAAGAAGTTTATAAGAACGGGCCGGTTGAAGTTGCATTCAGTGTTTATGAGGTAAATGAAAGCTTTTGACATCTTTTTGCCGCTTCTACAAGTCAAATTTTGAAAGCACATCACCATCCTAGGCTAGTATGCTAAGAGTTAAGAAATGACAAGCTGCAAGCATGAGTTGATATGCGTTCTTCCACTTTGATTCATTTCTTTGATAAAATTGTGAGCGATACTTGCATAGGCCCCATTTACTTACCATGTCTTTCTGTTTTCATTTTCACTACAACTAATAAACATTAGATAATGTAGATCCCACACTTTCTTCATCATTTTCTTTTACAATTTTTGAAATTATATCTAACATTTCCTTTGATCTCTTGACAGGATTTTGCTCACTACAAATCAGGAGTTTACAAACACATCACAGGTTCTGAAGTGGGCGGTCACGCAGTAAAGCTGATTGGATGGGGAACAAGTGATGAAGGGGAGGACTACTGGGTATGCTGACAATATAGTAACTTATTCCCGATTTTAGACAACAACAACACTATTAAATACATGCTTTTTATACAGAATTTTAAATATACTGATCATGTACTTTTCACTGTTTCAGCTTCTTGCAAATCAGTGGAATACAAATTGGGGAGATGTATGTTTTTTGAACTATTCTTCAGTTTGAATTGTTGTTATTTAAAAAATGTGTTTGCTAATGAACTAATTTAATCTACTAAACTGCAGAATGGTTACTTCAAGATCAGGAGAGGGACAAATGAATGTGGGATTGAAGAGGATGTTACAGCCGGTTTGCCTTCTCCCAAAAATGTTATTAAAGAAGTGACCGACAAGAATGTTGACGCTGACGTTTCCTTCTGAATGTAAATGTAATATTACTATTACAGTTAAATTTTATGATGGTATTGAAAATCTGCACCAAATGTTGTCTGTTATGTATATGTATAGATAAGGAAAATGATCTTAATTATGACTATGATGTATGGAGACAGTAAGCTTTTGTGGTTTATACAGTGATATCTCACCAAATAAGAGGCTAATTGCCATATTTGTAGTACAGTGTACTTGCAATGATTCGCAAGTTGACGGTTAGGATCGCATTCGCATGATCCTGCCTTTCAAACTCAGTTGAACTTGCTATGATGCTTGTGGAATAGAGGAACTCGCCAAAATAGTTTGGCTGCTTTGTTCATTTTGTTGAAAAACTCTGGTTTTAAAACAAAAACAAAGACGTTCAAATCAGTGGTGTGTATTGATACCTGTAATCACTGATTGAATTCTCAAAATGCCCCTAAAAATAGGTCTGTCCTGATATAGAAGCATTGATTTGTGGTTTGTGTTGGAACATGCAATTACACAATTGGTAAATTATTGGAGGTTTAGTGTTTGTGGAGAAGAAGATACTAAACGCGAAACAAATATGTTTTTTGTTATATTTATATGTTGGTAATATTTTGAAAACGATGAGAAATCCTCTATTTGTAGCAGAAGATTTTGTCTCAAAAATGAAAAATATTTGTGAGCCTTTAAATGACATAATCAATTAAGTCACATGATTAATCAATTATTAAGCTTCAAATACGACAATCCTAATTCCTAAATGAAACTTTACAACGATTAATGTCTTAATCAATTAGGAGTGTGCTTAATCAATTAAGAAATTTTATGTATTGTTCTAATTAATTGGTTAAGGTCCCTATTCGGTTATGCAATGTATTCAAGCCTCCTAAATGATTAGGACCATTCTTAGTCAATCAAACAAGTACTTTGATAATTCCTCTCAAGGTTTTGAGGCATTTTGACAAATTTAGATAGGTTTGAAGCACTTTTAGGGGAGTGTGCACATTTCTTAGTGATTTAAGAATTATTCAGATATCCTTACAAAACTCTAATCACTTAGACATAAATTAGTCGAACTTTCACACTTCATTTCTTTCACAAATTTTAAAGCTTTAAGATCCCTTGATCGATTCATCATTGATTCATCACTTCATATGAGACTTAATTTCTTCTAAATTACGAGGCTTGATAAAGTTTCTTGATAGATACCATCATTGGATATTACTTGAAGAGAGACCATCAGAACTCTATTGAATGCCGATTGATATTAGGTATTGTCTATATATTGAGGTTGGTTTTGACATCTTAATCTCACAAGCAAAACATCTTGATCGAAGTCTTTATTCACTTTAGAGTTTAGGTGACATCACTTGAATATGTCAGCTATGACAGGATATGTGTTTTGGACGTGAGATTCTTTATTGCTTTGCTTTTTATGAAAGAAACAACGAATTTGATTATAATGAGACGATGAATGTGCCTATAAATTTTTCTTGATTTTTTCAACTTAGTGCATATAATAATGCTAGCTACCATTTTTTGTTGCTATATCCATTTGATGTATTAAGCATTTGTTATAGTAGCGTATTGATTTGTATGCAGTGTTTGGCGAATTGCTTGCTATCTAACCCAAGACTCAGGACCAACAAAATTTAGGTTATGTACTCGTACTTTGTATCATGCTTTAAGTTGTAAAGGATCGTTCCCTAGCCAAGGCTTGGCTCATATCGAGGTGTATCTCTCCAGGCTCCACCACCTACACCATTGGATTGGCTAGATCTAGGGAGGAGGTGCGCCAACAACGCAAAAATACGTTTAATAAGCCTCATACATGAGGTTTGCATTTGAGCCATATTAAAATCGGAGAAGTGCGTTAAGTATGTATGAGATACACAATAGGGCGCAAAGTATTCTTTAAGCCGTATCAGAATCGTAAAAATATGATAAGTCAGTATTAGACACACAACAGGGCATTAGGTGATCTTTAAGCATTATCGAAATCACATAAATGCATTAAGTTCGTATGAGATATACAACCAGACTTAAAGTATGCTTTAAACCATATCAAAATTGCAAAGAAGCGTTAAGTCCTTATCAGATACACACTCAAGCATTTTTCTTCGTTCCCCTGTCTCAAGCATTCTAACAGAAAGAGAGACAAAGAAGTGCTATATATATATAATGAATTAAATTTGTAATGAATTGAATATTGTGGGGTCCCGAAGGCAGTCTGAGGCGTTACACGAATGACATCCCTTGAGTGACCTGTCTATCTCCCTTCCTAATTTTTCCTTTGGGACATCGATACCAACAAGGAGTCTAGGATAATAGTCGATTCATTCCCTTCTCAAATAGAAATCGAGATGCATGATCTATTAACTCCCTGTATCTCTGTTGCTCTGACTATGTTTGAGTCTGAAGCCTCATCTTTCTTGATATACTACCCCCAGGATAGTAGTGATGGGGTAGTTCATGAGTAGGATATCGCTGAAATTAATTGCCATGCCATGGGAAACTATGGTAGATTTAACCAGATTCGTTTCATTGTATTGGACCTGGCTTCAAGAGGTTTTGAATGTAGGTTTGAGATCCTCTTATACCTATAGTGGGCGTCCCGACACTCACTATACCCCCAATGTTAACTTCAAACTTGTTGTATCTTTTATGTCGCCCATACAAGTAACCCACATTGGTGAGAAGTACGTGTGAGGTTAGGGTGGAAGATAGACTGCAAGTCTTTGGCCCGACCTTCAAGAAAAATGCCTCCAGACCCTAGTGTGACCCTATATCTAGGTATGAGAGTTTTCCTTTGTTGTTTTGCGCACGTAAAGATGTGAATGATGAAGATGAAAGGTTATTGCGGATTCAGTGAAAACGTAAGAATTGGAAGTTGAATCGCTTCATGATTTAGTAACCTAAAAAGGTCACGAGCTAGTCAATCAGAGGTCTTGATCTACACCAATAAAATCAAGATATGGTGTTTTTGAGCTTGCTCAATGGTGTTCGTGTAACAAACGCATTTTTCGTAGAAAACATAGGACTTGGAAGTTGAGTTGTTCTTGATTCAGTAACCTGAGGATGTTGCAAAATGGAAAATCAGAGACTAGATCTAAAATCGCAGAAATCTTAGGAATCAAAAATCAATTCTCACCAACGGTGCCACTGTTCCGTTTGGAAACCAGTAATATATGATCTAACTTCACAAAGGAATCAAAACAAAAAAGAGAGTTGGATAACTGTTGATCTTGGACGGTTGCTTTTGATCTCCTTTACGGGTGGCACGGGATAGACTTGTATGGTTAGCATTGCAACGTCCTAATCAATTCAAAATTCAAGATAAATATGGTGAAATTAGAGATAAAAAATTATAAACATGTGAGTTGTTTATATATATTATATCAAATAGCGTGGTTTGAAATAGATTGAACTTTGATTAAATGAGCTTTTGAAAGGTCTAAAACAACATATAAAACATATAATTTTAATATCTAATATTTAGTAATTATTATACTATTTACTAAAAGATTAACTTATATTTTTATTTCTTTTATTTGATTTCAAGATTTATTTATTAATTTTAAAATATTATATTAGTCATAATGTTCAAAACTCACATTAGTCATTTTCGTCCTAAAAATAATAATAATTAGTTTACTACTAAAAAATACATTATAATAGTGTATATGATCCATGAGAATAAGAAAATAAAGATACATATCAATTGAATTGATAGTATGAGATAAAATGAAATAAAATAGAGTGATACATAATGAAATTCTGTGATTCTATGATTTGAATTGATAAATAATGGACGAAAGAGCATGATGAAATTCATTCAACTTTATTTTATCCAATTGTTTCATTTAATTTGAAGTACAATAAAATAGAGAATTTTTTATTCCATGCTGAAAAATCCTCTATGCAATTCCAAAAATGTCATTGAAAAATCAGAAATATATTTCTGTTTTACACTCTCACCACTTATAATTCATCCGTTTTGAGATACACTCTTCAAAAGGTAGAAAATATAATCGAAAATGCACTTCCGATAAAATTTAAAAATGTATTTTTGGTTTTCAAAAAACATATACATCCCAAGTGGCTCATACTATTTTTTTTGACAACAAATTTACTTTTATTAAAAACCTAAAATATATTTTCGATATTAATAGTAAGTTATTAATATTACATGTTGAACATTTTCATACTTCGGATCTGGAAAGAAGTGACCATATTACAATACAATACTAAGTTATTTAAGAAGATGCAAAACTTCAGAATTACAAATCCATCCCATACAGCACACTTACAGAATTTACAGGTTTTAATTTAGTTGAGGTTCTTAATT
Organism: Vicia sativa; assembly: GCA_021764765.1. Taxonomy (NCBI): domain Eukaryota; kingdom Viridiplantae; phylum Streptophyta; class Magnoliopsida; order Fabales; family Fabaceae; genus Vicia; species Vicia sativa. Next base: position 94,321,753 of record CM038795.1, read on the forward strand.
GCAAGGCACAATCTACATCTTCCTATTTTCTTAAACATATCTTCTCGTCTCCAATATTCTAGCTACATAGTAAAGAAAGTAAAAAAATACATTCATGTTGGATAATAAGAAGCATCTAAGTTCCTAATCAGTAATATAATCATCACTAACAAATAAACATTCATGTTGATTAACAAAAACATACACTTTCATATTTACACCTGTAACCTTAATTTCCCATGATCAAAGTTATGAGAATCTTATCAAAATTGATGTGATCAAATAATATAATTGTCAAAACAAAAAATATTTGCATATATTAACTTGTTCAAGCCGCTAAAGAACCTATTCCCTCCTCGTTGCCCTCATATAGCCAAGAATCATCCAGAAACTGCCACAACAAACAAATAATTCATCAGAAAAATCAATCAACATAAAAAGCAACAATAAATTTATTCATCTTACCTTCTCCAAAACATCATATAAGAAAATTAGGTGTTCTTAAAAACCCCTAATTACTCTTTTTATTCCATAATATTCCACGTGGATGGGTTTAACATTAAGCAATTTATTTTGTTGTTTCAAAACTCAGTAATTGCAATTTATAAATAAAAAAAAAACTTAATAGAAGCAAACCGTCCCTAAATCAACTTGGAAGATACGGTTTCTCTTCCATCTACACAAACCGCCTCTTCTTTTCTCATGTCTCATATCCACCCATCCCTCTTCTTCCATTCATTTTGAAATCTTACCACTTCCAAAACGCTTCCAAGAGGTGTCGTCAGAGTTAAGGCCCATTATATCGGAATCCTTGGCCGGAACCAACAAAATTGATCAAAGTCATCCTACAAATGCGGCGAATCTACATTTCGTGGGGTGATGGTAATCAGAACTAAAACTCAAACGACGATTGTTATGTTTTTCGGTGATGGATTTTTCCTTGGTGTCCGATCGCATGGTCGTCGGTGATTATTCTGAATCTGAAAGGTATTTCTGAAACTCAAATACTTAGGTGGGTATTGATTTTTCATCTCTTGTATAAGATGTTCATGTCGATTTATTGACGTTTTCAGGGACACCTACAATTTGTTTTTCAGAGACCATGAATAAGTTGTCTAAAGATTGAGTAGGTTATGTAAATATTTTTCTCTATTGGCTGTTTTCATTTTACTAATAATTAAGTTGTCATTTTCAATAAATATGTTCTGATTAGTGGTTGATTTTCAAAATGATGATGTATGTGAAATGATTAAATTTTTTTATACCTACCAGATGTTCGATAATATCTCTATGTGGCCATGAATTTGCTTGACAAAAATAAGAAACATCAGAAGGGAAAAGAGAGGAGGAAAGTTCAATGTTACTATTGTAAGCAGTCTGGCAGTCTGGCCATTTTTCTAGAGATTGCTGGTCAAACAAAGGAAGGAAATCAGAAGAAGCAAATATAGCCAGAGGAGATTCAGATGATGAACCTGTGTTATTAATGGCTTCTGATTCTAATTATAAGCGGTCAAAAGATTGGTGGTATATGGACACTGGGTGTTCAAATCACTTAACTGGGAACAAACAATGGTTGACAAACTTTGACTCCAGAAGGAAAACAAAGATCATATGTGCTGATGATAAGTAACTTAATGCAGAAGGTATGGGAAATGTCAAAGTCAAGGTGAAGAATGGGAAAAAACATTCTGATCAAAGATGTTTGGTATATTCTTGGAATTAAAAGCAACCTGATGAGTGTAGGTCAGCTCATTGATAAAGGTTTCTCAGTTGTAATGAAGGACAACCTCTTGAAGTTGTATGATTCCCATCAGAAGTTGATTATGAAGTCTGAGAAGGAAGCAATGTAAATGAATGTTAAAGAAGCAGTATGCCACGAAAACAAGTATGGCACAAGAGGTCGGGCCCGAACTAAGAAGCTCTAAGTTCTAAGCTTCGTGGCCAAAGATTGTGAAGCCATAAAAGGCAAGCAACCAAGATTGCAATTTGTATCCAAGTTTCTTTAAGAAAAAATAGGAGTAGTACATTCGATGTGTGGACCATTTCCAGTACCTTCACTTGGAGGAAACAAATATTTTGTGTCCTTTGTGGATGAGTTTACAAGGATGACATGGGTAACATTCATTAATTTCAAACATGAAGTGTTTACTGAGTTTTAGAAGTTCAAGGTGAAGGTGAAGTCAAAAGATTCTGAGAACAAATGGTGGAGGTGAGTATAACTCTGCAGAGTTCCAAAAGTTCTGTGAGGAGAATAGAATAGAACATGAGACTACTACTCCATATACTCCTCATCATAATGGTCTTGTTGAGAGAAGAAACAGAACTTTGCTTGATATGTCCAGAAGTATGCTGAAAGAGAAGAAGCTACCTCATATGTTATGGGGAGAAGCTGTTGCCACATCAACATATGTTCTGAACAAGTGTCCAACAAAGAAGTTGAAGGAAATTGTTCCTTTAGAGAATTGGACTAGAGATAAGAGAAGTGTTGGTCATCTGAGTGTGTTTGGTTTTGTATGTTACAAACCCCCGGCTAAAGACGTGTCGGATGATAGAAGCAAAGTAATAATCGGTGGGGTACCACACAGTGCATATAAGCTCTATTGTCCGAAACCAACAAAGTTGAAATTAGTAGAGACGTTGTTGAAAGAGTCGAATGAGTAAGTCCCAACCAACCCGATGTAGAGATAACAAGACGAGTCGTTGAAATGAGTCGAAAAAATTTTGAAAAACTCGAAAATGACATTGATGATTCAAGATGAAAAATCTAAGGTTTCAAGAAGAGTCGAGTTAGAAGATGACTCGTCAAGACAAGTCAAAAAAAAGGTGATTAAGAAGTCGAAGAAAAAATGAGATTCGAAGATGAGTCGAACATGAAAAGATGAGTCGACTTGAAAGTTCAAGAAGAGTTAGAGTCGAAGATGAAGAATATTCTAGAGACTCTAAGGATGAGTCGATGATGAATCGATTCGATCCATTTTGATGATGATCAAGAATGGTGATCAGCTCGAAGGGAAAACTCAAGACGATGTTCTAGAGGACAAGCTCGAGGTGATCGAATTTTTTGTGGTAATCATGACTCTAAAGGTGGACCTTCTGAAGGAGGAGTTTCTAAAGGTAGTCCAGCCTCTGGTGGTGGTCATGATTCTGAAGGAGGAATTTTTGTAGGTGATGGTTCTGGACAAGGTCCAAAAGTTAACAAAGGTGGAACTTCTGGTGGAAGTAAAACTTATGAAGAAAGTCCAGAAGGAGATACGGTTCCAGAATCAAAAGGAGATTCGAAACAAATAGGTATTGGAGAAGTTCTCAAGAAAAAAGTGTGGTTGAAGGCCATGAAAGAAGAACTTGAGGCTTTAGAAAGAAACAAGACTTGAAAGTTTTAATCGAGCTTCCCAAATGGATTTCAAGAAAAAATTTAAATGGAAACACTTGCTTTAAAAGGAATTAAGTTCATTTTGATGAATTAATGGATGGTGTTGAGAATAATTATTCGTAACATATTCGAAGTTCCTCGAGTTATAGAACTTTTGAGGTTGTATCCGAGGTTGTGTAAATGTGTTTAACCGGTTCCTTAACTTAGCTATTAAGTTTAGTTTTAAGGGTACTTTAATGTTTGTATCGTTAGTACCTTTTATCTTGGTCACCAAGATTAATTTTATTAGGGCCTATGTATTAAATCGATCAAATATCGAATATTAACGAGAATATTAAATTGTTGATCAAAATATTGAATATTAACGGAACATGAATGATCAAAATATTGAATAATAAAAAAGTAAATTTATTAATTAAAATATTGAATATTAACGAAACGTGACGCTTTTATATATTAAAACAATTATACGACCGATTTATTATCTATTTAAAAAATCATTTTTTATAATATTTTGGGAACAGATACGGTATCGTGCAATAATTATAATGAGAACATGAAATTATTGAGAAAAATATTGAATATTAACGAAAACATAAAATCACTAATCAAAATATTGAATATCAACGGGAACACGAAGTTATTGATTCAAATTTTGAATATTAACGAGAACACGAAGTTACTAATCAAAATATTGATATTAACGGGAAAACGAGGCTACTTGAATATTAACGGAAACATTAAGTTACTGATAATTTTTTAAATATTAAAGAGAACATAAAATTACTAATAAAAATATTAAATATTAACGGGGACATGAAGTTATCAAAATTTTGTTAAGTTTGTTGTATAAGCCTCAGTTTTATTTTTATACAACTAATTTAAAAAAATCTTTTATTTTACCTAACTTTTTTTTAATATATAAATAAATTACTATAAATCAAACTATTTTTTCATTTTATTTAAAGTCATTTTTTTAATTATATTTGCCTTTGCAATAATATCACTATTGAGAAAAATAAGAGGGCTGGAACGGGTACCCGTGCGAACGCACGGGTATCACACTCGTTTTTGAGTACGTTTCAAAACAGCAACGGTTTGCCCAACCATTGAAATAGCCTTGGTGACACCATATTGTTTCCACGTTGCCCCCATCCCTTCAGAACTCCTCATGATCTCTCTCAAAACAACAATAATTGACACATTGAAAAGAAGAAATTGAATCTTTTTTATATCTTTCCCAAAGTAACGAAACAAAACAGTGATAAAAAAATTGATGGATGAATATCGAATTGGGGAAAAAAGAAATCCTAAATGGAGAAGAAAAGTGAAACAAATGAAAGAACCGATAGGGAAGGAATCTGAGACATGGGAATAATGATGATCGTGGGTGAGGATCGGAAGAGAAAACGATAGGATTTACGGTTTTTACAAATGAACGTGGGAAGAGAAAATGTTATGAGTTTCTTTTTGATAAATTGCAATTAATTGTAATTAATGAGTTTTGAAACAACACAAAATAGGAAGTCTGGTTGTAAATGCATCCACGTGGATGATTATACACTAATAAGGGTAATTAAGAATTTTTAACAACACTTTCTTTTATTATATGATAGATTAAAAAATCAAATAAAATTAATTAATATTTTTACACCTCTTCTTCCTGATTCAATTGAACGCATTTTTTGATATAAAAATTGTTTCACTTGCAAAACTATTCCACTTGCATCTCTGTCTCCAAAGCCACCCTCTCACAATCCACGAACCATCTCTTACCCATGCCTCACATACATCCCTCTCTTTCTTCTTCTATTTATTCTTAAATGTTACAACTTCCAAGACTTTCACGAATCAGCCAGTGGATGGTTCCGATTTTATTCACGACAGTTTCATTTTTCCATGCCCTAGAGACATGCGTTTTTTTATCTTCCACTCCTTCTAAATCCTAACTACTTCCAATATTTAATCACTTTTATTCTTACCGCATTTGTAAGAGATTTATCGCCTTTGTTATTGATCTCTATAATGCTAAACATTGTTCAACCGGATCAGCAACAAGGCTGCAATGGTTAGTGGCTTTCGTTGCGGTGGTCGGAACAGTTTATGTTCGTCAGAGATAGGCGGTAAGTAGTTTATTAAACGACAACGACGTGCTTCTTTTTCAATTTCTTTTTATGTTTTGATTCTTTTGTTAATATATGTGTTGTTGTGTGATTTATTCATTGAAATTATTGATGTGTCTGGGTTTCGAAACCTTGAATTTGTAATGGTTTGTGTTGTCTGGATTTGTGACGATGTTATTGATGATGGTGTGTGAATGTATTAAGATGACATGCTTTTCTTTTTGTTCTACTTGGTTCTGGTCCTAATGTTTAATGTTGATGTAGTGAAAAAGGTGATGACAACGTTTAGATGTTCGGAATGTCAAGGAATTGCAGCAAATCCAGAAAGACATGTTTATAGCTTGCCGAAGACATTGACACTGTTGTCAAGAGATTATCAGGTGAAGCATATGAAATTCCTTGTCATGGATAAGGAGAAATCGCGAGGAAATTGATAAGACTGTTAAAGTCCTTCTGGAAAAGGAGACTTTGAGTGGAGATGAATTTTGCGCTCTACTGTCTGAGTTTGTTGAATTTCCCGCTGAAAACCGGGTTACTCCTGCTACTCTATTTCCAGTCACTGATTGAATTGCCGACCTGTATGCAGTTTCTGTAATATTTCTTTTGTTATATCTCAGAATATTAATCATGAATACATTTATTATTCTACTATAGAGAAAAACATCATTTAAAGAAACATAGAGATTTGTATCAGATCATTGTATAAAAATAAAAGCAATTCAAAGTCTTTTAATCAATCTATTTCCTTCTTTATCTGAGATCGTATATATAGCTTCAACAATACCAAACCTTTGCTCTAATTTTACTTGGTCTTTTTTTGCATGGTTACTTCATTTCCTATTTCTTATGATATCTTGGTTTATATACATATATTGCAATTCTCTATCTATTTTAATTGATATTAAAGTTGCCTGAATAATCTAATTATCTTTATATTTTATGTTAGGGGAGGAATGTTTATGTCCCGTTTTCCTCTCATCAAGAGCTAACAACAGTAGATCAAAGTCAAGGATGAGGAGATGAGGTTATATTTTTTTCGTTTACATTTCATAATTGAAAATGACATGCTTACAAAGCAACAAATAAAACAATTCAGAAGTCAGTTGGCCAGACTCTCTCAGATTTCTCCCATTCTCTTCTTTCTTTCTGTTATTAAGTTTTTCTGCCCATATTTATCAGACTTGGATTATGTAAGCCAATAGAATGCAGTAATCTTCAGGAAAAGGACTTCTCTACTAGAATCAACAGAAGTGGAGCCCTTAAGAGCAATGGATAACATGTGGCTCCTAAAAGGACACAACAAGAGCAGCTGCCGCATTGGCAGAAAAATAGGTGAATGCTTGTAAGTCACATCAAATTTACATCAGTAGGCATGGCTGTTTCTTCCTTATGAATTTTCAGAGAAATAGTTCTTTTTATTGCTTCCCCTGTTAACTAACAAACTATGTGTGTTATATATCTATATTGTTATTTATAACAACTTTTAGCTGTGTACACAAATCTGGTGACTTTGTTCTGACTTCTATTAGGAAGTTTCCCAAAAAAAAGTAAAATTCCCATGTCCCATGAAGACTCCAGACTCATGGCATTTTGAATTTTTCTTTGTAACACTACAGACCCATTCTACAGTAGGAACACCTGACTATATTGCCCCTAAAGTTCTCCCGAATATGCTCTATAATAATGTCATTTTAAGGTTTATGGCACACACAAAAACACACAATTCTGAATGATTACATTTGTACTAATAATACTTTTGCCTTTGTTTGTTTCGGTCTCTCGGTCCAAGAATCCGGAGTTTCTGATCAGTGAGAAGGTCGGTCGGAGTTCAAGCTACAGTCGAACATGCAACGATCGAGTTAACAAGACAATATATGCCAGGTTTGCTTGAAGAATTTTTCGCTATTCTCACTGACCTCATATGCCACGTGGTAGCGCCCGAAGTTTGTAATCGCAAAACGACAACAGCAGCAATATTTGGTATGATTATGGAGAACAAACTACTTCAATGATAAGCATGTATTGGGAGGGAAACTTCTTAATTGGGTGATAAGGAATTTTGTCTCTTGAATAAAATTTCTTAACAGGGGTAATTCTTAAATCACATATATCAATTTATTTGGTCACAAAAGTGGTTGTAGGATTTGATAGGCAAGGTATAAATATGAATAACAAGTTATAAAACACCAACGGACTATAATTAGACTGCAACTGGCAGATGATATATATATGAATAACATCATACTATAATATAATATGAATAACATCATTTTGCATCTTTATATAATTATAAAGTTATTTTTGGAAGATAAGTTTGACTATATTCCATAAGTTGTTATTTGAAATTCTTGGCTTTTGCTATGCATGGAACGTCACTTGGTGCATTTGTTGGCTACCATTCATGGACCTAATTTGATGATGTTTTTTTGGAGTTTCTTTGAGAATATTGGTTTTCACCTGGAACATTGCATCGATTAGAGAGACAAGCAGTGCCTCATTTCTTTTAGGGAAATTATAGGATCTTACTTCTGAAAGCAATGGTCGTGACACAGCTCACAATATGGACAGTTTGGGCAGGTTTTAGTCACCATCCTTCATGTTGGAAGCTATGGTTGGTTGTTATTGCAGGTGGCCTTGTAATGCTCCTAGAAATATATGATTTCCCTCCTTACGAAGGACTTATCGATGCACACGCTCTTTGGCACGCCACAACCATTCCTCTAACTTACATTTGGTGGAGTTTTATCATGGACGATGCCAAGTTTAGAACAACTAAATTTCTTAACAAAACCAAGTAGCTTACTTGTACGTGCTTATTTATGTATCATCATTATACATTTTACACTATTTGTTTTAGCATTGTTGAGATTGTATTCTTTCATTGCAGTATTACAGAGTCCATTGCCTAATGGATATAGAAGACCTAAAAAGTTTAATCAAAAGATAGTCAGTTTTCATTGAATCCTATGCTTAACATTTTTCTTTTTCTTCTCTCGGCCGATCCTATGCTTATGCTTAACATTCTGAAACTTAAATGTATCACGTTTGTTACCTTTTAGTGTTATATATCCAAACAAATACATGTCAAATTAGATACTCACATATTTCTTGAGCCTAAACCACAAGATGTAAATCCAAAAGCAATACCTACCAGGCCGACGATGACGAAATATCTAGGTAAGCCCATATTCAAGTCTCTTTGGTAGTAAACAAATGGTCCTATATTGTCAAGACACATTCACAATATTCTCATATAAAAGCATCCACTAAACCTGTTTTCAACTCATAGAAACATCTTTTAATTTTCCTATGTTTATTGCGAATATTTACAGGTATGAACAAATGGAGCGTGCCATCCTTTCCTTTGAGATTGCAAGAATAGATTTAAGAGGCGTTGGGGTAGGAACCCAAGGAGTTGAATTCAATGAAACTTTACACTTCTCTATTTGGAAGCACTGTAACAGGCAAGATTATCATTTTTCCTCATTCTCTGCTTGACACTTGTGTGGCAAAATCATTTGTTTCCCTTTTCTAAAGTGCAATGCAAGGCTCCCGGTTCTTTTGTTCAGAATCTTGAACCATGTTTCTCCATTATTATCCAAAAGTACATGCCGAAAAACCTTAATCATTAGGAGTGTCTTTATTTTGACAACTCTTATATGATTAGCAATACAAGTTTAGTATTCTATAAAATGTGTTTTAGCAGCTTGATCATTTGGTCTCCAAGTTAAGGAAATGCAAATCTTCTATTGGATTTCAAAGTCCAACAAATGACCTATAAAGGTTACTTAGCAATACTTTATTCCTTCCTTCCTATATCTCCTTTGTCTCGTGTTCAAATTTCAAGTAGATTTCAAATTGTGGGTTTTAGACTATTTATCTTTCAAATTTTAGTTTGAGTTGATTATTTTTGCATAAATGAAAGCTACATGTTGATGTTCATGGAGGTGTCAAAACAAAATTATCAAATACAACTTATATTTAAAGTTCGTTTAGCATAGAAATAGAATGTCACAACATCATTGTGTTATTAAATTGTGTTTCACTCATACAGACATGAAGTACATTAAAAGGACACAAATTTATTTAGTAGAATATTAGATTATTAATTTTGTATTTCCAAATTCATGGCAATTACAGTTGCATATATTCCTTAATGGCCGCAGGTGCAGTTAGTGCAGGTGCAGTTAGAAACACACTTGCGATCCCCCTCATGTTCAACTGTCTGAACATCCATGACAACAACCTCCAAGTAGCTGCACAAAACAATAAATAGGTTATATATTTTGTTGATAGTGTAATCTGTTAACTTATCATTGATTATAGAATAAATAGAAACATGGTGGTATCGAATACCAAAAGTAAACTTTTACCTCTTTTCGTTCTCTACAATTGTCACGCCCAAGTTGTTTCCCTTCCTGAGAATCTGTCTTCATATTGTTAGTTGAACTATAACTGAATTGCACCTTTTGCAGGGGAATGAGTTGGTGTGGCGCTGTCTTCATTCATGTGTCAAGACACTCCAAAAAACTTCTTGCCACAAAGTAGCGACAATTAGCATGATTCCTTCGTTTAGTAAGAGAGTCACGATTTTTTTTAGCACAAAGTACATTAGCTGAACTGATTTTCCAGCCCGACTAGGAAGTAGAAGAATAGACTTGACGTAATGGAGATGAGAAAAAGAAACGGAATTCTAGACAAGAGTTGTGCAAGTAAAAATACACATGTACTCAAATGTTGGTTTGATTCTTCACACGCATATATCTGTAGAAAAGCAAATTATTCAACTTGATGGCTTTCGAAATAAGCATAAGAAATAGAACTAACAAATTTTCGTGAAGTAAAGAGCATAAAAAAGCTACCTTGATTTCTTTCATAAGTGCAGGTACCTTGGAAATGCTTAGAAGTGAACAGAATGACTCAAATACAAAAATTGTTGCAACTCTTGCCTGCAATTTAAAGCGAGTTGAAATGACGATTTAAACAATATGAGATATTATACGTGGGAAGACATGTGATTGTCAAGACAGGACTCATCCCAACAGAAGACAGAAAATGACCTAAACTAGAAAACGCAGTACCAATGCACAGTGTGATGAGCATGTAAAGAATAAGATGAATTGAAGCCAATAATATTTCCATTCTCTTGACACTACTAATAAGATCACCACGTTAAGACAGCGACCCGAGTCGCATTGTTAGCTTTCCCTTTGCTTTTGAGAGTCTGACCTTCTTGGAAAATCACGTTAATGACTTAATAAAAACCCAACGTACCAGAAGTTCTAACTTACGTAGCAGCTATAACATACCTTCTCAGTGAGTTTCAGAATCATTATTTCAACAGAAGCGCCATCTACAGATAACTTGAATAATTTATAAGTTGCTTAAAGCGTGCATATAGCAACATCAATGTCCATGTAACATGTTTACCAAAGAAAAATCTCCATTGTCATCCTATTAGGATCAAAATGTTAATAATAGGATAACATTTAAAAGATTTTACTATGTTACATTAATATATCAATGACGCATAACATTTAAAAAAGTTAAATCTTTTAATATTAACATTGAAATGAGTAGTTAATCATCAACCTTAGTGACATATATATGTTGAAGCTTATTTATTCTTTATGAGTGCTCAGTGGCAGATATATCAAAGTATTTTAGAATATAATACTTTTCAAAAATAATTTCAACTTTTTTAGAAAATTTAATAATATGTATTCAATTTCGGATAATTTTATGTCCTCTCAATCTTATGTCACAGTTTTTTCTTAGTTTTGCTCAATTATAGTGTTCTAATTGAACAACTCTACTTATAATCTAATAGATGAACTTACTTTAATTGCTCGAGATTGTTGTACCTGCTTTCAAAATATAAAATATGCTATAATTATGAATATTAATGAAATATATATATATATATATATATATATATATATATATATATATATATATATATATATATATATATATATATATATATATATATATAAAATATTTATCTCCGTAATAATGTCAATTTTAAACAAAACAAAACGAACACAACGGATACTGTGCGTATTCTAGTTGTAGATTGTAGATTGAATTTTCAGGAGTCTAACTGGTAAAGAAATGCAAAAGAGACTTAATAATTTATTAGGTTTAATTTTTAAAAAAAATATTTGATATTCAATATATCATTTGCATTGGATTCTCTTTCTTTCATGTATTAAATATGAATGTTTATGTTATATATAAAAGAAATAGAAGAAGAAGAAAAAACACATCATGAACTACATGCATAACAGCAAACAATATACGTTAAAGCAATTCATTATTTTCTCATTTTTTATCTACTGAGCATGACTCTTTCCATCATTCTTGTTGTGTGAGAAAATCAATTTTAAATATATGAGACAAAATTATAATAAATTCTCACCCTTTTATTTTATGCTTCATGTATTTATTTTATATATCAACACTAGTTTTTTTTTTTGTTGTGTTTTTCTCTTTTCTTCTTTTTTAATTTTTCACGCAATCATAAAAATAAAAGACACTAGTATTTACACACAAACATAAAATACTTTTTGAATTAGTATCAGGGACTATAAAATCTTTTTAGAAGAAAAAATAAACTACTTTCATTAAACAATTATTTAAAAATTAGTGAATTAATAAATAAAACTCTATGAATAAAATTACAAATGAGAGTCGATATATAACAGTATCGCATATACTACAATTAATATTTAAATCAGTTATAAATTTATTTGTCATCTGAATCAATTATTAAATCTGTATTTTTACTTATATTACAACTGTTTAAGATATATTCTTTTTAAAATGAAATATTTAAAACAAATAGATTTAAATTTATGTAATTTAAGATAACATCGAGATATACTGTCTTAGTTACTTTTACATGTTTTTATTCAAATATATTATTTATGCATAATAATAAAATTAATTACTTATATATATATATATATATATATATATATATATATATATATATATATATATATATATATATATATATATATTTAAAAATTCCATAATTTTTAATTTGTATTACCTTTCATTTTTATATTCATATCTTTTTGGAAGGTTAAACATATTCTAAACTGGTTGATGCATGTAAATCCGTCACAAACAACAATGCATAATTTAAATTGAAAAATATTCACGGGTAACATAAGTCGAAAAAGAAAATAGAATTAAAAAATAAAACATAAAATAAGGAAAATACTATTTTAAAACTATATTTAATATCTTAGAAATGCTCAAAATATTTAATTATTTTGAATTGTTATAAATATTTTATAATTTTTATTTTTAAATACAAGTATCTCAATTCAATTTTTACACCTACTAATTAAATATATCACTTTTGATTATGTTATTTAATTTATTTTATTTAGCGATATCTAAAGGTAAAACTTTCCACTAAAAAGATAATTTAATTGTTGATTAATCATTTTAACAATGAGAAAGATACTGTAGAGGTGTTTTAAAATATGGGTAGAATTTATATTTTAAATTTATTTGGAGAGATACAGAGGTGAAAATATTTAAAATTAGTTGTTAAATATTTTATGTACTCTTGGAATCATGTACAAAGATATGCACTTCTCTTGATAATATATATTATACACACTACGTCTATGTTAGTGTTTATGAGTTTCAAATATATAAATTTTATAAATTATAATTTTCATTTTATAAATTTACCTTTCAAAGTTTTTAATTATTTGTGCAATTTCAATTGAATATATGTAATTTCTAGATACATGTGACTTCCATGTCATTGTATTTTTTGTTTACATGAATTTTTTATTTAGATGATTATCAACCTTGATTTAATATCCTGCATAAACAAACAAGAAATATAGCACCGCATCATACAAAATAAAATAAAAAATAGAGATTAAATAAATTAAAAATTAAAAACAAACAAAAATTAATAAAAAATAGAGATTAAATAAATTAAAAATAAAATTAAAAATTAAAAACAAACAAAAACTAATAAATTATGCGTCACACTACAATTTCCATATTGAAATTATCAGCAATTTCGACAACACACCAAAATTTGTTGGACAATTTTAACAAATATATTAGTCTCGTCCAAGTAATAAATAAGATCCATTTACACGGGGATTGTAGATTTTAACAAGGTAAATAACAAGGAGATGGTGGTTCAGGGTTGATTTGATTTACAAATAAAATAAGAAAATACTTGACATACAATTTAATGACTAAAGGCAATTAGACCTTCTTTCGACTCCCCTACTCATACTTTTTATGAACGGTGCATAAATCAAATTTATAATATGTTATAGTATTACGACAAATTAACACGACCACTATTCCTAATTTTTTGATTTACCACTCACTAATCTAGACAATAATTCCCCAATTTATCAGGCAAATTCAGAGTTAAATTAGGTATTCTAAATTCGTTAATTCAAAAGCCACAACTTATAATTATTTATTTCTAGTTAATTACTAAGTTGAATGATTGTCCTAGATCTGATCGGTAGACTAATGGTCAGAAATTCCTACTTATCTTATATCTATTATTTCATTCGCCAATACATAAAAAGCATTAAGATCAAGAACAATTAAATAATAATAACAACAACATAAAATAAAAGTTATATATTCGCTAACGTGTAGGAAAAACACTCAAACCACATAAGATATAATAAACTCAACTTAAACAAACCTTAACAACAACATTCATCAACAACAAACCTTAAACAACATATAACTTTTATATGTAACAACAACATGAACTCATAAAATATGGTAGATTGTACATGCCCCATAATGGCATTCAAAATGAAAGGAAATGAGGATGAAGTGAGAGCAGCAAAAATGTCTTAATCCATAAGCTTGCAACGCTCACACAAGTTTGCAGTGCTCACTTTAGCTTCATTTTCATTAATTTTTTCATTCACCCATCCATATCTACAAGTCAAAACAAGTAGAAAGTTCAAACATTATGAAACATGCTATTGAAACCTAAACAATAATAGATAAAAAGATTTTGAAAGATAAACTAGGGTGAAAACGAACATGTAAGGTAGCCATAGATTTGAAGAAGACAAAAATGCTGCATAAGTTTGGGGTTTAAATATAAGTGATATGAGTGACATAAATGTTAGGGTTTTGTTTTGAGAGAGACGATTGAGGTAGATGTGAGGATTTTCTTTTGAGAGACGAGTGAAATAGATAATAGGGTTTTCTTTTGAGAGAGACGACTATTATATATTGATCGAGATATAATTTACCTTATATATAAATAAGTAACATCTTTCACCACGGTTGGTAAGATAAACCGTGATGAAATGATTGAACTTTACACCACGGTTGACTAAAAGAATCATGGTGATATACAAGGTTGAACCCATTTTCTCACGATAAATGAAAATTTGTTGGAGCTTGGATTTAAATATTTTCACTCCAGATAATTTTCAATATGTTTGTTAACTAGGACTATAGTGCAATTTCTTTTAGTAAATACAAAAAAAATGCCCAAAAGCAAATTTGTTAAGAGATTCAAGCCCAAGAAAGAGAGAGAGAGAGAGAGAAAACCATATGTATTGCTTAAAGTAGTTGTTTTAAATTAAGGGGGTGCAGTTTATTATTATTAGTTATTTTATGTTTTAGTGGGTATTTCGTGTTTGGGCCTTGGCCCAATTTGTGTTAAACCCTAGTCCTATATATATGCTGCTGTAGTAGCTTGAATCCCTAAGGAATGAAAAGTTGTTTTATCTTATTGTCTTCTTATGCCACTTTAGATCTTAATTTAGCCTGACTTAAATCTATCATTGGTGCTTTCAATTTGTTGAACTCATGGCTCCACCCAAACTAAACAATCCATCTTCTAAAGAGATTGTTGAGGAAACTGTCCAACTGGCCCAACTTCATTTGAACAATGTTTTTCAAGAAAACCAGCAGCAACTTGATGAAAGATTTAATGGTGTTGTTGCTGATTTTGCACAGTAAGTGGGGGAAATGCACACACGCTTCAAGAATGAGAAACAAATCACGGATTCTCGTCACGAGTCTCTTATGTCTCTCCTACATCGGATTTCATAACAACAAGAAAACAGCAAGCTGCCCAACAATAATCTAACGCAAGTTCTTCAGGTACTACCCGTTTACATCCTTCGTCCCCATTGGTTACTGCCACCTCAACCTTACTTACCACACCCATTTATATACCCCTTCGTAACACAACGACGTACACACAAACTATGTCGCCACCTTGTTTTTCCACCGCACCACCCCCCATTTCCACCATACCCCCCATTGTTTCACCCCGTGAACCCCCCTTTGAAACCTATGCAACACAGCAGATCCCATATAAACAACTACACCAAATTCCCGCTTTACCCACATTCAGATCCCCCAAGTTAGAATTAGCTTTATTTGATGGAACTAACCCTTTAGAGTGGTTATGTCAAGTTGAACAATTTTTTAGTTTTTACAATATGCCACCAGAAAATTGTTTATCCATGGTTTCTTTTTATATGAAAGAAGGTGCTATATGTTGGTTCAAATGGCTCAATAGAATCATTTATTAACTAATTGGTTTTTGTTTACTAAATCGTTGGAATTTCATTTTGGGCCTTCTATATATGAAAACCATAAAGCAGAATTATTTAAATTACAACAGAGTGGTTCTGTTGTTGAGTATCAAACACAATTTGAGAAGCTTGGGAACCAGGTTGTTGGTCTGCCACCTGATGCTATTTTAAATTGTTTTATAGTTGGTCTTAATTCAGAGATCCAAAATGAAATGGCAATTCTGCATCCTACCATGATTTCACAAGCCATAGGTCTTGCCAAATTAATTGAAGCAAAGCTCACAAATAAACCTAAGCAACCCAAATTTCCCCAACCAAACTACCAAAAAGCTACCGTACCTCAATCACCTTTACCCAAACCCAGATCCAATACCAATGCCCACGGTGCTGTCATGGCCAAAATACAACCACCCTATGTTCCCAAACTCCTTGTCCGACGTTTATCCCAAGCCTAGCTCCAAGAAAGGAGAGCTCAAGGGTTGTGTTTCAATTGTGATGAAAAATATGTACCTGGCCACAATTGTTCTACTAGCAAGTTTCTATTGTTAGTTTCAACTAATGAGTTTATTGAGGATGCCCAACAGATTGAGCAAAATAATGAACAGGATATTGAGGACCCCAATGACACCTATTTTCAACTTTCCCCACAAGCATTAGCGGGTCAGTTTGCACCCCAGACCCTAAAATTCAGAGACTTGATAGGTGGTTTACCAGTGATGGTTTTGGTGGACACTGACAGTACCCACAACATTATGCAGCCACGTATCGCCCAACACCTTAATCTTAAAGCTACATTCATTCCTCAATTTTTCAGTGATGGTGGGAAATGGATCCCATCTACAATGTGTTGGTATTTGCAATAATTTTCCCCTTAACTTACAAAACAACAATTTCACTCTACCATTTTATCTTTTACCAATTGAGGGTGCTGATGTTGTTCTTGGAATGGCCTGGTTGCACATATTAGGACCTATCCATGCTGATATTTCTATTCCATCTTTAAACTTTACCCATCTGGGAAATTCTATTACCCTTAAGGGTGATCCCTCTTCTTCACCTACCCAAACTACCTTCCATCAATTGTGTCACCTACTTTCCACACCAATTTTGTGGCTTCCTTACATCTAATGATTAAGCAAACAGTGGACCACCTCAAAATTGACATTACCAAACCCTTGTCCCCTAACCAAACTAATTCAAATTCCCCTTTTCACCAAGCTATCTCCAAATTACTTACTAAATATCAACCAGTTTTCCAACAATCCAGCGGCCTCCCACCACCCCGCCCCCATGATTATTATATTACCTATTACATCATACAACACCTGTCAATGTAAAGCCCTAATGTCACCCCCACTCAAAAAAAGATGCCATGACCACCCTTATAAATGAAATGCTAGCAGAGGGCACTATTAAACCTAGCCACAACCCTTTTTCAACCCCAGTTTTGTTAGTTAAAAAGAAAGATGGATCTTGGAGATTTTGTGTAGACTATCGTGCCCTGAATGATGTGACTATCAAAGACAGTTTTCCTATTCCTGCCATAAATGAGCTCCGAGATGAGTTGGGTTCAACAATTGTTTTCACTAAGATTGATTTACGCTATGGCTATCACCAAATCTGAGTGGCATCGAAAGATACACATAAAACAACTTTTCAAACTTTTGATGGACACTATGAATTCCTAGTCAAGCCTTTTGGACTTACAAATGGCCCTTCTACTTTCCAGTCCGTGATGAATGATTTATTGCGCCCCTTTTAACGAAAATTTGTGTTGTTTTTTTTTGATGATATTTTGATTTTTAATTCAAATTTTTGTGATCATTTACACCATTTATAGGTTGTGCTTGAGTTATTACAGACTAATTCATTTTATGCCAAGTTATCAAAGTGTGTTTTTGCTGTTAGCCAGATTGATTATTTGGGGAATGTTATATCCACGACTAGTGTTTCCCCGGATCCTGAAAAAGTCAAGGCTATTTTGGATTGGCCAACTCCGAACTCTCTCTCCACATCGCGTGGTTTCTTGGGCCTCACAGGTTTCTATCGGCATTTTGTAAAAAACTATGCTACTCTCGCCTCACCCCTCACAGACCTGTTACGTTCTACTACTTTCAAATGGAGTACATAGGATGCAAAGGCCTTTACAGAGCTGAAACAAATAATGACCGACATGTCGGTCATGGTGCTACCTAATTTTACAAAAACTTTTACAATAGAAACAGATGCTTCGGGTGTCGCCATTGGTGCTGTACTTTCTCAGGAGGGTCATCCGATTGCTTACTGAAGCAAGAAAATGTTCCCACATCTTCAAGCTTCGTCCGTGTACGTTACAGAGATGTATGCAATCATGGAATTTGTAAAGAAGTGGCGACAATATTTGTTAGGACAAAAGTTTCAAATTTATACTGATCAGAAGAGTTTGTGTAACTTATTGCTACAACGTATTCAAACACCAGAACAATAAAAATGGACATCCAAATGAAAAGGCTTTAATTTTGAGATATTCTACAAACCTGGGAAATCCAATGTTATTGTTGATGCTCTTAATCGGAAGTACCAAGTTGAACCATCCTTGTTGCTTGCCTTATCTTCTCCGATCCCAGATTTGATCACCACTCTCAGAAAATTTTATGCACATGAAAATGTGGGGAAACAGTTAGTTCAACAGTTGACACAACATACAAATTATAACTTAATCCAAGGGATTTTACATTATCAGTCTCGGGTGTTTATACCTGATTTACCAAACCTCCGCCATCAATTGTTAATGGAGTTCCACAGTTCGTTTACAGCAGGCCATTCTAGAGTCAAAGCCACTTTGGCTCGAGTGCGATCCTCTTTTTACTGGCCAGGGATATACCTATCAATCAAAAACTTAGTTAAACAATGCCACACCTGCCAACAGAAGAAGTATGATACTCAAAAAAAGAAGGGTTTGCTACAACCTCTACCTATCCCTAAAAGAGCTTGGGAGGAAATAACCATGGACTTTGTTACGCACTCACCTAATTCTTATGGACATATTGTCATATGGGTTCTTTATGATCGCCTCACCAAATTTGTCCATTTTATTGCGTTACCCACCAAATTTTCTGCCAAAGCGCTAGCCTCCCATTTTGCAGTTGAGATCTTTGGCCTCCATGGGTTGCCGCAGTTCATCATCTCTGACCGTGATCCTTTATTCCTCAGCAGTTTTTGGAAGGAGTTTTTCAAGATACAAGGATCTCAGTTAAAATACAGTATAGCTTACTGTCTAGAAATAGACGATCAAATTGTAGTAATAAACCGTTCATTAGAAACTTACCTCCGTTGTCTCATTGCTGATCACCCGCGTTAATGGTAGAAGGTCCTCCATCTTGCCGAATATTGGTATAACATGTCATTTCATTCCGCCATCAATATGTCACCATTCAAAGCTTTGTATGGCCATGAACCTCCACAAATTCTAGACTATGTCACTGGGTCAGCAACTGATGAATCCTTGGACGCATGTCTACAAACTCAACAACAAATCCTCAATCAGTTAAAACATCATCTTCAACTTAGTAGAAAACAAATGGAAAAACAAGCTAATACTAAGCATAGAGACTATACCTTTCCAGTTGGCTCTTTCATTTGGTTGAAGCTTCAACCTTACAGACAAACCACTGTCGCTCAGCAGAGCTCACAGAAACTGTCACCAAGATACTTTGGCCCTTTCAAAGTTGTTAAACGGGTGGGACAAGTCTCCTATCAACTAGATCTACCGTCCCCATCGCGGATCCATTAGGTATTCTGTTTCCTTGCTGAAGCAGTATCACGGTGAAGCCCCAACTCCAGATCGACAACGTCTACCTCCGGATGGCTACATGCAATCCACCAACGACATTTTTTTCCAGAAGAGACAAACACGGTGGATGATAGTAGTGTGGATATGAGAGTTGCTCAGAGTAAGAACAAGGATCGAGTGGAGAGACAAGGGTTTGAAGAGAGGCAAAAGGTTGAAGAAAGACAGGAGTTTGAAGAGAGACAAAGGCGTGTAACTAGTTTGAAGAAAGGCAAAGGAAGTAGAGTACTTGACAGTTCAGAAAATACAAGTACAAGCGTTATTCCTCTTTCTTCACGTGATAACGTTCAAAAAGCGACACGGGTTCCTAGATTCTCTGCGTTGGAAACAACTGTATCCAATTTCCCTTTGTGTTCCCCACGCTTGCCCATGTGTTCCGCTTCCCAAGGCAAGTTGTCATCAAGCCACACAAATCCTAATCCTAACATTTTCCCACTTGCTGATGCCTCTTTTGTGGACCCGGGTACAAAGCCCACGAAGCCCAATTCATATGGGCTTTTCTATTAAGACCAAACCATGAACCTTGAGGACAAGGTTCTTTCTGGGCTCCATAGTAGTGTTACGAAAACATTCAAGCCCAAGAGAGAGAGAAAACTATTTGTATTGCTTAAAGGATTTGTTTTAAATTAAGGGGGTGCACTTTATTATTATTATTTATTTTATGTTTTAGTGGATATTTCGTGTTTGGGCCTTGGCCCATATTGTGTTAAACCATAGGCCTATATATATGTTGCTCTAGTAGCTTGAATCTCTAAGGAATAAAAAGTTATTTTATCTTATTGTCTTCTTATACCACTTTAGATCTTACTTTAGCCTAGCTTAAATCTATCAGAATATTATTACCACGGTTAACATGAAGGTCGTTGTAATATTGTGTTACCAAAGGTCATTTTATAGTTGTGGGATTTTAACACAATATTAGGAGTTGATTAACATAGAGGACACCATAGCCCTGTCAATGTGCCTATGGAAGATTTTCACAAGATAGAGGGACATAGTTCTTCAAGTCATCTGCCTATTGTGGGAATTAAATTCACTCGGTCTAATAGAAGGAATGGTTTATCTTTTACAGAGAAAATATTAGACAAAGTCATGTGAAATAATGAATGGTTGGATGTGTGGAATAATTGTGTTTGCTCTACTTTGGTTAAAACTTATTTTGACCAATTCCCTATTATGCTTGAGTAATCTAACTATGAACAACAATTTATTACTTATTTCTTATTCATAAAAATGTGGAGTATGCATGATGATTGTATAAAGGTTATTAAAGAAACTTGGAAAGAAAGTATTTAAGGTTGTCCTATGACAGTGCTCACTTAAAATCTTCAGCTCGTTGAAGCTATGTTTAGGATATGAAATAAAGTCTCTCTTTTTATTCATTCTGCAACAAAATTTAAAAGAAGGTACTAATGTTTTATGTAATATGCAGTAAGGGTGTTCGTGGTTCATGAACTGAATTGAACTGAATCATATTAATGGTTCAATTCAGTTATTAAAAACTATTTAAAAAAAAGAAGGTAAATTTGTTAAACCAGTTACATTCGATTTATAACTAGTTCAAACTAATTTATAGTAAAAAATTAGTTTAATATAATTTAACTAATTTTAAACTAGTTTTATTGAAAAAATTAATTAGTCATATTGTGAACACCCTTAATTCAATCTAACTACTAGATTTTAATAATGCAATAGATTATTTTTTAGATTAAATAAATATTGATTTTGTTATTTTTAAAAAACTGAAACATTTTTTTTTAAAAGAAACTGAAAAATTTGTTTTTTTGGAAAAAAACTGAACCTTTTTTTTTTTAAAAAACTGAATTTTTCTTTCGGAAAAAAAACTGAACAATTTTGAAAATAAAAACTGAATTTAGTTTTTTAAGAAAAACTACAATTTTTTTTATTTATTTTAAAATTGAAAAAAAAATTCTAAAAAGAAAAACTAAAAAAAAAATTTCTGAAGAAAAAAAGAATTTTCTTTTATATTTTTTAAAAAACTGGAAAAAAAAAACTTTTTTACGGAAAAAAACTGAATTTTGTTTTTTTAAAATTGCAACTTTTTTTTTTATTTTTAAAAACTGAAAAAAAAAGGGAATTTTTTTTTTAAATACTGAATTTTTTTTAATATTTTTTTAATAACTGGAAAAAAACTGAACTTTGTTTTTTTAAAAACTGCAACTTTTTTTATTATTTTTAAAAACTGAAAAAAATTGGAAATTTTTTTTTTTAATAAAATTACTGATTTTTTTATAAAAAAAATACTGAAATTATTTTTTTTAAACTGAAAATTTTATTTTTTTTCCAGAGAAAAAATTCTTTTGAAAAAAACCGAATATTCTTTTTTTTTGATATTTTTATAAAATACTAATTTTTAAAATAAAACCAATTTATAATAAAAACTGATTTTGAACTAGTTTAAAACTGTATTAAAATTGTTTTGATTAAATTGTTCAGTTTAATTAGTTCAGTTTTTTTTAAGTTTCAATTCAATATAGAGAACAATTCAATTAATCCTATTTTGAACTCCTAATGTGCGGTAGTAGATTGATAACTTAGGTTATGTTGGTGATCTACAATAACAAGAAAACAATTCCCAAATGAATCTTTATAATTTGTCTCCATAAAACTAGTTTTTGCCAAAGAATGACTAAGATCAGAAGTGCCAAGAGTTTCATCAAAAGGATATATTTAGATGGTTAATGATGTTGGCTTAGTGGAGAATTATATTGCGACTAATTAATTAGTACTCCCCTTTGAGAACTGATGGAGACTACTCTACTCGCCCGAGTATTTGATTGCTCTCTACAACCACTCTTGTTCATCTTCCGGTCAATCTAAAAGCAACATTGTTGTTTCTTCCTCTAGTCTTCACTACAACAACAAAAAAACAAAATAATAAACTATCAAAAAAATTTTAAAATCCAGTAATTAACATGGCTTATCGATATTTTTGAAAAATAAGACAACTAACATGCATTTTTACCGGCATTTTTGAAATTGGTGGCACACATGTTTGAATTTTTACCGAACATTAAAAAAATGCTGGTAAAAGTGTGTTGGTTATTAGGTTTTTTTCAAAATTAATGGAATAAATCATGAGTAAGATGAGATTTTACCGAATATATAAAAAATGCTTGTAAAAATATATGTTTTTTTTCTAAAATTTCGATATGCATATTAAATAGCCGATATAACGAAAAAGAGGACTTACTTGTAAACATTTGATAAATGAGTCAAAAAATTCAATAAATATCACAATTTTTCTATAATCTCTAAAAAAATAACAAATAAAATGTAAAATTTATTTATTTCTAAGTAGGAGGATGTTATAGTATAAAATCACTAATAAAGGAAGTGTCAGGTAAAACATTATGGGTGGCTGTACATATTTTATTTTTAGTGTAAGAGGAGATCCAAACCAAATTTGGATTTTATCAATGAGGCATGCATGCTATCTTTACACTGATTTTCTACACCTTAAAAAATTACACCGTATGTATAAATTGTTTTTGTGCTACACAATTATCAAAATGTGATACAGAAACTATTAAAAAAATGAAAATGATGTATTTGTGGTAAAAATGTACGGTGTAGATGTATGTTACGGTATCACAGTAACATTTCTCTTTATCAATACATTTACTATAGTAGTGTTCTATAGATTCACAACACTTGCAAATAATTTTATCTTGCTACTAAACCCTAAATCATTTTCCATGTTTTTATATTTTGGTTACTCTATAAAATATGCATTTTTTGTTGTTGTCTAGGTTTGTTAAATTTGTTGGCAATATAACAATAACCACTCAAATTCAATCGAAATAAGACGCCAAGTCTTACTATATAGACATATATATCACTTGAGTTATATCTATCGAACAATAATGCATTAATGATACTAAAACAAAACCGAAAGATAGAGAAAACAGAGTGAGTATTTTCTCCATTTTTAAAGAAAAATGAAAGTATTCATTATTATAGTATGAATGTGTAATTAATATATATATATATATATATATATATATATATATATATATATATACGTCCGAAGAGTTATACCATGAGTTACACTCGCTCAAAAACGTAATTTCGGATTAATATTTTTTAAAATCAACCGTTAAATTGAAACATACTATCATATATATCATACCTATAAAGTTTCAGATTAATCTATAATGATTTACTGTATGATCAAGATATCCAAAAATTAACGTCAAAATAAACTTTTATATAACGTTAATTTTGATATAGTTCATTGACATAGTAAATCATTATAGATTAATCTCAAACTTTATAGATATGATTTATATGATAATATGTTTCAATCCAACGGTCGATTTTAAAAATATTAAATAAGCTATAGCTAATCTTTTGGATGTAATTTGATCTCCCCTTTTTTATATATATATATTAATAGACACGTTCATTCTTTTAAAAAATGAAAAAGATATTTATTTGAGAAAACGACGCAAATATGGCACGCTGGTTTCTCTAAAACAACACAAAATTGTTGTGATGACCTGCCATGGCCATGCCATTAATTATTTGCAAGTAATCTACAGTACAGCTAAACAATAATGCATCATAGTGTGAACTCTGAAGTCAAAATTGTTCAAAATATATAAAAGTAATGGATCTCCCACACCATGGCTTTCACGTTCCTGATAAACTTTTACATTAATTTAAGTTACTCCCATCTGCCTCTCACATGCGCGTTATTTAATTACAAGCCAGAATTAACAGGGAAATTATTAATGTAAGTCAAAAGAAGAAAGGTATCAATACCATTATTTATTATTAATATAAATTAAACAAGATAACAACGTGTGCAATTAAAATCACATATTTAACCAACGACCGATTTACGTCTACAAGAATTAAAAATTAGAGAATTTTGGAAAAAACATAAAAAATGTTATTAGAACAATTAAGTCAAAGACTCTCAAAATTTTATTTACACATTAGGATATGGTTTTCAATCCAAACAAAGAAAGCATAAGAGGTTGTCTTAAACCTGTAAAAAAGAAAGTCATATACATTCTTCTTTAACATTTAGAAAAAGTCATTCTTATAATTCTTATAATTTTTGTCACGCCAAGATACAAAAAATGTTGATGTGTCAATCGTTTTTAGATTTTTTTCATTATTTTTTATTTTTACATACGGTTAGTCATTTTTACTTGAAGAATTATACCCCTAGATTAAAAACAAAACAATTTCATATAGGTCCCTTTTATTGGGTGGAATCCCTAATTCAGTTCTCTTTCTCACTTATTCTATCATTTTCACGTGTTCTATCGATGATCATCTGTAATTCATCTTTGTTGTTCGTCGATTTCACTCAATATTAATGGAAACGTCCGATTGTTCACAGTCAAGCATGCCCAACATAGATTCAAACGACAGAAGAACTCCTAAATGTAGTCATAATCTCCCTATGAAGTTGTTTGTTTTAAAATCGGTTACAAATTCTTGTAGGAAGTATTGGAAGTGTAAGTTTTGGGGTAAAGAAGATGATTGTGAGTTATTTCTTTGACATGATGAGTTTTTTGGTGAAAGAGAAGCAAATACAGAAGGAGAAGTGTTGGAGCTTTTGAAGCAAATGGACAAAGAAATTGCGAGAAAGATTGAGGTATCGAAGAATACAGTTGAAGGCTTAAGGAAGAAGATGAATTTTCTTATAGTTGTAATTATTTGTAACTGGTTGTTCTTTTTTATAGGGTCATGTAATAAACAGTAGGTTTTGGTTATGTTTTGAATTAATGAAAGATGATTTGTAATGTATTTGTGCTATATCATTGAAAGATGTTTTGCTATGTTTTGAACTAATGACAAATGATTTATAATGTAATTTTGTTATATCAGTGAAAGATGTAATCTTGTAATGTGATGTTGTCATATAAGTGAAAGATATTTTTTTGCCAAGTTTTGAACTACTGAAAAATGATCTGTAATGTGATGTTATCATATAAGTGAAAGATGTTTTTTTCGCCAAGTTTTGAACTAATGGGAAATGATCTGTAACGTGATGTTGTCATGTAAGTGAAATAATGGAAAATGATACATAATTTTGTCATACAAAATGAGTTTCAAAAGGGCACATTATGTGCATAACAAATTTGTTCCAACATAGGACATAGTAATAAAACCTAGTTGTTACAAAATAGTGTTTGAAACCATTGACACAACAAACTAACATAGTTGTTTCAAAATAGGACATAGCAAACAAGCATACTTGTTCCAAAACAGGACATAGTAAACATAAATGATACATAATGAAAACCTAACTACTGAGTTATTCTCCTATAAATATCTTCCAATTCTCTTGGTCTCTTCACAATAGCTTCTTCTTCATCAACAACCATTGGTGCATCTTAATTTGAACCAGACCCATAACAGGTTTTAGCCATACAAACAACTTTCAACTTATCACTGCTCCTTTAAGGTCTTTGAGTAACAACCCTTTTTTTCTTATCAACAGATTTGCAAAGCCTCTTTTTCTTCTTCTGACTTGGCTCAGGTTGTGCATCTTGTACTTTACTTGGTGCAGACATAATAAATAGGAACTTGTTCAAGTTGTGCATCTTGTACTTCACTTGGTGCAGACACAATAAATAGGAACTTGCTCAAGTTGTGCATCTTGTACTTCACTTGGTGCACACACAGTAGAAGGAACTTGCTCAGGTTGTGCATCTTGTACTTCACTTGGTGCAGACATATGAGTAGGGTTGCAAACTTGAAATTGTTGAACTTCATATGCTGTCATCATCTCATCAAGTAGTTCTTCTAGATGAGCTTCATTTAAGGCATCCATATTTTCAGCATCATTTGACTTAATTTCACCATCAATTCCAGCAGCAGATACTGATGCTTGTTTCTTGGTGTTTTTCTCTACACACAAAATAAATGTTAACATAGCAGTTATGTAGCTCACTAGAACATGAATTATGTAGTATAAATGAACAACATAAAACAATTATAATCCTACACTTAGACAATTATGTAACTCGAATAAACCAACTCTACCTTCTCCCCACATATAGAGAAAACAATCATAACCCTACACTTAAACAAATTCTCCATAAAATAGATTTTATCTAGTAGAAGTTGTCAAGAAAACAATAAATATCGAAGGAGCTCAGCTAACCCAGAGGACAAGTGTCAAGTAATCATTCTAAGGAGAGGGAGCAAAAGGGATAAAAAGCTCAAGTTAGGCAGAAATAGATAACGATGATAAAACACCTCATTACTAGCATGACTGCGTCGCCATATGTCTATATCTAAAGAGATATTTGTTCCTTGGATAACAAAATATAGGTTGGAAACCCACTTCTCTTTATAGACAAAAAAAATTATCTACCTTAGGTTCCAAGCCAAAACATCGACCTCTCAACAACCAATTTCTTTTTCATTCCACTTTTTTATCATAGATACTAAAGAGCCTATGAAACCTAAACTTAAGGGGTGGATTAAAACCATGGGATAACCCAGAAAGAAGTGTGAAGACCTGATCTCACTTTCCTATTAAATTTATCAACAAATCAATTAGATGGATCTTCTTCCTTGGATCCCAAGGAGACACAATCATTTCCACTAAATGGATGCATAATAAAAACCCTACGATTGACCTTCAATTAAGTATGATACAATTAGAGCGCTATATGTAATAACTAGAATCTCACTACATAGACCTAAAATACCAAATAGCAGCCTCCACCTTCATTTTGATGGGTCATCATGAGTGGAAGCATCCACATTGAGTCAAAGACTCACCCAAACAAGTGAGAGATACACGACATATTCTCTAGAAACCTTAATGTATTAGGTATATGGGTCCTCTCACTTATAAAGTGATAAATAATAACTTTTTTAAGCAATATGAGACTTACAAATCACACTTGTTTCTCAACAATCTCACTCTCAAGTATGTTTCTATCTACTATGCCTCCCTAAAGCGGGACATGCCGTCTTACCACCACTTTTTCAAGAAGGTTTTTGATATAAATAGTTGGTCCTTTACTCGAACTATAAACTTTGATACCATTGATGAGTTATCATTAAGGGAAACATCCATATTAGGTCAAAGACTCATCCAAACCAATGAGAGGGACACCCCATATTCATCCAAAACCTTAAGGAATTATGTATATGAGTCATCTCACTTATAAAGTACTCGACCTTTTTACTTTTCCAAGCAATGCGGGACTTAAAACTCACACTTATTTCTCAACATATTTGGCCAAAAGGGCCAAGTTAACCAATTGGAGATCCCAAAACCCAAGCCATTTTTTCCTAAGTTTGAAGATATCACACTACTTAATCCGAGAAATCTTAAAAACACCATTTACACTTTCTGAAAGAAACCTTCTTTGAATTCTAATTAACTTCTTCTAAACTTTCACAAACATTTCCAGTATAGACAAGAAGAAAATATGAATAACATTAAGCACTAATTTAAGCAGAATCACCACACTCCCAAACTAACATACATATACTTCCACGTGTGAACCCACATAAATAAAAGAATAACAAACATGTCCCATTGATAAGAATCTCATGTATATCATCAAATAATATGATCGATCCTTTGATAATTCTTTTCTTTTTTCTGCTGACAAATTTACTATTTTGAAACAAAATTATATCTAATGGCCAAACTCAATTATTAAATAAAATATTATTGTTTAATATGAATTTTGTGCGTAAAGATTATAATTTTTTTTGTTTTTGTTTTTGTTTTTGTAAAAATAACGATTGATAGTTAATTGATAGTTTGTGACACTCAAGAACACTTGGATAAGATGATAACAGTCTCTTTCAGCTTAACCAAAGGTAAAAGTGAATTTTAGTCAAAATAATTGTTACAAGATGAGATTTCTTCAAATACAAACAACATGAGAGTCAACTTAGCACGATGAGTAAACAACACTATCTTAGTTATGGTAGTTAAATTAGTTAGAAAAGTAATACAATGAGTGCTTGTAAATTGTAAGAATCATGGGCATTAATTGTACTATAAATATCAATTGTAATTCACCATTCAAAGTTAATGAAGTTAGATAAATCAAATAGAATATGGTTATTCGTAATATGATATCATTTACAATATCTAGCCTCATTCTTCTCATTTCACTGTTGAGTTCTCTCTTCTTTGCCTCATTCATCAAGAATAATTTCTTGACTTGTTGATTTATATTTCATCTTCTTCTCCATTTCATCATCGTTTTCTTATCTTCATTTGATTTATTCCCCTTTCTTCTAAGTTTCACCGATTTCTTTCATAACAGTTCTTGATTCGTTCATCATTTTTTATCCATCTTTGCTACACACCCATGCCTCTTCACATTGCTCCACAAGTTACTAAATTGACATCGATTCTCCCTACTATAATCATCCTAGTGAAATTTCAAACTTTGTTTGCATTTCGCCAAAGTTGAATGGATCTAACTATCTTTCAGGAAGTAAATCCATACAACAACATTTAGCTGCGAAGAACAAGCTTCAATTCATCAACGAAATAATTGATATTCCTCCTCGTCACTTTCTTAATCACAATCAGTGGGAAAAGAGCAATTACTTGATTCATTCTTAGTTGTTAAATTCTATTTTTGAGAAAATTTCACCTAGAATCAATTTTCATGTCAATGGCATCAATGTATGGAATAACCTGAAATATTTTTTTCCCCAAATATGATATTTTAAATCTCTGATCTTAAATCAGTAGTTTCAAACAAGCATCTAAGTATCTTATGTATTAAGTCACTGAGTTAAAGGTTTATTGGAATAACTCAAAAAATACCGTCCATTTCCCATGTGTTCATGTGTTTATCAGTGCAAAAGCTTAGCCATGCAAAATGTCCATGCATACCAACATGAAGATCAAGTAATTATGTATTTTATAACTGGTCTTAATAATCAATTTTCATTTGTTAGGACTCAAGTTTTGTTGATGGAACTTCTACCACCAATTAACAAAGTTTATTCATTAGTTGTGCAAGAAGAAAGTAATCATAAATCATTTACTATTGTTGAGGATGATATTGCATTAGTAGTTAATGCAACTCAAATATTTGATTACAAAGGCAAGCGACTACACTACAAGAATCCTCCTAGACAATGGACCTTTTGCAATAGGAGTAGTCACACTATTGATTTTTGCTATCAAAAGCATGACCATCTTTATTTCAACAAGAATAAATCTCAAATTAACTTCTCTTCCAATGAATGTTTCATACTGGATTTGAGCACGATGATGATTGGTTTGGGCAAAGATATTGGAGGAATATACATACTGCATATGGATGTTCACCCTCTTATTGATGACACACGACTACTTTACTCTCATTCTACCAACATTAACACCACATTTCCTAGAAATGCCTTATGGAATTTTAGATTAGGTCATGTTTCAACTAAGAAACTTAGCCACATGACTCTGTTGTATCCATCTATCTCTTTTGATAATAAAATCACATGTGATATTTGTCACTTACCAAGTGAAATGACTGGTCGAATCCTCATCAGATAGTATATCAATGAAGTCTCCATCGATCATTTTTTATCCCACGAGAGGAAAGGAAAACATCGAGTAAACCTGAGAGGGAGAAATTGTGACACCCCGATTTTATTCAGAAATTAAATAAAGAGGAATTTAATTATTTAATTAATTAAAGACTTGAATTAATTATATTTTTGGAATTTATGGGATTAATTGAAGAAAAGAAGAGATGGAGGTGAGGTGTAATTAATTGTGAGGAGTAAATTACACTACACTTACTAATTACCATTTGTTTTATTTTATTGGAATAAATAAAGGATTATTAGAAGGAATATAAAAAAAAGAAAAGAAAATAGGTCTTTTGGAGAAAAGTTATTATCGTAGAGTTGGAAAGAAGAGAAGAAGGAAAACCTAGAAGCGTCGAATCGAAGAACCCACAAGGTAAGGGGTGATTTCGATTGGTTATTGCTTATTATAGGTTTTGATGTTAATATTATAGACCATGGCATGTTAGGAAATCTGTTTAGGAAATTCTAGGTTTCCATGGATGTATACCTAATAGTGTCGATTGGTGTCGATTGAGTCGATTGTGTAACATGTATGGAATAAGATTAGAGTGTCGATAGATGAAAATAGATGATGGAAATATGTTGTTTGATGAAATAGATGATGAAAATGATGTGTTTTAGTGTTCCCATGGTTGGGGTTCGTATGGGTATGTTTGAGTTTGAATGGAAATGAATGAATGTCAAAAGTGGAAATGGCTTTTAATACGTGGGAACCGGTTCTGTATAGGAGGAAGGTTTGCCTTTGAAAATTTACAAAGAACTGAAAATACGTTTATGTGACGGAACCGGTTCCCTGAAAAAATTGGTTGAAAATTGCACTTAGGAACGGTTCTGTATGGAACCGGTTCCATACATTTTCAACGAGGTTTTGAACTTTTAGGAACCGGTTCTGTATATGAGAACCGGTTCCAACTTAAAATTTTGAAAATGTCAAACTTTGAAAATTCATAACTTTCAAACCGTAAGTCCGTTTTGAGCGTTTTGACGTTATTTTCTAAATTTAAAGCTCTATTTTATGAAATGAAAATATTTTCCAAACTTGAAATTATTTTGAAAATGGGCCAAACTCCGAATTAGATGACTATTGACTGACGCATATTGATGTATGCAGAGATCTTGTGGTGATGGATATATTGATCAGAGTGAATGTAAAGCGTGTTGTTATTGTGTGCATGATGGTTGGATCATCATGTTTTGGGTTTGATTCGGTTTATGATAATTGGTGTAGTCATGATTGTATTGATATCATGTGTTTGTTGGTGTTGTATATGACTGATGGCTTTTGACCTTAATTGTCGATGTTGTGATGAATTGTTCATGATAGGAGATTGTATCATGTTGATTGGTTTGTATGTTATGCTGATGTTAGATGTATGCATGATTAGTTGATATATCATGTTGATTGTTGAGATTCATTATGTTCAATGAATGTATACACGATTGATGTTGCATGCTAATGATGTGCGTGCATATGCATTGTTTGGTGAAGTTAATTCCCATTGTGAATTTGACTTGGATTGCCGATAACCGATGAGTGAGGATGGGTGGTTAGGATTTCGTGTCCGAGTGGTTATGGACGAATCGATGGTACCGTATCCGGTTGATGAATGGATCGGTGTTGGGTGACTTGGTCACGAGTCGGTACCGCATGCATTGAGTACATTATATTTGTGTGGAATAGTAACGTTGCTTTATAATTAATGATTATTGAATATGATAATATGGGTGGATTAATATGCTTGAAATATATTGTTAATTGAGAAGCTTATAATATGCTTTAATTATGAGAAGTCTCACCTTACTTTACCATTTCGATTAAAGTTAGAAGAGTCGGTGAGGATGGCTCTAGAGCTCATCGTTTAGTCCGCGTGTCGATGTCATGCTCGATTAGATTGTAACACTGGGAATGTTAGATGAGGAATTAGACTTGGTCTATTATTTATTTAAAACTTAGTGGGAATAATGTTGATTGAATTTATTCCGTTTTGTTTATGGTATCTTGTAAGACATGGTCTTAGCTTGATTGAAATTAATTGGAAATGTTGATCCTCAGTGTAGCATGACTACTGTTTGAATGAAGGTTTATTCTATTTATTAATTGTGACATCCCGTGATTACCGTGTTAAACTCTGATTAAAGATGATTTAAATGTTAATTTAATTAATATATTCGGGGTATTTAGATGGGGTGTTACAGAAATCACGGTCTTTCGACCGAGAGATCGGGTAAGGGAGTCGATTATACGAGGAGAAGATATTAGCACCCCACGCGTCCGTAGTACTCTACGGGATCGTCTTTTGTTCATTCTAATCTAAGGGTGTGTTATATCTACTTCTTAAATGCTATATCTATGTCTAATGCCTACAAGATTAGGGAGAATGCATATGAAAGAAAGGAAATAAACAAACACGGGGAAAAAAAATTATTTACAAAGTTTGCTCGGTCGAGCCCCGTGACCAGATGCCTATGTATTCCCTCGTGTAATCCTATTGGATGCAGGTGGGTATACAAGATCAAACACCATGCTGATGGAACAATTGAGAGATTTAAAGCTAAGTTAGTTGTCAAAGGCTATAACTAGATTGAATGACTTGATCATCTTGATACATACTCTCCAGTTGCCAAGTTAACAACAGTCAAAACTATTGTAGCTTTTTCCTCCATCAACAATTGGCATCTTCACTAATTGGATGATTACGTTGCTTTCTTACATGGAGAACTTTAAGAGGATGTGTATATGAAAATTCCACCAGGTGTCAAACATGCTAAACCTGATCAAGTATGCAAACTTGTTAAGTCATTATATGGATTAAAACAAGCTAGTAGAAAATGACATGAAAGGCTAATTGCATTTGTCATTCAACACCAATACAAACAAGCTATTGTAGACGTGTCTTTGTTTACCAAGATGACTCAAACATAATTTACTATAATGCTAGTATATGTAGCTGATGTTATTCTAGCAAAAAGCTCCTTACAAGAGATGAAACAAATCAAAGAGAAGTTGCACAAACAATTTAAACTCAAAGACCTAGGACGATTGAAGCTGCTCATTCCAAACTTGGCATCTCATCGTGTCAAAGGAAATATTGTTTGGATCTTCAGCAGGACTCATAAATGTTATGTGCCAAACCACCCTCCACACCATCAGATCCATCAACAAAACTTCACAAAGATGCGAGTACACCATACCATGACATCCCTGCATATAGAAGGCTAGTTGGTAGACTAATTTATCTGAATGCTACAAGGTCGGTACTCAACATTAAGCCAATTCCTGTAGGCTCCAACAGTAAACCATTTCAATGTAGCTACTCGTATCTTAAGGTAATTGAAGTCATGTCCCGGGAGGGGAATATTCTTGCCAAGAGACTCTCAACTGAAATTGCAAGGAAATTCAGATGACTGCTTAGACACTAGAAGATCAATCTTTGTCCAATGCTTCTTCCTTGAAAGATCACTTATTTCATGGAGGACTAAGAAACAAATAATTGTCTCAAGATCATCAAGTGAAGTTGAATATCGAGATTTAGTTGCTGCTACATGTGAGCTTCAATGACTTGCATACTTGTTCAAAGATTTAAAGGTTCAATGTATAACGACACCTAGTGTTGTATTGTGACAACCAAAGTGCATTACATATTGCAGCAAATCTCGTGTTCCATGAGAGAACTAAACACCTAAAGATCAACTATCATATTGCAAGAGAGAAGGTGTTGAATGAATTGATGAAATTACTATCGTGTTCTTTAAAGGACCAACTAACACATTTCTTCACCAAAGCATTGATGCCTCAATTGTTCAATAGTTTGCTATCCAAGTTAATCATGCTTAATATCTATCAACCATGAACGTATGGGAGGGCGTTACAAAATAAGATTTTTTCAATTATAAATTATTTAAATTAAAATGCTATTAAAAATATTATTTAAAAAATAAATTATAAATTAATAAAATAAACTATATGTTCGTAATGAAAATTCATTTTTTGTATTGCAATACATATTATCTATGTGGTAAGAAATAATTTTTTTCCTTTGAAAAACATGAGATCTGTTTTGGATTGTTGGATTTGCGTTGGGATCTGTTTTAGAAATGATTTGCGTTGATGAAAAATATTTCTTCTCCATTTGAACAGACATATCATCGGTATCTTCCGCCATATTATCAAGTACTTTATCTTTTCCAAATGCAATATCCAGGAGATTAAAGTGAGGGAATAGTTTTCCATACAGGCCAATTACAATTGGGTGAGAGTGTATAGAAGTAAAAAGTGTTTAGAAATATAAATTTAATTCTAAATATATATACTATAAATTGATAAAAGTTTTATAAAAGTAAAAGTAGTATGACATGAATTACCTTGCACCATTAACTATAAATCTCCTCCACTACAGTCATCTTTCGAGTATCATTCCACTGGAAACCACTTGCACTTGGACCCAACGTGTCTCTAATTACAGAATATTGTGTTTTAAGACGTTTGCAATTGGAAGCTTTTTGTGAATATATTTCTATAATACTTTAATATATTCTCATTTGAATGAACTTGCATCAGCTTTTCAACTTTTAACCACAAATTTTAACAATTCTTACACTAATAATTATATTTAAAACATTTTTCTTAAAAATAAATTATAAATTAATAAAATAAATTATATATTCGTGATAAAATAAGTATATTATAAACTATAAATTTAAGAATATGCCATGACAGAATAAAATCTAAAATCTCTATTTATCTATGTGGTAAGAAATGATTTTCTTTTCCTTCTGAAAAACATGGGATCTGTTTCTTATACATTAATAAATAAATATTAGTTATTATTAAATTTTGCGTATATTAGTTGACATATACATACACATCATCTATCTATACGAATTACTACCTCAAAAGAAATTGTCACAAATTGTACAAAACTACTCCACATCATTATTTTGATTCAACCTTATCCACAGTATATATAACGTAACAACAGAAGAAAACAGAAACCATATTTAAGTTCAATCTAATCATGTTCCCATTTACAAGGAAAAAACAAGGAGTACCTACCTTCCGTTAAAAAATCAAACATCCAATGCCAACGTGGCAACAAAGATAACAGAATATCCACAGAATAACCGTCCAAACAAACACTCTTTCTAAACAAACCGTTAGTTAAATACAGTAACTAGTATTAATTCAAAAGAATATACTCAACGCAAAACGTATTTATACTATTCAATTAGATAAGTCATTAAAAACTAAACAGTAATTAACATTTTTAACTTCAATCACATCACATGACGCAGACACGTTTATCTTCTTCTTCCCACGCTTTTCACGTTGCTGTGTTAGAAAAGGTATTCTTGGTAGGTGTAAATAGTTTCCGAAAATCCACATGAAAAAATGAGAAGAATATAAAGAAAGAAGTGAGCAAAGCTAGAATCTGAGTGAAGTTGACAGCATATATAGATTAACCACATTACATTAGATTACATGTGTGTAAGTTGAAGATGTTGAGGATAGTGAAGGAACCAGAGGAAGTGATGAGAATGCGAGGAGGTTCTGTACTTGGAAAGAAGACGATTCTGAAGAGTGACCATTTTCCTGGTTGCCAGAATAAGCTTCTGTCGCCTCAGATCGAAGGTGCTCCGAATTATCGTCAGGCGGAGGCTTTGCATGTTCATGGTGTTGCGATTCCGAAGGTTGATGGAATTCGGAATGTTCTTAATCATATTGGTGCTCGCGGGAAAGGACAGCAGGTTCTTTGGATTAGTCTTCGTGAAGAACCGGTATAGTAATAGCTTGTTTCTTTTGTTTTATATTATGAATTTTCTTTAGTGTTTCTAGATAAGTAGAAATTTAGTTAACATGCATTCATTTGATTTGAGGTTTTAGTTGGATATGCATAGTCAAAGTCTCTTGAATTTTGAACATTTAACCGGTAACACTTCTTGCGCTTTCCAGCTATGTAGCACAAACCTACATTTCGACATGACACGATACTACAGAGACACTCTGACACTGATAATCTCAAAAACATAAGATACCGACACCGCTAGATATATGATATTATTTGACCTTTATTTATCCATCTATTAATAAAATAGTTACAAATACCCTAATCAAAATTAATTTCTCAAATTCTTCATTGACAATATTGCTTCGATACATGTTTAACCATTTTATATGTATACGAGATTTGTCCAAACAGTGCATAAGTGTCTTGAAGTAAAGGAAAAAACCAATTTTTTTGAAACACTTATCTGAAAAGTATTGTATGACTAACATATGGCTGTCGGTAAATGATTTTATTGATAACACTTGTCTGACTTTTGTGGCATTTGTTTGACTTTTTCGACATGTGTCGTACAAGTGTCATACAAGTGTCATACAAGTGTCGGATATTTTTTTTTCAAATTATTACATGTTTTATCTGTGTTTCATAGCTCTCCATACTCCCCAGCAGTTTTTTTTCCTTCATTTTTGTTGTTGGTAACCGATGAAATGGTGATTAATAACGATAATGCTATGATGGGTGTTGACATTATTTATTTCTTTGTTGAACTCAGCTAATGTACATTAATGGCCGACCTTTTGTATTGCGAGATGTGGAGAGACCATTCTCCAACCTTGAATATACGGTAAGCTGTTAATTTAAGTTCTTTAATGCCTATTTCATAACGTCAACATCGCTGAAAAAGTGTGTCAACCTCAGTGTCCAAAACTGATAGGAACACTTGTAATTATATTTAATTTAATTATATTTTCAAGGTGTCTGTGTTTCATAGTTTACAAGGTTTTAGGTTTTAGATTGTGGTTGTAGTTGCATTGTGATTATTGATATCGAGGAAAATTTCAAACAATGCAGTAGATGCAATTGCAGTTGCAGTATGGTTGTAGAAGGATCCAAAATACTTACTACTCTGCGGCTCCAAATTGTCGTTACACGCATTTTGGGTTGACTTGAGTGAATCAGTGTTTCAGTAAAACTGTTTTGGGCTTTTGGTGTCTAATTATGTTGGACTTGTAATCAAACAGGGAATTAATAGGGAAAGGGTGGAACAAATGGAAGATCGTTTGAAAGAAGACATCATGTTAGAAGCTAGAAGGTATTTCTTCTTCGATATCTTGTCATGCTGAAGTCATGGTTGTTTTTAATCGTTACTAACGATATTATTTTTATGTTGACGTAACAGATATGGCAATAAGATCCTTGTGACGGATGAACTTCCTGATGGTCAGATGGTGGACCAATGGGAACCTGTGTCATGTGATTCTGTCGAGACACCGTTGGAGGTACTAGTGAAATTTGTTTAGAATGGAAATGCAAGTATTAAATCAGTTTTTCTGCGAAGAATTGCTTCAAAGTTGTTTTGTTTTCCGTAGGTGTATCAGGAATTGCAAAAGGAGGGATACCTTGTTGATTATGAACGCGTGCCTGTAACTGATGAAAAATCGCCTAAGGAACTGGATTTTGATCTTTTGGTGAGTTTTGTTTGCATGAATTTGTTTGAGAGAAAATAATGATCCCTCTTTCTTTTTAATCACTCTTTTTATTTTATGCTACCGTCATGCATCACAATCTGAACTCATTTATTAACTTAGAAAACTCCTTTATTTAATAAGTTTCACAAAACCATTGATTTCTTGTAACTTAGCTGATCTTATTCTTTGATTTTTAGGTACAGAAAATCTCTCAAGCTAATGTCAATACAGAAATAATTTTTAATTGTCAAATGGGGCGCGGACGAACGACAACTGGAATGGTCATTGCAACTCTGGTCTACCTCAATCGAATCGGGGCCTCTGGTACTTTTATTTATTTATTCACTCAACTTTTCTGACAAAGCTTTTCTGATTCTTGGACATTCAGCATCTGTTTGAAAGTATCGTTAAGATCATAAAGTATACCAGTGGATTTTCCACTAACAAATATTATTTTTATTTTATTATCATTTGATAGGGATTCCAAGAAGCAATTCGATTGGTAGAATTTTTCAATCTATGACCAATGTTGCTGACCATTTTCCAAGCTCAGAGGAGGCAATCTGCAGGGGAGAATATGCAGTCATAAGAAGCTTGGTTCGGGTGTTAGAGGTATTGGCATTAAACTTGATATTTCTTGTATAAGATGAGAATTAATTCTTGTTATTCTAATTTTCTGACATTCTTCAGGGTGGTGTTGACGGGAAAAAACAAGTGGACAAAGTCATTGACAAATGCGCTTCAATGCAGGTTTTTGTTTTTAACATTTTGATCTTGTGCTACTCAAAATAATATTTTTGCTGGTTGTTTTTACAGTCTCTTTGAATGTTTTGAATTTCCTTCCATTTATCTTGATGGGTTGAATCTTCATATTTCTAAAATTGCCTCATTTAACCCATGTCTTTCATGAACTTCAGAATCTGCGTGAAGCAATTGGCACCTATCGTAATAGCATTCTGCGACAACCAGATGAGATGAAAAAGGAGGCATCACTTTCCTCTTTTGTGGAGTACTTGGAGAGATACTACTTTTTAATATGTTTTGCCGTGTACCTTCATTCAGAAAGGGATATACTCCACTCTAGTACTGCTGGTCAAAGTAGTTTTACTGATTGGATGAGAGCGAGGCCTGAACTCTACAGCATTATTCGCAGGTTAAAACTTTATTCACCGTGTGAGGTCTATGTTTTGTAACTTTTTCGTTTTTTATTTCTCTTCATTAAGCCTGTGGAGTGTGGATATATAACTATTGAGTCAAACTGAGTTTGACCTGTGAATTGTATGTCTAGCAATGATCATGATTGTTACATAGCCGAGCTCGCTTTGACTTTCAGACATAATCTTTTATATGTGGTCCGAGGTTATGATCACCGATATATTTGGCATATAGATTGGCACTGCATTTGACTCATGACAATTGGCACTGCAGGTTACTCAGAAGAGATCCAATGGGTGCACTTGGATATTCAAGTTTCAAACCATCTTTAAAGAAGATATCTGAATCAACTGATGTCCGGCCTTCTGAGATGGGTATGGTTGCTGCCTTAAGAAAGGGTGAGGTTCTTGGTAGTCAAACTGTTCTTAAAAGTGATCACTGTCCTGGATGCCAAAATCCAAGTTTGCCGGAGAGAGTAGAGGGTGCTCCTAATTTCCGACAAATTCCTGGATTTCCAGTTTTTGGTGTTGCGAATCCAACTGTTGATGGTATCCGATCAGTCATTCAAAGAATTGGCAGCACTAATGGTGGACAGCCTATACTTTGGCATAATATGAGAGAAGAGCCTGTGATTTACATCAACGGGAAGCCGTTTGTTCTTCGTGAAGTTGAAAGACCATACAAAAACATGTTGGAGTACACGGTAAACATTGCATTTGACAAATCTTTTTCGATAAATTTGAAAGTTATGAAATATGATGGCAAAATAGATGTTGTCAGAAAAATTGGCTCATGGTTTGAAATCAGATGCCGTTTTGAATTTCATATTAATTTGGTATTCTTTTCTCATATTATTGGTGAACTGGAAGCTGCAATTTGTTCTTTCAGGGTATTGGCCGTGAAAGAGTGGAGAAAATGGAAGCACGGTTAAAACTAGACATTTTAAAGGAAGCTAAACAGTATAGCAATGCCATAATGGTTATTCATGAAACAGATGATGGACATATATATGATGCTTGGGAGCATGTTACCTCTGATGTGATTCAAACCCCGCTTGAAGTTTTCAGAAGCCTGGAAGCTGACGGGTTTCCCGTTAAGTATGCACGCGTGCCCATCACTGACGGAAAAGCTCCTAAACGTTCTGACTTCGATACTTTAGCTATTAATATTGCTTCTGCTGCAAAGGACACTAACTTTGTTTTCAATTGTCAGGTAATTTCTTATTCTTTTATCTCATATGCTTTATTCTTTAGGAATACGTTTATTTATGTTCATCACTGGTTCTTCTTGTATTTATAGCTGCTAATATCTTATTGATATAACAGATGGGTCGGGGAAGGACTACTACTGGTACTGTCATAGCGTGCCTTGTCAAACTTCGCATTGATTTTGGTAGGCCCATTAAAATATTGAGTGATGATATGAGTATGACCCAGGAACAATCAAATAGTGGTTCTTCAAGTGGAGATGAAGCTGGGGACTGTGTCACTGCATTGACCTCCGATACTTCACAAATGAAGATGGACGAGAAACAAAACCGTGTTTTTGGTATAAATGACATTCTCTTGTTATGGAAGATAACTACATTGTTTGATAATGGTGTTGAATGCCGAGAGGCCTTAGATGCTGTTATTGATAGATGTTCTGCACTCCAAAACATTCGTCAAGCTGTTCTACAATATAGAAAAGTATCCAATCAACAGCATGTTGAGGATAGGGTAAGGAGGGTGGCTTTAAATCGCAGTGCTGAGTACTTGGAACGGTACTTCCGTCTAATTGCTTTTGCAGCATATCTTGGAAGCGAAGCGTTCGATGGGTTTTGTGGACAAGGAGATTCCAGAATGACATTTAAGGTTTGGTTGCATCAGAGGCCAGAAGTACATGCTATGAAATGGAGCATCAGACTAAGACCTGGGAGATTTTTCACTGTCCCTGTAAATGTTTTATACTCAAATGACAATTTTTTTCAAAATTCAAACTAGAATTGCTTCAATAACGCCAATTTAAATTTTAGGAGGAGTTCAGAGAATCACAAGAGTCTCAGCATGGAGATGCAGTGATGGAGGCAACTGTCAAGACCCGAAATGGTTCTGTTTTGGGGAAAGGCTCCATACTTAAAATGTATTTCTTTCCTGGACAGAGAACTTCCAATCATATACAAATACATGGTGCACCTCATGTTTATAAGGTATGTATGTGTATGAAAGTATTGCTTAAGAAAGTAATTATCATAAAATTTGTGATGACTGTGAGAGTGCCATTTTTTCAGGTTGATGAATACCCTGTGTATTGCATGGCAACTCCAACCATCTCTGGAGCCAAGGAGATGCTAAACTACTTGGATGCTAAGTCTAAACCTGGT
The DNA here is from genome assembly GCA_021764765.1 of Vicia sativa. NCBI lineage: Eukaryota > Viridiplantae > Streptophyta > Magnoliopsida > Fabales > Fabaceae > Vicia > Vicia sativa. The sequence continues at coordinate 94,363,191 of CM038795.1, forward strand.
TTCACTTCTCAAAAAGTTATACTGACCGATGTAAGAGAAGAAGCAATTGTTTATATCAACTCTGTTCCCTTTGTTCTCAGGGAGTTAAAAAATCATGTTGATACACTCAAACACGTCGGAATCACCGGTCCTGTGGTGAGCCATCTTGTACAATAGTTTGTCTCTTGGAACATATTACAAAAGTAATTGTGTTGCACAACTCATGGTCACTTAAAATGCAGGTTGAACACATGGAGGCACGGCTGAAAGAAGACATACTGGCTGAGATTAAAGAGTCTGGTGGGCGAATGCTACTACACCGTGAAGAATATGACCCCTCAACAAACCAGTCTTCTGTGGTTGGATTCTGGGAAAACATTCTGGCAGATGATGTGAAGACACCAGCAGAAGTTTATTCTTTTCTAAAAGATGATGGATATGATATTGTCTATCGGAGGATACCCTTAACAAGAGAGAGAGATGCATTGGCCTCCGACGTCGATGCAATACAGTACTGTCAAGATGAGTAAGTATCCCTCTACTATGAAGTATATGGATCTTCTAAATCCAACATTTTTGTTGTATCACTGGTTGCACCATTGTAAACTTTTGCTTCATTGTAGCTCTGCAGGGAATTATCTCTTTGTATCACACACAGGTTTTGGTGGAGTCGCATATGCAATGGCCATAATCTGTATTAGACTTGGTGCGAATGCAAACTTTGTATCAAAAGTCCTACAGCCATCAATTGGTCTCGATACATATGCAGTGACTGAAGAGAATTTGCATTCTCGAGCTTCTAATGAAACAGCACTTAGGATGGGCGACTATCGTGACATTTTGAACCTTACAAGAGTCCTCGTACATGGCCCCCAAAGCAAAGCAGATGTTGACATTGTCATTGAAAGGTTGTCAAAATAGTTTGATTAGATGATTTACTAACCATTATTTACTACCTTTTCTCTGCAAATATATTATGTCATCACTTTTGTAGTTTTATTATAGCTTTTGCATCATTTACCTGCCGGGGAAGTTTGATTTGGCAACATAGCTTAAGCTGCTAGTTATTGACTTTTAGTCGAAGGCACTGAATTTTTTTTTTTTTTTTTTTCCTTCTTTTTAATAGATGTGCAGGCGCAGGGCATATACGAGATGATATTCTTTATTACAATAGAGAATTTGAGAAGCTTACTGATGATGATTATGAGGAGCGTGCATACCTTATGGGCATGGGTGTCAAGGCTTTGAGGTACATTCACTTGCCTCGCTAATTGAAATATTTTCATGATGCCTTCCGATGGCTATTAATATTTTTTTCTCGAAAATGTATGAGAAGAATTAATCACACCCTCGCGTACACTGATGGAGCGTATATATGTAGCTTGTGGGGTTCGGTTGACACGAATGCAGGAATTGATATAATAGAAAAATCAAAACTACCTAACATGGTGATCTTGCACTTAATGTCAAAGTTGAGAAAAAAGTAGAAAATTTGAAGTACACATATTATTGGATTTTTGAGGGTAGTAATCACATAAAAAAGTTTATGTGTGCACCATATGGATTTATTGTTTTATTGTTTTTGTAACCATTCTCTTTTCTCGCAGGCGGTATTTTTTTCTTATCACATTCACATCGTATCTCTACTGCACCTCTCCTGCCGATACAGAATTTGCCTCGTGGATGGATGCAAGACCAGAGCTCGATCATCTATGTAACAATCTAAGAATAGATAAATAGTATGCTAATACTTTTGATCAATTAGATGTACAACAATCTGTCCACCAATAACTTCTTCTCTCCATGCTTCGTGTAGCAACACTGTTGCTACTTTGCAAACTACTATCTCAGAAAGAGTATCATCCTGTGAGTCAGCTTCTATCTGTAACTGTATGTCATCAGAAGCTGGCTCGGGAATAAGTCACGTGTATAGAATAAAAAAGCTCGAAGAAGATAATGGTGAGATAAAGTACGGAAAGGAGTACTTCACCGCGTTCATCAATAGCTCTTGTAAAGGAGTTCGGATTTGTTTCATTTATCTATATGTCACTGTTTATTTATGTATAAAAGAGATAATCATAATGATGAATTAGTAAGATTCATTTTAATTAGTGGATTTATTAATAAAGATAGATTAAGAAAACAGCTCTGAAAAAGCTTGAAGAAGTATAAGCTGTAAAGTGAAGAGTGAGGATTTTAAAAGAAAAAAGAGGTGTAAAGAAATATGTAAAATTTAAGTAATGTACGAGGAAGACTATATGCATTAAAATTTGTTACTATAGTTGATTTTTATGGTAAAAGAAAGTACTAAGTTTCAGCTTCATTAATTTTAAAAGTATGAGCCTTTAATTAATGATTAGATTAATCACAAAAGAAGAGAGACACAACATGCATTAAGGAATAATAAAGATGCATTTTAGCTTTAAGTGTAGAGTAAGCTGCTGAGAATCTTTTGAAACTTACAACTAAGTTTGGTTTGTGTACGAAATTGTCTGATGTTTTTTTTTTCCATGTTGGTTTTGTTTATTAAGCCATTCCTTGCTCTAAAATGAGGAAACCAAATTTGCTTTAATTAATTTTTTTAAGTTCATTATTAAACAAAATGAGGTGTGGAAACACAGTAAAATAAATAATATTGTAAATTATGCTCTTGCTTTAATTTCCCTCTTTTTCTGTTTTCTGGTGCATTGCTTTTATTGAAGGATCTTTTGATGTTTCTTAATTAAGTTAATTTCATTTTCACATGTTTCTCTTCCTTTTATGGTTGTACAGAAAATGTTCTGATTTGCTTTGTTATTTATTAGTTTTTCTTTTCAATATTTTTGATAGTCTTGTAGTAGTAAGCTTTTGGACTTTAAATAATAAGTTGCTTGAAAGAAGAATCGAAGTTAGTTTTCATAGTGTATGGAAATTTTGTAACTATGATGGCGAGTGAGTTATATGGAATTTCTATGTTATTGAGTTCAAAGAAGCCATTCATCGACCGTGACAGGGTTCTGTCTTCTTCATTCTCTGGTCGCAAGTTGCATTCAAGGAGTGCTACATTTGATTTTCCATATGGAAAATTCGTAAGTGCTGTACAAAGAAATACGACTAGAAGGTTTTTGGCTAATGCTACTCTTGCCGATGTTGCAAACAATTTTATGGTATATTCACTTTCATTCTACTTGTTGATTAAGTTATTTGACAATGCTATGTATATGCAATTGCTAGAATTAGTTGAATTATTGTTTAAGGTAGTTAGTTACAAGTTAGTTATGATCACTATATAATGTGTATCCTACAATCATTGTAATTTTCTCGTTGTTAGGCTCTACCATGCTTCTCAACGTGGTATGAGTCTAGTATCATAGCTCGCTTCTTTGTTTTGATTGAACTTGATCACTAATGATATACATTTCAGACCCTACAATCACCATTTTTTGCTGATGAAGAAGCCAACCCAAAGACTGTTGCATCGATCATTTTAGGTGGTGGAGCAGGAACTCGTCTATTCCCCCTTACTCAAAAAAGGGCTAAACCTGCTGTAAACTATTGAATTCACTAATCTTCACGTTTTGTTATGTTCTTCCAAAACTAGGCTTGAATTCAGTAATCTAATCGTGTTTTTTATATGTTCTTCGTGTGATCTTTAGGTGCCATTCGGAGGATGTTATAGGCTTGTGGACATACCAATGAGTAATTGTATAAATAGCGGAATTAACAAAATTTATGTCCTTACACAGTTCAATTCTCAGTCCCTCAACCGCCACATTGCTCGCACGTATCATTTGGGAGGTGGCGTTAACTGTGGCGGTAGTTTTATTGAGGTACACCATTTTTTGTTGCTGTGAATTATATTTTGTTTACCTTCACTTGATGTATACAGACTAAAAGTTTGATATGGTAGGTATTGGCAGCAACACAAACACTCGGCGAATCAGGAAATAAGTGGTTTCAGGGTACTGCCGATGCTGTAAGACGGTTCCTTTGGTTGTTTGAGGTATGTCACTTCCATAGTTAGTTTTCATGTTCATACTATTGTAGATTTCGCAAAATTTTCTTTTCGTCAATCAGAAAACTGAATAAGCTTCTGGAACTCGAGTTTAGGATGCTGAGCATAAAAACATAGAGAACATTCTGATATTGTGTGGCGATCAGCTCTATCGAATGGATTACATGGAACTTGTAAAGGTTGATATTGTTATCTGTTAATTTTGATTACTTTTTGAAGATTGATCACTTTCATTGTAAATGTTTCGCATGACAACTGATCTCAAATCTGCAGAAGCACATTAACTCAGATGCTGATATATCAGTATCGTGTCTACCAGTGGATGGCAGGTATTCTAAATAAAGTTTCCTCTAAGACCTTATTCTCATTCGGCTTCTGAAGTGTTCACATTTCCTTCTTTTTTTCACTCGTAGTCGTGCCTCTGATTTTGGACTAGTGAAGGTTGACGAAAGAGGACAGATACGCCAATTCATGGAAAAACCCAAGGGAGAATTATTAAGATCTATGGTTGTTATTTTTTCATTTTCCTCTTAAAACATTGAAATGTAATATACTATAACTATATAATAGCGCCCGTTTTAAATCTGAAATCACCTATATCTGATATCTCTACTTGTTATCGTAGCATGTAGATACGAGTATTTTTGGATTATCAGCACAAGAAGCAAGGAAGCTTCCATATATCGCATCAATGGGTATATACGTGTTTAAACTAGACGTTCTTCGCAAACTTCTTAGGTAATTAACATGATTTTTTTCCAAAGTTCAACTCAATTAGTACAATGCAATTTCTAGTTTTCTTTGTTAATAAATTTCAGGAACTGTTATCCTAATGCAAATGATTTTGGATCCGAGGTTCTTCCGAAGGCTATAAAAGATTTTAAAGTCCAGGTAGTTTCTCTAAGTAAAAACTACTCGAGTTATACGAGTTGTTTTATAGCAGGGCGAAAGTATTTTGTCACCAAATATTCTGTTAAAGTAGCTTTTGATTGATGCATTGAGTTATCATATTCTGTTTTTATAGTAAACAATCAAGGTTGGCCCTTGTATTTCATCACAGGCATGTCTTTTCAGTGGTTATTGGGAAGATATTGGGACTATAAAATCTTTCTATGACGCAAACTTGGCGCTTATGGACAAGGTAGGTCTTTTCGTATTTAAAAGTTACCGGTATCATGGATCAATGAGTTTATACAAATTGCAATTTCTTCTTCTTCTTCTTCCATGTTGAAGCCGCCAAAGTTTCAGTTATATGATCAATCAAAGCCTATTTTTACGTGTCCTCGGTTCTTACCCCCGACTAAAATGGAGAAGTGTCAGGTAGAACTGAAAAATTCTGTCCGTACAATATAACCAACCTTTTATGATTCTTATGAAGCCTAATGAATGTGAAATAACATCTATTGTAGGTGATTAATTCTTTGATTTCAGATGGTGGTTTTTTAAGAGAGTGCATAGTTGAGCATTCCATAGTTGGAATTCGCTCGAGACTCGATTCAGGAGTGCAGCTAAAGGTAAAAAAATCTATCTGCTCAACTTCATTTAACATGACTGTCATGAAGCCGTGTTATCACATTTACAATCGCGTTACAGGATACCTTGATGATGGGCGCTGACTATTATCAAACAGAAGCTGAAATCGCGTCTCTTTTAGCAGCGGGGGATGTTCCTATTGGCATAGGCAAGAATACGAAAATTTTGTAAGAATTCTAAAATCTGAAAATGCTGTAATAATTTCACATTATATAACACCATTCATGCATTACATAGCATAGAATTATACTATTCATCGGATTGACGCGCCATTCATTCATCGGATCAATGAAGTTTAACTTGTGTAGCAAGTTTGACTTGACCAGCACAATAAGACGGATCCGAATATATTCTATGTTGGATTTACAAATGTTTGTTTCTCTATATCATGACTTGAATCTCGATGCAGGAATTGTATAATCGACAAAAATGCAAGAATTGGAAACAATGTAATAATTGCAAACAAAGAAGTGAGTCTTAATTGCGCATGCTCTCTACTTTCTCCACAATTTCTCATATACTTCTCCGAAATCAAATTAATGAAATTTGTTTTTGGGGTGTAGAATGTGCAGGAGGCTGACAGATCATCTGAGGGGTTTTATATTCGATCAGGGATCACGGTGGTGTTAAAAAACTCGGTAATAAACAACGGAACAATCATTTAATTTCATGATGAATGGTTATCAAAAGGAGATGGAAAAACACAGCAATGAAGACACAAATGGAAGAATCTTCAAACTTTTTCTATAAATAACTGTTACCTGAAGTAAGGGCTCAGGTTTCAAATTTTGAATCTTCAATCAGGGAAACCAATGAAAAGACACATTCTGTTTATCAGAACATTTTTTGTTGGCTCAATCAACAGAGAGGGCTACAACATTGTCACTAGATCAAATTCTTTTGAAGTTTTATTTTTATCACTGTTATTTATAAGCCAAAATGGCCAATAAGCTGTTAACATTATTCGTCAAATTGAATGTTACATTTAAAATAAGAGAAATATGTTATTAATGATGACATTGTTCACCGCAAACACTGTTCATTCTACGTGCATTGTCCATTCGGATGCTACTATTCGTGATGACGACGTTGTTCATACATCAATATTGTTCATTCAAAAAGTTTGATTTTTTAAACTAGAGAGAAATCTACATGTACTTCTTCTCTAGTAAATTTAAGAAACTTTGGCTGAGTCAATGCGCATGAATGAGTTATTGTACATTGCAGGAAATGCATCAGTATCTGCCATGTGCAATGTGTGTGCATTTCCATAAATCATGGCACAATACATAACAATGACATAATAACACCCACCTTTCAATTAAACATGACTTTATAACATGCATAATATATTCTTAAATTCACAAATACATAGCTGCTACTTGTGATGAGAACAACCTAAGTCAATGCAAACAAGAGGCAGTTGCATGCATGTTACTATTACAAATAATTTATGCCGGTTATATTAAGTGTACGAATGGAGTACTTCTCATGCAAGTAATAGATAGAAACAAGTTAAAGTATGGAATCAGTAAACCTTGTATTAGTTCATTTGATAGCATATCATTCAAATAGCATATAATTTAAACTATTTATCAATCATTATTTGATCCTACGGTGGATCAAATGTGAAAGTAAGAAAGTTTACACACAAAAAGTCTCATTAATAGAATATTAATTACGATAAGAGACCAGCCTTGGCTATGTTCAAATGCATGTTAAAGATTTAATATTTTATTCACAATTGGAGAGTAAATTTGAGTTTTTTTTTTACACCTAATATACTTCTAGATTTCTGACGAAAAATTCAAAATACCTTTAAAATTCGCAAGTGTATATCCGATCGCACCACTAACGTGATTTATTAAATTTACTTCGCACATGCACATCCGAATTCACCTGCTTGCTTATTTCGGATGTGCATATGCGAATTTATCTCTGGGCAGAACAATTAATGTTATTCAACATAGTTCAAAGAAATTACATAATTAGTTATGCAGAAAATTAAAGTTACATATTGTTATAAACGGGAAGTTGAGGATGTTGCGACATCTTGATAACATCTTCTGCCGATCTTTGAAATTTCACATCCATCTCAATCGGATCCTTAGAAGAGTACCGTTGAAAGGTACCCCACATAACCTCTAAATCGTCGTCGTTCTTCAGCTGAAATGGGGTGAACTTTACGTTTCCTTCATGGTCAAGTGAAGGTGAACGATACTCAAGCTTTACCACCTTTCGATTATCTGAATATTGCAAAAGAGAATGCAATATCGTAATGAGCTCGGCGAATGACGTGTCTTGCAAGAACCTGGATTGAAGTGGCGACTGTGCACCACTGAAGTAGACAAAAGCAAGGTGCGAATATGTTTGTGTCGTTTTTGGTTTTGGTTTGTGATGGAGAATTAAATGATTTAGAGACTCAATATATAGCCATTTTGAAATAATATGGACCAAAGAAATCTTATCAGGACATATTTCGGAAGTGCACATGTGAATTACCCTTATTTTTACACAAATAAGGGATATTCGCATTTGCATATTGAAGCAACTCGATTTTCGAAAAAAAATCATTTAAAATGAATTTTCAAAAACAATGAAATCGCCACCTAATTTTATTTGTTCTAGAAAGAACGGGGAAATATAGATAAAACCCACAAAAATAGGATAAGGCGGTCTACAAGACCAAAAGATGGATTCGGGAGTCGGTTACGCAAGAGGAAGGTATTAGCACCTCTTACGTCCATCGTACTCGATGGGACCCATTTAGTTCAAAATGTGTTTGTGTGTGTGTAATCGCTAATTTCTAAATTATAAATATGAAATAAGAAAAGGGGTTTGTTTATTATTATTTTGAGTTTGACACGGTTTCGAAACCGCGTGCCTACGTATTCCCTCGTGCAATGGGAAAGTCAAAACTCCGTAGTTCTTGTTGAAAATGTCTTGGATTGGTTGTGTTGATTTTAGTTGAAAATGTTTTTGATTTTTGATAATCGCATATGAGCGAAAAAAGATTTGAATGGGTTGAATTGATTTTAATGGTAGATGACAAGTACCAAAACGTTGGGATATCCTCTAACGATTCGATACTCGAGATTGGTGATTGAGGTCAACCGATCTTCTCTCATCCAAAATCTTTATTATGAAAGGAGTGAGGTGAAACAAAGTTCACTTTTATTAAGTGTTATGGAATAAAGTATTTAAGTCATTGGGTTACCTCTAATGGCCCAAATTTTACATTTTAATTAAATCGTCGGCGAACCTCTAACAATTTAATTAAATATCATACCACTATTTTTGTTTTTTGTAGAAAATTGATTTTTGAAAACAAATTCAATTAATTAATTTAATTTGAAAGTGTTTTAAATGTTCAGTGTATGGAATAAAGTATTCAAGTCATTGGTTACCTCTAATGGCCCGAATACTTTACATTTTAATTAAATTGTTGGCGAACCTCTAACAATTTAATTAAGTACCATAACACTTTTTTATTTGAAAGTGTATTGAAAATTGCGGCGTTGGACGAGAAATGATATTTCGGGTTATGATTAACCAAGTATATGGACTTGATTAACCTCGTGAGGATAGGTGCTCTATCCCCAACCATGAGACCTGCATGGTGATTGGTATATGGACCAATTATTTTTCGGTTATGATTAATCAAGGCAACGGGCCCTAATTAACCTCGTGAGGATGGCCATGCCCATCCCCAACCATGAGACCCTTAGAGAATTTGGTGTGGGTAACCAAAAATAAGAGAGAGAGCGGAGGCGTTGTTGTTTTCATATTAATGTGAGAGTGGAGTGTTCGATCGCGTAATAAACATACAAGCGGATAATGTAGTAGCGGATAATAAAAGAAAATAAATTAACACACAATACAAATCGGAATTTAAATAATTATTAGTATAGATATTTTTTTACTTGATGAAAAATCAACTACCAATTTAATTGGTGATTCAACAAATAAAAAACTACCATATACCAAATATTATTTAATACATCATTATATATAAAAACTTGCATAAAAATTGAATTTAAAGAGAAAAGTTTAGGAATGAGCCTGTTTGAAGCTTTAAGCTGGGGGGTGTGAGTAGCAATCTGAGCCCAAGCCCAAAACAATGCTGCTAGATCTCGTATAGAAATTCCATGGAAAGAAAGTGTGGTCCACCATTCTGGAGCGTTGGATCTGGATCTTGACAGATCTGGCGGCTTGTGGATGAGAGTGCAAGATAGTTACCATGGGTGTACCTGTACTGAATTCCAAACAGACCATACAGACGGTGACAAGTGTCACCACCTGGACTAAACAACAAAGCTTATCCTAAGTACACTTATTTAACTACATATTAATCCAAGGCTTATTTCACTGATTTACTTAAAATAAAACAAAATTAACTAATATCTTAATTGAAGCTTAATATTATTTTAACTTAAACTAAAACTTAATTTATAAACTAAAACTTAATTTATAAAACTAAACTTAATATATATTTTAACTAATACTTAGATTATATTTTAACTAAAACTTAATTTATAAACAAACAAAATGAAACTTATACAGAAGAAAATAATCGGTCTCACCCTCATCTTCCTCGATCCAAAAAAAATCTCATAGTCTCCCTCTCATCTCTCATCGCTGCTCATCTCATGAACCCTCGCTCTCTCACATGCTCGACGCCGCTCTCTCTCGCCGCTCTCATCGTTGTTCGCGATCGTCCTCAGAGTCCCTCGCCTCTGTCGCGATCTCTCTCTCTCAGTGCTCACCGCGATTCCTCACTGAACTAGCTCATCTCTTTTTCTCTCGATCTTACTATTGCTCTGTTATACTGACTTAAGAAGATATTTACTTGATGATTACAGGTTGTGGGCATTGAAAGAGGGAAACGGAACCCTAAATCCTAATCTGGCGAAAACGATGGTGCTCTGATGGAAAATACATGATGAAAACATGACAAAGCGAAAAGGAAAAGAGCCATGGTGGTGATTCAGAGATCGGGATGGCGGTGGATGGCGGCCGGTGGCCGCAACCCCGGTGAGATCTCTCTTTTTTTTACCTTGTGTTCTGCTTCTTCCTCGTTTTCGCCTTCTGAAGGGTTTCTTTCTGGAAAATGATGATATTAGTTTAGATGGATGCTGTTCTGTGTTTGGTTTCCTGGTTTTTTGGCTTGTCAGTGTTAGTATGCGGTTAGGGTTTTGTTTCTGATGGATTTCGGCTAGGGTTTTCTTGTTGTGAACAGTGGCTGCTTTGTGTTGTAAACTTGAATGTTTATATACCCAGAACTTAGGGTTTTGTTGAACTTTGGTTGTTCTGATTTTTGAAAAACAAGGCCTTACCCCAAATGCTTGATGGGCTTGCATCATTCTGTTGTTGGGCTGATAACTTTGATTTTTTCTGGCTGTTTGATGCTGTCCTGCTGCTATGTATTCTGATGTTTTGGTTGTGTAATGCTGTTTTTGGTAAAACTTGCCCGAAAGGACGTATACCCTTGCTGCCCTGTATAAGGCTACAGTACTGTCATGCCAAAACTGCTTTTTTATAACTGCTTTTCCTCATCTTCTTTCCACACCTCCTATTGTGAACCAAGGGTGCCCTTGAGGATTTGCAATAGTGAGCTTCACGGCCGATGATTTGTACATGAGGCCCTGATTTTGATCGAAACCCCCACACAACCTGATTCCGGAAAGAAAATCCTAATGATGATTTGAAAACAATACATTTTTCTTATGCTTATGTTTGAAATCTTCGATCATTTGCTAATTATTTCCTTGTTTGTTTCATGAACGTGAGCAATGGTGCAAGCTTGGAGGAATGGCAAAGGAATGCTTTGGACAAGAAGGCCGGGTTTGAAGATAGAGCAAGGATGTAGAAAGGAAAACAACAAAAACTTCCATTAGAATACAAAAGGATTTGGACATAGAAGAAGAAATTTGCTTGTATTTTTTGAATTCAAAGTCATAGCTTATATTTGTATTCTTGAAGAATTTGTATCAAAAGTTTGAATCTTGTAATCAACACATATATCCAAATTGACATTGTAAACTTTGATGATTCATGTAGAAATTGTACAAACCACAGTTAAACGAATGTTGAATTTGGAAGTTTGATTTCACTTGTGAACGGGCATTCTTCGAACGTCCTTTTGTATTCGAACAAGATTTTGAAACTTGAATGACAAAAAGGAGTTGAATATTGAATGAAACTTGTTTGGCTTTTGGATTAGAACTTGTATTCGAAGATTTGATAAGTTGTAAAACCATGTACTCATTCTTGTACTCTTGTAAAACCTTAGAGTAATTCAACGCTCTTGAAATTTCATGAATGCAAAGTTTGAAGATTATGTACCAATTTGAGTTCTAGTTTGAATTCTTGAATACTACTAATGTGATCTGCAATGTTGTAGCATTTGGTGTATGAAAATTAAAAATTGCACGAAAGTTGAAGATTCGTGATGAACCAAACATTCCAACACTTTGCTATGAACCCAAATTAATTCGGTTAAGACATATCATGTTGAAGTGTTGATTAGAGATATGCATTCAACTCCAATTCCAATCCCAATTCACAACCTTGAACCAAGCGGTGATAACATGATTGCTGCACTTTTAGATTCTTGAGAAAAATTGTCATGTATGATCTTGATTCATGTTCTAAAAAAAGGAATGAGGTCTTAAGAGAACTATGAGTGGAATTTGAATATGTATTCAATTTCTACATCCTTCTTCGAACTCAATAATGCACATTATAAAAGCTTTGAACTTGTGATCAGAAATCTCGAAATCCAAGTTATCTTGTAATTAAAATAATCCCATTTGAATTTCCCGGCCACAAAGTTTCCATTTTTATCCATTCTCGTAGAAATTCGGAGCCTTTTGCTTCTTGAAACAAAAACTGAAACTCCAAGTTTCAAATGAAACTCTTGATCAAAAAACCTTAGTCAACTTGACGATTTCATCTTTTTTTTGAATTAATCGATAGATTCCACTTGAAATTAATGGAATTATCAACGCACTTCCAAATCGAACCATATTCAGTGGTGGAGTAAGATTCGGAACCAAACGAATTCCAAAAGGAAGCTTCTAGTTTTTTCATAGAATGCCCCGAATCTTGTGAGCGATGAACGCGACAGGAAAAGATCTCAACATGCGGCAGTTTGACGTTCGTAAATCTTGTAAACAAGTCCTTTGGAAGAATATCTTCACGTACACCCACTATTGCCGAGAGCGAACAAAGCTGACGAGCAAGCCAAACGTACTAGAACTTGTATTGTTGATCAATAAATGGATAATCATAATCCACCCTTTTACATCTTGAATAATGGACTCGAAACAACAGCAAAACCCAAACTCGTGATGAATTGATCTCCTGAATCAGGAGGTAACGACATTCAAAATAAACAGACTTCCGCAGCTTCATCAAGAACAGACCGTTCAATTCAACAATCGAACATCAAGCCCCGAAAATCCATAGATACGAACGGATAAGATTCAACATTAAACCTCGTCATTTTCAAATATCCCCAAATTGGTCGAAAACACCACGCCTTTTCTGCTCAACAGAGAAATCTTTGGGAATCAACTCCAATCCGTAACCATAGACCCAGTGATATGAATGCATGTGAGTGTTATGATAAATGCGAAGCCTAAACCAGATAAAACCGAGATAGGAGGGCAAATTTTGGGGTGCAACACATATCTGCAGCCACCACGTTTTTTTTATATAAAAATAGGAGGTGAATTCAGATATGCATATCAGAAGTAAGTCTTGTGTTGTTGTTTTTTTAATATTGAAGGTTAATTCGAAAGTGCATATCCCAATTATGCAGAAACATAATCAACATCATTATTTGTACTAAAGAGACATGGAAAAACAAACAATTATGAAACTAAATATAGATAACATATTATATATGTATTGAAACGTATAGAGTTTACAATATGCTCCACAATACATTCAAAAAATGATTCGATTACATTCTAAAATGCATCAAAAAAATTGTCACCGCTTAAATCTAAAATCAGATCTTTCTTTGACTTCTCTCTATTTGATTCTCTCTCAAACTCCATCAAATTGGTGAACTCCACCATTCTATCCAAAAAATGATACGGCCAAATTTCATTCTCTTTCGTATGATGTGTCATCCATTCCACGGATGTAGTAAGAATATGACAACCCGATTTCAAATAAACATGAACAAAATGGCGTGACCTAAGATACCTAATACACATGTTGCAGACAAATGGATCTTTAGGAGGGGGAGTCCGAAAAGGAAAAAAGGTTTCCGAAAAACCATACCTCGTCAAGTCAATACACACCATCTCATATGCACTTTCTATAAGATGACCCATTTCGGGGAAGCTCATCCACTTTTCAAGTGTGTGAATGGTAGCACTTGAAGTAAGAGCATGGTGAACTTTATTAAAATTTCCTATCGTCACATATAGACGAGTGTAAAGTTCCCTATGCACCATCAACTAAGAAATAAGTGTTTGGCGCACAAGAGTGTGATTATCTTCTTCTTTACCAAGTAACCCGGACACAACCCGATATCCGCAATTACCATCACTCCCCACATCCACGATTTTTTCAATGTGTTTGTACATAAAAAAACATCTCGTCAATGTACATAATCAGTGGTGGTTGTGGTTGTTTTATAATAGGCGGTGTACGCTTCAGTTTGGAAATCTGAGCACCCTTGTTAACACTTATTTTGGATTTTGTGGTTGGAGAATATGAGAATATTGCATCAACAACTTTGTGGTAAGAAGGAGTCTGTTTTGTTGTAATGTCAGATTATGAAATTTTAACCTTTTTAGTCGCACCTTTTGTTTTTATTGATTGGGAAGGGGGTTTAAAATCAGTTGTTTCCCAAAATACAACTTTTTTCAACTTCGTAGCATCATTCGCTTTAGAAAATCTATCCATTATGACTACCAACTCAGTTGTGATGGTTATGTTAGATTTACCTTAATTTGTCGTCCCGTAGTCATCGAATCAAAGTCTTTTCCAATGAGTGCAAACCCCATCCATACGTATGGGGAAATTTAACTTAATTTTTTTAAAAATAACAGAAACACATGGAAGCCCGTAAGTCGTCCTTATTGTACATCCATATTTTAAACTATCTGGCTCTATCATTTCCGCTCGTTTCGCTTCATAAAAAATGAAATTCAATCCCACATGAGTTATCTTATGAACCAACTACGAATATAGAGTGTTGTCTTTGAATCGATCTTCTAATACAATTTTGCTCCTACCAAATATTGTTTGAATTTCATTATGTTGGTTTTGGAGCATTTGGCTCCCCGTGCCCCATTTTCTACAAAGGTCTCCCTTACTATCACCCAACTACTTCTTCAACGCCACATGTGAAGATTCCACTATATTAGTTGTTGTGTTCCCCAAATGTCTAACACGATTCGTCCAATCACATACAACTTTATCTTCCACTTGATCAAGGATAGTAGACTCAATGTATTTCAAAAAGATTGGATATTTGACACATAAGTTCCTGAAGTGTACCACATTCTCAATATACAACTCTTCTATAGAAGAATTAAGAATATCAGTCCATGCACTCATGTTTCTGTTTTCACCCTTTTTTCTTTGGTGCCAACCGCGGGTTTAGCTGTGCTCTCACATTTTTTGTTATATGATACCGACAAAGTATTGCGGTTGACGAAGGAAACACAATGCCAACCGCATTCATAAGGGAGTTATCTCGGTCGGTAACAATGACCTTAGGCATATTTTTTGGATCCTTCAACAAAGTCTTGCATATATCCAACGCCCAAGTGACGTTGTATTCTTTCTCACATTCTAAAAATCCAAATCCAACTGAAACTGTCTTGTTCGTAGAGGTAACACCAACAATTTCTAGAAGCGGAACCTTATAATTGTTGGTCTTGTACGTCGAGTCAATCATAAGAACGGTTGGAAATTTGTTGAACAAATTGATACATTATGTATGACTTCAAAATATGTTATGAATACTTATGTTTTCCTCAAAAACTCTGTACCTGGAAACGTACTGGTTATCGTCCAAGCATTTCAATGAATGTTGCATTTTGAACCTCGGGCCTCAATGTGTTATTTGTAACGATAATTATAAATCGGCTTGATATTTGAAACACATTCCGATTTATTCTGTTTCAAACTGGCAAGTATGTTTCTTGGTGCAATTTTGATCAACGACAATTCGGAAATAAATTCCTTCTTTAAAGTCTTAAGCCGACTTACAATTGGATGCATGTGTAGCTTGTCATCCAACACATGATTACCGGACATGACATTTAACCCCCATAAATCATCTATCCTACAATAACCGTGCAATTTAAATAGACACTCACATTTCATCGATCTCGTGTCATCATGTTTTATCTTGCGAAGTTTTGGAACATATTTTCCACTCCTCTCGCCTGTCATCACAACAAATGATTCTCGATTACTATTCACATTATCGCACCTTTCAATCACAACGCCAAAGCCAAGTTTGCTAGATACCTTATTGTGGTCTAACACATTATAAGGTATCTCATTAGCACTTCATTAATTGGTTTATGGACCCCTAAAGAAACAAATTGTGTTTTAGTTTGGTATTGTGAATCTGATATTGCTGGTTGTAAATATGGATTGGAAAAGTAGTCGTGTACGTTTCATTTTATTGGTAAATTTATCGTCTTCTAGCACCGCAACAAATAAACAAGGGTTGAGTTATTCTTAGTTGAAGTAGAATACGTAGTTGTAATTAGGGGTGACAAATAGGCATGACTGCCTCGTTTAGGCGCACATATATATATATATATATATATAGCGAACACTTTAGGAAGGTGAGAGTATAAATTCTTGGTCTGCTCCACACTAAAGTGCGACCAAAACAGACATGCACAACAGACTGAATCCGTTTTACCATCCCTAGTTGTGAGTAATTTTTGTGCGCAACTAATTTGAATGAAAATACAATTAAGATATTGTAGAGTTAATCTCATAACTGTCGGGATTAAGTGTTGTCACAATAGCTCCATAAACCACATCAAAAAAATTCTACTCACTCTCGTACAAAATACATTGAGATTAGGCACCATTATATTAGGGAACATGTCGAATAAGGAAATTGCATAATTGAGTTATCTCCTCATCTAATTAATTGGCTGATGTTTTTACTAAAATATTTCTAAAGAAATTTTTATTTTTCATAAGAATTGAGTTAAGAATTATGAATCAATCATATTATACTTTGGTATATGTTGCTTCTCCTTTTTCTTCCTCCTTATCGCAATATTAAATACTTGTTCTAAGTAATGTTTATTAGTTTCTCCCCCTTCTTCTTCAATTGATCCTGCTTTTTTATAATGTTAAGGTGGAGGAATTATACTCTCAAGAAAAGTAGAATATATTATTTTTATCTAATAGAGGAGTTAAAACAACATTATAGCCAAGTTGAAGATACTTAACAAGTCAACTATCAATCTAGCAAGACATCTCATTTACTATGGAAAAAGCGAAGACATTGAGACAAGGTTTTTATTAATTTAGAGATCAAGTAAATAAAGAAAAGCTTATAGTGGAGTATTGCCCTACTCAATCAATTCACATATTTGTTCATCAAAGTTATCAAAAAAGACCAATTTCTAAAACTTTGAAGAAAAATTGGATTTTTATCCTTTGATTAGTTTAGAATTATTGTAATCCTAAAACTAATTAAAACTCATTGTACAACTTAACTAACTAACTAACTTTATTTGTTTGTTAGTTAAGTGGTAAAATGGTTAAGTGTAAGTTATTCTTAACTAGTTTTTCTGATTTACTTCCTCAGCAAGTAAACCAGTTAAGAAGTGGTATTTGTGATATAAAACCACATTTTATATTTTATTACTAGTGATGATAAACATTCATTAGTTGTTTGAGCTACCGTATAACAATTGGTTGTTATCCAACACCATTCAATCACAAAACTATGGCTGACTCTGTGTGAATCTGTTATTGACATGGTGAGAGATGCATCAGCCATGTGCTATGTGTGTGCATTTCCATAAGACATGGCATAAAAAATGGCAATGACATAATAACACCTACCTTTCGATTCATGAGCATCTGACTTCATAACATGCATAATATATTCTTAATTTGACAAATAGGTACATAGCTGCTTGTGAGAACTTAATTCTCTTCCTCTATTTCTTGATGAACAATCAAAGTCAATGCAGACAAGTTAGGTAGTTGCATGTTACTACAACATTATTAATATCAAATATTTAAACAATATACCCATAATTTATGTCGACATATTATTGTGTGTACCAATTGATTACTTCTCATACAAGTAATTGATAGTACGGTTCAGTAAACCTTGTATTAGTTCATTTGATAGCATATCATTCAAATAGCATATAATTTAAACTATTTATCAATCATTATATACTAATGCATGTTGTACATCATAGTACTACTGATCCTACGGTGGATCAAATGGGAATATAAGAAAGTTTACACACAAAAATGTCAAAGTAGAATATTAAATAAAATCAGAGACCAGCCTTGCCTATGTTCAAATGCATGTGATAGATTTAGTATTTTATTTACGATAGGAGAATTAATTTTTGGTCAATACTTATTTTCTCAATAGTTTAATGAATTTCAGTTAGTTTTTCTATGGGCTAAAACCACCTAACTGCACCTATAAATTCTCAAGAGAGTCTCCCTACTTTAGCAACGAATATCAAACAGTTCCTTCTTCAACTTGTAAGAGAAATTAAGAGGATGGAAAAATTCATTATCTGTGTTCTTATATTGCTGATGACTTTACTCACTTCAGAACTCAGAGTAGAATCTGCTGTTTGGCAACAAGCCCATGCAACTTTCTATGGTGGAAGTGATGCCTCAGGAACAATGGGTAAATTTCAACTTCTTTTTGTCATCATCTTTATCATAAAAGAAGTATATAATAATATTAATAATTTTGTTTTGGTTAACTTGTAGGGGGTGCATGTGGGTATGGAAATCTGAACATAGATGGATATGGAATAAAAACAGCTGCATTGAGTACTGCTTTGTTTAATGATGGCAAATCATGTGGCGGCTGCTATCAGATTGTTTGTGATGCAAGAAAAGTCCTCAATGGTGTCTCAGAGGCACTTCCATTACTATTACTGCCACAAACTTTTGTCCACCAAATTTGGCACTCCCTAATGACAATGGTGGTTGGTGTAATCCCCCACGACCACACTTTGATATGTCTCAACCTGCCTTTGAGACTATAGCCAAATATAGAGCTGGAATCGTCCCCATTTTGTATAGAAGGTATGTCCCGTATCCGATATATATGAGTGTCTTACAAAAACTAACACATTTTGTATATGTTATGAAAATATTTGTTGTTTTTGTGCAGAATTGGGTGCAAAAGAAGTGGAAACATAAGATTTAGTATAAATGGGAGAGACTATTTTGAGCTTGTGCTAATAAGCAACATAGGTGGAGGTGGAGAGATATCAAAAGTTTGGATAAAAGGATCAAAAAAGAATATATGGGAAGCAATGTCAATGAATTGGGGTGCTAACTGGCAGAGTCTAAGTTATCTGAATGGTCAGAGTTTATCATTTAGAGTTCAACTCAAGAATGGAAAGATTCGTACAGCTATAAACGTTGCACCTTCCAATTGGAGATTTGGACAGTCTTTCAAAAGTAATGTTCAGTTTTGATTCTCAACTAAATACTATCACTTATATGATATGAAATATGAGTCAACAATAGTACATTATTGTAACAGTTATACAGTATATTGTGGTGATTTTGTGTAAGGATTTATTCCAAGTGGTTGTGGCTCAGCAATATGTTTTAGTATTTGGAATGAACCCTGCCAACTTTAGTATTTAAATGATATTTTGCAGTTTATCACACTCTACAAATGTATCAATGTTGAGTCATTTTTCTTCAATATTACTATTATATTGAGTAGGATTTTTCGAGAATAAGAACAGCTTAATCCAATGACTCAATTCAAATCAATTAAATGATGAATAAGTGTACCCTCACTCTCTGGGATGTGACATGAGAGCACATAATCCCGCCCTCATCTCCATTGTCAGTTTGCATTCAATAGTTGTTTAAATGAGGAATTAGCCCTCATCTCCATTGTCAGTTTGCATTCAATAGTTGTTTAAATGAGGAATTAATGAAGACAAGTAAGAACTAATATGATAATGAATTTAAAATGATTTATTTTAGTCCCACCTAATAGGAAAAAAAAAAATATATATATATATATATATATATATATATATATATATATATATATATATATATATATATATATATATATATATATATATATATATATATATAAAGAGGTATCCAATTTTGTAAAGGAGCGAGGACATATCCATAGACCATATAGAAACGCATGTGCACCGCCGTTCGGATGACACTCTCAGTTTAATTCAGTCTAGATGTATTAATTTTTAAATTCAAATCGATGGAAATTAATTAATTTGATAAACAATAATTACTATTAATTAATTAAAAAATAGTGGAAATTAATTAATTAATTAATTAGGAATATGGTGACGTGTCTTTCACAAATACTTAGTCTTAACTTAAATGGTTTTTCTCAAAGTCACTTGATTTCTATTCCCATAAGAGTTATCGTTTTATTTGCATCTCACTCCAGAATTCTCCATTTGAATTCTCTCTTCTCTCTCTGCTCTAATTTATCTATATATTTCTTTTCTATTTTTTCGGCTGGAATTTTTCCAGATATTGCGACTGGTTTAAAATATCATTTTAAGGTGTATCTCTTAGAACGATTCTTTACAATGCAAGTAATAATCGTCTTTTATTAATAATGTTTTCAGGATCAAAATAATAAATTGGGACAAATCGGTGCAAAGCGCATAGTTTCGAAAGAAATACAAATATCCGCCTACAGGAGGCCTGACACGGCCACCCGTGTCACCTGACACGGGTCGTGTCAGGAGAAGATGGAAAAAGTTAAAGATTGAAGCATAAGACAAAAGCTGACACGGGCGACCGTGTCACATGACATGACCCATGTCAAATCAGCTAGCAAGGAAGCGTGGAAAAAGACAAGAGCAAAAGCTGACACGGCCGCCCGTGTCACCCGACACGGCCCGTATCAACATAAGCGAATGAGATTTTAAGTTTTGGAATTTTAAGTGTTTTGGATCATTAATGGTACTTTGGACATTTTGAATTGCTGAGGGATGACCTAACACTACTTAAACCTGATTATGAGAGAAAGAAAAGGACTTTTTGACTGGAGAATAATTCACGATAGAAGATCAGAGATTCAATAGCTCTGGGAACGGAGAATTCTTCATGCGCAAGAGCAATTAAAGATCGAAGACCCCAATCTATTGTAATGTCTATATCTAATATTGTTATTATATTACTTTTGAATTCTATGAGACGCTAAATCCCCCAATGCTAGGGGTGTCCCTAATTTGCTATGTTAAGAATATCGATCGCTCTATTTTAATCAACATTTAGTTTTTATGCACCAATTTGGTTATTTAGAGTAATTGATAGTTTGATCCTATGAGACCATAGGATTTCACTATTTTAACACATTAGAGTCGGACGTTCGTGTTAAGGTTTTCTAAAATGATACTATTGAGGATTTCACCTAGGACTAGGGTAATCCCATAATAATCAGAATAGTTCTTGATAATTGAATGCTTAACCTCTCTACTAATTTAAATGGAAATTGAAATTAGGAAAGAAGGTTAAAGGTTTTTTCACTAAGGAATTAGGAAAAGATAATATTGAGAATCGGTAATTGAGGCAAATGAGCTTGTTGAATAGATTAAATAGTGAAGGTTTTTACATGGAAAATTATACACTCACCCTAGCATACTTTAATTAAACAAAAATTCAATTTTTATATTGTGTCAATTTACCTTCTGCAAGAATTTATTCCAACCAAACTCAAAACTATTACTTTTGTTCAATTGAATAAATCGTCACACTAAGTATTTCCTGCGCAATCCTCGAGATATACTTGGGGTAAATCCCATTATTACTCCCTCGATAAAAATAGTACACTTGATATTTTTCCGATCATACCACAACGACAATTATTACTCTAGAGATTAAAAAAAACCTATCTCATGATATACAAGCCTCGATCTTGATTTCTTTTCCGATTTCAGCGTTGCTTCAAATTCCTACTTCTTAAACGACTTTTTAGGAATCTCTTCCAATTCCTCCATTCTAGATATAATTTTCACTTTAATCTCTGTAACATTAACACCAGCCTCTTCCTCCAACGTCGTTCTATTTATTTAGAGCCAAACTATCGCACAACCTATTAGAGAATTTAGGAGCACCAACAGGACTAATGCTCCAGGACCAGAAGAGAGGGAGACGCCACATCTCAACCCAAAACCTTAAGGTGTTAGGTAAATGAGTCATCTCTCTTATAAATTAAACATTCTACCCATTCATAAGAAATGTGGGACTTTAACCACTCACACTTGCACCCAACATTCTCTTCCACAAGTGTGAGTATCCCACATCCTGTAAAAGGATCCAACACCAAATCCAATGCCAACTCCCCCACCAAGCTAACCACGACTCTAATATTACTGTTGGGGAGTTTGGAAGAGTCGGAAGCACCAACGGTATCAATGCTCTAAGATTAAAAGAGAGAGAGACGACACATCTCTACCCAAAACCTTAAGGTTTTTGGTGGATATGTGGTGTCTCTTTCACTTCTGTGTTACTCTTAACCCAATATGGATTTCTCTCATGATGATCCAATAGTGGTATCAGAGCCCGGTTCGAGTAAGGGACCGACTTCTTGTATTGAAATTCTTCCTAACATGGTTGTCAGTCGGCGTGTCCATTGAAATTTCCAAGAAGAGGTGTATCGAAATGTCCAGGAATAGGTGTCAACATATGTACAAGTGTATGTAGACAAAAATGCAATAAAGTTATAGATCCTAGAAATTTAGGTGAATTGAAACACGAAGATGCAATTATCTTGTGCCAATTCGAGATATTTTTCCCTCCATCATTCTTTGACATTATGGTTCATTTAGTTGTTCATCTAGTAAGAGAGATTAGAATTTGTGATCCATTTTATTTACGTTGGATGTATCCGGTAGAGCGTTACATGAATATTTTCAAAGGGTATACAAAGAATCATCACCTTCCAGAAGCTTCGATCATAGAATGGTACATCGTTGAGGAAGCTATTGAGTTTTGTACAAATTATTTGTCAGTTGTGAACTTTATAGAAGTTTCCAAGTCTCATCGTGATGGATTTTATGATGGTAGAGGTATTCAAGATTTAAATGTTAAGACATTTAGTCGACAAGTAGTTCTTCAAACACATTTGTATATATTAAATAACCTTATTGAAGTTGATCTTTACTTGACCGCTCACAAAAGTCTTATAAAAGAAAAATTCTCCCAAATGAATGAAAAATAGTTGTTGATAAAACATAACAAAACTTTCATAGATTGGTTTAAATGAAAGTATTTCTAAAGAGAGTGGTGCATCGGATAATTGAAAATGGTTGTCACGTACGCATAAATTTAATGTAATTACTTGAAGTGCATATGACATTAATAAATATTCGTTCTATACAAAATCAAAGGATGAATGTAGCACCATGCGAAATAGTGGGGTTATGGTTGAGGATGAATTTATGTACTTTTCTAGTTCCAAAGATAACAAGTCAACTCTTCTTGAGCTTTGCGCTATAAAGCCCTAGTTGACATTCTTTATAATCTGGTTTGCCAAAGTAGACATTCTTTAGAGTTTGAGCATTGTTCAGAAACTGAGTTCCCCAATTAGTCTTCAGAGTCTGAGCATTGTTCAGAAACAGAGCTCCCTTAGTTGATCCTCAGAGTATGGGTCATCAGATTCTGAAACTTCATAATCTGAGTCTTTAGATTCTCTTCATATGCTCTTTCAGAATCAAAACCAAGTTAAATTTTACCTTATGATTATGCATACTTGAATATATATTAATATATCCTATTGTTATTTAAATACTTTGTTATCATCAAAACTTAAAGGATGTGAACCATTTTGTTCCAACACACTGCAATTGACGAAGTAATCAAGACCAGAGGCTGTACACCTTGAGGCATATGAGGTTCTTTTCTTGTTCGAGTAAGAAATGACGTTATGTATCTTGAGGCATCTGAAGAGTTGATTCAATGTCAGACACGAGAACTCTGTTGCGATGAGTTATAAATCAACTTGCCTTGGATGTTATTAAGGGATACTATACTCGAAATGGTTGCAAGAAGGTTAACAATGGCTGAAACTAGTTAAAAAAAAGCTATAGTGTTCGGAACAAATAACAAAAGCTTTTGCGGTAGTACAACGAATGAGATCGAAAAATGTAATGAAATTTTTTTAGCATCAGAAGACGATTCCCACGTTCGGTGCCAATATTTCATACTAGAACAGTGAATACATAGTTGAAGATAACCACGAGAGAAAGGCTTATGCTATGAGAAGTCTCTGATGATCAGGGAGGAATGATACTTGTAAGATTAACACTCCAACGCTAAAAATATCGTTTGAGAGATGTAGAATTATAAAAATGCAAATGAGAGTAATACTTGAGTGTGACTCATGGACACACTTAGATTAAGGACATGGCCAAATTTGGGCCAGTGCAACCTTACCCGTTGCACGGGACCTCAAAAATCGGGGGCCTCAATTTCAATTGAAAGGATTAAAAATTTAAAATAATATATAACTATTGTATATTTTGTTTGATAATTAAGAATATATCTAAAGATGTAGCCTATTGGCATATGCATATGAGTTATTAGCGGTCGATTTTTAAATTTAGAATAAGAGTAAGACCTTCAAATTTAATAAGACGGTCTTAATTATGAAAATTGTTAGAACTATTCGCGCGTAGTTGGTCTGACGTGGATTGTGAGAGGCCGTTGAATGCAAAATGATAGTGGAGATGAGGACACGAGTCATTCTTATGTGACGTCCAAAGTGAATATATATATATATATATATATATATATATATATATATATATATATATATATATATATATATATATATATATATATATATATATATATATATATGCTTTGGTCATGAGTCTCTAGATTATTTAATATTGCTACTTAATAATGATAGTAATACCGAAGAAAAATTAACGGCAACATTGATACATATATAATAGATAGACTAAGATAAATTGCAGCATATATCATTTAAATATGTTTTTTTTTATCACATACACACACATTATTATACTAAAGTTGGCAGGCTTCATTGCAAATACTAAAATATATTGCTGAGCCACAACCACTTGGAATCATTCCTTACACAATAGAAGAATGTACTATTATATATTTCATATCATATAAGTGATAGTATTTAGTTGAGAATCAAAACTGAACATTACTTTTGAAAGACTGTCCAAATCTCCAATTGGAAGGTGCAACGTTTATAGCTGTACGAATCTTTCCATTCTTGAGTTGAACTCTAAATGATAAACTCTGACCATTCAGATAACTTAGACTCTGCCAGTTAGCACCCCAATTCATTGACATTGCTTCCCATATATTCTTTTTTGATCCTTTTATCCAAACTTTTGATATCTCTCCACCTCCACCTATGTTGCTTATTAGCACAAGCTCAAAATAGTCTCTCCCATTTATACTAAATCTTATGTTTCCACTTCTTTTGCACCCAATTCTGCACAAAAACAACAAATATTTTCATAACATATACAAAATGTGTTAGTTTTTGTAAGACACTCATATATATCGGATACGGGACATACCTTCTATACAAAATGGGGACGATTCCAGCTCTATATTTGGCTATAGTCTCAAAGGCAGGTTGAGACATATCAAAGTGTGGTCGTGGGGGATTACACCAACCACCATTGTCATTAGGGAGTGCCAAATTTGGTGGACAAAAGTTTGTGGCAGTAATAGTAATGGAAGTGCCTCTGAGACACCATTGAGGGACTTTTCTTGCATCACAAACAATCTGATAGCAGCCGCCACATGATTTGCCATCATTAAACAAAGCAGTACTCAATGCAGCTGTTTTTATTCCATATCCATCTATGTTCAGATTTCCATACCCACATGCACCCCCTACAAGTTAACCAAAACAAAATTATTAATATTATTATATACTTCTTTTATGATAAAGATGATGACAAAAAGAAGTTGAAATTTACCCATTGTTCCTGAGGCATCACTTCCACCATAGAAAGTTGCATGGGCTTGTTGCCAAACAGCAGATTCTACTCTGAGTTCTGAAGTGAGTAAATTCATCAGCAATATAAGAACACAGATAATGAATTTTTCCATCTTTTTCCTTTCTCTGAAAAATTAAAGAAGGAGTTGCTAGATTTTTATTGCTAAAGATGGAAGACTCTCTTGAGAATTTATAGGTGCAGTTTGGGGGTTTTAGCCCATAGAAACAAGTAACTGAAATCATTAAACTATTGGGAAATAATGAGATTTCTGGTGGTACGTTAATGGTACTACCATGTACAACATGTCAACATGTATTAGTATATATATTCATGATTGATAAATTGATTAAATTATAATATATTGTTTGAATGATAGGCTATCAAATGAACCGATACAAGGTTTACTCTTCCGTACTATCTATTTACTTGTATGAATATTTGATTTAATTAATGTTAGTAGTAACATGCAACTATCTAACTTGTCTGCATTGACTTTGAGTGTTCATCAAGAAATAGAAGAAAAGAATTAAGTTCTCACAAGCAGCTATGTACTTATTTGTCAAATTAAGAATATAGTATGCATGTTATATAGTCAGAATTGAAAGGTGGGTGTTATTATGTCATTGCCATTTATTGTGCCATGTCTTATGGAAATACACACCCATTGCACATGGCTGATGCATCGCCTGCCATGTAAGAACAACTGATTTCACACAGTGATTCAGACAAAGTTTCTTTTTGGATAGAAAATGAAATAATTGAATGTAATTGTTAAGGACTAAATTGTAGTTATTTTGTACATGATTTTGTGGTCCTTAACAGTGCCTTTTTATATAATTATTATTATTTATTCTAGTATTTTGGTTTAATTAGGTTTTTATTTAGTTCTTGTTCATAATATATTATTTAACTTATTTTACTTTTAATTGTAGGATTTTATTGACTAATTCTCCCAAGCTTGGATTCAAGGACACTTGAAGAGCTTTAGGGATGATTCTTTTTGAAGATATTTTTGGATGAAGAAGCATGCTACAAGTGTTCCAGTTTGACCAACAACAAGGCTTAAGCGGTCTCATGAAAATCGTAAAAAGGATGACCCATGCTAGCACTTTTTGGCCACCAACCCATCACTTCCAGCTGACTTTTGGCTTGTAAAAGAGAAAAACAACACTTCATCATCATTATCTTTCATCTTTGTAAAATTAGGGCAAGAATTTGTAAAGAAAAACCATAGCTTTTCTTCTTGATTTCTTGATGTTCATCATTTCTACCAACAATCTTGAGAGCAAAGCAACCATGGAAATGAGTGGCTAAGCTCTTTTTGTGTCAAGATTAGAGGTAGTTGATCTATATAGTATGTATTTATTTTAATCCATTTGTGTATGAACATGGTTGATGATCAATATAGTTGAATATCTTTGTTCTTCATCTTTATGGTTTGAGTCTTGCTTGGAAAAGAATACTTAAAAGTAGACCTAGGATATTCATCCACTAATGAACAAATGCTAGGGATAGATTTGTGTGTTAGTGTTTACAAAATATTGAACTTAATGATTATCATGTCAATAGTTGTAGTGAGGAATCATGCAAAGATTAACATGATAACATTCACAATCTTGGTGGGAAATCTACAAGATTGAGAGGATATGTATTTATAGAAATCATCTACTATGTTCATCACTTGATTAATTGAATATGTATGAAACTAGATCAATGAAACTAATCTTGACATGCTTCCATAATTTGAAAACAATCTCAAACTCTCTTTAATCCAAACCATAACTCTCTTTGAAAGAATTAATTTAGTTATTTGTTTGGAAACTCATGGTACTAGTAGAGTAGATAACAAACCCTTTGGTTACATAATCTTAAAATACACTTTCCTATTGAAAGACTATAATATACACCAATTCCTGTGGAATCGATAATTAAAATTACTTGTTTACGGATAATACCTACAACAAAATGGCGCCGTTGCCGGGGATTGGCGTTTGATGTTGTTAGTATAGCAATAGTTGTGTGTTTTAAGACATTTTCTACTAATCTCTCTTTGTTTCTTTGGTGTGGCTAGACTTTTTCAGGAATTAGTTTATGCGGGGAAGTATTCCGGCCGACCAACTCCTTTTCGATCCCGAAATTGAAAGGACGGCTAGAAGACTTAATAGTAGTGCTAAAAGAAGAAAAAGACAAGCTAGGCAAAGGCAAGAAAGAGGAGAAACATCTACTTCTTCAACATCACCCGTGTTAGGAGAAGTCACCACTATGGCGGAGAATCAACCACAACCACCACCACCACCACCACCGCGGGGGCCGTGTGTCAATAGCCCTCGTCACAACGCCCAATTTGCTCGACAAGCAAATGCAAGCGTCATGAAATGAAAACGGCTTGCTTCAACTTCTATGTAAGTCCATTTCATGGCCATGACCATGAAGATCCTTACACCCACCTTACTAAGTTCTATGAGATCGCAGGAGCGCCGGGCCTAAGACCAAGAAGAACAATACTTTCAAAGGCTCTTCCCTCATTCTCTAGTGGGGAAGGCAAAAGATTGGTATCTAGACCAATTGCAAGAAACCATGACAAATTGGAATGTTTTGGAGGAAAAGTTCCTTGAAAGATTTTTCCCTCAATCACGTTTCATGGAGGCAAAGACCGCAATCTCGGTATTTTCACAAGGAGTAAACGAGCCTTTGAATCGGGCGTGGGAAAGGTACAAGTCTATGCTTAGGAAGTGTCCTAGCCACGGTTTTGACGAGCTTACCCAAATTCATATTTTCCGAAATGGTCTCCAACCTCAACACAAATTGTTGTTGGATGCCACGGCGGGAGGTTTTTTGATGGCAAAAACACCATATGAAGCAATCCAAATAATTGAGAAGATGGGGAGGAATGATCATCAAACTCAACATGATCAAGGAGGTGTACAAGTGAAAACGGGAGTTCTAGAAATTGGTTCGAGTCACAAAGCACTTGTGGCGCAAAACAAATTGTTTGCGAAACAAGTTGAAGAATTGACAAAACAAATGGCTAGACTCCCTCAACAAATCATGGAGTTACAAGGAACATCAAGTAAGCAAGCTCACCAAATAGCTTGTTGTGAATTGTGTAAAGGAGATCATAAAACCGGATTTTGTCCTCCAGAAAATGAGGAAGCTAACTATATGGCCAACCAAGGCCAAGGTTACCAACAACGAGCTCCTTACCCTTATCAAAATCAAGGCCAAGGTTACCAACAAAGGGGTAACCAAGGTTATCAAGGTGGGTGGAGACAAGACAACAACAATCAAGGAAGGCAAAATCCATATCAAACTCAAAATCAAAATCAAGCTCAACCACAAAATCAACCTCAAAATCAAGTGAGATCTTCCAACATTCAAGACACTCTAGCTCAATTTATGCAAGCTTCTATGGCTAATCAAAAGAGCACGGAGGCATCTATCAAGAATTTGGAAACTCAAGTGGGGCAACTAGCTAAGCAACTTTCCGAACAAAGTGCTTCGACATCATTTTCTCCAACTACTCAAGCAAATCCTAAGGAGCATTGCAAAGCTATCACAACTAGAAGTGGTAGAGTTTGTGATAAGAAAAGGAAAGTGGTTGAAAGGAAAAAGAAAGTTGTGGAGAAGGATGAAGAAGTAGTAAAGGAGTAAGAGGTAGTTGAAAAAGATGATGAGGTTGTAGTTGAAAAAAATGATGATGTTGATGTGGAGGATAATTTAGTTGAAAATGAGGTGTTAGTTGAAAATGAAAAGGAGAATGGTGTAGTTGAAAAGGAGAAAGTAGAGGTGAAAAAGAAGAAAATGAAAAAGGGAAAAGAGAAGGAAGTAACTTATCCATTAAGAAGCTTACCATATCCTCACCTTCCTTCTAAAAAGGATGATGCAAAGCACTATGCTCGGTTTATGGATATTTTTAAGCAATTGCAAATAAATATTCCATTCACCGAGGCATTAGAGCAAATGCCCAAATATACAAAATTCATGAAGGATATATTGAAAAAAAAGAAGCGGTACACGGATCAAGAAACCATAATGGTGGATGCAAGTTGTAGTGCAATAATTCAACGCACTATTCCAAAAAAAGAAAGTGATCTGGGGCGTGTAACTTTGCCCGTTACCATTGGGGATGTATATGTCGGCAAGGGATTAATTGCCTTGGGATCAAGTATCAATTTGATTCCATTATCCATTGTGAAGAGGTTGGGGGAGATTGAATTAAAGTCTGCAAAAATGACATTGCAATTGGCGGACAAGTCTATCACTCGCCCACACGGTGTAGCTTTAGACTTGTTGGTAAAAGTGGACAAATTCTTTTTCCCGGTTGACTTTGTTGTGATAGATATGGAGGAAGATGTGGATGCACCTCTAATTCTTGGAAGACCATTCATGAAGACGGCTAGAATGATGATTGACATTGATGATGGCTTAATGAAGGTGAGAGTTCAAGATGAAGAGATTTGCTTTAATCTTTTTGAAGCAATGAAGCATCCAATTGATAAGAAAGATTGCTTCAAAATTGATGTTATTGAGGAAGCAACCCAAGAAGTGAATGATGATGATAATAGTCGAGATCTTGAGGAGTGTTTGGAAGGAATGGAGATTTCCAAGGAAATGCACCCATGGGAGGAAGAAGAGGAAATTTTGAAAAAAAATCCAAAAGATGAAGAGCCAAAACTTGAGTTGAAAAATCTACCATCTCATTTGAAGTATGTGTTTCTTGAGGAGGGAGGTAAAAAGTCCGTAATCATTAGTAATACATTGTCGGAGAAGGAGGAGGAAAGCTTAATTCAAGTTTTGAAATCTAACAAAAATGCGATTGGTTGGTTTTAGCCGATTTGAAAGGCATAAGCCCGCCTATTGTATGCATAACATCATGATGGAGGAGGAGTACAAGTAGCCCAACCTCGAGGCGCTTGAATCCGTGATGAAGGAAGTGGTTCGAAAAGAAGTAGTGAAGATGTTAGAAGCGAGAATGATTTATCCGATTTCGGATAGTACTTGGGTGAGCCTGGTGCATGTGGTTCCGAAAAAAGGAGGTTTGACGGTTGTATCTAATGAAAAGGATGAACTAGTGCAAACAAGAAAAGTAACGGGGTAGAGAATGTGCATCAACTACCGAAGGCTTAACAAAGCAACGAGGAAGGATCACTTTCCTCTTCCGTTCATGGACCAAATGTTAGAAAGGCTTGTGGGACAACAATACTATTGTTTCTTGGATGGTTATTCGGGGTACAATCAAATATCGGTGAATCCGGAAGATCATGAGAAAACGGCTTTCACATGTCCTTTGGAATATTCGCGATAGGGTGATGCTTTCGGCTTATGCAATGCGCCGACAACATTTCAAAGATGCATGCAAGCTATATTTTCCGATTTGATTGAGAAAACAATTGAAGTTTTTATGGATGACTTTTCCGTCTTTGGAGCGTCATTTGATTTGTGCTTGGAAAATTTGAACACCGTCTTGAAAAGGTGTGTGGATACCAATTTGGTCTTGAATTGGGAGAAATGCAATTTCATGGTGACCGAGGGAATTGTCCTTGGCCACAAGATATCTTCAAGAGGAATTGAGGCCGATAAAGCAAAAATTGATGTGATCGAGACGCTTCCCCCACCTACCAATGTCAAAGGAATTCGGAGCTTTCTAGGACATGCGAGATTCTATCGAAGATTCATCAAAGACTTCTCAAAGATAGCCAAGCCTTTGAGCAACTTGCTCAACAAAGATAAGTCCTTCTTGTTTGATAAAGATTGTTTGTTGGCTTTTGAAAAATTGAAAGAAAATTTGATAAATGCACCCATAATCACCGCACCTAATTGGAAACTTGATTTCGAATTGATGTGTGACGCTAGTGATTATGCGGTGGGAGCCATGCTAGGCCAAAGGAAGAACAAAATTTTCCATGCTATTCATTATGCGAGCAAAGTTTTGAACGATGCTCAAATTAATTACGCAACAACCAAAAAAGATTGCTCGCAATTGTATATGCATTGGAAAAGTTTCGTCCTTACCTCATTGGTTCAAAGGTTGTGGTTTTCACGGATCATTCCGCGATAAAATATCTGCTTACCAAACCGGACTCTAAACAAAGGTTAATCCGATGGATTCTTCTTTTACAAGAATTTGATTTAGAGGTCCGAGATAAAAAGGGTTCGGAGAATTTGGTAGCGGATCATTTGTCTCGTTTAGTGAATGTGAAAATTACGGATAAAGAAAAGGAAGTAAAGGCGGAGTTTCTGGATGAGAAGTTATTTGCAATCCAAGAGCGACCGTGGTTTGCCGACATGGCAAATTACAAGGCCGCGGGATTAATGCCGGAGGATTTGACATGGAATGAGAGGCGAAATTTTTTAGCCGATGCTAAGTATTATGTGTGGGACGAACCTTACATTTTTAGGTTGAGTAGCGATGGGTTGCTAAGAAGGTGTGTGAGTGATGAGGAAGCCAAAAACATTCTTTGGCATTGTCACAATTCCTCTTGTGGGGGACACTATAATGGATTGCGAACGGCCACCAAAGTCCTACAATCGGGATTTTATTGGCCTTCGCTATTCAAAGATGCTTATGCTCACGCTAAGTCTTGTGGTAAATGCCAAAGAAGTGGTGGTATAGGAAAAAGAGATGAAATGCCTTTGAACAACATGTTGGAAGTGGAAGTGTTCGATTGTTGGGGGATTGATTTTGTCGGACCATTTCCTTCGTCATTTTCAAATGAATATATTCTTGTGGCTGTTGATTACGTGTCTAAGTGGGTGGAGGCCATTGCTTCACCTAAGGTCGACGCCAAAACCGTTATCAAATTTTTAAAGAAAAACATTTTCTCTCGATTTGGTGTGCCTAGGGTGCTCATTAGTGATGGCGGGTCGCACTTTTGCAATACATTGTTACAAAAACTTTTGAAACAATACGGTGTAAAGCATAAGGTGACGACTCCCTATCACCCGCAAGCGAATGGTCAAGCCGAAGTGTCAAACAGAGAAATCAAAAAGATTTTGGAAAAAACTATTCGGGTTCTAGAAAAGATTGGTCACAAAAATTGGATGAAGCTTTATGGGCGATCGAATCGCCTATAAAGCTCCTATCTGACTAACCCTGCTTCAAGTTGTTTATGGCAAAACTTGTCACCTCCCGGTAGAGATGGAGCACAAAGCATTATGGGCCCTCCGATTCTTGAATTTTGATCCATCTTTGGCAGGTGAAAAGAGAAAAACACAACTCGTTCAATTGGATGAAATGCGCGAGGGAGCATACCATTCCAACCGGAGGTACAAAGCAAAAGTTAAAGTTTCTCATGATAAGAAGATAAAGCTCAAGGAATTTCGGCCGGGGCAAAAGGTTCTCTTGTTCAATTCCCGAATGAGGCTTTTTCCGGGAAAACTCAAAACAAAGTGGTCCGGTCCGTTTCTAATCAAAGAAGTGAAAGAGTATGGTGCAATTGTCTTGCAAGATCTAGAAGGGACAAAAGAATGGACTGTGAATGGGCAGCGATTGAAACGGTATGTTGGCGGAGAGGTAAGCCGCGACATAGCCGAATCCTTATTCGATGATCAGTGATCATCCTGAACCGTCGAGCTCTACCGACGTTAAACAAAGCGCTTGTTGGGAGGCACCCCAACATTGTAAGTATTCTTCCTTGAACTCATTTTCACTTGCCCGAAATGTCAAATTGCTGTTTTTCATGAAAAATCAAAATTATGCAGATCGCGCTTAGCGCGCACTTTGGCCCATCTGGCAGAAACTTTCGCGCTTAGCGCGGTCTGGGAAATTTTAAAATTTTTTTTTTTGAAAAACCGGGTTTTTGAGGCCCATTTGGTGGCCTGGTTCGTTTTTAAAGGGTTAGGGTTCATTTCAAACCCTTTTTTTCAACTTCCTCTTCAAAAATTTCACTCTCCCTAAAACCCCCAAAATCCCCAACACAAAATCAACGAATTTTTGCGGATTTCTTTGTCCAATCACGTTCCTAAGCATCTAAATGGCACCTAAAAGACAACGAGTTTCTTCTGCTGGGGCTGGATCCTCTAGGTCCGTGCCTTTTGATGGCGTTCGTTTCTTGGGGCCTGCTCAAGAGGCTCGATACAAAGAGCTTGAGGAGCGCAATATTTGGACTGAGCGCATTATCCGCCTCCGCGAGCATGGTCACTATACAGAGGCCGATGCTATTCTTTCTAATTACGGGTTGGATGTTCTCTGTGAGCCTCAGACGAAGGTGAATGTCGAGCTTGTGCGGGAATTCTATGCAAACGCCATTCCGACCGAGGGGCGTGACTTTCCTTTCACTTCTGTTGTGAGGGGGAAGTTGGTTTCTTTTTCTCGCACGACCATCAACAGCTATCTGGGCATAAACTGGACAGCCCCAAAGGATCAGTTGGACATCTACCACGACCACCTGGCTCGTGGTAACTGGGATCATGCAATGCTGAGGAGGAAACTTTGTTTGTCTGGGCACTCCTATGAATTGAACCGGGCTGGACAACCATTGAAATTCAACAGGTCCAGTCTGAAGACTAGTGCCAGAGTACTAATGTGTGTGGCTCTATATAATCTGAGACCTCGGAGCCACACATCTTCGATTCCTATGGAGACGGCAGGCTTGATTGCTTATATGCTCGATGAGGAGCAAATTAATTTTGGCCGTCTTATTGCAAATGAGCTGAAGAGGGTCGCTGTGAGTTATACCTTCAGGGGGGAGCGTATAAAGTGTGCTCTCACTTATCCTGATTATGGGCCTTCGAAAAGGGCGAAGGTTGTCTTCCTATGGGGCATGTTACTATTTATGGGGTCATTGATGATTCCTATTGTGATCGTTATTGAGCCTCGATGATAACTCTGCCTGTCAGTACCAAGCACTTCCTCGTGCCACCCATCAAGAATGGAACCAGCAGATGCATCTCGCTCATCAGAGAGCATTCATGTTTATGCACGAGAGCATGGAGCACCTTGCTTTGCAGATCAGAGAGCCCGGAGTGAATCATTTCACCAGACGGGAGAGAAGCGGTTGGTCGGTCGGCCAAATGTAGAGGAGGAGGTGGGCGATGGTGATGAGCAGAGTGAGGATGATGGAGAGGAGAGTTCTGGTTCCGGTTCTGATTCTGGGTCTATTGGAGATTCTATTCTCGAGGCTACAGACTGATCTTTATTTTCTTGTTTTTATTTTACCTTCAGCATTTTTTTAGTTTAGTTTTTATTTTCGCATTTTAGTTTAAACTCTGGATTTTGTTGGTTGCCATCCATTTTTGGGGATAGGCTTGTAATTCCAATTGATATTTTGTAGGCATGAAGCCTAAGCACTTTTTAAGTTTTAAACACCACTTTGGGGTGTCTTTTTATTTTATTTTATTTTGTTTTAGTTTGTTTTATTTTATTTTTATTTTTAGATTATAGTTTATTTAGTTTGAATTATTACTTCTTGTGGTTTGTCCGACTTTTCAACGGTTCTTCAAAGCTAGTAAATGTGTTTCACCAAAGTGATGGTGATGATAAAATTCTCGACTCAATCCACAAAGAAGGTACATATTTAATCGTTTTGTAGAATAATAACATGTCTATGAAATTTGTGCTTTATGCAAAGTATCTTGGCATGTACAAAAAAATTTGTGTTCACATTCGAATCATTAGGACTCAAATCACATAGGTGAGAAGCTTCCACTTTTTACCAAATATAGAGTGTCTAATAGTTGTGTTAACTCGTGTGATTCATGCTTAATCTTTATTTGTTTGTGATAACTTGGAAACTTAGAGATGATCAAGGCAATTTTTTTGTGCATTATGAGAAAAACCACCAATTCTAAAAGGGCTTCAACTACCCGTAAGTGAGTGAATCCTTGTGAACCCTTTTGAGCCTAAATAGTATTTGTAGGATGCATTTATCAAATCGACTAATTGTTAAGTAGGCCACTTAATAGTTGTTGATAATCTTTGAAAAATTCAATGATAATTCATTCTATAAATTTTTCTTGTTTGTGAATACCAACCCTTTTTGTTAATTAACCCTTGAAGAGCATGTCTTGAATAAAAAAGGATTGATATAAATGAAGTTGGGGAGGTGGATCAAAAAGAACCTAGAATTGATGGCACAATGATCCTAAAGAAAGAAAAAGAATAGAGAAAAGAAAAATACAAAAGAGAAAAATTTGTATATGAAAAGAAAAAAAAAGAAAAGAAAAAAGAAGGGATCATTGTGTGAAGAAAGGAAAGAGTTGTGAATAATAAGAATGAAGTGGAAATCAGTTTGTGAAATGCTCTTCATTTTCTTTTACCCAATTCGTTTCAATGGCTTTGTACTTAAATATCCCTTGTTTCTAACCTAAGCCAAATTACAACCTTGAAAGTCCTTAGTGATATTTGTTTCCATTTTGTCATTTAACTTATTTCGATGAATGCATGAATTGTTCTGGATGTGCATAACTATTAGTGAGAGTGTTTAGTCCTTTGTGAATATGCATTTTGTTCTTCATGAATTTTGAAGAAATGATTAGGTGATTCAAGTGTGAACATATCTTTTATTTTGTTACATGTGTTGATATATTGTGTTTAGAACTTAATTCATAGCCATGTTGTGTTTCGAAGAAGCGATCGATGTGTGCTTTTGCCGGGTATGTCGAGTTTGAACCATTATTCTTGTGTGAGTTTGCATGCTTGCATTTTGTTCTTCTTGCTTTGTGAGATTGTTGACTTTTGTTTGGGGACAAACAAAGAAGTAAGTTGGGGAGAGTTGTTAAGGACCAAATTGTAGTTATTTTGTACATGATTTTGTGGTCCTTAACAATGCCTTTTTATATAATTATTATTATTTATTCTAGTATTTTGGTTTAATTAGGTTTTTATTTAGTTCTTGTTCATAATATATTATTTAACTTATTTTACTTTTAATTGTAGAATTTTATTGACTAATTCTCCCAAGCTTGGATTCAAGGACACTTGAAGAGCTTTAGGGATGATTCTTTTTGAAGATATTTTTGGATGAAGAAGCATTGTTCCAATTAGCTTCATGCTTAAGCGGGCGAAAATCGTAAAAGGACAGACCCATGCTTCCACTTTTTGGCCACCAACCCATCACTTCCAGCTGACTTTTTGGCTTGTAAAAGAGAAAAACAACACTTCATCATCATTATCTTTCATCTTTGTAAAATTAGGGCAAGAATTTGTAAAGAAAAACCATAGCTTTTCTTCTTGATTTCTTGATGTTCATCATTTCTACCAACAATCTTGAGAGCAAAGCAACCATGGAAATGAGTGGCTAAGCTCTTTTTGTGTCAAGATTAGAGGTAGTTGATCTATATAGTATGTATTTCTTTTAATCCATTTGTGTATGAACATGGTTGATGATCAATATAGTTGAATATCTTTGTTCTTCATCTTTATGGTTTGAGTCTTGCTTGGAAAATAATACTTAAAAGTAGATCTATGATATTCATCCACTAATGAACAAATGCTAGGGATAGATTTGTGTGTTAGTGTTTACAAAATATTGAACTTAATGATTATCATGTCAATAGTTGTAGTGAGGAATCATGCAAAGATTAACATGATAACATTCACAATCTTGGTGGGAAATCTACAAGATTGAGAGGATATGTATTTATAGAAATCATCTACTATGTTCATCACTTGATTAATTGAATATGTAGAAACTAGATCAATGAAACTAATCTTGACATGCTTCCATAATTTGAAAACAATCTCAAACTCTCTTTAATCCAAACCATAACTCTCTTTGAAAGAATTAATTTAGTTATTTGTTTGGAAACTCATGGTACTAGTAGAGTAGATAACAAACTCTTTGGTTACATAATCTTAAAATACATTTTCCTATTGAAAGACTACAATATACATCAATCCCTGTGGAATCGATAATTAAAAATACTTGTTTACGGATAATACCTACAACAGTAATCGTTAGGGATTGAAGAAAGAATGAGAGTGTTAATTGTGAATGATCAAGAAGAAAGGCTCATTTATGATTTAAATTTCTATTGAAGTACGGTTAAATACATGTGACAATTAGATCTATTAAGAAAATATTCATCCAATTCATGTATTAAATAATTTATATTAGGGAGTTTGGGTATCACCGAGAGGGTTAATGGACTAAACGTTTATTGATTTAAAAGACTTTGACACCACATATTTTTCAAAAAATTTAAGGGTTTGTTTGTGATTGAAAGGGAGGCAAAGAGAAGACTTGGTACAAAGAGATTTATTAAAAATAAAGAAATCTTAAACTTTTTATTTTAAAATTGGAGTCAACTAAACGTTTATTGATTTAAAAGACTCTGACACCACATATTTCCCAAAAAATTTAAGGGTTTGTTTGCGATTGGAAGGGAGGCAAAGAGAAGACTTGGGACAAAGAGATTTATTAAAAATAGAGAAATCTTAAACTTTTTTATTTTAAAATCGGAGTCAACTAAATTTGCTTGAGGGACTCAACTAAGTCTTGTCAGCAAGACTCAATTAAGTCTCGTTTGAGGGACTCAATAAACCTCGCTTGAGAGACGCAACTAAATCTTGTAAGTAAGACATAACTAAGTCTCTCCAAGAAGACTCAACTAAGATATCCCACATGAGGGACTCAACTAAGTCTCGTTAGGAAGAATCAACTAAATCTCGCTTGAGTGACTCAACTAAGTCTCGTCAGAAAGAATCAATTAAGTCTCGCTGGAAGGACTCAACTAAGTCTAGTCCGCAAAGTTTACCTAAGCCTCGAGAATTAAAGGTGTGAATAAAGCTTCGATAAGACTCTTATAAAAAATTTGAAGATGAGTAAGGGACTAAAACTCTCAAACCTTTACGAGCTCTTGTGCTTGAGGGTCTGCGTAATGGTGTAATTGGAAGGGGACATAGTGGTATGGCGAAGACATACGCTTTGCCTTATCGTTTTTTTCATTATCGACTCTTTGTTCGTTTGAGTGCTCCTCTTTTGGATATGGTGCCTTTTTTGCGGGCATATTTCCCATATCTTTCGTGTCTTTCCCATATGGTGTCAACATCATCACATAGAGGGTTGTGAGAATTAACTGTGTTTTCTGAATTTTAGTGAATCAACTACCTATTCTCTGAGTGGTTGATATATCCTAGGAAACCTAGATCCAGACCCAAAGTGATTATAAAATACCTCAATATCATGATAGCACTCAAGCAAATGATAAATATAGGGATAGACGTTGACACAATTTTTGACCCCTACACGAGAAAGTTTTCAACGTAAAAAAAAAATCTTAGAACCTTTTGCAACCATTAATCACTAAAGGCACGCATTCGTACTTTTAGCAAGTTCAATTAAGACCCATATATATATATATATATATATATATATATATATATATATATATATATATATATATGATGAATGTTTAATATTTTAAATAAAATTTAAATTATATAATAAATTTTGAAATAGTGTTGATAATTCTCAAGTTACGAAAATATCGTATGAGATCAATTAAGATGAAAAAAATTCACAAATTTATTGTATTTTTATGGTAGAATATTAAAAAATAAATTTATTTTTTTCATTATTTTAGATTAATTTAATTAAATTCAAATTTCATGTATCTCTTTAAATTTTATTATAAAATTTATATACAAACTTAATATATTTTGATGCTATCTTAAAAGTTTTTAATATATTAAAATTGTGTTGTATGTTTTTATTAATACATTTATTTTTATCAAATTAAAATTAATTTAATAATATAATAATATAATAAGATAAATAAATATCATTTTTTAATAAAAATATCCTTTTATATCATTTTGTATTTATCAATTAGTGTAACAACTAATTTATCAACTATCAGTCATCAATTATCAACTACAAACTATTAGTTATCAGCTAATTTTATCAAACATAGTCTTATTATTATTTTTTCTTGTAATTCTTTAAATTTCTTTTTTATATATATAATAAATGAAGAACAATATTCTAATATTATAAAATTATATATTAGGTCTCATTTATAAAAAAGTCATAATATACATGAGCATCTTAATCATTATATAGAATTATTGCAAGAGTCCAAGCTTAAGCATTCTACTTATTCACTTTAACTATCGTCAAATATATTATAAAATCAATTTTGTTTATAGATTGTTACAGAGAAAGTATTTTTTATCAATGTTTTGTTTGATAAAATTAGCGGTTGAGTGATAAATTAGTTGATAGTTTATAGCTTATGGTTACTAACTGATGACAAATAATTTATAATTTATAATTGATGGTTGCGACTGATAGTTGATAAGTTAATTAAAGTGTTTGATACAATTAACTATTCAACTAATCGATAAATATAAAATGACATAAAAATTTTTTTTTAATTAATAATTATATATATATTTAAAATAATTAAAATTTATAAGAATAATAATAAAAAAAAATTATAAACTAAAATACTATTTAAAATGACGTCTAAAAAATAAATTATAAACTAATAAAATAAATTATAAAGTCGTGATGAAAAAATTATCGACAAAATAAACTAATAAAATTCTTTTTACGAACAAATTTGTATTTCCCAATGCGACTGAGAAACCAATGTGCGACAAATAAAAAATTAGGAGCAAAATAAATTAGAAGCGCTTTTAGTACCAAAAAAACAAAACAAAAAATTAGAACCGCTTCAGTAACCTATCGTGTTTCTTTTTCAAAATCCTCAACCGCTTTGGCTTAAGAAACCATTTCTTGTTGCATTTAGGTTTGTTGGTGTAACCATGGCATCTTCATTCTCAACTCAATTTCTTCAATCTCACAACACACTCTCTCATTTTCAGGTTACACTCTCTCTCTACCAGTCTCTATCTTCAAATCAAGCCTATTCTGTTAATCTCTACTCATGTTTTTACCTAAAGGGTTTAGGGTTTTGTAAATGTGCCATTTTTTCAGGGTAATTTTAGCCAAGATTCGTCTCTGTTTCAAAGGTCACAAACCGTATCAAGGGTTGGTTACAACAAATCATTCCCATCAAAATCAAATTTTTCTTTGAAGTTTTCAACCACACAACAATCTGGAGTAAAGTCAATTAGATATAGAAGAGTTACATGTGCTGCTGCTGCTGCTGAAAATGTAAGATTTTTATTTGTGAATTTTGTTTTGTAATTTTGATGCATTCGAGGACTATTGTGAACCAAAATGATTGTTTTCTCGATATTAACGATGTAGATAGAAGTATGGTCCTCGATAAAATATTATGCCGGAAGTTGATCCATGTGGCCGATTCCATGAGATAAGGCTTGTTTGTTGTTGTTGTTTGTTGTTGTTGTTATTGTTGTTTCATTAAGAATTTGGATTGTTGACTTTGATAAATCCATGTTAATAAACTTATTGACTATTTTGTTAACCAAAAAGTTATTGCCATTGTTGAATAGTTTAGTTATGCTGTGATTAAACTGTTGGATGTTTGATTACTATCTTACCTTGTTTTACAACTGTTAGGTTCAAGAGCTGCAAGCCAAAGTGACTACCAAATGCTTCTTTGATGTAGATATTGGTGGTAAAGCTGTGGGCAGAATTGTTTTGGGTTTGTTCGGAGAGGTTGCTCCTAAAACCGTTGAAAATTTCCGCGTTTTGTGCACAGGCAAGCAATTACATTTTTCTGCAGCTTTGTTCTTGTACTTGAATTACCAGTTACATGGAATAAATTGTGTAACATGGCATTTTATTGATAGAGCTCAATAATCTTTGTGCAGGAGAGAAAGGATATGGTTACCAAGGATGCTCCTTCCACCGCGTAATTAAAGAATTCATGATTCAGGGAGGGGACTTCACTGAAGGAAATGTGAGACTAATAGTCTTTGTCATATTTGTTTATATGTTAATGTGTTCATTTACTTTCACTTGCCATGTATTGTCTCACTGAGCGTAATTATGTTTCGTCTCACTCAAAACACGTTTCTATTGGCTGCAGGGAACCGGTGGAAAAAGTATCTATGGTTCTAGTTTTGAAGATGAGAGTTTTGCTTGTAAGTCTTTGGTTTTTTAAATTTATTCTTGCTCATAATTTGAGCTTACAATAGTTTTATTAATCTCCAGAAAACTCTATTTTCGACACTTTCTTGCAGTGAAACATGTTGGTCCTGGAGTTTTGAGCATGGCCAATGCCGGTCCTAATACCAACGGTAGTCAATTTTTTATTTGCACCGTAAAGGTGAGAGACATTTATTGTCCTGAATTCTTTTTAGTTACAAATTTATGTAATATTTTATGACAGTAAACTTCAAAATTTTCATTAAGCCAAAAATCTAGTGATTGGTCGTTATTCCTGATTTTCTGTCAATGCTAAGTAACATGTTTAGTGCTCTCTTATATTCTTACTAATATAGTTATAGTCAAATCTTTTGCATACAATCGATCTTAATGTTGTGGTTTTGTGATGTAGACTCCATGGTTAGATGACCGACATGTTGTGTTTGGACATGTCATTGAAGGAATGGATGTTGTGAGGACACTTGAGTCTCAGGAAACAAGCAGGTTAGATATCCCTGTGAAGCCTAGCAGAATTTTTAAATGCGGAGAATTGCCTCTAGATGGTTGATACTTTTATGGATCCTCTGAATATCGTCTATTAATCATGTTAACGAGTTTGTATTAACATCACAAGTATGTATTATCATCGGTCGCCGGGGTTGTCATTTTGAGACAAGGTAGAGATAAAACTCCCATGTTTGGTTTTTCTAGACAAATGTTAAATCCTTGTAATGATAATATTATCTGTGAGAGTTATTTTCTTCTGCTTTTGTTATTTGCATTTACAAGCTATTCATTTTCATGATCCCAGAGTATATGATTTGCATGTTGAAACATCATGTGTTATGATCATGTTTAATTTCTCAAATGTCAAACTACCACCAAACAGTAAGCACAACACTAATGAAAAATTCAAGTTAAATTCATTCTAGAAAGAGTGAAATGCAGGTAAGAAGTGTCACTAGCAAATCATATTGCATACAACTTTTAAAATATAAACAAGTTAATATTCGAATATAATTGCTTCAATATTTATCCGTGGTTATAACTTTTTTCTTAAAATTCAAATTAAGATGTGATAAATATTGAATTAAGGGTAATTAGAGGGGAAATGTATTTCAAATTTTTGCACGAAGGCAATCTATATATGAAGGTTCAGAGTGATTGCTTCGATATGATGAGGAATTAACTTACCATCCTCAAAATTAATTCTGGCACCCCTCATATTTTTTTAAAAATTTTTGGTACCATGATGAAAATTTTGGATAGTTCATTTAAAATTTTTGGTAAAAAATTTTGGATAGTTCTTTTAAAATTTTTGGTAAGTTACATTTTTTTTCTAGGAAATTTCAAAATCTACCATTCTGTTTCGAAAATTTAGTTGTATGGTGAAATTTTCGGTAGTGTATTGACTCAAATTTTTTTAACGATCATGATTTTACCGATAGTTTTGTAGGGTTGTGATTTCACTGACAATTTTGTGTGGTGTAGAATGAATCTAAAGTTTTATAAATATGGACATGTTATAGAGAAAGACATCTTAAAAAACGTCGCTTCCTTAATTTCTGATTAAGACTGAAATGTATTTTAATGGAGACAAACCTCATGTTGAGTTCAAGCTTCCGGATGGCGTCACATTTCTCGCCAACTTTACAGACAAGTTGAATGAATTGTTGCATGATATCGATAATAGAAGGGTGAGAAAGATCGAGTTTCAGGAAGATTGGGTTAATAGTAATGGAAGGGTTAAATACAACCTGATTGAGTTGAAAACCGATGAAGATGTGATGACCATGTGGAAATTATTTTGTTGTAGGATAACTAAAGGGTTGATTGAGTTTGATGCACATATTACAAGATCTGTCGACAACATAATCAGAAAAGTCCAGAATCATCTGGTAATACCTAAGCTTTTATGTTTAGTTATTTTTAATTTATGTTTGTTGTACTGTTTTATGTTATGTTCATCTTCGAATCGAAACACGTAATCACCAAAATATTATGGAAGAAAAAGCACTGTGATAAGTATTCCGAGTCACAAAACATACATATAATATATTGTCATACAATACATCTACATAGATCCCCACGA
Organism: Vicia sativa; assembly: GCA_021764765.1. Lineage (NCBI taxonomy): Eukaryota > Viridiplantae > Streptophyta > Magnoliopsida > Fabales > Fabaceae > Vicia > Vicia sativa. Next base: position 94,406,973 of record CM038795.1, read on the forward strand.
GCTATGTGTGCTAGCCGAGATAGTCCTTTTAAAAATGTCACCATCCAGGTTTACCAAATCCATGAGGATATCCACAACAACAACATTCAATTGGAGGTGATCCTGGTCAACTGAGCCTGGTGGAGGTAGTGATGGCGGCACACCGTCAACTTGTACCTCAACATCATAAATCCTAGCAGCATAAGGTCCCCCGACATCAAAAGACCATACAGTATGTGGTATAATGTGGGGGTGTGATATAGTGAGATACCACTCGAAGTAACCAGTCTCACACTATGAAGGGTCATGAACCCTTAATGCGCTAGATCTATTGGCACACACATAACTGATGATTTTACTCTAAAACCATTTGTCAATGTCCCCTTATAGAGCCACCAGAGTTGGTCGACAAATTCCCTTGACATAATCATACTGTCACAAACACCTCTTAGGCAAGTATGTAGCCACCGAGGTCCCCCGCCTCATATGCCCTGGATATACGGAAGAGTCGTCAAATGCACGATGGGTCCGACGAGCTATGTATGGTGTCTATACGACATCATATACTATGAGAGCATCAAGCATCCTCCTGTACTCCGCAACACCACCATGATGAGCTTGTTTGGCCTTCCATATCCTCACCAGTGGAGCATCCGCTAGGGCATGCTGCATTCCCCTATCACAAAAATGGAGGAAATGCTCGTATATCTAACACTGGAGAAAAAACTAATTAATGTCACATACAAAAATTAAACAAAACACTTAAGAAGTGCTTGTATGCCTGTAATAGACTCAAATTACCAGCAAGTTGTTTGATCTCAGGCGCAATTGCAACATCAAGTGTCGTAGAAAGCATGGTCAACACGACTACCCCTCAAGTCCAACATGGAGCCTCTAGGCTACTGAACAACCACATATATAAAACATTAATATAAACACCTAATTTATCCGCAAATAGAGTACATGCTATTAGATGTAGCATGTACGCCATAGCGATAACCTCATACCTCTATGCCTCTACGAGCTCTTGATACTTGTCCTGCAACCAAGATATCTGAAGGTGAAGTCCCTTGTTAAAATTAAACTTTTTTAGCACGACCTCCTCAATGACTTGCAGATCCTCTACTACCCGTAGAAATGTTGTCGTCTGGTTAATGTTAGCGAATTCTCATTTTAGACCCTAGTAATGTTTTTTTTTAATCGCCCCCTAGGCGAAAATTTTACCCCCTCGTAAAATATATATTTTTGCTTTACCCTCTCGTTTCGCTCTGTTTTTACACGCTTAGGGGTACCCAAAAATCATAGGAGATAATTGAAAAAATAATTTTACAGGGATCTAATACGAATCTTGCTAACATTATAGGGGTTTATATATTTAACCCTTTCAATTTCAATGCATTAAATAGAACTATTTAATAGACAAAATGTGCCCTTTTTAACTCTTAACGAGTGCCCCCGAAACACTCATTAGCATTTCCCTAATAACAATACTAAAAAATCATTAAAACATAATAATTGGTATTAAAATTTTAATCTACTCCCATAGTCCTTTAAGTTATTTAATTATAAAAGATTAGTCCTTTATATTGTTTTCACTACATGTGGGTTCTTTATGTTAATTAACACCTACACTGTTGACCTTTTTTTCAAACTTCTTCCCAAAAAAGTTGAAGTGACACTAATGGTACAAATATGCCACTTAACATAGGTCAGAGACCATCATTAGATTATATAATAAAAATTTTAGAATTTTTTAGTGCATAAAATTATTTTTAAACTAATTAAAATGCACGAAAAGGAAAAAATTAAAGAGAAATAGTAAAACAAAAAATAAAATTATCAGAAAATTACACAAAGTGTAAAACGAGAAGAAATATTTTAAGAATTTTTTTCATAATTTTGGAATCAAAAACAAATTTAATACGAATTGTAGAAGTTAAAATAAAAATAAGAATAATAAAATAAAGCAACATAAAAGTCAATGGTGCAATCGTTAATTAACATAAAGGACCCACATTTAGAGAAAACAACATAAATGACCAATTTATTACAATTAAATAACTTAAAGGATCCTGAAGGTAATTTAGCCTATTTTTAATTTAAGATACAATATCTTCAAAGAAAGTAATTTGTTAGTTTAAAGAAATCATAATTTTCCAATTAAAATAAATTAAAAAATATAAATAAAAGAGTGTGTTATTAGAAAATAAATTTTGATCACATAAGATGCTTTGGCTATTAATTAAAATCAATGATTTACTATACGATCAAGATATCCAAAGGTTATAAATGAGTGTAATACTTGGTATAACTAATTGGTGTAATTTGATCTCTCCTTTATATATATATATATATATATATATATATATATATATATATATATATATATATATATATATTATGAGAAACGAGAACTTTTAATATTAACAGTAGAATTTATATTAATGGCTCAGATTTTAAAATGTGTATTTAATGCTAATACAAACAATATCTTTATGTGAATACGTATTTAAATAAAAATCCATATATTAATTATTTTCTCTTATTTATTTATTTTATTTTATACCGATTATTTTATTTCTCTTTTATTTTTAATGTAAGAAAATATGGTGATAATATTGTTTTATATCAATTTTTTAATCCATGATATATTGTGATAATAATTAGCGCTCTTTCTAAGTCACAGTTCATATATTTTCAATTGTAAATGTATTTTTAATATGAACAATAATATCTTTAAAATGTGAGATGGCTCATATTTATTCTCTCTTATTTATTTATTTATTTATATTTTAAATTAATTATTTTATATCTATTATTTTATTTCTCTTATTGTAAAAAAAAAGTGATAAAAATATTGTTTTTTTTTCTAAACTCTTATTTTATGATGTCGTTCTTTCTTTTACGTTAGAATACAATGACTATTTTTTTAAGACAATAGAATTACGTTTTCTTTGTTTTTAATCTATTAGATTGATTGTGCGGTGATTATAATGAAAGATGATATAGAGAAATATATATATATCTTCTTTATATGTGCTTTGTATTAGTTTTTTTTATTAAATTTTCTTACTATAAAAATAAAAGAGAAATAAATAATAAATATAAAATAAATGAATAAGTTAATAAAAGAAAATAATTATCAGAATATATCCTGGATTAAACCATAAATATAAAACAATATTATCACAATATTTTCTTGCATTGAAAATAGAAGAGAAATAAAATAATATGTATAAATAAATAAATAAATAAGAGAAAATAATTAATATATGAATTTTATTTAAATACATATCCACATAAAAATATTGCTTATGTTAGCATTAAATAAACATTTTAAAATCTGAAGCCATTAATTTAAATCTTACGATTAATATTAAAAGTTCTCGTTTCTCATAATAACAAGAGTTCTCATTTTATACGTCCCCATATATATACGAAAATTATTATAAATATAAATTTATTATCTATTTTAAAAATAATAAACTTTTTTAGTTGAACAATTTAATTTTTTTATTATATTTTTGTAACAAATGTGAGTCATTTATGTTAATTAACACCTGCACCGTTGAACTTGTTTTCAAACTCCTTTCTAAAGAAGTTGAAGTGACACTAATGGTACGAATATGTCACTTAACATAGCTCAGATACCATCATTGTAACACCTCATACATATATGTCTAGAATAATATGTAGTAATGTTAAATATGGTACAAGAAACATACAACTAGATGAAAAAGACAAGAATTTAAAACTGAATACGATACAAATCTCAATCATAATGTATCGAAGAAGCTTGTCTTCAACGTCGCACAGCGGAAAGATAAGATTTGATGAGGTCTTCCTGCCTTTGCACATCTGTAGTCTTCGAAACCAATCATCTAACGATTCTACCACTTATAACCTATTCCTGAAAAATAATAATTGGAATGGGGTAAGATTACTAAATCTCAGTGAGCCTCCCTATCTTAGGGGTTCGCTCGGTTCTACAGGGTACATGCATCAAAAATGGATTCACCTAGAATCTGGGATTTATAACTTATGGTTCGGTACAAATACACAACAAGGATAAAATCCACATTGGAAGTCCCTTGACTAACCAATGAGATCAACAAAAAATCATGACCACCAGTTTCCTCCAGAATAGGTCTTCCGAGTTTGTCGGCCTGCCTTCTGTCGGGTGCGACCCTCAAGGTCAGGTCTTCCGGGTTTACCAGCCTATCTCCTCTCAGAGACTGTCGTCAGAACACACAAACAAATATGCAGACCCGCACCCTTGTGCGAAGAATCAAGGATTTATATTTATCTGTCTAGGCTACCAAAACTACACCCTTCAGTGAGTCCTCTTGTACCTCATCGTCAAGAGACTTGCACAAGCAAACTACTAGACAACGGACCTATCCTAAATGAAGCTCATCCGCGACGAGTTCAACCATGATGTTGCCAAAGTGGCGTCATGATCCTGCCTCCGTCCAACGCAAGTGAGATGGACACCAATCACACGAGTGCAAAAATGCCATCTCGAACGTACACACACACACACACACACCGGGTGAAAGCATAATGGCATTGTCTATGTGGCATCACTAGATGGTAAGAAAAGTCCGGTGACGTAGACTATATGGCGTCACACACTTACCAATACCAATAATACATATGAGTCTCATAGTGGTAAACGCCTCCAGGCCCCACTTGCACATCGCCTTTGGCAGCTCAGGTGTAAAGAAGTAACGAACAATCAAGGCATACCAATAACCGATAACCAACAAACAGGATTTACTACCTGACATCATGGTTCTACTCCGATTCAAGCATATATCACATACACAAGCACACAAGATTTGCCTATACCAGTTACCTTATCCGGGTTTGCCCTGTCAGTACTTTTATGTCAAATGCAAATAACACAATCATCCGAGCGTTCGACCGGAACGACGGGAAAACAATTCATACTATTTCGTAATACATAGTCATAGATCAAACATGTCCCCATACACTTATCACATCATTTAAAGATCTTTGGTACATGTTTTAATGTCCACATTCCACTCCCTTATTACTTGGTTGTGCGTAGCAGCACTAAGAAAATAACATAGGCAAACGGTTCTGAACCTAAAACCATTATGCATTTTTTTAAAAAATAATATCATTTTGCACAGGGGACCGCGCTGAGCAGGGTCACGCTACTGAGCGGCGCCTATAAAATTTTAATTTTTCAAGTTACAGTGGGGCGCGCTGAACGCACCCCGACCGCTGAGCGTGATTGGCGAAAACCAGGATCATTAGTACTTGATGGTGTATGTTCAGTTGAGTTGTTTCAGCAGCTGGGAGAGTGGCTGGTGATTTGGCAAGGACTGGGAAAAGCAATATACAATTGATACATAACTTTTATTTTTTAATACAAAAATGTGTAACTTGTGGTCCTCACTGTGATACGTTAGTTGTGTTTGTAATATGCATTTAACATGCCATCAGAGGATTATGTTCCACCTATGCCAAAAATGTTTGTCAAGTCACTTTGGTAATATATACATTAGAATTAAAGGTATCTTAGCACGGCTAATTTGTGACCACTAGCATGTCGATCGAGCAGCTTACATGAGGTTGCTATGATTATGTTTTCTGTTGAACTACGCATTTAGCATGATTTTATGATCAACTAACACGCTATTGAAAACAATTGTGTTTTTAAAATGTATAGGACTATATATAGAAATTGTAGCTGCTGTTGAAAATCAAATGTATTGGCAATTATCATTTCTAATTATTTATTTTTATCCTTCAATATTTCTTAATATGTCCTAGATTATGCTCATGAAATTGTTGAAGTTGCTAAGTTTTTTATAATATCCATTTATTTTTTTCTTTAGATGTTATACTAAATTAAATTTATTTCTTTTTATTATCATATTTTATATATAATAGACATCTAAAACAATATTTGTTATTTTTATTTTATATCTACTACAATGTATTGTAGTCTTACAACTAAATTGCAAAAATTATATTTATAAGTGCGGATGCACGGATATCTTAGATATTTGAAACAATTTGTTTTTTTAAAAAAATATATATATAAAAATAAAAAAAATTAAGTTATATGTAAGAAAATTAATTTCTTTTTTTCTGCGGATGCATTTTAAATTTACCTTTGTGAGTTTTAGTTGATTATATATAAAAATGTTCTTACATAATTTAGCTTATGGATTTGATAGTACTAAATATATTTGCAACATAATATTCTATCTAAAATATTTCCAATAAATTAAAATGCTGAATTTATGAATACAAGTATTTTTAAAGATCATATAGTTTATCTTTTATTTCCATTAAAAAAATAAATCCTGGTTTATGGATTGGATAGTACCAAATATATTTGCAACATAATATTCTATCTAAAATATTTCCAATGAGTTAAAATGCTGACTTTATGAATAAAGTATTTTTAAAGGTGATATAGTTTATTTTTTATCTCCATTAAAAAAAGAAATTAGATTTCTATCTTTAAAATATTTAGTGTATCAATTTTCATGATAAAGTATTATTTAATCAACTAAAATACCCATAATTTCAACAAAAGAACACATTAGGCCCTCTGTGGATGGAATTGTACCGGCCTAGAAAGAATTATGTACTATATGCGGCTGTTTCCGCTTCTAAAAACAATTATCCATAGAAGTGGCGCTGGGGAGATTAGCAAGAAATAATTTGGTTGTTTGAAAAAAGTATGCAATATTAAGACACAAAGCTGGAACCTATGTCTACTGCATGTTCTTCATTCTTAAATTAAGACACAATATGGTTAGCAGAAATGAAAAAATCTTCTCACAAAAACACATAGACACAATCCTAAAAGATAAAACCATTCATAGTATAACTATTTAAAGCATAAAAATATCAATTCTTAGGTAGATGCTAATATATGCATAGATTAGTTGACTGGATTAACTTTAGAAATATTGCTCCATCCTTATCTAGATTAGTTACGTGAATGAATTTTAGAGATGATGTTTTTCGGTACTGTTTTTAGAAATGAAAAGTTTAAATAAATAATTTGTTAAAAATATTAGTATTTTTCTATTTATCTCATTTGAAAAAATTAAATAAATAATAGATTGTGTTTTTAATTAAATTTGAAAAACATTAAGTGCGGATGCACGAATATCTTAGATATTTGAAACAATTTGTTTTTTTAAAAAATGTAAATATAATAATAAACAAAATTAAGTTATATGTAAGAAAATTAATTAATTTTTTTTACTGTGGATGCATTTTAAATTTACTTTGTGAGTTTTAGTTGATTATATATAAAAATGTTCGTACATAATTTAGCTTATGGATTTGATAGTACCAAATATATTTGCAACATAATATTCTATCTAAAATATTTTGAATGAATTAAAATGCTGAATTTATGAATACAAGTATTTTTAAGGATCATATAGTTTATTTTTTATTTTCATTAAAAAAATAAATCCTGGTTTATGGATTTGATAGCACCAAATATATTTGCAACATAATATTCTATCTAAAATATTTCCAATGAGTAAAAATGCTGACGTTATGAATAAAGTATTTTTAAAGGTGATATAGTTTATTTTTTTTATCTCCATTAAAAAAGAAATTAGATTTCTATCTTTAAAATATTTAGTGTATCAATTTTCATGATAGAGTATTATTTAATCAACCAAAAAACCCATAATTTCAACTAAAGAATACATTGGCCCCTTTGTGGATGGAATAGTACCGACCTACAAACAACGATGTACTATATGCAAGTGTTTCCCCTTCTAAAAACAATTATCCATAGAAGTGGCGCTGGGGAGATTAACAAGAAAAATTTGGTTGCTTGAAAAGTATGCAATCCTAAGACACGAAGATTGAACCTATAACTAGTACATGTTCTTCATTCTTAAAATAAGACAAAATATGGTTAGCAGAAATGAAAAAATCTTCTCACAAAAACACATTGACACAATCCTAAAAAAAAAAACATTCATAATATAACTATTTAAAGCATAAAAATCTCAATTCTTTAGATAGATGCTAATATATGCATAGATTAGTTGACTGATCAACTTTAGAAATATTGGTCGATCCTTATATAGATTAGTTAAGTGAATGGATTTTAGAGATGATTTGTTTCGGTACCGTTTTTAGAAATGAAAAGTTTATTTTGTTAAAAAAATCAATATTTTTCTATTTATTTCATTTGAAAAAATTAAATAAATAATACATGGTGTTTTTTATTAAATTTGAAAAAAATTAAGTGCGGATGCACATATATCTTAGATATTTGAAACAATTTGTTTTTTTTAAAAAATGTAAATATAAAAATAAACAAAATTAAGTTATATGTAAGAAAATTAATTTTTTTTTTACTGTGGATGCATTTTAAATTTACCTTTGTGAGTTTTAGTTGATTATATATAAAAATGTTTGTACATACTTTAGCTTATGGATTTGATAGTACCAAATATATTTGCAACATAATATTCTATCTAAAATATTTCCAATGAATTAAAATACTGAATTTATGAATACAATTATTTTTAAGGATCGTATAATTTATTTTTTATTTCCATTAAAAAAATTAAATACTGGTTTAGAGATTTGATAGTACCAAATATATTTAAAACATAAATTCTATCTAAAATATTTCCAATGAGTTAAAATACTGACTTTATGAATAAAGTATTTTTAAATGTGATATAGTTTATTTTTTATCTCCATTAAAAAAAGAAATTAGATTTCTATATTTAAATATTTAGTGTATCAATTTTCATGATAAAGTATAATTTAATCAACCAAAATACCCACAATTTCAACTAAAGAACACATTAGGCCCTTTGTGGATGGAATAGTACCGGCCACAAAGAACGATGTATTATATGCGAGTGTTTCCGCTTCTAAAAATAATTATCCATAGAAGTGGCGCTGGGGAGATTAGCAAAATAAATTTTGGTTGAAAGCATAAAAATCTCAATTCTTAGGTAGATGCTAATATATGCATAGATTAGTTGACTGGATCAACTTTAGAAATATTGCTCGATCCTTATCTAGATTAGTTAAGTGAATGAATTTTAGAGATGTTTTGTTTCGGTACTGTTTTTAGAAATCAAAAGTTTATTTTGTTAAAAAAATTATATTTTTCTATTTATTTCATTTGAAAAAATTAAATAAATAATAGATTGTGTTTTTTTTATTAAATTTGAAAAAAATTATGTGCGGATGCACGAATATCTTAGATATTTGAAACAACTTGTTTGTTTTTTTTTAAAATGTAAATATAAAAATAAACAAAATTAAGTTATATGTAAGAAAATTAATTAATTTTTTTACTGTGGATGCATTTTAAATTTACCTTTGTGAGTTTTAGTTGATTATATATAAAAATGTTCGTACATAATTTAGCTTATGGATTTGATAGTACCAAATATATTTGCAACATAATATTCTATCTAAAATATTTTGAATGAATTAAAATGCTGAATTTATGAATACAAGTATTTTTAAGGATCATATAGTTTATTTTTTATTTCCATTAAAAAAATAAATCCTGGTTTATGGATTTGATAGCACCAAATATATTTGCAACATAATAATCTATCTAAAATATTTCCAATGAGTTAAAATGCTGACTTTATGAATAAAGTATTTTTAAAGGTGATATAGTTTATTTTTTTATCTCCATTAAAAAAAGAAATTAGATTCCTATCTTTAAAATATTTAGTGTATCAATTTTCATGATACTGTATTATTTAATCAACCAAAATACCCACAATTTCAACTAAAGAACACATTAGGCCCTTTGTGGATGGAATAGTACCGGCCTACAAAGAACGATGTATTATATGCGAGTGATTCCGCTTCTAAAAATAATTATCCTTAGAAGTGGCGCTGGAGAGATTAGCAAAATTTTTTTGGTTGAAAGCATAAAAATCTCAATTCTTAGGTAGATGCTAATATATGCATAGATTAGTTGACTGGATCAACTTTAGAAATATTGCTCGATCCTTATCTAGATTAGTTAAGTGAATGAATTTTAGAGATGTTTTGTTTGGGTACTGTTTTTAGAAATCAAAAGTTTATTTTGTTAAAAAAATTAATATTTTTCTATTTATTTCATTTGAAAAAATTAAATAAATAATAGATTGTGTTTTTTATTAAATTTGAAAAAAATTATGTGCGGATGCACGGATATGTTAGATATTTGAAACATATTGTTTTTTTAAAATGTAAATATAAAAATAAAAAAAATTATGTTATATGTAAGAAAATTAATTTTTTTTTACTGTGGATGCATTTTAAATTTACCTTTGTGAGTTTTAGTTGATTATATATAAATATGTTCGTACATAATTTAGCTTATGGATTTGATAGTACCAAATATATTTGCAACATAATATTCTATCTAAAATATTTTGAATGAATTAAAATGCTGAATTTATGAATACAAGTATTTTTAAGGATCATATAGTTTATTTTTTATTTCCATTAAAAAAATAAATCCTGGTTTATGGATTTGATAGTTCCAAATTTATTTGTAACATAATATTCTATCTAAAATATTTCCAATGAGTTAAAATGCTGACTTTATGAATAAAGTATTTTTAAAGGTGATATAGTTTATTTTTTTATCTCCATTAAAAAAAGAAATTAGATTTCTATCTTTAAAATATTTAGTGTATCAATTTTCATGATAAATTATTATTTATCAACCAAAATACCCACAATTTCAACTACAGAACACATTAGGCCTATCCACATAGTACCGGCCTACAAAGAAAGATGTATTATATGCGAGTGTTTCCGCTTCTAAAAATTATTACCCATAGAAGTGGCGTTGGGGAGATTAGCAAAAAAGAATTTGGTTGCTTGAAAAAGTATGCAATATTAAGACACAAAGCTGGAACCTATGTCTACTACATGTTCTTCATTGTTAAAATAAGACACAATATGGTTAGCAGAAATGAAAAATCTTCTCACAAAAACACATAGACACAATTCAAAAAGATAAAACCATTCACAACATAACTATTTAAAGCATAAAAATATCAATTCTTAGGTAGATGCTAATATATGCATAGATTAATTGACTGGATTAACTTTAGAAATATTGCTCCATCCTTATCTAGATTAGTTACGTGAATGAATTTTAGAGATGGTGTTTTTCGGTACTGTTTTTAGAAATGAAAAGTTTATTTTGTTAAAAATATTAATATTTTTCTATTTATCTCATTTGAAAAAATTAAATAAATAATAGATTGTGTTTTTAATTAAATTTTAAAAAAATTAAGTGCGGATGCACGAATATCTTAGATATTTGAAACAATTTGTTTTTTTTTTTTTAAAATGTAAATATAAAAATAAACAAAATTAAGTTATATGTAAGAAAATTATTTAATTCTTTTTACTGTGGATGCATTTTAAATTTACCTTTGTGAGTTTTAGTTGATTATATATAAAAGTGTTCGTACATAATTTAGCTTATGGATTTGATAGTACCAAATATATTTGCAACATAATATTCTATCTAAAATATTTTGAATGAATTAAAATGCTGAATTTATGAATACAAGTATTTTTAAGGATCATATAGTTTATTTTTTATTTCCATTAAAAAAATAAATCCTGCTTTATGTATTTGATAGTACCAAATTTATTTGTAACATAATATTCTATCTAAAATATTTCCAATGAGTTAAAATGCTGACTTTATGAATAAAGTATTTTTAAAGGTGATATAGTGTTTTTTTTTATCTCCATTAAAAAAAGAAATTAGATTTCTATCTTTAAAATATTTAGTGTATCAATTTTCATGATAAAGTATTATTTATCAACCAAAATACCCTCAATTTCAGCTAGAACATATTAGGCCTTTTGTGGATGGAATATTACCGGCCTACAAAGAACGATGTATTATATGCGAGTGTTTTCACTTCTAAAAATAATTACCCATAGAAGTGGCGCTGGGGAGATTAGCACAAATATAATTTGGTTGCTTGAAAAGTATGCAATATTAAGACACAAAACTGGAACCTATGTCTACTACATGTTCTTCATTGTTAAAATAAGACACAATATGGTTAGCAGAAATGAAAAATCTTCTCACAAAAACACATAGACACCATCCTAAAAGATAAAACCATTCACAGCACAACTATTTAAAGCATAAAAATATTAATTCTTAGGTAGATGCTAATATATGCATAGATTAATTGACTGGATTAACTTTAGAAATATTGCTCCATCCTTATCTAGATTAGTTACGTGAATGAATTTTAGAGATGGTGTTTTTCGGTACTGTTTTTAGAAATGAAAAGTTTAAATAAATAATTTGTTAAAAATATTAGTATTTTTCTATTTATCTCATTTGAAAAAATTAAATAAATAATAGATTGTGTTTTTAATTAAATTTGAAAAACATTAAGTGCGGATGCACGAATATCTTAGATATTTGAAACAATTTGTTTTTTTAAAAAATGTAAATATAATAATAAACAAAATTAAGTTATATGTAAGAAAATTAATTAATTTTTTTTACTGTGGATATATTTTAAATTTACCTTTGTGAGTTTTAGTTGATTATATATAAAAATGTTCGTACATAATTTAACTTATGGATTTGATAGTACCAAATATATTTGCAACATAATATTCTATCTAAAATATTTTGAATGAATTAAAATGCTGAATTTATGAATACAAGTATTTTTAAGGATCATATAGTTTATTTTTTATTTCCATTACAAAAATAAATCCTGGTTTATGGATTTGATAGTACCAAATTTATTTGTAACATAATATTCTATTTAAAATATTTCCAATGAGTTAAAATGCTGACTTTATGAATAAAGTATTTTTAAAGGTGATATAGTTTATTTTTTTATCTCCATTAAAAAAAGAAATTAGATTTCTATCTTTAAAATATTTAGTGTATCAATTTTCATGATAAATTATTATTTATCAACCAAAATACCCACAATTTCAACTACAGAACACATTAGGCCTATCCACATAGTACCGGCCTACAAAGAACGATGTATTATATGCGAGTGTTTCCGCTTCTAAAAATTATTACCCATAGAAGTGGCGCTGGGGAGATTAGCAAAAAAGAATTTGGTTGCTTGAAAAAAGTATGCAATATTAAGACACAAAGCTGGAACCTATGTGTTCGCGTTAAAAGGTGACGCGCCTGAGGATGCGAACGTGAGTTCGGATCTTCCGGTACGCAACGATTTAAATCTTTTGTTTTGTTTATAAAGATGCCGCGAGCATCAAGCTTTATTATTTTCAACACAAGAAAGATGATTTGATGATTATGAAAAGGGAAAGTGAAATACCCTCTATATATTGGTATGCGAACGACTAGCGCAAACCGTACATAACGCATTGGGAGATTCGAGTAAGGGGATTGTTATATAAAGGGAATAGATGGAGCACCCTAAATATATGTAGTTATCTACAGCTTTATATATCAATACGTTTGATATGTTTGTATGTTTTAGTTGCTATTTCTATGATTGGGAAAGTTTCTCCTTTGGGATTTTAAGAAATAGTAGATTATGTGGGATTCTAGTATTTTGTTATTATTGTGCTCGCAAAGATCTATGGATCTTCTGCATACATATCCCCTAGTGGGAATCAGAGCATTTGTAGCTCGGTGGTTCTATGGTTTGTTTGGTCCGAGAGAGAAGAAATTTGCTCGGCAAGGATGAGACCTTGTGCCTAAGGATGTTGAGAAAGTCGAGCAATCGTAGTTCCCACTTATGCTAATGGAAAGCAACGGGATGTTAGTAAGAGACGACAAATGTCATCTTAATGAAAAATGTATCTAATCTATTTCATCACATACATTTTTGAAAAGTTGTTTGATTGTTTAAAATCTTTCGTCGTAAGTATTAGGTGTTTTGCTTGAGTGTACAAGCGTTACCACTTACATGTTTAAGAAAGATGTTTGAAAAATATTGATTGAATCTTTTAACTGTAAGTATTGGGTGTTTTGCTTGAGTGTACAAGCGTTACCACCTACTGTTAAGAGATGTTTTTGTTTGAAAATAGTTTAAAAAAGTTTGAAAAGTTTTGAAAAGTTTTGATTGTATGTGATGTGATAGATGAGATACTTCTTCCATAGAGATGATAGATGTCTAAATCTCAAGGAGAAATTGATTGGATTAAAGGGATGCTTTTAAGAAGCCCGTGGGTCCTTGTATTGTAAGCCCAAGAGGAGGCATTCGAGGGTCATCGAGGGTCATCGGGTCCTTGTATGAAGCTCAAGAGGAAGCTATAGGGTATGGTGTCTTTGGCTTGAAGGGATTTCACCGAGAAACCATCCTTTTCGAATAAGAGCAACTTCACCGGAAATTTTACTCATTGGGAATTTGAAAGTGATTTCACCGGAAACCATCCTTTCGTGGTCCTATCTTAGCTGGTGATTCTTTGTATTGGAAGCCCAATAGAGGTGTTAAGAGATTTCTGTCTCTTTCATTGTATGATGCCCAAGAGAAGGCTAAACTCAATGAGGAGTTCTTTTGAACGAAGCCCAAGAGGAGGCCGACTCAACAGGAGTGTTGTCTTATAGCCTAAGCGGAGGCTAACTCGTGGGAGAGTTTCTTTGTACAAAGCCCAAGAAGATCCATGGGATAAGTTATCTTGTATGAAGCCCAAGCGAGGCTAAACTCAACCGGTGATGAGTTGTCTTGTATGAAGCCCGGAGGCTAAACTCGAAACCTATTGATTAGTCTAATTGTTATGTTATTATTAGACAGTTTGTATAAACAAGTGTGTGTGTGATATGTATTCACGGAGTTTATGAAGGAAATATAAACAATGCATGATGTTTATTTACGAGTTTATGGAATATAAACAAGTGTCCGTGAAACGAACGCTTAAAACGAGCGTAACTTGGTTATTTACAAGTTTGAACTGTGTACAAGGAAATGAATATGTACACGAACGAGTTTTTATGTACAGAAAGATGGATGTACATAGGAGGGGGACTTACACCGTAAGGGAGGCCCATTGATTTGAAAGCGCACTGGAATAATGCTCCTTTCAATACCAATGGTATTCAAAAACGATGAAACGAAATGATTGATCAAATTTTATCGTAAAAGTATTTTCAAAGAAAGAGTATCCGTATGTATGATAAAAGGTTTTGAAAAAGAAGTATCTGTGTTATGTACAGATAAAAGATTTTGAAAAAGAAGTATCTGTGTTATGTACAGATAAAAAGTTGTATGTGTTTGGAAAGTTTTTGATATGTACAAAGAAATATTATGTATATAAAAGAATGTTATGGGACTTACACCGTGATGGAGGCCCATTGGTTTGAAAGTAGTTTCACAGGGAATAATGCTCCTTTCAATACCAATGGCATCGGCGTATAAACAAACGAATGAAAACAAACGAAAGAAATTTGTTTATGTTTGAATATTGACAATGATAATTTGAGTATGTACAAGTAAAACTAAATATGTACATAAAGGATTGGGAGTTACACCATAAGGGAGGCCCATGATCAATCGAGAAATTCGAGAGAAGACGAAATCAGTTTTATCGTTTAAATCGGATCAATCATGGTAAAAGATGCAAGTTTGATGAAATAATTTGAAAAATGATTTGAAAATGTTTTGAAATGTTAAGTTCATTTATGAGAAGTTTTGAAAAAAATCGGAAGTCGAAAACTTGAAAAATTCACCTTTTAAGGAGGTTTGAAAAAGTGTTCGGAACATCGTTTTCGGCTCGATTAAAATTTAATCAGATGAAAGTTTTTTCTGAAAATTTTTGCATTATCACAAAATAGATGTATTTATTGACAAGTGTTTAAAAAATCATCTCAAAATGAGAAGTTTTGATTGGTCAAAAAAATTGTGAAAGTTTGATGAAAAACATGAAAAATTTGGAAAGTTTGTAAAAAAAATGGTCCTGATGGGTGTTGAACCCATGACCTTGAGGTGGACGCGTGTCACAGAGCCTTAAGAGCAAGCAAGCAACCAACTGAGCCAAACGCGCTGAGTGTTAGTGGACCAGGGAACACGTGCTGGTAAAGCATTGGAAAATTCAAATATTTAAAAATCAAGAACACGCGCGTATCATGTTCTTCACGGTTTGATTCCCAGTTTCTTCAACTCATGCTATAATCCTTGTTTCTCAACCAAATTGAATGAAATAAAAACCAAACTTGGTCGGTTTTTCATCACGAACATGATGGCATATGTTAATTTCATTTATTTTAAGCCTAACGTGATTTTGGTTTCGAAGAACACGAAGAACCCTAAACTGAAAATCTCAAATTAAATCATGTATGTTGGATTATTGTTTGATTTTATTGAGGGCTAATGGTCGTTAGAGGTGCAGAAAAGGATCGGCCAAGAGCTTTTTTCAATTGGTGCACAAAATCATGGAGTTTGAAGTTCACCACATACTGAAGCTAAGATCGATTTCTAGAGCACTTCCAGTTGTGATTTCTCGATCTTTAGAGCACCAGCGGCATGTATGGATCGTGTATGAGTGGTCTGCACATCATGGAATTGCTTGGATAACTCTAACCAAGTCGACCTGCATCAATGAGAAATAGAAACTGGATTTTGGTGTAAATCGTGTTACAGGTTGTTACCAATGATCTGGATCACTTATATGATGTATGGTGATGAGATTCAAAGGATTAGAACTCAAGTTGCTCACACCAAACTCAAAATCCGATGGCTATGGCAGTTTTGCAAGCTTTGGAGCATGAAAGATGAAAACTGATTTTTAGCTTAGCTTGGGTTGATTTTAAGTTTCAAATAGATTACATGTTAGTATTAGAACATGTTAGACACCAATATACTTAAAGTTTCTCACTGATTTTCAAAAATGTAAGTTTTCACAATTTGAACAATGATTCTTGAATTTGGAGAAAGTGGAAGGAAAGCATGTTTTTGTGAAGCTCTGGTGTGGATTTCTCTTGAAATGGTGAGCTATTTATAGGCAAACAAGCTCTGCAAAATTAGGCAAGAGTACAAGTCAATTGGATATTCAAGGTTAACTTAAGGGGCAAGAATGGTTTTTTACCAAAAAAGGAAACTTCCTTTTTTCACCATGTGCTATATTTTTGCATTTTGATCCAATCTTAAATTATATCCTCTAGGCTGATATTTATCAGTTTGATCATCCACTTGGCAAGGCTAGAAAGCTTCTAGATGAAGAAACACAAAAATGACCTATAATTTGATGTTTGAACTTTGAAAAATTAAGTTTCATGGAGCCTTATGTTTCAATTTCAAAGACATAGCTAGCCTCCATGGATTTGAGAGTTCTTGGACATTTTGGAAAGATATTTCCACAAGCTACAACTTTCATGTTTTGAGTTTTTTCAAATTCCAATTGGAACTAGGTGAAAAAATGGCTTGAAGTTTGGAAAAAATGAGAAATTTCAACACTTAGAATAATTTCTAAGTATGAAAACTTTTGACTTTTTGTTGACTTTTCCAAATTCTTGATTTTTTTATTATCATGATGGATCATGTGAAGTATTTTGATGATTGAAAAAGTTTTGTTTTGAAAATTTTGACCAAAAGTCAAAGTTTGACTTTTCTGTGCAGATGAATTTCATCAGATGTTTCAGAAATTGACTGATAAAGTCTGTGAACTTCTGTGATGTTTTGAATCCAGAAATTAGGTCAATATGTTGTATCTAAGATATAATGACCAATCTCTATCCAAAAAAGTCATTTCTTGCTCAAAAAGTCAGAGAATACTCATGCCCGATCAAAACCCTAATTGGTCGATCCTCGATTGATCTGTGAGAAAATTTGATATCCGAGGATTGATATCGATGATTTGATCAAGATAGATCAAATAAGAGGAGAAAATCTCAAACCCTAATTGGTTAGCTCTTGAATTAGATGAAAATCTGATGAAACCCTAATTTTGACCTGTGAGTGCTATACCCGATTAATGCTATTTGAACTGTTAGTTATGCAATGATGCAAATGTAAGGTGGTATATTAGGTCAAAATTTGGGGTATGACAGATGCCCCTATTTAAGTTTCTTTAACCTGAAAGATGAAGATGAATATCTTCATTTTGATAGGTGTAAAGAGACTTAAATATCAGAATACGCAAAATTTGGACCTAAGATACCAAAAGATGCGGATGATGCAAATGTAAGGCAGGCTTCTCAAATACGTACTTGATAGGATCCATTTTGGATATTAACCAAGTCGTGTGATTGATCATGTATTGGCGGAGACGTTTTGAAGCCCATACCAAAGCGCAGCATGTTTTCTCGAGCATGGAGTAACGAGTTTCACAGTCTGTGAACTTCTTACTCAGATAGTAGATGGCATGCTCCTTCTTACCGGTTTCGTCTTGTTGTCCAAGTACGCAGCCCATGGACTCTTCTAGTACGGTAAGGTATATGATCAATGGTCTTCCTTCCACTGGAGGGATCAGTATTGGTGGTTCGGCGATATTCCGATATCGTCAAATGCTCTTGGCACCTACCGTCCACACAACCTTTGATCTTTGCGTAGAAGTTTGAATATCGGCCCGCAGGTAGCAGTCATCTGAGAGATGAATCTGGAGATATAGTTTAATCGTCCGAGAAATCCTCTTACTTGCTTTTCCGTACGTGGCGTAGGCATTTCCTGAATAGCCTTGACTTTGTCAGGGTCAACCTCAATTCCTCTTTGACGACGATGAAACCTAGGAGTTTTGATCTTACCCCAAAGGTGCATTTGTTAGGATTCAGCGGATTGAAACTTCCTTAGTCGTTGAAACAACTTTAAGAGATAGTCTATATGTTCCTCTTCGTGTCGGACTTTGCTATCATGTCGCCCACGAGACCTCAATCTCTTTGTGCATCATATCATGAAAGAGAGTAGTCATTGCCTCCGTAAGTTGCGCGCGCATTCTTTAATCCAAATGGCATTACCTTGTAGCAAAAGTGCCCCATGGCGTGATGAAAGATGTCTTCTCCATGTCTTCGGCCATTATTCGATCTAATTATAACCGAGAAACCATCCATGAAGGAAAAGACGTTGAATTTGAAGATTATCCACTAGCATGTCGATATGCGGAATTGGGAAATCGTCTTTTGGACTAGCTTTGTTCGTATCTCGGTAGTCAACACATTCGACCTTTCCATCTTTCTTGATACAGTACTATGTTGGCTAGCCATTGAGGATACTCGAGTGACAAGGAAACCAGGTCGATGTTTTGGACTTCCTTTTAATTTTCTCACCATTTCGGGATGAACTCCTCGTTTTGCTTAATGACATTTCGGGCTTAACGGCAAGTGATGCTCTACTATGCTGGTATCCAACCCGGCATGTCTGGTAGGACCAAGCAAACACATCAACGTATTCTTTGAGAAGACTTATCGCTTTGCCTTTGACACCGCCGTGAAGCTCCGATATTTACTTCTTTTGCATCTTTCGTAACCCAAGTTGATTGCTTCTAGAGGTTCCTTGTGAGGTGAATGATCCTTTCTCGTGCTTTAGCAGCCTAGAAATTTCATCGGGATCTCTTCTTCAACTTCTTCTTCAGCGAATTCACAGGGAATTTCAAAGTTGAGAAAGAGTGTAGAGTTACTGCTTTCAATGGATTTGTCCATTTGTTTAATCTGTATTTTTGATTTATGTTTGATTAAAAAAAAGTTTTTATCATCATTTTTTGAAAGTTATGTGAAAGTGTTGCAGATTAATTTTCATTATGATTTTTTTTTTTTTTTTTATTATCATTTCCGAAAAAGGGTAAAAATGAAAATAAACACAGAGTGTGGAAACAAAACAACGCATTTTATTTATGTTTCAAAATATAAACAGGGCCCTAAAATACAAACTCATTTGTCTTGGGCAAGACAAAGAGAAATTATTTAAAAGCTAAACCCTATAAAACATCTCTTCGCTTTAAGCGAGAGTTCAAAACAAAAGCAAAGATAAACTACTTAGAGCTATGAACATTAGTCCTAACTTCAACGTTTCCAATAGTGACGAACTCCTTGAAGTCGAGGTACTCGGGTAATTTTCCGCTTGGTTTAACCCTGAGTAAACTTTGACGCTGTTGCTTTGAAGACTTTGGACGATGGCCTTTGCCTTTGGTGTCGCTAAAGCGATCTTCTTTTACCGGGAAGTATGAGAGATAGCCTTTGTACTTCTCGTTGATCTTTGTGTTGAATAATCGGGATGTTCCTTCCACTTCGGAGTGAAGAGACTCGCTGTCGCCGACACTTTCCGCATCGTATCCTCGAATCATACTCTTGATCTTCGATGATCATGTTGATGTAGTGGTAACCGTGATCCGGCTTGGTGAAATCCACGATGTTGAAACAAAGATCTTCATTTGGGACCCGTTGATTAGTTGAAGACAGTATTTTTTCCGATTGACTAGGGTAGTCAAAGTCATCACCCCATCCCGTGGGTTGGATATCTTTGATCCGGATTGAGCTTTTTCGTGCGTAATATTTCACCATGTAGTCGATTTGCCACTTGTTCTCCCAGGTACCTTCAGGAGGATGTGGTGGATTTTCATGTAGGGACATGTCTTTGAATTGATGCATATGATTCCTCTTGAGACACATACTGTGGCTATTCAAATAAGTGCACTCTTCGATTCGATGGATCATCTTCCTCCTCTTCAATGGTTACAACATTAACCTCATGAATGTGGTTTAAGAAACCTCCACTATGAAATACTTTGATCGGGAAAGTGTTTCATCTTTTCATTTTTTTTTGGAGGATACGTGAAAAGTCGTGCTTCATTGACGGTTTGATAATTGTCCCATCCTCGAGTATTGCAATCTTTCACCATTTGCAGCTTTATATGAAGAGATAGATGATTGCTTTTAGTAGATTCATCTTCTAACGGCTGGGAGATGCGGCGCTTCAATGTCATTGCGTGATGAAGAGAAACCGGATATGATGACAAGTAAAGCTTGTTCACCGATGGTCACCAACTTTATTGTAATATATGGGAGAGTAGGTTATGTTTTCGCATCGTGGATCCAAGGTCTTCCTAGCAAGCAACTATATTGCATGGTACCCCATGACGGAACGTAATTTTGAAAGTGTGAGGGCCAATTGTTGGGAGATCAATCCCCAATAACCGACTTTCTCGATCCATCGAAAGTTTATGTCGTGAGTGTAAGCAATAGCGTTGGCATTACATTTAAAGATGAACTGTATAATTGGATAGGAAAGCAAATCATCGAGATGTGCAAGGCCAAGTTGTGATTTTTCTTCTCGAAATCGGGGATTTGGTCGTTATGTTGAGACGATTTTCTGGTCTGGTCACATCGTGATCCACATAAGCTGGTATTCATCAAAGCTTCATCAAAGTTTGGAGAAAGACAAAGTGAAATTTTGGGAGTTTTGCATCATTGGTCTACGACTCGATATTCGCTTTTTGATTAGTTTTGTGATCTCGCCAAAGTCCGAGTGATGTTGTTTTCCGTGAACCAATGGCGTTAACAATGGGAATGCGGATTCTCTGAGGATATGTTAATGGTTTTGTTTAACAATAGGGAGCAAGGCGATTTTGGTGGCAATGGAGCGTGGTATTGCGGTGCCATTTGATTGCTATATTGGAAGTAGTGGTGAGTTTCTCTTCCCATTCTATCAAGGTTGCATTGTAATGCTGGTGAAATTGTAGAATTGCACGAATAGGATGTGGGGTGTACCAAAGGAGATGTTGGAATGTTGGAACCATCAGATGCTCCACATGCTCGGTATGTTGAAAAGGATCACAACGCTTACTTGGATCCAAGTTGATATCTGAGACTAAAAGCGGTGGAAAATGTTGTGGTCTCGTTTTATAGATAAATCACCAATGTTCAACAAATGTCGAATATTTGCGTATGGTGGGACATCCATGGATATGGAATATATAGTGCATAATCATGCTTAGTGAAGGTGCTGTGGTGGCGGCTTCGAAGATGCAGCGGCTTTGATTGTTTTATAAGGTAACATTAGGTTATTCGGAAGTGGATTGCTGGTGACTTGTTTTGCTGGAAAGAAGATTAGCCTTTTGTCCACCGTACTTGCGTATGCGGCGGTGCTTGTGGTGTGTGTGCAAGATAAGCGCGAACCATGGTAGTTTTTCAGGATTGAGGTGGTAACCTTATTGTATTAGATTCCTTTTACGCGGTAAAGTTTTCGCTAATAAATCGAATTGAGTGACCGAGGTGGTTGTTTTTGTTGAAACTCATGAGCTGCTGACGAGGCGGTGTTGAGTTTGTTGATTTTTGCCAATTGCGGAGAATTCCGAGTGGTGTTGGCGTAGGAAGTTACCGTGTTGTTGAATGACATTTTTGCGTGGTTTCGGATACCATTCCTATGTCATGTTTTTTTTTCCTTGGGAAACTAGTTCCAACCTTCTTGGTATTACTAGAAGATCTTACTTTTGGTTAGACGTTCCGTCCGAACCTTCTTCTAGTGCATTTTATGCTTACCTTTTTGAAGTTCTGCGGAGCTATTCGTTTCATTAACATAATGAGTTTAGAGTATTCAAGAATATTTTAGTCATCTTTCTCTTCCGGCGGGTTGACTTGGATAGTAATTTCTCCATCGCTGCACATATTCCTTGAATGTCTTTTCGATATTGAGGAGTCGAATTTCATTGTGAGCCATATCCAAGTTGAATTTGTATTGTTGTACGAAGGTTTTTAAGTCGTTGAATTTTTGATATTCTTGTGTTGTTTAAACCCATGTACCACTTAGTGCGGTGTGGACTATCTCTGTAATGAATTAACACCGATGATCCTCTTTATCGTAGACATTTTCTAGCATACATTGTATTGATCGGACAAGAATTTTTGTACTTTTCAAAACCGGATTTTGAATGTGGTATTTTTACATTAGAGGGACTAAGCAGATTCTGGCGCTTTTCCCAAACAATTTTTTCAATTTTAACTCAAGTGCATTGAGGAGTTGTTCTGAGATTTTCCATTGAACCACGAAGCAAGCCGTGGTTATTTCGGAATGTGATGAACTTTCGTCGTGGTGGCACTACGGAAGTTGAGTTCAACATGATCGGTTGAGAAACCGACATTGTTACTCAGGAAGTTATTCCACGTTGGGAGTGAACGTAGCTCGCAAAGTAGGTATTTGCGAGGTTGTTTGAGAAGTCGGTGGCGAACTCTAATGCCGAAGTTAAAAGGCATTCCTATGGATAGCCTCGGCATGTTGAAAGGTGAACTACCGATCGTGATACCAAACCGGAGTAGTAGTATCCTCCGGGTTGCTATTTGGTTTTGACTGCCGATGTCGCTTGTTGACTTTTTTTGCTTGTGGCGCGAGTCGACCAAAGATGTGAGTCTTCCACTTTTTCTTGTAGCGTAGTTACCGTACTACGGAGTTCAATGTTTCTTGCTCAAAGTTTCTCTATTTCTTTTTTGATCGGTATCAGATTCGAGTCAATGTGACGCAATGAGAAACTCTAAGACGCGAAGTTGACAATTTTCTATTCGAAATATGATACCAAAACTGAATGATTAGACTCTAGATGGTAGACTTAAATGCAAAAGTATGATGCATGATTATGATTGTAGAAAAGAAATTTCCAAAGAATTTACGCTTAAACGAGATATTTCGCAAATATTTGATGGAAAACATAATTTTATTGATTAATGAAGGAAGATTACAACAATTGTTTTTGTTGGAGCATTGCTCACACAAATGATAAAATAAATGATAAAATTACAAACTAAATTAAACTAATTAAACATCTTTGGATGACGTATCCAAAGTTTTGATGTTTTTTCTGTGATTTCTTCCCATAGTGAGCTTTTTAGTTTGGCTTTTCTGCTTTTAGCTTGCTAATGACTCTCTTCCACTCGTTGGGAGAGGGCTTGCTGGTTGTCATTTCTAGCTTTCTTTTCCTTTCCTTGATTTCTGGATGCGTTATCCTTCAAGGAATCTTCTCATCTTTTCCATGAGCCATTCATCCCGGAAGTAGTCTTTTTCATGATCTTGACTCGCTTCTTGAGCTTCTCATTCTCAAGGTTAGTCTTAAGGAATTTGCTTTCCAAAGCTTTCTCAAACCTTATCTTGGTCAAGGCTTTGGTATTCTCCCACACTAACGGGAAATTTGTATTTGGAAGCGATCGAGAACATGGGATCCTCATAAGTTAAGGCATTCGAAATTCTTCTTTTTTCTTTTATCCAAGAAGTGTAGGTTTCATGGCTACACCTTGCCTTACCTTTTCTTTCTTCTTGGATGTGATGCCAAGCTTTGATCATCCTAGCCTTCAATCCTTGGGAATCCTCTCCTTCATGATAGAATAGTTTTTGTAAAACCGGAGGTTTACCTTTCATGTATCCGAATGACGCTTTTGCTAAGAATGGGTAGAAGTTGATTCTCCTTTCGTACTCAATGAGAGGTAATGGTAATTCTCCACAGCTCTCAATGATTTCCATCTCATTGTTTGCCAAGGTATACCAATGGATATCGCTGCTTTGTAAGAGACATGAGTCTTTCGGACCAATGCCACTCGCCTTTGTTTTCGCGGAAGATAGGAGATTTAGGCGGTGTGAGACAATCCATTTGAAAAAGAGGTACACAACACACGATAGTTCCGCCTCCTTGACGATTCCTATGATGAATAGAGACGACGTGTCACCAAGCTGTGGGAACGGATTTAATCGTGAAGATCCTCATGGCGTTGATATCAACGAAATTTGGGACGTTGGGAAACAACACCAATCCATAGAGGAGTAAAGCTAAATAGCTTCAAAGGCTACCATACCGCTTTGTAGAATTTGAGGGCCTTCTCCATTAGCAACTTGAAGTTAGTCCTAAGAGTTTTCCTCCGGTAGTTAGGGTTTTGTCTATCTCTTATTTCTTTAAATGAGTCATTGTTGCAATGACTTGTGACTTAGGAATGGCTTCCAAACCATTGAAAGGCACTTTGTCCGATAATCGATACCTAGGATATGCGCATACTCTTCCAAAGTAGGCATCAACCGATAATCGTGGAAAGTGAAAACACGATAGATTGGATCGAGAATTGAACGAAAAGTTTGAGAAGTCCTTCATCGATGTTAGCGTTTTCAGAGCAAAGAGTTCCATAGCGTCAAATCCGAGGATCTTCTACCAAGGATGCTAACTCTTTCAACTTTCCTACATCAGAATTCTAAACCGTATCTTTTGGTGAATCTTCCTCCCCACGTCCATCACTCTAACCTAAAATATTTTACAAAGAAAAATCTCTAAATTCTTTTGAAATGGAGAGAAAATGAAGTTTTTTGTTTTTGAATGAATGAATGAATGCATGAATGCAGCAAACATGGTTAGTAGTTATACACACACGTCAAGCGTCAAGTCACGAGCATGAAGCCAACGATAAGAATCAACATGGTTAAGTTCTAAGGGCTTATTCATCCGTGAAACGGTTCCATCGATAATATAAAGCTCAACACTTCCTCTTCAAAACATTATTGGATTTGTTGAATACCGATGGTCCAATAATATTTTCAAGAGAAACTCGCCTGATCAGAGTATCGCATGACAATTACCTAGGCTTACACCGAATAATCCTCGCACTACATCCTAATGGCCAGATGGTTTATGTGTTCTACACCACCTCGTTCCTCTCAAAATACAGCTTTCAAATTACTTGCTAAACACAATACCCTCAAGACAACCTCCATCGCGGAGAAATATTAACTTAAAGCATTGAACCTTCACGACATAATTCCACCTAGATCTTAAAATGTTTCTAAACCGTTAGGATTTCTTCCATCAAGTGAAATCGCGAAACACACAATAAAAAAATGACATATGCAAAATATGAAAAGCTTATCCCTTTCTTTCTTTTGAAAAAAGCTTGGTGCTCTCGGCAGTAGTAACGCGCTTTCTTTTGAAAAATCAAAGCCTTACGTGACTCCCAGCAGTAGTCGCCATTTTTCCGTCACAAGAAAGGTGACGCCACCGAGGATGCGAACGTGAGTTCGATCTTCCGACGCAACGATTTAAATCTTTGTTTTGTTTATAAAGATGCCATGAAAGCATCGCTTTTATTATTTTCAACACAAGAAAGATGATTGATGATTATGAAAAAGGGAAAGTCAATACCTCGAATTGTACGCGAATCTGTTCAGCGCAAACTAGACACAACGATCGGAGATTCGGTAAGGGGGATTGTTATATAAAGGAATAGATGGAGCACCCTAAATATATGTAGTTATCTGCTATATATGAATACGTTTGATATGTTTGTGTGTTTTAGTTGCCATTTCTATGATTGGGTTTCTCCTTTGGGAAGAAACAGAGATTGTGGGATTCTAGTGTTTTGTTATTATTGTGCTCGCAAAGATCTATGGATCTTCTGCACATATCCCCTAGTGGGAACCGAGCATTTGTAGCTCGGATCTGGTGGTTCTATGGTTTGTTTGGTCCGGAGAGATAGAAATTTGCTCGGCAAGGACGACCAGTGCCCACGATTCTCAAAAGGATGTCGAGAAAGTCGCAACCGAGTCTTCTAACTTATGCTAATGGAAAGCAACGGGATGTTAGTAAGAGCAGAAAATGTCATCTTAATGAAAATGTATCTAATCTATTTCATCACATACATTTTGAAAAGTTGTTTGATTGTTTAAAATCCGGCATTAGGTGTTTTGCCTGAGTGTGCCGCTACCACCTTACGTTTAAGAAAGATGTTTGAAAAGATTGATTGAATCTTTTAACCGTGGTGGGTTTTTGCTTGAGTGTACGTCACCCCATCGTTAGAGATGTTTTTGTTTGAAAATAGTTTAAAAAGTCTGAAAGTTTTGAAAGTTTTGATTGTATGTGATGGATAGATGAGATACTTCTTCCATGAGATGATTATGTCCAAATCTCTGGAGAAATTGATTGATTAAAGGGATGCTTTTAAGAAGCCCGTGGGTCCTTGTATTGTAAGCCCAAGAGGAGGCATTCCGAGGGTCACGAGGGTCATCGAGGGTCCTTGTATGAAGCTCAAGAGGAAGCCAGGTATGGGTGTTCTTGGCTTGAAAGGGATTTCACCGAGAAACCATCCTTTTCTCGCAAGAACTTCACCGGAAATTTTACCATTAAATCGAAGTGATTTCACCGAAACCATCCTTCGTGGTCCCATCTTAGCCGGTGATTCTTTGTATTGGAAGCCCAATAGAGGTCGTTAAGAGATTTCCCTTCTTCATTGTATGATGCCCAAGAAGGCTAAACTCAATGAGAGTTCTTGAACGGCTCAAGAGGAGGTCGACTCACAGGGGGTTGTCTATGAAGCCCAAGCGGAGGCTAACCTGTGGGAGAGTTTCTTTGTACAAAGCCCAAGAGAAGGCTGATCCCGGCGGATAAGTTATTGTATGAAGCCCTGCGGAGGCTAAACCTAACCCGTGATGAGTCTTCTTGTATGAAGCCCAAGTGAGGCTAAACCGAAACCTATTGATTAGTCTAATTGTTGCGTTATTATTAGATGCTTATAAACAAGTGTGATATGTATTCATAGGAGTTTACAGGAAATATAAACAATGCATGATGTTTATTTGCAGCTTTATGGAATATAAACAAGTGTCCGTGAAACGAACGCTTAAAACGAGCGAACTTGGTTATTTATAAGTTTGAACTGTGTACAAGGAAATGAATATGTACACGAACGAGTTTTATGTACAGACAAAGATGGATGTACATAGAGGGTGGGACTTACCCAGAAGGGAGGCCCATTGATTTGTTTCACAGGAATAATGCTCCCTTCAATACCAATGGTATTCAAAGAAATGTACAGAAAATGTAAAATGATTGATCAAATTTTATCCGTAAAGCATTTTCAAAGAAAGAGTATCCATTATGTACAGATAAAGGTTTTGAAAAGAAGTATCCGTGTTGCTGTACATAAAGATTTTGAAAAGAAGTATCCTGTTATGTATGTATAAAAGTTGTATGTGTTTTAAGTTTTGATATGTACAAGAAATATTATGTATATAAAAGAATGTTATGGGACTTACACGATGGAGGCCCATTGGTTTGAAAGTAGTTTCAGGAATAATGCTCCCTTCAATACCAATGGCATCGGCGTATAAACAAACGAATCGTCAAACGAAAGAAATTTGTTTATGTTTGAATATTGACAATGATAATTTGAGTATGTACAAGTAAAACTAAATATGTACATAAAGGATTTGACTTACACATAGGGAGGCCCATGATCAATCGAGAAATTGAGAAGACGAAATCGTTTTATCGTTTAAATCGGATCAATCATGGTAAAAGATGCAAGTTTGATGAAATGTTTTGAAAATGATTTGAAAATGTTTTGAAATGTTAAGTTCATTTATGAGAAGTTTTGAAAAATCGAAGTCGAAAACTTGAAAAATTCACCTTTAAGGAGGTTTGAAAAGTGTTCGAACATCGTTTGCCCGATTAAAATTTAATCAGATGAAAGTTTTTCTGAAAATTTTGCATTATCACAAAATAGATGTATTTATTGACAAGTGTTAAAAATCATCTCAAAATGAGAAGTTTTGATTGGTCAAAAAATTGTGAAAGTTTGATGAAAACATGAAAATTGAAAGTTTGAAAAAAATGGTCCCGATGGGTGTCAACCCATGACCTTGAGGTGGACGCGTCACAGAGCTTAAGAGCAAGCAAACCAACTGAGCCAAACGCTACTGAGTGTTAGTGGACCAGAACACGTAAAGCATTGGAAAATTCAATATTTAAAATCAAGAACACGCCGTGATCATGTTCTTCACTTCTTGATTCTTTTCTTAACTCATGCTATAATCCTGTTTCTCAACCAAATTGAATGAAATAAAAACCAAACTTGGTCGGTTTTCATCACAATATGATGGTATAAATTTATTTATTTTAAGCCTAACGTGATTTTGGTTTCAAGAACACAAGAACCCTAAACCGAAAATCTCAAATTAAATCATGTATGTTGATTATTTGATTTTATTGAGGGCTAATGGTCGTTAGAGGTGCAGAAAAGGATCACAGAGCTTTTTCAATTGGTGCACAAAATCATGGAGTTTGAAGTCTATATCACATACCCTGTTGAAGCTAAGATCGATTTCCGTTCTAGAGCACTCCATTGTGATTTTCGATCTTTAGAGCACCGATACATGTATGGATCGCAGTACGAGTGGTCTGCACATCATGGAATTGTTTGATAACTCTAACCAAGTCGACCTGCATCAATGAGAAATAGAAACTGGATTTTTGTAAATCAAAGTTACAGGTTGTTACCAATGATCTGATCACTTATATGATGTACGGATGAGATTCAAAGGATTAGAACTAAGTCACCACACCAAACTCAAAATCCGATGGCTATGGTAGTTTGTGCTTTGGAGCATGAAAGATGAAAACTGATTTTTAGCTTAGCTGAAGTTGATTTTAAGTTTCAAATAGATTACATGTTAGTATTAGAACATGTTAGACACCAATATACTTAAAGTTTCCGATTTTCAAAATGAAAGTTTTCACAATTTGAACAATGATTCTTGAATTTGGAGAAAGTGGAAAAGCATGTTTTTGTGAAGTTTTGGTGGATTTCTCTTGAAATGGTGAGCTATTTATAGGCAAACAAGCTCTGTAAAATTAGGCAAGAGTACAAGCTCAATTGATATTCAAGGTTAACTTAAGGGGCAAGAATGGTTTTTTACCAAAAGGAAACCTCCTTTTTCACCATGTGCTATATTTTTGCATTTGATCCAATCTTCAATTATATCCTAGGCTGATATTTATCAGTTTGATCATCCACTTGGCAAGGCTAGAAAGCTTCTAGATGAAGAAACACAAAATGACCTATAATTTGATGTTTGAACTTTGAAAATCAAGTTTCATGGAGCCTTATGTTTCAATTTCAAAGACATAGCTAGCCTCCATGGATTTGAGAGTTCTTGACATTTTGGAAAGATTTCACAGCCATAACTTTCATGTTTTGAGTTTTTCAAATTCCAATTGGAACTAGGTGAAAATGGCTGAAGTTTGAAAAATGAGAAATTTCAACACTTAGAATAATTTCTAGTATGAAAACTTTTGACTTTTGTTGACTTTTCCAAATTCTTGATTTTTATTATCATGATGGATCATGGAAGTATTTTGATGATTGAAAAAGTTTTGTTTTGAAAATTTTGACCAAAAGTCAAAGTTTGACTTTTTCGTAAATGGAATTTCATCGATGTTTCAAATTGATCGATAAAGTCCGTGAACTTCCTGATGTTTTGAATCCAGAAATTAGTCAAGATGTTGTATCTAAGATATAATGACCAATCTCTATCCAAAAAGTCATTTCTTGCTCAAAAGTCGAGAATACCATGTGCCCGATCAAACCCTAATTGGTCGATCCTCGATCGATTCGTGAGAAAATTTGATATCCTGAGGATCGATATCGATGATTTGATCAAGATAGATCAAATAAGAGGAGAAAATCAAACCCCTAATTGTTAGCTCTTTGAATCAGATGAAAATCGATGAAACCCTAATTTTACTCGTGAGTGCTATACCGATTAATGCTATTCAATCATGAAGTTAATGATGATAATGTAAGGTGGTATATTAGTTCAAAATTTGGGGTATGACACTATGTCTGTACATAGTTCTTCATTCTTAAAAAAGACACAATATGGTTAGCGTAAATGAAAATATCTTCTCACAAAACACATATACACAATCAAAAGATAAAACCATTCATAGTATAACTATTTAAAGCATAAAAATATGAATTTTAGGTATGATATATGCATAAATTAGTTGACTTGATTAACTTTAGAAATATTGCTCCATCCTTATCTGATTAGTACGTGAATGAATTTGAGATGGTGTTTTAATTTTTGAAATGAAATGTTTATTTTGTTAAAAATATTAATATTTTATTTATCTCATTTGAAAAATTAAATAAATAATATTTGTGTTTTAATTAAATTTGAAAAAATTATGGATGGATCTTAGATATTTGAAACAATTGTTTTTAAAAAAAAAATGTAAATATAAAAAAATAAACAAAATTAAGTTATATAAAAGTAGTAAAAATTAATTAATTTTTTTTTACTATGGATGCATTTTAAAATCTACTCCCTATGAGTTTTAGTTGATTAGTATAAAAATGTTCGTACATAATTAGCTTTATGGATTTGATAGTACCAAAATATTTGCAACATAATATTTTATCTAAAATATTTGAATGAATTAGAAATGTTATCTTATGAATACAAGTATTTTTATGATCATATATAGTTTATTTTTTATTTCCTGTATTAAAAAACAAATCCTGGTTTATGGATTTGATAGTACCAAATTTACCTAAATATAATATTCTTATCTAAAAATATTTTAATGAGTTAA